>CM028129.1:1284150000-1285417500 GCA_016271365.2 Neoceratodus forsteri | reverse complement strand
AATAGAAAGAATGGAAAATATTACTCACGCACTACACTTTAAAGTTGAAAAGTTCCAGAACATGTGGCGACCTTGGAGGTTGTGGAGAGAGGGATGGAAGGGGAAGCAAGAGGGGATCAGAATAACGAGGGAAACATAAAGGCATACAGAACAACAACTTAAGCAGACTGCCCATCTGAGAACTAAGGGCCTGAATAGAAAGAGGAAGAAGGGAAAAGGATATGTAATCTAAGGGAAATATACAGTATACATCTTGATATAAAATAGATGGTGTAACTGCAAAAGTTTATTTTTATTGGTGTATTTTTGTAGTTTGTAGAACTGTATTGACTCGAGTTTAACTGTCTAGAAAGCCTAAGATTTGTGAGGATAGGAATTGAAATTCAGACTTTTCCCCTATAGAAGGGAGATCAGAGACAATAGACACGCTGCAAGAAACTGTGCCATTACATCTGAAGCTTAAAGCGGCCAGCAGTGTATTACTGTTTTTCCTCATTATCTACATCCGGATAACCAGTCTCTGTAACTTTAGGAGGTCTAGATCATCTAAGATATTCTAGTATGAGAAGGGTCAAATGTTAAGTTAACATACATGTGATGGAAAAATGTAACTGAATTGTATGGATCTATACTGGTATTATTTTAAAGATCAAAATAAAAAGGAAAGTTAAAAAAAAAGAGAAATAAGCAGCAGCAAGCAAACCTTCCTTTGAAAAAACTTTGCAAGAAGTGAAACGCTAATAACTTTTGTTCTAACTGCTATTTATTTCTCTGCAGTTTTAGGTCAGAGAGTTACTGGAACTCTACTTCCTCTCGCCTAAGCTGGTCTCCGGGCTTCCATACAGATGGGCTGTACCTCCTGATGCTGATATGCAGGTAGGAACTAAGCTCTGCAGCTGGGGACATCCAGCCCTCCAGTTCCTGTTTCCATCAGTTTACTTCCTGCCTTCCAACTAGCAGGTACACTGCAGCAGAGCTCTGTGTGGCAGGGCTGAAGACATCAGACTGTAAGTCACAAAATTGGACTTGCTGAAGAATCTCAGCACTTCAGAGCACTCCTGCGTGGGCCACGGTCTCAGCCTTGCAAGTTGCACAGACTGGCCCCACTTTACCGCAGAGGTTTTTCCTGCGATTCTGGGCCCAACCCAGTGTTCATTGTAGCATTAGAGTTGGTGAACTGGTAGATTTCGTCGACGGATGAGGTTTTTATAGCAATCGGATAGTATTACCACCTCAGTGCTCTGAGAAGATTCTCTCCTCGTCAATGGCAGGGCCATTTTCCTCCTGTAGACGGCTGGCTTCCTGACTCCTTCAGCTGTTCGTCGATGGTGGGCCTGCAGCGCTAATTCAGTCACTCATTGATGTTCCAGTGCTATCTCGTCAACAAGCATTGCTGCTCAGGAATAAACAGTTTCTTATGCATACTGCAGGCTTGTTCCACCCCCAGCACTAAGGGAGCAAGAAAATATTAACTAATCAATCAACAGTTTAAACAGCTCAACTTTTTGCCCTTAACGGGCCAGCAGCTGTGTTCTATCGGAGCTTCAGCAGACAGCCCCCTGTATTATCAAGAATCCTCCGGGGGATGGGGTGGTACGCGGAATCAAAGGAGATTAGAGCCATTTTCAGTCATGGCCTCAGACAGGCCGGCCAGGGGCAGAAAATGCCAGCATTGCAAATTCCCTCTTCTAATCACCTTTGTAGGTTCACTTTGTCCAAAATGTGAAAAGACAATGTCTGCAAATGGGGAGGACATGATGGAGGCCTCCCTTTCCTCAGCTCAGAAAGATAGCCAACAGACAGACAGGTCTGAGCGGGCAGCAGCTATCAGGTCTGAGAGAGCAGTGGCCACTAGGGAGACCCAGCAGTCCGCAGGTCCCTCTCTAGCCCCAGACCTCATAGACAAGCTAAATAGGGCCTTTGCTCTGGACTCTGCATGCTTTGGCTGGCAACCCCTGGGATTGCCAGATGTGAGGCCTTACAAGAAGGCAAAAAGAAAGAGGACCCCATCCCTGTCCTCATCCGAAGAGAGGCAGTTGTCCTCACATCACTACAATAAAAAGAAAAAATCCCAATACAGGAGCAGATCTTCGGACGAGAAGGATCAGCATTCCTCACGCCACAAGAGAAAGAGAAGTTCTCAGTCTTGGAGTAGATCTAGGGGCACCAATAAGGGGAAGCATCGTAGGGAGCGTTCCCCAAACTCCTCAGACTCCAGTTCCTCTTCTCTAGAAGAGGGGGAGCTAGGGCACTCATCCTCGGACTCAGATGACTCCCCATCCAGAAACTTTGACCTGGAGGACCTAGACATTTTTTATCAAGAAGGTCTTAGCTGAAATTCATCTTGATTCTTCACCAGTGGTTCCAGCACAGCTGAAACGGGCCTTTCACCTAACATCTGCCACCAAACCGACTACAGCCTTCTCTGTTCCTCCAGCCATAGAGGATTTGCTTAAAGAGGAATGGCAAGGTCCAGAACGCACCTATCCAGTGCCCTGGCGGATCTCTGAGCTCCTCAAGTTTGACAAAAACAATCTGAAAAGTGGCTAGACTGCTCCAGAATCAACCCTCTGATTTTGAACCTCACCAAGAAGATGATCATCCCAGCCAAGGACGAAGCATCACTCAGTGACCCAGTTGACAGGAAAGTGGATGCCTCACTCAAGAAGGTCTTCCAAGCATCAGCAACGTCTCTCAAGGTGGCAACTGCCAATCTTTTTTCAGCCAAAGCTGCCCTGTCCTGGGCCTCAGAATTAGCTTTTCAATTCGCTGAGGACCCAGAGAAGAACAATGCTATTATTCATCAGCTGCAATTAATGGGTTTGACATCAGCTCATGCAGCAGATGTATCAGAGGAGGCAGTCGGGTGCGGACAATGTTTTATCAAACTTTGGCTCGCTGCAACCTTGCCTTCGGGCCTGGCAAGCAGATGCCTCTTCAAGAGCTATTTAGTAAATGCCCCCTATGAAGGTAATCTCCTGTTTGCTCAGTTCTGAAGGAGGCGATGAAGGAATCCGGCGGACAGCTAAAGTGCATATGCCCCAGTCAAGAGGCATGGGCAAATCATGATCCTCAGGCCCCAGATGCAGTGAAGCTATCCAGGCCCATCCTTGAGTAGGGGTCAGACTTTCAAAATTTCTCGAGGAATGGGTCCAAACCACGTCGAACAGATGGGTCCTAGACATCATCAGCAAGGGTTACCTAAAAGAATTCGAATCCAAGCCATCACTATCTCATGTGGTGCCCTCCCCTATCTCGGGCAACCCGTCCAAGAGACAGGCGATGTTACAGGCCATTACAGACCTTTTTCAAGCAGGGGCTATACAGCTAATTCCCACAGAGATCAATCGAGGGGGTCTACTTCCCATTCTTCATCATGCCAAAACATACAGGGGGATTTAGGCCAGTCCTAGACCTCTAATTTCTGAATCATTTCGTCCACAGCAGACTCTTTAAGATGGAAACCTTGTCATCAATCATCAGGGAGTTGCAAAAAGGGGATTTTCTGGCATCCATCGTTCTGCAAGATGCCTATTTGCATATTCCCATTCAGGAATTACCCAGGCAGTATCTCTGGTTCAAGGTGGGGGATCAGCACTTCCAATTCAAAACACTGCCATTCGGGCTTTCTTCAGCCCCAAGAACATTCTCCAAGGTGCTAGTAGCAGTCATAGCTCACCTTCGGAAATGAAGGATACAACTTTTCTCTTATTTAGACGATATTCTCATCAAGGCCTCACAGCTCGACCAAGCAGTACAAGCAGTGGTGGAAGTAATCTGGTGCCTGTCAGCCCACGGTTTTGTCATCAACTGGGAAAAAGTTCCCTAACTCTAAGCCAGACCTTGAACCACCTGGGGGCAGACTTCATGACACAAGCCAACACGGTCTTTCCCTCGGAAGCAAAATTCAGGGACCTGCTGAAGGTCATCAAGAAATTTCACACAGTTCCTCAACTGCAGGCCCAATCCTTCATGCAGCTAATTGGGACTCCAGTATCGCTGGCAGATTCAGTCCTTTGGGCTCTAGTCCACATGAGGCCCATTCAAACACACTTGCTCAGGCTGTGGTCCCAGTCCAGGCACAGCCAACACCAACTGATCCCAATTTCTCAACAGATAAAAACTTCCCTCCAGTGGTTGACTTGGAGGACAAATGTCATGAGGGGTCGCAAGTTGGGCCATCTACACCAAATCTGAATCACGACTGATGACAGCCTCAGGGGCTGAGGGGCTCCCCTGCATCAGCTGTCAGCTCAAGGCAAGTGGTCACTGTTAGAAACAAGGTATAGCATAAACGTCCTTGAGATGAGAGCAGTATGCCTAGCTCTGATACACTTCGAACAGCAAGTCCTCAATCAGGACGTTCTGATTATAACAGAGAATCTGACAACGATGGCATTCATCAACCATCAGGGTGGAACAAGAAGCTCAAGAATGCTATGGGAGTCCTTGCATCTCTTTCAGTGGGCCAAGCACCACCTGACAAGCAGAAGGGCAGTGTACATTCCAGGCAGGAAAATGTCATATAGCAGACTGGCTCAGTCGGGGAATGGGAGCTGAAGGACAGCACCGTCCACATCCTAATAGAATGGTGGGGCAATCCTCTGATAGATCTTTTCGCCTGCTGGCAAAACTCTAAGGTAAAGCAGTTCTGCTCCCTGGCCAAGGACGAACTAGTGGTGGCTCAGGACGCCTTTTCCCTAGACTGGGGTCAGTTCAGTCTCCTGTATGCCTTTCTTCCCAATACCGCTTCTATCCAGAGTCTTCCACAAAGTAGCTCTGGACCAGGCAGAACTGATTCTAGTCTGTCCCCGATGGCCTCGTTGCCCATGGTTCCCACTTCTCATTCATCTTTCAAGATGACCACCTCTAACTTTCCAAATCAGCTTGGACTTTCTCCATCAGGATCTGGTACTGCACCCCAATCTGAGCAACCTCTCCCTCTCCCTCTTGGCCTGGAGATTGAGCGGGAAGCTTTCAAAGACCTAGGCTACACAGCTCCTGTTATTGAAATGATGGTGAACTCTCACCCCTCTTCCTCTAAAGTATATTACAGAATCTGGAGGAAATTCTTCTTCTGGCTTCAATCCAAACACATACAGAACAAGCCAGTATCATTGCCTGTACTACTGCAGTTCCTTCAAGATGGGTTTGACAAAGGTCTGCAGCCAGCCACCTTAAGGGTTCAGATTTCTGCACTGAGGGTGCTCTTTTTGGTGGATTCAGGCGAATCATTGGGTTCACATTCTCATGTCAGGAGGTTTCTAAGGGCAGCAACATTAAAACGTCCTTAAATCAAGCCAGCGATACCACCTTGGAGGCTTAATCTGGTTCTCAAAGCTTTGACCAAGGTTCCTTTTGAGCCTGTCAAGGAGACATCCCTCATGCATCTCACAATGAAGGTTGCTTTTCTCATAGCTATTACTTCAGCCAGGAGAATCAGCGAGCTAGGATCCTTGTCCACCAAAGAGCCATATACTGTGTTTCATCAGGACTCTGTGGTGCTCTGAAAAGATCCAGGTTTTTTACCACAAGTTATGTTTCCATTCCATTGCAACCAGGAGTTGATTTTGCCTTCTTTCTGCCCACACACAAAAAAATGAAAAGGAAAGGGAATTTCACACGCTAGATCCAAGATGAGCGGTGAAACTGTATATCAAAAGAATGGATTCTATTTGGAAAACTTCCAGTTTGTTCATTCTAACTACAGGCCAAAATATGGGTAAAAAAGCTTTGAAGGACTCTATAGCCAGATGGATCTGTTCTGTCATCACCACTGCTTATGATCAGGCTGGAGTAACCTTGCCTGGCCCAGTGAGAGCCCATTCTACCCGGGCTATGTCAACCTTGTGGGCGGACTTCAGAGAAGCATCTCCAGCAGACCTATGCAGGATGGCCATGTTGTCATGCATCCATTCACATGTTCACAAAATTTTACAAACTGGATGTGATGACTTTGGCGGAGGTGTCCTTTGGCCACCGAGTTCTTCAGGCGGTGGTGGCCTCGTAAGGGGAATTACATTCTTCCAACCCGGGATATTTGGGGGTGTACTGCTTTTGTATATGCCGTCTGTATGGAAGCCCAGAGACCAGCTTAGGAGAGAGAAAGCAAAATTTAAATACCTTTAAATTTTCCTTCTCCGATGGTTTATCTCCGGGCATCTGCTTCCCTCCCAGAATGTACAAAGTTGGCCAATCAGCCATGTATGGCTTAATTTTCTTGTTTTTGTTTCCAAGTTCAGATAGTATTGCCACATTTGGTCTGCTTTCGAAAGAACTGGTGGAAACAGGAAATGGAGGACTGGACGTCCCCAGCTGCAGAGCTTAGTTCCGGCCTGCATAGCTGCATCAGAAGGTATAGCCCATCTGTATGGAAGCCGGGAGACCAGCCGTCGGAGAAAGAAAATTTACAGGTATTTAAATTTCATTTTGGTTCTCAGTCTTCTGAAAGCGATGAGTGCCATGACTGTTTGCAACTGTCCTCGATATACTATACTGTAGTGTGTCATTGGGCACCTGGCACTCGGAGCGACTTTGTTTGCTTCTCGAGTGGAAAAAAAACCCAAAAAACTCCAGGCACAAAGAAAAAAGCTCCTGCCAACATAATTTTTAACTCGTAAAGAATCACTGTGCCAATCTGCCCACACTTGGCCCACAAATAACGTGGCTGCACTATCATTACGTCACAGTTTTACCTTCTCTTCTCATATGCAGAAATGCACCAATTTATGTTTTATAGAGGGGTTGTAAACTTTTTACCAGTTGTGCCTCAGCTATTTCTTTTACAGTTATTTTTCCCCTCCTTGCTACCACTATGATCCCACCTCTGCTCCTACCTGCCCGCTGCAGTACTCGTCATGGCTGCTCATAGCCACAGATGCACAGGTACTCCAGTGCAGATATTAAAAGATGCCAAAAACACAAAAACAAAACTGTACCAACCAGTCTTATTTAACATGCAGCTGCAGATGGACCCTTCCTACTAGTGCGTAGCTGACACAGGAAAGCAGGGCTTGGTGGAGGCTGTAGCAGAGATGAGACACTGATGCTTAATGCAGGCTTTAAGAGAGCCTGGGAAGTGTTTCAATCCCACATGACACAGAGGCCCTCAGCAAGTATGGAACATACAAAAGTCCGTACAGAAGTTCACACACCAGGAAACAAAGCAGAACCAAGGGAATTTGTGGGGGATGAGACTTCAGTATTACACTGTCAGTGTCCACAAACACTTATTGGATTTTTATTACATCAACTAAAAATGTAAATCTCCAACATAAATTCTCCATTTGTTGTATAATTGTAGTAATAGACTCCAGCATGTGGTATAGCATCACTTCTCAGGTGCAAAAGCCACTCAGCCAGCGGACATGTGCCTCACAATGCACTCGAGGCATGATACACTCTGGAGTATATGATGTTTAACTATATTACTGGTACATTCCCTATAATATTCAACTGTATGAAAGTACATGTAAGAACCAATCAAATAAATGTTGCAGATGTAATGCTAGTGACCCAGGTTCTGGAATGAACCTGGAGAGTTGTGGGGGCCGGCCGATGATGGGGGCTGAGTATTGAGTGTCCCAGAGGGTGGTCTCCTCCTTGGGGAAGGAGGGTTGACTTGGCTGTGTTGCAGTACAACCACCTGGGTGACAACTGGTGGTGGTGGAGCTGGAGCCACTAGACGGAATGGGGATGATGCCTGACGTTGGCATGACGGCTCACCTTACATGCTGGTGAGCACCATGACAGTCCTTGCCTGCAGCATCCCAGAGGAACAGGAGAAACCAAGGGGGAAAACACTGGTAGTGAGCAGAATGATGCCAGCCCTTCTCGGACACTGCCAGGCTGACTTCTCATTGTAGTTCCGCACCTCGAAGACCTGTGTAGAGAGGCATCCATTCCAGAAACCACCAGAGAGGAGGAAACTTGCTCTGTGGATCCTCTGAAAGATATGTAAGTTACCTGAGAAGGGAAAGATGGAGTTAAGAGGTAGCTGGGATAAAGAGGGTCAGGACATGTGATGAGGGGACACACGGAATATGGAAAAAAAATCAATAGAAACTACAATAAAAATACAATCACACAGTAACATTATAGAGCATCTGGTACAAAATCATGGTCACGCAGTGTAGAGACTAATACAAAAGCTACAGTGCAAGGAATGAGAAGGGATACAGTACAAATACAGTGAAGTCTAACAGTGTTAAAACAAGGCATTGCAGTGAGGTCAGGCACAACATCGAAAGCGCAGCAGCAAGGTACACAATAGACCGACAGTCACAGGAGTACGCTAGTTGTCCACACATGCAAAACCTGTAGCTGGGAAACAGAAGACGGGTACAAGCAGGGAATATAGGACTCCATATGCAGGGAGACCACCAAGAGAAGGGGAAGCGTAGGCAAGGGGAAAGGAAGGGGCCAAGTACAGGATTAAGAGTGAACTGAAAACTCACAGAGCTGGGCTTTCAGTATAGAGTGAGAGGTATAGGACTGGAGGGGAGGATTTTTTCAGAGATGGGGTAGCCGATAATAGAAAGAGGCCTGCTCCGTAGAGGTCTACGGGGAATTATGAAAGAATGGGAGTCAACTAAGAGAGACAGTAGGAAGGGAGAAAGAGGGAGGGATGGAGAAAAGATCCAAGGGAGGTTAGAGAACCAGAATTTAGATATGAAGGAGGCAGAGTTGAAGAGGCATAACCTAAAAGGGAAGGGGAGGGAGCTCCGAATAGAGACAGCAGTGGTAGAAAAGTGGGTGGGATGGAGATGGGGGGAGGGGAAGTTTAGGGAAAAGTGGCAGAAGTTGTTGATAGAGAGGAAACCAGTCAGACTGGGGTGGACTTAGATGTGGCACTATAAACTACATTCCAACAGTTGAGCGTTGGGAGGATAATTTTGATCATCGCACTTTCTCAACAGCTAGTAAGTCAAGAAGGGTTATTGTGCCACTGTGTAAAGTGCTGGCGAGAATGCATGTAAAGTACTGTACTCAGTGCTGGTCACAACATTTAAGGAAGGATGCAGGCAATCTTGAAAGGTTACAAAAGAGTGTAACCTGTGTTTCCCCCAACATTCAAACCTTTTCAGTAATGTGATCTTTCTGGTTCCCAAACAGTAATAATAGCCCAGAATCAAGAATAAAAAAAATGTGGGGAACAGGGAAAGCACATGGGGCCCAGTATGCTTGTTCTTTTTTATGTTTCCTTGCGGACTTTTGCAAGAAACATGTTGTTTGAATAAATGGCATTTCAGAGGTGTGTCACTGCTGAGCTCATTGCAGTTTGAGCTGCAGTGGACTCGGCAGTACAGACCAATGACCAGCCAAATCAGTTATGATGCTGGTCACAGTCGGATGGGTGGAAACTTTGTGTAGCTGATAGGACCAAAGCCGCGCCAATGAGAGAGGGCTTCGGTCCTTTCATTTGCATAATGCTGTCTGGCAATCAGCTGAGTGGCTTTATGAATATATGCTGCCATAGCGTGTCTGTGAATGCTGATGCAGACACAATTCAGTTTCATCTTGCTTCCTCATTTCGCTTCACCTTGACAAAGTTTGAGGGAGTCCTGAATGGACTGGTAGTGGTGGAGGGGACTGTACTACACTGGGTCGATCGCTGACTCAGTAGGCTCTGTGAGAGGGCTGGCATCAGTAATGGGGTAGGGGCCAGAAGTTATTTTTTTTTTGGTTTGCTTTTTCAAGTTATTTCGGTGGGAGGGGGGCTGCAGATGAACCACACATGGATTGGCAATTTGGAGCCGTACCTGCCATCTCTTCTGCTAGGGTCTATCCCCTCCTCCGGTACTGATTGTTCCAATGTAGAAGCAAACAGCTGGCCTGTTCCAACATTACATGCTCACGCTGGAACAAAGTCACCATAGTAGGATGCCAGACCTCCTAGTGCCCTTGCCACTCCCACTCAGTTCCACCCGATGCGGTGCTCCGCTTGTCTCTCTTCTCCGCCTGTGTTCCAGTCAGTGGCTCCTCATGTGTCGGGGATCTGTTGCTGTCTCTTTCACAGGACCTGTGTGTTTGCCCCTGTGATCAGCAATCGGGGTCCTTCTCCCTCCAGCAGCCTCCTGTGAGCCGTCAAGGAGGAGGCTTCTCCAAAGACGAGCCCATCCACCCGCCGATGAGCCCATCCACATGGACTGCTGAATTGGAGTTCAGACATTGCCTGCACCGCACCAGTAGCCACTACCAGGTATGGTTAAGGGGTCCATCACCACACATACAAGCCCCAGCTCCAAAATGGAGGGCTTGGATTTCTTTATTCCCTGGTGTCCAGTGGTACCCCCCCCCCCAAAATTGAAAACATGTACCCTCATGACAGTCAGCCACTGGCTCATCCCTCCTTGGATGGCTACCACCAGACTAATACACCCCTGACATATGCAACCATGCAAGGAAACATTTGGCATTGACAAATGCTTGTTCTTTCCTTATCTTCATTTTCCTGTGGTCTCTTCATATGCTTTACTTTGTTTCTCCAGACACTTATCTAATTCTTTCTAAAGCACTTACTGCTTCCTGTTTCAGTGGCTCTCCTTGGTAACCTGTTTCATATGTTCATTACCCTCTGTGTAAAGTAGTTCTGTCTACACTTTTTGTTTACCCTCTCCTCATTCCCAAATTTCAGATTATGGCCTGTAGTTAGAACTGTTCTAACATTTGCACAGTATACCAGAATTACTGTGTGATTTTATTTAAAAGTATTTGGTGGAGGCTGGTAATCATAATTCATTCCTGTGACTTGGGCATTATATAAGCAGGGTTGCCAGGATTCGATTCAAATCGGCAAATATCGGTAAATGGCGTTTTTTTTTTTTTTGTGCGGCTCACACTGATACCAACAAAAAAACAATTTCAGTCGATAAACAACTACATTTTACTTTGCTCTGGCCACCGACAAGACAGTTTTGACCAGAACCGTGAGACCAGAATATGTGAGCGCAGTAGCAGGAGCCCCTGCTGAGGAAGGAGCAAGACTTAGTCCAGACAGGGCCTTGGCAACAGCAGTCATGCAGCATAAGCTTGTCCATTGGGAAAACGCTGCTGCTGCCACCTTGGGAGTGCTGAATCTGTGCATTAGAGAGCCAAGTGAAGAAGTTGGGACATGGAGCCGTGAGTCAGCAATGAGAGGGAGCGCGAACAAGCCAGTATCCACATTAGGGCAGTACTATTTACTGAACTGAAGGATGCCACCTACTAGTTTTTTAACTGGACTGTCCGGACTTACTGTCTTCCACCCCACATGAACCCCACGCCAAAATGCTGGACACCTTTCACGTAACTGTGGTAATTTCTATCGATAAAAATTGGTAATAGATTTTGATAATAAAACTCGATTTTAATCGTCGAAATTGGGGAAAAATAAAAATCGAATCCTGGCAACCCTATATATAAGTGATAAGATCCAACAGGTTGCAGGGTGTTGCGGGATACCACATGCCCAGAGGTGTCGTGAAGCACAGTGTGGCAGGTGGAAGACCTTTCATTGCCTGAAAGTGTAGGCATCCCCCAACACCCCTACCGTGAAGGATTTTATTGCACTTAGAAAATAGACTTTATTGGTAACAAAAGTAGTTTAAAAACATTTAAAGGACAAGTTTTATATGTAAAATAGTCCTTTTGTAGGAACAGTGCTGGCCCTTTTTTGATAGCGGGCTCTGTTGCTTGATAAACTTATGCCTTGTGACTGTTGCCAGCCAGTCAAGTTACAGGAGTTTTGTAACCCATTTTCTAACATAAAATAATGCCTGGAATTTGTTCATTAGCCACCTTTGGAGTTTCATATGGCTACATTGCTTTCTACTTCTTGGGCCCAATGCTCAAAAGATGACCCGGGTGCAAAACTGGGTTTTGCGTGGATGTGCAATATTTTTATTTATTTATTTAGTTTTTGTTGCCCAGGTGAGTGCACTAGACAAATTCTGCCTATTTTCAAGCACAACCCGGGGAGGGGGATACAGATGAATGCCAACTGACCTTGAAACAGATTAAGCTGTTGGTGGTGGTATTTTTAGTGAAATGTGAAATATTGAAAAGCCTGGTTACCACAGGCAAACAGGGTTTGCGCCTAGGCAATATTCAGAGGAGGGTGCAGTGTTCATTAATGAGTGGGGACCTGAATATTGGCACAGTCCAGTATTCAGAGCATGTGCGCCGCACAAGGTCATTTTGCTCAGTCCCCTTGCTTGGCACACATACTGCCAATAAAAACTTCAGCTTATTCCCACGCAACCCTAGCGGTTGGAGGAGGAAGTGTGACTGTTCCCCTCCACCTCCAACACAGTAGTTCCTGGTGTCTAGTGTATCCCCCCCTCCCCTCCAATCGCCGGCCCAGTGTTCCAAAGTACAGTTTCCCTGGTGCTAGTGGCCTCCCCTGCCAATCACCAGCCCAATGTACAAAAAAAACACTTTCCCTGATGATAGTGATCCCCTCTCCCCCACTGATTGCCAGCCCAATGTATGAAACAACCACTTTCCCTAGGGTTCCCCCCACACTGATTGCTGGCCCGATGCTAAACGTACATGTTTCCCTGGTGTCCAGTGCTCCCTCCCCCCACCTGCACCCATTCCCGCTGTTAAACTACCAATTCCCTGGCATCCAGTGGTCCAGCCTTCCCATCCCAATCCTCCGTATAGTTATGTTCATCCAGTCCCTGGTGGCTAGAGGACCCCCCATCCCTGATCCCCCTGTATAGAACATCAAAGTCGTTCACTGGTGGCTAGCAGACCCACCACCCCAATCCCCCCTATTCTGAGCCCAAGCCAGTGACCAGCACAGCCTTCCACTGTCCACCATGGCCGGCTGACAACTGAGTTGTCAGTGAGCATGTACTGTTAGATGGGGGGGCACTACCTGCCGGGCTGAGCTGACCACAAGCCACTGGGGAACGGCTTTGATGTTCTATACAGGGGGATCGGTGATAGGGAGGAGGGTCTGCTAGCCACCAGGGAATGGTTGAACATTGATATACATGGGGATCAGGGATAGGGGAGTGGGGTCCGCTAGCCACCAGGGACTGGATGAGCTTGGCTATATGCAGGATCTGGGTGGGGTAATGAGGGACCACTGGACACCAGGGAAAGATGTACATTTAGCATCAAGGCAACGATTGGCGGGGTGGGGGCCACTAGCACCATGGAAACTGTACTTTGGAACATCGAGCCAGTGATTGGCGGGGAGGGGACCAGTAGCACCAGGGAAACTTTCATTGTGTACATTGGCTGGTGATCCTGGTGGGGTGGGGGGGACCACTAGCACCAGGAAAACTTTCATTGTGTACATTGGGCCGGTGATTGGGGGGGACCATTAGTACCAGGGATAGCTCTCTGGGGCCAGGCAAGTGGTGGGCAGCGCCATGCTAAATTGTCGTGCTACTCATGGAAATGAGCCCATAATGGGCATGCAAAAAGCCCCTTAGCGCCTTACATGCCCAATGAGTTCATTTGCATGGGTCAGTTTGATTATCGTAAATTTAGTGCGGGTGCAAGCCATTATGATGCCTTTTTTCAGAAGCCATGTCTCCCCAGCACTAAGTGGCTTAGTGCTGGGCCACAACGGACCTCTATTCAGTTGAATAGCGCCAGTGTGCTATTCCACTGAATATAGCAGTTTTGGACACCTGGGCAACCGCAAGGCACAGTGCAAATATTTGCACTCCGCTTTGCCCAGTTTTTAATATCAGGCTCCTGATGATTATCCAGTTCCAGTCTCTTCTCAGGTATTACTATTTCAGCAACCAAATAGAAGGGTATAGCAATAGAGGTGCGGAGTAACAGAAACAGTACTACTGTACCTGCCATATTTTGAAAGACCATGTGTTTGTCACCTAGTCACCTGGTGTTGAGTTCTGTTCTACAAAAGACTGTTGATGTATGACCTTAAAGAGCATCTTTTCTGATGCTCACAACAAAAACCAGAAAAGACCCTTTACCTGCCCCCAGTTTAACTGGTTCGAGACTTAATATTTCTCCCTGATTTTTCATTGGTAGAGATTATAATTTGGCTCCGTGGAGCTGAGCTGCTGATCTCTGCCACTTCCTAATTGTGAGAGCTGTCTCTGCGATAGCCCATTTTGTGCTGTCGTTATATGAAGGGCATAGGGGTGTACTTCATAGATCTTAATGGAGCCATTTTCTGAAGTGCATTTTCGTATTTTAGATGACTAGTTGGAACAAATCAAGGCCACTGCTTAACTAACCAAGTCCTTGTTAATTGAGCGCTGGCTGTGATTTGTTCCGAACGGCCATCTAAACTACGAAAACTGGACTTTAATAAAATGGCACATTAATGTCCATGGAGCATGCCCCCACCCTCTCCTTATAATAACATCACAAAACTTGCTAGCATAGCGACTACTCTCACAATCAGGAAATGGAAGGGATCGGTGTCTCGGCTCCACTGAGCCAAATTATGATCCCATGGAAAGTTGGGACAGAAATAAATTATAAGGCTGGTACCAGTTAAATTGGGGGCAGGTAAGGGTCTTTTCTAGTGTTTTTTGGTGATTGCAAAAAGAGTAGGAAAGGTGCTCTTTAAGTTGTTTAAAAGGACACTGTCCGCCCTTTACTTACTTCTTCTGCAAGTATTCCTCAACATGCCAGTGTTGCCTGCAGCAGTCCCTCTTGTGATGCAATATACATGGCAGAAATTTATTCCCACTCAAAATATGCACATTTACTAATTTTACTGCAAAGCAAAACCCTGTTTGTCCAGTCTTATTTGCCGTCTCCGATGCCAAAGCGTAATCACATTTCTAAATGACACTGAAACACCAGAAGGCTCGTGCACTCATCATTCTACCCAACTTCAGCTAAATACAGTTTGTAATAGTATAAAGAAAGCTAAACTTGGGGAAAGTGTTTCTTGTTTGAAATGGGTATTCAAAGTTAGGCAAATCATGCTCTGAAAGTTGAGCTGTGTTACTGGGCATGCGTGTAAACATTACATGCATACATACGCATATGTTCATGCCCAGTATCGTGGCTCAACTTTTAGACCATGATTTACCTAACTTGGAGCACCTGTTTCAAAACGAAAAACACTTCCCCGAGTTCAGCTTTCTTTATACTATTACAAACTATGACTATGCCGAATGATAGTGCTACCAGTATTTGCAGTTCATTACATTTAACGACGTTTTGGCATCAGGCGTGGTAAATAAGAGCAGACAGAGAGGGTTTAACTTTGCAGCAAAGTTAGTAAAAGTAGACATTTTATGTGGGAATAAACTGCTGCCGTGTATGTTGCATCACAGGAGGGGCTGCTGCAGGCAGTGCAGGCACATTTAGGAATACCTGCAGATAAAGAAAGTAAAGTGCCAACAATGTCCCTTTAAATGTCTCTGGGTATTGTGTGGCTTATTAAACTGTGCAGCACTTAGAGATGTTTGCTTTCACTTTACACTAAAGTGCTAAATCAGATGTCACAGGTAGCTGTGGTATTGCAGGGAGACAGACTGAACACATGTGTTTGCCAGGGATAATTTTTCCTTAGCACTTTAAAAATCTTTATGTCGTAGTTGGTGCCTTACAGGTCAATTGACTTAAAATTGAGTGGCTATCACACTGATTCAGCTTCTGTGGAGGTCAGGAGTATAGCTAAACTGGTTACTTGCAGCTTTGTCAGTGTGATGCACGTGTTTCATGTGCTAGATACAGCAGATCTTGTATCAACAGTGATATTATTTTAAAGTAGATTATACGTATCAGTTGTCCATAGCAAGGAATGACCTGCTAAATATCTAATTCATTTGTGACACAGCCGGAAATAATTTATTTGACCTGCTTGTTCCAGAGACAAGGGTGCCACAGAATTTTGTTTACCTACAGCCTGTGCTAGTCCATACCTTGACTTGTATTTCGGACTAAGTCACCAGCAATCCTGAAATGAAGTTGAAAATCTCATTCAAAAATGCATCAAGAGAGCAAGCTGTTGCTGGTGTAGTCTTGCTGTACTTTCGTTTTCATGAAAGAGCTACTGTGCTGTGCCACCAGTTGCCCCTTTTCTAACGGCAGCAGCAATATTGGGTTACACTTAAAAAGTGGGACTGTCAGTCTCCCATAGGCCCTCAATTTCCCCTAGTGTAAAGCAATACATTTAATGATTGCTCACCCTGTTTGAATTAGCTGATCTAGCCATTTATTTTTTATTTGATTATTTGTTTGTTGAATATGATAGGTCCATGTCATGGACAACTTGGAGGAAGAGAACAACATACAATATACAAAGTTTGTCAGAATAAAAGGAATACGAGCACAACAGCAAAGGAGATAATCCCAGGAAGAACCCTGGTGAAACACAGGCATTTGGATAGTTTACTCAAGTATTGTACTCCACCACCACCTCCCTTCTTCGGCTCACTGATTCTATCCTCACAGGAATGGACAATGGAAAAATCACCTCAGCAATTTTTGTCGATCTGGCCAAAGCCTTTGACACAGTCTCCCACTCCCTTCTCCTTGACACCCTATCAACAGCTGGGCTATCCCCCTTAGCCACAGACTGGTTCAAGGCATACCTCACTGGCAGAACCCAATCAGTCAAGATCTCTGATGCAATTTCCCCACCCCTTCTGATAAGAACTGGCGTCCCCCAGGGATCAGTGTTAGGCCCCATACTATTCTCTATTTTTCTAAACAATCTCCCGTCTGCCTGCTCTCCCTTATCCTCCATTCACATGTACACTGATGATACAGTCTTGTATGCATCTGGCTCCTGCCCCACCGAGATTGCATCCAACTTGCAGCACGACTTCAACAAAGTTCAGCATTGGTTTGCAAACCACCAACTATCTCTCAACGCCAAAACAACGGTCTCCATGACCTTTAGCACCAGGCAGAGAGACTTGCCAGGTTTCCCTCTCTACCCTCCTTCCACACCCTTGATGGGACTTTACTTGAGGACACATCCTCCTTCAGGTATTTAGATGTCTAGCTGGATCAACTCCTGAACTTCTCTGGCCGTATCAACGCCATTCAGAAAAAATTGCGTTCCAAGCTCGGTCCTTATTCAGGAACCGTGCCTGCATCCCACCCGTGGCTAGGTGTGAGATTGTCCAGAAGATGGTCCTGCCTATCTTCGACTACTGTGACGTAGTCTACGGTGCTATCCCTAAGTCCTCCCTGGCCAGACTAAATACCCTCTTCAACTCCTTTTGCCATTTTGTCCTTGACACCCCCTCCGCACTCATCATTGTGATCTCTACCATGCCCTATCTTTCCCTTCCCTTCCTTGACAAACCGACGTTCTCTCACTGCGCAAAATTCACCTACAAGCACTGACTGGGTGAACTTTCCTGCTATCTGTCCCCTTCCTTTACACCCCCCCCAACTCCTTAAGATTTACCGACTCACGAACCCTGGTGGTCCCACGCTGCTCCATCCTTATTGGCAAATTGGGTTTTTCTTATCACCTCCCAAAAATCTGGAATTCACTTCCCCCTCAAATTCGCCACTCATCCTCTTGCTACTCCATTAACTCTGCCCTCAAGAACTTCCTTGCGCCTTCCTGCGCCTGCCATGACCCTCCCTAATTCCCCACCATCTTCCCTAAGCCCATATTACCATATGTCTACTCCCCACCACTCCTGTTCCCTCTGATTGTGCTCCTCCTAGTCCCCTACTCTCCTTCCTCCTAAAGTGTTCCTCCCCCTTCTTTCTCTACCCTTAATCTATCTCCCTCCTGTGAGCTTGATCACTGCCTTGTGCAGGCAGGATCCATAGCGCAAGGTGGGCAACAACTTTAACCCCTTTCCCCTGTTTCTCCTTTTACTGCACCCCCTCAGTCACTGCTTGATCACTCCCTTGTACAGGCAGGGTCACCTAACACACTGGTGGGGTACTTACCCCCTACTATAGTTGACCTCTGTTACCCCCTCCCACAACATCCCTCCCCCAACACCTCCCTCTCTCGCATCACTATATATAAATAACTCTCATCACCTATAATCTGTGTCCTACCAGTATGGCTGTCCACCACCCTGCCCATATAGGGATAACAGGACACTTGAATTTCAACTCCTTCCCCTTTCCCCCACCTTTGATACCCTCCATCTACAATACCTCTCTCATCACCCTGCCACACTCTACCTCTCCTTTCCTCCCACCCCCTTCAGGTTGTCATAGCCTAACACTGGCCTACCCCTACACTCAATTAAGCACTTATAACCTACCACTATACCCCTCTTATATGCACTTTAGTCCACCCTGTTGTTTCTGCTTTGCCGAAAATAGTGTTCTGCCTACGTCTCTCCATAAATTTCCTTTCCCTTCTTCCATTCTGCCCTGCACATTTTTTCGTTCCATTCTTCCTCTTTTTATTCCTATCACTGTAAATCTTGAATATCTATGTTACACTAATGGCTACCAATTACTATTGTGTCACCTTACCATCTAGTGCTACATTCTGTTGCCAAGTTATTACATGTGTTCCAGTGTTACCAACTGTCACCAACTATTGCCTAATTGCTATATGTGTCTTCGTATCTACTGTAGTTAACTGTTGCATTGTTAGCCAATGTGATCCACCTGTAATCCCTCCTGCTCTCATTGTATGCAGGTAAGCAAATTGTATTCCAACATTGTAACATTTCTCTGTTTTCTATCCCATTGTTCCCTGCCCCCCCAGGTCGTACTGGGAGATGAGCAATTTGGTGCTCAGTGTGGCTTCCTGGTGAAACATTTCAATAAATAAATAAAATAAATATTGCTTGAATGCTTCTTTAAATACAAAATGCTTTACACTCAGTAAGATCAGTCAGTGCAGAACGCCAGGATTCATTGCCCTTTGCCCCCCGAGTTGGTTTCATGACTTGTGGAATCACGTTTTTTGTATGATTTGGACCTCAGAGCACAGGTGGTATTTGAGAACATCATCATTTCAGAAAGGATAAGTGGTATCTTCTCACAGATAATGGACCGAACAATACTGCCACTCCTGCAATAAGGGAGGTCACTCCAGTTTGGAATATGAGTGGCAGTGATGGGTACATGAGAGGGCATCCAAAACAAAGTGGTAGGCTTTGTTTAAAAAAACAAAAACAAAAAAAAAAAACTCAACCCTAGACAGGGCACTGTATTTTATAGCAGAGTAGACTATCAACCCGTAGACTATTAAAGGTACAACTAAATTTTGAACTGCCAACTTCTGTTACTCATTAGTAAGAACTGTTATTCATTGGTAAGATTGATCTTATTGCAGTAAAGCAGTCTGTGTTGTGCATTGGCAGATCTAACCATAAGATCAATATGGCCGACAAAGGACAGTGCCCCATCAAGGATTAGACCCAAGTAATACAAAATAGCCACTGCCTTATCAGGGCTGGTGTCCAGAGATCTCGTCAGGACTGTTGTCCAACAAAGTCCAGAGACTGATTAAACTTCTTCAACTTTGGATTACTTGTAAAGACTGTTGATTTTTTTTTTATATTTATAGCCAACTTCATTAGCCAAGAGCCACTTTTGTGACACATTAAAGTTTAGCTGAAGGGAACTGGATAGAACAGACAGAGGTTTATTACTGGAATATAGTAAAGCATCATCGGCATACAGCAGGTGTTAATATGTTTACAGGTGTCTGGGATCTCATTTATAAAGAGATTAAAGGGGCCCAAGTGTTAACTCTTGGGAGACTTCTATACTAAATGGTCTAAAGGATGGTGTAATAGTGCCAGATTTTACTAGCTGCTCCCTGTTGGTCAGGTAGTTGATGATCCATCCCAGTACTTTGACAGATTTGCCAAGAGTACCAATTTTCTGCAGCGGAAGCCCCCGATCAGCTGTATCCAAGGCTTTTGTAAGGTCAATGAACACAGCATCAGCATACCCACCTTTATCCAGGATCATTTGCAGAAAAACAGCAATGCCTGCCAGGGCTGTGTGAGTATTGTGGTTGGGCCTTAACCGTTGCTGAGCATAGTTAGGACATGTACTTATTCAAATAAGCAGTTACTTGATCTTGTATAGCTGTTTCCAGTAATTAAGACTTTGTAGACACAAGAGAAATTGGCCCATAGTTGTCTAGAGTTGAGGGCTCCCACCTTTGTGTAGGGGAACAGCGGAGGCCTATTTCTAAACTGAAGAATGACCTGTGTATACAATGATAAAATAAGCAGTTTAAGAACAGGGATAGCTATTTACCGTGAAGCCAGTCTGACCATGCCCACAGCCAGACTGTCAGTTGCAACTTGTGTTCTGGTGTTTGTTCCCTTGATATATTTTAACAATTCTATCTTATTTAGCTGCTTTAAATAAAACATTGGCTTCCCCAAATTCATTTTTTAGCTCCTGAATCAATATTGTCATTAACATTGTTGATGGTCCTTCTGTCCAAAATGTGTCTGGTCACATATTTCTCCAGGCCCCCAAAATAGGCATTAAAGAACTCCGCCAGTTCCAAGGGGTCAGTGATAGTGGCCTTAGGTGTCTCCAGGCAAATGGTGTGTGTTCTAACAGATCTTTCTAATAAATTACTAATGCTGTCCCGTAATTTAAGAGGGTTTAAAAATCAATCTCTTGAACCAGCCTGTCACACAGCAGTAGGGCTGTATCTTGCGAAACTGGCATCTTGAGCTCTGTAATAAGCCTGAGTCATCAGGTTCTGGCTTGGGGAGGGGAGGGAGATTGAGCATCCAGAGAATGCTCTCGTTCTCTGGAAAGGAGAGTTCTGTCCTCTACCACAGTACTGCCACCTGGGTGATCACAGGTAGCAGTGCATCTTAAGGGCCAGTGGGAAGTTAGGAAGTCAATGATGTCAGGGAGTTGACATGCTTTGCATGCTGAAGCCCCCTTGATATGCTAGCTGCAACATCCTAAGGAGTAAACGCAAAAATGACCCCGGTGCTCACAGCAAAGGAACCCAGGCACCGGTCAACTAACAAGGCCTGTTAGTTGACTGGTGCCTTACGCTTTCATTGGCAAAGTGGCCATTATATTACAAAAAGATTGAAAAGTCGCCCATTGAATATAATGGAGCACGCCCCTGTGCTCTCACTGGCATCTGGTCATCACGTCTGTGAGTGCAGGGGCGGAGCGTGGGCAGCAGAAAAAACAGGGAAGTCTTTGGGACCCGGTATTCTGAATTTTACAAGTAAAATAACATTTTATTCATAAAACACATCTTGGGGATATTATTCTTATCGAGAACCATTGGTGGCAAGGCACCAATATAGATGATGCAGGTGCTCATTCTGGTGAGTCTGTTTAAGTGCTAGGTGCCAGTAATCGGCACTCCATACTGTAATTTTGCAGTCCAGTGTTTCAGGTTACCTGGATTGCTACACCACCTATTATCTGTTTCAGACCACATCATCGGGGCTCTTTCATTATACACTGGGTTATTTGCCACTTACTGGATTATTACTCGCTGGATTACTTGCTGTAAATTCTTGTGGACTCACCTGGTTACTGAATCTAAAGTGTCTGTACTGGCACTTCTCATTCTAATTTTGGCATTCTGATGGTTTAAGTTACCTGGACCGCTACACCACATTATCTGTTTCAGCCCCGCATCATTGGGGCTCTCCTGTTACCTGCTGGATTAGTGGCTGTAACTTCTGGCTGTTTCACTTGGTTATTAAATTTGCATTTCAGCAGTAGTGTCTTCATGAACTTCTCTGGATTCTGTAGTTTCCACCCCCTCTGTTTTGCTTCTCTGTCTGTGTCACTACCCGCCCCCGTATGTGTATGGGGAACTGGGGTGTCATTGACTTTGTTGCCGCGGAATTGATGTCTCATGGAGGAGCGGAGCTTCACTAGTTCTTGAGGTTTGGATTTTTGTTACTTGTTACCTGCTGTTTGTGTCTGGATTTTAGTTTGATAATACTTCCTGGTTTTAAGACTTTTGGGCTGCTGGGTTCTTGGAGTAAATTCTTCTGGTTCCAGTTGAGTTGGGATGTTCTGCTGGGACTCACTGGAGGTGGGCTCTGACAGTGGTCCGGTTGGTGGCCTTTGTGGAGCTGAGTGGTGTCCATGGCTGTGTGGCCAGGGGGCATTTGGCCTGAGTTTAGATTCCCATCGATGCAGGTGCTTGACCACCCTGGCCCCTGTCAGGAGTTCCTGTCTGTCTTTCCTCTGCCATCCTTCTACGCTGGAGGCTCTTAGTGAGAGGCTGAGCCTTCTTTGGATACCACCTACCATCTTGCTTCCAGCTCCTGGTAAGGGGGGGGGGAGTAGGTGTTAAGTTGCTGGTCTGGGCCTCCTTGGACTCGTAATTTCCATGAGGTAACTGTTCTCTTAGTCCCCATGAGAGAGGGTAATAAATATTAGTATTTATGTGCAGGATCCAGTTTGGATTTTGTCTTATTCTGTCTAATTTTTCTGGATTCTCTGGACATTTTTGCAGTTGTACTGTGTGTACTAGTGCATTATTTCTATTTTTACAATAATATGGTGTGGAGCGTATTGCTGATCATGGTGCCTGTGCACTAATGGGTGGAAAGTATGCACCAAGGTGCATACCTCATCTGCGTAGCTATGCACCTGCAGACAGATGCAAATATGCCGGTATGCACAAACACCAGCCACCTGTCCACGTCCCCAGCATGCAAGACTGCGCAAGGTGGCCGGGGACAAAGTAGCAACCCAGGTGGACATCAAATCAGATGCCTGTCCTGGGTCCCAGAGTGCATCACATGCACGGTAAGGCACAGGTCCAGGTTTGTGAATAGCTATTGCAGGCACCCAGAACCGCATGGCCAGGCCCCGTCCTCCAGTGGACCCCCCTGGCCGAGCCCATGTGGCATAGTGGCCACCCAGCACACAGATGAACCCCAGCAGCAGGACCCCTTCCCCAAGCCTGTATGCCAACCCCCTCCACACACATATGACCCTTCCCCATAGTCGTACCTGTAACCCCACCAGAACACACTGGTACCTCTTGCACGTAATTCCAAACACCCCCGGACACATCTGTGCCACGTCCTGGTAAAAGCAGGCACCCCCACATATCCCTGCTCCCACTCGGTTCTGTCATCAATATGCCTCCCACCTAGTCCCAGCATCAGTAGCCCCCCCCCCACAGAGCCCCAGCCCTGGTCCACTATTCAGGGACGCCCTTCCCACCCCAACCATGATCCTGTCCCTGCGTCCACGTAACTGTGCAGCCCTGCAGTCACCCCCCCCGCATCCCAGAACTGGCATTGGTGGTTAGTGGCTGCCCCTTCCCCACCCCAGCGGCACTGGCAACACCACCTCCATTCCTCATACCTGCCAGGTGGTGCCACTGCCAGGGATGGCCAGCAGCACATCCCTCCACACACCTCTTCAGCCACCGGCTGTCCAAATGATGCTGGGTGCGCGCTGCCTATATATAGTGGCGTGCTACCAGCATCACTTGTACGGCTGGCAGACGGGAAGGTGTGCAGAGGATTGTGCTGCTGGCCATCCGTGGTGGCAGCACAGACTAGCAGGTATGGGTGGTGCTGCCAGTTCTGCCTGGGTGGGGAAGGAGGACCACTAACCACCAATGCCGGTTCCGGGGGTCGGAGTGACTGCAGGGCTGCACAGTTATGAGGATGTTGGGAGAGGGCTGTGGTTGGATTGGGAATGGTATCCCTGAATAACAGATCGGGGCTGGGGTTCTGCGGGGGGGACTAGTGATGCTGGGGCGGGCAGGGGTATATTGCTGTCAGGGGCAGGGCAGGGATGTGTGTGTGGGGTGGTGCCTGCTATTACGGGGATGGGGCACAGATGTGTCTGGGGGGGTGACTGGCTTTACATGGATGGGGCACCAGTATGTTTTGGGGGGATTACCATTCAGATGCCAGGACAAGGGTGTGTATTCCATTTTGTGTGCGTGTGTGTGTGTGTGTGTGTGTGTGTGTGTGTGTGTGCACGCGGCACTCAGATGGGGACAAGGCCCATATGTGTGCTGGGATGGGAGGGCTGCTATAGCGGATGGGTGCAGGGGTTCTGTTGGTGGGGAATGGGAATATCCACCTGGACCATGTGTGTGCGTGGCCCTACTGTGCCCTGCACTCTCCTGTGCCCCTCCCCCGCGAGCAGCATTACGTGCCTTTGTGAATGGTGTGTAGTGCAGTCATGCCCCCCCATCCGCCCCCAACGTGTTGCTGACCATGTGGCCAGGGGATCCAGCATATAATCACCTTGCCTGCCATTTGTGAATGCCGCTGGGGGTCTGCTGGACCCCTTCTGTGCAACATTCATGTGTATCTATTCCTACGTGCCCGGTTTCCATGGCACTTAGGCATAGTGCATACGGCCCCATGTTTTTACTTCTTAGTTTATTTTGAAGTGTGTAGGGTTTGTGATTGTTTAGGCCTAAATACTTGTGTTTAGTTTTAATTAGGGTTGAATGGTTGTGTGATTGTGTAGGTTTGAGTGATTTTAAGGTGTAATGGTATGGGGTGTGTGAAGGTTTTAATTTAATGTTGTGTGAGGGAATTTTATTCATTGTATTTTGTTTTAGGTTGGAATTGTTTTAGTATGTGTTGCACAACATCTAGACCCCATCTAATGTACTCCGCGGAGCAGCTACAGGAGTGGTGCCCCTTTAGAGGGCTCTCTTGCACCCTGCCTGTGGTGGTGGTGGTTGATCACTGCAGGGGGGTTGAGGTTCTCCGAGCACACTGCTCAAAATGTGGAGTAGCTCCATGGATGGACGGTAAAATGGCAGTGATGGAGGCCTTCATTGTATATTCTGTGGCAGATCTTGTATGTTTCGTGGAGACCTGGTTGTAGGATGGTTCAACCCTGTGCTCGAGGCATATATTCCTCCAGGTCACTCCATGGTGCATTGTCCTAGGCAGCAATAGAAGTGGCAAGGTAGCCATCTGCTTCAGATCTGCATTGGGACTGATGGTGTATCTGATGGGAGCAACCATGTTGTTTGAATGCATGGCAGTGAAAGGTGGGCCAGGTACAAGTTGCAAGATTGTGCTCATGTATCATCTGACGGGATATGGACACAAATTCTTGCAGGAACTAGAGAGTTTCTTGACCGAGCTGATGATGGAGTCACCTAGACTTTTGGTCGTGGGTGAGTCAATGCTCTGGTTGATGATGAAACATCTCTTTTAGAATGCAGTTTCTCCAGGTGATGTCTTCTCTGGGCTTCGTACAGCATTTGCCACCAGTACTCACCAGCATGGCCATGCCTTGGACTTGGTTTTCTCATTGGGTCTTTTTTTTTTTATTATTTTATTTTTATTAGTTGGTGGTGACAAACACTTTGAAAATTAATTCAATCACAGACTTTTCTCACATATGACATTAGAAATTACATGGTTTTCTTCAGAGTTATTTCATAATCAGATTATATTTGTATATGTATTGTTCTCAACCAAAACCTTAACAGACTGTCTATGATTGCAACTTTGTCAATTGTAGTGCCATAGTGCTCCCTTAAACCATCAAAATTTTACCCACATCCCCACGGCTCATTGATGTCACATAGTTCCCTCGATTATCCCGCCTCTCCGTGTGTAAAAAGGTTCAGGAGACAAAGTCTAGTTCATGGATAGAAATATACATTACCCATGGTCTCCAGAAAAGCTCACACTGCCTCTGTTTATTGTAGAGTTTTGCTGTTAGGGATTCCATTTGATAAATATCTACTACCAATCCCCTCCAGTCATACATTGTTGGAATGATTGTGGAGTGCCACCGACTAGTTATTGCCTTTTTAGCTGACAAAATAAATATAGGAAGTAGAGTTCGATGCCACTGAGGATTATGGTGAGGATAAATGGAGATCAGTACCAATTCAACTGTAAGTTCGATTGATTCTCCTATGCAGTCTGAAATTTCTTGTTGTAGAGAACACCAGAATGGGGTTAATTTGGGACAAGACCAAAAAATATGACCATGGTCTGCTACTCTGCAAGAACATTTTCTCCAACAAGCCCCAAATGAGGATGGGAGATATTTAATTAATATTGCAGGAGAGCAGAAAAAACGGCTCCTGTATTTCCACGCAAATTCACGCCATCTAGTGGCATGGGTAATTTTATATGCCTGTGTTGAAGCCTGGAGCCATTCCTGTTCCCGTATCTCTATCTCTAGATCACTATTCTAACCTTTCATAATAGAAATCGTAGAGTCTCCCATTCCCTCTCGCAGTATTCTGTAGAGAAAGCCCACCTGGTGTGTCCACAGATTCCTCTGAATATTGTCTTCCAGGCCAGAGGAAAAGGGTCTGGCAGTCTAGTATCCATGTCTTTTTGACGTAGTAGGTAATTTCTTACCTGGCTGTATCTGAAATGGTCATTATTCGATAGGCCAAATTTAGTTTGTAGAGATTCAAATGGGATAATCCCTGAAGGGGAAAGAAACTGTTTAAAAAATTGAAGGCCCACTTGTCTCCACCTGGAGAAAGTGTGATCCAAAGATGCTGGGAGAAACCTATTGTCTTCTGAAATGAGCGTATGATAAAAAAAGAAACTCCTGAAGGCTTTGTCTTTTTATTCTATACCACTGCTTCAATACTTGGGATGTGAATGGGGAGAAATCCCTGAAGGGGGGTGACCTAGTTTCAGGAACTAATGTCACTTTAATGATATCAAAAGGTCATTGATGGCAAATTATAAATCCTTCCAGGGAGAATGAAGTGTCGGTGATAGCCAAAGAGATAACATTTTGAAGAAAGATGCAATCGAGTAAAATTAGAAATTTGGTAGGTTGGCCCCTCCAAGGGAAAGTGGTAATTGAAGAAGGGACATTCTAATTCTAGGCTTATGATCATTCCAAATAAAATTTGAGATGAGCCTGTCCCAGGATCTAAAATAAAAGTTAGAGGGGAAAGTGGGAATATTTTGGAATAAATGCAGTAATTTTGGAAGGATTATCATGCAGATAGTCTCAGTCTTCTGAAAGAAGGGCAGTGGCAACCAGGCCCAGACCCCTAAGTCTTTTTGAATCTGCTCACTGGGTCTTGACAGTAGTGATGTCAAGGTTGATCCAGTCATTTGGTTGGATCATCATGCCATGCTGTTTCTTTGTGGGGCTCCTTATTTAACCTATCTGGTGGAGATGGTCAGTTACCGCTTTTTTAGAAATCTTGAGCCTCAGAGTCTCTTGGCGATAGTGGACATCTTGGGCTTGGATGCAGCCTGTATGATGGGAGCTCAGGCAGCCGTGGAGGGCTACACTGTGGCTGTCATGACAGCAGTCAACTCTAGCACCTCTCCGTGTCTGCCTCTTGATTTCCCACTGCAGGCCACCATGGTTTCATGGTGAGCTGAGACTGAGGGTTGAAGAGAAAGGGGGTGGTGGTTGGAGCTTTGTTAGCAGAAGTCCTGCTCGAAGGAGGATAAATTAGCACTGAGTGCGCATTATGATGAGTACCAGTTGGCAGTCACTCTGAAAAAGTCAGTATTCCTGTCACAGGTGATTGCTGCTGGAAAGAACTGGCCAGCTCAGCTTTTCATTACTGTGCAGGGGTACAGATAAGGGGACTAAAGGAGTATTTTACTCCCATTTTTGTATGATTTACTTCCACTTTCTGATTTTAGGAATTTGTTTCCCACCCGGTACATGTACAGTATGTTGGTATACATGCACAACACTGGCAGTACCAAGTGATGCTAGCAGCCATGGCACCACACACTAAGGGCGGAAGCAGTAGGGGTGGGGACAGAAAAGAACATCCGCATCAGTTGTGTATAGAGTAGGAAACTATTTCGGGAGTTACTCACCGGCTGTTCAGAAGGGCTGCTGCAACACGGGAAAGTGTTAAAAAGGTCACAGCAAGGCTTAACAGCAGAATTAAGGAGAGTTAGTGGTCAAGATGCCAGTGGGATTGAGACTTGGTTTAGAGATGGAAGTACACACCTGGTTGGCAGATGATATTACTACCATTTGGATGAAAATACTACCAAGTGAAATATGCTAGCAGTAAATACTTCCCAGTCCCAAAAATTATCTGGACCTCTGTTACCATGGATAGATTACTAAATCCAGTCTGTCTGCAGTCTTGCAGATCCTTTTCCACAAATAAGTGTTAGGAGTTTAACCAGTTCTGACTGGACAAGGTATCCTCTATTTGGACTGGGATATCTTCAAGTGGCCTGTTGGAGGCTGACGGTGTCCAGTCTTTGGATAGAGGCACTCTGTCTGTGTGGGTGGCATTTAAGCCAATTTTGGTGGATGATGTCCTTCGGGTGCTTTCTGAACTGCGTCCAGGGTATGAAATTCATAAACAAATGAACAAAAAAAAGTACATGCTTACTCACGCATGTAAGTAAGAAACATATATGCCTAACAAATTATTTACATGCCGCCATAGTTTTGTTGCATAATTTCAGTTTTCATCTATTTTAGCTAGCTAGAGTAGTGATTCCTCTGCAGTCTGCTAATAATCAGGCAGAGGCTTGGGCAGCACACAATATTTTAACTGTTAGACCTGCTATTATATCAGGCAGGTGAGGCAGCACACAGTATTGTTTTTAAGCAGAACCTGCCTCTGTAATCAAATTAGCCCTTAAAAGAGCTTTTTTGTTTAGATTTCAGCTAGCCAGACTAGTGATTCCTTTGCTGTAGCCTGCTATTAACCAGGTAGAAGTTTAGGCATTACACTGTTTTAAAGGGTATACCATTAAAAGGGCGACTGAGATTGAGCGACTCAAATATGAGTGACTCATTTCAGCGCCTGTGTTGTGGGCTACCCTGAAAGGGTAGCAAAAGGATACCAGAAGGTATCCGTGAGGTATGTTGGGGGTGTTGAGAGGGGAAGCCACTGAGCTGGCCTAGTGGCACAGTGGTTAGGAAAGCTGGTTTTGGTGGGAAGGGTGCAGAGTTCAGGGCTGGGACGAAGCACAATGTTTTTGTGCTTTTCGGTGCCCTTTTTTTCACTTACGTCCTGGTTCTCCCGCCTCCCTGACATGCACACTCCCCCCACATGAAATAAGTAAGTAAGTTTTCTTGCTCCGAATGTACATCGCCATTTTTTTTCTTCGGCAATGTACATTCGGCGATCGCCATTATCACACAGAGCTGTTTTACAGTAGAATGCTCTCCTGCATTCTGTAGGTCTTTTGTCTATCAGCACAAGCACACAGTATGTTTTTAACTGAACCTGTAGTGTGTATTCAAGTTAGCTCTTTGAAGAGCTTTATTGCTTTTCCTCATTCCCTTAGTTAGTCACATACTGTAAGGGTGGTGGCCCGGTGCCTATGCTCCTAGTCGCGCTCATTCTGTCCTGATTTCAAAATGGGCAGATTTTTGAGCGAGGACAACAAAAAAATAGCTCTTAAAAAATCTTTTGAGTTTTTAAGCAGAAATATTGGTTTGTAACTAGGCTACTCTACTCAAACCAAAGATCCCCCACACTCTATGAGCATGCCTTAGCCTGCCTCCCAAAGTAATCAGGTGAGTCTGGCACACAAATCGGAGACAGCACTGTCTGATAGGAAGGGGGTGGGAGAAGTTAAAGAAAAGGACATTAACCATTTGTCTGTCTGTAGTCTGACACCTGCCCCTTCTGTCTCTCTCACAGGCTAGAAGGGATGGCCATCAGGTTCCTGCCACATTGCCAAGCCAGAGAAGGGGATCTGATTATAACTCACAGTCACACAGATGCATCATCTCTGTGCCTCTGTCTTCCTTGACAGCTGATTGCTGAAATTACGATCTTGTATTTGGCACGTTTAAGACTACTTCCTCCAGCTTCCCGCCCCCACCATCACAATGACATCCTTACCAAGGAAATGAGGGAAAAAGTGCATGCACAAATACCTTAGGTGCCCAGAAGGGCAGGCACTAAGGAGCTGTAGGTGTTCTTAGACAAAATTGCCTACCCTAGGGCGCCTAAGGTATAGGAATTTCGCATCCCACCTATTGTATGTTGGACCCTAGCTGACCTGGCTTCTTTCTGGTCATTGGGTGTTACCTTGGGAAGGGTATTTTTCCACGCACACTGAAAAGGGTAGTGGGGAAACCCCTTCTTAAGAAAAAAAACTCTGGATTCTTAAGTTCTCACACATTATAGGCCTGTCTTGAACCTTTTCCTTTTGGGGAAGTTGATGGAGAAGGTGGTGGCAGTGCAGTTGGAACAACATCTGGAGAAATATGACATCTATGAGCTTTTCCAGTCTGGTTTCTGGCCTCACCATAGTATGGAGAAAGCTGTAGTCTGGGTTCACCATGATCTGCTTCTAGCTAGGGATAGCAGATGTCATTCCATCCTTGTTCTGCTTGACCTGTCTTTGGCTTTCGACAAGGTGGGTCATAGGGTGCTATTGGCTTGACTGAGACAGTATGTAGGATTCACAGGGAAGGAGTTATTGTGGTTTGAGTCTTACTTGTCTGACAGGGTGCAGCAGGTAGCACTTGTCTCTTTCACATCAGGCAGTACTGCGCTCTGCTATGATGTGCCTCTGGGATAAATTTTAGTTCCTGTTTTGTTCGCCATGTACACACTGCCATTGGGGGAAATTACTAGACAATATGGCTTGGATTTTCATTGCTATGCTGATTATACCCAGTTGTATGTGTCTTGTTCCCCTGATGACAAAATTGAGCAAGTGCCTTAGGGAAATTCAGGAATGTATGGCAGCAAGCTATGATTGAACCCATTGAAGACTGAGATGCTTCTGGTGGAGTCGGGGCGTTTTCAGCTCAGCAGCAGTGAGTAGTAGTGCAGTCCTACCCTCTTTGGATGGCAAGACACTCTGAGCTGCAGATTACCATGAGGAATCTAGGGGTCATTGTGGACTCCAAGAAGACATTAGAATATCAGGTGTCAGCTGTTATCTGAAGTGGCTTTTACCATCTTCGAAACATCTCCCAGATTAAGCCCTTTCTTTAGCTGACTGAACTAATAACACTGGTGGAAGCCTCAGTCACATCAAGACTGGATTACTATAATGCTCTTTACCTTAGGTTATCCTCAAGATTGTTGTGTGACTTGCAGTTAGTTCAGAATGTGGTTGCAGGTGCCTCTTGGTTTGAGAATATCATGCTAGTTCTCTGTGTCCTACATTGGTTGCCATTGTGGTGGCACATCAACTTCAAGGTTTGCTTGTTAACCTACAGGGCCCTGCATAGCCTGCACTCCAGGTCACCCCTCCAGTCAGCGGAGGCCGACCGGTTTGTTCCAAGATCCCATTTAAAGTCCTCAGGAGATGGGGCATCCATAGTGGCTGTCCTTCCCTCGGAGGTGAGAGGTGCTCCATCTCTGGCCATTTTTAAATCTCTTCTAATGATGCACTTGTTCGCATTGAGTTTTGGCCCTAATGTAGTTGTGTAAATTTTTCTTTTGCTGTTTTAGATTTTCTATTATTTTTACAGAGTTTATCTGAATGAGCTTTTCTGAATTATTGTATGTATTGTGAGGTGCCCAGAGTCCTCGGGAATGGGTGCCATATGAACAAGTTGCCTTGCCTTGCCCATAGTACTTGTACTCCTACTGCAGCTTGTTGAAACTTGGGAAAACCCTTACACAATCCAGCCGATGCAGTGGGAAGAGACTGCTGCATCATGGGTGGCTAGACTCTATGGGGTATTCCTAAAGTTTAGAAATTATACAGTGAGATGATGGCAAGGATTTTAAATAAAACATGTTATGATAGCTGGGTTGGTTTTTTGGTTTTTACAGTTTTTTACTTTTCCTAAGAAAAAGTTAGCCAAAACACACACACACACTGTAACAAATTCTACAAAAAGTGAATAACGATAAATGCATTTTATTTTTCTAGAAACAATACAAGGAGCCAGCCTGTTGGCACAGCAGTAGTGCTACTGCTTGTAACGCCAGTGACTTGGGTTTGGGAACAAGCTCAAGTTACCAGGGGGCTGGCCAGGGGGAGGAGGATCAAGTGTCCCAGAGGAGGCACTTCTCTGGTGAAGAAGGACTGTAGATGCCACCTTACAACTACCACATGGGTGACCACAGGTTGTGGTGCAGACAGGAACTCAGCATTAGGGAGGGGAAATGCTGACAGAGCTGGACACATAACGCACTTCCGGTGTATGTGTCATGCAGTTAATGGATGATCGGTGTCTTAAGGGAACTGAGAAAATGAAGGAAAGGCCCTCCAGTTGGCAGAATGAAGCCTCTTCTGCTCCACAGGCCCTCGTACCGCCAACCTCAGCATCCCAGCTGTGGACCAAACACTGAGCTTTGGTTGGGGCAAGGCCCACCCTATCAACCCCTGGGAGAAAAGCCAGGGAGGAACCAAGAAGTCGGGAGGTTAGTACGAAAGAAGGTGGGTGACAGTGATGGGAGCAAGGGATGGCCAAAGTAGGGCAGGTTGGGGAGAGGGAGCAAAAACCATTACGAGGTCTAATAAATTAAATGAAAGTGAGGCAGGGGACAGTTAAGTGGTCTCTGTAGTATTGAATAAATGGAAACCTATTTTGGGAGAACAGCAAATGCATGACAAGCAGCAAGCATGCAATTTACACACTAGAAAGTGTTTGTTTTACTTTACTCTGCTCTGTTTTCTGTGATATTGCAAATAATTCAGAATCGGACAAGCTACGATCAAAGTACTGTATTGTGATGTTTCACATAGTGAGACTCACAGCTTTATTGGAAACTGGAAGCCACTTGTTTCTAGGCAAAGGTTTGATACTATACCAACTTTCTGCCAAAATGGATTCACACACCCTTCCATATAGTTGCAGTATTCTTCCACAATGGACATGTACAAATCTTTGAAAACCATTTGATTCCAGGCCATCCCTGTAACCTTGGTGCCTCAGTGATAGTACGCTTACCTCACCCTTCATCTTGGTTGTTGGTTGTGGCTTGTAAGTAGATTCATTCACTCATCCATGCTGTACAGATTCCAGGCAATACTGGCTTGCCTGAGGTTTCTCCCTATTTTTTTACTGCCCTGGCCTTGAGCCAGGTTGAGATTGCAACTTCGTGACTCATGGCAGACAGAGACATGGTCTGGGTCTAGACTTTCCACCGAGTGGGTAGGATTACAATGTGATGTTTAATTTTGCCTTTCACTTTCTCAGGCGTGTTTCTGCCTTTGGGGTTCCCCTTCCTCTGTGTGGAACGTTGTAGAGTTTTATATGCACCAGGAGGGGGTTTCTTTAGTTATTATGAGGCAGTTTGCCTACGTAGTGTTGCACAACTATTTCTGTACTCCGAGACCTTTATACTTCCCTCTCCTTTCTTGCCATTGCTCAGCTCTTTGCTTCAGTCTAGGTGTTTACACTCAGGATTCTTTAACTGTCGGGCACATCTGCAGCTGTCCACCTGTTAGGAAGATTCCCTTTCTCTTTTGGAAGTGCCTTTATTTCTCTTCCCTAGGTTTCTTTTACATGGTGAGTATTTTTCTGATTTGTTTGTGCTGTAGGTAGATGGGTATTTTATTTTGGTATAGTGTCTATGGCTCAAAGAGCCTTACTAATACGATGAATTTGCATAAAACAAAAAGAATAAGATGCAAAAAAATGCATGGCATGATTAATAAATTAATAAATGCAGAGATGGTCGATGAACAGCACTAGAAGAAAGGCTCAGCGGATATGGCCTGGGTAGGCTGTGCAAAGAGTCAATTACAGATCTTCATCCTAAAGATGATCTCTGATGTTGCCTGTGCGATATATTATATATTTTGTTTTGGGGAGTTCCAGAGGACTGAGGCTGCCACTGAAAATGTTGTATCTTTTGCTGAATTCAGCCTGGCGCAGAGGGTGGTCCAAACCCCAGATCTGTGCAACAGATGGCTCTTCTGGGGCAGGGAGGGGTAGGGAGTCAACAGTTTATGGAGGGAGGTAGATTCCAGTCCATTGAGGGCCTTAGAAGTGAGGATAATTACGTTATAGTCAATTTTCTACTTACCTGCCAGTTAGTGCAATTTGTGTAACCATGGACTAATGTATTGTGGTCTAGTGATCTCCGCACAGCTCTCAAAAGCCATGCTGTTGCATTTCTCCAGTAGCTGCAAGTGCTGAAATCAGACAACACAGAGGGCCCTTGTATAGTGCATTACAATAATCAAGGTGTGAGGAAATGAATGCTTGTACCAGGGTTTTTGTATCTCTGAACTCTAGGAAGGGGAACAATCTGGTGATATTCATGAGATGAGAAAAGCACCTGTTGATTTAAGACCAGTACCTGGGATTACAAGGTCATTCTTTCCCCAGGAGCTACTTCCAGGTTTTTATCCACCTTTCCCAGCATCCAGCTGAACCCCATCAAAGATGGGTAGCCTAAGCCTACTTCTGACAACAGAGACCTGTCAATCTGAACCCACTAGTAGTAGCTCTGTTTTTCTAGGATTTAGAGCTAGCCAGTTGGAGGCCGTTGTCTTTTGTTTCTGCCAAGCATTGTTCAAGAAGTACAGAGGGATTGCACTGACCATGTCTAGGTGTTAAGGAGTATAGCTGAATATCATCAGCATAGCAGTGATATTTAATACTGTAATCTCCTATAATATCCCCTAATGACATCATGTACATGGTGAATAATACAGGGGGAGGAATGACCCCTGAAGAACACCGCAGTCAAGAACAACCGGGGTGTGACAGGAAAGGTCTCATCACCCACAGTTGTTGCCAGAAATGAGCCAAACCATGACAGCATAGCTCCAAACAGTCATTTGTACACCAGGAAATAAAATGGTCATCAAGCCCACTTACAAGTAGAAGATAATCACAGACTCAGACTAGTGCCATCTCTATACTATGGTGTTGGCCAAACCAAGCCTGAAATGGCTGCAGATACAGTACCTATCCAGATGATCACCCAAGAGCACTGCCACCATCGTCTTACTACCATAGCCAGAACTGTCAAATTGAAGATTGGTGGAGCGTTAGCAAGAACATTGTGATGACTGCTTTCTATTTCTGGGATCTGTTGTTATAGCATTCCTTTAATATGCCATTGTCTTTTGTTCCATGCAGTCTCTGGCCTCACAGGGTCACATACTGAGTAATTTTCCTTATTCAGCATATTCAGTCCTGAGAGAACAAAGAAATGCGATTTTTAGGGTCCCCAAAGCCTTGGTGAATCTACGGCATGGGGTTGCTGAAGCTTGGACCGATCTGCAATGCAGTGCTGAAATTGCCCTAACTTTGAAATTGTGTTTCCAAGCACTGAAAACTAACATACACACCAGTACTTGGAGAGAGGGTGCTGAAGTTGGGCAAGCACCAATGATGCATTGCACAATTGCTCAGAGCCCGAGAAACATCACACTACAGATTCACCAAGGCTCAGTGTACTTTTTTGCTCTAATTTTGCATTTCCTTACTTTTGTGGTGTTAAACTTCAACTCTAACTGATGCTTTGACATACTTTTTTGCAATGCATTTCCTTATTTTCTTTAAAATTAAATGTTATTAGAGATTAACACTACTTTGTATTGACAATGCCAAGCTTCAGTCAGCATTGTCACTACTATTAATAGGAAACAGTGCTAGGTCACAGTGCCACCACCCACCCTTAGCTCGCCTTGTGCCAAACAGTAACAGAAGTACACTGGTACAGCCCATATACCACTCCTGTACAGATCAATCCCTGTTATCCAGTGCCACCCCTTCTCACACCCTTCCCCATTCCAAGCATCCCAGGTGTCCATTGGTACCCACTGTACTCTGCCTTATTGCACGTATCCCTGATATCCAGTGGCACCACCTTCCACACCTTGCCCCATTCCAGGTATCCCTGGCATGCTGTGGTACCCCTCATATGCCCTGTCCATTTAAAACATCCCTGGTGTCCAGCAGTTCCTCACCACCCCATCTCCATTATCCTTGGCTTCAAGTGTACCTCCCACCTCACCAGTTCTAAATGACCCTGAGATTGTGGCAAACTCAGATTGTGGCTGACTCGAAACCTCCACTTACTTCAGTGGGTGGCTGCCATCTGAGTAGATCACAACCACTATTAAATAGTTTAATCTGTTAATAAAGCTCTTTCTCGTCCTCTGGCTTCGTGAATGGCTTCCCGTCAGCCCTGGTGGACCAGTGCTTTTTCCTCCAGCTCCTTTTTTTTCCTTGATGAGGGTGCCAGTGTGTGAATGGTTGAAGTCTAGGAAATAAAATTCCAGACCTAGAGGCCACCATTGCAGAGGCTAACCTATCTACTGTGGGCATTACCAAATCATGGTGCACTGAAAACCATGACTAGGACATGGACATACCAGACTATACTCACTTCAGGAAGGACCAGGTGGGGTGTGTGATGACTTATGTGAAGAAAGACATAATAGTGACAGAGATACAGGGAATCCCAGGAGGTGGGGGCAGAGGTACTGTGGGTCACCCTGGAGACAGGAAACAGGCCACTGTTCACACTGGTGTGATCTACAGACCTCCAGCACAGGGGGACGATTTAGGTAAGGTACTGGTGGAAGCCATTGGCAAGATGGCATAAAAGGGGAAGGTACTGCTGGTGGGGACTTCAATCTGCTGGATTTAGATTGGAGGCTCCCAGCTGCAACACTAGCTAGAAGCAGGGACATCCTGGACTCCCTGCAGGGGACTTTCCTCAGGCAACTAATCAGGGAGCCCACTTATGATGTGGCAGTACTCGACCTGTTGCTAACTAACAGGGACAGTGTTGCAGATGTCAAGGTGGAAGGCCACCTGGGGACCAGTGATCACTGTACAGTGTGGTTCAACATAAGGACGGCTGTGGAATTGAACCACACAAGGGTGACTGTCCTGGATTTCAGGAGGGCAGACTTTGAAAAGATGGGTGAATGCTTCAGGAATAACCTCCAGGAATGACCAGGGGAGGATGACTGGGGGGTACAGGAACAGTGACTGGAGCTAAAGGAGGGCATAGTGAAGGCAACATACCTTTGCGCCAAGCAAGTGAGCAAAAGGAAGTGGAAAAAGAGACCACTGTGATTCTCGAAAGAAGTCGCTGAAAAGGTGAATGCTAAAAGGGTAGTATTCAGAAAGTATAGGGTAATGCAGCATAAGGAGGTTAGGGACATGTATCACAGGAAGCAGGGAAAGCAGTAAAGAGTGCGAAGGTGCACATTGAGGAGAGACTAGCCTGGCTGATAAACAGAAGGGGACAATACATTTTTAGGTATGTAAGTGAAAAGAGGAAGACCAGGGAAGGGATTGTAAGGTTAAGGAGGGACTGTTCAGAGGAGGACCAGGAAAAGGCAGACAGTTTGAACGAATACTTTTGTTCAGTGTTTACAGAGAAAAGAGAAGGGGAGGGGCCACAAGAAAGTAACTGGAGCTTTGGAGGGAGAGAAGTAGGGAGGTGGACACTAAGCCTTTTTCAGAGAAGTGAGTCCTGAAGGGAATCTCAAGTCTGAAAGTGGACAAAGCAACTGCATCCAGGGGTATTGAGTGAGCTCAGGGAGGTACTGGCTGCACCTCTGACAGTCCTATTTAACTCAGTAGAAACCAGAGTGGTTCTGGAGAACTGGAGGAGGTCATATGTAGTCCCACTTCACAAAAGTGGTAGCAGGAAGGAGGCTGGCAAGTGTAGGCCAGTCAACCTGACATCGGTGGTGGGAAGGTTAATGGAATCACTACTGATGGAAAGGATTGTGAAATATTTTAAATCCAATGGGTTAGAAGACTCAAGGCATCATGGATTCACCCGGGGGGCTTCATGTCAAATTAATTTGATAGATTTCTTTGACTGGGTGATCAGGGAATTAGATTAGGATGGTGCAGTGGGCATGGCCTACCTAGACTTCAGTAAGGCTTTCAACACTGTTTCGCATAGGAGACTTGTAAAGAAGGGGGCAGCTTAGGGGAAAGTGCAAAGGTGGTAAACTGGGTAAGAAACTGGTAAGGGGATAGATGACAGAGGATGGTGGTAAACGGAGTTCATTCTGGAGAAGGGAGGATGACCAGTGGGGGGTGCTCAGGGATCAGTACTGGGACTGGTCCTCTTTAATACCTCTTATAAGTGACATTGCAGAGGAGCTGGAAGGGAAGGTCTGCAGTTTTGCAGATGATACCAAATTCTGCAGTAAGGTGGGCACTCCGGGAGGGGTGGAAAGAATGGGCAGAGACCGGAGAAAACTTGAACAGTGCAAAATAATGCACTTAGAGCACAGTAACCTTGGAGGTGGAATACAGAATGGGCGAAGAGGTAGTAACATCCACTAAACAGGAAAGAGACCTGGGGGTTGTCATCTCTAAAGGTGGCCAGGCAGTGCGACAAGACAGTTGGGAGGGCTAGTAGGATGTTGGTATGCATAGGGATGGTATCACCAGCAGAAAGGGGGAGGTGATGTTGCCCTGTATAGACTGCTGATGAGATCCCATCTGGAGTATGGTGGGTTGATTGAAAAGATGTTGGACACCTTAAACAATATGGAAATAGATAGGAGTATACTATTGGGAGATTTTAACATGCCAGGTATTAACTGGATTACCAGAGTGGGAAGGACACCATTAGAAAGGGATTTTGTACAAACAGTGAATGGTCTAGGAATGGAACAGCATGTGGAGGAAGGTACAAGAGAGCAGCACATTTTTGATTTAGTACTGAGCAATGTGGGGGAACTAATAGAGAATTGCAAGACGATGGAATCACTAAATGGAAGTGACCACAAAGTTGTTATGTTCAGCATTAAGGGGTCGAAATACAAAACAAAGGGTAAAACCAGGATTAGATGTTTAAATGAAACGGATTTTGATAAAATAAGAGAAGTAGTAAGAGTGGGATTGGGAGACTAAATTTGAGAATATATCACGGACTGAAGTGTGGGAAGTACTGATAAAGACAATAAAGGAGCTAGAGGCTAAATATGTCCCGGAAAGGGAAAAATATAATTCAAAAGAGAGAATACCCAGATGGATGGATGGATAGAGGGGTAAGGATGATGGTAAACAGGAAAGAAAAAGCTTATAGGAAAGCATGTAAACTGAATAGTCAAGGGGCATAGGAAGAATATAAGAGCAGGACCAAGGAGTGTAAAAAAAAAAAAAAAAAAAAAAAAGAATAAGGAGGGCTAAAAGAAATCAAGAGATTAATCTAGCTGCCTGGGTTAAGGACAATTACAAATCCTTTTTTGATTATGTAAACTATACAAGGGGAGGGGCACAAAAAGTGGGACCACCGGAGGATGTTGGTGGGAACACAGTGACTAATGATAAGGAAATGGCGCAAGTTTTAAATAAATATTTTCAATCAATCAGGTCTTTATTTAACCAGGCGTTCATCGTTGAGCAGAAGCTCATTTGCAAGATGGACCTGGGTGGAGCATGAACAATTGTATATACAGGTCAACACAGGTATTTACAAGGCAATACAGATAATACTCTTTACAGAGAGGAAGAAAAAGAAGTTCATATGTACATAGAATTATACAGATATTGTACAGATTACACGTATTTACATACATAGAAGTGTCTATAGGAAGATAAAGCAGGTTATCTAAGGTTGCAGGAGGAAGTAACGGAAGAAAAATAAAAATAAATATACACCAGGTAGAGGTGAAGGTAGGGGAAGAGGGAGGGAAGTAGGGAGAAAGGCTAGGAGGGCACGGTGCACAGAAAGGAGTTGGTAAAGCTGGATGTAGAGAAGGTGGATGGAGAAAAGGAGTATGTGAGCCCGGGATTGAATGCTATAAAGCACGGGCATGGTAGGATGTCACAACCCAGGGTAGTGACTCCTATCCGAGGTTGGAAAGGAAGAATAAGGGGATGGATGGGCCTAGTGTTGATAAGACAGGGGGATAAGAGAGAGAACAATTAGGCTGGTGAGGAGCAAGCTGGGGGGTCAGTACTTAAAATTGGGTCTAGGCGTGGCTATATACCAGTGCAGACACCGGTACTGGGTCTGAGTGGGTGAAGCAGTTACATACTTCTCTGATTGTACGGAAATAAAGCATCTTGAAAGCATTTATACCGATTAGAGTGCTTAATTTGAGGGTTTTTTGTAGATCGTTCCATAAGGTAGGTAGCACGAAGCTTATGGCTGCCCTGCCGACGGGATTTTGCTTTGGGTACTTTAAGTGTAATAGCTGAGTAACTTTAATCGTATTCCCAATTATACTCAGGGAAGACAGCAGGAGATATAGTAAGGCAGCTTATTAGAGATGGCTCTATAGGTCCAGAGAGGCGTTTCTGTGGCGCCTGAACTTTAGTGATGTCCATCCCACTGCCGCATATAGGGTGCAGTGATGTGTGTCAAGGGAGTCCCGCTATAAACCTCAGTGCTCGGCGGTAGAGTGTGTCCAGTTTAACCATGTAAGAGTTGGGGGCATTGGCTGTAGAGGAAGTCAAGTAATCAACCAATGATAGGAAAACGGGTTGGACCAGTTGTTTCTTGGCATCTCTGGTGAGAATTGGCTGATTCTAAAAACAGTCCAAGCCTTTGCCAAGTCGCTTTAGCAAGTCCTCGATATGTTCAATGAAGGAGAGTCTTTGGTCTATCCAAACTCCAGATACTTGAATTTTGTAACAAATTCTAGTTTTTCACCTAGAACTGTGGTAATTTGGGGAACTGTCCCACTGGACACAGGGTTAGCTGTTATGGATAAAAGGAGAGAGGACCATCGCTAGTTTTTGGCATTAAGGAGTAGCTTTTTTTGGAGGAGTTGGCTTTGCAAAAGGTTGAATTCTGACTGTAGGTCATTGCAGGCAACTTCAGGTGTTGGGCGACTCACGTAGAGAACTGTATCATCTGCAAACAGATGGATGTTGGCTTCTTTTATACAGTAGTTGATGTTATTAATGTAGATTGCAAAAAGTAAGGGCCCTAATATAGAACCTTGAGGTACCCCTCTTTGCAGAGTTTTTAAGGGGGACAGGCCTCCTTCGGCTTTAACTTGTTGAAGGCGCCCTGTAAGATAGTCAGTGAACCAACGCAGAGAGGAGGGGTCCACACCTATGGTTTGAAGGGCGGAGAGGAGCAGACTATGGTCGACGGTGTCGAAAGCCTTGCTTAGATCAAGGAAAACAGCACAAATAAAGTTTTGCTCTCAAGATTACGCTGCCAGTCGTTAGTAACTTTGGCGAGGGCTGAGATAGTGCTATGTTTAGCTCTGAATCTGGACTGCATAGGATTTAGCAGTTCCCTAGACTCAAGGTGAGTCCTCAGCTGTGCATTTACAATTTTCTCTAGGAGCTTGGACAGGACCGGAAGGAGGGAAATTGGCCTGTAGTTATTGAGATCGCCACGGTCACCTGATTTGAACAGTGGTATGACATGTGCTGTCTTCCATATAGGTGGTAAGGTGCCCTGAGACAGGGATAGGTTAAAAGGTAGGTGATGGGTATTGCTAGTACGTGGTAGGCAATTTTAGGAAGTAAGGGTCAAGGGGAGTCGGCCCCAGCACTTTTCTAGTATCCAACTGAAGCAAGAGGTCCTCTACCTCTTTCAGTGTGGCAGGTTGAAGTGAGAAAGGCGGCAAAGCTATCGGAGTTTCAGGCAGTTGGCTGGCAGTCTGGGAGCGAAGTATGTTTGCAAGGGAGTTATCAAATGCCATGCCTGCAGTAGCAAAGTGGTTATTGAATGCGTCAAGTATATCCATCTTTTCGGTTATAGTCAAGTTGCCAGAGGTAATCTTGGTCGGGAGTGAATTTCCTGGGGAGTGGCCTAGCAGATCACTGATTGTGTTCCAGAGCTTGATTGGGCTCTTTGTGGCAGAGTCGAGTTCGGATTTGAAGAAGGTGGCCTTCGATTCTCTGATTGTTTTGGTACATAAATTTCGTAGTCTCCTGAACTGGTTCCAGTCCTCTGCAGTGTTCAGTCTGGCGTGCTTTTTTCCAGAGCTTATCTCTTTCTAGAAGCAAGGACTTGATCTGAGGGGTGAACCATTTACAGGTTTTGGTCCTAGTTCGAACTTTAACAAGGGGAGCATACTTATTAAGGGCCCTTGATAGAATGTTGTGGAAGATATTGTAAGCTGACATAATCATTTTGGCCAGGTAGAAATCTTGCCACTCAGGGGAGTACTTAATCTCATTTAGGTAGGCATGTTCATTTTGGTACAGTATTTAAGCCAAGAAATAGAATAAAGCAGAGGAGGGACTGTAATGAATATGAGAGAATATTAATTAAGAAAGGCAATATATGAGATAAATTAAGGGGTATTAAAAAATCTAATAAGGCACCAGAACCAGGTGGTTTGGATCCTGATATACTGAGGAAATTGGCAGCTCTAGTGACTAGAATATTTCAAGCCTTATTCGATAGTGTGGAGGTTACACCCAATTGGAGGGAAGCAATCGTCATACCAATTTATAAAAAAGGGAGCAAAGGACAGTGTGGTAACTACAGGCCAGTGAGTCTGACTTCGGTACTGGGCAAGGAGTTGGAGAAAATAGTGAAAGAGGAATTGGAGGAATTTGTGGGTTCAGGTTCACTGCAGGATGGAACGCAGCATGGTTTCACAAGGGGAAAGGTTATGTTTGACAAATTTGCTGAGCTTTTATGATAGGGTCAGTCGAGAATTGGGTAATGGGACTCCAGTGGATGTGGTCTTCTTGGATTATAGAAAGACCTTTGATATGGTTGATCACTCTGAACTGATAAGCAAGTTGGGGAACATGGGAGTTAATGGGTGGCTGGTTAAGTGGATCAACTCATGGCTGACAGAAAGAGTACAGAGAGTGTCAGTAAGGGGAGAGCTGTCTGACTGGACAGAGGTGATGAGTGGAGTCCCACAGGGATCGGTGCTGGGTCAATTTTTGTTCCAAATGTATGTGTCTTCTATGAGCTGTGATGGCTCAGTATGGCTAAATTCACAGATGTCTCTAAGTTGGGAGCAGTAGTCAGAAATGAGGAGGAGACAGAAAACTTAAGGAGAGAAATTCATAGATTAGAGGAATGGGCAGAGAAGCATGGGTTGGAATTTAATACAGAAAAGAGCAAGGTTATGCACTTGGGCAGAAACAGTAGTAGAGCAAAATAACTATATGGTAAGGAGCTTGCAGAAACAAGGGAAGAAAGGGATTTGGGCATAGTAATTACATATGATTTCTCCTTTAAACGACAGTGCAGTGAGATATCAAAGAAATTTTATAATTTACTGGGATGCATTCAAAGACACATACATAGCAGGGATAGGAAGGTTTTGATGCCATTGTATACATCGTTGGTGAGGCCACACTTGGAGTACTGCAGTCAGTTCTGGGCATCTAATACCAAGGAGGGGATTGGTGCATTGGAGGGGGTACAGAGAAGAGCTACAAGAAGAATAATAGGTATGAAAGGAGCTATGAGGGCAGAATGAATAATTTAGGACTGGACTCATTGGAATACAGGAGGATGAGGGGAGATTTATGTTTGGTGTATAGAGTATTTGAAGAGGATGACCTATGGGATAGTATTGGTCCGGAAATGAAGGAAGGTCAAGTTAAAATTAGATCACGTAGCCTAAAACTGCATAGTGAAATCACCAATACAAAAAGGAGGGGAATGTGGTTCTCACAGAGAGTGGTGAGAGTTTGGAACTGCCTTCTTCTGGAGATAGTGGGAAGTAGGACTATGGGGGAGTTCATGACTAAACTGGATAAATATTGGATAGATACTGATAAGATACTGGTAAGAGGGGTTATAACCACTGAAGAAAATTAGCAGTTTAAAGGCAAATTGTTTATCTATGCTCTAAGATAACTTAACCTGTTAGTACTGTGCCAAGTTCTAGAGAACACATCTCTGGAAGGACATAAAGTGGAAGCTGGCCAGAGAAATGCAAGTAAAATGATGCAAGCACTAACAGTTTAAGGTGGCATTCCACTCTTCATCAAAGAAAATTCAAACTCCAAAATGAGTTTAAGCTTTTTATTCACTGATTGCAAAAGGTACAGCGCATTTCCTCAGCGCTCGGTCTTCAACCTTCTTCGGGGGAGGTCGAAGGACCGAAGTGCTGGTGTAAAACACTGGTTCTTTTGCTGTCGACGAATAAAAACTTAAACTCACTTTGGAGTTGGAATTTTCTTTGATGAAGAATGGAGTGCTACCTTAAACTGTTTGTGGTTGTCTTTTGGGGTTTGGCTATACCCCTGGAAAGCCCTTGTGGTGCTTTGCAGTGCGAAGGCTACCGATTGTTGTTGTTTAAAATGACACAGGGTCTGCATCAGGAGCCCTATGAGAAGAGACTAAGGGACATTATGTACACCCTTGAACAGAGGGAGGAGAGGGGGATATAATAGAGACCTTTAAATATCTCACAGGAGTGAAAAAGGTACAGAAGGGGAGTATTTTTCAGAAAGAATGATGTTCAAGAACAAAGGGACATGCAGTGCAGCTGGAGGGAGATAGATTCAGGAGAGATATGAAAAAGTTCTTCACAGAAAGAGTGGTGGATGCCTGGAACAGTCTTCCAGCAGATGTGGTGGTGGTGGCGAAAACAGTGATGGGGTTCAAGAATGCATAGGATAGGTATAAGGGAATCTTAGTGGAAAGGCAGGGGGGGGGAGATCAAGTAGGGTCTGTGGTAACACTGTAGGTAGGGAAAAATGGTCAAACTGGGTGGGCCAGGCAGTTCTTATCTGCTGTCTGATTCTGTATTTCTACATTTCTATAAGACGCCTGCGTTATAAGCAGACAAATATAGGAGTTTAACATAGAGGTGCCTACATGGGATGCATGGAACATTCCTCTCTGAAATTTTAGATTTTATACCATCCATACTTTCCAGTAATGTTTTACATTGCCTCTAGTCCCTCTTTCTCTTTCTTTTCTTTCCACTTTATCTATACATTTCCTCTTTAACCTTTTAGATCTCTTTAGTTTTTCTTACTTTGTGGGAGCTACTTTCCCTCTTTTGTTATTCCTACTTACAGAATGATTTTACAGGATCATTATTTCTTTCCTTGTGTATTATTTTGCTCGGAGGGAAGTATTTTTCAGAAGAAGAGATGCTCAAGAACAAGGGGACATGCTGTGAAGCTGGGGATAGGGGAGTAGAATCAGGAGATATTTGAGGAACCACTTTTTCATGGAAACTGGAAAGAGTAGTGAATTCTTGGAACAGTCTTCCAGCAGGGTGGTGGTGGTGGTGGTGAAAACTGGTGGGCTTCAACCATGCATGGGATAGTCACAAGGGAATATTGGTAAGGAAGTGGGGGGGAGAGCTATAGTCGGGCATGGTCTACGGAAATAGTGTAGGCAGGGAGAAATGGGCAGACTGGATGGGCCAAGCGGTACTTATCTGTCGTCAAATTTTCTTTGTTTCTTATTCAGGGGGTTATTATTGCCAGTTGTTTTCATTTTTGACTATTTACTGATTTAAGAAGTGTATTGATGTACCTTGAAGATGAATATATTGTAACTGTTTCTTTTTTTTTCTTGTTGTAAATTTCTGATATGAACTGTATTAGAAAAAAATAAATAAAAATATATATAAAAAAATAGGTGTGCCTACTCAACCCTAACTATAGTGACACTACAGTGCCATTGTAATAAGTAAAATTATAAAAAGGGTCTGAGAAATGGAGTTTTCTGATTGGCTGCAAACATTCTAACAGCCTTATGTTAATCTTTTATTAATATACATGTAGAGCTTAGCCATATGCTGAACAAGGTTTAACACTGTTTAAAAACATGTTGCATTATAATAGCAATAAGGCACTCCCAGGGATTATATTGAATGAATGTTAATCACCTTCTAGCATGTGGCACTGCCACACCTCGTGCCACAGTACACCCCCTTTAGAAGGTGATTAACAGACCATTAACACAACCCCTGGTTATGCCTTATTGCTTAATAATTATAATATGGCTATAAAAAATCCAGTACTCTGATCGGCTGAGAAGCTTGGAACCCACTGCTGATATCACAGGACAGCAACACCGGAAGAAGGTCCAGTAGCCTCTTCACAATAAAATCAGTACTGCCACACATCCCTAACTGCCATCACAAATGTGACTGTCACCTTTACTCACTAAAAACCGTCAACTATGCCCTAAAAATAAAAGTGTCTTAAATTTATAAACGTAATAATTAAATGTTATTTGCCCTCATAATCCTCTTACACACAAGTACATAACTTAAAAAATGAAGTACTACAGTGCTTACAATTTAATTTATGGTGTTTCTTTGTTGACTATGAAAAATCTGCCTCCTATCCTCACCTGATTACTAGGGAAATCTGTGTTGTTTTAAGCAGTTACGTAAGCAATAATACCTGACAGAGTGGGCGATATTGTGCTATACTGGACCGCTCAGGGACGTAATGAGGCCCAACGCCACAGGCACCCACCCTGGAGGGTATTATTGCGCTTAGAAAATGGGATATAGGTAACATTTTTAATAAAATTAAATCAAAGATTAAAAAGAAAATAAATACATGTTAAGGAAAAGTATGCCTCTTTGCAGATGACAAAGATCTGCAACAGGGTTGATACACAAGGGAGGGTGGAAAGGATGAGAAGGGACTTGGTAAGGTTAGAGGAATGGTCAAAAGTATGGCAGCTTAGATTCAGTGCAAAGAAGTGCAAAGTAATGCATCTGGGAAACAAAAACCCAGGGGAAGAGTACACAGTTGTGGGCAGGGGGTACTAACAACAACAAAAGTGGAAAGGGACCTGAGGGTAGTCATATCAGATGACCTAAAGGTAGGCAGGCAATGTAAGAAGGCAGTAAGGAGGGCTGGGGGGGATACTGGAATGCATAGGGAGGGGCATCACCAGTGGAAAACAGGAAGTTGTCATCCTTCTACAGACAGTTGGCGAGACCCCATCTGGAGTACTGCGTGTGGTTTGGAGACCCCATCTTCGCAAGGACATAGACAGGATGGAGGCAGTCCAGAGGAGGGCAACTAAAATGGTGCAGGGTCTGCACCAGAAACTATATGAAGAGAGACTAAAGAAGCTTAATATGTATACCCTTGAGGAAAGGAGGGGAAGGGGGGACATGATAGAAACATTTAAGTACCTCAAGGAAATCAACAAAGTCCAAGAGGGTAACATCTTTCAGAAAAATAGATGTGCAAGAACAAGGGGGCACAGTTTGAAGATAGAGGGGGGATGGCTCAGGGGCAGCATGAGGAAGTATTTTTTCACAGAGAGGGTGGTGGACGCATGGAACGGCCTTCCTGAGGAGGTCGTGAGGTCAAAAGCAGTAGGGGAATTCAAGAATGCATGGGACAGATATAAGACAGTTACAGTTGTGGGTAGGAGAAAGTAGGCTGTTGGTTAACTAGGACCTGCAGCTTATCCAATAGGTAGGGAAATGGGCTGACTGGGTGGGCCAAGCGGTCGTTATCTGCTGTCAAAGTCTATGGTTCTATGTAAAAAAGAATACAAATGCAGTTTGATGTAAAGTAGTCCCTATGTTGCAGTCACTTTTTTTTTTTTCTCTCCCCATTCTTTTTCCTTAAGCCTGCATCCCCAACCCCCCCTCCCAAATCGGTATTGCTCAGTGATGCTGTGAAAAGTGAGTAGTGAGGTTATTTTTTTTTTTTTTGCACCGCTGTCCCCAACCCTACACCAGAGTAGCTGTCCGTGAGATTATTTCTTTCTCTCTCCTAAACTGGCTTCCATACAAATGGGCTGTACCTCCTGATGCACACATGCAGGCAGGAATTCAGAACTCTGCAGCCTAGATATCCACTCCTCCACTTCCTGTTCCCACAAGTTTACTTTCTGCCTTCAAAATGGCAGATAGTCTACAGTGGAGCTCTGTCACCACATGGCAGGGCTGAAGACAGCAGACTGGAAGTCTACAATTTATCTTTCTATTGGGATTTCTGCAGAAATGCAGCGTTCTTACAGCGCTTCTGTGTGGGTTCCAGTCTCAGCCTTGCAAGCTGGACAGACTGGCCCCCATTCTCCTCAGAGTTTTCCTGCGATTTTGGGCTCAACCCTGCTACTTTCACTTTGCCCGTGCGACTGTTTTTTTTTTCCTTAAGCTGTTTTTCGGCAATCTGAGGCAAAAGAAGTTCTGAATTTCTGCCTGCATGTGTGCATTGAGTGGTACAGCCCATCTGTATAGCAGCCCAGAGACCAGTCATTGGAGAAAGAAAATGTACAGGTATTTAAATTAAATTTTTTGTTGTTGCACCACTGTCCTCAACCCTACATCAGAGTAGCTGTCTGTTTTTTTTTTTTTCTTTTCAATCAAACGGAGAAAGAGTATGAGCAGAGAGCTGTGTCAGCGCTGAAGAGGAGAGAGGTAATGACTGAAGGGTGGGAGAGCTGTGGCGCCGCTGAGGAGTGGCATGCACTGTGTTGAATGGGGTTTGCCACCGCCGTGAATTTAAACTTAAAATGCCATGGGGGCTGTAGAGTTGCAGGAGATCTGTTGCAGGGAACAGACCACGTTGAAGCACTAGTGAAACAGAGTTGAAACTGGCTGTTCCATTAATGTGACAAACCTGTTATAACAGGTAAAAATCTAGATGTGACAGTAGGGGAAATATATCTAACAACAGGAATGTACTGGGAGACAGGAAGTGTGGTGAGCACAAGCGGCAGAACGGCTGGCAAGGAGTTTGCTCACTGTAGTGTGTGCGGTCAAAGAAGGCTGCGAGCATGAGGTGATGCCGAATAGCACTGTCTGTTTTAAACGAATAAGAAATGGGTGATTTCTGCTTTTTCTAAACTGTATATTTTTGTGTTAGCTTTTATCACCTTAGTTTTTGGTTGGATGGCAGCAGCAGGGATTGGAATGATGGCAGAGGACCAACAGACCCGAGGGCTCAGTGGTGAGGAGAGAGCATAATAGCGCTGTTTATTTTCCTTTGTGACATTCTGACCAATAAAGTGTGGGCAAAGTGCACACACAAGATTCAGTTAAAGCAAAAAAAAAGAAAACAGTATCGTTTGTATGCCACATGTCCGGAAGGGGGGGCTATCTCTCGCAAAGTGAAAGAACAATGTGATGGCAATTTAAGTATGAAAATTCTGTTGGCACAAGGATTTTTAATGTAATCAGGCAGCAGAGATGGGGGGGGGGCAGGATTTTCAAAGCCCTAAGAATGACTCAAGGTGCCTGCATCAAACATGTCGGATACAAAAGGTACCTTGCACCAATTGATGCTCCCCAAGCTATTTTCCAATGCAGCCTGCATCAGCCGCAGGCTGCATGTTCCAAATGGGGCTTGCACCGGCCTTGTGCCACAAAAGTGGCTGCTGCATGGTGCTGGGGGCTTGTGACAGGTGCAGACTGCCATAATCCCTACAGTTGCATTTTCAAAACCCTCCCCAGGGATGAAGGGCTACGTACAAAAGGGCTGGTCTAATGATACTTAGTCATCCACTGGGAGGGTTGTCTATTGTATGCAGTGTGTCTCCCCCCTCTAGCCACAATTGGACGGGACCCCTAATCCGTACATACCCATTACCCTGGTGATCGAGTGCCCCCCACCCCAATATGCCATGCTGTACATACGTATACATCATGCAGTCCCCCTTGAATTAACAATCCACCCAAGCCACGGTATGCAACCTAATGTAAAAGGATATGTCCCAACAGTCATAACCATAATTCCCTGATATCCCCTCCCCCGTATGCCTGTAATAGCAGACAATACCCCATTCTGGGTCCCCACCCCAGCCCGATATGCCCCCACAGCGGTTCTGTGTGATAATGGTGAACACCTAAAGGCAATCACTGTTATCGCACAGTCAAGTGCGAAAACATTTCGGCACTCTGAAAACCAGGCAACAGACGGTGCCGGACATGTATTTTAATGCTTTGGGTGGGGTTACCATCGGGCTTTTGCCCCTGCACCCCCTACTAAAGGATTCTCAACTCCAGGGGAGTACATGTCAGGGAGGTGAAACATTAAAAAATAAAGGTTCAGGCCAGGCAGAAGAAAATTGCACCACTGCCCAGACCCGAACCCGGCACCTCATCCACCCCAACCATTAGCCAACCCCCAATGCAACTCGGCAATCCACCGCAGCGCCAACCCCTACAGCTCCTCTGCCCCCTCCCAGCACACACTTGCTATGCTCGCTCCCCTCCCGCACGCTCGTACACATAGCGACATTCTGTCACCCAGTTCGCCCACCCCCTCATCTGGTCGCCCTACCCCCCCCCATCGTCGGAGGGATTGCGCCGGGAAGTAGTCACCATTATGGATGACGCTTGCCCCATGCGCCCACCTCATGGGATACCCCTTAAGCAGATGCCGTCCTTACCTGGTGGTCTAGCTTCCTTCCACCCGGGTAGTGCCCAACACCCCACCCCTCCCTCTCTGTCCCCTACCTTGATTCGGCAACCGGCAACATTTTCTCCACCACCATGACCGCCGCTGAATGAACTGTCAGAGCACATACTGCACTGTCTTAGCACGTACTACAGTATGTGCTACGACAGTGCAGTCGGCAGCCATCTGTGGTGGTATGAGGAGGGCTGTGCTGGTTGCTGGATTGGGGTGCCGGGATGGAGAAGGGAGCTGGTAGAGGCACTCCTGCTGGTGGAAATACTAGACCACCAGGTAAGGATGGTATCTGTTAAGGGCATATGGGGCTGAGGGCGGGACCCGAACAGGGCATTGTTTGCTATTACTGGCATACGGAGGGGAGGAATACCAGGGAATTATGGTTATGACTGTTGGGGTATATCTTTTTACAGTAGAGGCAAACCGGGTCTTGGGGGGAGCACTAATTGAAGGGGGACTACATGATGTATATGTATGTACAGCATGGCAAATCAGGGTGGGGAGGCACTGGATCACCAAGATAATGGGTTGGTAGGGATTACGGTGTACCGGCAGCTCGATGGTGGTGGTGGTGCTAAGCCAGTACTGTGGCCCTGTCCGAAGGCACAGCTGCTGCCCCACAACTGTTGTGGCACACCTCATGGGTGCTCCATCCATTTGGCACACTGCCACTGTTGCCGCAAGCTGCGGGACTTAGTTGCTGGGAACCTGTCAATCAGAAAATCTGGTGCAGGGTCCCAGATGCACTGACACTCAGCGCAAGCTTCCATTGTCGCAGCTTGCGACCGAGTTTTGAAAATCCAGCCCAGGGATTCATTATTTCCTGGTCTCTGTTGCCTGATACTGGACTGGCTGGTTGGTGACCTTAGCCAATCAGCTTCCAGGATTTTCCCAAACCCATTTTCTAAAGATAAAACAAAAGCCCTGGTTCCATCTGAAGCCTTCTGTTGTGTGCTAGTGAGAATAAACATTTTGCCAGCAGAACTGAGCATAGGTTTGAATTCTTGTATTCCATCTGTAGTAAACATTCCATCTCTTGAATGTTGGCAAGACAGAAAATAAACAAATTAGAGTAAAGGGAGGGAATATTATAAAGAAGGAGAAAGAAAGGAGAGGGAATGGGTAAATGGGGTGAGTTGGGGAAACTAAAGGGTTTAAGAGCTAATTAGAAATACATCTATTTTGATGTACGTAATATTTGAACTTGAGCTGGCATGTCAGTGCTGGAATGTGTTGGGACTATTTTTAAAATAAAATATGATAGTAAACAGTTGGCTTGTTGTGATTAAATAAAATAACTGTCTCTGATTGCTTGACAGGAGGGGGATGATGTCTTGCTAGGGGTAGAATTTTAGGGAAAAAAGTAATGTTCTCAGAAGACTTCCAAATTGCTGATTTTTTTTTTTTAATATTCTTTTCCAGAATCTGGTATTCCTCTTAATTCTTTAATTTTAAGGGCTCTGGAATAGTTTTATGCTGCCCCCCATACCCCTCAGTTGTCATACATTAGGAGGAATGGCCTTTTTATTTTGATATATTACAGCATTTACTTACACAGGTTAGCAAGTTGATTTTCAACACCTCTCAGTTGCATTCTGCTTATGCACATTTCAGCAGCTGGGTGGACTGGAGCACTGGGAGGTTAAGTGACTTGCCTAAGGTCTCACCTCCCTCCTGCATCCAATCCACATGGCGAAGGTGCTGCCACATAGATGGTGCTGTAAACATAAACTTTAAACAAAAATGTTAAACACACTACAATGCTCAACTGTTTAAAAAAACCAAAAAAACAGGCTGACGGGTATGATTTCCCCCCAACACCAGTCTCTATAAGACTGTCCCACTTCCACCCATCTGAACCCCACATCCCTTGCACCCAAAGACTCCATTTTCCAGCTGACACTTTAAAGAGATTCACCAAGTTAAAGCGAAGGAGATTTGCACAACCTAGATCCGTGCTTTACCTCCCAAAATGCTGCTGCTGTTTATGTGGCCCCAAATTTTCGAATACTTTTCAAGATAGAGCGCTCGTAAAATTTAATTCACTATGTCTCCTGTACTTCCCAGTTCAAAGATCCACCCCAGCGCTGCCCCTGTGCTCAGCCAAGTTATGACGTGATCCTAGGGAGAGCGTGGGGACGAGCTCCAACTCACCTTCACCTTGCACATCAATGAGGTCTGTCAACACATCAACTCGAAGATCGGAGCTGCATACAGTGTACGTCACTCACTCACTGCTTCAGCCCGGATCTCCATAGCCCAGGGGGTCTTGCTCCCGGGGCTGAAATATGCTCTTCCAGTCTTCTCTCATGCCAAAGCAGTGGATCTGCATAAATGGGACACCACATACAATAATATCTGCAGATCTGCCCTGTCGGCTCCCCGTCTCACCCATCACTGTCTTCTCTACTCTACACTGAACTGACTGTCTACCGATGGTATACGCTTCTACACTCTGGGCAACCTTATTGATTCCTTATCCCACCCACCACGTCTTGACGCACTTGTGGCTATGCTCAAACCAGTTACCCAAACTCGTCATCTAAGGTCTTCAGCTTCTCCCTTGCTCACCATTCCTCCTTGTTCTACTAAAATGGGTGAGCGTGCTTTCTCCCATCTTGCTCCAAAATTCTGGAACTCCCTTCCCACTGACATAAAGCATTCCCCGTTTCACAACTCTTTGAAAAAAGTACTTTTTTCTTACTTGATCTCTCCTGGTGTCTGCAAGTGCCCCTAATTTCCCTCTCTGGTCCCTTCTGCTCACTCCATGTCAAACGCTTGCTAGGTAGTCATTCTGAGTTCCTGTGTAATTCTTATATTGCTAAGTAGTCATACCAAGCTCCTGTAAAAGTTTTCTTGATGGTTTAATATTACCTCCTACTACTTTGGTTGTTTTTCTCTGTACCCGTCTGACCACCCTGTGTGGTGGTCCAGTGTTTCTGAGTATATACCTGTCTTATCCTTGCTATATTGTTTCCCCTTAATGGTGTACACTCCCGGGTCGTGCTTGAAAATAGGCAGGTTTTTTCCCTAATGCACTTACCTGATTACCAAAAGCTAATAAATAATTAGTCTATGGGGGTTCTACTTTAATATCATATTTATGCATCACAGTGACCATCTGGTGATTAATCAAGGGCCTTATTAGTCGCCTGGTGCCCTTGATTAATCACCAGATGGTCCCTGCGATACATAAATATGATGTTAAAGTAGCCCCCCATAGACTATGATGGAGCTTGTCCCTGCTCTCTCCCTAGGATCACGTCATTAACTTGGCTGAGTGTGTGGGTGGATCTTCAAACCGGGAAGTACAGGAGACCCGGTGAATTAAATTTTACAAGCGCTCTGTCTTGAAAGCTTTTAGAAAATTTGGGTCCACATAAACAGGAGCAGCATTTTGGGAGGTAAGGCACCGAACTAGGTGGTGCATAGCGCTAGTCTGGTAGGTCTCTCTAAAATTATCTATTTCAGTGTCCAAAGTCATGTGGAAATCCTCATCCTCTAGGCTCGAGTAGTGCTTTACGTGATTAACACAAAGCACTACTAGGACAACGTACCAACATTTGGGCCTGGCAGTGAGAAGATAAGGGTCTTTGTGCGAAGTGGACTTAGAAATAAATCATTTTTTAAGGTGGTGGCCAGGGAACGGAGTCTTTCAGTGCAAGGGTGGTGGGACTCAGGTGGGTGGGATTGTTTTCCTGTATGCATCGGATGGGTGGGTGGTAAAGTCTGCAGGTTACTAGAGGGCAGATGTTGGTGTTCCAGGCAGAAAAGTGGTATTCCACTTTTTGTGGAACGGGTGAAAATGGTATATTGGGTCAGTTCAGGAAGGGGGTGCACCCACACATAAAAGAGGGAGCACACTCCTGAAGGGCGATGGTTACAAATGCTAGGAGCCTGGCAAATAAACTTCCAGAACTCATAGCCATCATAGAAGTGGAAAGGTTGGACTGGGTGGATGTGACAGAAACCCGGTTCACAGAGAACCATGACTTGGACACAGTTATACCAGGGCTTAACCTGTTCAGAAAGGACAGAAACGGAAAAAGGGGGGTATGTATGTACGGGAAGGAATAAAAGCCACAGAGTTGCAGACTACCTCAGGGAGGACCGAGTCACTCTGGCTAACAGTAGATGCAGGTAAGGGAAGATCCTTCAAATTAGGCATCGTGTACAGACCCCCAAATCAAGGGGAAAGCGAGTTTAGGGACTTAATAGAGGAAATATATAAAATGACAGACGGAGGCAGTGTAATTCTGGTGGGGGATTTTAACCTCCCAGATATTAATTGGAGCACACAAACAGTGGCAACAACAAAAAGCAGGGACTTCTTGTTAGCCCTACAGAATGTGGGGATGGGGCAACTTATCAAAGCCCCAACAAGGGGAGATGCCGTTCTTGATCTGATTCTAACAAACGGTGAGAGTGTCAAGGAAATCAATGTCGGGTACAATTTGGGAAACAGCGATGACCGTATGGTAAGTTTCCAAATAAACTTGGTGGAAGACTCCTGTCACTCAAAGGTTAAGGTCCTAGATTTCATGAAGGCAGACTTCCAAAAAATGAGAGCCAGCCTAAAACAATGCCTAACTGAAGAGATCGAAGGAGAGGTTGAAGTCATGTGGGTTACAATAAAGACAGCAATAAAGACAAACACTGACCAATGTGCCAAGAGGATCAACAAGGCAAAAAGAAGAATAAATCCTCTCTGGTTCTCCAGGGAGGTAGCTAGCATAGTAAAAGAAAAAAAAGGCCTACATGACATACCAGGAAACCAAAAATGACAAAGACTGGGATTCATACCAAGAGAAACTAAGAGAAGCAAATGAGCAGATAAGAAAAGCAAAAGCCCAGACAGAGGAAAGGATCACTGAGAGGACCAAGAGATGGGGCAAATCCTTCTTTAGGTACATCAGAGAAAGAAGGAAAACAAAGGGTGAGTATAGTTAGGATTGCTACAAGGGATGGGAAACTGTCAGTAGAGGACCATGAAAAGGCTGAAACCCTGAACAGGTACTTCTGCTCAGAGTTTACTGAGGAGGATGTAGGAAATGGCCCGGCTCTCAAGAAAAGCAGCATCCCCAAACCAGGAGTCGACATTAGCTCATTCACTAAGGAGCAGGTACTAGAGACACTGAAATAAGCTAAAGGTTAACAAAGCCATGGGACCAGATGAGCTTCATCCCAGAATCATAACAGAACTGAAAAATGAACTGGCAGCTTCTTTGGCAAAACTATTCGCCAGATCCCTAAAGAGCGGAGTGGTACCCATGGACTGGAGGAGGGCAACAATAGTCCCACTTCATAAATCGGGCAGCAAGGAGGTGTCGGAAAACTACGAAACAGTTCATCTCACATCTGTAGTAGGTAAAATGATGGAGTCACTGCTCAAAGAAAGAATAATAATGTTCCTTGAAGCGAGAGGGCAGCTGGACCCTAAATAGCATGGTTTCACATCAGGAGGGTAGTGTCAAACAAATCTGGTCTAATTTTTCAACTGGGTTATCAGGGCTGTGGACAGTGGAGGGGTGGTGGATGTGGTCTACCTGGACTTCAGTAAGCCCTTCGACTCAGTTCCACATAGAAGGCTGGTAAAGAAGCTAGACCACACAGGGGTTGGTAAGTAGGTGGTAAAATGGGTAGAAAGCCTGCTACAAAGCAGAACACAGAGGGCCCAGGTAAACTGCATAGTATCATCAGAAGGTAAGGTAACCAGCAGGGTCCCCCAGGGTTCAGTACTGGGGCCTCCACTCTTTAATATCTTCATAGCTGACATCGCGGACGAGCTTGAGGGGAAGGTGTGTCTATTCCCTGATGACACCAAGATCTGTAACAGGGTGGACTCCATAGCCAGAGTATGCAAGATGAAATTGGACCCGAAAAAGCTCGAGGAGTGGTCCAGAGCATGGCAACTGAAATTCAGTGCCAAAAAATGCAAAGTCATGCACATGGGAAGAGCAAACCCAAAGACGGCATATGTCTTGGGAGGAGTTAGACCAACTACCTCCGGCCAAGAGCATGATTTGGGAGTCTTGATTTCAGAAGACTTAAAAAGGGAAACAGGCGTGGCCAGCAGCCAAGCTGAGAATATCATCTTTGTGCAGCTCTCCAGATGTTTCTAATTAAAATTACTATTTATTTGTTTAAAACTAATAATTTCTATTATAACATAGATCAGTGGATACAACTTTACCTCCGATACCTGTGGGACTAAGAATCTTCTCCTAGAAGCATATATATCTGGAGATATGGTTAGAGGAAAAAAAGCAGCAGCAAATCCAGACGGTGCCTATGCCAGGGATCCAGGAATGGGCGACAGCAAAGATCAACACCCTGGTGGTGGGGGATCGTGCCGAGGCCCAGCCTTCCAACGCGGCCCTACTATGTGCAATCCAAAGTTGGGATAAAAATATGGAGGACTTTAGCTCCGAAATAAAAAAAAAAAAAAACTGATCACAGATGAAACCAAAGGGGTGACAAAAATGGCTGAGAAGGTGCTGGATGTAACTACAGGGCTCACAAAAGAAAACAGTGTACTAAGGAGGTGGCTTGAAAATTTGGAGAATGCCGCTTGCGCCTCTTTTTTTTATTTTAGTTTTTGTTGACTGTGTAAGTGCACTAGACAAATCCTGCCTATTTTCAGGCACGACCCGGGGGAGGGGGATACAGATGAATGCCAACTGACCTTGAACCAGATTAAGCTATTGGTGGTATTTTTAGTGAATGAGGGAAATTTGGCCAGGACACCGGGGAAATTCCCCTACTCTTTTCGATAAGTGCCATGGGATCTTTAACGCCCACCTGAACTACCACCAGTCCAGGCAGATGGGACATTGGTTTAACCTCTGATCCGAGAGACGGCACCTCAGAAGTGCAGCACCCCTCTCATGCTGCACTACAGTGTCTGTACTGGGATATTAACCCAAGTGCCAGATGTGGGAACTGAACCCACAGCTCTCTGATCTCCCGGCCTCAGAGGCGAGTGTGCTACCTGCTGAGCCACTGACACTGACATCAGTATATTGGAGCTTTCTGAAAATATCGAAGGCGAAAGTCAAAAAACATTCTTTAAAGATATGCTGATACAAATCCTAACCTTGGATGAGGACTTTGCTATTAAAAAACTGTACCGCATCTTGCCACATGGTAGAAGGCTGCATGTAGCTATGTGGGAGAATATTCCTCAAACCCTTTTACTGGAGCTGAGATCATCTGAGGAAAGAGACTTAATTTTAAGTAGTGCGAAACAAATGAGCCCCATTCACTGGCAAGAATCTCGGTTGCACATTTTCCCTGACTTGGAGTTACACCACCAGAATGAGGAGGAAGGGATTCGATGGAGTTCGAGTTCATCTTCAGGTCCTGGGGGTGCATCACGTTTTGTTGATGCCAGCGAGCCTGTGAGTCATCTACGGCAGTAAAGTATTTCAATTCTCGAACCCTTCTGATGTGGCCAAACTGATGGTTAAGTTGGAAAGCCAGTTTTCTTCTAGAGGGGAGCAGAGTGATTCAGAGGATGAAGCGGACGACTAACCAGTTGTAGGGTGACTAGTAATGCTCTGGAAAGGGAGGCTGGTGTTTGAGAGACTGTTAAATCTGGACATTAAGCATTTCAGAAAGTGGTGATCTGTATTGGTTTGTGATGGGGAAGGTAACATGGAGATAATGTATTGCCTTAACCCGTATAGTCCTATTGCTGAACATTTCTCTACAATGCACCTATCCCTTATGTTCTCTTTTACCGTTGATTATTTCACTTGTTAGAGTGCTATGTGGTTAATATGGTGCCACCTTCATTTTAGAGGCTGTTCACTTTGTTATGGTCAGTTTTTCATTCCGTTACACTTGAATAATGTTAGAGTATGCGAGCTGTTAGTATTTCACTGATCTGTTACAAAACTTAAATGGCCAAATACAAATATCGGTGGACTACTGCAGGAGATGATATGTGCTTAAATTAACGAACTTTGCAAGGGACATTTAATTCTTATTTGAGGGGATGGACGATGTGGTAAACTTATTTATATAGTCCCTGCTCATGGTTGCAATAGCCAGTAGGGAATAATTTTGTGTAATTGTATCATATCTTACTATAATTTGCTTTTATAAGTATGTTGATCTATCTAGCATACCCCCAGGTGAGGTAACATTGTGCAGGGGTATCATTTTCTGATTTTGTTACTGTTAAAATTATGTACTTGTTTTTCACAAGGAATAACTTCTCTGTAATGCCTGCCTGTTAGAAACTATATGTAATGTATTATTACATAAACTCTAATAAACTATAAGTAAACAAAAAAGGGGGGGAACAATGTGAAAAGGCGTCGTGAAAGGTCTCTAGCATGCTGGGATGTATAGGAAGGGGAATCGCAAGAAGGAGAAGAGAGGTAGTCCTGCCGCTGTATAGAGCCCTGGTCAGGCCACACCTGGAATACTGTGTCCAGTTTTGGAGGCCACACCACAAAAGGACATTGACCATTTGGAAACGGTGCAACGAAGTGCAACAAAAATGGTTCGGGGGTTGCAAAAAATGTCTTACGAGAAAAGATTAAGTGAATTAAACATGTACTCCCTGAAGCAAAGAAGAGAGAGGGGAGACCTTCAAATACATGAAGGGCATAAATAAAGTGCAAACACTGGACCTTTTCCACTTAAAAGAGAACAGTAGAACTAGGGGACATGATATGAAACTAAAGGGAGGAAGGTTCAATACAATTACAAGGAAGTTCTTCTTCATGGAGAGGGTGATGGATACATGGAATAGCCGGCCACCGGGGGTGGTGGGGGCAGGAACAGTTGGGGAATTCAAGGCAGCATGGGACAGACACAAGGGAGCCCTCACACACAGGGGCAAGTAGGGAGTTAGTAATAAATCAAGGGCAAACTAGATAGGCATAACAGTCTCCTTCTGCCATCACCTTCTATGGTGGAATACCTTTAAATTTGAATCCTGAGGTTTCAAGTGATTTTGATATTAATTGTTATAGAGCTCACTTTAAACCTTTGGTCATTAAGCATCAGATTGTCTACGCATTTTTTTTAGTAATTTTCCTGTGAATTTTTGTTTGGGTAGTGAAGCCTGCTCTTTCAGAAAGATTATGGTATATTGTGAAATGTTGTAGGAATAGGACCATAGTACTCCGTGACTCTGATAATGGAGGGAATCTTGTTGGAGAAGAGTGTTAGGACAGAGACCGGCTGGATGAGAGAGAAATTTAATATAGTTTGTATTTCAGCAGTCTTATTGATGGATTTACGCAGAGTGCAGATTTACAGGGTTCTCCTCAGAGGTTCAATTAAGGGTATGAGAATCTCTCTGCAAAAGACATGCAAATCACTGGGTTGGTCAGATGACAGGAATTGATATATTTTTTTTGTTTTCTCATATATTTATTCCTTGCTGTTATTTTATGTGGATGTTGTATCTGTCTATCTATCTCTCTCTCTCTGTCTGTCTGTCTTATCTATCACCCCCAACCCCGTAAGAAATGTAAGGAAAAATTAGCTCCAGATGGTGTATTCTGAAATCAGATATGATGTTTTTATTTAGTTATTGTTTTTTGGTAACTGGATAGGCCCACTATAACAAAAGTCGCTTTTTCAGGAGTGACCTGGAATTAGTGACACAGAGGAACATACAAAGGATCACACATCAGTTGAAGCAAGACAAGCAAGATGAAAAATTACAAGTCAAGCAAAGCTGTTATGCATGGGTAATACAGGAAGCAAACCTAGTGGCAGTAAATATAGATTATAGAGATCAGTGGATTAATTTAACAGTGTCAGTTGCTCAGTAGGTAGAACACTCGCCTCTGAGGCCAGGAGATCAGAGGGCTGTGGGTTCAGTTCCCACATCTGGCACTTGGGTTAATATCCCAGTACTGACACTGTAGTGCAGCATGAGAGGGGTGCTGCACTTCTGAGGTGCCGTCTTCCGGATGAGACGTTAAACCGAGGTCCCATCTGCCTGGATTGGTGGTAGTTCAGGTGGATGTTAAAGATCCCATGGCACTTATCGAAAAGAGTAGGGGAATTTCCCCGGTGTCCTGGCCAAATTTCCCTCATTCACTAAAAATACCACCAACAGCTTAATCTGGTTCAAGGTCAGTTGGCATTCATCTGTATCCCCCTCCCCCGGGTCGTGCCTGAAAATAGGCAGGATTTGTCTAGTGCACACCTGGTCAACAAAAACTAAATAAAAATTAGACACAGAGACAGTGATGGCAGAAAAAGATCAGTGGTCCATCCAGTCTGGCCCACAATTCTGGGGAACAGCTCAACAATGGATTTAGTAGGATAGGACAAATAAATGTACTTTTGTGTTGAATAATGAGTTACAGTCATTGAGAAACAAAGTGATTTCTGTCATACATCACAAGGAGCTATAGGTCAGCAGTTACACCTAGCTAATTTAAGCAGGTGATTTTTGAGGATGTGTTTAAAGGAGTGTGAGGCTTGACGACTTTGATGGGGGGGGTTGAATTTTCACAACGAGGGGCTAGGAGGGCAAAGTTGATAGCACCATATGCTGTTAGGAGTGCCACAAACCTATTCAGCAGGTCAAGCCCTCTGCTCCCACAGTGCCAACCTCCGAGCGCAGTATTGTGAACAGGTAACAGAACAGGGTAATCCTCCTGTCTGCTTGTGGGTCTGAATCACCTTTAGTCTCAAGTTCTGGGGGGGGATTCAAACTGTGAACCTTATGCTAGCGTATCCAAATGTACAGGCTCAGATAATCTGCTCTTCGGGGGATACCAGATATCTTTCGCCTAAGGGCACCTAACCAGGTATCCAAAATGAACCCTTAAAACTCTATAAAAGACCTTAGGTATATTCTTATCTTTTCCAGTTTAGTACACCATCAAGCTCCGAACAGTTTTAGTCAGTCTTAACCATCTGTACATCACATGCAAAAGAAAGAACTTCAAAGACACACCAGGCAGTCTCTTTAAAATAAGAGGTTTACTTAAAAATGGATAAAAATATGTAAAATGTAAACACAGAACACTATATCACAAAGAACACAATCACTTAAAAGAAAACAAGGAAAAGTACAAACATAAACTCCTACCACAATACAATTAGACTTTTCTATCTAATGTATTACCTTCTTGCAGTGCTTTATAGTTAGTTCTTGTTTCTAAGAGCCCACAAAGAAATGTGTCTAAAGATCAGACACAGAAGAGCTTAAACTGTCTCTCATACACACCCCTTCCATGATATCACCTAGCTCCTCCTTGTTAAATATAAAAAATATACAAACAGGATGTCCTGTCAGGAGGTATATTAAATAAGGTGACATCAGTAAAAACTCATTTCCCAATATGACTCCTTAATTTTATGTGGTTTCCTGTTTCCAAGAACATCACAGGTTTTTACAACTCTGCAGTTTGTCACCTAATTGTGAGGTAGCTAGATCCTGTCCTATAATAAATTGTATGTTTAGCTTCCCGACTTCAAAGCAGCACAGGTCATAAACAAGGCCATAAAATGCAATGTCTTGGAAGTTAATCACATTATAGAGATCTGCTGTTTAATATATATATCCTGTCATTTAACTGAAACCTGGATGGGCATTCCATAGGCTGTCTCATGAGAGACACTCACATACCACATTCTATATACAAATATCATAGAGCAATCATAACCAGCTGGCCAAGCGTCACAAGGAGTACCGTGGATAATCAGTGGTTCAGTCAAAACTGTTTTTGTGACAGTTACTGTAGAATTTTGGCCTTAGTGCTGAGCAGCTGGGAGATGGCCCAACCTGCCATCTTTTCTGTAAAAAGTGTTGCCCAACTTCAATGGATGATACCTCCTGAACCCTGTGCTGACAGACTTACATCATTGTAAAGCTATTGCTCTCAGATTTATGATGATATATACAACATTAGGTTATTGAACAAATGGTTCAGGACATACAGTATCCTGTCTGTAAAAAGTGGGCCCCCCCCCTAGATATCGGGCGAGTTCACCTCCCATTTGTTTCAGTGGAGTGACAATTTTCAGAAAGCATCTTGGTGTTCCATTAAATCATATCAATTCCAAATATGCTAAATGTCCCTGGGGAAAAACACTAGATGCATAGCATTAGTTTTGCATTTTATACTGCATCTCTTAATCCAGCCACTATATTATTGAACTTATTAAAGAGAAGAAAAGTGTTTGAGTCCCAGGTCTGTCTGTCTAGCAAAAGCTTTTGGTTGTTTTAGTTTCCAGTGTTATCTATTAACCTATAATTAATTATTCATCAGCCATTTTAAGACTCGGGTCCCTTTGAATATTCTAAAACTACTTAATCCCTTATCTGTGTTAGTCCAATGAAATGTATCTCAGTCTTCTATAATACAGTTTTCTGTGGACTAACATGTCTGCAAATATTTACTCCATCCATTAAATCACTAATAATTGCTTCAGTCACTGAACAACGAATTCCTTGCTTACAGAGGACAGTGGGGCTAACATTTCAGTACTATGTGTGACAGAAAATGATGCATGAAGGCTAAATGACATACAGTAAAGGTGGTTCAGAACAAGTGCAAAGAAGTGTTCGAACAAAGGAGCTGCACATGGATATTGCAGGTGTCTGTTTCTTCTTTTAGAAGGGCGTAGTTCAGATTCGTGTCAACATCGGCAGTACTGAGGGGATGATATACTGTCAGTGAGTGTTGTCCTTCAGATGAAATGTTAAACCATAGTCCTGTCTGCCTTTTCTGGTGCCTGTCTAGGTGGATGTTAAAAATCCCATGGCACTTCTTGAAAGAGATGGGGAATTTTTATTAGAAAAATTGGTCTTCATTACAAATACAAAAACATACGTAATGGTAAAGAAAAAGTTACATCACGTACAAAGATATAAAACAAATATAAAACAAATAATCATACATACTAACCAAAAGCTTAATGCCAATGTCTACAGTTAATCCAGACATGGTTAAACTTTGAAACAGAGCAATGTGTCATTTCAAATCTGCTAATCAATTGCAGTGTCTTCCTTATGTTTGTTATAATTTCAATCTGAGACATCCACTTTTGCTGTAAAACCCAAACACATCTGGCTTGCCAAATATAATATCTAATTACTGTTAGTACCACATATATACTGTCTGAATGATATTGTCCTATTAATTTAACATTTGTCCCAAACATGATCTCCGCATATGTTAATTCCATAAAAAGTGGTTCCTGCTGTTCCTTTGCCAACAATGCCCAGAACTTCTGCACAAATACACATTCCTTAAATAGACGTGTCCGTGTTTCAAACAACTGTGGACATGTGTCCCACAAGCAGTACCTATCTGTGACCTGTTTAAGTTTGTTGTTTCCACGAACGCTAAGCCTACCGAAATTCCCTAACCATAAACTGTCCCAAACATATGGAGGAATTCTAGGAGTTCTTAATTGTTTCAGTTCCTCTGTTTTCTGGTTTTCTACACAGAAGGGGAAATTCTATCGAAACATGTGCATCTGCTGCCAGAATGAGACCATATAGTTCTTTCCTGCCTAAGGTAAGAAAACTATTTGTGCCAAGACCCCATTTGATTACATGTTTCAGACATTCCCTGCCATAAGAAGGAAGTTGTGTTACTTTACTTAATAACCTAGGTTTTCCCTGTTCCCAACAAACTGCATTTGGCAATAGCCGTAAATTTACCAAGGGTTTCAATAACCTATCTCCTGGTTTTAGAGGCAAACCAAAATTGTAACTACAAAACAAACAAAAAAGGCAACTGGATTAATCATTCCCACTCCACCTTCTGAAATAGGTCTATAAGTGATCCCCCTCTTTATAGGATTTAACCTGGAACCCCAAAAAGCCTGAGAAAATACTAAGTAGTCTAGTTAACATATTTTGAGGGGAAGGGAAAACATAACTGAGGTATTAAAATATTGGAACCAATAAAATCTTTATCAGACACACTCTCTTTTTTTTACCTGTCTGTTTATTCTTCTGGCTAGAGATCAACCTGTCAGCCCTGGAAATCCCTGCCTCCCATTTTAGGGCCTGTGCATGCTGTGTCCCAAACCATATACCTAAAATTGTAATAGGTTCATCTGAAATTCTGATACCTCCTATTTTTCCGGAATGTGAAATCAGTGTGTTACCAAGAGGCACTCCTCTACTCTTGTCTAAATTTATTTTGGATCCTGATGTAGAAGAGTACAGACTTATTACATTATGCAGTGCCACTTCCTCTGTCATATCCCCTAAAGTTAAAACCAGATCATCTGCATAAGCTAAGATTTTGATAGGGGGAGCTACACTGAAAAATACTACCCCCTTAATATCCTGTGATGAGAATGTTACATACTAACATACTAAAATGCCAGCAGAATAGGCCTAACGGTCTTTCGTGTCTGCTCGTTTGGTCAGTCCCCAACCTGGGTGCTGACCTTGCTGTCCCCCTCGCCTTCTCTGGCTTCTCCCTTCCCAGTTCCGGATATTCTTGCTGCATTGGATTTTGCTTCCAGAACCCTTCCCTGTACCTGTCCCACCCCTCTTGAACCCCCACTGTCTCTGCCTCCACCAGCCCCTAGGCAGTGCATTCCATGGCTCCACCACCTCTCAGTGAGTAGCACCTCCTCCTTTCTCCCTGAATCTTCCCCTCCAGCTTCCAGCCATGCCCTCTAGTGGCCCCTTCCTCCTTCCTTCAAGCACCTGGCTTTTCTCCCTATTTACCCTCTTCATGTACCTAAGACCTCTATCATGTCCCCGGTCCCTTTCTCTTCCAATGTACATATTTAGCTCTTGAGCCTCTCCTCATAGGTCCTGTCCCCCAAGCCCCAAATCATTTTGGTTGCCCTCCTCTGGACCCTCTCCAGGAGGTTAATGTCCGCTTTAAGTGTGGCCTCCAAAACTGCATGATACTCAAGTCTTGACCTCACCAAGCAGTTATACAGAGGGTATCACTTCCCTCCTTCTGGAGGTGATCCCCTAGCGATGCATCCCAGCATCCCTGTTGGCCTTGGCTGCTGCCCTCCTACAAGTCTCCGAGTTGTTCATCTTGACATCCACCACCACCCCAGGTCCCTCTCAGCCATCGAGACTTGTAGCATTTCCCCAGGGTGTACACTTGACCTGGGTTTCTGGCCCCAGGTGGAGTACCTTGCATTTCCTGCATTGAACCTCAGCTTCCCACTTTCTAGACCATCTTTCCAGAGCCTCAGGTCCCCCTGTAGGGCCACCCTCCCTCCTCCCCATCCACCACCCCCCCAGCTTCAGGTCATCTGCAAAGAGACTCATCTCCTCCTGATTCCTGTCCTTATATGTCAGATACGTAGGCGTTGAACAGAAGGGGCCCAAGGACTGATCCCTGTGGGACCCCACTAATGACCCTCCTTGGGGATGAGACTATCCCACCCACATGTTAGATGAATAAATATCTCTATGCAAAAGACGTACAGTATAGGACAAAGGGGACAATCTTGCCTGACTCCTCTAGTAATTAGAATTTGTGTCCCATACCACCCATTGATATTCATAACTAAGGAAGCCCCTTTGTACATTGCTTTAAGCCATGACACAAAAACTGATGGCATACCAAGTGCCTCTAGCACAGAAAACAAAAAATCCTGAGATACTCGATAAAATGCTTTCTCTTGATCTATCCCCACTATCCACCTTTGAATCTTATGCAGGTCCCCCTGAAAAAATAATTCCCATAATGCAATAAGATTATTAGTTTGCTGTCTCCCTGGTATCGCACATGTCTGTACCTGACTAATTAAGTAGTCCGCTACTTTAAGTATCCTAGCAAGCAAAATCTTTGCCAACAATTTTCTGTATTAAGAAGACTGAGAGGCCTCCAGTTGTTAATGTCCTCTGAGGAACCCTTTTTATGTATAAACACTTATATTGCTTCCTGCTTGGATGGAGCAAACTCTTTATTTTTGAGCATATAATTAAACAAAATTGCTAATGCAGGGACTAAGTCCTCTTTGAACTGTTTTTATAGTCCTGCCCCCAGTCCATCAGTGCCAGGTGCAGAATCTGATTTTAAGTGTGCAATTACTAACATACTATTTGCCAGCAGATTAGGCCTTACGGTCTATCGAGTCTGCTCGAACCTTAGATCCTTAGTTGGGTGCTGAGGCCCTCCCATCCCTTGTGCCCCAGAAACCCCTATCATCCATCCCCACTCCCCTGGGACAGGCCATCATCTGATACATCCACTTTCTGTGTCTGCCCACCCTCTCTTGAAGCCCTCACCTGTGGATCTCTGAACCAGCTCGCCAGGCAGTGCATTCCAGGGTCCACCCCTCTCAGTGAAAAACCTCCTCCTCTTTTCCCCTCACCCTTCCACCTTCCAGCTTCAAACCATGCCCTCTGGTGATACCTCCCTGTTTTAGTCTAAGATCCTCTCCATGTTTACCCTATTTATTCCCTTGAGGTACTGAAGACCTCAATCATGTCCCCAGTCTCCTCTCCTCTCCTCCAATGAAAACAGGTAGAGCTCCTCAAGTCTGTCCTCATATGTCAAATCCCTAGCCCTCGTATCATCTTAGTTGCCCTCCTCTGTACCCTCTCCAGGAGCTGTATGTCCCTCTTCAAGTGTGGTCTCCAGTACTGTACACAGTACTCAGGTGTGGTCTAACCAGTCCATTGTACAGCGGCAGAATCACTTCCTTGCTCCTAGAGGTGATCCCCTTGCGATGCATCCCAACATCCTGTTTGCCTTGCTAGCCGCTCTCCTGCACTGCTCAGAGTTATTCATACATGCATCCACCATGACCCCTAGGTCTTTTTCCCCTATTGAGGCCTCCAGCGCCTCCCCTCCCAGGGTGTACCTGTGTTTAGGGTTTCCCCGACCAAGATGCAACACCTTGCACTTGGTGATAATGAAATTTAATTTCCATGTGTGAGCCCAGCTTTCCAGGGTGTCCAGGTCCCCTTGCAGGGCCAACCTCCCCTCTTCTCCCTCTACTACTGCTCCCATCTTGGAGTCACTCATGAAGAGACTCATTTCACACCCTATACCCTCCCTGATGTCCGATATGTATGCATTAAACAGGATGGGACCCAGGACCGAGCCCTCACGGTGCCCCCTACCAACCTCTCTGGGTTGAGAGCTCCCCACAGACCACTACTCTCTGGTGCGTCCAGCTAGCCAGTTTTCAATCCATCTGACCATCAAAGGCCTACTCCTAACCCCATCAGTTTCTCCACCAGACCATTGTGGAGGACAGAGTCAACATGCTTGCTGAAGTCCAAGAATAATACATCCACAGGCTTTCCCTGTCCAGTTCTGATGTTACCCATTCGTAGAACTCCACAAGATTGGTTTGACGTGATCTACCTGGCACAAACCCATGTTGCCAACTATCCAGACCTCCCACCTCCTCCAAGTACACCCCCAATCGTTCCTTTAGTATACTCTCCATTAATTTCCCACCACCGAGGTCAAACTGATGGGTCTATAGTTACCTGGTACTTCCCTCGACCCCCTTATGGATTGGCACCACATGTGCCTCTCACCAATCCTAGGTACCTCCCCTGTCTCAAGTGACCTGTTGAAGAGCTCCGCCAGGGTGCCGCCAGTATATCCAATTCCATAGTACTCTCTCGGATGAATGCCATCCGGCCCAGAATTTGTCTTTCTTTAGGGCCTTGAGTGCTAACCACACCCTTTTGGCGGAGATAGCATCATCCGTCCCCTCCACATTACTGGCCTTTTTATCCTTATCCATATGTGACACCCCTGGGGTGCCTCTCCCTCCCTCTTGCTCCATTTCTGCTGCTCCCCGGATCCCACTCACTGCCGCTTCTATCCCCTTCATGCCTTGCTTTGTAGATATCCCATCCCCCTCCCTAGTGAACACAGAGGCAAAGTACTCGTTAAATACCTCTGCCTGGTCCCTCGCCTCTTCCACCCACCCTCTTTCTGATCTCAATCTGCTGAGATGGCCCTTAGCTTTTCTCCGCTCCCCAATGTACCGGAAGAACCACTTTTCCCCTCCTTGTATCCCCTGTGCCAGCCGCTGCTCTTTACTGGACTTTGCTCCCCTCACCATACGGGTGACTTTTCTAGATGCAAGATGGTACATTTCCTTATCCCTATCCCCTCTTGTTGTTTTATATTTTTTGTAGGCCGCCTTCTTTTCTCTGACTGCTACCTGTAGCTCACTGGACCACCAGCATGGTTTATGTGACCTTGCTCCTTACTGTTTCAACTTAGCGCAGATCCTGACTGCCTCATGAAGTCCCCGTTTTATGACCTCCCATCTCCTTTCCACACTTGTCATTGATGTAATCCCCTTCAAGTGATCCTTGAGAATATGTCCCATGCCCTCAAAGTCTGCCCCCTGAAGTCCACTGCCAGTGTCCTAGATCTTCCCCTCCCCCATGCTTATCGAAACCAGACAGTATTGTGGTCGCTCCCAGTCAGGGGGTCCTGTACAACCAGGTCCCTTACCAGATCCCCATCTGCCAGAATCACGTCCAGGACATGCCCCTCCCTTGTGGGCTCCATCACATGCTGTGTTAAGAACATATCCTGGAAGCCGTCCAGCAGCCTCTGCTCCTTGGCCACCTTAGAGGACATGGTTCCCCAGTTTGTACCTGGCATTGCTTGAAGAACTTCTATCTCTGTAATTTCCTGTGTTATTTCCATAATATCTTTGTGCAGAACCTGTGGTAAATGAAAGTCTCCTAGAGTTCCTGTAGCATCCTTACATAAAGGTCTTTCCCCAAAAAGTTTTCTAAAATGAGATTCTACCAACTCTAACATGCCTTGTGGTGAGGTGATTTTTAGTCCTAAGGGGCTAATTAATTCTGTTAGCACCCTGTCATGAATTCTACTTTTACATTCCTTATATGGGTCTATTCCCACTTTCTTAAGTTGAGTCCCAAACCAAGCTTCTTGTCCTAAGGATTTAGCTCTGTCATATTGAATCTCAGACATTTGTTTTTTCAGGATTTGAATCTGATTTCCATAATTAAAGGGGCAAACCTCTGACAAGGAAATCAAACTCTGTAACTGCTTTCTTAACTGTAGATACTTTACATTTGTTTTGTTAGTATCAAATTGGGATTTTTTTGAAAAAGCCCTTTCCACGAGTTTTTTGTTTCCTCCCACCATTCCACAACAGTATCATAGCATTCAATTACAGATAATCTGGCCGACCAGTTCCTTTGCCACATTTTTTGAACCTTAGGATGTAACAAAAGGGCATCATTTAATCTCCATTTGTTTTTCTTACATCTTGGAGAATCTTGGCAAGTTATCCTAGCTTTAATTGCCACATGATCTGAAAACTCTACCCCCTGTGTCTTAATATCTGTGATCTGTAAAACTTTAGACAAAAAAAAATTTAATTGATCCTTATTTTGATGGTTCCTCTAAAATAAGTGTAACCTCCAGAGGGATGCACACTATGATAGGTATCTTTTAATTCGGCTGTGTTAATAATCTGTTGAAGGGAAACCGAGTCACTAAACATTTTATTGGTCTGAAGCCCTCTGTCTGTTTGTTGAAGACTACAATTAAAGTCCCCCACCCAAAAAAATATTCTGGAAGTATGTAGGTATGTCTAAATTTCTCTGAAAAAAGAATCTCTTTGAGCCTTGGTCTGTGGCACATAGATGGCCACTAACCTAAATCTTTACTTAGCATAAGAAAAATCTAATAATAATGCCCTGCCAGGGTGTATATCTACTAGTCTTGAGACCCGTATCTGTGGGTTGGATAATAAAATCCCAACCCCATCACATGTATCCAGACCAGTAGACCAATATGATACTCCTAGGGGCCATGCTCTGGAAGCCTCCTGCAACTCTCTATTGGTTTTCAGTCGTGTGACTAGTAAACAAGTGATATCATGTATATCATCTTGGAAAGATAATAACGTACTGTTCAACTTCCTTTCCCCTTTAATGCTATTTACATTTATGGTTTTTAATGACACATAACCCATTTGATAATGTAAGAATCGGGGAATACTCCACCTGTGCTATCATCTAAGGGGTTCTAGATCTTCTGCTCTGCCTTGTTCTTTTAGCAATAGAATCAGTCCCCCTCCATCATCAGTATCAGTATTGGAGAGAATTGAGGAAGTGTCTGTACCCTCATCTTCCGAATCTCTATCAGTGATTTCACAAAATAAGATTACAAATGTATTCCCCACTTTCCAGGGTTCCAAGGCAAAATCCACTTGTGCTTTAGTAGTATTACTTTTCTTAGATACTATTTTCCCAAACCTAGTTCTTTTTTGGGGGAACCGGTTTAAAAACCGAATCCTGGGGCATCTCCATCTGAGTCCTATCATCTTGAGCTATGTTAGTAGGGGAAGGGGAGGAGGAGCCTGTTCATTTTCTTCTGCCACTACCTCTCCCTCTGTAGATATATTTAAATTCTGCCTACTTTCACAACTCTGAGATCTGGGGGTGTTGTCCTTATTTAGAGTTTCTATCTCTGCCCTCAAACTTTGTTCGGCCACCCTTTTTGTTGTAACTGTTGTGTCCTGTTAATGATTCCTTCATGCGAAGGACAGTCTTCATGGTTGTGTGAAGCCCAGGGACAGGGGCCATAGGCATGCCCTGTGCGTTCACACAAGTTACATTTGAATAGGTTTAGACATTTACTTGCACTATGCCCAAATTCCAAACAATGACTGCATTTGACCGTGTCACAGGCTGAGCTTAAGTGGGCCCTAGAGCCACACTTAAAACATGATTTAGGTTGCCCTATGTAAAGAATTGCTCCTCTATCCTTCCCTAAATAAAAAGAACTAGGAAGGTGAACAGGCCCTGAGTTGGTAGTATACAGTTTCACCCTTAGGCTCCACCTACCATCCCAAATTTGTTCACGGTCCAGAGTTGGAGTAGGGGTTCTTAACACCTCACAACGTTGTCTTAACCAGTAAAAGAATATCCTCTATATTCATGCCTGCATTCTAAAACATTACAGTTATATTTTTGACAGCTGGCTTAGTCAAAGGTAGAACATGAAAGGGGACCAATACTGGAGTATTCTTGCAGGTTATACTGTGTTATACTGTGCCCAAAACCTATCTAAGCTGGATATATTTATAAAACTAATGTCAAAATGTGCATTGCCCAAACTAATCAGAGCAAAAATCTCTTGACGAAAAGAACTTCATAGAGCCTTTTAACAGTGTTTTTGCCACATAAACCCTTTCTCGTGGATCACTTAATCCTCCTTTATACAGTAATCAGATAACATTTCAATGTGGGACAGGTTCCCCATTATTTTGGAATAAGTCTGATAGTCTAAACATCGTGCTGTTACCCACCTCATTGTTTAAGTTTTGTACTATCTCAGGTGAAGGGTCCAATCTCACAGTATCCTCACTGACCTCCACCCCCCCTTCTCTAACTAGGCCCCTACTACCTTCAAGAAATTTACCCTCCAAAGACCAAATCAATCCTATTAGAGCCTTCTTGTGAAGATTGCCCTTCCATTTCAGAATTTACTGGCTGTGTTATATTTAATACAGTAACATCAGTAACAGGATTTAAAATAGCAGACTGATTATTAGAGTCAAAAATTACTCTGAGGTATGTTGGAGCTTCTGTTGTGCTGTCAATGGTGGCCACAGAAGCTACTTTTTTAAGCATCTGAATATAAGAAGGGTCTTGAGAATCTGGAGACCATTGTTCTGCCTCATTCAGTTCCCACCCTGTGTCTGCAAATGCTCGTGCAGGGGACCAATTCAGACTCTCAGTCCCAATGTTATCCAAAGGGATAGATCTGGCAACAGGCGTCACTGTTTCTTCAGCGTGTTTCTGCTCCTGCTGCTGTTATGCTTTTACTCCATCCTGGACATGACTTTTCTTTAGGAAATGAATATACAGACTCACTTGGTGACGCATGTCCGTGAACAGCACTTTCTGAAGATGTCGACACAGTTTTGGGGCAATGCCCTACCACCAGGCGTGTCTGAATAGCTGGAGGAAACTAGCTAATTTAAGGATCTAGGCGTACAGGTATCCCTGTTTAAACTGCCAGCCTGTTCATTGTCAACCTTATCTAGTCTCTCGACCAGCATTGCCATAACATTCGCAGCGTGCACACAGTTTGTAAGCGCCACAACAGCCGAGCGCTGACTCATAGTAGCAGTGACAGCCGTTCCCCTTGGTATGACAATGGATGCCATCTCTGTTAAGCCTTGCGACTTGTTTCCCTTTTGTCGGACTGTCTGTAAATTTACATCCCTTGTTCATGAACCAGGATTTATTTATTTAGATTTTGATAACCGGGTAAGCTCACTGAGACCGGAAGTCTCTTTTTCAGAAGCGACCTAAATTACTTACAGACAACGATTACATACATTGGCAGGAGTACACAGTAGAATTAAACATACATTTAATAGGGTATAGGAGACATTACAGAGCATGTCAGTTACATACACAAATGTAATATAGCGATTAAGTCAGACATATGACATCTTAACCACCAATACTTTGGGAAGAGGTGCACCAACAATATGCAGGGGATGTGTGTGTGTGTGTGTGTGTGTGTGTGTGTGTGTATTGTGTATATATATATATATATATATATATATATATATAGAGATATATAGAGATAGATATAGATATATAGATAGATATATAGATATATATATATATAACTATATATATATATAGATATATATATATATATATATATATATCTATATATATATATATATCTATATATATATATATATATATATATAGATATCTATATATCTATATCTATATATATATATATATATAGCCACCCAGTGGGCAGATTACCATGAGACAAGCAAGTACAACCACCGAGACTAAGTTCTGGGCTAGTGGTTACAACCACCAAGACTAAGCTCTAACAGGTATACTTTCGGGCCCAACTTAAAACCCTGAATAGTACGACAGTTGGCCAAGTCCACAGGGCGAAGGTTCCATAAGTGTGGGGCACAGTGCCGAAAAGAGCACTTGCCGTAGTTAGTTCGGACACAAGGGATGTCTAGGGATGGCCAGTGGAGGATCTCAGGTCTCAGCTCCGGAGCTTTGGGATTTAGCCCACGCTGGTGAGGAGGAGGGCCAACATTGGTAAGTTTGAAGGTCAAGCTCAAAGAGGAGTAGGCCAGTTTATCCCACATAGAAGGCCAGTGGAGATCAGCAAGGACCTCGCAGTGGTGCCTTCTTGGCGGGGAGTTGGTAGTGAAATGAGCCACCCTGTGGTAGAGCGTAGTAAGTTTTCTTTGTTCACCCTCCCTTAGGGACTGCAGCAGGGGAGCCCCATAGAGGAGGGAGGGGAGCAGGGTGCAGTTTGATATGGCACAACGAGCCTCGAGAGAAAGAGAGTCTCCCCAGCCTATAGAGTAGTCCTAACTTCTGGTGGGTGGACTTAACAGAGTCGATGTACATCTGGAAGATCATCGCCTGATCAAGCAGGACCCCAAGGTACTTGATCTTGTCTGTGACCTCTGTTCTCTTCCCTTGGGCAGTATGAAGCTGAAGGATGTCATACCTGTCTGAACCAAGACATCTGGACCTGAACAGGACTGCCTTCGTTTTTTTCATTACAAGTGAGTTGGAGGAGAACCAGGCTTCCAGTGCAGCTAGACTGGCCTGGAGGTTGGCATTGATCATGCTGGGAAGTGGATCACTGCAGTAGGGGACAGTGTCATCTGCACAGAGGATGAGATTGTTCCTCCTGCCAACCTCATTTATATCATTGACAAAGAAAGTAAATAACAGGGGACCAAGGATCGAGCCCTGGGGTACCCCGGAGGTTACCGGTTTAGCAGTAGACTGGGTTCCTCTCCATAGGACTTTTTGGGTTCAGCTAAGTAAATAGCTCTTGAACCATGTAGCAGAGAGCCCATCCAGTCCAAGTGGATGAAGTTTGATGAGGAGAAGTTCATGGCTGACCAAGTCAAATGCCATAGTGCCCCTGTTGGGGAACCTTGGTCCATTGCATCAAGGATATCTGATGTGAGACGGATAAGGGCCATATCAGTGCCTTGGCCTTTCCTAGAGCCATGTTGAATGTCAGCTAGGAGTAGGTGCCTTTCGAGGTAGTCCTGCATTTGATTGTAGACCAATCTCTCCTGCGCCTTCACTAACAGGCAGAGAATAGAGATTGGCCTGTAGTTCCCCACATTGTCCCAGGGCCCTTTTTTGTGAATGGGAACAATGGTTGCCACCTTCCATTTATCTGGGACGTTTCCTTCAAGGAGGGACCCGTTGATGAGCATGGCAATTGGGCGGGAGATTGCTGGAGCAGTGGCCTGCAAGAGTCTAGGTTTAAGCAGGTCATGTCCTGGAGAGGAGTCGGGGTTTATATGTTGCAGAAGGGGAAGTACCTCGGCAGGTTTGACCAGCTTCAAATGAAACTGGGGTCTGGAGTTGCTGGGGGCACCAGAGGGCAGGTGGGGTTTGGTTCCTCCAGGATTGGAGAAAGCAGCACTAAATGCCTCTGCAATTAAGGTGGGAGCATTGGTTAGGATATTACCGACCAGGAGCGCACCCTCATGGGCACTGGGGGCACCCTTTATCAACAGATTAATTTGGCCCCAGAATCTCTTTGGATCCCATAGGTGCCTAGACTGGAGATCACTTAGGTATTTAGATTTAGCCAACTTGGAAGCTTTCTTGCACTGATTCCTCAGTTCTCTATACCTCTCCCAGTCATTTTTCCGGCCTGTGGGTTTGAAATGGCCCCAGGCCTGGTCCCGAAGCAACATGCTGCATTTGAGGCTAGGGTTAAGCCATTTGTGGCATTTACCCTGTACCCTCAGTTTCTTGCAGGGGACGTGTATATTGTCCACCGATGTAAAAGTGTTGGTAAAGAAGTCAAGCGCCTTATCTAGAGTAGGGAGGGAGATCCCAGTTTACGGCACGTAGGTCAGAGAAGAGAGCTTCTGAAGAGAAATTGCTGTAGTTTCTGGCTTCGATTACTTTGGCAGGCTGTTTGGGAGACTTGTTGGACCAGAAACAGAAAATTACTGAATGGTCGCTTAAAGAGTTTGCTGTGACCTCAGCAGCCTGTCTGCGTTCCGGGCTGGATACTAGGGCCTAGTCAAGTAACAAGTGGTTGCCTGTGCTAGCATTGTGCCTTGTGGTCTGGTGGATAACTTGGGTCAGTTTGGTATCATGTATAGGGTTCTTGCTGGCAGAGAGTGAGAGCCAAGTTTGGTTAAAGTCCCTGGTCTCCACAAATTCAGCTGCAACTAGCTCTACATTAACGGCCTCTTGCAAATTAGGAACAGGGGAGGAGGCCTGCTGCCCTGCACCTTCCACGTCCATCTCCTCCAGCGATTCCTCTGCACTGGCCATCCTGGCTGGAATGGCCAAGGGTTCCCCCTACTGGACAAGTAGGGGAATTTCCCCGATGTCCTGGCCAAGTTCCACCATTCGCTAAAAAAATGCCAACAGCATAATCTGGTTCAGTTTCAGTTGGGTTTACATCCGTATCTCCCCTCGGATGAGGCTGAAAATAGACTGCATTGTCTAGTCCTCCTCTCCTGGTCAACAAAAAAATAATCTGAGAAGTACATCATTTTTCAATTTTAATAAAGGGATCTTTGCCTCTCCAGCGTAAAACTTACACTGAGCAGAGACCTTCTACCCATAATTCAATTTCTCTACAGAATTAACTTTCGATATAGTAGGTAATGCATCAGGTACTGTTTTAAAAATCTGGGCTTTGATGTGTCCTGTACTTTATGGTGCTTGTAGACACATTTATGGCCTGGATGGCAAGTCTTACCCATCTTCCACCTGGGATCCAGGTAAAGGCTTTTGTTTATTACTCACAAATAAAGATGAAGCTCTTTTTCTTCACAGCTCGTTTGCTTTTTGCTGTAGTTGTACTGCAGATGTAGCCAGCTGGGTACCCTCACTGCAACTTTGGTGGCCCTAGGGTTTGTGCAGACTCCCGTGTCACACGTGCATTAGTCACCAGCATGCTACTGTATACTTACAGCGCAGTGCAGATAGAAGTCTCTGGAGTTGACAAAAGATACAAGACATTAATTTGAATTTATTAGAATGGGGAAGTGTGACCGTTGATAAATTGAATGCCATGAAATACTGAGTTATTTTGCTTTTTAAACTGGAGTATAGATTTGTAAAGGTCAACTCATAAAAAGTCATAGTTAGTAATTTAAAGCAGCAGGTCAAGTGAGCCAAAACCAAATTAGCATCAGCAGCTGCACTTTCTGAAATGAAGCCAGCTGCTGTTTAGGCTGATAAATCACAGCATTATTTAAAAACAAAAATGTTTCATAACTGCATTTTTTTAAATAAAGATAAATATGTGCAGATCCAAATAAAATCAAAGTCTTTCCGGTTCATAACCTGCACCGCAAATGCTGTACCAGTCAGGGTAGTTGTCATTTCCTTTTTCTTTTTTTTGGGACTCAGATCTTTATTAAATAGTCCAGACATTGTACATTTAAAAGTTACTGTTTCGGCCATTCATACAGAGTTCATCTTGCCAGTGTGAGGTATAATACATTCATTAATGATTGTTATATATGTTGTCCACTTCCAGCATATTTGAAGTTTATTTTTTGTTTGTTACCACCCTCTGTTTCTTGTAAAGTAATGATTATTTCCCTTTTTCCCTCCTTAGGGTACTACATACCTGTTTGCTGCCTGCCTTCCCCTTCCTGTTCCATCTACCTGTATGTTCTGGGACTGTGGGATAAGGAATGATCTTACCTGCTGTCACCTGTCTCATCTCACTCTGAATATTACATCCATGGTATATGACATTTTTATTCGGCTCCTTCCAGGCGTCCATTTTTCAAGGCTTGAATGGACCGTCCCGTCTGGAAAGGCAACATGATCAACAGTGTTCCCATTAGTACCCAGGCAGCAAAACTAGCATTGTCCCCTATTTCTTCTGGTAAATCTTTATACTTGCAATATTTGGCTTGGTTTTCTAGCTGTCTGATTTACATTGTTATACATTTTCTTCAGTTCATAACTTGTATGCCAACAATAATAAAACTTTTAACTAACATACTATCTATCAAACTGCTTGTGTTTATTTGTCTCCCTTGCATATTATGGTAGTGTGCTCAATTTTTTTTTATTTCCCTGCCTATCATTCCTCTCATGTGTGCTCCCGTTATTCTTGTACTTGATCACTCTCCCCACTTCTTGCTGTCTTCATCGTCAGGGTAGTTGTCATTTTCAGACGTCTTTCATGAGTGGTAAAGTATTGGCGGGGCAGGCCTAGGTGCTGGAAAGACTTTTTTTATTTTCTTCAGCTCCACACTTCTTGTTTGTAAATTAAAAAAAACAGGATCCTGTGGTTTGGGCTGCAATATCAGAAGCGGAGGTCGGTGGGGAGGACTGTCCTTCTTGAGGTTGGTTGTGAGCAGACTGCACTGTTTGCTGACCCCATGCTGATAGCAAGAGTAGGGGCATAAAGGTCGAGCATGCTGGGGTTTGGTGGATGTTGGGGGTAACTGCATGTCAGAAGTGACTTAGTAGCAAGCTCCTAACTGGGAGGGGATAAAATGCTGAGGAAAATTGTGACAGGGAATCACAGAGGTAGATGGTACCTGCTCCTCACCCACACTTCAGTGGGCTGACTTACCGGGTCCTCTCTCCCATGCTTTGCCTCCCTTGGATCAATCCCCCCAGTGCATGCCTGGTCTGTGGAGGCTGGTGCTAAGTGATGAAGCGCAGAGTAATAATGGGTACAAGCTGCAAAGGAGGGCCAGTTGGGTTTCAGTTACTATGGCAAGCAGCTGGGATGAGTGCGTCGGAAGGAGGTCCTGCGAGGCTGTTGCACCAGACAAGGCAGATAAGCGGGAACTAAAAAAAATGGTTAAGCAAAGTTTTTGTTTTGTTTTGTTTAAGAAGTACTGATTCACTATGGCTAGCAATTGTTGCATAAATTGAGGCTTCAGTAAAATTAAGATAAGTCCCTAGTAAGGGGCATGGACATCCTAGGATCACTCTTGAACTTGTACATGAGGGTTTCCAGACATTAATGTAATCTTTTTAGAATACAGTCAGACAAACAGAATGGTCCATTTCCAACCACTGTTTCATAATCTAAAATGATCGCTCTGCAGCTTTTGAATTTATATTGCCTCTGAGCATCCAGTAGTTTGTAGGTAGTTGGGTTAGGAAAAACTGACTTGCTCACCAAAGTTTAATATAATTCTTTAGTTTATTGTTGAACCTCAGGAGTCGAAATAAGCACCTGTCTGCCCGTCCCAGACACCCAGTTTTCCCCAGGGACAGCTGGTTTAATTTATTTTTCTGTCCTGGGACAGGCACCAAGAGAAGAAGCATAATGGGCACTATGACCCAGGAGATGCTGCCTCCTGTAAGTTTGGGCTTTGAGCATCCCAACATCATGATGCCATATGTTGAGCGATGCCCATTTAGCCCAACATCCCATGATGGACTCTTCTGTGCAGTCAGTGGTTTCATCAAGCAGTAGAAATGAAAACAGTGACGCAGTAGGACTAGACTACAGAGGTGTTCCTCGTCATCGTGCTTGTGCAGTTGCCCATCTTCCTTTTGCTTTCTGCACTGCATACCTCAAATCTTTGTGTGCTGTTCCTGCAGTAGCAGACCAAGACTAGCTCTTGTACACAGGCAGCAGAGTTTTAGCAACGTAGATTAAAACCCCTTTTCAGGGATGTCTGCTAATGGGATGGCCCGCCGGCACAGGGTGCCTGTTTGTGCCACCGACGACCCGGGTTTGGGAATGGACTCGGGACGTTGGAAGGCTGGCTGGGGAGAGGGATTGAGCAAGCAGCTCATATTCACCAGTAGTACCAGTGATAGGCAGCACACTTCCCTGGATCGATTCCTTAACATATATGAGACATCTCCTCCCTTTTCCCAGTTCTGTCCAATCTGAAGGTGTAGTACCCTGGGAGGGCTTTCAGGTTATCCCTGATGTTAAGCGTAAGCCAGATCTCGGTAAGACATAGAATGTCAGGGCTGTGAAGCTGCATCCAAGCTTGTAGCTGGGTGAATTTTGGAAGCAGACTGCAGATGTTCATAGCAGCTATTGTTAGACCACAGACCCTGTTCCCCCCTCATATCCAAGTAATCAGGGGACCTGGGTTGAGGTGCATCAGAGAGTAGGAGCAAAAAGAGTATTATGTACCAGGCTGTGTGAAGTAGGGCCAGTGTGTGTTTATGCCTTCTACAGTAGATTTGGGGTGCAAGAATTGTCCTTTATTCCTTATGGTTGGAGCAGACAGCTGGGCCAGAATGATGATGCTACTACTGATCACAAACAAGGTGACATAAGGGGTAGTTGGACTGAAGGACATTTTGCAAGGTGCATAGGAGATGGTTCCGACTTGCAGCCCTCCAAGAGAAGGGGAGACGGTGTTTAGTCCACTATCATAGTATGCTGAAAGGATAAAGTGCTAGCCAACGAGCAGAAGAAGGGTGCAGAGTATCGCCCAGGTAATTGTTGAGCTCCCTGCCATGCTGGCAGACTAGACTAAATAAGGGGTTGTTATACCCCGCTGGCCAATGAGCAGAAGAAGGGTGCAGAGTAGCGCCCAGGTAATTGTTGAGCTCCCTGCCATGCTGACAGACTAGACTAGACTAGATATGGGGTTGTTATATCAACCCATGCTTCCACAAGCACCCCTTACCCTTTCATCCCACCCCCCAGCTGCCCGATCTGGGAGGACCATGACTTATCCCTTACGGCAGGGTCCCTTGAAGGGAAGGACCATATCACCCTTGGGTCCTGGCCAAGTCTAAGGCTGTGACATCGTTTCAGGAGGTGGGCTCTCCTGTGTTGCCTGGTGTCATTCTGCAGCCAACCACAGGATTTTTTTCCTTAGTTTTCCCCTTCAAGGTTCAAGCATACAACAAAGGTCTTTGCCTTTTTTCTCCTTTTCCCTTTGAAGTCCTTGCCCAGTCAGAATGTGATGAGTGAATCTCTTCATTTTCCATTCATGACAATTTCACTGTTATAACTTGTGTTTATTAACTTGTTCATTTTTTTATACTCAGTCCTTTATTAAGTCAGTAATAGAGCGTAACTGTACAAATTCAGAGACATTTAATTAAAATGTTACAATAAAAAGAAACTGTCAAGATTAACAGCAAGAACAGTGTTCTAGAACTTGGTAGAATGTGTGAATGTTCAGTAGGATGTCTCCCCACACTAGTGGGATCTTGATTTCCTGATTATTTTATGCTTTTTGACAATATATATGCATCAAGAGACTTTTTGAATGCATCAAAGGTATTCAGCTGTACTATTTCCCGAGATAAGTTATTCCAGTACTTAATAGTACGAACTGTGAAGTAATTGTCCCTTTTGTTTGTCTTGGCCCATGGTACCATAAACTGCTTATCATGGGTACATAAACTTTGAATTATCTTATGCAATTTAAGCCCACAACCTGATGCTAAGTGAGGAAAGTGTAAGATTTTATGGATCGGGAGAATATCTCCACATAGCCGTCTCTCTTGAAGCGAAAAAATATTGGTTGCACTAAGTCTTTCTGGATAAGATTTATATTTTAAGTGGGGGATTATTTTGGTTATCCTTTTTTGCACCCTTTCGAGTAATACAGTATCCCCCTTTAAATATGGACTCCAGAACTGAGTACCATAATCCAACAAGGGTCTAACATAGGACTTATACACTGGTAACAGACATTGTTCAGATCTACAAACAAATGCCCGGGTAATCCTGTTGATCACCCTGTTAACAACAATAAAAAATAAATATATAACAAGTGTGTCATCATTAATTAAAATGTTTACTATCTATAATGTAGTTAAACCTAACCAGCACGGCTATATGACTATCTAAAGAAACCCGGGGGGGGGGGGATCTACCAGAGAAGCTAATCTGGGGATGGAGCTAGTCATGTTGTGGTATCTGATCCCCACTAGTAAGAGGTGTATCTTACTGAACTCACAGGTGGAGTTCTCCAGGGCTGTCCCCCTCATCCATCAAGAGAAGGAAAAGGAGCCAGAGGGTCCTGAGTCTCAGGACAATGTTTAGTCAAGGCCCTTGTATAGTTCCCATCTTGTCCAACGATTTTGAAGCTGTGGGGTTCTTTGTTGCAGCCCGAAGGTTATTCTTTTGAGTTTCTAGATCTGATTAACAAACAAACATAGATTTTGACGGCAGATAAGGACCGCTTGGCCCACCCAGTCTGCCCATTTCCCTACCTAATGGATAAGTTGCAGATCCTAGTTAACCAGCAGCCTACTTCTTCCTACCCCCACCCCCTAGAATGACCTTATGACTGTCCCATGCATGCTTGAATTCCACCACTGTTTTTGACTCCACAACCTCCTCCGGAAGGCCGTTCCATGCATCCATAACCCTCTCTGTGAAAAAGTACTTCCTTAAATTACCTCTGAGCTGCCCCCCTTCTATCTTCAAATTGTGCCCCCTTGTTCTTGCACACCTCTTTTTTTGAAAGATGCTACCCTCTTGGACTTTGTTGATTCCCTTGAGATACTTGAAAGTTTCTATCATGTCCCCCTTCTCCCTCCTTTCCGCAAGGCTATACATTTTCAGCTTCTTAAGTCTCTCTTCATATGTCTTCCGGTGCAGACCCTGCACCATTTTAGTTGCCCTCCTCTGGACAGCCTCCATCCTGTCTATGTCTTTGCGGAGATTGGGTCTCCAGAACTGCACGCAGTACTCTAGATGGGGTCTCACCAACTGTCTGTACAGAGGGATAATAACTTCCTGTTTTCTACTGGTGATGCCTCTCCCTATGCATCCCAGTATCCCCCCAGCCCTCCTTGCTGCCCTCTCACATTGCTTGCCCACCTTTAGGTCATCTGATATGACTACCCCCAGGTCCCTTTCCATTTTTGTTGTTGTTAGTATCTCACCCCCCATTGTGTACTCTTCCCCTGGGTTTTTGTTTCTCAAGTGCATTACCTTGCATTTCTTAGCACTGAATCTAAGCTGCCATACATTTGACCATTCCTCTAACCTTTCCAAGTCCCTTCTCATCCTTTCCACCCCACCTTGTGCATCAACTCTGTTGCAGATCTTTGTGTCATCTGCAAAGAGACATACTTTTCCTTCTAGTCCCTCTGCAATGTCGCTTATAGACATTGAAGAGGACCGGTCCTAATACTGAACCCTGCGGTACCCCACTAGTAACCCCCCTTTCTTCAGAGTGGACTCCATTTACTATTATTCTCTGTGTCCTATTCTTCAGCCAATTTTTTACCCAGGCTGTCATCTTGGGACCCACTCCCAGGCTGGCTAACTTGTATATTAATCTTTTGTGTGGGACTGTGTCAAATGCCTTGCTAAAGTCTAGGTAGGTCAGCTTCACCCTTGACACGGTTGCGTCTGCTGCTTCAAGCAGCCGGGCGGACCCCTTCTGTCCGTCAGCTGCCTTCCTCGCTGCACTGCCCGCTGTTCACCAGACCGAAGCTTCACCCTTGACACGGGTGCGTCTGCTGCTTCAAGCAGCCGGGAGGACCCCTTCTGTCCGCCAGCTGCCTTCCTCGCTGCACTGCCCGCTGTTCACCAGACCGAAGCCACCTTGACACGTGGTGCGCTTGCGCTTCGGCAGCCGGGCGGACCTTCTGTCCGGCCGCTGCCTTCCTCGCTGCACTGCCCGCTGTTCACCAGACCGAAGCTTCACCCTTGACACGGGTGCGTCTGCTGCTTCAAGCAGCCGGGCGGACCCCTTCTGTCCGCCGGCTGCCTTCCTCGCTGCACTGCCCACTGTTCACCAGACCGAAGGTACGCTGCAGAAACTGGACTGTCCAGAACCATCGACTCTGCCTGCTGACGGGCTGCTGCAGTTCTTTAATTCTTTTCTATTGCTGTTTCCTCTCTGGACCTTAAGCTAATGTTATATTCTGATTGTGGTACTTGTTAAGTCTCTCCAAATTATCTTGTAAATCCTAACTTAAACGCGAACCTAAGCTTGTTTACAGCAATTTTGCACTGTAAGGGTAGTTTGAAGTGCAAGTTCATTTAGGCTGCAGGTTTGTAGATTGTAAAATCTTTTTGTTTTAAGGTCCAGTGGTAAGCTACCCTGGATCAGGAAGTAAGTTAAAGTGATACAGTTTTTTCTGTGTGGACCAGATTCCATTTGGGTCACAGTTGTAAGCTTTGCCCTGCAAATAATTCAATTTCTCTTTCACTTTCTGTCTTCTGTCTCCTTGCTGCTTCAATTTTTACACTTACCCCCCCATCCCCCACCTCCAGCCTTTATTAAATACTCCCCCCTCTGCACAACCCCTAGCAATGTTCATCCTCTCCTCTCTCTAATATTGCAACTCCTCTTAAAGATACAGAGTGCAGCTATTAGGCCTAACACTTGCTCTGTCTTGCCTTTACAGACATTTTCCTATTTTCACCACCTTCTTGCCTATCAGCATTGTTTAGTTCCTGATCTGCTATCTGCTGTCCCAACGCCTTCAACTACTGTAAGTTGCTGACGAGAGAGGCGTGGGTGACCTACACCGAGGGTCCCCCCTCCAGCACGCTAGTTGTGGTGATCTGTTCCTTTTGGGGCCCTACCATAGGGGGTGTCCTGGTTTGCTCCTTTTACAGGTTTCCAGGAGCCCTGGTTTGCTCCTATTCTAGGTCTCCAGCTGCCTATAATCTGTGGGGGTGGTTACTACTGTCCTTACCATGGAAGAACTGGAAGCCACCTCTCCTATGTTCAGGAGGGGGCGGTGTCGGTTTCTGACACTAATAATTATGATACTGGCCCTGGGGCTAGTCCTCCTTTATTGTGCTACCGACTTCAGCTCTATTTATTGACCCAAGGTTGTGGCCCTCCTCCATGATGATACTGATTTCTCCTTTTCCAACCTACTTGTAACTAAGGTAATGCACTACGGTACTGTCCTAGCCTTGACACTAGATGCCTTATGTACGGTCAGGGTGAAGAAAGTCCGAAGCATGCACAGGCCTGGAGGTAGGCCGCTCATAAGATTGTTCCTCCTGGTTAGCCCCTACTCTCACTTCTCATGGCTGGAGATATTGGGCTCAATCCTGGGCCATCTAAGCTGATCTCTAATATTCCATACCTGGAATGGGAATAAGGGACTAAAAATAGTGCATATGAATATTAGGAGCTTACTTCCTAACCGAGACGATCTCCTAGCGTGGACTGAGCTACACAAGCCAGATATCCTAGAGATAACCGAGACTTGGCTCAAACCCTCTATTCCTGACTCTGCCTGCTTCCTAACAGGATACGAGTTCATTCGTCTAGACAGGACTGGGGGTAGGAAGGGGGGTGTGGCACCCTCATCTACTACAGATCCCAACTGAAAATCTCCTTGGTAGCACAGAGTAAACCTGATCATCCACCTTGTGAGTTTCTTCATGTGCTCCTGCTGCTGGGCTATGCTAAGAAGCTGCACTTGGTGTGCGCTATAACCTCCTAGGGGTCTGACAGGACTCACTTACCTCTTAGATGCAGTTAGGCCCAGTATAGGTGACAATGAACTCATTATTATGGGTGATATCAACATGAACTGGGAGTGTGGCAATATTAGGAAATGCGAATCACAACTTGTCTACCTATCCCTTAACCAACTAATCCATGACCAGACGAGACAGGCAGCCAATGGCTTCTCAAGTTCCCTGCTGGACTGGATCCTGACCAACCAGCCGGAGAGGATTGCCTCATCAGGCACGCTATCAGACTCCATATCTGACCACTCCCCGGTATACTGTGTCTGGAAAATCCTGTCCCCTAGAATTCCACACAAAATCATTCAAGTCAGAAAATACTCCAGTTTTGACCCTGAGGCTTTCCTGGCCGATCTAGGATGTACTGACTGGACCAGGGTGCTTGAAGCCTCTGACCCCTCAGTGGCAGCCTCCTGCTTCATACATTCCTTTGGTGTTCTGCAAGATAGACACGCCCTCAGGGTCACCCGGAGGGTGAGGGGAACAGCCACCTTCTGGCTGAATGGTGACTTACTTGCCCAGATGCGGGAGAGAGACAAATGCTGGTCATGTACTAAGGGTTCCAGAGATCCTGCTAATCTCCTGAGATATCGGCAACTCAGGAATCAGTGTAAAAAAGCCATTAGGACTGCCAAAAGTAACTTCTGTAAATTGGCACTACTTAGCTCTGTCAGAGATCCTAAGAGGTTCTGGAGGAACATTAAATCCCTCGTCAGTGGGCCCTCTCACTCGGGTGTCGTGGACATGATTATTGATGGAGTCTCGTATAATAATCCCCACACTATAGCCGACCACCTCAATCTCCACTTCTCCGACCTTTCGGCCCTCACCTCTCGTTTCACGACCGATGGGGGTTGCTTGCTTAATATCCCTCCGATGCAGAGTGAACATCCTCCTCTGAGAGTATTTAATCTCAAGGCCGTGTCTGTCCTTGATGTTCGGAACCACTTGGCTGCCCTCTCCCAGCACTCCAGTGCAGGGTCTGACAACCTTGAGCCCAGGCTTCTCAAGCTGGGAGCAGCTTACATTGTCCCTCTGATTGCCCATATCTTTAACCTATCTCTTAGCTCGGGGATAATCCCTGACATCTGGAAGGAGGCAAGGATAGTCCCTGTTCTGAAGCAGGGAAATCCCAAACTCCCTGACAACTATCGCCGTATTGCTATTCTCCCATCCCTTGGTAAACTTCTGGAAAAGGTTGTGGCAGAGCAACTCTCGGAGTATGTGGATACCCATGAGCTGCTTTCTGGGGCCCAACAAGGTTTCCGGAAGGGTCTTAGTACCACTACTGCCTGATTACTGTAACCTCTAGTATTAGATCCGCCATGGATCAGGGCAAACTGTCAGGTGCTATATTTATTGACTTGTCAAAAGCTTTTGACCTTGTCAACCATGACCGACTGGGGGAGCAGCTCAGGGCTCTCCGCATGAGTTGGATGATGGGCTACCTAACGGGTAGAAAGCAGTGCACCTGCTTTAACAAGGTCCTCTCAGAGCCTAGGGCTGTGACCATGGGAGTTCCCCAGGGATCGGTACTTGGACCTCTCCTATTCTTCATATTATTAATCAACTCCCACGGGTGACCTCCCGTTGCCAAGTCACGCTTATGCAGATGACCTTGTGCTAGTGGCCCATGTTCGTAATGCTGCTGACCTTAACCAGTGCCTATCTGAAGACTTCAGCAGAGTCTCGCCTTGATTACCAACCATAGACTGGTATTGAATCCTAACAAAACTCAGGCCATGCTCTTTGGTTCCACGGCCAAGTTAAAAGCCCCATCAGCTATGCTCAAAATAGCTTGTGATGGAGGCCCCCTGTTGCCAACAGTGAGCTCAATTAAATATCTTGGGGTCACCCGACCCACAACTGGACATGGAAGCCATATCCACAACATCTGCAGAGCCACCAGGTGTAAGCTGGCCTTGCCTACAGGGCCAACATCAACCTGACTCGGGAGTGAGGCAGGCACTATGACGGAATGCTTCTCCCTCCCTTAGTTATGGATACCACTATTTGCCAGGTCACCTCAAATCCATCTTAATCGGTGGAACACGGCATATAATGATATTTGTCGGTTTGCACTTGTTGCTCCCAAACTCACCCACCGATGTGAGCTCTATGACAAACTCAACTGGCTCTCCTCCTGAATTCCTGATCCTGGTGTAGGAAATCACCAAGAAAGTGTTGCCACGGCATAGCATCGGACTGGCGATCTCCTCCCAAACTGGACGCCATCCCCACCAGCTCAGGTCACAGACCGGAGTTGCTTAAAGTTCTCTCACCGGACCCTTATGGGGATCGGACTTTGCCGCTTTTGTGCCTAGGCTCTGGAACCCATTCGACTCTGTTCGCTTCTGCTCCTTCCATGGACCTTTCGCCTCCCTGTGGTCCCACCTAAAACAAACGACAAGATGTGACTGCTCTTGTCTCTGTAATGTAATACTCTGCAGTCCACTATTGTCCACTCTGAGTCCATGATGGTCTATGAAATATGTATTCAGTGATTCTAATGTCTATCTATGTCCTGTAACAATTTGTACTATGTGTGGCAGTATCTCTGCCCTTATACAAGTGTTGTTATAGCTGTTTTTTACTGTATCATACTGTTTCTCCAATGTTGCCATGTATGTATACTGTATGTTTTGTGCTCTCCCGGGTCGTTCCTGAAAATAGGCATACTACTTGTCTAGTGTACTTACCCGGTAAACAAAAGCTAAATAAATAAATAAATAAAAGAAATCTATCAGATTTGTCTGGCATGACCTTCTCACTGTGAATCCATGCTGCCTTGGGTCCTGAGCCCCTCTGGCCTCTAGATACTCAACAATTCTTTTCTTCAGAAGTGATTCCATCATTTTCCCTACCACTGAGGTTAAACTAACAGGTCTGTAGTTTTCTGCTTCTGCCTTGCTCCCACTTTTGTGAAGGGGAATCGCATCTGCCCTTTTCCAGTCCTTGGGTACTACCCCATCCTCCCATGATTTGTTAAAGAGGGTAGTCAGTGGTGTCACTAGGTATACCCTTAGTTCTTTTAGAATTCTGGGATGAATCCCATCAGGCCCCATTGCTTTGTCCACCTTCAGTTTTAAGAGTTCTTTCTGAACCCTTTCTTCTGTAAATGGGCTGGTATCAACTTCTGTATCCAGAGTGTTTCTACTGTTTGTTTTAGGTACCTCCCCACTTCCTTTGTAAATACTGAGCAAAAATATTTGTTTGGTATCTCTGCCTTTTCACAGTCACCTCTGCCCACCCTCCCTCCTCTTTATTAAGCCTCACTAACCTCCCTTGGTCTTCCTTCGCCCCTGATGTACCTATAAAAGGTTTTATCTCCTTCTTAACTGAGTTGGCTATCTTTTCCTCGGTTTGGGCCTTTGCTGTTCTGACTGCCTTCCCAGCTTCCTTTGCTTTAACTGATACAGTTCTCTGTCCTGCTCCTTCTGTGATTCCTTTACTTCCTGAACGCTCTTTTCTCTTGAACCTTCACTGCCACTTCCTTTGAGAACCATAGTGGTTTCTTACATCGCTTCGCTTTGTTAATTTGTTTCACACAAAGGCTTGTTACCTCTGTGATGGCAGTTTTATTATTCCCATTGTTCTTCCACCCTCCTTCCTGCCCATTTGCTAGTGCATTCTTACGCACTCACCCATTTTGGCAAAGTCAGCCTCCTAAAGTCCAGTACTTTTGCCTTTGTATGGCTTGACTCTATTGCTGTGTTTATTGTGAACCATACTGTTCTATGGTCACTAGTTCCCAGATGGCTACCCACTTTACATCTGTGATCCTCTTCATCTCCATTTGAGAGAACCAGGTCTAAGATTGCTCCCTCTCGAGTGGGCTCCAATACTAGTTGTTTAAGGCATGCCCCCTGTAGGGCATCTAGAATAACCCCACTCTTTGAAGTGGCTGCTGCAACTGCACTCCAGTTAACATCTGGCATATTCAGATCATTCCATCATCATTCTGTGATGGAAGGGGGCTCGGAGAGAAGCCACTTTCTAGTTATGGGCTTATAGGTGGCTACTAGTAAAATCGCCCATCGATAAAGGGCTTCTTTTCCCTTTATTTCTACTGGGGGAATACCTAGCAATAAATGTTCTGGGCTTAACGGAAGGGAAAGATCCATCATCTGTTTTATATGACTTTACACTGCATTCCAGTAAGGCTGGAGTACCATACATGACCAAAACACACGAGCCTGGGAGGACTGCTAGACCCCACATCCTCTCCAACAACTAGGGGTTCCATTTGGATACTACTGTGGGAACTCTGACATAACGAGCACAAAGTTTCCCTACAAACTCCTTCCAAGATGGAGATGAGGAGAGAGCCCAAGTCCCCCTCCATACCTTTAACCATTGTTTGCCTTCCAGTCTGATATGTAGATCTTCTTCCCATTTTTAATTCCAGTAGTTATCTGTGCTAGATCTTTAAGGTAATTAGCATATAAAAGGGAGATAGCTCTTTCTCCATATTGTGAGCCCCAGATTTAAGTGAAGAATGGGTCAGTCTTTGGGTCCCCTGGTTGTAGGTTAGCTAAACATAGGTATTTGTTTAGATAGTCTCTAAGCTGATAATACCTAAGCCTGTCCATGGGGAGCCAGCCAAACAGATTCTGCGCCACTTAAAATGGGATAACTGTGCCCTGTTTCAAACGTTGCCATGAGGTGACTACCCCTCTACTAGCCTGTTTCTTGTAACATCCGTCAGAGTGGGGGTTGGGGGTGTAAACCTGGGGTCAGTTATCCACCATTGATATTTTAAGAGGATTTTCCTAGTATTGCCATGATGTATCCCCCCATCTCCAGCCCTCCAGCATGGCTTGGGAGCCTGAGAAAGGGACAGTTATATGGGAGGCTGGACCGGAAGGGCAGAAAAGTTGCACCTGGAGAGAGGGAAAAGACTCCTGGGCTAGGCCTATTGTTTTTCAGTGGCTCACATATGTGGGGTGTGCCCAAAGCAAGGTGACCCTCATTTGGGCCGCAACCCAATATCCAGGGAGATAACGGTACCACCAGGCCTCCTTGAGATTTCAGGAGAAATAAAATCTGTTTCCAAGCCAGCCCGGTGGTGCTGAGTACTGAGGCTCTAGACACCTTACCTCGCGCTATGCCAGCGACCCGTGTTTGGGAATGAGCACTGGCCGCCGGGGGTTGTCAGGGTTGGAGAAGGACTGAACATCCACGGGACTGCTGTCCTTCTCTGTGGAGGGGGGATGCCAGTGGTCAACGCTCGACTGGCCTCTTGCAGGAGCAGGGGGGCAGTGCGCTGACACTGCAGAAGAGGGGCAGAGATGGGGCAGACACCTGGAGAAGTGTGTGCGTGCTCCCTCTGCTTGCGTCATTGCACGCCCCTCTCCACTACAGGGGAGAAAACAGAAAAACAGGAGTCCTCACCATGGATGACGATTGTCCCCCTCGCAGTGCTACTGGGAGGGCACCTCTGCCGAACTGGATCTGGTCTGGTGGGTTGAGGCTCTCCCAACCCCCCCAGCATGAGGGGTAAGTCGTGGGGGCTGAAGGGGAGGAGATCAGATGGCAGGTGGGGACTCCAGGAGAAACAGCATCAACAACAAAAAAAAAAATCTGTTTCCTAATTCTAGGTCTTTTGTTGCTCCAGATGAAGCCCATGAATATTGACTGCCAACAGTTTAACTCTTTAATTGTGACTAGACTTGGTACACATTGAAACAAAAAAGTAGCCTGGGCAGGGCATTCATCTTTTTTTTTTTTTTTTTTTAAACTCTATTTATTGCTGTGGTGGACCAGGACATCTCTCGGAGGTGCTCACTCAACCATTGCCTCTACTCCCCGCTGAGACCTTCCCCTCTGGGACTCCCCACCCAGGACCTTCCAGCCCCCAGTTCACTTGGGAGGGGCCCACCACCTACTTGGCGGCCTTTCTCCGATTAGAGGGTCAGTTCTGGTAAAGAACCTTGGGCGACTGTTGGAGGGATGGTCCGGCGCTGGGGATGTGGGTTAGGTCCCTGGAGCCCTCATCTCCTCCCTGGTCTTTCAGGGTATTTCACTTTTAGTATCCCCTCTGGAGTGCGGATGTGCAGTGACGTCCTGGCAGTAACGTGCCAATGTCCACCGCCACTCAACTCCAAGTCACTGCGCCGCATGTTTCTTGTGCTGCCCCCTGATCTCCATCAGGGGCCGCTAAGGAGTGGCACTTGGCCTGAATCCCTCCCCAGAAAGGGAGAGCAGTCCTTCAGATGCTCAATCCCTTCCCTCCCCTCCCTGCCAACCCCTGGCGGCCCGAGTCTGTTCCCGAACCTGGGTCGCCCGTGTGGTGTGAGGTGTGGTGTCCAGCACCTCAACCCTCCGTGCCACCGGGCCAGCCAAGGGCATTCATCTTAAGGGCTTGGATTCTAGAGTATAGAGAGAGAGAGAGGGAGCAGGTACCACCTTTGGATATCGAGTTGTAGCTGTTGGATTAAAGGGTCATAGTCTGAGCAATTGGGAAACCTTTACTGCCAATTGAATTCCTAAATATTTCAAGGCAGGGAGATTCCATTTCATCAGCTATTTTCTACGGGTTTCGGATGGGGCGTCGTAGTAAAAACTTAAAATCTCTGTTTTATTTGTATTTAAAAAATAACCAGAAAGTGAAGAAAAGTTAGCAAATTGTGCAAATACAGCAGGAAGGGAAGTGTCCAGGTCAGTTAAATATATCAAAATGTCATCCATGTAAAAAGCGAGTGTGTGTTCAGTCTGCCCCAAATGGACACCCTTGATTGCCTGGTTTTCTCTGATACTCTGGGCCAGGGGCTCTAAATAAAGACTGAATAGCAATGAGGAAAGAGAGCAGCCTTGACGGGTGCCTCCTCCCAGTTCAAATTTGTTTGAAATGTATCCATTTGCTCTGATATATCCAACAGTTTTATGATAAGAGTTTAAAAAGAAAGCAGATTCTCTGTGAACCCAAACCTGGGAAGGACAGCCTGTAGAAAGGCCCAAGAGACCTTGTCAAAGGCCTTTTCAACATGTAAACTAAGCAGCAGGGTCAGTAATTTATGATTATGTAGATGGTCAATGATATGTACTGTGTGTCTTAAATTGTCCTGTACATGGCAGCCTGGTATGAAACCAGATTGGTCTAAATGGAAAAGGTCTGGTATAACCTGTTGCAATCTACGGGTTATTAAAGACATAAGTAATTTATAGTCTCTGTTTAAAATCAAAATTGTCCATAATGTTATGAAAATAAAAGGTAAAGATTAGTATTTAGATAAAAGGGTATCTTTAATATATACAAGACGGAATATGAAGTACAGAAATGGTACAATAAAGGGCAACTTCAAGGGACATAGAGATGAAATAGAATGAGAGAAAAAGGGAAGCAATAAAGAAAGAATGCGGGGGAAGATGATAGATTAAAGGAATGGGAATAAAATCTTGGAATCTGGGGACAGTATAGAATCGAACAAGGAAGGAAACAGATAGGAAGAAAGTAGATATAGTATTAGGGTTTGGAGAGGATATAAAAATTGTTATGATGATAAAGGTGCTTTTTATATTTTGCTTCCCTATTGTCTTAAGAATGAGAGATGTACCTATATGTAACTGATAAATTACGTACCATGTTTAAGATGCCTAAAAATAAAAAGACAAGTTAAAAAAAATTCAAAATTGGGCTATATGAGGAACAAAGAGAGATGTCCTTTCTAGGTTTGGGTATGACTGTGATTATAGCCTGCGACCATAAGGACGGGACAAGGTCTTCCAATGACAACGCTGATCCAAAGACCTTAATTAATAAAGGGGAAATCATCTTTTTGTGGGCCTTGTAAAATTCTCCCTGTAGTCTATCTGTGCCTGGGCACTTTCCGGATTTAAGTCTAGATATTTCCGTTAAGAACTCTGATGGGGTAACCGGAGTTTAGAAGGCTTCACTCCTTTCTTGGGGGAGTTTTGGCAGAGATAAATTGTTAAGAAACTGGTTGGTGATCTGCTCGGGGGAGTGCGCCTGGACAGTATCACTCCCAAGTAATAAGTGCAGAATGCTTCAGTGATCTGTGGGATCAGGTGGAGAGTCTGTTGGGATATTGGGTGTTTAAGGGAAGTTATTGTGGCCTGGGTCCTTTGGATCCTCAAGTGTCCGGCTAAAAGCCTAAGAGACCTAGCGCCCCCTTCATAGTACTGTTGCCTCAAGAATAATAACTTTTGTTCTACTTGGTGATCTAATAGGGTGCCCAGTTCTTTCTTCAGGGCTTCCAGTTTCCTGCTGCATTCTTTATCTATTTTTACCTTTTGCTGAACTTCTAACTGTTTTATCTGATGGTGCAGAGCCACTTTATGGGTCTCACTGTCTTTTCCTTTTGTGAAGTGACAGATATGTATTTTCTCCATAGGATAGCTTTAATAGTATCTCATAGGAGTGGCTGGGGAGATGTCAGGGCTGTCACTGTCCGCTGTGGCTTGGTCGTAGGTCTTCTGAATGGTTCTTCAAACCTCTGCCTCTTGAAGCAAAGAAGTATTCAGGCACCAAAAGATTTTTCGTTTGAAGTCCCCCAGGCTCAGTTTTAAAAAGAGAGGGGCATGATCCGACAGGGTGAGATCTCCTATCCAACAATCATTGACTTTGCCCCACAATTCTTTTGACAAGAAAAAAATAATAATTTCTCAAATACATCTTGTGGAAGAATGAATAAAAAGTGTAATTCCTTTATTTGCCGTGAAGGCATCTCCAAGCATCTACATATCCCAGTTCACTTAATAATTTGGAAATGTTTTTTGCCAGCTTAGGTTCACGTCTAGGGATACCCGATATGGGTCTAAATGCGGATTAAAAATCAAATTGAAATCTCCCTCACAAAGAATCTCTCCTTCAGCCCAATCTTGTAGGGTTAGTAGAAAGGTGCAATAGGCTGAGAGATCTGAGCCTGGGGGCATGTACACGGAAACAAGTGTTAAGTTTGCCCTGAAATCTCCCTTTCATTAAAACAATTGTGCCTTCTTTGTCAGAGAGTGTATCCAAAAGTTTGAGTGGGACCCGGGAAGATATTAGTATTGCTACTCCCCTCCGCCTCCCTTTTTTATATGAAGCCAAGGCCATAACCCTGAACCCAGATTTTCCTAGCTTGTCATGTTCTTGAAGGGAGAGGTGCATTTCTTGTAAACAGAGAAAGTCTGCCTGAATTTGTCTAAGAAAATGAAGTACTTTGCTATGCCTGATTGGGTTCGTTAGGCCATGCACATTGAACAAACAAAGAATTGTTGATGTATCCATCTTTAAAAATCATAGTTACTACAGTGCTTTGCATCTCCCCCTGTTTCATTTGAAGTGCACCAGATTTAGTTATAAAAAGGGTCTGATGTGTTTGGTAGTAGTTATATGTTACATGTTGACCCCAAAATATGAACAAATAACCTGAGTACAGCCAACTGGGCATACAATAACATAGTTAAGAATAGGTACTTCTGAGGTTGGAAGCCTATCACAATAAGCTTCTATTTCTCTCCCACTGTGTCTAGGTTGTTAATATTTGTGGGAGTGAAAAATAAGAGGGGGAACTGCCTCTCAGGTAGTGAGGCCCTCTTCTGTGACCACTGTGATAAACAGTGTGGTCCAGAGATAAGGACACTGTCCACGTTGTGATCACGGAGTGTGGAGATAAACCACGAGGTCATCAGCTCACCCCTTCCGGGACAAAAAGAAAGCGTCTACATATCTCAATTAGTATATTTGGTAATAACAAATAAACGGAATATTTCAGTTAGGAAAAAAAACCTCTTCCCCTTCCCTATACGCATCTGTCTCTCCTCTGTGGGCTGTGGCCCATAGAGAAATTAGTGTGTGTGAGGTGCTTCTCTTCAGCTTGTATGAGCTATAGTTGCGGTGAAGTCTTTGCAAGACATATTACTCATATGGCTTAGGACACCTCTAAGGTAGCAGACGTTGGATGCATTATTTAAAGACACAACTGTGATATAGTATTTTTATCTAGGGTATGGGCCTGGTAGTGTTAACAAAACAGTCACTATGTCTACAAGTCATCTCTATTATACAGCCCCTCTCTTAATCCCCTGTATCTCAGGCTCTCGCCTTAGGGTCCCTGTGAAATGAGAAGCTGAGTCACCCGGTTTTATATCATTCCATAGTGGAGTCCCCAGACAGTAGTATCTTATGGCCAAGGGCTGTTAGAAGACATTAAATTCTTGTCCCACTGTTAATCTGTGGAAGGGGTTCTCTGGTTATGAATAGAGTTCTGAGTCCTCTCGGGCAGCGGAAGAGTAATTCCTTTAAAGGAGACAGTATCTGTTTCAGCAAAGTCTATATACAGATTGCTGGGTGAAACGATTGGTATTTGAACAGACTCCGCACGTCACAGTTTCTGCTCTGCTGTTGCAAGTGCTGTTAGCAAATTAGGTAGTGCTAAAACGGGTGACAATTTGAGGAATCTCTAAGATTTTTTGGACTATGGTTATGTCTCTATCGAGATCCTCAGTAAATAAAGCACAAGCTCGAAGTGCCAGAAAGTATATCTGAAAAAGAAAACTGACAAGTGGTTGCTGGGGTTATCGGGGGTTTGTGTGCTTGAAGAGATCTGCAGAGCTAAGCATGACCAGGGATAAACAGAAACTTAGGGTTAGTTCCATGTCCTTCAGGTAGTTGAGATTGCTGTTGTTGCACGAGTGGATCCCTTACCTTCTGGTTGCAGGGTCTGTAGTTGCTGCAGAGTGTCCTTAACAAGCTGAAGTGGGGCAGAGGTCTGTTTCCTGTTTGATATCACTAAGCAGTCTGGGTGGATCCCTCACTTCTTGGAGATACGTTCTGCATCTGGGGCAGGGGGTAAAATTCCTTTAGCTTGCACAGCAGGTAGGGTCTCTTCTGGAGAAGTGTAAAGGGTAGGGCCATCTTTCCAGAATATTTTAAGCTTTGCAGGACACGGAGTCTGGAAATGTTTCCCCTTCTCCTTCAAAGCACATGGAAGTAGAGCAGGTTGTTGTCTCGCCTGTTGGGCTTTGGGCGGGTAGTCATGGTCGATTGAAAGACGGGAGTTCAGGTAAGTTCAGTCTCTCTTTGCCCAGGCCCTGCGAAGGATATCTTCTGTAGTTTTAAAGCTGTTTAGTTTGAAAACTATGGAGTGTGGTCTGGAAGCCGGGTCAGAGGGTTTTGGTACGAGGGAGCGATGAGCACTCAATCAAGAGGAAGTAATTAGGTGGAAGATCCAACAGGTTTTCAAGGAAAGCCGACATGGGTGCTGTTTCTGCTCCCTCAACCATGCCGTAATGTTTAAGGTTGTCACGCCTGGAGTGCCCTTCTAGGTCAATACATTTAGCTTGTGGAGTGATGGTTTGGTGAAAAAGGGCCTCCACTGCACATCCTAGCTGGGCTGATCCATCTTCTGTGGCTGAGATACGCTCCTCTGCTTGTATGATAAGTTTCTCCATTTTAGACAATTTTTGTGAGAGACTTTTAAACTCTTTTTTGTTCTCTGCACAAGAGGTTTTTATTTCTTTAAGCAGTGTTTTAAGACGGCACCTGGAGGGATGTTCATTCTCCCTGTCAGTATTGTAGTCTGTACCTCTCTTGCTTGCTGGAGTTAGGCTTCTGCTGCGGCCTCGGAGTTCTGCTGTAAATCCAGATGCATCTTGTGACTTTGATGGGGTTTTCATCTTGAATTTGCTACCTCAAGCTATTTTACAGCCTCCGCCTGACATTTTTGTAGATTTTGTTGAAAATAAGTTTATTTTGGAGGCATTAGTATCCCAGAGAGGCTGGAGCTCTAGTCTTAGGTTGCCATCAGCTCTGTGACATTATCAGAAGTCTGTTAGTTTGTTCATTGTAACTGCTGCGCTACCTATGCTGTACAACTACACAACAAATACAAGTAAGTGAACATTTGGCATTGGTCAAGGCTTGTTTAAATGACCAATGGGTGATATGGTCATTTACACCTCTGGCCCACTGATTTTGGCTGTGGAAGGTCTGCTCAATCATGACTTCCACAATGTACTACGTTGGTTCCACATCAACCAACTCAGGGTCAGCACATACTTTCTTCATTCCCACCCTCACTCCTCTGCTGGGCAAGTTGCCTTCTCCTGCTACCTCACTTCTTCTAGAACCTACTCCCTTCTCTGCCTTACCCCTTCACTCCTGGCCCTTTGATGCCAGCTAAGGCACCTTTCTGCTCCCTCCTGTCCCTGTCAACTCCCTCTTGACTCTTTTTCCCCTCTTCTGACCCCCCCACTTAGGACCCCCTTAATTTAGGCTAATTGTGACTAAGCCCTTGGCCTGATTCTGTACTCTATAGCAGTGTTATCTTCCCCAGTAGTCACTGCACACGTTATTGTATTCTTGCACACTTCTGCTGCTGGTTACCTATTTGTTCACCATACTGCTCTTGCACCTGTAATGCTGTCTATATAACCACACTCTGATGTTTTGCAATTTTATTCTTTCAGTACTCTCCTTCCCCCATCCCCTGGGTTGTACCTGGAAACGAGCCTCGGCTCAGTGTGCCTTTCCCGGTTACCAATTTTTAAATAAATAAATACACAGACAGTGCATCATTTTATAACATCCTTTGACAGTGCTGACTGGATATTTTAAAGGAGCTGGGTAAGTCCTTACAACCCACTATAGAAGTGTACAGTCTCAGTGGGACACTGGGACACTGATGGAAGGAGGCCATCCTGGTCATAGGCTTCAGTCTCAAATATGTTTTTCAAGCTATCATGATTTAGCTTGGCCTTAGCTGGTGTCCTCAGGTCCCTAGCCTCATCACACCTGCTCCAGTGCCACATGATTTGATATCAGCTGGTACACTGCCACCGTTTGTAGCTGCTGCACTTTGACACCCTGTTTATTCTTTTAGTTATTTCCTCCGAGCAAAATATGTGTTAGTTTCTTTCTTTAAATTCTTTGTTTATCTGTGCTGGCCCAGTTTATCTTCAACCTTCTAGTCTCCAACTCCCACGTAACATCCCTGAATGACACCCCTGCATGTCTATCCCTGTGGCTTCATCCTTGAGCCCAGGATCCAGCTGGGAGTGGGGAGTTCTGGGAGCCATCTGAGATTCACTGGAACATAGGAGAAGCAGGACCTATTTCTCCCTTCAAGTCCCCTCCCACCTCCCTAGCATAAGGCTGCAGTGCTTGCTTCTGACCTCGGGGGGGGGGCCTAGGGACAACATCATCTGGTTATCCTAGTTCCTACTGAAAGAGACGTTCAAGCAGCGATGTGTGAGCTGCTGGCTTCTCACAGAGTCTGTGCCCTAGACTCCACTGGCTGGAGGGTGGGGGTGCAAACCCAGGTCCCCAAGCACCACCAAGCAGGGGTTTTGTGTGTTTTTACAGATAGTCTCACTTCCATAATGCTATCGATAAATCATTTCATTTTTATATTATAGAAGACATTTTTTTGGCTTCTGAAGTTGATTGCAGAACAGAACCATAGATTTTTAAAACCCTAATTAAAAAGATAGATGCTAATGTTGTTGCATTACCATAGTGTTTCATGATTTGCCTACTCTGACTTTTGAAATAACTTCAGCGTGATCAGTACTGGTAGAGTTGATCTTATAGTTTCATAGGTATCTACAAGTTTGAGGGTGAACCCATATTGAACTCGCCACCACTGAACCTTATGGCGAAAAAGGAATTTTCTATTACCCATATACTGATCGAGTCTGGTTTTGAACTGTTCCAAATTATCACTAGCTACTGCAGACATGGGTAGGGAATTCCACATAGTGGTAATCACTGAGTTATAAAGTTATTTCTTTTAACTGTCTTATTAATACTAACTTTTAATTTTAGTTTGTGAGACCTTGTGTTGTTGTTGGACACATGCCTCTCAAGGCAGATAGGTTTGAACAGGGCAGGATCTTTAGAGGCCCTGTATGCCAGACAAAGGTCACCTCTCAGTGATCTGTATTCTACAGAATATAGCCCCAAAGTCTCTAGTCTGTCTTCATATTCAGTATTTTTTAAGTTATTAATATTTCTGGTAATTCTCCTCTGTACTTTTTCGAATATGGCTTTACCTCCCAATGAGGTGGGAGCGCAGAATGGGGCACAAAATTCGATATGAGATCTGACCAAATTCATGCATAAAAGAACAGGGACCTCAGGTTCTCAACTTTCAGTGTGTTTGAGAATACATGCTATTGTACCATGACGCTTTTTAACCATTTTATTTATGTGGGTGTTAAACTTTAAATAATTTGTAATGGTGATAACTAGGTCTGTTTCTGAGGTTACAGCCTGTAGTTGAATATGTTCAGTGTGTAGTTGGCCAACCTATTGTTTTTGCTGAGGTGCATTACCTTGCATTTGGCAGTATTAAATATAATTTTATTGTCTGTGGCCGAGCGTGCCAAATGGTCCAAGTTTGTTTGTAATGATTTTATGGAGTGTATATCATTCACAAAACAGCCAAGCTTACTGTCATCTGCATATTTGTTGATCCATACCCCATTTGTAGTTTTCATGCTGGAAATCAATATATTAAATAATACTGGGCCTAATACAGAGCCCTGAGGCCCTCCGTTGGTAACCCTGCCCCATTCAGACATTTGCCCTTTGATGTTAACCCATTGCTTTCTGTCTCTTAGCCATGAATCAACCTGTTCGATAATATTTGGATGGAGCTTAATTCTGACTAGCTGCTCAATCAGCACTCTATGGAGACAGTATCAAAGGCCTTTTCATAATTGAGAAGAAACGTCAACAGGTAGTCCATCATCCAAGGCCTTACTTGCAGGTTCGAACAAATTAATCAAATTATTTTGACAAGATCTCCCTTGAGTAAAGCCGTACTGTGATATATCAATAATTCCCATATCTTGGATATGCCTAATAATTTTCTGCTGCAGCAGTCTTTCCATTAATTTCCCTAAGCAAGAGGTAAGTCTAATAGGCTTATAGTTAGCTACATTTTGTTTTGTACCTGCTTTATGAATAGGTATAATGGAGGCTATCTTCCAATCAGATGTTGTAGTCCCTTCTTTAATAGCGGTATTAAATAAAAGGGTAAATAAGCCTGACAGTTCATTTGAAAGTTCTTTAATAAATTTTGATGGAATGTCATCAGGTCCTGCTGATGAGTTTGTTTTTGTGGATTTAATAGCAGCCATGATGTCTCCCTTGGTAAAAAGCAATGGTTCTTCTTGAGTTTTTAAGTTATCAGGACATGCTGTTTCTTTAGGTTTGTACACACTGAGAAAATAGGAATTAAGTTCTTTAGCCATGTTTTTGCTCATCTGTCATGAGGAATTGATACTTGACTAAAGGCCTAACTTTAGGGGCATTACCTTTTAGAGATCCCACATAATTAAATAACTTTTTTGTTATCTTTTGTTAAAGTTGCCAAATTAAGTTCAAGGTACTTTTTAGCAGATCTTATTGCTTTTTGTTTTGTTTGCTTTTGCTTTAAACTTTAGCCATCTTTCCTCTGATGGTTTTTTCTTGTATTTATTGAAAGACCTTTTTTATTATTGATTATTCTCTTAATATTTGTGTTCAACCACAAGGGAACTCTTTTTTTTTTTTTGTTATTATTATATTTAATATGCTCTGGGACCCAGTTCTTGATACATTATTCTATTTTTTTGAGAATAGCAGCCCTCATATCCACAGAATCCAGGTTTTTGAGTTCTTCCTCATAGTTCCAAGTGGTTAGATATTGTTTAAGTCTAATATAGTCAGCTTTGAAAACATATGTTGTTTTCATAATGCCCCTAGTTGTATTTTTATAGCATTTAAGGGTCCACGATATTGTAACTGGGTAATACAATGACCTTTCTCAGGTTCTTGTTGGAACTGTACAGAAGTGAAGAAACAACAGACAAGTGATGTACAGCACATAAAGTGATTTATTTCTGGTATATAAAACAGGCTTACAACTAAATCACAGTGATAAAAACTGGGGAGAACACATCCAATCTTTCTTACCTATAGGCAGCAATACATTTCTCCTTCTCAGAGAAATAGGTACAATGCAAAGGGTCTTATACCCCTGATACTCACCATAGTAACTACTAAAAAGATAACATAAAACTCTCATCATTGAATAATGGCAAATAACCTAACTTCTCACTAGCCTGGGAAAGCATGCTGAGCTAGCAGAAGGACAAGATAACTAAACAAAGAACCCGTATTCGTGAAGGCCATTTGTGGTTACACACAATTATGAAAATAATTGCTACTCTGCACTAGAACTAAAGATGGCAATATCGTCTAACTAATGATTATACAATGGTGTATATAGAGGTGTCTCCCACGTGGTACAATTATAATAGCAGATACAATATGATTCTTTGGTAGAAAATACAGCAGAACTCAGATCCAGACACTTTTGTTTATTCGATAAGTGTCTGTGTCCTAATTATTAATGTCTGCAAGGTAGTGGGCCAATCAGGGGTGCTGATCCATGGATAACATTCCCCCCATGTTGCCTCAGAAAGGGGCAACAATCTCAAGTAAATTGGTAGGGATGGAGCTAAAAAGTCATTTACAGGCCTGACGCACGAGCCTTGTAAAGGAATTAGAGCTGCTCTCGATGTTGTTTGAGGGTATGTCACAGGCAGCAAAGGAAAATGATCAAAAATGCTTGAATAATAACAAAAACCTTAAAGCTTAGTTCTACCCAGTAATTGCCAACTGCAAGACTTAAATCACCATCATGAATTAAATCATTAAGAATATTATTTGCTGTAGATATATTATTGCTAATATAGATCAAATGAGCATCTTTTCTAGCCAAAAGAGATTGTAAGGAGAGAGAACCAAGGGATCAATGTGCACATTCAAAATGGGCAAATATTGAGAGAGTGAGAGAGAGAGAGAGAGCAAGCAAGTATTGGGGATCAGTATCAATAACGCCTGGTTCAGGGAGAGGAACCGGTGTGATCACGGTGTGACCTATTACAATCTTTTGTTGTGGAGTAAAACAGAAATTAAGGTTAGTAATACTGCAAGTACAAGAACCATAAACAAAGGAAGGGTAATTTGTTACCACACAAAACTGGCCTTCTGCAGTATAAGTGACTCTTGACAATTGGGACTTGCCAGCAGTGTAAACGTACAGGGCAAGCAAAAGTCTGGTTTGTGATCTGAGTACTGAAGCGATGTATCTCTTCAAGATAGCTTCCAGACGGTGCTGTTTCAGCATCGAATGCTGAAGATGCAGCAGGAGGGACGTCATCTGGATCCACATCAGTAAGGTTGCTCGGCAAATCTTCACCCAAAATCAAGGCCCAATCAAGATATTCTAGCGAGTAGCCAGAGACTGGTTTCACAATGTCAAATACGTCACAGCGGCACAAGAAGTAATATCCTTTCTTGACACAATAGTTCATGTGAGGAGCCACCCATGCTTCAAGTACAGGGTGGAAAACAAGCATAGAGGGAAGTTCAGTTTGTTGACAGAAAATGTCATTCTCCAAATGTCCAGTGGAATGGATGTTTGCCAGTTTTTCAAAGACAGATGTAGCTGTGTGAAAGCATGGTAAGGAGACAGTAAAGGTTATAAACATGTTGTCCATAATAGAGCAAGACTTTGTGAAATAACACGGGGCCCTGTTAGGAAACCTGGAGATATAACCAATATTTCTGACTGTGGACATAGAAATGTTAAGAGTACTCTTTAAATACATGGAAGTGCAACCAGTGGCTGTACAATGTGGGCAATACTATTTACCCAATCTGAGATCATGAATAATATCTGGAATGTTGCCTGATTCCAAATCCCTAAAGAGAGAGTTATCAGTAGAAATAACATAAGAGCCGTAAGTAGAACATAAAATTTCATGCCCATTATATTGCTTGCCTGCCTCATGGTTGTTCTGAAGAATAAGATAACTAAGTTTTTGTCTGGTATCACTGAACCCTTGAGCAATCTTCTTCATATTGTACACAGTATAACATTCTTCCTTACTAAGAGAATTTACACCTTACAAGATGGGGGGCATAACATCATTGCCAAGTGTTTGCTGAAACTTCAGTGTCTGTGCCTTAATAGAAGCAATGTCTGCTCTATTCCAAATAGATATTCCTGAGCCAAAAAGGCCAGTAACAGTGCCAGCTACTCTGGTTATACCAGAGACAGAACCAGCTACACCAGCGACATCTGAGGCCGTGTCCCGCTTGGTGCATTTTGATCTGGGTTTTGCATATTTACGAACTGGTCTAAAAAGACCAATATGGTTGGTGGTGTGAGGTCCACCGTGAGGATCATTTGTGCATGTTTGATAAGCAGCTACAAGATCAGTAAGCATCATACTGTGAAACTTAGAAGTATTAGTTTGTTGACACAAACCAAATTCAGCCATATTTCAGTGTGATAAATTGAAAATAACTGGGACATGCATAAATTGCACATTGTTTATCAGGGTACCTGGGAGTGATGTGGTGGTCAAACCACTAGGAGGACCCTCAAATTGGCGAGGACAGGCAAGTAGTTCCTCCTGGCTGGGTGGGACTACAGAAAGGTAGACAGAAGAGGAGGCAGTGTAATTTTGTAGACAGAAATCAATGGCCTTCTCTGCAGGGAGTCTGTCACAAAAGGCAGGATCTATAAGTGCAGTAAGATTATACTGACCAGCATGTCATGGAGAAGTTTGTCTAATAGAAAGAGAACCGTTCTGGGATATATCAGTGTTAGGCCAGCCCTGGAATGTACCCTTAGACAGGCGAGCTACAGGGATTGTGTAGCCCATAGCATCAGTTTGCCATTGAATAGACAAGGAGGATCTATCTGGGGCTACAATTGCAGCATCCAGAAAGGCATCTTTGCCTCGTGTAACCTTAATATTTGCATTTGGAATGTTTATGCGAACGCCCATGGGAGGTGATGATTGGTCCAATTTATCAAGCAAGCGATCTAGTTGATCCTTTTGAGTCTTGGGGGTTTAAGAGGGGGTGCTATAATGGTTAGAGGCAGTAGTCCTACCAGTAGGAGAAGAGGGTGCAAGATAGCCATCTTGCCGATATCTGAAAGAAACAGAAAAGGATTAGTTAGCTGTAAGTACTATTCTGCCCTATGGGGTTAGGAAAAATAAGTTTTTATTCCACTTTATATAGTTTGAGTTATTTAGCATGGAATCACTTGTCACCAGTCTTTTTCTGCTGTAGTACTCTGACCTGATACACAGCAGGGCTGAGCTTGTTAACATTGGGACAAGGGCCTTCCCATTTACTGGCAAATGAACGTGTGGGTTGTCGGTACTGGAGAAGCATGACTTGGTCTCCAACTTGCCAGTCGACTTCTTTGACATGCTTGTCAAAATTAGCTTTAGCTTGTTGTTGAGCCTTGCCCATTTGCTTGGCAGCGAACAGGTGTGTCTTCATGATGTCATCATGGAGCTTTTCCACATACTTATCTACAGATATTCTATGTGCAATAGGGGTGTGTAGATCAATTAACAGGTGCTCAGGTAGTCTCATGGCTCTACCAGTTATGACCTCTTAGTGTGTACACTGAGTGGTAGCCACAGGTGTACCCTTAATTGCCATCAGTAGTAGTAGTGGCAAGAGGGACTCCCAATCCTTGGAATATCATCAATGAATTTGCATAACATTTGTTTAATGCCTGTGTTAGTCCTTTCTACCTGACCTGATGATTGAGGATGGTAAGGAATGTGGAATGTCTGATCAACTCCAAGGAGTTGGAGTGTCTGTTGCATCAGTTCTGCTGTAAAGCTGGTTCCCTGGTCTGAGTCTACCTTTAATGGTAAGCCCCACCTGGAGAACAGTTGACCCACCAGGATCTTGGCAGTTGTCTTTGCCGTGTTGTACTTAGTGGGAAATGCTTGGAGAACAAGATGATCAGATGGATAGGCAATTGGCTCCAGGACCAGACCCAGAGGGTCGTATTTGGCGGGATAGTCTCATCCCCAAGGAGGGTCAGTAGTGGGGTCCCACAGGGATCAGTCCTTGGGTCCCTCCTGTTCAACGCCTACATCTCTGACATAAGGACAGGAATCAGGAGTGAGATGAGTCTCTTTGCGGATGACTCAAAACTGGGGGCGGTGGTGGATGGGGAGGAGGGGAGGGTGGCCCTACAGGGGGACCTTGAGGCTCTGGAAAGATGGTCTAGAAAGTGGAAGCTGAGGTTCAATGCAGGAAAATGCAAGGTACTGCACCTGGGGGCCAGAAACCTGGGCCAAGTGTACACCCTGGGGGAATGCAACAAGTCTCGATGGCCGAGAGGGACCTGGGGGTGGTGGTGGATGTCAAGATGAACAACTCTGAGACTTGTAGGAGGGCAGCAGCCAAGGCCAACAGGATGCTGGGATGTATCGCTAGGGGGATCACCTCCAGAAGGAGGGAAGTGATACTCCCTCTGTATAACTGCTTGGTGAGGCCGCACCTTGAGTACTGCTTGCAGTTTTGGAGGCCACACTTAAAGAGGGACATTAAACTCCTGGAGAGGGTCCAGAGGAGGGCAACCAAAATGATTTGGGGCTTGGGAGACAGGACCTATGAGGAGAGGCTCAAAGAGCTAAATATGTACACATTGAAAGAGAGAAGGGACTGGGGGACATGATAGAGGTCTTCAGGTACATGAAGAGGGTAAATAGGGAGGAACAGTCAGGGTGCTTCAAAGGAAGGAGGAGGGGCCACTAGAGGCATGGGTGGAAGCTGGAGGGAAGATTCAGGGAGAAAGGAGGAGGTGCTACTTCACTGAGAGGGTGGTGGAGCCATGGAATGCACTGCCTAGGGGCTGGTGGAGAGCAGAGACGGTGGAGGGGTCAAGAGGGGTTGGGACAGGTACAGGGGAAGGGTTCTGGAAGCAAAATCCAGTGCAGCAAGAATATCTGGAACTGGGAAGGGAGAAACCAGAGAAGGCAAGGGGGGCAGCAAGGTCAGCACCCAGGGTGAGGGCTGACCAAATGAGCAGACACGAAAGACCGTTGGGCCTATTCTGCTGGCATTTTAGTATGTTAGTAACAAATCTGTGACAATGAGTGCATACTTGTTGTTCTTACTGGAGTTAGTGAGCGGGCCAATGAAATCGATCTGTATCGCATTCCTTGATCCAGATTGCCTTTGGGGCAACAATTTGGCATTTTTCTTTACTGAAATGGGATTGTTCTGAACACATACTAATCAGTTGTCCATATAGTGCTCTACATCTTTTGCCATGCCAGGCCACCAGATGACTGTCTTGAGCCTCTGGAGAGTGTTTTCTGTCCCCTGGTGTCCACCAGTGGGGGTGTCATGAACCATGTGTATAAACTCGGTTCACAATGATTGTGGTGCTACCCACAACTTCTCACCTGCATCCTGTTTGTGATACCAGATGAGTTTCTGATCACCAGACAGATGTAAATAGTCTGAGTGCCTTTTGTAGGGACTGCCAACAGGCAGTGGCTGTTCAGTTCCCTTGTTTAGGAACTTGAACATCTCTCTGATCTCTGGATCTGCTTTCTGTGCAGCAGAGAGATCCAGTGGGGGTTCTGGTACTGGTTTCTTTGAAACATAGAAACATAGACTTTGATGGCAGAAAAGGACCACTTGGCCCACCCAGTCTGCCCATTTCCCTACCTACTGGATTAGCTGCAGATTCTAGTTAACCAACAGCCTGCTTCCTGCAACCCCCCACTATAATTGCTCTGTGTCTGTCCCATGCATGTTTGAATTCCCCTACTGTTATAGACCCAATGACCTCCTCAGGAAGGCTGTTCCATGTATCCACCACTCTCTCCGTGAAAAAGAATTTCCTCACATTACCCCTGAGCCGTCCCCCCTCTATCTTTAAACTGTGCCCCCTTGTTCTTACACATCTCTTTTTCTGAAAGATGCTACCCTGCTGGACTTTGTTGATTCCCTTGAGGTACTTGAATGTTTCTATCATGTCCCCCCTGCCCCTCCTTTCATCAAGGGTATACATATTAAGCTCTCTCAGTCTCTCTTCATATGGTTTCTGATGTAGACCCTGCACCATTTTAGTTGCCCTCCTCTGGACTGCTTCCATCCTGTCTATGTCCTTGCGTAGATGAGGTCTCCAAAACTGCACACAGTACACCAGATGGGGTCTCACCAACTGTCTGTATAGAGGGATAATCACTTCTTGGTGGCAACAATTATAGATTGCACAATTGCTGCCATGCACTGTGGGTGAGTCATTTCCCATGTCTCCCCCCATCGAGCACCTGCTTTTGGAAGTGAGTTCACTTGTTCATTGACTCCATGGTAAGGGTCAGACTTGCAATGAGCCTTTACCTTGTGAATGTACAGCTTGTGGGTGAACATTTGTGTCAGGGTGTGTATATACACAAACAGTTCCCTATACTTGTCGGGGGAACCATCAGATGAGGTAAAGTTGTTCTTTTGCCAGAATGGAAAGAACTCAGTTAGGGATGAACATTCCCAATTGGAGTCGGCAAAGATTATGGTGTCCTTGTTACCATGTGGCATGATCTCCAATGCACAGGCCACTGCAGCCAGTTCAGCATACTGTGAAGAGATAGTGCACTTTCTAACAATGCACTTGAAATCACCCACATGATCCCTAATGAGCACTCCAAGTCCCACTTACTGTTCTCCAGCCATATAGGATGCAGAACCATCTGTAAAGATGCGGAACATTGTTTGTCTTCCAGGACCTCAGGTGTGGCTGGCAGGAAGGGTCCTGGATCAGGTAGATCAGGTGGTTGGAGGGTACAGTCATGGGACTTCAGCAGGCCATGGGCCAGGACTGATGGCATTTTGGCAGGCAGTACCTTGATGTCTCTATCCTGTAAAGGCAAAGACCAGTGGCTCAGTCTGATATTAGAGACTGATCCATCTTTCACTTTGTCTGAAAGCAAAAAGTTAGTGGAAGTGTGACAGGTATGTAAAATGATGGTGCATACCCGACGATGTAAAGAAAAGATTTGACAGCCCAGAAGGTTGCCAAGAGTGTCCTTTTACAGAGACTGTATTTCCTCTCAACTGGGGATAGCATTTGAGATGCATAGGCAATGGGCCAGTAATACCAATTGTATTTCTGTGCCAGCACTGCAGACATGGCCACATCAGAGGTAGCAGTTTCCAAATGGAAGGGTAGTTTTGGATTTGGTTTGATCAGTGCTGTGGCTAAGGTCAAGGCCTGTTTAATCTGGGCCACAGCTTCAGTGTGCATGGGGCCCCATGTCCATGGGACATCCTTTTTCAGAAGTTTATACAGAAGAGCAGACTTCAAAGCAAAATCAGGGATGAAATCCCTAGAGTAATTTGCCATTCCCAAAAAGTGTCTCAGTGTTGCCACACTTGTAGGTAGTGGCAGATCTTGTAAGCCCTGGACCTTCTTGATAGCTGGGCTTCTGCCTTGGTCTGTGATGCACAAGCCAAGGAACGCAACCTCCTTCTGACACAACTGTGCCTTAGAGGGGTTGCACCTGAGGCCCGCTCTCTTGAGGAGAGTCAGTAGTTCATCCAGAAGGGTAAGATGTAATGTGGACATTGCCAAGAGTAAATCATCCACATACTGCAGGAGACACTGGGGCATAGAAAACCCCTGCAGTGCATCCATCATGTGGAGATGGAAGAGGGAAGGGCTGTTGTGGAAGCCCTGGGGCAGACAGGTCCAGGTGTATTGCCACCCATCGAAGGTAAAAGCAAATTTATATTGGCTTTCTTGTGCCAATGGGAGTGACCAAAACCCATCAGAGATGTCAAGAGATGAGAACCACTTTCTGTCAGGTGTCAGCAACTTGAGCATATCAGGAGTTGATGCCACAGCTGGGGGTAACTTGGTTAAGCTTTCTGTAGTCTATTGTAAGTCTCCAAGCTCCATTTGTCTTTTTCACAGGCCAAATGGGTGAGTTGACAGTCGAGACACAAGTCCTGATCACACCGTGTTGCAGCAATGACTGGATGGTTTCCCTTAATGAAGGGAGTGCTTCAGCAGGAAATGGGTACTGCTTCTGTCTCACAGGATTGGGTCCTGTGATTTCAATGGTAGTGTGCATCCTACCATACTCATGCTTGTTGGTAGCAAAGACATAAGTGTGTTTCTGTAACAAAGGTGCCAGTTCAGAAAACAAGTCATGACTTTTAAATAAAGCCATGACATCATACTCCTTGTTGTTATGGGAAATGGCTGCCACAGCATGTGAATCTGATATAGTGATAGCATGACATTGTTCTTTGATCTGTAACAATAACCTGTTAGCTAGGTCCACCACACAGCCATGCTGTGCAAGGAAATCAATTCCCAGTATGCTGGGATGATGACGTAATACCATGAGGCCAAAAGCAAAATTTGTTTTGAGGTGACCTACCTGCACAGGCAGTGACACAGATCGATAGGTTTGCAGTTGGGTGCCATCCACACCCTGTGCACTGGTTTCCCTGCCGGTAGACCAGGCAGACGTGTCTGGGTTCTCATCATGGAGAACAGACATAGCTGCTCCTGTATCCAGAAGCATGTCCAATTGGCGCCCCCTGGCTGTGGCCCTTACACAGGGCTGTCCGTTTGTGTCAACAAGCAAGTCACTCACAATCTGGACTGGGGTCTGTAATTGTCAGTCTGAACAGTTCCCTGACTCCTCCTCATTCTTCTGTGTCTTTGGCCTGGTGGTTCCGGAGGGCCGCTGGGCCTCCTCTCGGCACGTCACAAGACATGAATACTGCATCTCTGACATCAGGGCCAAGATTTCAAATTGTTCAATCAGTGGTTCCCGGATCACCACATTGGCTTGGCCAGTGCGCGATGTTGTGAAGGGGTTTGTCCCTCGACTGCTTGATCATGCAGTAGTTGAGGTCTGAAAAGAGTTTGTATCATTGAGCGGTGCCAGGGCCACTACGGTGTGGTTCCCTGAGGCATCCGTTCAATGCGGGCTTCCTCCAGCTGTTTGCAGAGGGCCTCGTTCTCATCCTTCAGGTCCCAATAGCTGGGCCCGGTTATAGTACTTGCTATTGGAATTTTGATTCTGCCAATTTCTGTTGTTCCACTTATTCCTATAGTTTTGGTCCCCCCCTTTCTGCGACTGTCGGTTAGCAGAAGGGTCTTCCTGCTGGTTGTTGCCACCCTGCACGGTGTAGTGGGTGGGGGCAGAATTGACCGTAGCAACTTGGGCCGGGTCTGCCTGGGCTGTAAGGGTGATAGCGGTGGCCTTGTTGTTCTTGCCAGAAGCGAGGTTGCGGAGGTAGACCTGAAAGGGCCGCTCCATCTTGGTAAGAATCTGTTCAAAGGTGTCGGATTGCGGGGTAAACGTCGAGTTCAACTTTTTCCCGGAGGCTCGGAGTGATGTTCTGGATGTACAAATCCTTGTACTCTATTTGGTCCTTAGTAGCAGTCTTATTTGCCAAGGCCTTACTAGCCTCGTAAGTGAGTCACAACTATTGATGGTAAGCCGCTGGGCTTCCTTCACATTTTGCTTAACCTTGTAGGCCAAGCAGGCTCCAGCGATACCTGGGGTGTTAGCCAAAAGAAGGGCTTGGGCGATGTCGTTGAAATTGAGCATGTCGCAGTTGCGGACAGTGTCTGGGAGCTTGGCCCAGAGCGTAGGCTCAATGGTTTGTCTCAGGACTTGGACCTGATACTCTGGTTGGAGAGAAAGCTTCTTGCAGAGGGAGCGCACCTTCTCCAAGTGACAACTAAGGTTGTCAGTGGGGCCCATCTGTGTGATGCCTTGGGCAATCTGCTGAACAGAGTGAGCGACCTGCAAGGGATTGAACGTGTGTGTCTGTGACATGTGGGTTAGGACACCATGAAGGGCATCAGCGACTGCTCGGAACGCACTGTCCTGGCTGACTGCATCCTCAACCATGCATTCAATCTGGTTATGCAGGGATGATGGTTCGTCTGGTGTGGTAGAGGTTGGTAATAACCTCTTGCACGATGCCGGCCACTGCCGCACCGTCTTCCCTGGTAATGGGAGCTAGTGGGGGTGCATTGCAGGGTGGTGGTCGGTCTCCCGTATCATGGGGGCAACCATGTTTATTGTTATATGGCAGTGTAGAGGCTGTGCCAATGTAGGTAGGTGATGCACGCAGTGACATGGCAATGTAGCTGCCATCTTAGGAGTGGCTTCTGGTAAAGACCACCTCCCTGTGGGGTGGGGGTTTCTATGTGACGAGGCGTCCAATGTCCTCATAATCTGAATCTTCATCATCTGATGACGTAATGTCAGGGTGTGTGTACTGGAAACCATTCATGACTTTAACATGGCCAGCGAGAACCTCTCGCTGATGGCGTAATTACGACATTTTTACTTTACATATCCTATGGCAAGCTCTTGCAGTGCCCTGCTCAATACCTTTTTCAGCCTCATGCTGCAATACTCTGTACGTGGCACCCAATTCGATGTCCCTAAGCTCTTTGTCTAGCTCATTCAACAACCCTTTATTCTCCTCTTTCAATTCCACATTATCCTCTCACAAACTTTCATTTGTATTACTTAAAATGCCATTCAAATAAGATAGCTGTTTCTTATCACATTTTAACCTGTCATTGTCATCCCTCAACATACACAGTTCATGCTCAGACTCTTGAGCAGTGCAGTACAACAGCCTGTTATGATCACGGAGTGACTGTGTCTCCTCTGCGAGTTTCTGTTCCCTTTTCAGTAACTCCGATGCCTGCAAGCCCATCTCTTTTTTTAGAGACACATTTTGTAGCTCAAGGGAGGTGCATCGTGCAAGTAAACTTTGTACGGCTGTATTCAAAGCCGATACCAAGAGACCTTTAGTGTGGTATTTCTTGTTTTTTTGCTTGGACTCGAGATATTGTTCAGAGATTGTAAGCTAGGGGTTTAGCTGATCTTGCGTCCAGCACAAAATCAGTCCATCCTCCATGGGAGGTGAGGTAGTTAGTCATTGAGTCTCAGTTCTATGCACAGTTCAGGCATAACAAACAAAGGGGTGAACAAACAAACAAACAAAGCAATTGAAAGACTGGAATCAAAATCCTTGGCACCATCCCCCAACGGCTTTCCGGTCCCCCATGGGTAAGCGGTGGTGCCAAGGCGGTATGCTGCTACTCACAAAGGGAGTGTACCAGTGGTTCAGTGTGGGTCTGCCACACCTGAACCGAGACAGAACAAGCCCATAAAGGAACAACCATAGTAAGTTTGAGTAGGTCCAAGTGGGCAAATAGGCACCACACTACTCGACATTCAGTTCAAAGAACTCAAATGGAATCCTCACTTTGTATATTCCAACTTGCACATGGTCACCAAATATGACTGGGTAATAAAGTTACCTTTCTCAGGTTCTTGTTGGAACTGCACAAAAGTGAAGAAACAACAGACAAGTGGTGTCCAGCACATAAAGTGATTTATTTCTGGTATATAAAACGGGCTTACAACCAAAACAGTGATAAACACTGGCAAGAACACCTCCAATCTTTCTTACCTGTAGGCAGCAATAAGTTTCTTCTTCTCAGAGAAAAATGTGTAATGCAAAGGGTCTTATAACCCTGGTAATCACCATAGTAACCACTAAAAAGATACATAAAACTCTCATCATTGGATAATGGCAAATAACCTAACTTCTCACTAGCCTGGGAAGGCATGCTGAGCTAGCAGAAGAACAAGATCACTAAATAAAGATCCTGTATTCGTGAAGGTCATTTGTGGTTACACACATAATTACGTAAATAATTGCTATTCTGCACTAGAATTAAAGATGGCAATATTGTTTAACTAATGATTATACAATGGTGTATATAGAGGTGTCTCCCAAGTGGTACAATTATAATAGCAGATGCAATATGATTCTTTGGTAGAAAATACAGTAGAACTCAGATCTTGACACTTATGGTTATACGATAAGTGCCTGTGCCCTAAGTATTACTGTCTGCGGGGGGGGGGGCAGTCAGTGGTGCTGTTCCATGGATAACAATGCTAAATGCTCTACTAAACTCAAATTCTAGACATCCCCTACAGGGGAGTCTGGGAGAAATAGTACTTGGTAATGGTGGGCGGGGATGTTGTGGGAGTAACCAGATAATAAGCCAACATACACATAAGTAAGTAATTCAAAAAATTATTTTGAGGCTGACCCGCCAGTGCAATGGATAGATTCACCGCTGCAATGCTGACAACCTGGGTTCGGGAATGGTCTCAGGCATCAGAAGGCCGGCCAGGGAGAGAAGGCTTGAGCGTCCGCCGACTGCTCGCCTTCTCTCGGGGGGAGGGTGGGTAGAGGACCAGTGTCTGCTGACCTCTAGTGGAGGCTGGGCATACAGCAGCGCACTGGGTCCTACTGTCTAAAGGAGTGTGACAGACGCTAATGTTGCCTTGCGTCCTGCATGTCACACTGCTGTTGGAGAAAATGGGAAAATGGCGCTGGCCGATTGGGTGATGGCCTCCCGGATCCTGGCTGCCGAGCTCCCGGACCTGTCAGTCGCCTCAGCAGCAGCACCCAGGATCATTGGCATGGCCAGTAAGGTTCATTCCCTATGAAGGTAGGGGATCCACCCGATGAAAGGATGCATTGAGGTAAACTGGGGTGGCTGCAATGTGGGGCGGTGGGGTTGGGAGCAGCCTGGGTGAGAAGATCCTTAAGAGGCCTTAAAGAGGAATTGGCCAGGGTGTGGGGTGGGAGCATAAAAAAAAAAAAAAATTATATTGTGAAATTCTTAATCGGGAACACAAGGTCCCTCTGCATTTCTCACTTCTGAACCCCGACACAGCCACCTGCTACTGAGTAAGGTCTGTTGCAGTCCCAGTGCTACAGACCAGCATCAAGTACTAGATAAAAAGATAAGAACAGGAGATAGTAGGGGAAAATGAAGACATTACAAAAAAAAAAGAAATGCCTAGCTGTTGTGGGAGAGAATTCCCTCCCAAGTATTTGGACTCATAAGATGAGTCAGAAGAATTATCTCTCTAAAGTTATTTTAGTTTGGGAGTGGATGAGCCGTGCTCACTGTTTGCAGCTGAACAAAAGAATCTGTCTGCATTGCCTGTGAAAAGGAGAACCAAGTGTAACCCCCCTGCAAATGGGGGTTCCCAAAAGACTTCCAGGAGCTTGCTTGAATGCTGCAAGCCTGAATGGTGTTTGGCGTTTAAGCCATTTATCAGTGAGTGTTTTTAGAGCCTCTGGTACTGTCTCTTTAAGAGCTGTCTGCTTGCAGACATAATTAGCTTGTATGGGGGACTGTGTGCTTCTCTGTTTGAGTACCACTGAGCTGCTGCCAATTCACTCCATTTTTGCAGTCACTAGGAGTACAAAGGAACCTATCTGAAAGATGTAACTGTTTGCCAGAAATAATTTAGAGTAATAATGAAAATACAGTTTGTCTAACCTGCTTTCTTTACAGTCAGAACTGTGTTTGCCTAGTTCCCCATTCTGGTTTTGAACTGCTGAACTGGACCAATCAGTGTGGGGTAAGCTAGCTCTAAAATGGTGCCTTGGACAAATCAGAACTTGGACTCATAATCTGAGCCAGCCACAAGAGGATTGTAAGGGCAGTGACTCTGGGAGATGTAGTTTAGACTTCGGCGCCTTTTTGGACCAACAGCAGCAGTCTATTGTGAGTGACAGCCAATCCAGTCAAGAACTGGGAGGAAATCAAAGGAAGTGCCCGGTTTTGTCTGTTGGAGTTTCAGTTTAGATCTGGCAGTGAAGGAAAAGAAACCCTGTGCTCCTTCAGTGCACAGTTTCAGTCAAAAACGTGTTAAGGCCCAGAGTTCGGTCTGCAGCTTGTGTAACTGCTTGTTAGGACTGAATCCATCCTGTGAAAAGAATCAAAGGATCTCTGAAGAGTAGAAACCAGGCTCACCCTGTAGAAGACTGGAGAAATTGTTGAATTGCACTCGGTCTGTCAGGAACTGAATCTGCTGTGTGTTCTCCCGGTATTGTGCAGTAATTGATGATCGGGATAGAGAAGCAGCCTGCCTGGTATAGTACTTTTTTTACCATATAAATGTGTGAAGAGTCTCGTGGAGCTCAAGAGTAGCCCTGCTGACGCTGAAGGACCCTATCTTGTTTGGAGGTCGTGAGTACTAATTCAGGGTCGCTTCCTGTTGAATTGCCACATTAAATCCAAATGGAATCACTGTACTGCTGACTGTTTAAACTAATTTTTCTTTCACTGTGTGAAAGGGCCCCTACCAGCTGCCACGGTTTGACTAGCCACTAGGGCTTGGGTACCCAGGGACAGTAACTGGTAGGGATAGGCCTTGCACAGAGCCATAGGTAGATAGTAAAGTGATAAGCTAATTAACCTGATTTCCTGTCCTTGTTATATCCCTAATAAATCAGAGCTGCTTGTTTCAGCAAAGTTATACTGCCTGAGGTATTTGTCTATGTTAAAGTACTGTACTGTGATTGTTGCACTGTATCTTATTTCACAGGAGGTCCCAGTGCCGGAACTAGTCCTGGGGGTAAGTGTATACTGTGAAGGTAATTCTGATATATTGTGTGGGCCACTAGTGGGAAGAAAGGGGGGTTGCAGTGTCCCAGAGGGCTGTGACCAAGTAAGTTTAACTATTGCAAACCCTGACCTCTAGGTGGAGGCACCCGCCATTGGATCCAGGCCCCTCAACCTGTTAGTGGCAAATCAGGCAGGGGTAGTAGCCCCTGGGATAGAGCCATCTAGGGGTTACACAAGGTCATAACAAGAAGAGAACATGGTAAAATAATAAAGTCCTGTTGCTGTATATGAGAAAAGGCAATGTGTGCAAAGCAGTGCCAACTAGTAGATTCCCACTAAAGGCTGGAAGTACGTCCTTGTAAATAGAGGGAACTGACTTGTCACTGATCAAGTTTTATTTAGACGCTAATGTGAGAAAAGGGTGATTGGCTCCACTGTTGCATAGTAAACTGTTTCACATGATTTGGCTTACGTTAATCAAACTTAGTAGGTCTAAAGCTGTCTTATCTTAGTATACAAAACTAATTTCCTTCTTAGTTATGTAATCCCCACCACTAGATTGTTGCAGTTTTAATTCTTTTCACACAGCAAGAATATTTTGAGAGACTTGCATATATAGTTCTTTCCCAGCCACAGGCTACTGGACTGATGTAGGTGGTAGTGCTTGTTATTTTCCATTTATGAGCTAATTTTGAGGAAGTTAAAGGTACCTCAGTCAGGTGAGTAGTATTAAAGAGGGGTATACCAGTACCTATTTTGAATATTTGGTGAGTAGTATTATAATACACGGTCCAGCCCCAGTACTCAGTTGCTTGTTATTCATGCTCAAATTTAAAAAAAAAAAAGAAAACTATACCCCTCCTGGTATCTAATGGCTTAGTGGGAAGGGGCATGGAGTGGTGGACGTCACCAGCTGCCCCCCCCCCCCGGTTCTGTATCCTGGCCATGCTGTTTCAGTTAGATGATGCCTGTATAGCAGCAGGAATGGGCAGCCTGTGGGAGGACCACTGAGTTAGCCTGGATATGGTGACAGTTTCCCCCATTCCCCCAACAAAACATGGATTGGGTATCTGGAGAAAGGGGGCATCGGTCATATTATACAGTTTTGTGAATGGGGTCATACAAGAAGTGAGAGAGAGGGATGTCTCTTTAAAAAGATGGCATCTTGTGATTTTACCAGGCATAGCATTTTTGCACACCTATGTGGAAAAAAAAAAATATACAATCTGCCATAAAATATTTATTTATCTGGTTTTTGGTAGCCAGGTAGGTACATTTGACGGGCAAATGCCTATTTTCAAGTACAACCCGGGAGGGCACAGAACAAAATTCCAGTATAGAACAAAGAAATACAAAGACAAATTTAGAAATCCTACAGTTCCAGGCATAGACCAGGAAAGGTACATAGTAAACACAAAAACAAATTACAGAATATGATGTTCAGGTACATTGTGAAATGCTGACAAATTTAGGCACAATAAAATTATGCAAGGGCACAAGCAAGTAGAGAAAAAATGGACAATAAATTAGAGGAGAACATTGGTAGGTTGGCATGAGAGCCATGGAAACTGGGGTTAGAGATAGTTAGAAGTTGTGGATAACGTGAAATGTGCCATCAAGGCAGTTATGAAGGGTGACAGGATGGGAGAACTCTGGATCTTAGGGGGGAGGGAGTTGTAATAATATACAACTTTGTGAATGAATGACTTTATTCACACGGTTGTGAGTTATTACAGTATGCACTGCAAGCACATTGGTCCACAGTGTGGACCAATGAGCTTGCAGCACCTACTGTAAGCTGTCATTTGGCGGGCAGCCGCAGTGGTATGCAGGCGTATATGCTGCCCACTGATGATGGGGAGAGGGAGCTGGGTGGGTTGGGGGGAACCACTGGACCACCAGGGTGATGTATTGTTGTAATTTGCGGCACTCGGCATGTCGGGATGGGGAGGGAGGTACCACTGGACTACCAGGGAATAGAAACAATTGTATACTCGGTGATTGGAGCATCAGGATGGGGAAGGGGGTACCACTGGACCACCAGGGACATGTCTCTGACTATGTCGCTGGCGATAGGGAATTTGGACGGGGAGAGGGGACCACTGGACTACCTTTGTGTGTGCTTGTGCACGGTGTTGGGGGTTGCCACCCACGGCCGGGAGCTGCTGTGTTGCACGCTGCAATACAGCAGGCTGCCGGTGGGTGGACTGCACTTGAGCCATCTTTTATGGGCTGAACTGTGAGCCCAGGTATGCGGCGCATCTCAGGGTTGTGCCAGCATATGCCCCGCACATCCTGGGCTGAATATCGAGATGTGCCGCATATGCATGGGCATGCCCTCTTGAGATGTGCCGTACACATTATCTTTGCACCCTGGCACATTGGGAATTGCGCTGAGCAAGTCCTGCTTTTGAATATTGCACCGGGGTGCAGTTCTGGGGTTGTGCTGGCGAAACCCCTTTGAATATCTAGCCCATAGTGTAAATAGGACAACAGAGGTGACTCAGATAGGGACAGCTTAGACTGCCCAGAGATTACACCAAAGTAAAATAAAATAGTGCAGTACTAGTGATTTGGCAACAGCAGTACACTTTATTCAGTATAGCAGCTAGGGAGACTTAAATATTGAGGAGACAGCAAATTAATGCAGCCAATGAGCACACCATACGCAGGTGTAGGGTAGGGTACAATAAAAGTCCCAGTTTCAGGGTTTGCAGTGTCCAGCAGAGTACTTACAAACATCAGGGAATAGTTCCTCAAGGACTGGCAATGTGTCTGGCCACTGGCTGTTTCCTGACTGCGGTTTGCAGATCCATGATGGTCTTTTGCGCTCGGTCCTTGGCGAGAGGGCTGCAACGGAGAAGGACCACTCAGGGTTGCTTGGTTAAATATGCCCACTTAGCCTCCTGATTGGCTGGTGGATGGAAAGTGACTGTTCTTTGCTCCTCACCCGATGAGCTTTGTGAATTCGTCCATGGCCATGGAGGAGAGGGAGGAAAGATGGCTGCACCCCCTTGTGACTACTGGGTCTGGGCTGGCGAAGGCTGGTCTCGGATGCTGTATTCAGGCCAGATTTTTGCCTTAAAAAAGGTACCAATTTTTAAGTCTTTTAGTCAAACCCATCGAGCCTTCTCATTTCCTGGTGGACAGAAAGTGACTGTCCTTTGCTTCTCACTGGTGGAGTTCTGTAAATTAGTTGATGGCTGTTGGGGGGGAGGGAGGAAAGATGGCTTCACCCACTCACAACCCCTGGGTCTGGGCTGGTGAATGCTGGTCTCGTATGTAAGATTTGGGCCATTTGTGAATGGAAAAAGGGAGCAAAAATGCAGCCTTTTTGAAAATTGTGTGCATGCGGAAAACATTGCGGTTGTACAAGGATGGCCCTCCCTTGTGTGACTGTTTTTGCGACATGTGTGCAGTTTTCCCACTTTTTATGAAATCTAGCTCCAGGTCGCATTGCGAACAGGAGAGAGGGTGGAGGGCAAGAATTAACTAGGGAGGGGAGTGACCAAAGCACTAGCCCTGCTGCCTGGGAATGGATGGAGTTTTTTTTAATTCAAACTGTGTTGTTTTTTTTTTTTCTCTTTAAATTCCCGAAACCTAAGTACAATATATAGTAAAATTTACTCTGTATTTGGTCCCTGGTACCGAGACCCTAGCATTAGTGGTATTCAGGAAATAATATTCGGGTATTAAAGAGAACCAGTCATGCTTTGCTTAAAAACAGATCTTAAAAACAGGTCTTACCTCCCAGTGAGGCATCAGAACCAGTAAAATGTATTTTATGCTGTAGTGTTTTAGGGGGGGTAGGGTTGTATTTGGACTTTGCAGAGCCAGCAGACCAATCCCTTGCTCTTCCCTTTATTCATTTTTTTAAACTTTCTTTTTATTACAATAAATACTAATAACATACAAGGGGTACATTGACATTAAAATAATTTAATCCAGAAGATATACCTTCATAGCTGCATCAATGTCAGAAAATATGTTCTTCTTAATGAATAAGACAGTTAGTTACTAATGGCCTTCCCGAAGGTAAGACATTTACAGCTAGGATCAGGACAGGACCTGCAAATCATACTTTCTAATGTTAAACAAAATTGGGGATGGTCAGGCTCTTCCAGTTATAGCTCCCGCAATGTTCGCAGTGTTACACTGGATCTCATGGGACAAAGGAGGCATCCCTCTCCGAAATGTAAAAGACCCAGGCCCTCCACCTGATCTCAAATTGGGTATTTTGCTTCTACATCTGGCCACCAGTCGTTCCAGGGAGTAGAACTTTATCATAATATTCATCCAATCCAGAATGGAGGGAGGCCTCTTATGCTGCCACAGGCTTGTAATCGCTTTTTTTGGCGGCAAAACTGTAGATTGAAGGATTGAGCCAGGAAATATACACAGGCCTTCAGGGGGGACAGTTAGAAGCACCAGCTCCGGAGTGAGAACAGCGGCTTCTCCCACCAGCTACTTAAAGGAGACAGGAAATTATTTCTACATTGTTAACTGCCCTTCTGTCTTCCTTTCCATGCCAGTTATATAATCTGATATGTTTTGATGTTTTTTTGATAAATTAATCTAGCTTTGGGGTGCCCTCAGATCTCCATAGAGTTTCACTCTCCTCACCAGCTACTGTTCTTGATTTTAATATTTCTAAGACATTCTATGACATCAATAACAACATTCCATGCTGTTCCTCTGAATGGCCTGGAATGGTGTTATTGATGTCATGGAATGTTGAGAGCAGAAACTGCTAAGGAGAGAGGGATTCAGGGTAGTTACAAAGGAAACAAAATTAGAGTATTAATTTAACAGAAAAGGACAAAAACATATCAGAATACTGAGTAGCCAATAAAAGAACAACTGGGGGGCATCTAGAGGTGTAAAAACTGTTTCCTATCACCTTTAAGTGCAGTAGCTAGCTCCTGCCAAAATGTCCTCAACTGAGGGCAAGTTCAAAAAACATGCATATGATCAGCTGATGTTTCTCCACAAAGCCTCCAGCAGTGCCTAACTGGGCTCAGAAGAAATGTTGCTAGCTTGGCCGGTGTGTTAAAGTGGCGGTTGTGAACCTTCCATGCATATTCTAGCCAGTACGGGGCGATGGATATCCCCATTGAAAGGCATGTATATTTAAGCCAAGTGTCATATGGAAGCAGAGCTAGTAACTCCCTATTCCAGGCTTCTAAAATTCCCCTCACTTCCCTTTAATCATGCGCTTGAAGGCTAAGAGCCTGATTCTCGAACGAACCAGCGTACATGGAAATTTGTGTGTTGCTGGGCCATGTAGCTCCATGAGACCTGTACATAGATAACATCCCTCGCAGGCATCATCTGCCCGTGTCTGCAGGTGTGGGTCTCCAAATGGCATTGGGGGGGGGGTGGACCAGGGGATGAGCAGAGGACTGTGAGATATGGCAGTCTACTTGGACTGTTAAATCCCCTCTACAATGGAGCAAACATTATTTGATTTGAAAAAACACATATTGGCACATCCCCAGCTTTCACTGCTATTTCAAAGGCTAAGGATAAGGAATTGGGGCCCATTTAGGGCACTGGTGACCATGGCAGGGGTGTGTGGAGGGGTTAAGTCCGGGATTCAACCCACATACCCTCTGTGCCCACTATGCACCCAAAGTCAGATACTATATTTTTTGGCTTTGGGGATTTAGCTGCACCTGCAAGCTGGTTTACCAGGATCGAGCAACTGAAGCCTCGCCACAGGTACAAGGTAGGGTTTCTGGATCCCCAGGCATGCTCTGCATGTGGGATGGGGGCGTTCCACATGTTTTTGCAGCCTTCCGAGGGCTTTGAGCATGTGGCCATAAATCAGGAGAGTAAATGCTCACACACACCCACGCTCGCTCCCACCTAGAAGATCTGTATTCTAGTGGTAATTTGGGTGAGAGCAGGACTGTTTTAAGTGCTTCAGAAAGGTTGCATTGTGGTATGTATCAGTGAGTGCTAGAAAAACTATTATGTTTGATGAAATATTATACATGATCTGTTGCTTAGTGTTCTTTCTGGCTTTGTTACATTTTCATTACATGTGAGAATGGGCCACTTGAAAGATGAGAGACAGCCCATAGAAAGGTTGTGAGGAGCACTGACTAGAGCACTGGACTGTGAAACAGGAGAGCCCAGATTTGAATCTCCACTCAGCAGCCTCTGGCTCATTTTCACTTGACCTTGAGCAGGTCAGATGACCTCCACAAGCTTCCACCCTCTCAACTATAAATTTGGCTAGAGCTGGATCCCAACCACCCATTCTGCTGCCATGCAATCAACCCAAGTTTCAGAGTGAGCTCAAGACACAGCACCTGCTGATCGACAGTGCACTGCAATTGGGAGGGATGGCCCTGGGCAGCTGGTACTGCAACGACCCCTGCAGAGAGCCAAGTGAGCTTGCACCTTCTGCAGGATGTCGCTGCATGTCACTGAGACACATTATGAAGCTGTGCCCACACCAATATAGGAGGGAGGAAAGGGAGAAAAACCCGTGTACCATCAGTATGACAGCTCGGGTCACTGCACTCCCTTGGGTCCAAGTGATAGCCGTCAACACAGGATCCTAGTTCACATAGTGGGCTGTCTTGGGGGAGAGGACTGCCCTTCCCTGGAGCCTCTACCATGGTGGGGAGAAGCTGTGGGGGACGTCAGGGTTGTGCTGTACCCAGGAGAGGACAGGGGTCAACAGGTCAGAGCAAGGTATATCCCTGGAACCAAGGTTTATTCCTGACAGGCACGTATGACAGGAGAGAAAATGCTCTATAATGAAAAATTAGCACCTCTTAATCTTAGCAAGAATCTCAAACATTTTTGTTGGCATTGACAGAATGCCAATTTCGGATGACATTTTGCCAGTTGCCAGTTGAGCACAATTACAGAGCTACCTGTTACACAGATGAGGCCCCCTCCCCCGATCACACTGCAGTAATGTGGACCATGGGAAGTGCAGAAGTCAACAATCCCATTCACACAGTCAGTTCTGCGGCGTGGTTGGTGGTGCTCAGCAAGGAGTTTGTTGCTGCTGTGCACGTCTTAACACCACAGTTTTGCCATTTTGGGTTGCCATTCTGGTGTGCCTGCGATCCCTGTTTTCTTGGGATCACGTAGTGGTGCATGCATTTTGTGTGGCTGTATGAACAGCCTGCACCACCCACAACACTGTGACAGGTTTTTCCCAGCCTGCACTTGTGGTTGATTTAGCAGCATGAAGCATTAGTTTTAAGACCCGAGTTCAGCTAAAGGTTGGGTTTGATAGTTTGAAGACAGCCGAACTTGGGGAAGTGTTTTTTTTTTTTTTTAAACTGAGGGCTAGAAATTCAAGAAAACATGGTCTCAGAGGTAGCCCTGACACTGGGCATGCTTGTGTGCATATGATACAGGCATGCCCGGTGTCGTGGCTTGACTCCCGAGACCATGTTTTCTGCTGTTTCTAGCCCTTTGGTTTTAAAGAAAAACAACCACTTTCCCAAGTTCAGCTGTGTTTAAGCTGTCACACACAACCTTTAGCTGAGCTCTGGTCAGAAGACCCATCCGCGATCCTTCGGGCACTACCAGTTACTGTCAACCACTCCCTCCCCACCAAAACCCTCCATAAAATGCCGGAACTTCTGCGGGAACACTTCCAGCGCTCCAGAGCTGGGCCGTTTGAATGCTGTTCCACAGCGTTTTGGGAAGGATGGTCAGAACAATCTACATGGCGCCAATGTAAATTCCGGCCGTGTGAACAAGGCAAAAGAGAAACTAATTGCAGTATGTCAACAGGAATTGGAATGAAATGTTTTGTGACCTTGTATGTTTTCCCAAGTTCTATAGACCCTATGTATGTGTGATAAATTCGTAAAATTCAGTAAAAATATACAAAAAAAGAGAAGCAAATATCTGCCCTGTGAAACATCAGGAGCACTTCAACTTGTGGTTTCCAGTTTCACTTTAGAATTGGTGATTTCCATAGTTCCACCACAGCAGTATGACCTGGGGGTCACAGCACCAAAAGAAATGAAACTGGAAGTAAGAAAAACAGAAGGAAAGGTAAAAGAAAATTCAGGCAAGGGTGTAAGGATAATCGGAAGACAAAGATCATAGACAGGAAATTAGTGCAGGGTATTAAATAAGCCAACACAGTAGCAGTTTTAGGCATGAACATGCTAATCAGTTGTGAAAATGCATGTGATTTGGTACAGAATAATTAGCAGAGTTAAAAACAGTTTTATTTATGCAGTCTCCAGTGCTATGGACAACTAATAAGTGGTTAGCAGCCTGCTGCAACACATTTCTGCAAATAGTATTAACTTCTGTTTTGCATAGCACTTTTCTGTGTTATACCCTATTCAACGTACTTTCATATGATAAAAGAAAGCTCAGATGGGAGAGAGGAGAAGATGAAAAAGTAAAATGAGAAAAGACTGAAGAGAAGATTTGCAGAAGTTGACTGACTCCCAACACTAGCTAGTCGAACAGTTAAAAATGTACAGTACAGTGAAGTGGATACTTGATGACAAAAGAGACAGGAATACACAGACAAAGGGACACACTAAATACTCGAACACAGATATGTACTTACGCTGTAATACAGTGACATGCATGCTGACATACGGTCATTTTGGTTAGCTGGCTGAACCCATAGCATCTAGAATATGGTAATTACAATTACAGAGAAACTGTATGTGATTCAAATTTAGGACTCGCACCTGCCTTTCTTTTCAGTTCCATATTGGGGGTTGGGGGGCGGATTCCTACGTACAACAAGTGCTCCTGTGCGGTGAGGCTGATTGCAAGTATAACAATCTCTGAACACATCTCTACTGAGTTGCACAGTCTTCCCTGGTACCTAGGTGGTATACCACTTTCAAGATTGGCTTTATTAACTTACAAAGCCCTTCATAAACTGGGTCCAAACAGTTCCAAGAACCAGCACCACTAGGCAAAAAAGCAGCCAAGAAGATTTAAGGTGCAAATGCTTGTGCAAAGATTTATTCGCCCTCAGTGAGCTGCACCGAACTACTTCAGCGCTTCAGCAGCCACACCTTCATTAGGGGTAGTTCAGTGCAGCTCACTGAGGGCCAAATAAATCTTTGTACAAGCATTTGCACCTTAAATCTTGCTGTCAGCTGCCTTTTTGCCTAGGAGTGTTGGTTCTTGGAACTGTTAATCTTGGGGCTTGCATCCCTCCTTCCAGCACCCTCTCCACGCTGCTGCGCGGTTTCTACCTTGGGACTACAAACTGGGTCCAGCCCACCTAAAAGATCTCTCGTCCTTACATGATCTTGACCACCCCTCTCCCCTCAACCTCAGATCATTTATTGGCTGTTCCAAGATCCTGTCTAAAACACTGTGGTGACAGAACTTCTGGAGTTGTGAACCCTATTGTTTGGAATTCTTTGCCCAGTCATCTTAGGAGTTTCTTCCCAGTGGAGGAGGCATTAAAAAGGGTCTGAAATCTTCATTTTATTGAACAGGCCTGTGGTTAGCTTGGGAACGGCGACATCTGGAAGACAGATTTTCTTTTGGTGTTTCTTACAGTCAGCTTTTATCTATATTCTGGGTTCATTGGGAACAGAATTCTGTACTATTGCATCATGTGTAATTTAGGTTCTTTATTTCTGTATTTATGCATCTATCTAGCTCTCTATCTTCTGAACATTTGTACTCTGTACAATACTGTGATGTGCCCTAAGCCTGAGAGATAGGGGGTCTTACAAAAATACAAAAACAATTGCCTTGCCTTTGCCCTTGTATTTAGGTTAGAGAGCCCGACGTAAACACTGAGTGTGTCACTGCAACATAAACACTACACTCTGAGCAGAGGATGCTACATAGCAACAGTCACAAGCAAAACATAGTTTAATGTGGAAAGAAGGGGAATAACTTTCAAAGACTCAATATGCAAGTTAATAGAAAAGTAATGAATGTGTTCGAATGCGCTAGCATGGCCATCGTTCCGCATCAGATGGTCCTGAGGCAGGTTGTTAGCTGCTTGACCCCGTCAGCAGAACTAGCAGGCCAATTAGCCAAAATACAAGCTGACGGCAAGGATCACACAACCATTTCGCCATTAAGATTCCCTTACCCATCACAGCAGGTGGTTGAAAACAAAAATGTTACATTGCCTGTTACCTTTAAAATGTATTTAAATTTTCGTTGGCACATAATGCTATCCTCTGATACTGGCACCATGCCGAGCAGCAGCAACTGCTTCCTCTATGCATGCAAATGAAATGCAGAGAGTGCTTTACATGTGAAATATTACATTTTTGTTTATTTCAGTCTGTAAATCATTTTGTATGTCCCCTCTAAATCCTTTCTTTCTGCCCTACAGTAGACCCCCCTCCCCACAAAAGCAGTTACTTAAAGAGCCAGAAGCACCAAAAACAGCACACTGAAAATGTTACTAATTTTTCAGAATAGCCAGTTAATGTTTATTTCTGAAGTATTTTTCCTTCTGTTTTCATTTTGCTAATTAGGTTTCTAATATACAGCATTATGTGATGTATAAGCAGTGCTTTCTTTGGAAACTGACACATCTAACGCCATCCCCTTTCATACGTCTTTAGCACTGTGATCTGACTCATTGTGAAATCACTAGTGACCAATCTAGCAGCAGCTGATTGACAGTTCTTGGTCAGTTGTGATCTCATGGTCGGTGAGGTCACAGTAGTGATGAGGTGTGAAGGGGAATAGAACTAGATACTGCAGCCTCCATGTAGAGAACTGCTTCACAAGTACAGACCCTCCTTTCAGCTCCTCAGTTGGCCACCATCTGTGTGAATGAGCAAACAGTCACAAATGGTGCTGATTTGCAATCATGTGCACATTCACTCAGATGGCGGCTGGCCATGGTGGTGAGAGGAGGGTCTGTGCCAGCTACCACCCTTCTGTCGCAGGCTGAAGTGCTTCTTTTGGGTGCCATGGTGTATATTCAGTGCTGTGGGGGTAGGGGAGGTGTGTCAGTGTTTTGTTTGTTTTTTGTTTGGTTGGTCTGTAAAGTGGGGAGAGGAGGGGGGAATAGGGTGCTGCTTTGTGGGTGGGTGAAGAAAAGGTTACAGTTTAAATCAAGGGCAGCATAGATGAGTAGAAAGTGTAGCATCCTTTTTCTGTAGTCTAATCTATACTGATAAATTGTTCAGAATCATAATTGCCTGTCCTCAGTTCAGACTGGCAGTGGTCTAGTAGAATGTTTCCAGATGTACACTACCAGCACTCAATGGCAATTAAGATAGTGAATATTATTCCCTGTTTACATGCATGCTAATGTGTTTTAAAATGATAATATCCAGACACCATCCAGTTTATAGTCCATGTAATGCTGGTTTTATCATTCTTTATTACTAAGGAAACGTGCGTAAAATCTACATCCCATAGAATCCAACTGCTCTTGCCACTTGCCTATACCTGAAGTCGTCATATGCTTCAAACATAATTATCTGGCCCATGACAACAGATAGTGATGTCAGAAATGTAGAATTATGACAGCAAGAGCAGATGGTTTCTATGAGACTAGAATCCAGTTCTTATGCACTGGCAATAAAGAAACAAGAAATGCAAAAAATGTATTACTGTAATTAAAAGCTTAAAGAGCACCTTTCCTGACATTTTCGGTGCTTTCAAGAAAAGACAGGGAGCTCCCTTACCTGAATGGAAGCTCCTCTGTGGTATTGTTGGAGTGAGAATAGATGGCCGTCGGGAGAGTAAAGTGAGAGCACCATTTTAACTTGTTTTATTTTAATGTTCGTCAGTAATCCTAAAGTAATTTAGTGACACATGCCATGCCAGTCCTGAACAGTAAAGTAGCCCCCACAGGAGGACCGATGCATGGGGGATGGGGTGGGGGGCTGCTGTGTTGCTTCTTCTGTTTGCAAGAGGCCCTCTTACCTTTGTGCTCCTAAGAACTGGACATGGTGCTGTGGACAAAAAAAATAAAAAGGATAAAAAAAGAAGTTTGGTGCCACACTAAATACTAAAAATAATAAAGACAGCACCAAGAGGGGTTGGTGCTGAGGGTACGGCATCGAACTAGTGGCAGTGAACTGAGGAAGGAGTTGTACCGTAGTTACGATGACAATGCTCCCACAGTGTGCTCTTAACGGCGGGAAAAATAAAACTGAGGATGGCAGGGGCTGGCATTGGTTACTGGCCAGCCCACGAGCATCATGTGATTATGTCTGCCTCGTGGATGCACTGGCACTGACGTCGGTCAGCTAGGCTGTAGGCTGTGAAAGACTTTGCTCCCATGGGGTCCTAGTGCCTCCAACACAGACCTATAAGTGGGAATAAATAAATGGTGAATATTGTTTCTTGGAAGATCATTCTGTTGTATTGGTTTTGCATTAATAGTTAGCACTTTGGTTAATTTTTATACTAATTAAAAAAATCATAAGAATATTTTCACAATACAAAAACTCACTAGAATGAGGCTTATTACTTTTGAGAACAAAAAGACCATAAATACTTAAGTTTCCACCTGATTAAAAACGTATGTTGTAAAATTGTAGAATGATGCTTTTTTATGTGGTATTTCATGTCTCCTTCCAATCTTCAGGCATCAGTTCCTTCAGGCACAAACCAATGCATAGCCGACTCCCCTGTGCTCCTCACCTGTCTGCCAACCTCAGAGCTTGATTATGCACCCCAGTTGGAGTGGGGGGTTTACCCTCAAATCTGTGTGTTTCGTCAGCCAGTAACTTGGGCGGTGGCGTGGAGCCTGGATATCTTGGGGGGGTGGCACTGTTTTGGTAGCTGAGGACATTTTCTGTATATTTGTTCCGCAACTCCAGGACGTTAGTACACAAGGAATTCAGTGCAGACGTGCACATGATGTGTCCTTCCACCCTTTCTGCTTCACAGTGCGCTACCACCTGTGGCTACCTAGGTGGCAGCTATGCAGCAGAGGCAGTGACCCACCTACTCTGGAGGAAGACAGTGTCCCCTCGGATATCGAGCGACCCCCCCGGCCAGCCCTCATTGACCAGGTTTCATTCCAGAATGTGGATCGCCAGCATCGTGAGCAGTAGCCTTACTGTTGTTCTGACAGGCCGGCTCAGAATGATGGTTGTAATAATAATAAATGAATACTGGGAGGTATTTATGTGCCCTGAGTGAAATTAATTTTGTTCCTCAATGAAATAACTTGGACTATAGATTCTATCTAAAGAGATATGCAGAGCTGGAAAAGACATGCATTGAAAAAAGAGTTAAAATAAGTGATCCTGGTTGGGGGGAACAGGATTTGTTTCCCAGATGGGCATGTTAGAGATGGAAGCTGATTTGGAACTATAGTCAGAGCTAGCTTCAAACATGAGCACATTAGGCCCAAGCATTGTGCCCCTGATCCTGCCTCACTGCTTTCTGCTCCTCATATATAGTTGTTTCTAACAGACTGAACTAGTGAGCTGACATTTTTGTTCCCCCCATGGTGCTCTGCTGTGTGAGTACTGACTCCCCTGTAATTCCTCTCATGTGGTGGACATTTTGGTGTGGCAGACATAGAAGCTTGCATCAGTGCTTAAGAACTCCAGATGGGAGCAAGAGGGAGCAGTCGGTTAGAAAGTAAGAGAGAGAGGTGAGTGGGTGTGGTTCAGGGTACAGAGCAGGATAGTCGCATGGGACTTGAGTTATGGTGGCAGAGAGCTGCACCTGTCTGGGCTGTGCTATGCTGAGTTGCTTTTGCTTGTCTTAGACTGTTTGCTGTGCATTGTTGTGTAACCCCTAGGCGGCGCTATTCTAGGGGCTACTGCCCCTGCCTATATGACAATACACAGGTTGAGGGGCCTGAGTTCTGTGATCGGGTGCCTCCACCCAGAGGAATGGTACTGGGGTAGCTCAACTGCTCTGGTATAGCCCTCTGGGATGCTATAACCACCCACAACCCTTCTAGTGGTGTAAGTAATACCACAGTAGTACATTTACATCTAGTAGGTAGCAGTAATAATAATGTGTTTGCACACTTTTCATTTACCACCAGGGTTGGATCTGTAGCAACTGCCGTGGGGACCCCCTGGAAAATAAGATCAGCAATGCAGCAATACAATCTTACCACTGTAACCCTACTAATAATATGGACACTATCCAGGTTAAACGTGAAAAAAGACAATCGGATTTACTTAGGGGCAGTAAACAGGGGAGGGGCGTGAATCTAGCAGAATGATTAGCAATCTGAATTTAATCAGGATTATTCAGCATGGACTGTAAGTCCCAACTAGACAGTTCAACAACCCTGGGTACCCAGTATGTCATGCAGGCTAGCCTGAAGCGTTGTCTGGGGATGACCAGTGTTGCAGCTGTTGTTGGGGCCCTTAAGAAAGAAAAACAGTGAAATATGCACACAACCCAATTATTTGTAATCTAAGCCAGGTGGCTCAGTTCGTTGCAAGAACCCAGTTTTATTTTATTTATCTATTTATTTATTGAGTTCTTGGATTACAAGCTCATTTACAAAGGTTCCACGTCAGGAATACATGAGGAACAACAGGAAACGCATACAGTATCAGTATCATAGGAACAGAGGCAGATAAGGATGAAAACAAATTCAAATTACAGTCATTTGCACAGAATCGGGGCTAAGCAGGAGCCAATGTAGTTAGATGGTGGAAAGAGAGAGCAAATGGTAGACTAGGGTGCTGAGTAAGGGAAGGTGTGTGCTGGTGAGGGCAAGCGGCAACCTCTGAAACAGGGTCACCTTGTCAGTTGTGGGGAGAGGGGGGTGGTGAGGGAGGGAGCTAGAAACAGTGGGCAGGAAAATAGGAGGGAGGAGTGAGCATTGGACCAAGAGGAATTGGAAAGAGAAGTGGAAGAGGTGGGAGGGGGGGAGAGGGTAATTGAGATAAGTAGCAGGTTGGGTAGTTTTTTGAAGTGCCAGTATTGAGTGAAAAGAGACAATTAGATAGTACCACAATGATTTTGGCATTTGTTGCAGGGTGCTACCCTGGTTTGTACTCACGCTTCCAGAACCTGGATGTTGGTCAGGCAAGATGTAGACCTCGTGGTAATGATCTGGGAGGCCAAGGGAATCAGGGCCGACACGGCTCGCCTCCAGGTGGTTGCTACCTGCTCGATGGTGTTGAAAAGGGGGCCAAATCCCCGGGCTGGTTTTTCGCCGAGAAGGTCTCTGGAAGATGAGTAGCAGCCTAGGCCGGAATGGCCCTCCTTCCTGCAGACCCAGCTGGCGCCTAGGTAGCTGTCTGCGACCCGCCCCCTGATTTAGTCCACATAGTGATTACAGACCCTTTTTTGTTTCTTTCATCATTCCTGTATCCCTCCCACCACTCCCAACTTCTGTCTAAGCCCTGTTCTGTCCTTCTCTTCTCAGGTGTCCTGCAGTCCTCTGGGTTTGCACCGCCATCCACGGTTCATCTCCAGCTCAGGGATCTCATCTTCATCGCCTTTCTCGGCGTGTAGGAGCCTGCAGCCACCCGACCTCAGCATCTAAGCTACAGGTACGGCCTGGACACGGCCCCGGCTTCCTAGTCTGTGTGATCTACTGCTAATTCTTTTTGAAAATCCGGCACCTTTCCCTGGAAGCTGCCCTGATTGGTTGATTCTAAGTCAGGAGCTCCCTGATTGGCTAGCTACCCTAGCCCAGCATTTTCAACTGCCCAAGTGAACTTGACTCTAAGATGGTGATTTTCACTGGTCTGCCTTATCTTTCTACTGAGGACTAGACATTATTTGTTCAATTTTTCGAGCCCCCCACCCGTCCCCTCCACTCTTTAAATACACCCAAGCCACTCCCTCCCTTTCCTTGTCCCACCCTTGCCGGCCCCCAGGCTAGGCGCTCCTGTGGAACTTTCCCCTCTACCAAGCCACGCCTCTCTCTACTCTCCTCCTAGCTTATTGCTGTCCCTCCCCTCGAACTACTGCTCCCGCTCTATTTCTGCCTCTGGTCAGTGAACCCACCAGCTAACCAGGCTCTTGCACAACTAAGCTTCCCATCCCCTGAACCCAAACTCTCAGCCCCCCAACCTAACCCTTTTTCTTTTTTCTCATTTTTTTTTTTGTTTCTGGCTTGTCTTGTTCTGTGCCACCATGAACCTGCCACAGCTCTCACTGCCTGTGCTCACCCTGGCATCCACCCTGATGCTGATGGATGCCTGTGCCACAGTACTGGCTCGGGACCAACTATACCTCGCCCATTTCTAGGTCACCCATTCCCCCCGATGCACCTCCCTCTCCACTCCACCTGGGAACTCTCCCCCTAGGTCATATTACCCTGTCTTTCCTCTCAAAATCTGAACATCGGCTACTGGGCCACTACCTGGCCACCATATCATGTTCCGTTGGTCTCCCTTCCTGTACCTACATTCCCTTCATTTCCCTCATTCTCCTAGCAAGGGACGTTGAATGCAATCCTGGTCCACCAAACTGCCATATCGCCCCTTGCGGCAGAATTTGGGTAAATACCCCAGGGCTGAAAATTGCCCACCAAAACATGTGCAGCCTTCCTTCTAAATTCCACGAGTTGGAGGCCTGGGTTGAGCTTTACAAGCCCCACATCCTGGGTCTCCCCAAGACATGGCTAAAGCCACATCACACAGATGCCACCCACCAACTACCTGGCTATTCCTCCCTCCGCCTTGATAGACCGGGCAGGAAAAAGGGTGGCGGAGTCACTCTGTTCGTCAAAAAACCACTCTCTGCAAACATTGTCCTCCACTCCGACCCAACCTACCCTAGTGAATGGCTTCTCTCTGAACTAATGCTGGGATCCAGTAAAAAATCTATATTGGATGCTGCTACAATCCTCCCACTGCTGAAACTGAGGGCCTCACCAGCTTCCTCTCTATCCCCACATAGAGACTCTATCCTTCTTGGGAACCCGACTATGCCTCCCTCCTAAAACAGCACAACCTGGTCCAAACCATAATGCTTCCCACCAGGCTGAACCCCCACATCACCCAGACTCTCCTGGACTGGATCCTTACAGAACGGGAGGATTGTGCTCTACATGCTGGCGCCATGGGCGACTCCATCAACGATCACTCCCCCACATATCTTCTCTGGTCGACCAAGCTTAAACAGCCCCCTCCCAAATACCTGTCGTTCCATAAGTTCAGGAACCCCAACACCCCAAACCTCCTCACTGAGGCACGGGCGCTGGATTGGTCTGCACTCTTTTCTGAGTCTGATGCGACACAGGCAGTAATCCTGTTCACACAGACACTCCTGGTCCTACAGGATAGGCACTTTCCAGTTACCATCAGAAGGGTGAGAGGTGGCTACTCACGCTGGGTCACTAAAGACCTTCTGACCCTAATGAAAGGCAGGGATCGTGCCAGGTCCACCCACAAAGCTTCCCAATCCATGACCCTCTGGGACAACTACAGGTATCGGAGGAATCTATGCAAACACCTGGCAAAGGCTCTAAAACAATCACATTTCTGCAACCTTCAACAAACTAACCTAGGGGACCTGAGAAAATTCTGGGCATCCATTGGCTCTCTACTGAACCCCCCCCCCTCCAAAAAGTCAGTCTTGCAAGTAAACACCACCGACGGCTTCAACACCGACCCCCTTGAAGTGGCCAAAGCCTTTAATAAATTCTGTGACCTCACCTTGCTCCTGAGCAAACTCCTGAATGGCCCGCAATCCAACCATGTCCCCCCATACACCCCCAGGCATTACCCACTGGGCCCACCACCCAGCCTCATACTCCCCCTTTCTTCTTCAAAGTCCTCTCGCTCACTGACACAGCCAAACTCCTCAAGAGCCTACCTAACCACGGCTCCCCTGGAGCTGATGGACTATCCCCTGTGTTCCTCAAGCTTGTATCCCCAGCCGTCATCGCCCCTCTCACGTTCATTTAAAACCTCACCCTGACCACCTGCCTCATGCCTGACCCCTGGAAAACCTCCAAGGTAATTCCCATTTTCAAAGCTGGAGACCCCAGACCATGGATAACTATCACCCTATCTCCATCCTTTCTCACCTAGGCAAGCTAATTGAAAAAGCTGTCTACCATCAACTTGCTGACTACATCAGCAAACATAACCTCCTATCTACCCAGCAGCATGGTTTCTGGAAAAAAATTCCATTACAACTGCCCTCGCACTCCTGACAGACCACATCCTTACAAACGTAGATCATGGTAACACCACCGGTGCAGTCTTCGTCGACCTCTCCAAAGCCTTTGATATGGTAAACCATGCCCTCCTCCTCTCTAAACTCCATCACCTTGGCTGCTCCCTGAAGGTCACCACCTGGTTCAAAAGTTACCTCTCTATAAACGCTTCCAATTCATGTGCATCTGCCGTACCTACTCCCCCACCCTGTCTTTCTCCACAGGCGTCCCCTAGGGCTCCATCCTGGGCCCCCTCCTATTCTCCCTATTCATCAACTCCCTCCCATCGGACAGTCTCAGCTGCCACTCTCTCCTCTACACTGACGACCTCGTGCTCTTCAGTAGTGGTAAGTCTCCTGCCCTCATCTCTGAAACCCTCTCACACAACTACTCCGCAGCCCATAACTGGTTTTCTGACAGCCTCCTTCTGGTCAACACCAAAAAAAAAAAATCAATGCTGTTCGGATCCAAGCCCTTCTTAGCTAAATACAAGTCAAACCCCCCCCCAAGCATCACCTCACCTGATGACCAACCCCTGGAAGATGTCAAGCATTTAAAATATCTAGGAGCCCTGCTTGACCCATCCCTCTCTTTTGCTGAGCACATAAGCTCCCTAGTGCTAAGATTCCACCAAAAACTTGGCACTGCCTACAGATTCGGCAATACCTCACTCGGAAGGCCCGTCTGGCCATAATCCAGGGGAACCTACTCCCTATCCAGGACTACTGCTCCCCAGTCTACACCAGGACCTCTGCAACCACCATGGCCAAACTCTCCACAGCCTACAACAGTGCTTGCCAGTTTGTCTTGCTGACCCATTTCTCCACCCACCACTGCGTCCTGTACAGTTCCTTGGGGTGGCTTCCGCTACAAGGCCGTTTCAATCTTGCCCTGTACTGCATGATTGACTGCCATCTGCACTGGCCTGGAATCTCCTCTCGCACCCATCCTTACCATCCGAACCTCACACTGCAACCTACGCTCCTCTAGCATCCCTCCTCTAAACATTCCCAGGGTTTCCACCAAGATGGGTGCCAGACCCCTGTTTGTGGCAGCCCCTACACTATGGAATAAACTTCCTGGCGAACTGCGCACAATCAACACCCACCGCCTGTTCAAAACTTGCCTCAAAGACTGGCTCCTGATGGCATCCACCTGCCACTGCTTTCCGGACTAGTCCACCCCCCACACCATGTCCTATCTAGATGTGGTCCCTTTCACCTCCCCCCTCTCTTCACTTTTTCTCCTTCCTCCTCCCCTCCCCTTTCCTTCTTTGCCTCTCCCTATCTCTGGAGTATCTACATTTGGTTTCTATGGTCTCCTTACTGGCCCCTTTCCACCCCGCACTTGCTCCTAGACTAGTATAGGATCTCGTACTATCCAATTCCTGCATAACTTGCTGTCTGATTGTGAACTCATCCTGTCATTTATCTCTTATGACTGCCATTTGTTGAAAATTCCATCGTTCTATTGTACCTTTTTTGCCTTGTAATATTGTGTAATTTACTGCTCTTCTGCTACATGTCTTGTATTTTAGCTCTGTACTCTGTGCCACTGCTGTGGCCTGGGTCGTGCCTGAAAATGGTCCCAGGGATCAGTGCACCCACCCGGTTACCAAAGTCATAAATAAATAAATAGCAGGGCCCAGGTAGAATGAGCAGTTCTGCAAAAGTTTGTGATCTTTTGCTGGTGAAGCCTCCAGCTGGCATAATGGATCTGACCATGGGAAACCAAATCGCTACCCACGAAACACATCCAGCACATTTAAATCACTATTTGCTCTAAATAACATTTCTGATACAGTCTGGTTGCGAATGACAGCTTCACTGCACAAACCTTCTAATCTGAGCAAAGTTCTCTCACAAGCTGGACCGATCACTTCTGGAGCGAGTCTTTGGTCCAAATCACAAGTCACAACAACACTTCTCCTTTTCCTCTGCTGCAGTTCCAAGGCTGGAAATCGGAACAGGTCTGAGTTCTGCAATCTGCAGTTCACTTGCAGGAGAACGTGGCAGGAAGGCCAGCTTAGCCTCTTCCCGACAGTTCCCCTACTCTCCTCGAAAGCTCAAGCTGTTCACTCTTCCACTTCCAACTCTTACTGATCTACTGCTTCAGGCAGTTCGGGGCATTTCCCTGTAATCCAGAAGGTTCAGTTGGCTAAGGGAACTGTCAGTCACAGTAAGGGCCCCCCCCTCCAGGTCCATTTAGGCACCAACACTTAAAACTACAAAAACTACATAATTCCTTCCCACAAGACCCTTGGGGACAGTCTCCATTTTAGGTCCCCTAACTACATGTAATGGGAGATGTACAGGCCTTCCTGGGGAGTCATACCTGAGGCGTATCACTGGCATGGTGGCTCTTCCAGACTTTCTGGGAGGGGCAGGCACAGGTTCAGTTTTTTCTACACTGCTTGTCGACAAGTCTGCTTCTGAAGAAAGGGGTGCCTCTGCACTGGTTGTCTGTTTTGAACTTGAAACATTTTCAGCTTCCTGCTCTGTTAGCTCTGGTTCAACAAGATTACTTTCATTACTTGTTTCTGTAATTCCAGGTTCGTCATCTAGAAGAAATTCCATGGAATTTAAATCCTGTAACACATTACTGATACTTTCAGAATCATTTACTTCATCAACATCATTTTCCATAACATTGTCAGATTCATTGTTTGCAAATAGTTCTGTACATTCTGGTATGTCACCAGTGGTGCTTTCTGTTTCTGGCTCTCTTCTTGGGGCTCAGCTAGTTCTACCAGACACAAAGAGTCAGCTACATCAGAAGTCACACTTTGCACCTCACTTTCAGGGGACACGGGGGTTGTGGAGAAGGCTAGTGGATTAGTCAGTCCTGAGGGTCCAGCTTCATCTCCAAAATTGTACATGGGATTACCCTGAAACAACTGACTCAGTTCATAAGATGGGTAATAGGGAGCTTCACACCCATTGTCATCAGACTCTGATTGGCAGTCAGTTTCATGTAGGACATGACTGATGAAAGGCCTTGAATCTTTGACGAGGGGAGGTTATTTTTAGCTGCAGCTCTGGTTACAGGCCCGGGAGGGGCAGTGTCTTGGGGTGCAGACTCAATGATGGTTTACCCAGTAGGTAACAAATTATTTCTGTGCATTGTCTATACAGCTCGTGGGTCATTTTCTGGACGCACTTTATAGACTGGTAGATCCTCTAGCTTGCTGACAACAATGTAGGGAGTGTGATGCCACCTATCAGCAATCTTATGTTTTCCATGCAATCCCAAATTTCGTAACAAAACTCTGTCTCCAGTTTGCAGTTCTTGGACCTTGACACATCTGTTGTGCCTTTCTTTATTCGTCAAGTTTCTCTTTGCTGCCATGATGTGTTCTAATTGGTAGGCATGGTTTAACTGGACTTTTAACTTTTGAACATACTGAAGGTAATTCTCGGCTCTGACCCCATTGAGGGACACTCCGAAGCAGATGTCTACTGGCAACCGGGCTTTCCTGCCAAACATTAGGCAGTAGGGAGAGAACACAATGGCATCACTTTTAGTGCAGTTATATGCATGGACTAAGGTGCTTATCTGTTGGCTCCATTTGGACTTGTGGGTGGAGTGTGTCCTGCATGTCTAGTAATGTTTGATTAAACCTTTCAGGTTGTGTATCCCCCTAGGGGTGATAGGGGGTAGTTCTGAACTTTTGCCCCCAGAGTGAGAGCATTTCCTTGATCAAGCGACTTTCAAAGTCTTTCCTTGATCGGAGTGAATTCTCTGGGGGGGGGGGCACCATAATGAACAAAGAACTTTTTTTTTCTTTAGCTTCTTATTTCTCCCCTACCCTGGCCCTGGTCTAACCTTGTCTGGCCGCCATCCATCACCTCTGTTCCTTAAGGCCCTTACCCCTGTAACCCCCACGGCTTATCCCCCGTGGTGGGGCAGCAGGAACCCGCCTACAGGATCCAGTTTTGGGGCATTACCTTGGGAACCGAGTGCAATGGGAATGGCCATCAAGCCTCAACGACCAGCCACCAGGGTCTTTTTCTCATTTTCTTTTTCCCCTGAGGGAGCCACGCATGCAGTGATGCCTGCGGTGGGCTTGTGCATGCAGCTGCACATGGCCCCACCAAGCATCTGCCCTGCTCCCACTCCACTAGTGTTGTGGCAGCCTAGCGCCGAGCCCCAGCCTCCGCCAGGGGTCAGGCATGTGCCGACTGAGGTTACTCCCCTCCCCAGAGATGGAGAGCAGTCTGTTGGATGCCCGATCTGTCTCCTCCCTGCTGACCCCGGCGGCCAACACGTGTTCCAAAACGCGGGTCGCGGACATGGTGCGAGTTGTGGTGTCCAGTGCCTCAACCCTCAGTGCCACCGGGCTGGCCGACAAAGAACCTTTCAGTCAAAACCTTGGCTACTGTGGATGCTTTCTGGTCTTTGGTTGGATATGTCTGGGCATAATGAGTAAAATGATCAGTCACCACCAGTACATTAGCAATATTCTTTTGATCTGATTCAAAACACAAGAGGTCAATACTCACAAGCTCCATGGGCGCACTAGTGGAGATTGACTAAGGGTGCAGCCCTCTGGGGCTGGGCTTTCCTCGATAGACAATGACTGCAAGTTCTAGTGTGATTCTCAATATCAGCTCCCATCTTTGGCTAGTAGGAGCGAGCATGGGCCAGATCAGTAGTTTGGTCACAACCTAAGTGCCCCATCTGGTCATGAAGGGCCCGTAGAACCACACGTTTGAAAGCTGCAGGTAACACTAGTTGTTGCTTGGCAACTTGACCTTGTTGATTTGTAGTTTCTCTGTAAAGCAGTTGGTTGCACAACTTTAATCTGGGCCCCTCTCTAAACAACAGAGCAGTTCAAGGATCTGAAGAGTGAAGTTTGGACACATTTTTTTCCAGCATGAATAGCATCCAGCACAGGCTTAATCATGGGGTCTTGGGCCTGAGCCCAATGTATATTATTGGGGTAAGTTGGGGCAACGCGCTGAGGTCTAAGGCTGCTAGATGGCAGTAGGCTGTCAGGAGGGCCCAAGCAGTCCACCAGGCAATCAACTGTTTCAGAAGAGGATGCTCATCTTTATCAAATTTTTGACAGAGCTTTGACAGGTTGTTCAGACATTTGTACCCACTTTGTGGTAGAGTCAGGTCTTCTGGAAAGGGCGTCGGCATCAGTGTGGTTCAAGCCCGGTTGATACTCTGCTGAATAATCGTACGTGGAAAGTGCAGATAACCAGCGATGCCTGGTGGCATCCAACTTAGCTGAAGTCTGGACATAGGTGAGAGGATTGTTATCAGTTTTTACTAGAATCTTTGCACCATAGAGATATTCATGGAATTGGTCTACCATGGCCCACTTCAATGCAAGAAATTGAAGTTTGTGTACAGGGTAGTTCTTTTCAGATGGCTTTTTAGCTCCGATTAATAAACGACACTGGGCGTAAGCCTTCCTCATACTCTTGATACAGAACAGCACCAAGTCCCTTCAAACTGGCATCAATGTGCAACACATAGGCTTTGGCGGAGTCTGCATACACAAGCACAGGGGCATGAATGAGTTGGTGAATAATGTCATAGAAGGCAGCCTCACACTCAGGCGTCCACCTGGTTCCATAAGGTTCCTTTGTCTGAAAGTAGACCTTTTCCTGCTGTAATCTTTTATGAACCGGAGATAATAGCCGCAGAACCCCAAGAATCTTTGCAGTTCTTTAAGATTGTGAGGCTAGGGCCAGGTGGTCAAAAATTCCCGTTTGCTTGGGTCTGTTTGAATCCCATCAGCCGTCACAATGTGACCAACATATTTCACTGACTTCTGGAAAAACTGATACTTGTCTGTTGATAATTTTAGTCCAAAATTCTCCAGAACCTCTAAGAATTCTCTAGAACCTTAAACAGCCAAGTCTCATGTTCCTCAAGGGTGTGGCCAAACACAATGACATCATCTAGGTAGACAAGGCATTCTAATAAGTTCATGTCTCCCACTGCTCGCTCCATTAGCCGCTGGAAAGTGACGAGTGCTCTCGAAATACCCTGAGGCATGTGCAGAAATTCATAAAAACCCAAAGGGCAGATAAATGCTGTTTTTTTTCTCTATCTTCGGGGGCCATCAGGATTTGGTAATACCCACTTCAGAGATCCAGCACAGTTGGCTCCCATTGAGACAATCAAGGGCATCTTGAATGCGAGGCATAGTGTACTGGTCAGGTATAGTTCTTCTATTCAAAGTCCGGTAGTCCACACACATCCTCACCAAGCCATTTTTCTTCTCAACTACCACAACAGGTGAAGCGTATGGACTGCAGGACTCCTGTATGATTCCGTCTGCGAGCATCTCCAGGAGATGGCATTGAATGTCATTGATGTCTGCCGGGGCTAGGCGCTGCGATCTCTCATGGAAAGGCCTTTCATCTTGTAACCTTATGTAATGTTCAGCCCCAGTATCACATCCAACTTCCCACTCTTTCAATGAGAACACCATGCTTTTTTTGAGCCAGCTTCTGGCTGATTTTAGGTTTCCACTCTTCAGGGATGGGAGATTCTCCAAAATCAAACAGATCAGGGGTCACCTCATCAGTCTCTACTGTGCCTTTCTTGCTAGGCAACACAGCCGTGTCTGCACAGTATACAGTAGCCAGGTACACCCTCTATTTACTCTGATATCTCGGTCGGACATATTCTGAACTTGTACCACCACCCACTGGGCATAGGTGTGAGCTCGGGCTGGTAGGATGCTAGGCTTGACCAACAGTCCCTTAGGGAGTTTCCCCTCTTCTGGGGCGTCCAACATGAGGATCTTATTTTTGTCGTCTTTTCTAATTCTCACTTCGGCACTGATGGTACACTGGACATTGGGGGGGGCCATCACAAGGGATTCCGGATCCTTCTTCCATACCACTCCCACCGGTTCGTCTTTCTCCACCTCTTTGTTTTCCATCTGTAAGTCATATGCTCTGTGCACAATGGCCGGAATGTGTAAGGCCTACCCCTTCAGTTTGCCCTATTTCTCTTGACATAACTGGGATAGCCTGCCAAACATATGAGCATTGGTCCCGATCAACAAAGGGATACCATTATACATCCCCATCGGTGGACACACCAGGGCTAGTGTCTCCACTTGTTCATCCACCCCAGCAACAGCAGTAGGAAAAGAGAACCAAATTTGCACCTACCTTTGATAAGGATAAGATCTGTTGCTTAACCCTCACACATGTAGTCCTTCTAGGGGTAGGATTGGGAGATCAGATAGGTATTGGTCATACCAGTCTTTAAATACAATAGTGACCTGCGAGCCACTGTCTAGCACAGCTCGAGTGGAGATGCTGTTAACAGTCACTGTGGTTTCCAAGGAAAAGCCCACCATTTCGGACCAATCTGGGGAGGTCTGTTGTGCAGACTGGCCCACAGCAGCTTTGGAGGAAAAAATATTTTCGTGGTGGGCCTGGCTGAAGTTTTATATTGCTCTGTTGAACCAGATTGAGCAGTTTAGTAGTGACTTTCCACAGGTCCTCAGGAGAATTGCAACTTTGTCAGGTATGCCCGTCTTCTCCACACCTATAGCAGAACACCTATTCTCTGTGATCACTAGGGCGGTTCGGTTCATCACGGAATTTGTAATGGTTGGAAGAGTGAGTTCTACTGTCCTCTTTTGGTTTGGGCTCGGGTTTCCTTTCTCCACAGTTCCACCAGGGGGCAGAGGTTCAGGTGGCATGTATGAGATCCCCCACTAAAGCTCACAGTTCTCTCATTTCTTCCACCAGTTTGGATTCAGCTCGAGGTTCAGTGACAAGAGCATGAGTTCCCACTCCCACGGGTGGAGCCTCACAGCCAGTTTCAGTCTTAGGGGGGCAAAAGTTACAGTTTTTGGGCGCTTCAGACGTGGCTTCTTGGCTGGCTCGTATCTCTTTTATCTCTTTCAACAGCTCTCAGACCTGCTGTGTCTCAAGGGCTTCCTCCTTGTCATCAGGTCGGTCTGGTGTCGAGGTAGTGCGTGCAACTCCAGCATATGGTTGCCAGCCATCTTCATCATTCTCAGCCTCCCGGATCTCCTTCATCAACCAACAGTATTCAGGAGGATTAGCTTTTCTGTCCTGAAACGTCAATTTTAACATAAGCACATTTGAGTAATAGGCAGATTTTAGGATGTGCTCCAGTTTGGCACGATTCAGTTCACTGGCTGGGACACCCCCCTTTCTATGTGCTCTGTGCAGGGCCCGTTCAGTTTGGGTGACAAAAGCAAATAACTTTTCATTCTTCCACTATTTAGCAGACTTGAACTTCCACATTAAATCCTCTCCAGATTCGGTGCTACCAAACACCCCCTCTAAAGTGGATATGTACCCAGCTGCAGTGGCCTTCGGGTTTGTGGACCGAAGGAACCGAGTGGCTTCCAGTACAGGGCCCCTCAAACTTTCCATGAGTCTCTTGCACTTCTCTCTCTAGGAGCCCTGCCACTTTTGGACCAGGGGAGTAGCATAGTCCATCCAAGTTTCTAAATCATCCTCTCCCACTGGCACAGGAACTGCACCAGAGAAGAGTCTGAGCCTGCAATAGGAGTCCAGGTGTACAGAGGGTATCACAATGGGGGCCACTACTATAGGGGATGCCTTAGGTGTGTCTGGAGAGGCCAGAGGAGAATGTAATGGAGTGGTCTCCTCTGAATCCTCCAAGACCTTTAACAAATCCTTAGCTGACTGCCCTTCAGCAGCTAGGAGTCTCAACAGTTTGTCCTTAAACCCCTCGATCCTCAGGGACCCCCCAGAGAAAGATGGGTCACTATGTAGATGAATAACACTCCACCACTTCTGGCATAAAACAGGGGGTACTATCTCAGGGTCTGTGGGGAGGTTACAAGAAAGGAGGGCCACCAAAGTCTGAGCAAATAGATCTGAGTCCCTCCCCTGTACTTCAGTCTTTTCCAGACACTTAACCTTCCCCACTGTTTCCTCAACAGTTTCATTAGTGGTCCCCACAGGGATATCAAGTAGCAGTATGGCGTGGTGGGTGTCTACCCCTGCAGCCGCACTCCACCCCATCATACAGTGCACGACCAGCTTGTGGGGGGAAATTTTCCATTTGGGCGTAGCAAGCACCTCCATGTCAAATCCTGTCTTAATTTTGCACTTGGCTGAAATTTTAACTTTTGAGCACTAGAGGGCGCTAATCCCAGTGGTGCCTCCAAGTTGTAACCCCTAGGCGATGCTATTCTAGGGGCTACTACCACTGCCTGTATGGCAATACACAGGTTGAGGGGCCTGAGTTCTGTGATCGGGTGCCTCCACCCAGAGGAATGGTATTGGGGTAGCACAGCTGCTCTGGTATAGCCCTCTAGGATGCTATAACCACCCCCCAAACCTTCTAGTGGCCTAAGTAATAACACAATAGTACATTTACATCTGTAGGTAGCAGTAATAATAATGTACTCACACCCTTTTCACTTACCACCAGGGCTGGATCTGCAGCAACTGCCCTGGGGACCCCTTGGAAAATAAGATCAGCAATGCAGCAATACAATCTTACCACTGTAACCCTACTAATAATATGGACACTATCCAGGTTAAACGTGAAAAAAGACAATCAGATTTATTTAGGGGCAGTGAACAAGGGAGGGGCGTGAATCTAGCAGAATGATTAGCAATCTGAATTAAATCAGGATTGTTTAGCATGCATTGTAAGTCCCAGTTAGACAGTTCAACAACCCTGGGTACCCAGTACGTCATGCAGGCTAGCCTGAAGCATTGCCCGGGGGTGGCCGGCGCTGCAGCTCTTGTTGGGGCCCTAAAGAAAGGAAAACTGTAAACATGCACACAACTCAGTTATTTGTAATCCAAGCCAGATGGCTCAGTTTGTTGCAAGAACCCAGCGAAAAGAAACAATTAGATGGTACCACAATAATTTTAGCTTTTGTGGCAGGGAGCTACCCTGGTTTGTACTCACGCTACTAGAACCTGGATGTCGGTCAGGCCAGATGTAGACCTTGTGGTAATGATCTGGGAGGCCAGAGGAAGCAGGGCCAACATTGCTCACCTCCAGGTGTTCGCTACCTGCTCGATGACATTGAAGAGGGGGCCGAATCCCCGTGCTGGTCTTTCGCTGAGAAGGTCTCTGGAACACGAGTAGCGACCCAGGCCGAAATGGCAGGGCCCAGGCAGTTCTGCTAAAGTTTGTGATCTTCTGCTGGTGAAGCCTCCAGCTGGCATAATGGATCTGACTGTGGGGAACCAATTCGCGATGCACAAAACACATCCAGCACATTTAAATCACTGTTTGCTCTAAATATCAGTTTGGTTACAGTCCGGTTGCGAATGACAGCTTCACTGCGCAAACCTTCCAATCTGAGCAAAGTTCTCTCACAAGCTGGGCTGATCGCTTCTGGAACAAGTCTTCGGTCCAAATCACAAGTTGCAACAACATTTCTCCTTTTCCTCTGCTGCAGTTCCAAGGCTGGAAATTGGAACAGGTCCGACTTCTGCAATAGGCAGTTCACTTGCAGGAGAACATGGCAGGAAGGCCAGCTTAGCCTCTTCCCGCCGATTCCCCTACGCTCTTTCTGGGAGCAGCTACTCGAAAGCTCAAGCTGTTCACTCTTCCACTTCCAACTCTAACTGATCCACTGCTTCAGGCAGTTCTGGGCATTTCCCTGGTAATCCAAAAGGTTCGGTTGGCTGAGGGAACTGTCAGTCACAGTAAGGGCTTCCCCTCCAGGTCCATTTGGGCGCCAACTCTTAAAACTACAAAAACTACAGAATTCCTTCCCACAAGACCCCTGGGGGCAGTCTCTATTTTAGGTTCCCAGTGGTTTGATTGGTCCAAATACTGGAAGTCCAGAACCTAACATGGTGGCTCCCATCCAGCTGTTCGAGCTGCAATAAAAGCAGGTTAGACAAACTCCTCTATCTTTACTATAACAGCGAATAAACAGTACATAATCACAGTTCCTAAGAGAGCTCCCTCTGCGCAAGTAGTGACTGCGGGAATGGAGCAAAACAGCATACTGTCTGGCCAGTCATAAATCTTAAATCACTCTAACCTGGCCCAGACTAATTTCTGAACACAGATTAGCTAGGCTCTGAAAGAGACAGGTACAGAGGCTCACTAGGGCACTACCACACACACAGATAGAACTACTGAAGACAGGACATCAGTCTGACAGTGGGCATTAAGGAGCCCAGAAAGACATTATAGTAAACCCCAATTTGCAGGGTGGTTACAGTTGCACACACGTACTCACCCGGCCATCACTGAGGAGACCAGAAAGGAGACAGGGAGGGGACCAAATGACAGATTGGTGAGGGTTGAAGACTCTTGAGACCAGGTGAGAAAGTCTAGGCCACTGTTGAGTCATGGGTTACAGGTCAGGAGTGGGACTGTTGGGACTGGCTGGGAGGGACCAGCCTAACAGCAGAGAGTCTGATGTGATCAGGGTGAGGTGGTTAGAGCGATGTTTCAGAGGGACAGGGACTGAGAGGCATTGTCTTGGGTGGACAGGACCAGGGCCTGGGGACCAGGATGTGAGTCTGGGCGTGATGGAGACGTCGGGTTTAAAGTGTGGTCTGGTGTACTGGTCATGTGTCAGTGAAGGTGGCAAGATAGTAGGCTGCAGAATTTTAGAAAATTCTTCAGTGACACAAAGCTGATGGCATCTGAAAAAACAAAAAGGTTTAGTATTTCTTTTGTCTTCATTATTTTAGTTATTTATTTTTGGTTTGTTAAATTATTATTCCTCTGCTCCTCATTCCCCTCCCCCGTTGGCTCCCATTACAACTGGCATAAATGGTGCTTCTGCAGATGCGCAGGTGATAACTGAAGAGAAAGAGGAAAAAAATGAAGACAGGCAGGAGGGAGCTATAGCCAAATCAGGGGGAATTGGAGAAGGGACTAGTGTGTTAGGGCAGACATTTGACATCTACATTGACAGACAAACTAGCTGCGGGGGACGCTGGGGCTGGGAATTCCACTGTGGAAGGAGGAACAGTGAGGAACCTAGACAGGACTCCCCTGGGGATGGGGGTAAGGCGTTCAGGGAATAATAGATGGGAGGAACTACTCCAGGAGACAGGGCAGGGTTGACACAATAGACATGAAAAGAAGGAGAAACTCAAGAAATCAAGGTTATTAGAGAAAGGTGATGGGGAAGGGCAAATGAAAACCAATAGACGTATGGACGCATGTTGGAAGGTGGCATGCCTCAACACCAGGAGTCTGGGTAATTTTTAGTGAGCTCCAGGCTTTGATGGCAGACTCTAGACTGGATCTAGTGGCTGTTACAGAAACTTGGGCCCCGTGTGAACAACAATTAAGACATAGCAATCCCAGGCTACACTTTACATATACATGCTAGAGGGATGGGTAGAGGTGCAGGGCTGGCTGGCTATCTACATCAGAGAAGGGACTGAGGCAGTAGAGGATGCTACCATTGGGGGAAGGGGGAGGTAGAATCACTGTGGGTTCAGCTCACAGAGTCATCAGACAGGAAGATTCACTTGGGGGGGTACAGGCCATCATGGCAGGGAAAATTGAGAGATAAGGAATTGGGTGCTGAAGCAGGGGGCGGGACAGCAAAGGGCGAGATTATAATAGTGGTAGATCTCACCCTACCAGACATCGACTAGGACATCCCAATGGCCAGGAGCAGCAGAAGCCAGCCTACTTGATGTCTTGCAGGACTGCATGTTAGTGCAAGTGGTCAGGGATCCCACTAGACAATCAGTGATTCTAGATGTGGTACTCACCAACTCAGAAAGAGTAGGGGAGTACGGGTCAGGGAACCACTGGGGTCCAGCGACCACAATACTGTATGGTTAGAGGTAGCCCTGGGCACCTGTAAGCCCTTGTCTGAGGCTGATGTGCTAGACTTCAGCAGGGCATTCCATTTGGTGCCACACTGAAACCTGCTGAAGAAGATTAGGGATCTGAGAACAGCTAAAGAAATAGTAAGGTGGCAGGGGATTTAGTTGGAGGGGAGGCAAGAGAGAGTTGTGACCGCTCTTTCTTCTGATCTGACCCCATTCATCACAAGTGGAGTACCACAAGGATCTGTTCTGGGTCCAGTCCTCTTCAGTATATTTTTACGTGACATAGGAGAGGGAATCTAGGGCAGGTTGTTTCTATTGGCGATTTGGGGTGATTTGGGTAACCTTGCAAATGAAGGGATGAAAAAAATTGAAAATAGGGCTGGTATACAGGTCCTCCACAATTGAGGAGGCTCTGGAGGATAAACTGGTTGAGAACTTTAAGGGTCATTGTGACCTTGGTAAGGGTAGGGTGGTGGTCATGGGTGACCTTAATATGCCGGGGGTGGACTGGGGCACCATAACATCCTCTGTAGCCAGGGAACAGCGACTGATGGATGTGTTTTAGGATACTTTCCTGGTCCAATAGGTGGGGAAACCTACTAGAGACGGGAGGATATTGGATGTTGTCCTAGCAGACAGTGATCAGATAAGAGGCCTGGAGGCGTGCAGTCTACTGGTGGGTGGAGACCATGCCACGGTCTGGTTTCTGCTGTATATAGGGGATGAGGAAAACCGTACTAACACAGTAGTGGTAGATTTCAGGGGAGCGGATTGCGTGGGCATGGGTAGGATTCTAAGAGAGAGGTTGGACAACATTAGGTTGGACATGGATGCTGGAAGATTGTGGGAGACCATTAAAAAAGGGGTACAGGAGGCTACTAAGTACTGTACAAAATTAAGGCGAAAGCATGGTAGAACCAGTAAGCCATGTTGGTGGACTAGGGAGGTGCAGGAGGCAGTGAGGGATAAAAAGGCTGCTTATGCACACTTTAAATGCTCAAGGGGGGAGGGGGACAAGGAGTGAGGAGAGTATGAAATATCGGCCAGGAGGGTCACCAGAGTAGTGAGGGGAGCCAAGGCAGGGATGGAGCATAGTCTGACTAGGGATATCCGGGGGTGGGTGGGATTCTGTAGATATAGAAGAGAGAAGCAAAAAGAGAGGACACAGATCAATAGGATTAAAATTATGGGAGGGTGGGCTCAGGAAGCAGGGGAACAGGCAGAGGTGCTAAATGAGTACTTTGCTTCAATCTTTGCAAATGGAGACTGGGGATCCCTACTGGCTGATGGGAGGGAAGAGCATTCAGCTAAGGTGAGAAGTCGGTCTGAGACCAGAGGATGGAATAGGCTAGGGTACAGATAGGAACTGACCCAGATAGGGTGGGGAGGTTGAGTGAGGGGAAGGAATGGGGGAAGAAATCACAGTGGATAGGATGAGGAGGCCCTTCGGAAGCTAAAGACTGATAAGGCGCCAGGGCCGGATGGGCTATACCCGAGGGTTGTGAAGGAATTGGCAGAGGAGCTGGCAGCTTCACTGGCTGCACTCTTTAATACCTCTTTGCAGACAGGATGGGTGCCCCAAGACTGGAGGGTGGCTTATGTAGTGCCTATTCATAAAGGGGGTCTAGAGAAGATGGGAATTATAGGCCTGTCAGCCTAACGTCTGTGGTAGGCAAAGTAATGGAGGGCTTTGTCAAGGGGAGGATTGGGAGGCAGCTGGAATGGTTAGGGCACCAGGATGATAAACAGTATGGCTTCGTTCCGGGGAGATCGTGTCAGTCCAATCTCGTAGAGTTTTATTACTGGGTAACGGGGGCCTTGGACAGACATAGGCCGGTGGATGTCCTATACCTAGATTTCAGCAAGGCGTTTGATTCAGTACCACATTATGGGCTGATAAAAAAAGATGGGGGTGGGAGGACAGGAGCTCAATTGGATTGAAAATTGGCTATCAGGGCATTTAAAGAGGGTAATGGTGGGTGGGATACTCTCCTCTCCCAGGAAGATAATCAGTGGGGTCCCTTAGGGTTCAGTATTGGGGCCACTATTGTTCAACACCTATATCTCGGATATTGGGAGGGGGGTTAGGAATAGGTTGAGTCTCTTTGCGGATGATTCAAAACCGGGAGCACTGGTGGATTGTGAAGAAGCGAGGGAGGTGGTCAAGGGGGATCTGGATACCCTGGAGGGGTGGTCAAGGAGGTGGGGACTGAAATTTAATGCCAGGAAATGTAAGGTATTGCATTTGGGGTTAAAAAACCCGGGTCATGAATACAGCCTGGGGAAGGGGGTCACACTGCAAGCCATATTGGGAGAAAGGGATTTAGGGGTGGTGATAGATGTCAAAATGAATAACTCTGAAAATTGTAGAAGAACTGCAGCCAAAGCAAACAGGATATTGGACTGCATAGCCAGGGGAAGTACATCCAGGAGGAGGGAGGTGATCCTCCCACTGTATAATGCCTTGGTCAGGCCGCAGCTTGAGTACTGTGTACAGTTCTGGAGACCTCATCTGAAGAAGGACATAGCGCTGCTGAAGAGGGTCCGGAGGAGAGCGACCAGGATGATTCAGGGCATGGAGGGGAAGCCTTATGAGGAGAGACTGGATGAGCTTGGGCTTTACTCACTGGAGGAGAGGAGGGACGGGAGATATGATTGAGGTGTTCAAGTATGTAAAAGGAATAAACAGGAGTGGAACCAAGGAGCTTTTTAAGATAAAGAAGGAGGGGAAAACCAGGGGCCATGAGTGGAAACTGGAGTGGGGAAGCTACAGAGGGGAGCGTAGGAAGCATTTTTTCACTGAGAGGGTGGTGGAGCCATAGAATGCATTGCCTGGGAGGCTGGTGGAGGAGGGCACAGTGGAAGGATTCAAGCAGGGGTGGGACAGGTGCAAGGGGAAACTGAAACTAAAGAAGATCCTATTGGGAGCTGAGGGGGTGGTAAGGCAAGCAGCCATTAAGTTGCTGGCTTTCGAGCAGACTACAGACCATTTGGCCTATTCTGCTGGCTTTTTACTATGTTAGTATTCGCAGAAGACACTAAACTCTGTTGTAGGGCTGACAGTGTGGAGGGGATAAGGGAGTTGCAGAGAGACCTGCAAAGACTGGAAAATTGGTCCCAAGTCTGGAAGCTGAAATTCAATGCCAAAAACATGTAAAGTTATGCACTTAGGGAACAAAAAAACCTAGAACAGAGGGGATTAATCTGGACACAAACTTCAGAGGAGAGGGTTCTAGGAGTCATCTTGAGTGACTCACTTAAACAAACCAGCCAATGTAACAAAACATTGAGCAAGGCTTTCAGGATGCTGGGGTGCATTAGGAGAGGATTCAACAGTAGCAGGGAGGAGGTACTGTTTTCACAGTATAGGTGGCAGGGGACCAAAAAGGACAGGGGCAGGCTAGAGAATGTACAGCGTAGGTTGACCAGGATGATCCAAAGCCAGGAGGGCAGATTTTTTGAGGATAGATTTAAAGGCACTGAACATGTATTCAATCAAAACCAGAAGAGAAAGGGGGGATGTGATAGAGACCTTCAAGTTCCTGAAAGGAATTAACAAGGTGAACTGTAAGGAACTGTTTACCAGTAACAGAGAAGATAGGACGGGGGTCATGAGTGTAGATTAACGTGGGAAAGGTTTGAAAATGATGTAAGGGATGTCCCGTTGGCATAGCAGTGACGCTACTGCTTGCGATGCTGGCGACCGGAGTTTGGGAACGAGCTCTGAGTCATCGGGGACCAGCCAGGGGATGGAAGCTTGAGCATCACATTCAAAGCTCTATTAACGGATTATCTGAAGGAATCATGCAACTGTTTCAGATGCCGATGACCCCTAAGCCTCGGGTGCCACTCTCAAATCCTACGCCTAAGTATCTCATCCACCCCACATTCCTAACAACAGAAACCTAGGACCTACAAGCCTAGTTCCCTTAATCCAAGATGACCCTGCCTATTCTCTACCTTTTACCTATTCTGGCCTCCCTTTTGGCTGCCTACTCTTTCACCCCAATTTCTACCCTATTCCTTAATACCTCCTTATTTTTTATCATTTAGGTATGAGCTCTTACTCAGCTGAGACTATATGGGATTGTTGTCTCTTCTCATTTCAGTAAAGCGTATCATTATGTACCTTTGCATGTTAATTATGTGGACCGGTATGTATAGGCCCATATTGACCGGCACCTTCGCAATGTTTTTTTTTTTGCACCGTTGTCCACCATAATTGTAATCTTATGACGTGTACTGTATTGTATTTATGCCCAGGACCACCCTGAAAATGAGCTTGCTCAATGGTGTTTATGCCTGGTTAAATAAAGTGGTGGATTGATTGATTGATTTATTGATCCCACAGGATGCTGTTCTCCTCTGGGGAGGGAGGGTTGCTGTCTCTGCTGCTATAATGCCACCTGGGTGCACACAGGTGGTAGTGCAGATGGGAAGACATCTGGGGAGGGATGGACATTGGCCAGATCTCAGAGCGGTACTATGCGTCTGCGTGTATGCATTTTATTGGATCCCTGCTGTGTGCTGACGTCCGTGGGGACAGGGAGAACACCAGGAAAAATGGCCACTGTGCACGAGCATGACAGAGTACCCAGCACCATCCTGGATCTCTTCTGCCTGTCACCATGGTCACAGCTTCCCGACAAAGTGACAAAGTTTGACAGGGGGTTCTTCCCCCACCTCGTCCCTGCCCAGGGGAAAACCATGACTCCACTGGGGAAGGCTTACACACTGGATGGCAAGTAGGGTGAACAACAGCAGACAAGTGTACCTTGGCGACTCCTTTGTGCGCAGGTGGCAGGGGGAGCATAAACAAATGAAATAAAAAGGATGTGAGGGGAGTGTTATTTTACAGAAAGAGTGGGCAAGTCTCTGAATGGTCTGCCAGCAGAGGTGGTGGGTGCCAGAACCATAAATGGCTTCAGACACGGCTGTAATAGAGTCAAGGGGATATTAGCTACTCAGTGGGAAGTGAGGGGGGCAGAAACACAGATAACAGAAGGGGGAATAGGGTAAACAAAGACCCCACAGTGATAATAGAGCCTGTGGTATGACAGGGTAATACAGACAGGTTCTATGTTTCTATGTCCAGTGCTCCCTCTATTATCCGCCCAACTTGGTGCCAGTGTTTTTGGGTGGCGAAGAGAGGATGGTGGATAATAGAGGGTGAATATTAGCTGTACTTGAAAATGAAAAAATGTTAAATGTTAAACATGTTATCAGGAGATTGCTGGTGTGGACATAGAATGTACAATGCAGATACTTTTTTTTAATATTTCAGTTTTGTATATAATGTTTTATTTTGTTGAAAAATTATGGATAAAAATAGTGGACAAACATTTTAAAACGACTTCAATAAATACAGTACAATACATATATAGTACTGTGGAACAGTGAAGTAAACTGCATTAAAGTGCATCTCAAGCCGGCCTGGTGGTGCTGAGGGTTGAGGCGCTGGACGCTACACCTCACGCCACGATGGCGACCTGGGTTCGTGAATGGACTCAGAATGCTGGGGGCTGGCAGAGGAAGAGAGGATTGAGTGTCTGTGGGTCTGTTCTCCTCTCCTGGGGTGAGTTGCAGGGAAGCCTCACTCAGCAGCGGCCCCAAGTGGAGACCGGGAGCACTACATGAGCGGTGCAACAGGGGAACACACAAAAGTGGAAACAGCTCCAGGACCAGCCAGATGACGAGTGCTGGTCCACTGATGCCACTGAATCCCCGTAGAAGCCAGTGCGCCTCCGCAGCACCCTGGGGGCAAGTAGTAGAGTGCGCTGGCCAGCTCCACTGGTGTCTTCCCCCTCAGAGCAGAGGGACCCATCCGGCGAAGGGTTGCAATGGGTTACCTCGGGGATGGCTGAAAATATGAGGACGGAGGCTCAAACAGGGGTAGTGGGAGGCAAGTAGGGGTCCTTGGCGGCTTGAAGGAGTGGCGGGCCCTGGAGCACGTAGGGGAGTAAACAAATAATACAAAAAAAAGTGTATCTCAGATAAACAAGCATAACAGAAGCAAGTTGTTGTATCTTGCAATGAAGGACTAAGCACTTATGAATATCAGACTCATCAGTGAGCTCATATGATTCAAAAAATCTAAGCACAGTGTTTATTGCCTCCTTAGCCTCAAGAACAGAAGGAGGTTTTATCTCCTGTTCTTGGCTATCTTGGCTATCATCATCTTCCTCTTGGGAATCTTGGGGCTGTAAGGAATCATCAGGGACCTTTAAACTTGCAACCATTCTCACAACATCATCATCAGTGAGAGTTTAATAAACCTCACAGTCATTTTCAAATTAAGTAATAAGCCACGAGGAGGTGTGGGTTATCGGGGGATTTACCATGGCTGGAGTGGTGCGCTTCATGGGCAAATCCTCACCAGCCATGATAAATCCCCCTATAGCCCACATCCCCTGAGTGGCTTATTGCGTTTATACCGTGGACCTGTTTTTTAAAGAATTTGAGATTAAAGTGATTTTACTTGAAAATGTGTCTTTTTTGGGTTGGTTTTTCCTGTAATATTCTTCCACTGTGTGTTTAAATAGTTCCCTGTTGCTAGGTAGAATATTTTAAGTAGATGGCAGTCTCCCCCCCCTCCTTTTCTCCAGCTGTGGGCAAAAGTAAAAAAGGAGAAAGTCTTTACCATGCATGTTATCGCACTATTGTGTGTAGCTGTCTCTCTGTCTCTCGCAGGTCCTGGTTTGATTCGGGAAGCATCATGGTAATAAAGACGTAGGAAAATCTTCGCTGCTCTGTCTCGGTACAGAGGATTACGGTTGTCTATAGTTTTATTTTGAGCAGTCCACAGGGTTATTATTTTTATTTTTTAATAAGAGAAACAAAGACAACGGTCTCTGTTCTGTTTTAGTGGTGGCAGAGTGGTATGCGGTGTGAGTGTTCACAGGCTGTGGTCCATCTGCATGTTTACTTCCGGGTGCATTTTTGTGGTGCGCAAGGACAGTACAGTAGCTTGAATTGGTGCCATTTTGTATTTTTTAATTATGTTTTTGGGACTAAGTTAATGTATCTGGGGTTTTCTGCTCTGTTCTTCGGTTCCGCAACACTGGAGAGGATCCGAGGACAGAGGATGGTGAGCAGCAATGGCAGGAGATTTAAAGTACGAGGCACTGATGTTTCTGCCTTCCTGGTGCCCCGTCTTCGGCAGTCCTGGGACAAGAAGGTGAAGATTTTGGTAAAAAAGGGGACAAGGAATGAATTAGGGTGATTATGAATTTGGTGGGGGGCATAACATTTTGTTCAGCTGCACTCTCTTTAAAAAATTCTGCTTCTGTGTCTCATTTAGCGGGGTTTCAAGATGGCCATTTTCTGCTGCCAGCTCTGGGGTTCGGAAGGATTTTAGAGATGGGGCTGACTGGCACCTTTGCCATGGGTATATCGTAGGATTTATCACAGCAGAAAGGTGCCAGGCAGCCAGTTAGAATACAGGATTTAGTGTTTATATTTATGTCCATGGTATAGTGATAAATATTCAGCAGCTGAAATTATCATTTCGGACTGTATAGCCATGCCACCAGACACAGTTCTTATAAGGTCATTCAGTTCAGTGCCATCATGCTCAGGAGGCACTCTTGCCACGGATACAAGTCGAAGTGTGATGCCAGCAGTTTTGTATTGTCTCTGCTGTAACAGAGTCCCATGCCACTTTAATGAATCTAATGATATCACCAAGTAACAGTGACTGTTGTTTCCCACTGTTGATACAGTCGATTAAATACTGAAGGTGCTGCCTTCTGTAATGACCTTTAAAAGATTAAATAATGCCTGCATCAAGTGGCTGTAAGTGGTTTGTGGTTGGTGGGAGGAAGTGGATTTTGACATTTTCAAAAGATTTTGGGACAATATGTGTTGGAGCATTGTCCAGAAGGAGCAAAATCTTCCTTTTCTCCCTCATGGAAGTGTTTAGGTTATTTAAGCACTGTGCAAAAAATGGCTGAGTCTATCCAGGCCTTCTTGTTAGCTCTGTATTCTACATAAAGACTGGCATTAAATGTTGTGAAGCGCCTTTGGCTTGCAAACTTTCCTATCGCAAGGGGTTTTAATTTTTTAGTGCTATCTGCATTGCAAGTTAGAGCAACTGTTATTCTTTCTTTGCATCTCAACACCTTTTTTAAACTCATTGGTGGTCAGTGATCGTCAGGCAACATTTTAAAAAAACAAGCCTGTTTCATCCATGTTGAAGCAGTCCCATGCAGCTTACTGCTCTGCTACACATCTGGCACTAAGCATGCTTTCACTTATAACCTGTTTACTTTCCCCAGATGTAATGGGGCAGGCTATATTGGTTCTGCTCTTAAATTTCTGGAGCCAGCCATTAGAGTATGACAAATCAGTGACATTTATTTGTCCCCCAAAATACTTAGCTTTGTGTTTCAGAATTTCATCTGCGACAAGAATATTCTTTGCCCTGGCGTTGCTGAACCGGAGAAATAATGCCTCCTCTCAGTCTGCATGCTTCAGAGTTTATTTGGATTTCCTGGAGTCAGCAGCTGCTGTCTTGGACCACTCCTCTTTTCTGGCAAGGACATCACCTATGGTTTGCCGAGCCACTGGCCCGCCCCACAGTGTGGAAAAATGACGAGCAATATCTTGCTGGGTTGCATGTGGATTATCACCTGCAAGTTTAATGATTAGGTTCTTCTGAGCTACGGTTAGAGCAAGACGCATTCGCTTTCCATACGCCGCCTTGGCCATCATTTTGCTGCCGACTTCCTGGCTCCCACTTCTGTGTCACCACCAGCACCCCGACCCTCAACCCTGGAAGTGATGCTTTTATGTGGCCCAGAGTGGTCTAATTGAAATTTCAAACGAATGGTAAAAAGGAGCAACAAAGGAACAATGTACTAACATACTAAAGAAGCCAGCAGAATAGGCCAAATGGTCTGTCTTGTCTGCTCGAAGCCAGCAACCTAATGGCTGCTCGCCTTACCACCCCCCCCCCCGAGGGTCCTTTTCAGTTTCAGTTTCCCCTTGTACATATCCAACCCCCTCTTGAATCCCTCCACTGTGCCCTCCTCCACCGGGCTCCCAGGCAGCACATTCCACGGTTCCACCACCCTCTCAGTGAAAAAAATTCTTCTATGCTCCCTTCTCTAATTTCCCCCCTCCAGCCTCCACCCATGGCCCCTGGTTGTTCCTCCCTTCTTAAGCCTAAAGAGCTCCTTGGTTCCACTCCTGGTTATTCCTTTTACATACTTGAAAACCTCTATCATATCTCCCCTATCCTTCCTCTCCTCCAATGAGTAAAGCCCAAGCTCCTCTAGTCTTTTCTCATAAGGCTTCCCCTCCGTGCCCCGAATCATCCTGGTTGCTCTCCTCTGAACCCTCTTCAGCAGCTCTATGTCCTTTTTCAGATGAGGTCTCCAGAACTGTACACAGTACTCAAGCTGCGGCCTGACCAAGGCATTATACAGTGCAGTAATCACTTTTTTATTTGTGTTTAAACACCATGAAAATACCCCCCCTCCCAAAAAAAAAAAAAAAACGCTTGTAAATTGGAGATGTTCTATACAGCACAGCACAAGGGGAGCTACGGAGAGTAACGGATCAAATGTGGGTAACTGAGGAAAGCTGATAATTAGTGATAAATGATGCTGCTAACATGCGCATAAAGAACATTTCCTAAATTACGGAATACATAATTAAATTAAAATGCTCCTTTTTCAGTACTTTGACAGTGTGCATCGTGAGGGGTCAGGCGAGCAGCATGATGACACATGACGCTGGTTTTGATGGCGGAAGACAGAGGAAGATTATAATCGGCGACTGGGCAATCGGGGAATCAAAGGCGGATGGCTGAAACCAAGGGAGGTGGATGAGAGAGGGGATTAATATAGGGATGTGATTGGGACCAGAGGTAAGGACGGCGGTAACTGAGGGTGGCGGTTTATCGAGGGGCGAATAAGTGAGGGAGCACTGTATCTTTTGTTGCGAGATATGATCTGTTGAAATCCGAAATCAAATTGCAGTAAGCTGGGTGCTTTAAATCCAAACTGTATGAAGCCTGCAGATGAACAATATCATAGAAGACAACTGCTGAACAGCAAAGGGATAAAAGTGATGGACCATCGGTTTTCTTCTGTCCCATAGAATGCATATGTTCTTTTGAAATTGGTTTAATAACGTTGTGAACATTTTATTTGGCCTATAAGTTGTCTGTCCTCGGGAAATGTATTTGCATATACACAACTGATAGAATCAGCTGTTGGATTCAGTTGAGAGATACTGAAGTTGAAGCTTTGCATCTTTGGCTCTGGGGTACATTATTTGCATCTGTCTGACATATATTGTTAAAACTGACACTCCTTCTGCAACGACTCAAAGTAGATAGCTCAAAGATAGCTATGTTTGTTTTTCTGATTGTTGAATATGTTGCAGGGGTCAGTTGGCATGCAGTCAAGAGGTGGTAGTTTTTTTTTATTGGGCAAGTAAAATTTCCCTTTTAATAGCCCTGCTGGCTACTACAGGAGGAACAATTTCATTAAATATATCAGTTGGGTAACTGAGCTGTCTGCAGGGCAGTGGAATTTCCCAGTCACTAACCCATGTGACTGGTGGCATCAAAACTTAATTTGGACTCCTGCATTGTATGTTGTCGTATGCATGCAAAAGCAGTCCTGCAGGGCTGTAAAATGGCAATGCTAAAGTGTTGTGGCGTTAATTGTTATTGAGAAAGAAGCATATGAAATCAAAGACTAAGATTTATCTCTCTCGGCTAAAAGGAATTTTGTAGCTACATTATATAAGAGCTGCTGCCTTCGGGACTCGTCGATCCAGGTTTGAGTTCCAAAAAGGACTGGAGAGAAGTCTGCCCAAGAAACAGGGCAGGCATAACAGTAGCTTGGATCAAGAATTGCATGAGACTTGCCTGACAGCGTAGCGGTAGGGTGCCACTCATGATGCCAATTACCTGAATATGGGAATGAGCCAGAAGAATGCACCTGGATGCATTTTATAAAGAGAAGACGACTAGAAGTTTCAAGACTCGTGTTGAACACTGTAGAGCAATCGATAGAGAGGATGTCACTTATGCATCGTTAGCCAACATAAAACAAGCTATCAATAGATCTGAACATCAATTCCTGTTTAAAGCACTTGATAAGGGCCTGGTGGCGGACTCTGGTCACCTTGGGTCAGCTGGGGGAAGGAGGATTGAGCATCCCAGGGACTGCTCTCCTCCTTCGGGGAGGGTGGGAAGGGATATCTGTGGTAGTGCTGGCTCCTGGTGGTGGCCGGGGAATAGAGCTGCTTGCAGATTACTAGAAGGGGCAGTGTGGGTGGACGTCAGATGTGTGGCGCATGGGAATGTGCGCCGCAGTGTCCTTGGCATCCCTGCACGCTTGCGCCGTGGGGGTAATTAAGGGGGAAAATATCCTAGCTGAATCCTCCAGCGCTTGTAATGGTCTGCCGCGGCACTGCACCGGACACTCCAGGAGCTCCCTCTGGCCCTGAATCCTTGGTCTTCTGCGCCATCTTGATGTGGCCTATACAGAGGGAGATGGAAGAGAGGTTGAATGCTCGGGCTTGGTGCCCGGTGCAGGAGCCACCAGCAAGACCGGAATGGGGAATCAATGAGAAACACCCCAAGCTGAGGCGGTAGGCAAGAAAAGAAATGAACAAAACAAAAAAGCACTTGATAAGGTTAGCCCAAAGTCCCATGGAGGAGACTTTAATAATTTGGTTTTAAAAAGGGAAGATTTCTAGATTATCAATTTACAAGCCACAAAAATGCAAGGTTTAAATGCTGGATTTGAATTAAAACCTTATTTGAAATAAGATAGCTATACTTGATTGTTTATAATTTACAGGTGCAATATTGTAAGGTAACAGGATGACCATGAAAGGGCGTTTTCATTGATGTGGTTATCAGCTCCATTATTTTAGATTAAGATGGACTTTTTTAAATTATTGTTATTTTGGGAAGGGGGTCAAAATAAATAATAACTTTGGCAGCCTGGGTTCGGTGACAGACTCGGGTTCTCGGGGGTCGGTTGGGGGAGAGAGAGAATGAGTGCCCGACGGCTGCTCTCCCTCTCTGGGGGAGGGCTGTAAGCTAGCCCCGTCGTGTTACTGCCATCTCCTGGGTTAATCTGGGTATTGGCAGTGCGGTCGAGGAAGCAACTGAATGGGAGGGGCAGACGTTGACCGAGGGTCCTGAGCGGAGGCACATCTCAGCGTGCCTCCATCTCATTGGCCCTTCTCGAGCTCCGACGTCAGCAGGGGAGGGCACAGAAAAGGGAAAAAACACTGTCCAGATTTAGGTGATGAACCCCAACTCCGGGGTCCAAGGCAGGAAATGGGAGTAGACTCTGATGTGCACGCTCCTCACTTAAGTGATTGAGGGGAGGTTTGAGGGTACCTCCACCGCCCTGCCTGGAGGGTAATCTGAGGCCCTGAAGGTAAGATAGGAGAAGCATAGCACTCTGAGAGCAGACATCTCAGTACTGCTGACTGGGCTTGGTGAGGGGAGTTCTGAGAGAGTGATCTGGGGCAGCAGCGGGAGTATAAAGAATGAGTTAAAAAAAATAACTTCTGAATTTTTGATATTTGACCTCTGGTTATAACCATGTACTAAATCTCAATTTTAGATTATCACTATAGATGTATTACCATAGATATATACAAGTGCAGTTGGTTATAGTTTAAATGTTTTTGATATTATTGTTAGTGTTATTTTATATGGATTAGTGCACTTTTTGACACTTTTCACTTTGTTAGTTGTAAATATGTTTGGGGTTTGAGCCTTTTTGAATATGGTACTTTGTGGCACCCTATGACATCTTAAATCTTGGACTTATTTAAGAGGAGGCTCAATCTATGTGGTTCACCTTTGAGAAAGGTTCGGTGGACCTGAAATGCATCAGGTGACCCTGGGCATCTGTCTTTTTGTGTTTTTTGACACTTGTTATAGGATTCACGGATAAGTATTAACTTTTATTTATTTATTTTATAGAATCAGAATTACAACCCTTTGAGTCAGGGATTCATTTACAAAGGCTCTTCATCAAAAAACAGCGAGTACAAAACACATACAAGCACAGTAAACATATTATACAGAGAATTATACAGGAATAATTTACATATATGTACTGTACATTGTTACAGTGAATGTACATAGTTACAGTGAATAAAGCCCAACATGGGAGAGACACTCTGTAGGTCCTATACAATGTGGTAGCTAAATTACATATATGTACATAGATACAGTGAAAAGAGTCCAATATGGGAGAGACATTCTATGCAGTTTCTGAACAATGTGGTAACTACAATATCATAGAGCAAGCAAGAGACTACAGTATCAATACTTATAGAACTTGTGTGTCGATTTTTGTATCAGTGATGAGTGCCCATTTTTTGGGGGGGGTTTGTAGTTAAGTGATTAATATTGAGAGCACCACCTTCCCTGTGCGGGCTTTTTTTGTATGTCATATTTGGGTCCACTCATGTGTAAGGGAGCACAGGTCTTTTTTTTTTTTTACAATTTATTTACCCAGTGTAGCCCAGCTGAGATGCAACATTTTGCTTCTCGTGACTTTCTGCTTCTTCCCATTTCCACAGGTGGGTGGATTGGAGAACTACCAGGCTAAGGGACTTGGTCATGGTCACACAGTGAGGTTTTGACTATAATGGGGGGTAAACATGCAGGCTTCTAGGTCCCAAGCTGGTGCTCTGACAACTAGACCACACTGCCTTCACAGATCCCACCAAAACAAGATTTCTACCCAGGGGTTGAGACCAAATGGAAACAGTACATGCTGCTACAACGGGCTCTTTGCCAGACCAGACTGTGCTAACATTTAAGGTTTTCAACACATTTTGTTAAGCAGTACAGCAGGAGAGTCTATGAATTTTCTATGCATGATGAGACTTGGGCTTTTGTATAGTGATAAATGGCTAGAAGCTGTCTCAAGAACTTCATTTCCCAGAACTACAGTGCCAGTCAAAACAGTGGCTGCGTTCAAGGAAATGGTCACCCCAGGCAACAGCCTCCTCGCCACATCCATTTGCAGCTTGGCCAATGATAACTACCGCCACAGTGCCCTTCAGTGGCTGGTTTACCCCTGGCTACAGCAATCCAGGTGCAAAGGGAAATCCAAAACTAAGGGCTGCAGATTGCAGGGTGGTGATCTGCATCCTAGAGACTAAAACGGAGCTGTAGTAGGGGGGAGCATGCAGCAGTCTAAGAACTCTACACCATCACCTCCTTCCTCTTAGAGCCTGCCTTCTCAGCATTCGTCCCCTGACACTGTTCAGTTCTATCTGCTGAATCTCCCTGTCGTCTCTCCTGTGTGAGTTACCACTTCTAGGCTCAAGCAGCTGCTGTAACTCACAACTCTGGAATGGAGATCATAAATGAGGATGACACATGGATACTTCCGCCTTCCAGAATAAATGAAGGGACATCATATCTCTGTGCTTCTGCCTCAGCACACTGTGCTTAACTACTGCAGTAGAACATTTGTATCTGTGCCTCAGGTTCATGGGCCTGGACATGGCCAAAGGTACAGTATTGTGTTTGTAACTCAGAGGTCCCGGATTCAGTTATATGCATTGGTTGCTTCCCATTTCCCTCCCTCCCTCCTACAATTTCTTATCAGTGGGTACTTGGAAATAAGAACATCAGTTGCAGCCTCTTCGTCGTTACTATGCTCCCCCCACTCGCACTTGGGTGCCAGTGTAACCTCCAACCACCATAGGGACTCTGGCTGCAACACTGGCTAAAGCTGACACCCTTTCAGGCCAGGTATGTGACCATAAATGCTTACAGAGCCTAATGCCCCTTTTCTTAGTTACTCCCTCAGACACATATCCTTACTGTGCCTCTTCTGTCCTCTTCATCACATACTGACCCTTTTCTAATGGGGCAGATAACACCTCTCACCACTGCATGCACTGAGCCCCTCCCCACCCATCAATGGATCTTAAACCTCTGCCTCCCTTGGTAGAATACATGAAACTGCCTCAAATGCCTAGTCTTCCCTTCTACCCCACTATTCCCCCTACGGTTTCACCTACCAAGTATATCCATCGTGCATGACTGCACCCCAGCTTGTACATCCTTTATGGGAAGCTTGCTCTTCACACTAATGATGTTACCCCCCCCAGTCAGGTGTTGCTGTGCTAGCTCTGTTGACTGACAGGACCTATAGCACAGCACGTGTGGCTCCCCATACCTGGACTCGTGTGGATCCTTCAATTCTAGTTTAAGAATGTTATCAAAAATAGTGTTAACTGAATCAAATGTTCTACTGTTAATTATGATCATATAATGTATGGTAGAACATTGTTATAGGTAGAAATCTACCTTTTTATAACAAAGTTTTACCATTGATGTGATGTCATGATGTTGTTAACCTATTGATGGTACGTCACATCGATGGGTTAACAACCGGGAACAGTCTGGGCATGTGCGCAAATGGATTGGACGGCCTAGAAACGGCCGCGGCGGTGAGGGCAGAGCAGCGGCAACATAAAAAAAACTGCAGTAAGGAACTGCTTTCTTTTGTATAAACCTAAATTGTACCATACACTATAAAATATAAGGTATGGTACATTGATGGGTAACTGTTTTGTTAACTCATCTCAAGGTTGCCATGGCGTCCTAAAACTCTCAAGCTTGGCTCTCGAGGTTTATGTGGTCACCCTGGCAACCTCTCGATGGTTAACAAACCAGTTAACCATCGATGACCATACATTATCCTCTATGTTTACTGTGTTGCTCAGTCTATGGATGGCCTGATTATAGAACACCAACTGGACTATTACAAGATATCTGAATTCCATGACAGCATCATCATCATAAAAAGTGGCTGATCCTTGATATCACTTCTTATTTATATCTTGCTAATTGATTAGCTCTATAGAAAGTCTAGGAATTAAAATAATCTAATGGAATGTCAAAAGGATGAACAATCCTGGTAAAAAAGAAAACATTCTGTCTTATCTCAAAAATATTAAGGCAGAGGTAACCCACCCTCAAGAAACCCACTTTACTAATTGCACAATTTAGTGGTTACGAAAGGGGTGGCTTAGTCAAATAGTGAATAGCCCTGCATCCTCTAAAACCAAAGACTGAGCTATATTCTTTCATAAGTTTTTGTCTGTGTTTCTTTAAGTCCATCCCATGGAAGGTAGGGAAGGTCCACTCAGAGGCAGAGGGCAAAATGGCAGCTGAGTCATGGCCCTACTGTCCTATCCCTGTGGCCAAATCATACTTGCAGTTTTTACAAACCCCTTAGCGATGATCACTCCTTATTTCCAACACTTAGCCAGGCATTTCAGACATCTCAAGATACACCCACGTTCCCACCATAATTGGTGGTGATTCACACCACTAACAACAATCCAGTACATTACCACACTGGCCTGAACAAGCCCCATCACTGAATGGGGACTCCAGAAAATCTGAAAGCAGGATCACACCACGGGACGTGACTTTTCATTTTGATATTATGCCCATGACTGCTGTAGTCATATTGGCTTTTCCTGTAGTCAGCCTAGCAACCCCAGCCATGTAGAATCTAAGCATCAGCAATGTAAACATCTCTTATACTGTCAAACGTACTTTTTTTTTTAACTTGCATTTTATACTCCTCCCCCTGCTTCCCGAGCCCCGCACCTTCAGGAGTCGCTTATGGTGTCTTTCTCTGCTTCTTCACCTAACTGGAGCCTGTGGGTACCCCCATGTAGCCATGGTTCTTCCCCCCCAGGTGGGGACGAGGTGGGGCCCATACACCCCAAATGTTCTGGTTTCATCGGATCCCGACAAGACAGGCAAGAAAGAACTGTGGGGTTTGCACCAAGAGCTCTGTCTTCCCGGTGCTCAGGAAGCTCATTTTCATTGTTTCTGTGGATGTGACACACCCCAATGTCGAGGCATAACCGCCAACGTCCATCCACACCTCCCCTCTTCCCATGGCTGAATGCTTCTTGTACCCCAGGCCTCCACCTAGGGCCAGTCAAGTGCCAAACATCAGCCCCCCCTCCCAGAGAAGGCGAGTGGTCCCAAGCACACTCAGCCTCCTCTCCCGGCTGGCCCGCCAACTCTCCGGGCTCATTCCCGAACCCATGTCACTGGCATAGCGAGCAGTAGCACAATCACTGTGCTGGCTGGCCGGCCCCCTGCCAAACTTTCTTGCCTTGTTTCTCTACAGGGCAGCAATGCAGGTTTCCCTAGATGGAGCGTTAACCACCTCTTTCTTTATGACCCTGATTTCTGCACCTGGGCCAAAAAGAGGCCACACTCTTCTTTGAGACCTACCTTACCCCCAAAGTGTCACACAGAATGGTACTGGAGGTCTTAGAAGCTTATATGAGGGCCTGTATAATAACCTACTTCATGGCAAAGTGCAAACAATGAGACAGGTACAAATCCAACTTGAGGATGAACTCTCCCAGATCGAAGGGAAGTAGGAAAATCCCAATTCCCTCACCACATTTGAATGCACAAATAATTTGTTTCAAATTTAAAATCAATCTCCCACTTGAACACAAGTCAGAATGGGCTATACATAGGTCCCAACTTAAATTTTGTGACTCTGAGGACAAATGCCAGAACCTTGGCCTGTCTACATAAGTAACACACAGAGTTCCGCAGTGGTGCTCTTTGGTATACATCTGACACCCTCATCACCACCAATAAGTGCATACACTCCTCAATATGGGATTTGTATAAGTCTGTATATACCTTAACACTTAAGAAAGCCCATATTGAATGATTTCCTGGTGATCACTCCACCACTACAGCTCTCCAAGAGGCACAGATATTCCTTGGAGACCCTGTGACGCTCTGCCTATCTACTTGTTATTATATTGTATTATATTTGTGATATAAATATATGTTTATTTGAATGTCTGCTTAGGAGAAATGGCAGCTACCAGGCCATGGGAAAGACTAGCTTTTAAAGGGGCCTGACCTTTTGACCTCAGAGGCCCTGGCTTGCTGAAACGGCTGGCTGTAGTAAAACTGACCCAGTGAATAAATTAAGTAAGAGCTTCCTTTTGACATCTCCTGGCATGCCTGTGTTAGCTGTTATGCAGTAGGTTGTAAAATGACAACTACTTTGAAATCCAGGAAGACATAGAAGATTGCATTTTTTACGACATCTTAGGAAGCAACAAGTTCTAATAGAGACCTGTTACATCTCTCACCACTAGGAGAGACAATAGTTGTCAGGAAGGTGCTCTGGAGCTCAAAGGGGAATGCTCTGATGAAGGAGACTGTCATAACTTGATATTGCTATCTTTGCAGATTACAAACAAGCAGTAAAATGACACCCTTTTGGATATATTTGGTCATGTTACAAATTAATTACAGGACTAACAGTGTCCTCATGAGCTGTGACCTCACAGGATGGGAGGGACATTTTGGCTTATTATCACTCTGGCTGAAAGGAGTTTGTTCTTCTATTTCTGGATTCCTAAGAGAACACACACTGTATTTCAGGACTTGAAGGCACTTCTGTCACAAATAGGTAATATCCAACTGGAAACTGAGATAGGACTAGAAATTCTGTTACAGGCGTTTGTTTTGTACTTCCCATTTCTTTTGACTGTAAACGTTAATGCATATATGGTTTGTGTTTTGCATTTATTTACAATTGTTTTAATTTTAGTAAACATTTTGATTTCCTTAATTCTGCCTGAGTCTTTTCTCATTTTTGCATGTGAATACTGAGACGGTGTTGATAAAGCTGACAGAACTGTTAAGGGCTTAAAGTGTGTTACCATCTTGCAAAGGTAAGAAAATACCTTGGTCTCAATTGAGTCAAAAAGGGGAGAATTGTGAACCAGGCTGGGCTGCTCACTGGGTTAAGTATTGCACTGCATTTCCCTGAAGAGGGTGTGATATTTGATCCTGTTAACTGGGTGTGCTAGTGAAAAGGGGTTCATATTTTACCTCAAGACTCGAGACTAGTAGGTGTTTCGGACCCAAAACAGACAGGAGGGTTACCCTGTTTGTCTTCTGTTCACATATTGCACTTCGAGGTTGGGTACTGTGGGACCAGAGGGCCTGACCTATGGAGTGTGTTTGTGATGACCCCTTTTCACTCTGGATGAAGTTCATACTCCTCTTAAAGTCCTAGTGGCTAGGAAGTCTCTGGGGAAGAATGGCTTCTTATGGATCTGTGCCAGATAATACCAGACCAGGTGATACCCCACCTTCTCAACAGGTTTAATGAGGTGTTCCTCAAAAAAAACTGTGCCCTCTCACATTAAATGAGACAAGTCATAATAATCGTCCTCCCAAAAGGGAAGGATGTTCAAGACAGTGTCAGCTGCCAACCCACTTCTCTCATCTCTGCCTACAACAGAATTCTAGCCAAAGAGCTTGCAAGCAGGCTTGAGCAGGCACTTCCTACCTTAATATACCCAGTACAAGCAGGCTTTATGACAGGCATGTTGGGGCCAATAACACCAGAGCTCTTATCATCCACCTTTGGCATACAAAATGATTCCATCTCCCCTTGACTGCCATTGCAATTGATGTACACAAAACATTTGACACTGTGGAGTGGGGCTATCTCCTTCAAAGCCTGCAGGCATTTGGATTCAGTCCCACATTACAAGACTGGGTCCATATGCTGTATACTAGGCTCAAAGCCTCAGTATGTATAACCACGTCCTTTCCAAACCCTTTTCCTGCCATAGAGGCACCAGCAGAGGTTAACTTCTCTCCCCAACCTCTTCCTACAAGTCTTGGAACCCTCTACCTGTATATTACTAAGCAGAGATAATGCAAAGCATTGAAATCTACAGATTCACACAAAACGTCAGCTGATTTCCAGAAGACTTTGTTTTCTCAGTATCTAATCCTGTGGCATCTCTCTCCTCTTATGTCCACCCTAAACATATTTGCTACATGATTGAGCCTAACTATTAGCTGGTCAAAGACCATGTTCACTCACCTAAACCAGCTGTGCTCTCAGTACTGTTGTGTCAGAATTTATATCAAATGGGAGGGTGAAGATATTACTTATCTTAGCTTTCAGATTTCTGTCAATATACACATATGGATGTACATTCCTTGGCCTTGGTTCAGAACATAGAAGTGTATTGCCATTGGCGGTCCAAACGACAGCTCTTAATTGTAGACAAGGTTAACGCCATCAGGATAATGTCACAGCAAAAGCTTTCATACTGTATCAGTCATTTACCCATAAATGTATATGTATATGTGAAATGCTAATAGCATAGACTGTATCATCTGTCAATTTTTCTGAAAATGGAAGCCCCACAGGTTTAAATCCTAGGAAGTTCCTAATGCATTAACATGGAGGAGTATGGGGCCTCCCCTGGCTGAAACAGTATTTATTTATTTCAAAAGTTGTACCAGGAAAGACATACTGAGCTAGTAGCAGATCACTTCCAGATGTGTCCTGGGGGAAGGAGAGGATACAGTTTAACTAGACAAGTACAGCGTTCAGAAAATACAATGAAATGTTAAGAACAGCAAAATCAACAAATTCACTGGCAATATTTTTGAGCAGAAAATCTACAATAATAAGTGCAGAAGAACAATATGCAGTATGCAACATTGTAGTATTAAGTAGGGGTGGGGAAAATTGCTGAAAACTGGGGGAGGGGTGCTGTACTAGAGTCAGTACAAGGTAGAGAGCATCAAAAATTCTGAAAGACAAAAATAATAAAAGTCCTGGGCCCATTGTTGGGAGCAACTGCAGGTGTGAATAGTGAAATAACAGGACAGATTTCAGTGCGTGAAAAGGAGCAGCAGAGCGGATGAAGTGGGAAGAGAGCCCCCAAGTTTAGGGAAGCAGAAGGAGAAGGAGAAGACAGCTTGACCAGACTATTTAAGTAGGGGAAGAATGAGAGCCAGAGTTATGGAGTACTTACTAAGCATACTGTATGCAGCAAGCCTTAAAATGGCTCAGACTACCAAAACCTGACTTCCCTAAACCTGACTTCCCTGTTTGGATTATCTTGGAAGATGCCCAGAGCCATGAGCTGTGCCTGAGTAGCCTCTTTGAGATGAAGCTGCCCACTTCCCTTCACAAGCACTCCATAAATTCAGCAACACACAAAGTATGGGGTAATGTGTCCAGCTTTTTCTCCCATCTAAAACCGTTCACTGCAGTTGGCACATAAATACATAAATAATGATGGCAGATAAGGGCCTTTGGCACAATCCTTGCATTTGTATAGAGGATACGGTAAGCCTTACTTTTGGAAAAGCTGGATGACCTGGAGGATTTGCTTCATCCAAGATGTGGTTGAGATAGCTGATAGCAACCCGATCTCATTCTAGCAGCTGGTTGCTAAATTTAACCTCCCAGAAGTGACTTTTGGAGATTTCTGCAGCTTCTTCAGTCCATACTCACAGCACAACCCCATGCTCTAGACGTAGACCCAGTCAGTCTCTTCAAACTATGGTTTATTAGACCTAAGGGCACCACTGGATACATGTATGATTCCATTAGAGACTAGCTACCTCCCACCAAAGCTGCTTGTCTAGCTTGCAAAACAGAATTAAATACTCTTATCCCTGAAGAAATAAAGTTTCACTGTTTACGTTTTGCATGTACAGCATGCATATACTCAAAAGGCAGACTCGTCCAGAGTTAAGATCATACACAGATGGTACCATACCCCTCAAGCTTTCTACACAGTGGGTCTCCTTCCCCATACATGTTGCAAGAGGTGCAATTCAGAGGGTGAACACCTAACCCACATCCTCTTATGCTCTACCACTTTTAGTCAGGTCTGCTCTGCAACTGTGGTACAGTATGGGGTATGATAATCCCCATCCCCATATATTGCTCCTCATGGGTGATCTATTAGAACTCTCCTGACTTCCCTCATCACGTACTAGCTGGCTACGGGCTGCTTAAAATGCTTAATCCTGCTGAAATAGAGACAGCCTGGCCCTCTCTCTGTACTAGACCAACACAAAGCTCAGGCCAGGTTGGCTACATTTTTTTGTATACTTTCTTTCTGCACTGCCCTCCATAGAACTCTTTCAGGCAGACCCCACTCGCTGCAACTGCTCTACCACCCGCCTATCGGGAAATCGGGAACAGACACTCCCAACCCTACCCTGATCCAGTGACTCCCGAACCGGACCCAAGGCAAAGCAGGGGATCAGGAGAGCCGATAAGATGAGTTCATTGTTGGGTGTATGGCGGCGGGCACTGGAGGTTGCTGTCGTCTGTCTGTGGGGCCAGGGAGTTCTCCTTACTGCTGCATGGTCCCCTGGAGAGGGGACATGCAATGATGCTCTGCACGCGACGAGCACGTTCCTACACCCACGTATAAGGCTTCCGCCGCCTCTTCCAACCCCGGAAGAGCATGCCACAAGTTGCTCCACCCCTAGTCACCACTAGAAGCCGCTAGCACTGCGGCAAGCATACCCAACCACCCCCAGGAAAGGAGAGCAGTCCTCCAAATGCTCAATCCTTTTCTGCCCTTGCCAACCCCCAACGGCCCGAGTTTGCTCTCGAACCCAGGTCGCCAGCATTGCACGAGGTGTGGCGTCCAGTGCCTCAACCCTCAGCACCACCGGGCCAGCTTGGCTGGCTAATTTTGAATGGTTAAGTGACATTGCTGTACACACAGACCAGAAGTATCAAGAGAAACTACAGCCATACTTACACTCTTACCTTTGCAATATATTGTACATCAGCTGTGCAACCCCCCCACCGCTGCTCTAGTACCAACGCTTAGCACTAGACAGCTTCCAACCCAATGATTTAATTACTGTTGCTGATAATAGGCAAGATACAGTCTTTCTGTATGTGACTTTTACAATCTGTCACTACTCCACTGTTCCCATATTCATGGACCCATGACTCTACCTTCAGCTTATGTGGCTACCCTTCATAGCCTAATATTAGTCTGTCTTGTTTGTTGGATACTGTCTTGCATGTTGGATACAACAACTATTCCAGCTTCAGTTTACACTACATGTATTATGCTTATCACAACACTGAATGTTTGTGCTGTCAAATTGTCAATAACATGCTTTTTAACAAATGGAAAGTCTTGCCAGGAAGGGCCTACCGAGCTGTGAAACCAGTCCTTTCTAGAGGCATCCTGGGTGTAGGGTTCAAGTGGCTAGTGAAAATGCATGGCATACAGTAAAAAGCAATATGCATACAGTTTAAATAAAGGCATATGTAGGTGGTGAAGCATATAGTAAACAGCATACAGTGGAAATGCCACACTTCATGACTACAAGTTGCATACTGTAGCCAGCAATAAAACGTTATAGATATTGAAAAACTATGATAATCAGCACACAGGATTTATTGGAATACAAACCAGACATATGATAAGGGTCAGGAAGGAATTCTCTATATTACTGTGGCCTTTGACCACTATTGTTAACAATTGTCATATTTGCATTGTACTGTTGACGCTTGTGATTTCCCTCAGCTGTTACCAATGTATGCCAAACCCTACTACTGTCTTAGTTTTGAGATGGCACTTACCTCGTATAACACGTATCTTATGCTTGCTGCTGAGTTACCCTATTTTATGTATTTTGTTTCCTACAATTGTTGTATCTGAACATTGTTACTTTTCCGTACTGTTACAGATTTTGTCATGTATTCTGTACACTGCTTTGTAACCTCCAGGGTCATATCTGAAAATAGTCATTAATGCACCTTACCCGGTAAACAAAAACTAAATAAATAAATCTAAAGGTAGCACCTAAAGACAAGAGCAGACATATAAAGGTAGCATCTAAAGACAAGAGCAGACACATCACAGATTGAAATGGAAATGCAAACAAAACAGCTGAAAATGTAATACGTTTGAAAACATGAAAACAAAAACTATAGATCTGTTTACACAGCTGCAGTGCTATAACATTTGCACCACTCCTCCCCTGCTGCGATCTCATCAGTGGGGTCAGTTCACTGTTTACACAGCCCTCCCTTGCGCCGATACAGGCTGCACTGGAGAGGGGCTGTGGGGATGGGTTGGGAGAAGTGGAGAAGTCTGGGAGCAGCTGCTTTTTATTGGAGCGAGCATCGCAGCATGTTTACATCACCACATGATATGCTCACTCCGATAAACATTCCTACCCCTGCACCGGAACAAAAACAGGATCCAAAGTACCCATAGTACGGTCTGATAAGTGTCCACACTGCCGACTTTGCAGCACATCAACCTGTGGGCATGGGTGATGTGCAAAGATGGCAGTATAAATGTGCCTTATGTTGCTTGTCATTACCCATACATTGCTGTTTCACTGCTGGGACTGAATCCCCTCGCTTGATATTGCAAACCTCCTGAAATTTACTGTAAATGTTGGCAGCTTTTAGATTCAGATTGGTCACCATGAATTGTAAGTGGGCCTGCCCTTACCAGCACATGAGCATTGTTCTAAATATTTTCTGTGCCTTTTGTCCGTTTCTTGGGAGTTTCGCGTGACTGACAGAGGTGGTAGCAGCCAGATAAAAGCAGGTTTGTAATAGCTGGTGATGATGATGGTGGCACAACAGCTACTTTGCTAGTTTTCTCATTGTCTGTTTGCTTATGCCAGACATATTCCAGAAGCACTAATGATGCTGGCTCAGTGAAAATCAGTCCTGGTAATTCTCTGCCTCACAGTTTTCCTACCCTCATGTGGGTATTGTTCTTCAAAAGTGCTCCCTACCCATCCTGTTGCAACAGACTTGCTGAAGTGAGTTGATTTCTTAAACACAGGTGTTACTGTTTTTTTTCTCGAATATGCTTGCTTTTAACCTCTCAAACAAATAAAGCAGGGTTGGCTGTTTGAAATCATTTATAAGATGATACTGGAGGTGCTGTGGAGCAGACCAGCTGCAGTGAACATTCTTATAAACTCTGAATATCAGTAAAAATTGCCATTTTCAATTGTATTTTGCCTTGTTTTGCTTCTTACTTGTTGGACTAGGGGTTTGTTATCTGAATGGGCCCAAAAAAGCAGAACCAACAATCTAACTCCAGGAAGGTAAATCAATTTTTCAGTCCTCCACAATCCTAGAAGCAGGCAGGGCTGGGTTTTGGGGGCCCTCACCAGGATTAGTGAAGTCATGGGGCTCCTTGCTTAGTCCACCTGCACCCCATGTGTTTGACTGTATCCCATAAATGTTTTATTTTCAGTATAAAGAGTGGTATATTTAATTTTGTTTAGGGGGAGACTGCAATGTTAGTCTTTGGGGCTATTCTTCCTGTCCAATCCATTGCTGCCCATCTGCCTCTTATTGTCTGGGTCATAGCTTTTTCATGACATAATGATGCCACACCAGAGTGAGCTGTACAGTCGTTTGTTTATGTTTTAAGGAGATAATAAGATAAAAAATTTGTTAAAATTAGTAAGGTAAACTGCTCTGATTGGTGGACCCCACGAGCAGGGGGCCTCCAGCGATCACAGGGTTTGCTGGTGCCTAAAACCAGCAGTGGAAACAGGCCACAGTATGGTCACCTTGTAGAGACTATTTGTTTAGTAATGGTAGCATTGTGTTTTATTTAGCTAATGACTGAGAAGTCAAATAAATGACTTTCCTCAAATAGACACATAATTGTCCAAGCTTGATGATATCATTGTGGAACATGGAACTGATATTAAACCACTCAGGTCTTAAGCAGGGGATCCAAGTAGCTCTGCTGAAACAGCTAAAAGCTTTGGCTGCAAAAGGCGAAGAAGTGAGACGGTGCTTGGTGTTGGGGCCTCAGATTTTGTGTTAGTCGTTAAAGGGGACAGGAATTGTGTAAGATCATGAACAATGCACGTAGTTCTATATGTATGCAGCCCTTACCAGTTGTCACTCTCACCAACTGTCCTGTACCTACTGACATGTGATTTATGCAGGGGGCTGTTTACATAGCATTCCTCCATAATGGCTGTCGCTGATGGTTTGATATTTCTGCATCTTGTACAGCTGTTCAATGAGAGTCGACTCATGCTCTTACCATGATGTCACATCATGGTTTGAATGTCATAGCATCACTGTTGAGTTCCGACAGTCCGAGTCCTGTCGGAATGTGGAAACAGCAAGGCACGTATAACCTTGAGTTGCATGTGGGAAATGTCACTAATCCGTTGGGACTGATTGTGCTGATTGTGTATTTGCCTGCGTTTTGATTCACACATTGAACTGGTACATCAGCAAGGGCTCTGGTACATCTATGCGAGGTATCTGGCACTCACAGTAATCATCAATGCTGGTGTTATGCACACACTTAGTTCTATCACATTGGTACAGATCTACAGAACAGTTAGAAGACACCGTGCCGTGTTGGGAGTGAGTGGGTGGGGTATAGAGACCACAATACAAAGTGCAAACGAGTACATGTTGCAACATATGGCATATAAACCTTCTGAGTCTGGAAATGGATCCAACAAACACAATCATCAAGCAGTAGAACCAGTCATCAGGATAGTGATGAAAGTGTGTAATAAATGCAAACAAAATACATATCCGATGGATACAATTGTGCCACATTTCCCAATCAATGTGTAATTGTCCACATAGTCCCTGAAGGTTGTGTAATATGGGGACAAACTGCACACAGTGTTGTCCAAAGGAGCTGATGGTGTACTAACAGACTCACTGGACCTTGGTTCGCAAGGCTGTGGGATCGCATCCTTGGTGTGAAGAAATTTGTTTTGAATCTTATATTGGTGATGTTTTGTTTAGCATTAGCAGTTATATTCAACTACTAATTACCACATATGCAGCTACTCACATAATATGTGGCAGATGAAACTAAGAACATCAATCATTTACAGTAAAGTGGCTGCAGCGGGTAAACGGCCATGAGGTGGGCCACATATGATTTCAGAAATGACACAAAAGGGAGCTTATCATTGACAGACAAACCTAGCTGTGGAGTGCAGTACCCTCGCTGGCACTTACTTCTGTTTGTATTGATTGAACCTGTCTATGTATTTTGCTGCTCACTCCCGAATTCACCCTGTATGTACCACAACTGTATTTATCATGTGCTAAATCGTCTCTAATGCTGTTTTGTTACCTATTCATTCCCTGTTAAGCCTGTTATCTCACTGTATGTTGATTGACTCCTTCACTGTTCTTGTATGCATCTACCTTTGTAACCCTACCGGGTCGCACCTGAAAATAGGCACGTGGCTGTCTAGTGTGCCTTACCTGGTTAACAAAAGCAAATAAATAAATAAATAATATGTCATGTCATTCCTTGATTATCCAACCAATAACACTGTATGGTAGTTTACATTAGCCTATTGCCCACGTGGTCAAGCTGCACTTTGCTGTCTACATGTCACCCAGCAGATGGGGCATTCAGTTAGTCCAAGGCCACCCATTCAGAACAGCTATGAACGGGAGGCAGACTGATGTGGATCTATGCTACTGAGCTACTGTCTATATGCAACTGATACCCTGCAGTCTGCAGGATACTGTTGGAAAACAAATCAAGCATAACATCGTATTGGTTTGTATTTGTCCGCCTGTATCATGCAGACTGCAGGGAGTCAGTTACTGAATACACGCTAGTGCTGTAGCAGTGCTCCACATAAGTCTGCCTCCCGTTCATCGCCGTTCCGAATGCGTAGGCGTGGAACAGTCGTTCTTCCAGACTGCTGGGCGGAATGTTGACGGCACGGTGCACTTTTACTGTTCATGAGCAAAACAGTACAGATAAAGAGGAACATGACTACAGGGCATTGCTGTTAGTTAGTATTCGTACAGGTAATGCTGCAACATGGATCGAGTTATTTACCTGGTGACACATTTCCTTTATTCGCCAGAGCTCAGGGACAGGTGCACACAGTACCAAGAGGGGTACAACAGCAATTAGATTAGACAGACGGAACAGTAATTCTGACAACCTACATCACATTTTATACAGTCCCACCATTGGTTTCTGTAGTGGTGGGCTGCTACTGCACACCGTCAATGACACCGCCATCCTTGGCACGAACTATGATGTTACGTCATCAACATAATACTTCCTGCTTCACGCACTGCACAACACAAAATGGCACATGGAAGCAATACACTGGTAGATACATTAGAGCATTGTACTGTTTCATTATACATATATTTGATATACATCATACATTGTCTGGTGCAGTGTACCATCACTGCATCCCCCAATGCCTTCACAATGCTCAGTTACACAATTCCTGTCCCCTTTAAAGGTATATTAAACTTGAGCCAGCTCGCAGGCTCTGCACCTGACTAACTGGGCCCGCCAGCAGAATTGGATCTGATTCGACAGTGAGGTTTGGGGAACCCCACTGACCCTGCTGGAGGAGGGGGCAGTAAACCCTGGAGGAAACAGCTGGCAGTAAGTCTCAGTGAACATCAAGGTGATGGGGCTGGGGTATCCAGGCCAACCGGGAGGGAGAGAGAAAAAGATTAAAAAAAATGATTCCGTGTGTGCCTGCACAACTGGTTTTGTGCTTGTGTAATGTAGATAATCTTTGGCTGTTCGCCTCTCTATCCATGGGATATACCACCCTGTAGTGGTATGAAGGCAAGAAACCCTAGAGGAGGGTTCCACCCCTTGAGGTGCTGCAGGAGTGATTCCTTTGGTTAAAGGTACCATATGAAGAAGCCCTTGCGAGAGAGAGGCGTGCCATTGGAGGAGGAGGGGTGGATGGAAGGGCAAGGAAAAAATGCTTGTTTGGAGTGAGGAGAGCAGCCCTTAAATGGGCTGAACGGGGGTGTGGCCAATTGTACTGTCTGCTTGAACTACAGGCTGTAGCCTTCCAATTCAGTGTGCCTGTGCAACTGGTTTCATACTTGTGTGACGCAGATAATCTTTAGCCGTTTGCCTCTCTGTCTGGGGGATATAACACTCTGTAGGGGTATGAAGGCAAGGAACCCTAGAAGAGGGTTCCACCCCTTAAGGTGCTGTGGGAGTGATTCCCGTGGCTAAAGGTACCTTAGGAAGAAGCCCAAAAATAGTGTTGAGTAAAGCATGCAAGGTGGTGAACACTTATCGGGGTCAAAGACCTGTATGTAGGTCAGTTTATAATATGGATTCAGTTGATAACATGGGTCAGTTGGCCATATTGTTTGAGTAGAGGAGGCAGGAAACAACAGGTGAATAGTGACCCACTCGGAGGTCTGACTGTAAGGTGTGGAGGCCTGGCTTCCTAAGGAGAGACAGAGAGAGAGGAGACAAAGGGGGAGAAAGGACACTTACGGGGCAGCCACCCAACTCCATCCAACAGTGGAACCCTAACTAAGTCATCTAGGGACTACAACTATACCTATCTAATATTATGACCATTGGCATGGAGGAGAGGAAAAAAACCCTTTTCGGAGGAAACTTCTTGGGATCCAAGGCCTAGGTCATCTTCTCTCCAGGCTTTGGGACAGTTATGTTTAGTGACGACTCTGCTACTGCAATTTAGTAGACCAATCCAGGGGAATTACCATTTTGGAAGCACTCTTGCTCTGTCCCTCTAATGGGAATGCCGTGGAGGGTTGCGAGCAAACTCTGCAACATTGGGGCATCTTGGCGCCAACCTCCAAGGCAGGAGGAGGAGGAGAGTAACGAAAACCGTGGCATTCAGCTGGCCTACTGATCTAAGAACAAACCAGGTGAACCAGAGGTGGTTGTAGGAAGAATAACTTTAAAGGATGCCTCCGAACCTGCTCAGGCAGCTAAAGGGGCCCTTCCCGTGAGAGCCCCACCCCTTCTCCGCTAAAGTCTTCAATGCTACATCGGGAGGTGCCATTGGTATGAGTTGACGACTGAAGGTCCACCCGGGGACATTCACAGTTATGGGCCAGGTGAGAAGGACACCACCCCAGGTGTCTCATGCTCAAGATGTGGACTTCAGGATGCAGAGAGAGAGCGAGAGAGAGATCATTGGCCACAGGGCTAGCCCTGAGACCTGGAAGTAATGGATACAGTCAGCATGTCTCCAAAATATGGAAGAGTGAGTTGTAATGAACGTGGGACCCGCACGTGGGTCGTGAGGAATGACAGCAGACATGGGAAGACCTGTACGTAGGTCAGATTGAGCACTATGGCCCCCCCTTGTGGGTCTTGACAGGAAGAGAGCTGGCAGGAAGAGACCTGTATGTAGGTCAGACTGAGCAATATGGACCCTCTTGTGGGTCTTAGGTAAGGCAAATAGCATTTGTCAAATATAGGAATGCATGCCAACCAAGTCCATTAGGAAGCCAAATTGGGAATGAATTGAATTGTATGTTCTGAGTAAGAGAATGGCGAGGCTGGGCAAAGTCCGGTGCCGACAGTTGGAAAGGAGGAAGCTGTGAAGCCAGTTAGGTAGGAGGAGGCTGCAAAGCCAGTATGGAAAGAGGTGCGGTTCAAAGCAAGTAAACACGATATGCTGCCAGACTTGGAGAGGAGAAGCGTTGCTGGTAGTGCAAGGGGCAGAAAGGCTGGGATGACTCTGTAAACCAGTTGCATAATATTAGGTAAGGGATGGTAGAAGGCTGGGTAGAGCCAGAAACCCTTAGGTAGAGAATTGCCTGGAATAGCTGGTTGCACAGTGCCATAAAGGCTATGCAGAGCAGCAGGAGGAGGCCGGGCGAGTCGGGGGCTAATACAGTAAACAACAAATGGGAAGCTGCTCCCGCTGCCTGGGGCCATGATGCCTGCTGTGATTCCTCAGTCCCCTGCCATAGGAAAAACAAGCTATGAACATGATACCACGACACCAAGCAGCAAATGAGATAAGTTAAATACATGCCAACCATGAAAGCAGGATTAGATTATTATCAGAAACAGACTGCTGTGGGTTTGGTAAAAGTACGGTTTGGTAAAAGTGGGAGTAACAGTAAATGATCCTAAATAACACAAACATAGAAGTGAAGAGTAATGCAGTAGGGCAGGACGCTGCTGAAGCAGGTAGGGGAATCAGACAGAGTGATAGCTGCTAAGGGGAGCCAGTACTAAAGGCAGGTGCAAACAATTAAGGTGGTGAGCACAGGGACTACAGCATGGAAGCAGCAATTGAACTGAGAGCACACAGGCACCTAGTACAGAGAAAGAGAGATTGCTGAAATATGATAAATGAGCTGAGAGCTTGATTAGCAATGCAGCTAAATATAACAATGTAGTTAAATATAACAATGCAAACAGAGGGACACTAGAATACCAGAAAAGTCCAAAAAGCAAGCGAAGCAAACAGGACCACAGGAGCAGTAGGGAGAACAAACAGCTGAGACTGCAACCATAGGCAAAACACAAACTGAGAAGCAGAAGGCAAAGGCAAAGGCAAAAGTACTGACCCAGAAGCAGGAGGAGTACAAACCAGGCAGGGAGTCTAGCACAGCCAGCAGATTCTAGCAGAAAGGAAGGGAGGAGACAAACATGGTGGGGAGCGCTTGGGGAAAGAGTGGGCCAGAAGGAAAAAATGCTTGTGTTTGAAGTGAGGAGAGCAACCCTTAAATGTGCTGAACGGGGGTGTGGCAAGTTGCACCACCCCCTTGAACTACAGGCTGTAGCCTTCCAATTATTAAACTCCAGTTGGGGGTCATTGAAGTGAACAGAGCAGAGACTTCCTTGGCTTTTCATTTACCCCCTTGGGAGTAAGGCAGGAAGAAAAACGTAGCGTACCCACAGTTATAGTACTGCTAATGTCTGTAGCTGCTTACCTGAAAGTACTCTTTTTTTTTTTTGGGGGGGGTTGTTTAACCAGGAGTAGCACACTAAGCTGAAAGCTTTTTTACAGGAGCAACCTGGGAGCACAGGGAAGTTAAGTGACTTACTCAGGGTCACACAGTATACAAGAGGACGCCGTGGGATTCAAACCCAGGTCTGGTCTGCTGGATGTCACCAGATTTGCAGCTCAGAGCCTTAAACCACTGCGCTATACTGCCTCCCTCTTAGCAACCATAGCCAATGGCAGCATTGACTGTCAAAGTCAAAAATATCCTGTCTTTCTGAGACCAGACTCAGTAAGTTAGCATGATCTGTACCAGTAGAATAAGCGTGTAAATGTGCCATTTTACATTTTTCACATGAAAAGTGATATGTTGGCACATAGACGTCCTCCGCAGCTTAGCCCATCATTCACATCAGCAGAGGGCTGGCCGCATGGAACACTGTGATTCATAGTTCCGTTGCATGGTGGGTGGGGGCCAGGATCAACCAGATAAAACATAACAGTACAAACAAGTGATTTAATTAAAAAAATTACTTTTTTTAGCCATTTTGCTTGATCGAGTCCTCTAGGGGCCCTAGTATCAATGCTGGGGAGTTGAGAGTTCCCCTTTAACTTCTCTGGGTGGAAACACTGAACAGCATTGTTCAACATGAAAACATAGAAATGTTGCAGCACAAGAAGGCCTTGAGGTCTGTCAAGTCTGCCCGATGTGGAGGTACATCCCACTAGACGTTCATGTCCATCCACCTTCCTTCACCTACCTCCTTTATTCTTCATTCAACCTATACATGCCTGCAATAGACATTCCTGTGCTGCAAGTTCGCTAACAGACTGCCGTTTGTAAGCTGTATGTCATCTATTAAAGTGTGTTTGCTTTTGTGCTGTGGCTGCACTCTGCTAGAGAGTGCTACATATCTGTGAACTGGTCCCCCTGAAGTTCCCATTACCAGCTCAGTGAACCAACTGCCAGTGAGAGAGACAGTAACCGGGGAGTGTGCATCAGCAGAGAAGGAGGGGTAGTCAGCTTCAAAAGGCTCAAGCTGCTACCGCGCGATCGTGAGTGGTGCGAGCACCACTTGGTAGAAAAAACTGAAAGGGAACACACTCATTTGAAATGGTCCGAGTCCTGGGTTTGGGTACTTTTCCTGGTGAGTGGACAAAAAGTTCTGTTCTTGTCTAGATAGCAGTTATTTGCTATTCTCACCTTGGTAAAATCTGCCATAAGGACTCTGTTTTTTTTTTATAAATCTAGATGCTTGCATAGCAAGGGGGGTTACCCATTTGACATCTCTAAAATGAGGGTTATAAAAATATGGTTATGTTTTGGGGCTCTATGTTTAGTCCTGTGTTTAGGTATTGAAGTTAATGGCATAGGAAATGACATTGAACAGTCAATACAAACAGTTCTTTTTCAGCATTTGGGGTCTCGAGCATCAGGTCCTGGACCCAAAAGAGGAAACTCAGTTTTTCAAATTAGTCTCCATCTTGGGTACAAAGTGTTATAACCCACATATGCATTTTAGAGGTATGGACTTGCAGATTAATATCTGTATGGTCCTTATTATGAGTGGAGATGTGGAATTGAATCCAGGGTCTTTTTCTCGTCCTCTTAAATTGGCATATGACAATGCAAGAAGTTTAAAAAATAAGATAGACTTGTTAAGAGTATGGGAGGCCTCAGAAAATCCTGACATCTTAAGTCTCACTGAGACTTGGTTGACGCCCAAGGTTAGTGAAGGAGAACTTCAGCTACAGGGATTTTCACAATACAGAAGAGATAGGGTTGGGAAGAGAGGATGAGGATTATTAATATATTTAAAAAGAGAATTAGGACAAACAACTGTGTTATATTCAGGTGTAGTAGGGATAATTGAATGTATGTTGTTACATATAAAAAAATTAAATCTGGTCTTAGGTTTAATCTGTTCTCCCCCCGAAGGTTAAAATAACAGAGTTTGATATTTTGGCATCTATCTTACAACAATATACTGTACATTGGGGCTTGATTTATCATTGGTGGGTGATTTTAATGCAGCATGGAACAAACTGAGAGGAAATGCTCTTAGGACCAGTTTGGATCCATTAAATCTGTGTCAAAATGTAGCAACTTCTACAAAGAAAACATTTATTTCAAGTGATGGAAATATTCTGGATCTTGTTTTTACTTCTGAAGCAATTAAAATATCTACCCTGGCAGTAAAGCAACCTACAGTATATTTGGGGACCACAGTTCCATAATTTGTGAATGTGAGGTTAGTATAAACAAGGGGCCATCAGTACTTAAAAATGTAAGTGAAGGAAAACACCGTTCTTATAGAAAATACAGTAAAGTGGCATTTTTATGCAGGTTAAAAAGTGTTAAATGGGAAAGGATATTTCTCATTCCTGAGCTTGACTGGGCAATTGAAGAATTTACAGACTTGTTTTTACAAGTATGTGATGAAATAGCTCCCTTTAAGAACAATAATAGTATAACTAGTAATATTCTTTGGATTACTGATAAAATAAAGTGTAATATTAGATATAAAGACAATTTATGGAAAAGAACAAATAAAACACTGAAAGAAAGGAATTGGGAGAAGTATAAAAAAGAGAGAAGCAGATTAAAATCTAAAATTCGTACTTTAAAAAAGCAATATATGAAAATAGGGTTGCCCAAACTACAGATCCGTATAGATATTGGACATTATTAAAATCATTTGAAAAACCTGTAATAGACAAATTGCCCATTCAGATCAAGGCAAATGATATATTACTGACTCCACAAAAATCTGCAGAACTATTAAATCAATATTTTGCTTCTCTCCCCGATTTAACTATTCTTCCAGATGGTTGTCTCAAGGAAGTATGGTATGAACAAAGGCCCCCAATTAGGAAATTTAGATTTAAAGCCATCACTTGTCGTAATGTCAAGGATGAAATAAGAAAACTTCAAATTAAGAAAGCCCCAGGTTTCTGGCTGCTGTGTAACACTGGTAGTCATGCCTGTTACCTGTGTTTCTTGCCTTCTCCCAAAGTGAATTCCCTTCATTCATAAAGGAGAGTAGTTCTCCATTAATCCATCCATTAGGCTACCTTTTAATTTTCCTCCTTGAGAGGGAGGCATAGATATCACAGATTCCATTAAAGCCATTTGTGAAGTAGTTGAGGGCCTGATTAAGGGATGATGCCTGACAGATTGGGGTCCAGTCATGAAGGGCGAGTGCCGATTTGAAGGCTCCAAGCACACCCTTTCTCAGGACCCTGCTTAATATGAGGTTGGGTGGGCTTTTGGCGAATTTGTTAGACCACAGTAGTGTGATAGGGGAGTGGTCACTTAGCATGTCAGGTAGAACCTTGACCTCGGAGATACGAGATGGTGATCTTGCTAGTACCCAGTTAAGAAGGGTGCTACTACCAGTCTTATAATTACGTCTGGTAGGGCGGGTGACTAGTTGTGACAAATTGGTGGTGGCAATCATGTCCCTAACTGGTGCAGCCTCCTTCCCATTCCAGTTTATATTAAAATCTTCGGTAATCATGAGCTCCAGTCCATGTGGGAAGATGCTGATGACTTCCATCACTTTGGTAAAACCTGTAGTGGCTCCCTTTGGGGGTAGATATATGGGTTAAGTACACAATCTCAACCATTATAATCCTGACATTTGAAATCCCGTCTCCCAAATCCCGAAAACACATTTTCCCGACTGCTTTTTTTCCCGTCTATTTAAATCCCGACTGCACTTATGCTATCAGGTCTATCACGGTCTACAGGTATTGTGCATGAAAGTCTTGAATATTGCTACTTGATACCTCTTCTCGGACCTAGTTTTGAATGTTAGAATTCATTTATACTAATTTTACACTTGCTGTCTTACCCAGAAACTGCTTCATGTCACCTCTCCTCGCACCAGTCATTTAACAAGGAATTTTGCCACTTACCAGTGCTTTGAACGTGAGCATTAGACAGGGCATGCTGGTGTCTTTCATTTTCATTTAAAACCGAACTGAACAGATAAAATCCAATATATACTTTATTAAAATATTCGAACTGTTACAATCCAAAAACTGAAACATTAAAATCCATAGCTCACAGTGCTGCTGGTGTCTTCATTTACAACTGCACTGAACTGATAAAATCCAATACATACTTTATTAAAAAGTTAAAAAGCTCGAAGTGTTAAAATCCCCAAAACGCAGTGTTAAAATCCACAGTTCACAGTTCACAGTACCATATTGTGGGCTATACCTCTCAGGAACTCCACATCTGACATTTGCGACCTCTTGCTAACCACAATATTGATTTTCTCCTCCCATAGTGCATACCATTTTTTTATTGGAGAGTTAGGTAGTCCACAATTTAATTTCTCGATTGTTGTCTCTGTCGCCATCTGTTCCTTGTGAAGCTCCGAAATAAATCTGTTGAACCCAACATGCGATGAACCGATCAGCGCACCCAGCCGTATGTGCCAGGCTTCTACATTATTTTGTGTCCTTGGTATTCGAAGTTCAAGTTGCTCATACACAGACCAAAATGTAGGAGGGAATAGAGGTGGACTACGTATGGTCACCTTATTTCGCATCTGTCTCCTAATGCGTCTCAAGACGTAATTTTCTTTAAACCACTCCACTACTGCAAAACTCTCAGGAGGCATGTTTTCCTTCAACTCCAAAACAGCTGATTTAATTTCATCTGGCGGCATTAAAGCAAGAGAAACCAAGTGTCTCATCTTCAGGCTGAACTCAGGGTCACTACCATATAAGCCAGCTAGCCCCAAATGTTGGATTTTACGCCAGATAATCTGGCTAAAATGAAATGAACAGCCATTATTTGTTTCTGGAAATTCAAGTTTACAAGCATTAATTGCTGTTTGTTCAAAATCTGTAATAATGAAAGTGGGGGACAGACTTAAATTCGCCTCATTGGCAATGTCTTGTAAGTCTTGAAAGGCACGCTGGTAACATTCCTGGGACTTTGATGACATACAGTCTGCGACTTTTCATTGCTGCCAACAGGTACGTGGATAGTGTACAGCTGGCGGAACATACAGGGTACGGTTCGAAATGTACCATCCATCAACCAGTACTGTGCGAGCTGTAGATGACGGTTATTTTCTTTAGTACAAAAAAACATAATTTTCTCTTCGCCACAGGTGGAGTACCTGGCAAACCAAGGGTGGCCATTTACACATTTTAATTCATCTGGCACAATTATTTTATCAATGGTTACCGCATCTGGAGGGAGGTTAAGATGCCTGGTGCGCTTCACAACCTGTTGTAGCGATTGCTTTTTCGGAAGGCTGTGTCTCCCTTCCTCAGGCAGACTGGCAATTGCTGACTGAATTAGTTGAGCTGGAGTGTCGTGTGTGTCCACTGCTCGCCGCTTTAATGATGCCATAGCACACGCAGTGGGAGAATTTGTGGCATCAGGTGAGTGATTGTGCTCGCAGTGACTCCTCAATTGCTGTTGTCCACCGACAAGCACCGTTGTAGCTCTACCAAGGCAACGTGCTGATTTTCTGCTTTAGCAGGACCAGTAAAATACATCACCGCGGTTCCTCTCCTTTACTAAAACGTAACCACCTATACAAATTTTATCTTTGCACTTCTGCGATGGTACTAGTGTGCACATTTCGGCCATTGTAACTGCTGTAGGGTTGTGCAGACCAAACAAAATTATATCCGTACTACCGTGGATCTAGCTGTGGTGTATCTAATTAAATAATTATTAAATTAAGGTAACCATAGTAATGATAAAGGGGCAGCCCTGGTGTATCTAATTAAAGAATTAATACATTAAGGTAAGTATAGTGACGGTAAAGGGGCAGCCCTGGTGTATCTAATTATCAGTAATCAGCAGTGCACTGGTATTCAGATGCTATCAGCTATTGAAAAACTAAAGAGAGTTTTTTTTACCGGTGGTATCTAGGCAGCAGTGCACCGGTATTCAACTGCTATCAGCACTGTACCGGTATTTAGATTTGCAAAGAAAGCTGCTGTGAAGACACCAAGTATGATGAATGTCTTTGCATGCCTGTCAAAATTTGTTTTCAGTAGTTTCGTTTTCATTACATACAGAGATGGTTTAAAAAAGTCATTTCGGGGTTTTCAGATTACCGGTAAAGCGTTTTCAGTCATTTCGGGATTTTGTCAGCCGGGAAAATAAGCAGTCAGGATGATGTTGATTCGGGATTTAGGTGACGGGAATTTAATTTTTGGGATTTTGTATGTCGGGATTTCGTACAGATCCCAGATATACTATGGCAAGGAAGCCAAGGATTAGGGATTTGCCACTCTGCCCGATCTGTGCTTTTAGTATTAATATCTCCTGGTCTTCAGCCACCCTGGTTTCTGGGAGAACAGCACACCGTAGAGAGTCCTTAGCATAGATAGTGCATCCCCCTCCTTTTTTTCCTTTTCTGTCGATTCTGTAGGTTTGGAAGCCAGTCAGGGAAATTTCACTGTCTTTGATTCTACCAGTCAGCCAGGTCTCTGTTAGGTAGAGGACACCTGGGGTATGGAGGGCCATCCATGCCTGCAGCTGCACAAATTTTGCAGTTAAGCTGCACATGTTTAGGAAGGCAATTTTTAGCCCATAGGTCTTACACACACCAGTACCCATTGGAGTGACTGGGCCTGGGTTCGAGTGTATGTTGCCAGAGAGTAGCAGAAGCATAAGGAAGATCTTCCTAGCTGAGAGATTTACGCTGTGGTTAGACCTAACATTCCGTCGCCCGTGCTTCAGGTGGTTCAGACAGTTGGACACCGGTTTGATCTTGAGGGTAAGGCTAACTGTTACAAACCCTATGCTAGGGTTGCTCATCAGTCATCCCAAATGTGGGGGATTGGGACGTACAGTACTGTGCACCCAGCTGGCTGTGGTGGGTTCCGACGATGCCATGGCTGCCCAATCATTACTCAGTAGTGGATCAAGTGGAGGCAGTTGTGGCCCAACTGGGCATCTGATGCCAGCTGCACCAATCCAGATTGCAATGAGCAGTGTTACACAACATCCTTTGAGGAGTAACATGTCTACTTAAGTCAGACACAGACTTTTAAAGCCTGGTTGGTGACAGGAACAAAAAGGCAGGGTATGGGTTAAACAGCTTAAGAAGCTGTGGCTAGTAGTGCTTAAAGTTATGCTGTCATCCTGGTCCTAAACCACATCACACAATGAGCAAATAAATCCTCCTGCAACCAGAACTGTCTTTCATCAGTCCCTCTACAACCAGAATTGATCTTCCATCACAAACATGGCTGCTACCTTTACACTGTAAAAACCTTCAACTGGGCCTTAAAAATAAAAATACCTTAAATAAAAAATAAAACTAATTAAATGTTTCCTTGATCATCACACTCTCCTTACACACATAAACATATTAGAAACATTAAGTACTGTTCATAGTTTTCATTACAACTGTTTATTTGCTGACAATCAAAAATCCTCTTTCTATCTTTACCTGTTCATCGGGGAAATCTCTTCTGCTTGCCCTGACAGTGAGATAACTGAGACTCTGGCTCTAGAAGAGGCTTTTTATAGTGTATGGTGGAATGCGGTTGTGTATGGAAATCCATACACTGCAAAAAGTCATTCTGCTTCAGTAGTGACATCCTCACTAACGCCGAACAACTTTTCGTTCTGCGTTAGTGAGGACATCTCAATACAACCACCCCCAAACAGCGCTGTTCATTGGATAGGGGGCGGTTGACGAGCTGCATGCGCGAGCCGACTCTGTGAGCAGCAAAATGAGAAAGGAGCGTACGGTGGCAAGGACTGAGCACGGAGAAATGCTGAAGTAAGCATACTTCTTTTTGGGGACCATACACTATATAGAAAAGTGTATGGGAGCCCCCATACACAACCAGCTATTCTAATACCTTGTGGTTTCCACTGATGATAGGGACCTCTCGAGCTTCACTTTCGAGGTCCTCATCGTCAGTGGAAACCACTCGGTATTAGAATAGCATGATTGTGTATGGGCTCCCATACACTATCCTATATATAATGTATTGTGGAATGATATAAACATGTGAAATCTGTCTTCCCCAGAGTGGTTAGCCCTTTGTTCATTTTAATCCCATGCTGTTAACCTATTGATGTGATGTGGCATCGATGGGATAACAGCATAGAATGAGCCGTCAGCAGTATGGTAGTGCTGCCACGTCAACATTCAAAAGCAGTTTCTCCTCAGAGTGCTTTAGAACGACCTCGCGGCACATCTAAATCGTGGCTCAAAAAGCGGGTAATAAAATGGCAGCATCGATAAACTCATTAGACTGCCTTGTATTCATAGAGGCTCAAAAAAACAAATGAACAGAAAAAAAAAAATTCTGACATCCGATTAATCCATTCATACCTGGTTGACGTGGGAGGGTCTCACAGCATCGGGGAAATACCAGTAGTGGAGCTCGATGTCTTGATAGCAGATTTCCTGTTCAAAATAAAAAGAAATGATGGCAGTGGCTATGAGCCATCTACAGTAAGGGGTATGTTGGATAGTTTAGAACGCTTCTTGTCACTGATCAAGTATGGACATTTAATTTTTCATGGCAACAGTGCAGACTTCAGAGAAACCCTCTCAACCTTGTCTGCCAAGCAAAACTATCTGAAACAAATGGTGAAAGGTAGCAAGCCCAACTGAGCCAAAGCTCTCTCACCATCTGACATAGACAGACTATACAGCACAGGTATCTTAGGTCTGCACAGCCCAGTGTCTCTGTTAAATGTGTTGTTTTTTAACAACAGGCTGTACTATGTCCGCAGAACTGCCGAGCAGTACGTTCTCAGATGGGGAGACCTTTGTTTAATGAGTGAAGCAGATGGCAACCAGTTTTTAGGGTACTCAGAGCGGCAGACTAAAACCCGTGCTTGTGACTATCCGAGAGATGTAAGGCCTGTCAAACCAAGGATATACTGTATGCCAATCCAGAAAACCCTGACCGTGATCCCATCAAAGCATACAAAATCTATGTAGCTCAATGCCCACAAAGCATGATGTCACCTGACTCTCCATTCTACTTTACCCCAAATCTGTACTTCAAACCTGGTATCACAAAATGGTTTTGGGTCATGATTCTTGGAGAAAATAAGGTCAGGAGAATGCTGCAGCGTATACAAACGTCAGCTGGGTTACCCCCAGAAAAAAGAATAACCAATCACTCAACTCATAAGACTGCTATCCAGTGCCTTGTCGAAGGTGCAGTGCCTCCCACAGAGGTTCAGCAGGTATCTGGGCACAAGTCCCTCCAGTCTATAAACAACTATAGTTTCCTTTCTGAAGAAAAGCAAACAAATTCTAAACTTTTCTGTGGGCATACCGCCCCTGGTGACCAACAAGCATCCACATCTAAGCCTACTGCAGCTCTCTCATGTGCACCTCCAACTGAAATGAAGACTCCCAACTTGCAGCAGTCTCCCTTGTCTGAGCGAACAAACTTCAGACTACTTGGTGCCTGTCGTTTTTGCCTTGCTGGCCCCTTTTTCTACCCACCACTGCGTCCTCTACAACTCCCTTGGATGGCTCCCACTGCAAGGTCACTTTGACCTCGCCCTCTGCTGCCTGGCAGATACTGTTATCTGTACTGGTCAGGAATCCCCCTTGCAGCTCTCCTCAAGATCCAAACTCCCCGCCGCTGCCTCTGCTCAAATAGCACCCCGAGTCTAGCAGTTCCTAGGGTACACACAAATATGGGTGGCAGAGCTTTCTCGGCAGCGGCCCCTACTCAGTGGCACAAACTGCCACCTGTACTCCGCTCCACCGACACACACTATAGTTTCAAATCCTGCCTCAGAAGTTGGCTCCTAGCAAATTCCACCTGTCACTGTTCCCCTGGGTAGGCCACCTTTTTGCCAAACTTGTCCGCTCACCCGCTGAGTCTCGTTTTTACCTCCCTCCTTCCCCTGATTTTCCCTCTGTTTCCCTCTTCATCCACTCACTACCAATGCATTTTGTTGCTTTGATTGCAGGTAATGTACTTGTATTGTCTACATGCCAAATGTACTTATGTAAAATTACATATATATATATATATATATATATATATATATATAACCCCTAGATGGCGCTATCCCAGGGCTACTACCCTGCCTGATTTGCCACTAACAGGTTGAGGGGCCTGGATCCAATGGGGTGCCTCCACCCAGAGGTCAGGGTTTGCAATAGTTAAACTAACTTGGTCACAGCCTCTGGGACACTGCAACCCCCTTTCTTCCCACTAGTGGCCCACACAATATATCAGAATTTCCTTCACAGTATACACTTACCCCCAGGACTGATTCCGGCACTGGGACCTCCTGTGAAATAAGATACAGTGCAACAATCACAGTACAGTACTTTAACATAGACAATTACCTCAGGCAGTATAACTTTGCTGAAACAAGCAGCTCTGATTTATTTAGGGGGATATAACAAGGACAGGGGGAAATCAGGTTAATTAGCTTATCACTCTACTCATCTACCTATGGCTCTGTGCACAGGCCTATCCCTATCAGTTACTGTCCCGGTACCCAAGCCCTAGTGGCTAGTCCAAACCGTGGCAGCTGGTAGGGGCCCTTTCACACAGAGAAAAGAAAAATTAGTTAAACAGTCAGCAGTACAGTAATTCCATTTGGATTTAATGTGGCAATTCAACAGGGAGCGACTCTGAATTAGTACTCACGACCTCCAAACAAGATAGGGTCCTTCAATGTCAGCAGGGCTACTCTTGAGCTCCAAGAGACTCCTCACACATTTATATGGTAAACAGTCACAGGCAAAAGTCACTTAATGGCAGCAGGATTCACTTGAGGTACACAAACCTCTTCACACATTTATATGGTAAAAAGAAAGCACTATACCAGGCAGGCTGCATCTGTATCCCGATCGCAATTACTGCACAATACCCGGGAGAACACACAGCAGATTCAGTTCCTGACAGACAGAGTGCAAATCAGCAATTTCTCCAGTCTTCTACAGGGTGAGCCTGGTTTCTACTCTTCAGATATCCTTTGATTCTCTTCACAGGACGGATTCAGTCCTAACAAGCAGTTACACAAGCTGCAGACCAGAATTCTGGACCTTACACATGTTTTTGATTAAAACTGTGCACTGAAGGAGCACAGGGTTCCTTTCCCTTCACTGCCAGAGCTAAACTGAAACTCCAACAGACAAAACCGGGCACTTCCTTTGAGTTCCTCCCAGTTCTTGACTGGATTGGCTGTCACTCACAATAGACTGCTCCTGTTGGTCCAAAAAGTGCCAAGTCTAAACTACATCTCCCAGAGTCACTGCCCATACAATCCTCTTGTGGCTGGCTCAGATTATGAGTCCAAGTTCTGATTCGCTCCAAGGCACCATTTTAGAGCTAGCTTACCCCACACTGATTGGTCCAGTTCAGCAGTTCAAAACCAGAATGGGGAACTAGGCAGACACAGTTCTGACTGCAAAGAAAGCAGGTTAGACAAACTGTAATTTCATTATTACTCTAAATGATTTCTGGCAAACAGTTACATCTTTCAGATGGGTTCCCTTTGCACTCCTAGTGACTGCAAAATGGAGTGAATTGGCAGCAGCTCGAGTGGTACTCAAACAGAGAAAACACAGTCCCCCATGCAACTAATTATGTCTGCAAGCAGACAGCTCTTAAAGAGACAGTACCAGAGGCTCTAAAAACACTCACTGATAAATGGCTTAAATGCCAAACACCATTCAGGCTTGGAGCATTCAAGCAAGCTCCTGGAAGTCTTTTGGGAACCCCCATTTGCAGGGGGGTTATATATATATATATATGTAATAACTGACTTATGTTATCCAATCTTGTCTTACTTGACTTATGTATCCAGTCTTCTGTTATTGTAACCTGTATCATAGTTTTTACTGTTTGTTTTTTATGTTTTTTTTTTCTTTTCTGTTCTATGTTATCTGTGCTATTTTGTAAATGACCTAGGTTGTGCCTGAAAATGGTCCCTGGGATCAGTGCACCTACCCGGTTATCAAAGTCATTAATAAATAAAATAAATAAAAATAACTGCATATTTAATGTCAAAATGACCGATTACTTTGGGACCCAAAAGAAGAAGCAAGTAGTGGTTATCGCCGATTCCTCATCCGACAGTGACAAAGAGGTAGGTGCAGTTCAGCCATATGTTTACAGGGTTTTAAATACTTGGTTAGCAGTTTTTTTCTTGGAACTATACTAACTGTACAGAAAGTATTTATATAGATTTTGTTGAAGTGCTGTGTTTGTTGAACACAGTGAGGCAAGAGCTATGCATTTTCACAAAGATTTAGCACTTTTATGAGCAAAACGCTAATCAATTTTTAGAGTTAAATAAACCCCTGTGTTTACTGTCTGATAGCACACCCCCACCCCGTGCCGTAACCCTTGCAGTTTGCTTTCAGCACTCACCAGTAATATTTGCCCTTTAATTGACTCCTGTTTGCAAACTAAAAGTTTTTTATTTAATTTCTATCTAGTGTGGCCAGTAATCCCTCTCATCTCTGCAGCAAGGCCACATGGAAGGAGCTTGCAATGAAAGGCGGAGTCGTGACATTACACAGTTCCATGTGGCATGCGCCAGCCAACCAGATCCATCCTTCAATTATTTAAAAAAAATGTTGTTGTTGAACATTTTTTAGCTTATAATGCTCTTTGTTTTAAAAAGAAAGTACAAAAAAAAGTTTTTGTCTTCTTAGCATGTGCAGTTTGTGTTGACTGTCAGCAAATAAAATTATTTTGTTTGATTTTACACAGCGGACTCGTCTCCATTTTTTTTAAACAAGGTACGCTCATTTACAAGCATATGGTATGTGTAGAAATGGCTAAAATGTTAATGCAGTGTGTCCATACACTATAAAAGCTAATGGATGGGCATCAGACATTAACCAAGCCGTCAATCCTTCTCGAGGTTTCCATGACAATGGTAAACCTCTCGAGGTTTACCAAGTTGTCATGGAAACCTCTCGAAGGCATAACAACTTGGTTAACGTCTGATGCCCATCCATTATCCTCTATGTTGTATGTGTGTACCATATGTTGGGACAGGACATTCTGCTAGTGGAACTGAGCAGAATTTTAAATCCCTGTATTACATGGTAAACATTCCATATCTTGAATGTGGGGAAAGACAGAAAAAAACCAGGATGAAGAAAGTAGACAATAATACTTCATAAACAAAGAGAAATGCTGGAAAACACAGTTATGTAGGCAGAGGCAGACCCAAACTGATCAAATACATTACTGGAGTTTATAAAAGCACATACATTTGAAGTATATATGGTTGTTTTCAGGTGAAATCTATCACCCGCCACCATCACCACCACCAAGAAAAGGCAACCGTCAGGTTTAAAGTTTTGAACGCATTTCCATTGAGAAACAGTTCTTGCATTGATTTGAAATGCAGGGTAACATGTTTATTTCTTATAAAAATGTGTGCCACACACAGTTTTCATTATGTTTTTAGCTAACCTCCCAGTTACCGGAATAGGGACTATTTTTTGTATTCAGAGTTAAAATGGAAGCATATTTCAATCAAAGGTTCAATTTCTGTCTTTTTAAAATACTTTATTCTTATTGTCATTTACTTTGTCATGTATTTACATACCATTTTATAAGAGCAATAAGACACTCCAGGGTGTGCATTATGGTGAAATAATTGCACTTCTCAGGTGCATTTGATGGCACTCGGCTGCACTTTGTGCCTAACAACGTACCTGAGGCGTGCATTTATTTCACAATAATGCACACCCTGTCATGTCTTATTGCTTACATATTTCCCTTTCCATACCAATTATTTATTCTGATATGGATTTACTAATGTTCGATAACCAGTCTAGCTTTGGGGTATCCATAGATCTACATGAAGTTCCACTTTCCTCAGCTGCTACTGCTCTTTTTTTTTTTTCTAAGACATTCCATGACATCAATTACACTGTTCCATGCTATTCATCTGAATGGTGTTACTGACGTCATGGAACGTTCAGGCTTTCTGAAAAGAGAGAGAACAGCAGCTGCTGAGAAGGATTCAGGGTACATAGGCAAAGAATAGCTTAACAAAAAAGGTCAACACCAACCGGAATATTGGATAGACACCAAAATGAAAACAGGACGGTATCTAGATGTGTAAAAAAAACTATTTCCTATCATCTTTAAGCTCAGCATCCCAACAAGGCAGTGCCATTAGCTGAGACTTAACTCCTACCATGCTGGTGTCCCTTTAAGCTCTGGGAAGGCATTTTTCTGAAAAACAGAAGAGTCTGACCTTTTAAATGATTAATAATTCTAGGTCTAACTTTGAGACAGCTAAATTTATGTGTGCAAATCTAAAATTCCTTTGAAAAAATTAGGACTGAGGTGTCATTTTTACTTTATGTTGATTTCCTTCCCACATGGCATACTGTATCTCTGGTGTGGGTCTCACTTAGTTTATCCACTTGCTTTGTCCTGTACTGATGGTGTATGTCTCAAGGGAATCCTGTAGTCCTGAGCTGGTGACTCATCTTACCTGGCCTCCTAAGTGTGTCAGTGAAATGTAAACTCCACTGTCATGCTGGGAGTATTTTAAAGCAGTAGTGCAATGTAAAAAAAAAATTGTGCTTTTTCAACAGTTTATTCCCTGTGCTCTGCTGAGCATTTACCTGGTACTCTTTTCCACTGTCATTGTACTATTATCCAGCAATTTGCTCAATCATCCTTTTTTTTGTTTACATTTCTGCCATTGGCCATGTTGAACTGGAACCCCCTCTGCTGCCAGCTGCACATGTGTATGACTGGCAGTACTACACAGGGACATTGGGAATGTTCAGCACAGGGTCCCACTGCAGTAACCAAAAGATGTGATATGACATGAAGGGGGAGTGCAGCTGAAAATTAGTCAGCCGCCATATTAATTGTGGCGCCACAACAATTTAAATAAATTTTAAATACCTAAAAAACGAAATAATCATTAGAAAAAATTATTTACAGATATGGAAACCTCATCTATGGCTGCATGCTTGCAAACAAAAAAAAATAATTTTGATAATCATTTCCTGATTATGTTGCACTGCTGCTTTAATACCTCAAATCACTGGGGCATGGTGCGTGGTGTTCCCTTCCAGTCCCTTTATAGAATCCTGGACTGCTTCTGACTCCCAAATAGGGCTGTGTCAAAACAGGACTGGAAACATGACTATATCATTAATCCCCATGCTCGCAGATAGATTTGGTACTTTCCCTGTAACTGCAAGGCAATTTTCCAGTGTTTTCCTGTAGATTGCATTATTTCATATGGAAGCTGAATTGCTCTGTTTTCCTGCAATGCAATGCAATGCAAGTGTATGGGAAGAGTTTCCCTGTAGATGGCTCCAAATCCCTGTAAAGTAGATCTGGGAGCCCTGTATCCACGTCAAAGCCTGGACTACTTCAATGTCAGGGCTTGTTACTGAGCCACAAATTCTTGTCAGCAGAGCTCTCCTCTCCTCAGTCCACCAGGGGGCAGTGTGCACAGACACAGGCCTCCACTCTTCCTGGAAGATAACTGCACTATTCCTGGAAGATAGCTGCATCCCCTGGATACTGCATCTGCTGGACATCAGTAAAGGCTGAGGGCTCAGGACATCAACCTGAATCTGCTGCTTGACAAGTAAGCATTAAGCCACGAGGAAGGTGGCATCTACTGCTGGATCGATGCATGGTTGGGAAGGTTGTTGCCCGAGGCCGGAGGCCGAGGGCGAACAACTGCCCAACCATGCATCAATTGCATTAGATGCCACTGCCGGAGTGGCTTAATGCGCTTGTTACATGGGCCACGCGATGATGGAGTCGCCAGGAGCCTATTTCGTCTGCCTTCAACAAGGTAGCACGGGGACTCGGACTTCTGAGGAAACATTTTGCCTGCACTTTCAAGTCTGCTTACAAAACAGCATTAAGATGCTGATGTGGTCAAAATATTCACTACCTCTAAGGAAGGGTGATACTGCGGCTCACATGTCAGTGTGGACAATGTCCGGATCCGCGCAGGTATTTCTTCCGTGCCATGCGTTGGAGGTCTCCGCTGCACTGCTCAGTCGTCGTGGTGCGCGATCGCTCCCAGATTAACATGCGGACCAGGTCACTTCCCCTTGGCTCTCCCGCAGTCGTCCGACCTCAGGCGCTGCATCTTCTGCTGTGTGTGCTGTTACTGCCTCTCCGGTGTGCTGCCTTCCACTCTGCTGCACTCTGCCTGTAGCTCATCTCCCTCTCTCTGTGCCACTCTTGCCTATCTAACCCTCGCTCCCCATCTGTGCAAAGTGCTGCTAAGCTAGGGGTCTGGCTGACTTTGGGACTACCATTCTCAACACGGCATCTATCGTGGATTAATACCCGCTCCGACTTGGACCTCGTGATGACGTTTCACCAATCGCAAGTGCCCATTCCAGCACTCTGATTATTGCCATGTAGTGAGAAGTGGATGAGCAACTACTGGATCATCGGTCCCCCAAGGTATGTTTTTAAACTCTGTTGTAAGAACTATGCTCCTAGAGAACTGAATTGCGAGCAGTAATTGGGTCAGCAGGACTTGCCCACATAAGAAAACGTCTATAAACATGCAGTTGTCAATAACAACAATAACAAAAACACACACACACACACACACGTCTTCAAACTGAAATATTTTCTTTGCTCAGTTCTTCAAGTTCTGTTGTTGGGATCCCAACTGAAACAAGTCACCACTGTAATCAAAGACTGCAACATCATACTTCATCACTTGAGTAACTTTGTTAATATCATTGGGGTTGGGGCAAATTGGAAAGCTGTCCTCTATTTGGCTGTGCATCAGAGAACATTCCCATGGCAGCCCATTCTGCAATACCTAGAAATTCCAAAATGCAGAGCACTAAGCAGAGAGCACAGACCAAGTTGTGCTTCTCACTTGGTGTGCTGTGTCCAGTCGGGACAACATATTTGCAACACAAGAGTCTGCCTGTGCCGTACTGTAGACAAGTGATAGTCAGTTTGGCAGAATCCAGCATGATCCCCCTCTCCACAGTGAAACAAACAAGGTACTGCAAGGGAGTGAGTGAATGATGTGGATATGTTGTGCACTCTCTCTGCTTTGTAATCCCTTGAGGACCATGTCAACCAAGGCTGAAGATGCAGATCAGAGTTACTTACTCTAGTCTTTTCCCCTCATTACCTGTTCACTGTTCTGTACTTGTAAGAGTAGTTCCTCACCTAAGTTATCCCAATTTTATCTACTACACATTATCTGTTCTACCGATTTGACTTCAATATTTTTGATTATGCTCCTTCACGTATTGTATTTGCTGTATATGACTTACAGTACCACTTCCCCTAACCCCCAGGACAAATCTGGAAACGAGCTGATAGCAGCTCAGTAAGTCTTTCGTGGTGAAACATTTGAAATAAATAAGTATATAAATTAATTAATTTATATGTAGGATTTGTATTACTATATATGCCTTGGGCCACAAATCCTAAACAGTTGCCCGTACAATTTGAGTACATATGCTGATTTCAGACTATTTTTTTTTTCATATAACTTTTTACCCCTTTGGTTCACTGGCCACTGGATCCCCACCTCCCTCAGACAAGCTGCCACCTCCCCTGGGCTTACCTCTGAACAGGTTCCCCCATGGATTCCCCCCATGGTGGGGCCACAGAGGGGAGAAGAGTCACCCCCCCCCCACGTGAACATATCCAGAATACACCGAGGTGTCCAGGTGGTGGTGCAGGTCCGAGGAGATGTGCAGTGTGCCAACCAACCCTTGGGCCCATTTTTCCATTTTCTGTTCCTTATGTGAGCCGAGGCAACATGGGATGTGCATGTGCATGGAGGTGCACATGTGAACTGGAACCTGCAGCTCTCCGCCCACCCTGTGACGGTTGCATCTGCTGCTTGAACATTCGGCACTGTCACCAGACCTCCACCTGGTGGCAGCCAAGAGCCGAGTCAGCAAGCCTTTTCAGTGCAGGAGGGGATTGCTGCCTGGTGGCTGCTACATCCACTCAAGGCCCCCCGCTGACTCCTGACAACCCAGGCTCGTTCCTGAACTCAGGTTGTCAGTGTGGCATGAGGTAAAGCACTCAGCAGCACTTTAGCCCGCAGTGCCACCAGGCTGGCTTATTTTAAACTATTTTTGGGCAGGAAAAAAAAAATGCTTGCCCACAACCTCTAGCGAAGCTAGCAGGATTTATCATTATTGCAAATGCTGGTGATTTTCCTAAAACTACTGGATATGTCTTTTTCTGGCCACAAAAGTGTTTTAGATTTCACATGGGCATAACTATCTGGTTCTTTATTTTGTAATCTTGAAGTTATTTCAAACTTACACCAATGGAGCTTTGAAAAAATACAAAGCATTTGCTTGAAATACTTCTGCTGTCAGATGTTTGCATTGATAATGTGCACTGTGCACTTTTGTAACTCGATTCATCTACAGCCTGGGATAACTGATATTAGTTTTATCCCTGATTTGTTCTGTGCCTATGATTTTAAATTTGTGTGGCTATATATGTTGTGTCCAGCACTTTAAAAGGTGGTAAAGCATATTACAAGCGTACAGTATTATTGTAATTTGGAACATTTGCTGATTTACATTTTTTTTCTTCCTCATAAGGGAAGGACACCAAAACACAGTGTTGTTTCATTATTGTTCTGCTTGGTTTCATCTGCAGTGCTGCTGCCATCCTTAACCCTCACATTTGACTTTGCAATCAGGATCACTGCATCCGTGAAGTAGCCTGTAGTTTGAGCTCAGCTTTCTTCCTGCTTGCCGAGAGTAACGAAAGTTGGAGAGTCCTTTCAATGGGTAGAACATTTCAGAAAGTGGGCATTAGACTGCTTTGTGGACCAAACTTTTCTGATACTCTCTGGGCTGCAGAGTCTATGTTAGAGTTAATGATGGCAGTAGAACTGTATAGGTGAACTGAAGCGGAGTAATTAGAAAGCACAACACCACAGTTTGGCCTGTCCTCACTGCTTAATTTATTAACATTCCACATGTTAACAGCTTATTTGCCAGTAGGGAGGGAATGTGGCAGATGTCATACAGTTGAATTGTTATTAGCGTTGACAAACATACAGTAAAACCGTTGTGAAAATCATCTTTTCATAGGTTCCTCAAAAGTCTATGTGACAAACTTCTGCCCCACTGTCACTGGCCTGTCATGAATTCCTACACACAAGCGGCCAGAAACCTGGCACCAGATCCTTGTCTTTTAATGCTGCCACCATTTGGCTAGCTGACTGTTAAGGTTATCTCAGTCTGATCCTAGTCCCACTACTGGCCACTGCTCACCCAGTGCAAGCAGAAGCAAAAATGGCTGCTCTCCTTAAACAGAATGTGCCAGGTTGAGCCATGGAACAAGAAGCAGAAAACAAATGGCACTGAACGCTGACGTATGTTGCTGTACAATTTTATTTAAAGGGATTGGCCAGTGGAAAAATGTGCAAAAACATACATACTTTAGCAACAGTGAGCAGTAGGCATCTTCACAGCAGTGGCTGCAAGGAACTGCCGAGCCAGCAACTCGACCAGTTTCGCAATATGCTTCATAAAGAGTCCCGGATGCTAGGTGCTGATACCTGTTTAAGTGCAAGATTTAAAGGCAGAGTGCAGAATGTGAACAACAGATTAAAAACTACATACTCTGTTTAGAATGGGCATCACCTTCAAATAAATACATAGATGCTTACAAGCAGACATCACCTTCAAAATAAATTAAAGAATGCTTAGAAGCTAATTTTAAGGTTGGTAGTAGCAAAATGGAAATGAAGCAAAATACATTGCAGAAAACATTAAAGTCCAGAAATTCCTGAATCGGGTACCGTAGCCCAGGACTGCAAACATGCTGCCCCACATGAAGTGATGGCTTACCAGTTGCTCAACTAGCTCTGTACAGTCTTGAAAACAGGTCGCCCGAAACTATCTGGAAGAGAGGAGAGACAGAAAGACATTTATATACCTAAATAATCACACACACACACAAAAATTGAGCCTTTCTTTGTCAGAGGCATAATTTCAATTCTTTCATGAAGCCCTGGTGGAAAGTGCCCCCCCAGCTGGACCATCCATAGTGCCTCCCTTTTTAGAATCAGGATATTAAGGTTACCTCCCCTCCTACCCAGTTTCACCTTCTCGAGGCTGCAGAATTTAAAGTTGTGGCTTTCAGGATTATTCTGGGAATTTATGTGGTGTGAGAGGACATTAGTGTCATCCATTTTCACAATAACCCTGACATGTTTGCCAGTGCAAACCTTTAAGGGGCAGATGGTTTTGCCTACATAGAAAGACCCACAGGAGCAAATGGCTAGATAAATCATGTTATCTGAGTCACAGTTAATGAAGTGTCTAGTATCAGATAACTTTCTAGCATTAACAGTGGTAAAGTGACTTGTCTTTTCAATCGATGGGCAGTACTTGTATTGCCCACATAAAAAAAAGTGACATTTGGTAGCCAAGGCAACCAGGTGTTTTGTCTTTCTTTGATTTTAGGTTGCCAGCTGTGCATATGTTTTTCTACTAAATTGGGTGCTCTTTTGTAGGACATTCTAGGGAGAATAGAACTGTAGTTGCTCAACACCTGATGTGAATGTTTGATGGTCCAGTTCTTGGTGACAGTGTTTCTGATGGCTGCAGACTGCCTGCCATAAGCTGTGACCAGATTTAAAGTTTGAACTTCAGTATCCCTACGTTCTTTAACCACTAGCAAGCTATCCTGACTAGTGGAGTTCACCTGGTCCTCTGTTTGATCAATATATGTGACTTATAGCCCCTCTGTTAGAACCTGCTCCTCATTTGCCTATTACATTCCTGAAAATCATTCTCCTCACTGCAGTTTCTCTTAATTCTAAGCTACTGGAATAGTGGGATGTTTTTGATCTAATGCTGTGGGTGGTAGCTAGAGGCATGTAGGAGAGTGTTCCTATACTTAGCTTTGTGGTACAGGTCAGTCTTTTCACAAATCCAGTTCCCGTACAGTAAACACCACAAGCCATGGTGCTTCACTTGCTTGCCAGTCCCCTGACGCAGCTATAGCAAGTGAAGGGCTAGGGCTAGTAGCCTTTGCTAGACTGGGATCTGGATTTGTGTGCATTTGCTTGTGGATGGCTAATCACATTTGTCAGTATCTACAATTGGTATCTGAGCCTGCTTTAATTTAAGATGCTTACATACAGCTGCCCAGTTGGATAACTAGTGGTGTCCTTTTATACATTTTGAGGCGGTGACTGCCCATTTTTTTTTTGTCTGTATAGTGTTTTAACAGCAACAAGTGCACTTCCGTCCCTGTGCATGCTTCCTTGTAGTTTCTTTTTCTCCATATTCATTTTATGGTATTTTTGTAGGTGTTTTTCCCTCTCCCATCCGAGGCCCCGGCACACGGATGCACATGCGTGTGGAGGCACGCACGCACACCGTGGCGCCAGCTCAGCCCCTTCCGCCCTCCTGCGCTGCTGCCCCCTCCCACCTACAAGGCCCACTGGACCTCCACCTGGTGGACTGTGGCGCCAGCACAGCCCCTTCCTCCCACTTGCGCTGCTGCCCCCTCCCACCTGTAAGGCCCACTGGACCACCACCTGGTGGTTGCGGAACTACGGGGGGGAGGTGACAACCCACCCCGGGAGAAGGGGGCAGCCTGCTGGCTTGTTCAATCCTGCTCCCCCCCATGCCGGCACCCCAACAACCCGAGGTCGTTCCCAAACCCGGATCGCCGGCGTAGTGCGAGTTAAGGTGTCCAGCACCTCAACCCTCAGTGCCACCAGGCTGGCCTTGTAATCTCTATGGGTTTTGTTAACCCTGTACCAGCCCCTCATTCGGCACTGCAGAACACGTATCTCCACCTTGTCTGCCTTATGCAAACACTGGTGGTAGTACTCTACCTAGCATTGAAAACAGATGGTTTGGTACTGATAGATTTACTTAGGTAACCCCTTTTTAATAAATTCTTTGCAAAGGGCTAGCAAGGTTTTCAATGAAGCATTCCCTAACTTGCCTCCTTCATCTATTGATTTTTGTACTCCTCTCACAGCCACACACCCTCTTTTTTTCTTTTCGAGAACATAGCGAATCTGGGCCTGATATTCAAAACTTTGCCTGGGCACAAATCCCAGTTTGTCCGTGCAAACCAGGCTTTGTGTGGATTTCCCATAGTCAAAAAGCCTGATTAATGTAGGCAAACAGGGTTTGCACCTGGGCACTATTCAGAGGGCGGTGCAGTGAAAATGAAGGGGCGGAGACCTGAATATTGGTGCTGTTGCCCCTCCCCCTGCTGATCACGGGGCCGATCTTGAAAATGAAACTTTTCCTGGTGTTAGGGACCGCTAGACACCAGGAAAGCTTTACTTTAGGATCAGATCATGTATCATCGGGAAAGTTTCATTTTCAAGATCGAGTTGGTGATTGGCGGGGTGGACCACTAGCAACAGGGAGTTTCATTTTCAAGATTGGGCTGGCGATCTTTGGGGGGGGGGACCATTAGTGCCAGGGAAAGTTTTGTTTTCAAGATGGGGCCGGTGATCGACACACCAGTAGTACCAGGGATAGCTATCTGGGACCGGGCAAGTGGGGGTGGCGCCACGCTAAATTGCTGGACTACCCATGCAAATGAGCCCATAATGGGCATGCAGATGTCCCCTTAGTGCTTTGCATGCTGAGTGAGCTAACTTGCATGGAGCTGTTTGAATATCAGAAATTTAGCACAGGCGCAAGCCATTATAACGCCCTATTTTGGGAGCCATGTCTGCCCAGTGCTTCAGTCAAATAGCACCGGTGCGCTATTCCACTAACTATAGCATTTTTGGAAACTTGGGCAACCACAAGGCTCAGCACAAATATTTGCACTCACTTTTGCCTAGTTTTGAATATCAGGCACCTAACATTTGTACTAAATTGACTGAGATAGATATTTAGAAGGGTGCTGGGTGTGACAGGACTGAGAAATGTTTTCCTGAAAATTGGAGCTCCTGTTTTTGTCAGATGCTTAACTTTTAACTAGTATGATAGTTTGTACTACAGTGGACCTTAGGCAGTATCAATCTTTATAAGTGACTTGGCAGTAAACACATGTGCATAATTAATAGGCAGTTAAGTAAAAATAAAAAGTATTTTCAATAAAGGCAGGAATAGTTACTGTATACCATCATTCATATTGCGTCTTTTCTTACTGCAGAGAGGCTCTCATCCTAAAAGAATATATATAGCATAATTTTACATGCATATGTTTGAGTGTTAATAGAATTCAGATTATTCACAACAGCCAATTCTGAAATAAGGTATCTAGTAGAAGATTGTGTGCTTTCTACTGGTTTACAGCCATTTAGTCAAGTGTGACTAGTTGCCTGTCTCCTGCACATTTGCAAAGTACTAGCTGCCCTGGCTGTACTTCTCAGCACTATGCATTAAAGACTCTGCATTATATATTAAAGATTGAGTTTCTTTTAAACACTGTGCATTCAAGTATCTCGAATCAGTTCATTGCCTAGCATGTACATTCTAGAAATGCAACAATTGCTCACATGCCTTAATAAGGAGTTCAGTATGTTTGCCTTATATGGTATCTGTGTTTGCTGACCACGGTTCCCTTTCCCCTATTTAGTAATACACCCTCGTACTAGTGTGCTGAGGGTATTACTTTTCATTAAGGAGATACCAAGTTTGTTCTGTTTTCTTATGCTTTATATTCAGAAACTTTGAGTTAAACTAAACTTTTTTATATAGGAATTGCATTGCACCAGCAATGTTTCAGTGGTGGATGAAACTGTGCACCAATGTGTGTAAGTTACTAAATATGTTTATTTTTTAACTTTGATTAACGGATGACCCCCTCCCCCCGCCACCGTACCTTAAAAAAGTGGACATTCTTCCACAAAACACTGGTTTCTGAAGTATACTTTCTGGTGACAAGATTTATGTAATAAAGAAGATCATTTGGCACATTGACAAAGGAGTGGCAGTCTCTTTCCTATTACAGTCTGCTATAAGAAACTTCTCTGACCATACAAACTAGTAGCCCATGACAGGGCATTAGCATCCAGGGATAACCCCCGTTTGTTCTACTCTGCTTTTAATGACAGCTGTTATTTTCTAGCAGTTTGCCCCCAAACTGTGGAACTCCCTTCCTTTACAAGTTTGTGCATCCCCCTCCCATTCCACCTTCAAAATCTCCCTCTGGAACGTCCTAAAACCTGCTGCGACCTGCCTGTGTGCCACTTAACGCCCAGTCCGACAGACCTCCCTCCTTCAGTGGTACCCCAGCTAGGCTGTTTCTGCCCCGCCATCTTGGCGATGCACCTTACTAGAGGTTATGTTATGCATTGTCTATTATCAGCCTAGGGGAGGTCCTATACCCCTATGCTGCCCCTGGGCCTGTATGTACCCTATGATATTTGACCCACTGTTGTTGCATATATGCTAATCCCTATGCTATGTACTTCTGCTTTAATAACCCTTGTTGTTTCACTCCTGTGTTGGAGCATGCCGCTCCAGGTTTGTACTGTGACTATGTATTTCTCTCATGTATATGTAACCCCCCTGCAAATGGGGGTTCCCAAAAGACTTCCAGGAGCTTGCTTGAATGCTCCAAGCCTGAATGGTGTTTGGCATTTAAGCCATTTATCAGTGAGTGTTTTTAGAGCCTCTGGTACTGTCTCTTTAAGAGCTGTCTGCTTGCAGACATAATTAGTTTGTATGGGGGGACTGTGTGCTTCTCTGAGTACCACTCGAGCTGCTGCCAATTCACTTCATTTTGCAGTCACTAGGAGTGCAAAGGGAACCTATCTGAAAGATGTAACTGTTTGCCAGAAATTATTTAGAGTAATAATGAAATTACAGTTTGTCTAACCTGCTTTCTTTGCAGTCAGAACTGTGTCTGCTAGTTCCCATTCTAGTTTTGAACTGCTGAACTGGACCAATCAGTGTGGGGTAAGCTAGCTCTAAAATGGTGCCTTGGACGAATCAGAACTTGGACTCATAATCTGAGCCAGCCACAAGAGGATTGTATGGGCAGTGACTCTGGGAGATGTAGTTTAGACTTCAGTGCCTTTTGGACCAACAGCAGCAGTCTATTGTGAGTGACAGCCAATCTAGTCAAGAACTGGGAGGAACTCAAAGGAAGTGCCCGTTTTGTCAGTTGGAGTGTCAGTTGAGCTTTGGCAGTGAAGAAGGAAGGAGCCCTGTGCTTTTCAGTGTGCAGTTTTAGTCAAAAACGTGTGTAAGGCCCAGAGTTCCGGTCTGCAGCTTGTTGGACTGAATCCGTCCTGTGAAAAGAATCAAAGGATCTCTGAAGAGTAGAAAACAGGCTCACCCTGTAGAAGACTGGAAGAATTGCTGAAAATTGCACTCGGTCTGTCAGGAACTGAATCTGCTGTGTGTTCTCCCGGGTATTGTGCAGTAATTGCGATCGGGATACAGATGCAGCCTGCCTGGTATAGTGCTTTCTTTTATATGGATGTGTGAAGAGGTTTGTGTACCTCAAGTGAGCCCTGCTGACATTGAAGGACCCTATCTTATTTGGAGGTCGTGAGTACTAATTCAGGGTCGCTCCCTGTTGAATTGCCACATTAAATCCAAATGGAATTACTGTACTGCTGACTGTTTAATTCTCCTTTTCTCTGTGTGAAAGGGCCCCTACCAGCTGCCACGGTTTGGACTAGCCACTAGGGCTTGGGTACCCAGGGACAGTAACTGATAGGGATAGGCCTGTGCACAGAGCCATAGGTAGATTATTAGAGTGATAAGCTAATTAACCTGATTTCCCTGTCCTTGTTATATCCCCTAAATAAATCAGAGCTGCTTGTTTCAGCAAAGTTATACTGCCTGGAGGTATTTGTCTATGTTAAAGTACTGTACTGTGATTGTTGCACTGTATCTCATTTCTCAGGAGGTCCCAGTGCCGGAACCAGACCTGGGGGTAAGTGTATACTGTGAAGGTAATTTGATATATTGTGTGTGGGCCACTAGCGGGAAGAAAGGGGTTGCAGTGTCCCAGAGGGCTGTGACCAAGTAAGTTTAACTATTGCAAACCCTGACCTCTGGGTGGAGGCACCCGCCATTGGATCCAGGCCCCTCAACCTGTTAGTGGCAAATCAGGCAGGGGTAGTAGCCCCTGGGATACAGCCATCTAGGGGTTACATCTTGGAGGCTCACCGCTGGGATTGTGTGTCCTCTAGTGGCCATATTTACTGAACCACTGTTAAGAAAAATGGGTACCCGACAGAAGTGGCTGTGCACCGGCTGATGGAGTGGTGTACTGGGAGGAGATCGACCCCAAAATGCTATGCTTATCCTGGACATCCCCCTGGGTATCAATACGGACACTGTGCAGGGAGTACTTTCCAAGGTGGAAGGTTTACAAAACCCTGTGGTGGTGGGTCGGCATGCTAATCTGCTCACCCACACTTTCCTGGCCCTAGTAGAGTTTAAGGATCCAATAGATAGCTCCAAAGTGCCACAGACCATTACCCCAGAGGGAGCCCTCACTGCTTGGAGAGTGATAACTAAGGACAGTAAAGACCCGGGGGGGAATCAGCCCCCACCACTATCTGAAACTTTTGAGGAGAAATTTGCTGAATGGTTGCTGGGAGAGGGGAAAACTGTGGAGGACTTGAAGAAACTATTCTTGCCACCTGGGGGTGTTCCTCCCCAACACCCTCTCCTGCTCCAGTGCCCGTAATGGTGGCTGAACCAATGCAGACTCCTATTTCTGCACCTGCCATTAGTCACGACTCTTACCGAAGGTTGAGGATCTTCTCTGGCACCCTCCCACCCCAAGGGAGGATGACTGGGAGACCTGGATAGAATATGTTGCCCCAAGTGCTAGAATGGCAATGCTCAGGGAAGCGAAGAGGGTTAGTGAGAGCCTCCGAGGTCCTGCCCTGGCTACCATCCGTGCAAGCGGGCCAGTAACCCTGAAGCGACTGCACAGGCCTATCTTGGAGGCCTTGGAGAATGTGTATGGAGCCCAGATTCTGATGAGGACCTATGGTGGAGAGTAAGAGATGCACAACAGTACCAAGGGAGTTGTTGTCTGTGTATGTATCTCGGCTGGAAAAATTGTTGCAAGAATGCCTCAGAAAAGGTAGTTTGCCAGCTATTGAACTGGACCGAACCAGGCTGGACAGGATCTTAAGTCTGCCCGTTCTCAGAACTGCTGTTGCTTCAATTACCTGGCAGATCGACTGGAATCCCCACCCTCCTATGATGAGTTAATGAGAGAAATTCGAGGAGTTGAGAAAAGACGACCTCGGGAGGGACCTGCACCAATAGCTGCGGCTACGACCCGAGTGACTGAGGGTGACCCATCAAGTGAAGTTCAGGGGCAGAGGTTGGCAGTCAATGAGTGCTCTGACAAGGAAAAAGATATGTCACAATGGGGCTTAACTGTTGAGAGAGATCCAGGAATTCAAAACAGTCCCTTTATGAAGGCCACGCCTGCAAGTACGGCCCTGACCTATATCCGACTGCATCTGCTATGGGGGTGGGGGTACCCACCCATGTATCTCCTGCTGATAACAGCTCGAACTCGATTCCTTGACCATGGAAGTGGAGAACTGACGAGATGTCTCCAAATGCTTATCACGCCGCAGACAGAGATGGCACCAAGGTTTCCAGTTAGTAATACCCCGCCCTGGCTCCCAGTGTGGCGCCGACCAGCTCAAACTCCAGAAAGTATGTTTTGCTATAATTGTGGGAAAGATGGGCACATGAAAGGGAATGCCAGTCCCAAAAGACACTGACAAAGTTGCATATAGGCTACAAGGAGAGCTTCGAAGAAAATCAGTGGTTAAGAGGTGCACGACATGATCCCAGTGAGGGCACCAAAATGCTAATTCACGTCCTTTTGTGGCAAGGTCAGTTGCCCAGGCCCCACTACCTCTCCAGACTGGTCCAGAATAGTGGGTCCCTCCATGGAGACCACTGTAAAGGTGAATGGAGTGTCTACAAGAGCTGTATTAGACAGTGGCTCCCAAGTGACAATTATGTTCCAGGATTGGTATCAGAAGCATTTGTCAGACGTACCCTTACAACCATTAGAAGGACTGCATGTATGGGGTTAAGTGAGAAGGCCTACCCTTATTCCGGTATATCCGAATTTGGCTGTCTTTCCCCACCTCCGTGGCTGGAGTGGCCGAACAAGTAGAGACCCTAGCCTTAGTGTGTCCCCCACTGGACTGTATGATGGTGTCCTTTGTTGATTGGAACAAATGCTCATATGTTGGAAGGCTGGCACAGTTGTGTTATGAAAACAGGGGTCAAAGACTAGTAGAGCTTTAAGAGTTCGGCTTTAATTAAGAAGGCCTATGAGGCACAGAGATGCTGAAAAACAGAACCAGAGGAACCGGTCGGAATTGTATGGAAGAAGATCCTGAGTCTCTGATCCTGGCGCCAAATGCCCAGTGTACCTTACAGGGAGAGGTCCGTATCAGAAAGGATGTTAAGAATAAAATATTAATGTTGGATGCACCAGGCGATGGAAAATTGCCAGAGGGACTGCTGGTCAAGCCTAGTATTTTGCCCGCTAGAGCCCATGCTTATGCCAGAAGGGTAATGGTCCAAGTTCATAATGTGTCTGAAAGAGACATTCGAGTAAACAGAGGTTGCATCCTGGCTAATGTGCATTGTGCAGACACTGCAGTGCTACCCAGCAGCAAGAGTTCAAGGAAGAATGACAGAGTAACGCCTGACTTGTTTGATTTCGGCGACTCCCCGCTGCCAGCTGAATGGAAAGTGAGGATCAGTGAGAAGCTTGCCCAGAGAGACCAGGTGTTTTCTTTAAAGGAATGGGATGTAGGATGCGTGCAAGGAGCTGAGCACAATATCTGGCTGCATGACGAAAGACCATTTCGTGAGAGGTCTCACGCCTGGCACCTGCTGACATAGATGATGTGAGACGGCATCTGCAAGAGATGTTAGCTGCTGGTGTAATACAAGAATCCAGAAGCCCTTATGCTTCCCCATTGTGGTAGTGAGGAAAAGAATGGAACAGTAAGGATGTGTGTGGATTATCACCTTAAACCGCGGACTATCCCTGATCAGTACACAATGCCCCGCATTCAGGATGCTTTGGACTGCCTAAACGGGAGCAAGTGGTTCTCTGTGCTGGATCTCCGCAGTGGGTACTACCAGATCCCGATGGCCCCAGAGGACCGTGGAGAAGACGGCCTTTATCTGTCGCTGGCTTCTATGAATTCATGAGGATGCCTCAAGGGATTTCAGGTGCCCCAGCCACTTTTCAACGATTGATGGAGCGTGCAGTGGGGACATGAACTTACTAGAGTGCCTGCTATACCTAGATGATGTCATTGTGTTTGGCAGCTCACTGGAGGAACATGAGAGCAGATTATTTAAGGTATTGGACCGACTGGAGGACTTTGGCCTTAAACTGTCCATTGATAAGTGTCAATTCTTTCAAACATCAGTAAAGTATGTGGGACACTAGTATCCACCGAGGGAATAGAGACCACCCAAGTAAAGTTGAGGCCTTGACCACCTGGCCACAGCCAAAAATCTAAAGAACTGCAAAGATTCCTGGGATTCTGTGGTTATTATCGGCGCTTCATCAAGGACTATTCAAGAGTGATCCGCCCTTTACTTAACCTTACTCAAGGGTATCCCCAACCCACAAAAATACCAAAGTCAGCGTCCCTCAAGACTGAAAGAGTGTATTTTCATCCGGAGGAAGTATTTGGGGCCCGCTGGACTCCTGATTGTGAGACTGCTTTTCATGAGATCATATATCAACTTACCCATGCTCCAGTGCTGGCCTATGCCGATCCAAGAAAACCTTACGTCCTGCACACTGATGCTAGCTTGCAAGGGTTGGGGCTGTGTTGTACCAAGAGCACGAGAATGGCCTGAGACCAGTGGCCTTTGCCAGTAGAAGCCTGACCCCATCCGAAAAGAACTATCCTGTACATAAGTTAGAGTTCCTAGCTTTGAAGTGGGCTATTGTTGACCAATTCCATGAGTACTTGTATGGGGCTAAAATACTAGTAAAAACTGACAATAATCCTTTGACCTATGTGCAGACCTCAGCTAAGTTGGATACCACTGGCCATAGGTGGCTTTCTGCATTATCTACATATGACTATGCTCTCGAATACCGAGCAGGTCTGAACCACATAGATGCTGATGCTCTCTCCCGGAGGCCTGTTCCCCAGAATGATTGGGTCCGATTGGCAGAACCTGACATTCGGCACTCTGCCGAAGTTTGACAGGGAGGAACAAATGTCCACGGACGCAGTGGACTGCATGGTGGATTGCTTGGGAGCCTCTGAGAATTGCATACCTGCTGCTTATTGCCACTTTTCTGCAATAGACATTGGTGCACTGCCTCAGCTGGACAATGACAGTATTCAGGGCTCAATCCCACGATCCCATGATCAAAGCAGCTTTAGAAGCCCTCTATGCAGGAAAAGATGTGTCCAAATTACGCCCACTGATTTGAGAACTGCACTGTTATACAAAGAAGGTCCTAAGTTGAAACTGATCAATAAACTGTTATACAGAGAAACAGTAGACAGAGGGGACAAGTAGACAAACAACAACTAGTGCTGCCCACTGCCTTCGAGACTCAGTACTGAGGTCCTTGCACAACCACATGGGGCACCTTGGTATAGACAGAACACTTGACTTGGTGAGATCCAGATTCTATTGGCCTAAGATGGGGGCTGATGTGGAGCAACACATTCGAACTTGTAGTCGCTGCTTACAGAGGAAAGCTTTGCCCAGAGGGCTGCCCCCCTTGTTAACATCACCACCAGTGCACCCATGGAGCTGGTCTGTATTGATTTTCTGAGTTTGGAGTCGGATCAAAGAAATATCAGTAATGTGCTGGTGGTCACTGACCATTTCACGAGATATGCCCAAGCTTTCCCCACCAAAGATCCAGAAAGCATCCACTGTGGCCAAAGTACTTGTAGAAAACTTTTTGTTCACTATGGGCTCCACAAAGAATCCATTCTGATCAAGGAGAGACTTTGAGAGTCGTCTGATCAAAGAGATGCTTTCTCTGTGGGGAGGCAAAGTCCAGAACCACTCCTCACCACCCCAGGGGACCCACAGCCTGAACGCTTCAACCACACTTTGCTAGATATGCTAGGCACCCTGCACCCAAAGGACAAGCCTAGATGGAGCCAACAAATTAGCACCCTGGTACATGCTTATAACTGCACCAAAAGTGATGCCACTGGATTCTCCCCCTACCGCCTGATGTTTGGAAGAGAAGCTCGACTACCAGTAGATGTGTGTTTTGGGGTCTCTCCTGATGGGGTTCAAGCTGACAACTATTTACAGTATGTGCAAAAGTTAAAGGCCCAGCTAACTCATGCGTACCAACTGGCTCAAACCATGGCTGCCAAAAGAAATCTGGCCAACAAAGAAAGGTATGATAAAAAGGTGAAAGCACAGGAACTCCAGGAGGGAGGTCGGGTATTGCTAAGAAATCTGGGACTGCATGGCAAGCACAAGATTGCTGACAGATGGCACCATCTCCCTCACATTGTAGTGGGCAAACTAGATGATCTGCCAGTGTACAAAGTAAGGCCTGAGAATAATTCAAAAGATGTAAAACAATGCATAGAAATCATTTACTGCCCATTGGACAAATCTTAATTGAGTCTGAGCCCCTAGAAGATGCCCCTCTGGACCAGTGACTAGAGCTGCTGCTAAGAAAAGATCAAGAAAGTCTGCACCTACAGAAGCAAAGTTAAAGTGTTCCCCCACAAGTCCCAGTTGAGCATGACTGTCAGTCCATATCGGAAGAAAGTGAGAGTGACTTTGAATACTATCCTTCTTACGAACTGAGTCAATTGTTTCGGGGCAATCCCCTAGTCAATACTGGAGACAAAGCTGGGCCTTCTGGACTGTCTAAGCCCCCAGCTTCATCCATGGAGCCAATGCTCCCAGAAAGTGAAGTGCAAAGCATCAGATCAGATGAAATGGAATCATTGTGCATGGTTGAACTGTTTGAGCTTTCAGGGAGGAAAATGATAGATTGGGGCAGACTGGTGATATATCCGAACAAGAAGAGTATTTTGAGTGCCCTGACAGTCCACTGCCAGTGTCCGAAAGCTCTCCATGCGAGCCAAATGTTGTGGACTCAGAAACTGTAACTCCTGGAGCTGAAAGTGCCCCAAGTTCTAGCCTCTCTACCCCCAGGAGACTCCCTGACAAGTGAGGACAATGCTGAAAATGAGGCTCAGAGTGCAGAGACTGTAACAGTTCCCCTAGAAAGACTGGTCGAGCTGTAAAGCCTGTGGTGCACCTCAGTTATGATTCCCTTGGGAGGCCTGTGGATTTGCCTCTCAATGTTGTCCATAAAGGAGTGTATGTGTCCCCGGCTCATTGCCCAAACTGAGCGTCAGTGCTAACTCAAGTTACTTGTGTTGCCCTCTAAGTATGGTGCCCTTGCCCCATCCAGCCCCAAGGTAACTGATAGGAAGGGCCCCTCTTCAGGTTTCATGTACAAGAGGTAATAACTTGAGTTATGGTACAATGTGTATGTAATACTGTGTAAAGAGGCGTACTGCAATGTTTCAGAAATGTGTTCTTGGTAAAATGATATATTGACTGATGATTACATATGCGAGCCTAATGCAAATGTATATGGTTGCAGTTGAAACTTATGGGGTACTTGCTTGACGCGGACGCAAGCTTTCCCAGGCCAGGAAGGGTGTAACCCCCTGCAAATGGGGGTTCCAAAAGACTTCCAGGAGCTTGCTTGAATGCTCCAAGCCTGAATGGTGTTTGGCATTTAAGCCATTTATCAGTGAGTGTTTTAGAGACCTCTGGTACTGTCTCTTTAAGAGCTGTCTGCTTGCAGACATAATTGAATTTATGGGGACTGTGTGCTTCTCAGAGTACCACTCGAGCTGCTGCCAATTCACTTCATTTTTGCAGTCACTAGGAGTGCAAAGGAACCTATCTGAAAGATGTAACTGTTTGCCAGAAATTATTTAGAGTAATAATGAAATTACAGTTTGTCTAACCTGCTTTCTTTGCAGTCAGAACTGTGTCTGCTAGTTCCCCATTCTAGTTTTGAACTGCTGAACTGGACCAATCAGTGCGAGGTAAGCTAGCTCTAAAATGGTGCCTTGGACGAATCAGAACTTGGACTCATAATCTGAGCCAGCCACAAGAGGATTGTATGGGCAGTGACTCTGGGAGATGTAGTTTAGACTTCAGTGCCTTTTGGACCAACAGCAGCAGTCTATTGTGAGTGACGGCCAATCCAGTCAAGAACTGGGAGGAACTCAAAGGAAGTGCCCGTTTTGTCAGTTGGAGTGTCAGTTGAGCTTTGGCAGTGAAGAAGGAAGGAGCCCTGTGCTTTTTCAGTGTGCAGTTTTAGTCAAAACGGTGTAAGGCCCAGAGTTCCGGTCTGCAGCTTGTTAGGACTGAATCCGGCCCTGTGAAAAGAATCAAAGGATCTCTGAAGAGTAGAAAACAGGCTCACCTGTAGAAGACTGGAAGAATTGCTGAAAATTGCACTCGGTCTGTCAGGAACTGAATCTGCTGTGTGTTCTCCCGGTATTGTGCAGTAATTGCGATCGGGATACAGATGCAGCCTGCCTGGTATAGTGCTTTCTTTTATATGGATGTGTGAAGAGGTTTGTGTACCTCAAGTGAGCCCTGCTGACATTGAAGGACCCTATCTTATTTGGAGGTCGTGAGTACTAATTCAGGTCGCTCCTGTTGAATTGCCACATTAAATCCAAATGGAATTACTGTACTGCTGACTGTTTAATTCTCCTTTCTCTGTGTGAAAGGGCCCTACCAGCTGCCACGGTTTGGACTAGCCACTAGGGCTTGGGTACCCAGGACAGTAACTGATAGGGATAGGCCTGTGCACAGAGCCATAGGTAGATTATTAGAGTGATAAGTAATTAACCTGATTTCCCCTGTCCTTGTTATATCCCCCTAAATAAATCAGAGCTGCTTGTTTCAGCAAAGTTATACTGCCTGAGGTATTTGTCTATGTTAAAGTACTGTACTGTGATTGTTGCACTGTATCTCATTTCACAGGAGGTCCCAGTGCGAGGAACCAGACCTGGGGTAAGTGTATACTGTGAAGGTAATTCTGATATATTGTGTGGGCCACTAGCGGGAAGAAAGGGGGGTTGCAGTGTCCCAGAGGGCTGTGACCAAGTTAGTTTAACTATTGCAAACCCTGACCTCTGGGTGGAGGCACCCGCCATTGGATCCAGGCCCCTCAACCTGTTAGTGGCAAATCAGGCAGGGGTAGTAGCCCCTGGGATAGCGCCATCTAGGGGTTACATATACCTTGTAACTCTCCTGGGTCGCACCTGAAAATAGGCACCAGCTGTCTAGTGTGCTTACCCGGTTACCAAAAACAAATAAATAAATTCTTGGATTTACTGAAGGCTTTCGATGCAGTGGACCATGGCCTATTATTAAACAGGCTGATATCCACTGGTCTGAGTTTTTCATCTTTAATCTGTTTTGTTTCATACTTGAAGTTTTGACTCCAATGTCTCAGAGGTGGTGGTGTTCTGACTTTGTTACAGTCACGCGAGAGGTTCTGCAGGGCTCAGTGTCGGGTCCTTTATTGTTTTTTACCATATATTTATGATCTGAAATGCTGTTACGTGCACACAAAGTTGTTTATGTATGCAGATGACACAATTTTGTATTCTAAGCATAAGGACCCAGCAGTAGCCATAAATTTACTGCAGAATGACTTTAACAAAATGCAGCAGGCATTGTTTGATGTTTGACTTTTGTTGAATACAAAAAAAAAAGATATTGTTTTGTAAACAGACTTACGGTAGTCTCTTTGCTCTTTCAATGCATGCTAAGAATGCTACTAATCTTATGATGTTAGTTCATACAAATGCCTAGGAATTTTCTTGGACAGTAATCTTACTTTGAAAAATCATATTCAACAACCTGGAAACTAAAGAGGTTACTATACTTTGTTAAATAGAAATAAGGCTCTCTTTAGTGTTTTCAGTTGGTCAGCTTATTATGTGTTGCATAACTTTGATTAGGGGGAGAAACACCACCCTCACTTGACACATTGGATCCTCTCCATCATCTCAGCTTAAGTAGATTTATCGTCAGTCTCCCGTGGAAAACCTATCATTGCATATTATATTCTTCTTTGGGCTGGGTGTCACTGACACTAAGGAGACTCCAACATTGGTACTTGTTTGTTTAGAAAGTGCTTTTGGGCAGAGTCCCTGTTTACCCCACAGACCTTTTATTGCTTAAGACTTCTACTATGTCTGGTTGAAGATGTATTTGTTCATGTGCTATGCCTTAAGAGTACGAACTAAAGCTGACGTGCTGACATTGTCAACAGCAATACCTTATTCCTGGTTGTGAATACAAAAATGTATTAAATTGACTTGTATTGTATCTGTTTCATGATTCAAAGCCTTAATTACCCGATTGTTGTACAGTCACTGTGAACGTTATTGTCAATCTGACCGTTATCTGTCTACACACTTTAACCCAAATTTGCACTGTATGTATATAATGTGTTGTATTGTATTGTATGTAAAATCTACATGTATTGTTCCCTTTTTTTATATAGTATTTTTACTGTATGGTTGCAATTATAAAAGAGATTTTTCTCTCAGTTAGCTCACTAATACACTGGTTGCTTGAATTATTGATTGAGGCCACTTAAAACAAAGCCTAATGAAACCTTGCCCTACTCTGTGACATTCCTTTACATTTTTTGTAATTTAACCCTTCCTGACCACCTGATGAATGTGTCAGTAATAGTCCCCTTCCGTGTTACATATCTATGTTTATGTGACTATCTATAGGTATGTGGATATGCCTGTTGGTATTGCATGGCCTGAAAGCATGAACACATTAAGAAACCAGCAATAGGGAATACATAATAACTTGTAGTGGAATAACACATTTATCTCCATTTGTGAGCGGTAAGACCCATGACTTCTCAGTGGTGAAGCTGAAAGTTATTTATGAAGATCGTATCACTCGCATGTGGAGATAAATGAGTTATTCCACTTCAATCCATTATGTACTGTATTGGGGATATATAGACTATTGCAATGTTTTATTAGTGTTTTTCTTGTATTAGCTTGCAAGCTCTCTATCTGGCCAATTGATCTCTGTGTTTTCTAGATTATTAGTGGAAATAACTTGTTCTAAGTTGAATAACATAGGCTCATAGTGAAAATAAAAATGTATCCTTATATAGCATGATTTATTTACCCAATATGTTCATCATTGGTGTGATATATATCTGCCAGCTCCTTCAGTACCCTGGGGTGGATGCCATCTGGGCCTGGCATGGGATATTCCATAGGAAATCTAGGAATAAGCTTTTTATTCAGTCTGGAATGTTGCCAACAATGCTGCCTAGCAAAGAGTGGCAGGACAAAGTGCAACCATAAATCCAAGGCTGACTTGTTGGCAACATTCCAAACTAAATAAAAAGCTTATTCACGGATGCTCTTTGGAATCTCGTATTTATTACATGGGTTCCATCTTGACATTGTGACAGAGCTGTTGGCATGCACAAAACCAAAATCATGTACAGTCCTCAAAAAGGACCCAGAGCAAATTATTCAAGTTGAAAGTATGGATAAGACATAGAATTCATGCCATGTTCTGCTAAGTCAGCCTCTCTATCTTCTCAGTCGCTGACTCTGCCTTTAGGCACTTCCCCAGTTCGTACTATTGAGGCAGGAAAATGTACAGAATGGAGGAGATAAACTGGAGTCATACCGTGACCCCATACTGGGAAGGGATTACACTCTCTTTCACATGACCTTGGTAAGGCAGTCATTGTGCTAATTTCTGTGAATGGGCTTGTGCATTGAATCATTCACTCTCAAGCTGGTGGCCAGCACAGGCTGCAAAGTATGCAGGAGTCATGGCCTGGCAGAATCGATTACTGATGTGGTTCCATTCGGGGAAGGGGGTAGGACAAAAGCTATTACTGTAAAATAGGCTATATTTAATGTAAAATAATTATAGCTATATTCACTTAAGTGATAATTGTGCTAAAATAAAATGCTGCCAATTGGCCCAAATTGCATATTTACAATGGACATAAATTAGGAGCTAGTTACAGAGCATGAGATTAAATTTGTGCAATTGCAGACAGTTAATGCCATGTGGTAAATATAACTTGCAGCGAGAATAAACAGTTCTGCAGCTACAGTATGTGCCCATTTACATTAAACTCACTGTTAAATTCACAAAAGAACACTTCCCCGTAAATATCGAACTTCCTTATTCAGAAGGCTGTTGCTGCGTCTGTCATGCAACTTCCAACGGATTGATTAGACTAATAAGGGCAGACTCTCTCACCAAATACACAGTAAAACACACTGACTGCATTACATTGTACGGCATCACTTAGGCAGTCATCTTCCATTTTTCTGCCCTGCCATGGTGAAAAACAGTTCCCTGTTCTTCAGTCAAAAATATACTTATTCACACAATTACACGTGGGCCTTGCACCGGACACTAAAAGGCTGCACTACGTGGGTGATACATAAAGGTATCCAGCAGACACTGACTTTGCCTGCACTGCTGTAAATTCCTACCTGGGGCTGCAGTCCCAAGCACCAGAAAATCGGAAAACAAAAACAGGTGCTTTTGTTTTTTCTTTTAACCATTGAACCCCAGAGACTATTGCCCCTGTTTATTTTTTTAAACAAAGAAAATACAAATTTTTGGCAGATTTTAGAACTCTAAATCAAACAGTCATAGAGTAACCAGTCTGGTTAGAACAGTCCATCCTGTCCTCTGGAGACAGAAGACCATCACCACACTCTTCCCCTTTTTGTTCATTTTTAATTCACAGTTTGCTTCCCATTTGCCTCTGGTGCTGCTCTCTACCTATTCTGCTTGATCCTGACTACTCGTTTTCTTGTCCTCACCACTGGCCTGCTCTGCCAGTCTCTTAACTCAGACCCCAGCCCTCCAGTAGAAACTCCATGAGTTAAACCTGTTGCAGTGGGGTGACCATATTCCACTTTGAAATTAGGCTGGAACTTCGAGATCTGTTCTCTTCTGTCACAGAACTCTTGACGGCACCAGTGACATTGGAAAAATGAACAGCAAGAGGGTCACTTGGCATATCTCTTCTTCATCTACTGTGAGTTGCTAGGCATGCCTCACACAACCCCACCCTCACATATGGTGTGGGAAAATTAAGACATGCCTCCAGTGGAAGGAAAACAATGCTGAGCAAACTGGAACTCTTCCTTTTCTGGCAGTAGTACCGCAGTAGTGGGCAGTATCCAGCTTCTACACAAAAGCACAGTTGGGCATGTATTCTGTATATGTGTTTGACAGGTTTTGTGACTTCTTCTAACTGTAAGCTTTTATCTTGTAATTTTTGTTATCTTGTGTAGAGTGCTTTGAACTATTGCTGGTAAGGTGCTGTATAAAAATAAAAGGATTGACTGATTGGGACTCTGATGCAGGGAAACCTGTGGGTCCCCTTGTCATCTATGTACAGCAGAACCTGGCACTGGATGCTGCAGCCGATCTGCTAGTCTTTCACTTACCTTATCACTGTGTACCACACTGTGGGTGAGTCTGGAGTATGGTGTCCCAGGTGGTCTCTATTGAACAATACCTCCACAGCCTTCTCACACAGCCAACTATCTCACTTTTCCTTTATGATGGTCAAAGGCCACCCAGACAGATAAAGATATTTGTACCTCCAGAGGAATTCCACTCCGTTCCTGATCTCACGATCAGTCCTGCACAGTTTGGTCTGGTGGTGCTTGTAGAGGTGACCTGGAAATGCCAAGCTGGCATTTTTGTAGCCTGGTTCTGGCCCTTCAGTAAGCTTGACCCACTCCTTTGGGGAGTTTTAATCCTTTCAAGCAGTGAGTCAGGGGAATTATCTTTTGCATCGCGACCTAGTGTGGTGGAGGCAGTAACTTCTCTGCTGGCAGTTGTAGAAATTGAAAGTGCTGGGATTCTTACTTGCAGTGAACTTGCAGCAGGCCTAGTCAATGCCCAGAAATATGAACAGATGAAATTTGCCAGCAGATAAAGGCCTAGTGGTCTATTAAGTCTACTCGAATGTGTAGCTAGCACCTCTTATTCTGCAGCTGCCCCTTCCTCCCACCCTTCCCCTCCCTTGACCCTCCCCCTTGCCGTGTTCCAGCCCCTTTTGAAGCAGTCCACTGTTCTACTCTATACCACTTCCGCCGGTAATGCATTCCACCCAGCTGTCACTCTCTCTGTAAAAACGTGTGTCCTCATCTCCCTCCTGAACCTTCCTTCCTCCAGTCTCATATCATGGCCATGGGTGTCCCGCCCCTCTGTTACTTGGAACAGCCCCTCCATACCTGTCTTGTTTATTCCTTTCATGTACTTGAAGGTTTCATCATATCCCCCCTGTCCCTCCTCTTCTCCAGCGAGTACATGTTTAACTCCCTCACCCTCCTCTAATGTGATAAGTCCCCCAGCCCCTTGATCATCTTTGTCACTCTGCACTGCACCCCCTCCAGTAACTTAATGTCCCTCTTCAGATATGGGCGTCAGTACTGCACGCAGTACTCCAGCTCCAGTCTAACTAATGATCTATACAGTGGCAGAATAACTTCCCCCCTCTTCGAGGTTATACCCCTTGCAATGCAACCCAGCATTTTGTTGGCCTTTGCAGCTGCCTTCCTACATCGTGATGAGTTGTTCATTGACCCCCGTAATGAGCACCCCCAGATCCTTCTCCTCTGTCTCGGCTAGTTGCACTCCCCCAGCTGTTAACTCCTCCTTGGGTATTTTTGCCCCAAAATGCAGCAGCTTGCACTTTTTGGCATTGAACCCCAGTTGCCAGGTGTCTGACCAGGTTTCCAGCTTTGCCAGATCCTCCTGCCATCCCCCTAGGTTGTCCACCGCCGCTCCCATCTTGGTGTCGTCAGCAAACAGGACTGGTCTTGTTCTTGATACCTAATGATATGTCTGTAATGAATATTCCAAACAACATTGGTCCCAACACCGAGCCCTGCGGAACACCGCTCGCTCGTCACTACCCTTGGGGATGAGAGCTCCCTACCCACCACCACCCTCTGTTGCCTTCCCTGAAGCCAGTTCCCTACCCATCTCACCAGCTTTGTACCCGCCCCTGTGCCTTCTAACTTATGTCCCAGCCTCCCATGTGGCACCGAGTCGAATACCTTACTGAAGTCCAGGTACAGGACATCCACTGCATGGCCCCCATCCAGTTGACTAGTTGCCCAGTCATAGAACTCCACCAGATTGGTTTGGCAGGATCTGCCACTTACAAAGCCATATTGTCTGCTGTCCTGTAGCCCTTTGGCCTCTAAGAGGGACACCAGCCTCTCCTTCAGGATAGTCTCCATCAGCTTACCCACGATGGATGTGAGGCTCACTGGTCTATAGTTCCCAGGTCCATCCTTGGGGTTGCTCTTGTGGAGGGGCACCACATGAGCCATCTTCCAATCCTGAGGTACACACCCTGAATGTTATGAGGCATTGAATATGTCTGCCAAAGATCCTGCCAGAACCTCTGCCAGCTCCTTCAGTACCCTGGGGTGGATGTCATCTGGGCCTGGTGCCTTGTCCACCCTCAGTGCCCACAAACCCTCCAGAACCCTGCCCTCCATGATTTCCCCGTCCATCACTCCCTCCCCCTCTGGTTCTGTCCTCCTCCCTCCCCTTGGATATCACCCCCCACTTCTCCTTAATAAATACCGAGCAGAAGTAATCATTTAGCGCTTCTGCCTTATCACCTCCTGCTTCCACCCACCCACCCTTTCCTAATCCTTACTATATGGTCCTTACAGCTCCTTTTCTCCCTGATGTACCTGAAGAAGTCTTTCTCCCCTTTCTTAATACCCTGCACCAGCCATAGCGCCGTAGATGCTTTGGCTGCCCTTACTGCCCTTGTCACCTCCCTCAATTCCTTCAGGTACTCCTCCCTGTACTCCCCCTCTCTGTTTTTTTGTACCTCCTAAAGGCAGCTCTCGTGGAGAGGCACCACATGAGCCATCCCAAACAACATTGGTCCCAACACTGAGGGGCTACAAGGAGGTCAGTATTATTAGGAGGCGTGTGGTTTGTCGAGTGCCGAGGGCAGCTGAGGAGGAGGTGGTGAGCAGCATTGAGGTTGTCCAGTGCAGGAGACACCCTGGGTGTAATCAGAGCCTAGGGAGAGGACCGACGTGTTTGGTCTCTGTACCCAGGGTCCCCACTGGACCGAGTGGGGAGGCAGCTAGCGGACCGGCTGCATCCTCTAGTCCTTTTCGGGCAGTGCTTTGCAATGCCAGGTCAATGAGGAGCAAGACCGCAATTTTTGCGGACTTGATTTCTTCTGTTGACCTGGCTTGCATCATGGAGACCTGGCTGGGTGATGATACGGGACCAGTTTTTGAGGCCGCCATCCGCGCTGGATATACCGTGGCTCACTGTCCGAGGAAGGATCGCAGGGATGGGGGAGTGGCCATCATTTTTCGATCCAGTTTGGGCTTCTCGGTGCACCCAGTTGGTAACACCCAATCTTTTGAGTGCATCGCCGTGCATGGGGGTACAGGTGCAGGTTTCAGGATTCTCCTCGTTTGGGGGGGGGGGATTCCTGCAGGAGGTAGCAGACTTCGTCTTCGACCAGGTGTTGGAGTCCCCCAGGTGTTTGATCCTGGGAGATTTCAGTGCATGGGTCGACGATGAATCTTCACGTTTCGGTTATGACCTCATCCAGTTGATGCAATCACTGGGCCTGTCGTAAGCAGTTGCTGCTGTCACCCACCAGCATGGCCACACACTCGATCTGGTGTTCCAGCTGGGTCTTGAGATTAATAATCTCAAGATTGATCAGGTCGTTTGGTCTGATCACTGCACCATGGAGTTCAACCTTGAGGCCACCCTGAAAGTCCCTCGACTGTGGAGATGGTCAGCTATCACCCCTTAAGGGGTGTTGATCCAGAGGGACTGTTGGCATTAGCTGACGTATCTAGAGTTGATACAGCATGTGCGATTGGCACTCGAGAGACGGTGTGGCCACCTATAATAGTGTGGTTACTGAAGCTCTAGATGCCATCGCACCAGTCTGTATAAGATCCAGATATTCTCACTTGAGATCCCTTTGGTTTGATGGGGCTCTCAAGATGATAAAGGTCAGGGGTCCGAAGTTGGAGCGGTGCTGGTGGAACACCTGACTGGATGCCAACAGGCTGGCCCTATGTGCTCACTATGTTGAGTACCAGGGCGCGATTTCCCATAAGAAGGCAGAATTTCTGTCCAGGGAAATTGCTGCAGGGAGAAACAGACCATCTCAGCTGTTTCGGACTATAGACAGGCTTTACATCCTGCCTATCTTCAGCCAAAAAAAGCTTTTTCAACCACTTTATGTGAAGAGTTTACTCTGTTTCTCTCTGACAGAGTGTCGACCATCCAGTTGGGGATTCTGCCAGGGAGGCTTTTGCTTCGCAGTGATCGAGTCAGGAGTTTCAGAAGCACTTGGTCTGTCTGGGAGGAGTTTAGGCCAGTGAAGGTGTTTGAAGTGACTAAGGTGATCTTGGAGCTGAAGCACACCTTTTGTGAACTGGACCCGGCACCAATTTGTTTCTTAATGGGATGTGTCGATGCCATTGGCCCAGTGTTCGCCAGGATTGCCAGGTGCTCGATGGCAGAGGGGATCTCCCCAGTTGCTTTGAAAGAAGCACTGGTGAAGCCCCTCCTAAAGAAATCTTCCCTCGACCCAGACATCTTAGTGAATTACCATCCGATCTCCAACCTGCCTATTTTGAGCAAGGTTGTTGAGAAATTGATTGCACAACAGCTTGAGGATTGCCTGGTGTCCTCGGATATCTATGAGCCTTTCCAGTCAGGTTTTTGGGCCAGACATAGCACTGAAACTGCTCTAGTGAGAGTGCATAATGATCTGCTCAGGGCTAGAGATAGAGGAGACAGGTCAGTTCTTGTGCTCCTCGATCTCTCCTCAGCTTTTGACACTGTGGATCATGTTGTGCTTCTTGATTGGCTCTGTGAGTTTTGTGGACTCGCCGGTACCATCATCAAATGGTTTGAGTCATATCTCTTGGACAGGATGCGCCGGGTGGTGATGGGGAATTTCTCCTCCTCCCCAATGCCTCTGTCCTGTGGAGTCTCAGGGTTTGATCTTGTCACCGATTTTGTTCGCAGTGTATATGCTGCCCCTGGGCAAGATCATTCTACAATACAGTGTGGAGTTTCACTGCTATGTAGATGACACCCAACTGTATTTGTCCTTTGCACCCGGCACATCCGGAGCTGTTGACATGCTCAACAGCTGTCTGGCTAAAATCAATGACTGGATGGTTTCCAGCTGGCTGGGACTCAGCCTGGCTAAGACTGTGGTGCTGGTGATCGAGCCTGATCGCAGGCGTGATGGGTTGCCACCGGGGGTGGACTCTGGACTTGTTCTGGGGTCTGTGCCATTGGTGGTTTCTCACAGGGTGTGGAATCTGGGTGTGATCCTTGACTGTAGATTAACCTTTGAAGATCAGGTATCATCTATAGTCAGCAGTGGTTTTTACCACTTGCGGAACATTGCCCGGATTGAGTCCCTCATTCCACCCGAGGACCTGCCGACACTAGTGCATGCCTTTGTGACTTCCAGGCTCAACTACTGCAATGCTCTGTACCTTGGGGTCAGGGGATGGATCCTACGCAGACTGCAGCTAGTGCAGAACACAGCGGCCAGGTTGCTGATGGGCCTTTCGAGGTCCAGTCATGTGACTCTGGTCCTGCATGCTCTGCACTTGCTCCCGGTCGGGTGGAGGGTTCTTTTTAAGGTAGGTCTTCTCACCTTTAAGGCCCTTTACAGGCTGGGTCCTGGTTACCTGTCTAGGCTTCTGACACCGGTGTCCTCTGCTCACTCCCTCCACTCCTCCTTGCGGGGCCTCCTGGACATTTACAGGGTTCGGCTCAAGACCTCGGGAGATCATGCTTTTAGTGTCTCTGGGCCGACCCTGTGGAACTTGCTTCCACCTGCAGTCTGGGAGGCTCCCTTGATAGAGGTGTTTATGGGGAGGCTAAAGGCCCACCTCTTCAGTCTGGCCTTTGACTTTTGATGTCATCCATAGTTCTGGCCAGTCCCTTTAAGTATGACTTCCGTTAACCTTTTATTGCTGCAAAATATTAATTTCATTATGGTTTTAATGAGGTTTTATTATATGTTTTATAAATAAAATTACCTTGCCTTTTCCTCCTTACCTTTTCCATGACCTCCTTGCTCACCCAGCTAGGTTTCTAGGATTGTGGATATGTTGTTCTGTCCACACTGTTTGGCAGGTCCTTTCCCTTTAAGATTCTTTAAGGTCTAAAAGCTGGCTCCTCCCACCCACCTGGGTGGTATATGCCTTGACTCTGCCCCTTGGCGCCAGATCTTCCTTTCTGCTGGAAGATTCAGGTTCCCTCCGTATCGCTCCCGCGTTACAGTAGGCCCAGGTGAACAAATCTTTGGATTTACCTAAAATTAAACTCATTCAAGTTTCTCCACATTGCTTTGCAATCATGACCGCAGTGGTGGATAAGTCCTCATCTGGGTTTCGCCGGTGCCCTTGTGGGCCAAAGATGTCTCGCATCGACCTGCATGCCTTGTGCATCTACTGCATGGGCCATGCCCATGACACAGGCCTGCAACATTGGCGCGCATTCCAGCTGGATGTCCTGGACGATCGTCTCGCACGACTTCAGCTCGGCAGACCGGAGGAATGGAACCCGCCAATCAAATCGAAAGAGGCCCATTGGGTGGTCTCCGTGGTTGCAGGATCTACTGAGCAACTAAAGCAGATGAAGGCCTTTGAGGAGGCAGTGGCTCGACCGCTGATCAATCCTCTTCCATGTCGGTCTTTGTCCTGCTCAGTTTGGGCTCCACCTTTTCAGGCTTCTTCAAGGATATGTGCCAGTCTCTCCCAACCAAAGGGGAGGGCCCTTCGGGCACACATGTCTCCTGCGCCCATAAACAGGACAAGGAGTTGAGAGAAGATTTGTCTTGTCAATGACGTTCTTAGAATTGAAAGAGATCTCGATCTCAGGAATCTGTTGTCTCGACTTCGGTTGAGATTGCGGCCTTGGCTGCTGGCTTCACGGTACCCCTGTCAGGCCAGCTGGCTCAGATGCAGGACGATGACCTGATCAAGATTGTTTTTGACCCCGTTGACCCATCATCGCTCGATGAGGCCGACAATTCCTTATTCAGGACCCCGGTTCTGACCGGACCCGCTGAAGAGGAGACCCAGTCTGCTGGGAACCTCTTTACGGTCCCTGTCCCTGACCTGGAGGAGCCGCGGTTCACCCCGGTCAGTCCCCCTGATGGTCAAAGTCGAGGTCTTGGACTCCTTCAATCAATAGACCAAAGAAATCGCATAAGCGTTTCAAGAAGCAGCGCCGCCGCCATTCATCCTCATCCTCCTCGGAAGAGGAGCGGCTTCGATGCAAGCTGCATCGATGCTACGAGGACTTAATGTGGCAGCAGTTGATTATGGTTGGTCCAAAGCTGACTCCAGCTTACACACCAGTCATCACTTGGCTGTCGCCCTCCAGGCTGATGCTGATTCCCCAGGAACCAGTCGACACCGTCCCTTCACCTGCGGAGCTGGTGAAGACCCTTCCGGCTCTGCCAAAACCAGCCTCTCCACCGATTCAGGTGGAGACAACACCTAAGCAGCCTCCCTCCGGAGCTCCTGCCAAGGTGTCTCAGCCTGTCAAGGGCCTTCTGCATAGGCTGTCTGCCACCCTCACTCCCGACTGTCCCCGGCGGGTCAAAGGTGACATGGGTGGTTGGCCAATCTATCTGGACTCCCCAGAGTCTGAGGACTCTGACTTGCATTCCCATCCCTTGGACAAAGCATCCATTGGGAGTCTCGATGGGGAAGGTCCCACATCCTTCATTGGCATCCTCTGTCTCATCTCCGAATCTATGGGATGCCATTGGAGCCCGTTCAAAAATGGGCCGAATATCCTCTCACTAATATCCTCAGAAGAGGAGGGATTCTTCAACAGAAGCCTTCCCTGTGGCAAAAGCCATTGTTGGCCCAGCCTTGGAGCTATGGCAGCACCCAGCCTCCTGCCCTGCGCCCGCTGCCCGGATGGCCCGCAAGTACGCGGTTCCCATCGGCTCTCTTTCAGGATTCACATAACACCCCTCAGCCGAGGGGTTGGTGACCAAATCTGTGTTTCGGCGCTTGAGTAATTTGTGAGACACCGATAGACCCCCGGACAAGGAGTCCAGGAAACTGGACCATTCGGCCAGGAAAGTCTATGCTGCCTCTTCGTTTGGCCTTCGTCATGAGAGCTCGGCCGTCATCATGGCGCATTTTTCTCATGCCCTCTTAGTCTCTCTGGATGAGGTTCTTCCTCATCTCCCCCCAGACCTCCAGACCATGGTCAAGCAGGTCTGCGACCAGGGTCAGGCGGTTGCCAAACAGCAAGTCCACATGGCTCTGGACATCGGGGATTCTTGTGCCCACTCGATGGCGGCCATGGTCGCCATGTGCCTCAGGGCCTGGCTGAGGGTCTCAACCTTCATGGCGGACACTCACCACAAATTGACAGATGTTCCCTTCCTGAGCACCAGTCTTTTCAGTCCAGGAGTGGACGGTCACCTCTAGTGTATAGAGAAGTCCAGTGCCACCTTGGACTCAATGACTTCTGCCCAGAAGGAATCCCAGGATTCCAAAAAGCGGAAGAGAAAGCCCTTTTGGCCTTCTGCCCCTGCGGCCAAGCAGACCCATTTTCAGTCGTGGCAGCAACAGCAGCAGCAGGCTCAACCTTGGTGCCCTCGGCCCAAGCCAGGGCCCTCAGCGGCCTGTAAGTCCGGAGGGAAAGGTCCTGGTGGTCCCCAAGCTGGATTCTCCTCCTCCAAGCCTGCACAGTGATGGGATGGGGTTGCCAACCCCATACCTGTCACACCTACTCTGGGTCTTCCCGTGGGGGCCAGCTCCGCCACTTCCTTTCCGCCTGGTCCGCTGTTACAACGGACAGGTTGGTCTTGGAAGTGGTCGGCCAGGGGCAGCCTCTGAAATTCAAGTAGTACCCACCAAGCTGAGCCCGCGCCCCATGGGAGGAAATGGTTTCCGTGCACACTCAGTCAGCTCTCCGAGATGACATCGCCCAATTCCTCCACAAGGAGGTAGTGGTCAGAGTCACAGATTCCCCTGTCAACCCATGGTTCGTCTCCAGATACTTCCTGGTCCCAAAACAAATGGGGGGCTGGTGCCCAATTTTAGATCTGCATGACCTGAACCAATTTTTCAGGTCTCGCACCTTCAGGATGGTAACTTTGTCTGAGGTCATACCATCTCTCAAACAGAACATGTGATTTTCGTCACGCGTTTTTTTTCACATCCCGATCCCTCCGTCACACCGAAGTTTCCTCCGCTTCAGAGCAGAGGGAGCACTCTTTGAGTTCCAAGCCATGCCATTCGGCCTGTCATTGGCCCCCCAGGTCTTCACCAAATGCAATGCAGTGGTGGCGGCCCATCTTCAGTGTCGGGGGGGTCAGAGTGTACCCTTATCTCGACGATTGGCTCATAGTGGGTCCCTCTAAACTGGAGGTGGAGGGGTCCAGGGATCTGGCCCTTTAGACTTGCATTGAACCTGGTGTCCTCATGAATGAGACCAAGTCAGAACTCATGCCTTTGCAGGTGATCTGCTTCATCGGGGCAGAGCTCGACTCTTGCCGAGCCAGAGCCAGGCTTCTGGCGAACAGGGCGGAGGTTCTCTTCTCTTCTCTTCTCCTTTGCCCAATCATTTCTGGTTGGGCACTTGCTCCCTGCCTGGGATTTCCTGTGCCTTCTGGGTTACATGGCGGCCTGCACCTCCGTGGTCCAATAGGCCCGGTGGCATATGCGCCCCCTTCAATGGGAGCTCGCCAGCCAGTGGACTCAGTGACACTGTCATTTCACCCAGCTGGTTATTGTGACCCAGAAGATGTGGGATGCTGTCCAATGGTGGACCATCCTAGAATATCTGCAGGAAGGGATCCCGTTTGTCCGCTCCAAGCCAATGGTAGTTCTTACGACCGATGCCTCTCTCATGGGCTGGGGTGCCCACATGGGGTATCACAGAGTCCACGGGCTCTGGACCCACGAGGAATCCCGATGTCATGTCAACCTGCTTGAGCTTCAAGCAGTTCGACTGGTGCTGACTGCATTTGCTCTGTTCCTTTCGGGTCAAGTGGTGCAGGTCCAGACAGACAATACCACGACCATGTACTATCTCAACAAGCAGGGTGGCACGCACTCCCAGCCTCTGTGCAGGGAAGCACTCCACGTCTGGACCCTCGTGAGCCAACTGGAGGCAGATCTCCTAGCCATCCATGTGGCAGGAGCCTCCAGTCAACTGGCGGATGCCCTCAGTTGTGTGGGTGAGGTGCCCCACGAGTGGTCTTTCCATCCAGAGGTAGCACACAGCCTGTTCTTCCAGTGGGGCACCCCTCAGGTGGACCTGTTTGCCTCCAGTGAGAACACAAAGCTGAAGCTGTTTCATACCCACCCCCCCCAGCAGGGCTCGCTGCAGGGGGATGCCTTCTTGAGGTCGTGGACCCCAAGCCTCTTCTATGCCTTCCTTCCACTTCTCTTGATCAACAAGGTGCTCCTCAAGGTCAGGAGGGACAAGGCACAGGAGATCTTGGTGGCTCTGGACTTGCCTCGCCAGTTTTGGTACCCTGATCTCCTCAGCTTCAGCAACAGTCTCCCGCGGCGTCTTTCAGCATGCCCCGGACCTGATCTCAATCAACTGGGGAAAGTTCTCCAACCGGACCTTCAGTCCCTGCACCCGACATCCTGAGTGGCTAGAGTTCCAGGTTTTGGGTCTCTCCAAGGATGTTCTCACCGTTGTTGAAGCATCCAGGAAGGAATCGACCAGGAGGTGCTATGCCTTCAAATGGAAGAGATTTTCCACTTGGTGTCAGGGCAAGGGCCTGGACCCTTTATCCTGTCCAGTGGCTAGCATTCTCGACTACCTTTGGTCCCTCTCTAAAGGGGGTCTTCTGTATATGACCCTTAAAGTGCACCTGGCAGCCATCTCTGCCTACCAGGCATGGGCCGGTCAGCAGACGGTGGCACAGGAGAAGGTCGTCTGGTGCTTTTCCAAAGGCCTCAACCACATTTCCCCTCCAGTGCATGAACCACCACCACCATGGGATCTACTGCTGGTATTAGCAAAGCTCATGGGCAAGCCATTCAAACCAATGTACAGGAGTGAGATGTCACACCTGTCATTGAAGACCGCCTTCCTGGTGGCTGTCACGTCAGCCAGAAGGATTGAGGAGCTCCAAGCACTTTCTATTGAGTCTTCCTATATGGTCTTCCACAGGTACAAGGTTGTCCTGTGCCTCAACCTGAAGTTCCTTCCAAAAGTTGTATCGGAGTTTCACCTGAACCAGGTGATGACTCTGCTGGTTTACTGTCCCAGTTATATCTCGAAGGCCGAGTACAGGCTCCATACTTTAGACCTGAGACGAGCACGCTCTTATTACCAGGAGCGTACGGCTGAAGTTCACGGAGAGGTTTGCCAGCTGTTTGTCACTTACGCTGAAGCCGCACCTGGCAGACCTTCAGCCAAGCAGACAATTGGCAGATGGATTACATCTTGCATTGATCTCTGCTATTGGTTGGTGGGCAAGGAGCCTCCCATAGGGATAAGAGCTTATTCCATCTGCCATACTGCTGCATCGGTGGCTGCTTCTAGGGATGGCCCTATCCAGGATATCTGCAGGACTGCTACCTGGAAGTCAGCAAACACCTTCATTTCCCACTACCACATCGACCTAGAGTCATGCTGGGATACTGGTTTTGGGGCCTCAGTTCTCCAAACTCTGTTCCCTAAGTAGGGGGTGTGCACTTTGCATCCCTCCTCCCGGAGAACTGCTTAGGAGTCTGCCAAATAGTGTGGATAGAACAACATATCCACGTTCCTAGAAAAACAGGTTACTCACCTGTAACAGTAGTTCTAGGAGTGGTATATATTGTTCATCCACACAAACCCTCCTGACCTCCCCAGCTTCAACGCACAACCCTTTGCTTCCAGCGGGCAAGATCTGGCGTCAAGGGGCGGAGCCGAGGCATGTGCCACCTGGGTGGGTGGGAGGAGCCAGCTTTTAGACCTTCCGGCAAGAATCTTAAAGGGAAAGGACATGCCAAACAGTGTGGATGAACAACATATACCACTCCTAGAACTACTGTTACAGGTGAGTAACCTGTTTTTCTTTGCCCCAGCCTTCTTGCTCTGGGCCTTGCTGTAGGTTCTGATTGCCTCCACTATCCCCAGCTTTATGAACTCCCACCTCTGGTTAGTACCCATACTAGGTTGAATTCTGGCCAGGTACCCTTTTACAACTTCCTCCATCCTTCCGAAGTCAGCCCTCGTGAAGTCCAGCACCCTTGTGCCTGATTGCACTCCTTCCTTACCCATATCCAACGTGAACAATATTGAATGGTCACTCCCTGCCAGCAGTTCTTCCACCCTCAGTTCCCTCACAAACTCCCCAATTGCCTGCACGAGGTCAAGGGTATTACCTCACCTGGTTGGTTCGATGACCATTTGCATCAGGAAGCTGTCCTGGAGGCATCCAGCAGTACCTGCTCCCTTCTATTCCTGGTTGTTGGGGTACTCCAATCCACTCCTGGCATGTTGATGTCCTCCACGATCACCACACTACCCTTCTCGAGGTCCTCCTGATCTGTCCTGCTAGTTCCCTGTCTTAACTCCTCTGTCTGAGAGGGTGGCCTGTACACCACTCCCATCCTGAGAGTCCTATTCGTGGAATCCTGGATTTATGTAACCCCTAGATGGCGCTATCCCAGGGGCTACTACCCCTGCCTGATTTGCCACTAACAGGTTGAGGGGCCTGGATCCAATGGCGGGTGCCTCCACCCAGAGGTCAGGGTTTGCAATAGTTAAACTTACTTGGTCACAGCCCTCTGGGACACTGCAACCCCCCTTTCTTCCCCCTAGTGGCCCACACAATATATCAGAATTACCTTCACAGTATACACTTACCCCCAGGGCTGGTTCAGGCACTGGGACCTCCTGTAAAATAAGATACAGTGCAACAATCACAGTACAATACTTTTAACATAGACAAATACCTCAGGCAGTATAACTTTGCTGAAACAAGCAGCTCGGATTTATTTAGGGGGAATATAACAAGGACAAGGGGAAATCAGGTTAATTAGCTTATCACTTTACTCATCTACCTATGGCTCTGTGCACGAGCCTATCCCTACCAGTTACTGTCCCTGGGTACCCAAGCCCTAGTGCTAGTCCAAACCGTGGCAGCTGGTAGGGGCCCTTTCCCACAGAAAAGAAAAATTAGTTTAAACAGTCAGCAGTACAGTGATTCCATTTGGATTCAATGTGGCAATTCAACAGGAGCGACCCTGAATTAGTACTCACGACCTCCAAACAAGATAGGGTCCTTCAATGTCAGCAGGGCTACTCTTGAGCTCCACGAGACTCCTCACACATTTATATGGCAAACTGCAACAGGCAAAAGTCCTTTAATGGCAGCAGGATTCACTTGAGCTAACCAAGCCTCTTCACACATTTATATGGTAAAACAGAAAGTACTATACCAGGCAGGCTGCTTCTCTATCTCAATCGCAATTACTGCACAATACCCAGGAGAACACACAGCAGATTCAGTTCCTGACAGACCGAGTGCAATTCAGCAATTTCTCCAGTCTTCTACAGGGTGAGCCTGGTTTCTACTCTTCAGATATCCTTTGATTCTCTTCACAGGACGGACTCAGTCCTAACAAGCAGTTACACAAGCTGCAGACCGAACTCGGGGCCTTACACGCGTTTCCCGACTAAAACTGCACACCGAAAAAGCACAGGGCTCCTTCCTTCTTCACTGCCAGAGCTCAACTGAAACTCCAACAGACAAAACCGGCACTTCCTTTGAGTTCCTCCCAGTTCTTGACTGGATTGGCTGTCACTCACAATAGACTGCTCCTGTTGGTCCAAAAAGGCGCCGAAGTCTAAACTACATCTCCCAGAGTCACTGCCCATACAATCCTCTTGTGGCTGGCTCAGATTATGAGTCCAAGTACTGATTCGTCCAAGGCACCATTTTAGAGCTAGCTTACCCCACACTGATTGGTCCAGTTCAGCAGTTCAAAACCAGAATGGGGAACTAGGCAGACACAGTTCTGACTGCAAAGAAAGCAGGTTAGACAAACTGTAATTTCATTATTACTCTAAATGGTTTCTGGCAAACAGTTACATCTTTCAGATAGGTTCCCTTTGCACTCCTAGTGACTGCAAAAATGGAGTGAATTGGCAGCAGCTCGAGTGGTACTCAATCAAAGAAACACACAGTCCCCCATACAAACTAATTATGTCTGCAAGCAGACAGCTCTTAAAGAGACAGTACCAGAGGTTCTAAAACACTCACTGATAAATGGCTTAAACGCCAAACACCATTCAGGCTTGGAGCATTCAAGCAAGCTCCTGGAAGTCTTTTGGAACCCCATTTGCAGGGGTTACACCCTTCCTGGCCTGGGAAAGCTTGGCGTCCACGTCAAGCAAAGTACCATAAGTTTCAACTGCAACCATATACATTTGCATTAGGCGCATGTAATCATCAGTCAATATATCATTTTACCAAGAACACATTTCTGAAACATTGCAGTACGTCACTCTTTACACAGTATTACATACACATTGTACCATAACTCAAGTTATTACCTCTTGTACATGAAACCTGAAGAGAGGGGCCCTTCCCTATCAGTTACCTTGGGGCTGGATGGGGCAAGGGCACCATACTTAGAGGGCAACACAAGTAACTTGAGTTAGCACTGCGCTCAGTTTGGGCAATGAGCTCGGGGACACATACACTCCTTTATGGACAACATTGAGAGGCAGATCCACTGGCCGGCCCAGGGAATCATAACTGAGGTGCACCACAGGCTTTACAGCTCGACCAGTCTTTCTAGGGGGAACTGTTGCAGTCTCTGCACTCTGAGCCTCATTTTCAGCATTGTCCTCACTTGTCAGGGAGTCTCCATGGGGGTAGAGAGGCTAGAACTTGGGGCACTTTCAGCTCCAGGAGTTACAGTTTCTGAGTCCACAACATTTGGCTCGCACGGAGCTTTCGGACACTGGCAGTGGACTGTCAGGGCACTCAAAATACTCTTCTTGTTCTGGTGTATCACCAGTCTGACCCAATCCATCATTTTCCTCCCTGAAAGCTCAAACAGTTCAACCATGCACAATGATTCCATTTCATCTGATCTGATGCTTTGCACTTCACTTTCTGGGAGCATTGGCTCCAGGGACTAAGCTGGGGGCTTGGACAGTCCAGAAGGCCCAGCTTCATCTCCAGTATTGACTAGGGGATTGCCCCGAAACAATTGACTCAGTTCGTAAGAAGGATAGTATTCAAAGTCACTCTCACTTTCTTCCGATATGGACTGACAGTCATGCTCAACTGGGACTTGTGGAGGGAAACTTTAACTTTGCTTCTGTAGGTGCAGACTTTCTTGATCTTTTCAGCAGCAGCTCTAGTCACTGGTCCAGAGGGGCATCTTCTAGGGGCTCAGACTCAATTAAGATTTGTCCAATGGGCAGTAAATGATTTCTATGCATTGTTTTACATCTTTGAATTATTCTCAAGCCTTACTTTGTACACTGGCAGATCATCTAGTTTGCCCACTACAATGTGAGGGAGATGGTGCCATCTGTCAGCAATCTTGTGCTTGCCATGCAGTCCCAGATTTCTTAGCAATACCCGATCTCCCTCCTGGAGTTCCTGTGCTTTCACCTTTTTGTCATACCTTTCTTTGTTGGCCAGATTTCTTTTGGCAGCCATGGTTTGAGCCAGTTGGTACGCATGAGTTAGCTGGGCCTTTAACTTTTGCACATACTGTAAATAGTTGTCAGCTTGAACCCCATCAGGAGAGACCCCAAAACACACATCTACCGGTAGTCGAGCTTCTCTTCCAAACATCAGGTGGTAGGGGGAGAACCCAGTGGCATCACTTTTGGTGCAGTTATAAGCATGTACCAGGGTGCTAATTTGTTGGCTCCATCTAGTCTTGTCCTTTGGGTGCAGGGTGCTTAGCATATCTAGCAAAGTGCGGTTGAAACGTTCAGGCTGTGGGTCCCCTTGGGGGTGGTAAGGAGTGGTTCTGGATTTTCTCACTCCCCACAGAGAAAGCATCTCTTTGATCAGACGACTCTCAAAGTCTCTCCCTTGATCAGAATGGATTCTTTGTGGAGCCCCATAGTGAACAAAAAAGTTTTCTACAAGTACTTTGGCTACAGTGGATGCTTTCTGGTCTTTGGTGGGAAAGCTTGGGCATATCTCGTGAAATGGTCAGTGACCACCAGCACATTACTGATATTTCTTTGATCTGACTCCAAACTCAGAAAATCAATACAGACCAGCTCCATGGGTGCACTGATGGTTATGTTAACAAGGGGCAGCCCTCTGGGGCAAAGCTTTCTCTAAGCAGCTAATTCAAGTTCGAATGTGTTGCTCCACATCAGCCCCCATCTTAGGCCAATAGGAATCTGGATCTCACCAAGTCAAGTGTTCTGTCTATACCAAGGTGCCCCATGTGGTTGTGCAAGGACCTCAATACTGAGTCTCGAAAGGCAGTGGGCAGCACCAGTTGTTGTTTGTCTACTTGTCCCCTCTTTCTACTGTTTCTCTGTATAACAGTTTATTGATCAGTTTCAACTTAGGACCTTCTTTGTATAACAGTGCAGTTCTCAAATCAGTGGAGGCGTAATTTGGACACATCTTTTCCTGCATAGGGCTTCTAAAGCTGATTTGATCATAGATCGGGGATTGAGCCCGCCGATACTGTCATTGTCCAGCTGAGGCACTGCACCAATGTCTATTGCAGAAAAGTGGCAATAAGCAGCAGGTATGCAATTCTCAGAGGGTCCCAAGCAATCCACCATGCAGTCCACTGCGTCGTGGACATTTGTTCCTCCCTGTCAAACTTCCGGCAGAGTGCCCGAATGTCAGGTTCTGCCAATCGGACCCAATCATTCTGGGGAACAGGCCTCCGGAAGAGAGCATCAGCATCTATGTGGTTCAGACCTGCTCGGTATTCGAGAGCATAGTCATATGTAGATAATGCAGAAAGTCACCTGTGGCCAGTGGCATCCAACTTAGCTGAGGTCTGCACATAGGTCAAAGGATTATTGTCAGTTTTTACTAGTATTTTAGCCCCATACAAGTACTCATGGAATTGGTCAACAATAGCCTACTTCAAAGCTAGGAACTCTAACTTATGTACAGGATAGTTCTTTTCGGATGGGGTCAGGCTTCTACTGGCAAAGGCCACTGGTCTCAGGCCATTCTCGTGCTCTTGGTACAACACAGCCCCCAACCCTTGCAAGCTAGCATCAGTGTGCAGGACATAAGGTTTTCTTGGATCGGCATAGGCCAGCACTGGAGCATGGGTAAGTTGATATATGATCTCATGAAAAGCAGTCTCATTAATCAGGAGTCCAGGGGCCCCAAATACTTCACTGCATGAAAATACACTTTTCAGTCTTGAGGGACGCTGACTTTTGGTATTTTTTGTGGGTTGGGGATACCCTTGAGTAAGGTTAAGTAAAGGGCGGATCACTCTTCAATAGTCCTTGATGAAACGCCGATAATAACCACAGAATCCCAGGAATCTTTGCAGTTCTTTTAGATTTTTGGGCTGTGGCCAGGTGGTCAAGGCCTCAACTTTACTTGGGTCAGTCTCTATTCCTCGGTGGATACTATGTGTCCCACATACTTTACTGATGTTTGAAAGAATTGACACTTATCAATGGACAGTTTAAGGCCAAAGTCCTCCAGTCGGTCCAATACATAAATAATCTGCTCTCATGTTCCTCCAGTGAGCTGCCAAACACAATAACATCATCTAGGTATACCAGGCACTCTAGTAAGTTCATGTCCCCACCTGCACGCTCCATCAATCGTTGAAAAGTGGCTGGGGCACCTGAAATCCTTGAGGCATCCTCATGAATTCATAGAAGCCAAGGACAGATAAAGGCTGTCTTCTCATGGTCCTCTGGGCCATCGATCTGGTAGTACCCACTGCGGAGATCCAACACAGAGAACCACTTGCTCCCGCTTAGGCAGTCCAAAGCATCCTGAATGCGGGCATTGTGTACTGATCAGGGATAGTCCCGGTTTAAGGTGCGATAATCCACACACATCCTTACTGTCCCATTCTTTTTCCTCACTACCACAATGGGGAAGCATAAGGGCTTCTGGATTCTTGTATTACACCAGCAGCTAACATCTCTTGCAGATGCCGTCTCACATCATCTATGTCAGCAGGTGCCAGGCGTCGAGACCTCTCACGAAATGGTCTTTCGTCATGCAGCGGATATTGTGCTCAGCTCCTTGCACGCATCCTACGTCCCATTCCTTTAAAGAAAACACCTGGTCTCTCTGGGCAAGCTTCTCACTGATCCTCACTTTCCATTCAGCTGGCAACGGGGAGTCGCCGAAATCAAACAAGTCAGGCGTTACTCTGTCATTCTTCCTCGAACTCTTGTTGCTGGGTAGCACTGCAGTGTCTGCACAATGCACATTAGCCAGGATGCAACCTCTATTTACTCGAATGTCTCTTTCAGACACATTATGAACTTGGACCATTACCCTTCTGGCATAAGCATGGGCTCTAGCGGGCAAAATACTAGGCTTGACCAGCAGTCCCTCTGGCAATTTTCCATCGCCTGGTGCATCCAACATTAATATTTTATTCTTAACATCCTTTCTGATACGGACCTCTCCCTGTAAGGTACACTGGGCATTTGGCGCCAGGATCAGAGACTCAGGATCCTTCTTCCATACAATTCCGACTAGTTCCTCTGGTTCTATTTTTTCAGCATCTCTCTGTGTCTCATAGGCCTTCTTAATTAAAGCCGGAACTCTTAAAGCTCTACTAGTCTTTGACCCCTGTTTTTCATAACATAACTGTGCCAGCCTTCCGAACATATGAGCATTTGTTCCAATCAACAAAGGGACACCATCATACAGTCCAGTGGGGGGACACACTAAGGCTAGGGTCTCTACTTGTTCGGCCACTCCAGCCACGGAGGTGGGGAAAGACAGCCAAATTCGGATGTACCCGGAATAGGGGTAGGCCTTCTCACTTAACCCCCATACATGCAGTCCTTCTAATGGTTGTAAGGGTACGTCTGACAAATGCTTCTGATACCAATCTTGGAACATAATTGTCACTTGGGAGCCACTGTCTAATACAGCTCTTGTAGACACTCCATTCACCTTTACAGTGGTCTCCATGGAGGACCCACTATTCTGGACCAGTCTGGAGAGGCGGTAGTGGGGCCTGGGCAACTAACTTGCCACAAAAAGACGTGAGTTAGCATTTTGGTGCCCTCACTGAGATCATTTTGTGCACCTCTTAACCACTGATTTGTTCTCCAAGCTCTCCTTGTAGCCTATATGCAACTTTGTCAGTGTCTTTTGGGGACCGGCATTCCCTCTTCATGTACCCATCCTTCCCGCAATTATAGCAAAACATACTTTCTGGAGTTTGAGCTGGCTGAGGCGCCACACTGGGAGCCAGGGCGGGTACTACTAACTGGAAACCTTGGTGCCATCTCTGTCTGTGGTTGATAAGCATTTGGAGACATCTCATCAGTTTCTCCACTTCCATGGTCAAGGAATTGAGTTTGGAGCTGTTATCAGCAGGAGATACATGGGTGGGTACCCCAACCCCCATAGCAGATGCAGTTGGATATAGGTCAGGGCCCGTACTTGCAGGCGTGGCCTTCATAAAGGGACTGTTTTTGAATTCCCGGATCTCTCTCAACAGTTCGCCCCATTGTGACATATCTTTTTCCTTGTCAGAGCACTCATTGACTGTCAACCTCTGCCCCTGAACTTCACTTGATGGGTCACCCTCAGTCACTCGGGTCGTAGCCACAGCTGTTGGTGCAGGTCCCTCCCGAGGTCGCCTTTTCTCAACTCCTCGAATTTCTCTTATTAACTCATCATGGAGGGTGGGGATTCCAGTCGATTTCAGGCGTAACTGAAGCAACAGCAGTTCTGAGAAGGGGCAGACTTAAGGATTCTGTCCAGTCTGGTTAGGTCCAGTTCAATCAGCTGGCAAACTACCCTTTCTGAGGCATTCTTGCAACAATTTTTCCAGCCGAGATACATACACAGACAACAACTCCCTTGGTACTGTTGTGCATTTCTTACTCTCCACCATAGGTCCTCATCAGAATCTGGGCTCCCATACACATTCTCCAAGGCCTCAAGATAGGCCTGTGCAGTTCAGGGTTACTGGCCCGTTTAGCACAGATGGTAGCCAGAGCAGGACCTCGGAGGCTCTCACTAACCCTCTTTCGCTTTGACTTCCGAGCATTGCCATTCTAGCACTTGGGGGCAACATAGTCTATCCAGGTCTCCCAGTCATCCTCCCCTTGGGGGTGGGAGGGTGCCAGAAAGATCCTCAACCGTGTAAGAGTCGTGACTAATGGCAGGTGCAGAAATAGGAGTCTGCATTGGTTCAGCCACCATTACGGGCACTGGAGCGGAGAGGGTGTTGGGGAGGAACACCCCAGGTGGCAAGAATAGTTTCTTCAAGTCCTCCACAGTTTTCCCTTCTCCCAGCAACCATTTAGCAAATTTCTCCTCAAAAGTTTCAGATAGTGGTGGGGGCTCATTCCCCCCCGGGTCTTTACTGTCCTTAGTTATCACTCTCCAAGCAGTGAGGGCTCCCTCTGGGGTAATGGTCTGTGGCACTTTGGAGCTATCTATGGGATCCTTAAACTCTACTAGGGCCAGAAAAGTGTGGGTGAGCAGATTAGCATGCCGACCCACCACCACAGGGTTTTGTAAACCTTCCACCTTGGAAAGTACTCCCTGTACAATGTCCGTATTGATACCCAAGGGGATGTCCAGTATAAGCATAGCATTTTGGGGGTCAATCTCCTCCCCAGTACACCACTCCACCAGCCGGTGCACAGCCACTTCTGTCGGGTACCCATTTTTCTTAACAGTGGTTCGTAAATATGGCCACTAGAGGACACACAATCCCAGCGGTGCCTCCAAGATGTAACCCTAGATGGCGCTATCCCAGGGCTACTACCCCTGCCTGATTTGCCACTAACAGTGTTGAGGGGCCTGGATCCAATGGCGGGTGCCTCCACCCAGAGGTCAGGGTTTGCAATAGTTAAACTTACTTGGTCACAGCCCTCTGGGACACTGCAGCCCCCCTTTCTTCCCCCTAGTGGTCCACACAATATATCAGAATTACCTTCACAGTATACACTTAGCCCCAGGGCTGGTTCAGGCACTGGGACCTCCTGTAAAATAAGATACAGTGCAACAATCACAGTACAATACTTTTAACATAGACAAATACCTCAGGCAGTATAACTTTGCTGAAACAAGCAGCTCGGATTTATTTAGGGGGACTATAACAAGGACAAGGGAAATCAGGTTAATTAGCTTATCACTTTACTCATCTACCTATGGCTCTGTGCACAGGCCTATCCCTACCAGTTACTGTCCCTGGGTACCCAAGCCCTAGTGGCTAGTCCAAACCGTGGCAGCTGGTAGGGGCCCTTTCCCACAGAGAAAAGAAAAATTAGTTTAAACAGTCAGCAGTACAGTGATTCCATTTGGATTCAATGTGGCAATTCAACAGGGAGCGACCCTGAATTAGTACTCACGACCTTCAAACAAGATAGGGTCCTTCAATGTCAGCAGGGCTACTCTTGAGCTCCACGAGACTCCTCACACATTTATATGGCAAACTGCAACAGGCAAAAGTCCTTTAATGGCAGCAGGATTCACTTGAGCTAACCAAGCCTCTTCACACATTTATATGGTAAAACAGAAAGTACTATACCAGGCAGGCTGCTTCTCTATCCCGATCGCAATTACTGCACAATACCCGGAGAACACACAGCAGATTCAGTTCCTGACAGACTGAGTGCAATTCAGCAATTTCTCCAGTCTTCACGTGGTGAGCCTGGTTTCTACTCTTCAGATATCCTTTGATTCTCTCTCACAGGACTGGATTCAGTCCTAACAAGCAGTTACACAAGCTGCAGACCGGAACTCTGGGCCTTACACACGCTTCCGACTAAAACTGCACACTGAAAAAGCACAGGGCTCCTTCCTTCTTCACTGCCAGAGCTCAACTGAAACTCCAACAGACAAAACCGAGCACTTCCTTTGAGTTCCTCCCAGTTCTTGACTGGATTGGCTGTCACTCACAATAGACTGCTCCTGTTGGTCCAAAAGGCGCAAGTCTAAACTACATCTCCCAGAGTCACTGCCCATACAATCCTCTTGTGGCTGGCTCAGATTATGAGTCCAAGTACTGATTCGTCCAAGGCACCATTTTAGAGCTAGCTTACCCCACAATCGATTGGTCCAGTTCAGCAGTTTCAAAACCAGAATGGGGAACTAGGCAGACACAGTTCTGACTGCAAAGAAAGCAGGTTAGACAAACTGTAATTTCATTATTACTCTAAATGGTTTCTGGCAAACAGTTACATCTTTCAGATAGGTTCCTTTGCACTCCTAGTGACTGCAAAATGGAGTGAATTGGCAGCAGCTTGAGTGGTACTCAATCAAAGAAACACACAGTCCCCCATACAAACTAATTATGTCTGCAAGCAGACAGCTCTTAAAGAGACAGTACCAGAGGTTCTAAAACACTCACTGATAAATGGCTTAAACGCCAAACACCATTCAGGCTTGGAGCATTCAAGCAAGCTCCTGGAAGTCTTTTGGGAACCCCCATTTGCAGGGGGGTTACATTTGCATCCATAGTGACTCTGTACTACCCTCCTCCCCTTCCTCCCGTACACACTTCAGTCCTTCCCTCACATATAATGCCACCCCCCCCTTTCCCAGTCGTTCTATCCCTATGAAATATCCTGTACCCTGGTATCAACAGGTCCACCAGAAATCCCCACCTCAACCTCCTCTATTGTCTCCGTTTCCTCTCCAGTCACGGAAAGGTCTTCCACCACATATCAAACCTGAAGGACTGAAGACCTTTGATGCGAGTAGGCATCGAGTAATGTTGTTCATCTGGCTGCCTGACTCAGAGTGCCTTCACTCCAGAAAAATTTCACTCTCTGGCTCTTTGGGCACCTGCTGCCTTTTCAGTTCTTTTCTGACCGCCTTCACTAACTCGGCCACACCAGGCATTTGGGGCACTAGTGGAGCATGCTAGGAGCCACACAGCTGCATGGTACTAAAGTTTTTGCTGTGTGGGCAGCAATCTGGATGAATGAACTATGTGAATCCATTCTTAGCTTACCAAACATTACCCAATTTAAAAAAGCTTTGCGTGCAGCCCTCTCCCCCAGTTCCAACTGCCCTTGTCACCAGTAATCCATAATCATGCATTGAAGGACCTAATATCCCACAGAGTAGCCTGTTGATGTAATTGTACCCTACTCACCCTATTGCATGTTGTGTTTGTATTGACTACATTCCATTGGAATTGCTGTAATTGTTTTTTGTTCTCTGTGTAACTATGCTTTAATGTGGAACTTTGTGAACGGGCACCTGTGCTCAAAGGTACTCTTCATGAAAATAAATAAAGTTGATCCCTGTTCACCATTCCCAAGTCTTATATGGCAGTAACTGATCCTCACTCTGGGCTGGAGAAGTAGAAATGCATTTTTTCAGTCACTTTTCTGGGACTCCATAATACTTGCTCAGATTTGTTTACTGGCAACTAGGCAAAGACTGTTCTCTCACAAGTGAGCTTCAGTAGCTTTGCGGTCAGTCAGTCATACTTCACACTCTGGGCTGCTAGGTAGTCTTGGTCTTTGGCATGTGAGCGGGCATTAAGAAAGCTCACTGCAACATTTTATGGTTCCCCAGGATATCACACACACACATGCAAGGGGCTGCCACATAGCTGGTCTGGCATCAAGAATTTCAGACTGAGCCATTGCGCCCTAGCAAAGTCCTTTGGCTGGCTTCTGAAACACTTACAGGATGGACAAAGGTTTTCCTCTGAAATCTGATAGAACTGTGAGTCCCTGCCCAGGTGGCATTTATAGACCCGACCCCCCTGTTATTGAGGTAATACTCCAAGAATCCTGAAGGTACAAAAGTAACTTCCATTTAGTGCCACCCTTAAATGTTTAGGGGGGCACCCTGATAAAAATCATAAGCATAAGACCGCACCAGCTAGCAAATTCCCAGCAGGGTAATAAACACAGTCTGTTATTACTGGTCAGACACAAAGCCTGTGACTGTCGATGATCACATACTGCTAATTGTGGAAAAATAGTTATGTAACACAGTGTTACTCCAGTACTGACCCTGGATTTTGGTTAGAAATCAGGGCTATAAATTAATAGTATTCCTTCCATCCTGTTTTGCATACCAGTTTTCAAGGTGGAAACCTATTTTTATCATGCTGGTATTCCGACTGAAATACCAGTTCTCCATGTCGCCACTCTACAGTTTAATATATAGCATAGCTCTTTTGGACAGGCAGAATACCAGATAATGAGATGAAATACCAAATTTGCAGTTTCAGTATTCCATCTCCCACACCAGATTCTTTTCTTGATTTCTACCCGTGGAAATATTATTTGCAGGTTTCCGTTATAAACTGATAAGTAGCAACCACACAGGCTTATTAAAATTCTAAACTGGCAGCAGCAGGGCAGTTGGGGGTTTGGCACTGACATCAGTTGAACTAAACCATCATTAATTTCACTGAGGACTGGGGCAGACTTTTTCAAACAGTGGTAGTTTACAGAATGTGCATTGACACGCTTCCAATATCCTATACGTTCTATATATTAGAGATTGTTCCAAAGTACTGCTGCTTTCATTTGTGTGACAGAGCAAGATGGAAGGGCAGAATTTGTGACTGGAGCATTATATATAAATAAATAATTCTTAAAATAGTACTAATAATATACAGCAATATACACACTAATAATATATAAATGCAGAGTTAAGGATAGCACTGGGGAAAAAGAAGGGTAACACTGCATTTTTTCACCACATTCTGGGAAAAACACAAATCCAAGGAGGGGATAGTTAGATGAAAGAAGGGAGAGAGTTATGGGAGGAGGTAAAAAAAGGGAAAGATGGAAATACTTAAAGGAGTAGTACAGTCAGAATTTGCAAAAACATATCTTGTGCAGAGTGTTTTGATTTGTGTGTGTAGTCCTATGCCTTGTTTACATGGCCAATGTGCTGCAACTTCTGCAGTGCTTCCAACTTGCTGCGACAGCCAGGAATGAGCATAAGGTATGACCTTTTTTGTCTAGGCAGCCCCTCTCAGCGCCGATGCAAGCCGCGGTGGAGAGGGGCCATCAGTCCTCATAGGAAGCACCAGTGGAGGATTCTGAGAGGTTGAGTGTACATTAGCATTGAAGAAACACTTAAAGGATGGGGCATGTACCCTGTGGCTTACTTCCTGGATCAAGTCACAAGGTAAATACTTTCATATCCTTTTAAATTTGACAAAAAGCTGACAGTGCCCCTTTAGTTATAGTGGAGCAGAAGTGCATCCAGTCCCCACAGCTGCTTAAGCTGCTCGCTCCATGCCTGCGCCAGTCAGTGTCCCTAACTTCAGAGAGGATCCTGGAGCACCATAATGATCGACTTACCGTGATCCAGTAAGTGTGTACATGGAAGCCTTTGTGCCAAAACAGCACAGGCATTCCGGTTACTCCAGTACAAATGCGACCGTGTGAACGAGGCTCTAGTGTGTCCTTCCCCTTGTCTGCTATTAGTATTTTTTTCTAAATTAGCCTGTTAGTTTTACAGTAGTTTTATGACCCCTAGGAGTCTCCATCTCAGCACAGCATGGTTGATTGCTTTTCTTGTTCCTATAATGCCTTCTGTCCCATGAGACAGTGATGTATGTGTGACCATGGATTCAGCAAGCATCAGTTTAAAGTCAATTTACAACAGCAGAGTTGTGATATTAAGTAACTTTCCATAGCCAGTGAGCACTGATGGCTACATTTACAGTTTATCAAATACTTAAAGGCTAATTGAGTGGATTATTCTGTAAGAAAACAGCTAGAGCCTTTACTAATTATAGCATTGATGACTGGGGTGATTTTTATGGCTTTGTGTAGATTGATGAAATGAAAAGTTTTAAAAGCAAAACATTTAATCCTGCTGGCTAGACCTGACACACACATAGAAAACATAAATACTGAATTAGAGCTATTTAGTGGAGGCCAGAACATTAGGCTCCTATGTCTAGTACTTGCTGAATCAGTGGTCCTGGACGCATCACTGTCACAAGGGACATGAGGCATTATAGGAACAAGAAAAGCAATCAACCATGCTGAGATGGAGATCCCCAGGGGCCATAAAACTACCGTAAAACTAGCAGGCTAATTTAGAAAAACTCCTAATAGCAGACAAAGGGAAGATCACACTAAGACTACACACACAAATCAAAACACTCTGCACGGCATATATTTTTGCAGATTTCGACTGTATTACTCCTTTAATGAGCATTTATGCTCAGTATTTACAATAGATTGCAAGGGTCCACAACCAGAATGTGGACTGAAGGCTAGAGGGTGTGGGTGGGATGGAGATCAACGCAGAACTGATCATGAGAAAAGGGTGCTGAAGGGCCTAAAAGCTCTTAAGGGGTTGCATGCTAGAATACTTAAGGAAATGGACAGGAGTTGGCCACACCCTTGTCCAATCTCTTCAACAGATCTCTGGATACAGGGATGATGCCAGGGACAGGAGAATGGCAAATGTTTTACCCATGCACAGGAGTAGGAGCAAGGATGACTCAGCCCATACTGGGCTACTTTATGTTCGGGAGAAACAGGGAAGGAAGTAGGGAAGGGGAGGGGAGGAGGGGTTGTACTATATGTGAGGGAGGGAATCAAGGCCATGGGATTACAAGGGCACACAGTGGAAAAAGAAGGTCTGGAGGTGCTTCGGGTCATCCTGGAGACAGATAGTAGGGCTGCTATCCATGCAGGGGTGGTATGCAGACCTTCAGCATAGGAAGAGGAGTTGGATAAGGCACTGGAGCAAGCCATCATCAGGATGGCAAGTAAGGGGGTGCTGCAAGTTGAAGGCTTCACTGTAAGAGAAGTGGATTCCTGGAACAGACTGTCAGTGGAAGTGGTAGAGGCAAAAACAGTTGGGGACTTCAAGCATGATTGAGGTAGACATAAGGGAATATTAGTAGATAGGCAGGGAAGAGGGAGGGTAGATGGAGACCAGTGAGGGTCTGCGGAGACAGACTACACAGGGATCATCTGGGAAGATTGGGTAGGCCAATCAGTCCTTTTCTGTTGAAAAATTATATTTCTCTGTTTTTGTTTCAGGAAACTATAGACTCTTGGGTGTGCTGTCCATTGTTGGTAAAATGCTGGAGGCCATTAAAAGGCTGGTAGACTACCTGGAGGCAGATGGATTCCAGGATATATGGCAGAACAGGTTCACCAGAGAGATGTCTTGTCAAATGAATGTGATAAACTTTTCCACTGGGTCACAAAGGCAGCTGACAAAGGTCATGCAACGGATGTACTGTACCTGGGCATTTGTAAAGCCTTTGACTCAGTCCCACATGAAAGATGGTTAGAAAATTTGTGGATTTTGGATTGCGTGATAAATTCACAGGGTGGGTAAGAAATTGGCTGGGAGGGGCGATCAAATATGGTCATCTTAAATGGGTAATTTCTTAGTGGTTAGAGAGGTCACCAGTGGGATTTCCCAGTGATCATTCTTAGGTCTGGTTCTGTTTGATACGGTTACATGTGCCATTTTATTTATGCATGTATGTACATATATATTTATTTGTTAAACAGGTGGGTGTGGTGGTCCCAGGGACCATTTTCAGGCAAAACTCAGGCCATAAAGATGACACATAAAAGGTAATAGTGAACAGCACATACAGGACAAGAGGCCATTAAATGACACAGCGCAATTGATTGACTTGTGCAATAAATACAAAAATTACAGGACAAAAAATACAGAAGGTACAGGACAATATGCAGTTGATGTAACATGGTTGTGAGAGTGAAATTCAATAAAGACAGTTTACACAGTTTACAGAGACTACAGAAAGCATTGAAATGTCACATTGAGGAAGGGATTCAGCCTTCAGGGAAAAGCCTGCCTCTTTGCAGAGAACACAAAACTCCGCAGAAGGGAGGACAACGAGAAGGCAGTATGGGCACTAAGGGAGAATCTAGTATAAAGTCATGTACTGCACTTAGGGGCAAGGAATCCAAAGATGGAGTGCAGAATGAAGTGTGTTATACTAGAAAAGACTTCCGAGGAGAGAGATCTGTAGGTGATAACAGACAATCTTAAGCAGTCGGCACTGTATAGCAGGGCAGTGGGATGGGTAAATAGAATACTGGGGCTGCATGGGTGGGGGCATCAACAGCAGATGAAAAGAGGTGATCCTGCCCCGCTACAGACCCCTGGGGTGGCCACACTGTGAATACTACACAAAATTCTGGAATCTTCACTTGAGGAAGGATAGAGATGGGGTACAGGCGGTGGTGAGGAGGGTTACCAAGACGATCCAGAGACAGCAAGAGAAGCAGTATGAAGAAGGATTTAAGGAACATGTACCCACTGGAGGCCAGGAGGGAGAGGGGAGACATGATGGAGACATACAAATTTCTACATGGAATAAACAGAATAGAGGGCAGAAAATTGTTCACAGTGAGTGCAAACACAAGTGTAAGATGAAAAGTCATGAAACTGGCAGGAGGAAGATTAAAAAAGGACATCAAATACAGTATTTCTTTACAGGAGGGTGGTGGAAACGTGGATTAAATTACCAAGGGAGTTGATCTATGCCAAATCAGTGGTGGAATTTAAGCATTAGTGAAATTGGCATATGCTTCTGGTAAGGGTGTTGGGTGAGGATAGCTCGACAGTAGGGGGAGTGAGTAACCGCTAGGTAGGGTTGAGCAGACAAGGTGGTTGTGAGGCCTTTTTCTGCCATCAGGGTCTATGTTTCCATAATGCAGTAGTGAGAAAATAACTTTATTGGCTAACCACATTATGTGATTATGCAGTAAGATTGGTTATACTGCACAGCCGTCTCTCAGTCAAATCAGCAGTTGTCTTTAAAATTTATAAATGTCTCGTTTAGACCGTTTTCTTCCTAACCAAGCTTTTTCATCAGCACAGTAACCTATTCCAGGGTGTGTTGTAAGAGATCTTACTTCACTTGTCTTTTAATTGAAGGCACTAGATTGTGCCTCATGCTTCAGAACTCATCAGGGGCATAGGGTAAGATCAGTCATACCTCACACACTCTGTTATAGGTTCTTGTCTAAATCATCACACCTCTATGTATGTCACTTGTTAGGCTTGTAGAAGCAGCAGGGTGCAGTACATCTTTATGCTTTTATGACATCAGTCTTCAAAGATGGTGCACAGTATACCATAGGGATCGTGTGGAATCCAAGATCTTCGGGCTATATCTTTCATCAGGTCACACCTATGTAACTGCTGCCGTAGGTGCCAGGATCACATGGAAGCTTTTTCTGTAGCAGTCTACTTGGGTCCGCCCACTCCGACGTCACCTCTGCTATATATACATGGGTAGCCCCGCTCCCGCATCAGTTCTTTCTTGCCATCGACCTAACATGCATGGACTCCACGGAAGTTTCGTCGTTCAGTTGACTGTCAAAAGTTTACTTATCTTTTATTTTCCTTTGCCTTCGAAATCTCTTTTTTTAAAGTGATCCCCTTTCCTTTTGTATGTCAAGTACTACTTCTGTACCTGTATAACTAGCTGCTAAAAGCTCAGTCCCAGGACATGCTACTGCTGACCCTGGAGCGTACCCTTCAGTTGTTCCAATCCCTAGGGGTAACTGTCATATTGCTACAAAATACAGCTCCACCTGTTTGGAGTGTGCACGACCTCCTGATGTCGCACCTGTTAGTGCGAAACCGGTAGAGGTTCACTGGTCGGTTGTTGCTGTTGGTGTCCTGTGTACAAATACACTTTTATGTGTGGATTTATCAAGACCTGGAGTGGTGCTGGAACTTTTTCTTTGGCGTAACTGTCATATTGCCCAAGTCCGTACTGACCCTGTCCCAATGACTGCAATACATATGGGCAGTTCTAGATTCTGCTCGGCGTAAAGCCTTCTTCCCTAAGGACAGGGCGGAATGTTTAATGGCTCATGCCCAATTTGTGGCCCAGAACTGGTGTGTTACAGCCAGGGAATTTCTGAGGCTGTTGGGTCTGATGGCAGCTGTCATTGTGACCATACCTGTGGCCAGACTGCACATGCGGATTCCCCATTTGACATTGAGGGTCCAATGGGACCCACATACCTACGATCTGGATCAGCAAGTCCTGGTCTCTTCCGCATTGTGCGAGGCGCTTCAGTGGTGGAGGGAACCCAGCAACCTCCTAAAAGGGGTTCCCTTCTTTATTCCATCTCCCCAGCAGATCCTCACAACGGATACCTTGGGCCTTGGTTGGGGAGTGCACCTGGGTCCTTTTTGGACCCGGGGGACCTGGTCCATGATGGAGTCCCACCTCCATATAAATGTTCTAGAGATGCAGGTGGTCCTGTATGTCCTTCAGGCCTTCCAGGACCATCTCTCTCTCTCTCTGGGTCCCCTGCTGGTGCAGTCGGACAACTTCAGTATGGTCTGTTACATCAACAAGCAAGGGGGGACTCGTTTGTACCCCCTATGTCAGGAGAAGATGAGAGTCTGGTACTGGGCTCTGGATCACAGTCTAGAACTGTTAGCCATCCATGTTCCAGATGACCAAAACACCTTGGCAGAGAGCCTCAACCTGTTACATTCCAGAACACACGAGTGGGAACTGCTGTCCTCGGTCGTGGAAGACCTGTTCGGCAGATGGGGTTGTCCAGAGTTGGACCTTTTTGCATCCCCATTAAAGCAAAACTGCTGCGGTTCTGCTTGCTAGATCCAGGGCCTGGAGTTTTCTGGTGAGATGCATTGTCCCTCTCTTGGAAAGGGAGGTTTCTCTATGCCTCCCCTCCCCCCTTCTCTGATTCAGAGGGTACTCATCAATCTCCAGACAGAAGGGGCCACTCTGATTCTGGTAGCGCTATTCTAGCCACATCAGATATGGTTTCCATTACTGCAACAATTGGCTGTGGCACCCCCAGTTTCTTTTCCCCTTTGCCGGGACCTGTTGACACAGGCCCAGGGAACCCTTGTCCATCCAGACCTCAAGTCCCTCCTGTTGCATGCATGGCCCCTGAAGACATACCATTGCCTGGTTTGGGGTCTGCCAGAAGGCGGCGGATGTTTTGGTGGCTGCTAGGAAACGATCCACCAGGGCCACTTACTTGATGAAATGGAAGAGATATGCTATCTGGGCTACTTCCCGACATCTGGACCCTTTTTCCTGTCCAGTAACCAGGTTCTGGAATACCTCCTGTCCCTGTTGGAGGCAGGTCTCCAGTACTCCTCTATTAAGGTACACCTGTCTGCCATTTTGGCTTTCCATGAGCCCACTGAAGGGTGCACCTTGGACCAGCTGGAGGGGACCCATACTTTTTTGTGAGGCATTCTTCATCAGAAGCCTCCTATTCAAAACCCGGTCCCAGCTTGGGACCTGAATTTTGTACTAGAGAAATTGACACTGCCTCCTTTTGAGATGGCCACATCTTGCGAGCTATGCTTTCTGTCAGAAAAGCGTTGTTTTTAGTTGCTCATATTTCGGCTTAAAGGATTTCAGAGCTGCAGGTTCTCGTGTGAGCAGTCTTATTTGATTTCCCACAAAGACAGTGTGTCTTTGCGTACCAGCCCTAAGTTTCTTCTTAAGGTGGTATCTGAGTTTACTTTAAATCAATCAATCCACCTGCCTGTTTATTACCCAGAGCACGCCAGTCCAGGGGAAGCATTGCTCCATACTGTCGATGTGCATAGAATTCTCAGGTACTATACGCACCGTATGAAGGACTGCAGGAAGTCTTCCTCGTTGTTTCTTTCTTTCGCCCCTGGGAAAGAGGATGTTCCAGTTTCTAAACAGTGCCTGTCCAAATGGTTGGCCAACTATATTACTTTTTGTTACAGGAAGTATGATAAGGAGCTTCCTGGAGTCGTTCATGGCCACTCAGAGTTATGGCCACTCCGGTTGCCTGTTTCAGGAATATATCAGCCGCAGACATCTGTGCTGCTGCTACTTGGAGTACTGTCCACACTTTCACAAAACACTACAGGCTGGACATTGCCTCTAGAAGGAGGGTGGGATTTGGCCTAGCTGTGCTTCAAGGCCTTCTTTCTTAGGCTTTTGGCCTCTTGCCACCCAGATTGTCTTGCTGCTTGGGATTCATTCCGTAAGTGTAACCTGTTGAAACAGATATCCTCAAAGAAGATAAAACAATTATGTAAGAACTTACCGTAACAGTAGATCTTCAAGGGAATCTCTTTCATCTGGTCTTGCTGTCCCCACCCTCTAGCACACTTCTGTCTCTCTGTCTGGACTGGCTGTCAGGTTGCTCCAGCCTTTTTTGCAGCTGGGCACCTTTCCTCTCTTCTTGGTTCCCTACTGGGAGGCCTAGTTTGTTTGGTCCCCGTTGGGGCAAGAACTGAGGAGGGAACGGGGCTGCCCAATTATATATAGCAGAGGCAACATCGGCATGTGATGTCAAAGTGGGCGGCTCCTAGTAGACTGCTACAGAAAAAGCTTCCATGTGATCCTGGCACATATGGTGGTAGTTCCATAGGTGTGATCTGATGAAAGAGATTCCCTCGAAGATCTACTGTTATGGTAAGTTCTTGTGTAACTGTTCTTTCATAAACAGTTCATCGAGTTATTCCAAGGTCCTTTAGAGTGGGGTTTTCTCTTCCTCATTGCGGAGCTCCATTTTCTGGCTTCCACACCTGAGAAGTGTGGCTCAAGAAATAACCTGAATTCAAAGTAGAATTCTCAGTCTCTGTGCTGTACAGTTTAAGAGTAATTCTGTGACATTACCAGCTAGGAGTCTGCTTTATGAAGCGAGACGTTAAATGTTAAGAAAAGACTCAAAGTGGAAGGCATTATTTTTGGGAGGTGCTTAAATTTGCTGATTGCTAAATTTTATTTATTTGTTGGAGATATCGAGTAACACGCCTTTGAGTCAAGGACTCCTTCACAAAGGTTCCACGTCATCGAAAACAGAGACTTCAGGGACAATAGCAACAACTAGACACAGTAGTTACAGAAATGGTTACAAAATGGTTACAGATAACACAGTAAAGCAGCTGGCGATACAGAGTGCTGCTAAACATAGGTACATAGTGCAGACGGTAGCAGGTAACAAAACATACACTGCAGGGCGGTGGCGCAGCCATGCCCTGGTGGTTATTTGCAGGCCTGGGCTGGACTGAGGTGTCCATTGTCGCTATGTAATATGAAGTCATCCAATATATATTGTCCATATTGAGCCCTTTGCATTTTGCAGTGATGTTTTACTTAAGGGAGGTTCTATCGGATGCAGACAACATTTGACGTAATAAAGCAAGCGTGAGAACATGTACATGAAGGTGGCAGGGCAGTACTGTGGCAGCTTCAGATCTCTGAAGGGCACAAGTGTGAATAGGAAATTGCTTTTCTCCACCCCCACCCCCAAAACTCCACTTTAAACTAAACTTGTTGATCTGGATGGCTTATGAAATTAGTCACCCATCCTTAAAAAGTGCCATCTTGGAGCTACTAGCTTAAGAATATTTTGGCTGTAGATTAGTGATTTGTGTCAGACAGCGTTCCGCCCTCTCTTACACTAGGTATTAGATGTTAAGTTGTTGATCTTCTGATGAATGTGGAGCTGGAGCTTTGGCGTCTTTATAATCTGAACACAAAATGAACATTTTGTACTTCATGCCCGAAGTGTTGGGTAATAGGGCAGATCAGTGTTTTTAATTAAAAGGACATCACAAAGGGGTGCTGGTGATTTCTTTCACAACTCCCTCAGCAATCTTTTATCTTAAAGTTTATAAGGTGTGTGGGCAGGGCAGTGCTTTTTTGTATAGCTTAAAGGAGCTAGGTGTTTCTGTCTTGCATGGATTGATGCAACTCTGGTTGGGCAGCCAGTTATATTTTCTACAGTGCTGTGCTGTTTGACAAGCGGAATACTAGTTTGATTTTCAGCACAGGAAATGATGGGAATGGATTCATTAATATTGTTTTTTTTTCATGTAAGTGATTCATGGTTTCCATGGAAATGTATGCATTTTATTATGGGGTATATTATGTTAGATTCAAAAAATATTTTGTGCATGAATGCAGATTTTTCTTTTTTTTTTTAATCTTTCTTTATTCTCCTCCAACGCCGGAGCTCCACTCAGTCGAGACACTCCAAGGCAGCAGCCCCGCTTCTCTGCCTAACTGGAGGACCCCCATGGAGCCATGGCTATATCCCCAGGCGGGGACGAGGTGGGGCCCGTACACCCCGAGACAATTTAATTTTGTCGGGGCCCCTACGGTGGTCAGGCAGGCAGGAGCAATCAGGGTCCATGCCGATGCTCCTTCCCCTCGGCACTCCAGCATTTGTTTTTCTCTGTTCTAAGGGAGTGGCATGTGCCCTGATGTCAAGGCATCTCTGCCGACGTCCACCACTCCCAACCCTCTCTGTGTGTGCTTGCACTTACTGTGCCTCCGGCCACCGCCAGAGACCATTCACGCACCGAGCCTGTACCCCCCCTCCCGGAAAAGGAGAGCTGTCCTCTGGACGCTCAGTCCTCTGCCGACCCCTGACGGCCCGGGCTCATTCCCGAACCCAGGTCGCCGGCATGGCGCAAGGTGTGGTGACCTGCGCCTCAACCCTCAGCGCCACCGGGCCAGCATGAATGCAGATTTTATGCCCAATAAAACAAACCATGCTGAACTGGTTTGTGATATCACCAGAACAGCAGAGTGAATCAATGGCCTTGTTGTTTTTGGTGAGAATTAAACCTTTTTTTTACCTCTTCCCCCAAACAACACATCTGCATAGTAAACTGTCACCCTGCACAATTACTACCCTCCCAGCAAAATCCAATTTGGGCAGTAGCCTAAATGGAGAACTGCATTAACCCTGTGGGCCATTTTTACCAGCAGAATTAGTGGGGTTTTTTTCAGTTCCACTATCATTCCGTCTTCACAGGTCTCTACCAAATTCATTGTGTTTACTGTTTTGCACACAGGAGGTGGTAGGTAGCATTTTAGAACTTGTAGTTTATGTCCGTTTCAGCCACAGAGTTTTATAGTAGAACACAGATGCACTGTGAAAACAGCATTGTGAAAACAAAGTAAAAGCTCAACAATGACATAAACAACATTATTCCTCACTGCCTCACCTAGGTAGACACCGGGGTAGATTGGATAGATCATGGGGCCTTCTTCTGCTGTGAATTTTCTATGTCCATAAACAGGACTGAAGGATCAGTATAGATGGAACAATAGCCCCATACAAACCAGTATCTGACAAGCAACTTCTACAGAAAATACAGGTTTGCATTTTAGTTGAATTTTCCTTTATTTAACCACACTCTCAGGATGTGCCTTTTTATGTTTGCTTGCGTGCATGCACAAGAAACATATCACGGCCGTACCACTTTTTGGAGGTGTGTGACCCTCCTGTCCAATGCAGTGCTCCATTTAGCAGGTGCGACCGTACCGCACCAATGGATGCACGAGCTGTCTATGACAGCAGTTCGACTGCAGTGGGTTTCAGTTCAAAGAAAACCACCGCTGCAATCAGCGGTGGTAATGTGTGTGTATTTAGCATATTGACGTCACGCAATTTCTCTGGCCCTCCTGCACGTCACTGTCAATGAAATTCCTCTTGCTTCCTCCCTCTGCTGCTGTCCTCCTTGCTCCCTCATTCCCCTACTCACCTTCGGCTGCAAAAAAATCTCTCTTACTTCCTCCCTCTGGTGCTGTCCTCCCCGTTCCCTCATTCCTCGGCTCACCCTCCGGCTGGTCAGGTTTTCTTTTTTGCCGACGGGGTGCCCAATCCCCGTCGGCTCCAGTCCCCTCCCCCCAAGAAAAACACCCAAGTGGCACACTGGGAGCCCGCCCCAGCGTGCCAAATGTCCCTGTAATTAAGAAAACCTTCATGTGATGTTTTTTTAATTTTTTTTACTTGTAAAAGAAAAGCGGTCCCTCGTTGTCTGCGGTGGCCCTCTTCCCCAACCGGTACCCACCCCTGCACCCCACCTCCCCACACCCCCACCTCATACTTACCTCTGTAGCCCAGTGTGTGATGATCTTTGGTGGAGCAGGAACACATCTGCACTCTTTAAAGCCGAGTGAACTGAAGAAATGCCGGTAAGCTGTATAATGGCATAAATGGTTTTTTTTCAACTTAGTGATTATCTTGGCCATTTTTGTGACTTTTGGCACCAAATTTTCAACATGGGGTTCTTGGGACCCCACCTCATGAAGTCAGTCACTATCATGTCGTTATTCGGTCCCGAAAGGTGATTTTGCGGTCACTGCATGGAATCACCTTTTGGGACCAAGTAACGAAATGACACGGTCACTGTTCATGAGGTGAGCTCCGAAAAAGCCTATGTTGCAAATTTGGTAGAAAAATTCCAAAAAATGACTGTTACGAGCGTGCATTTCGCAGTTTCCACTTACGCTCGTAACTCCGAGAATTTTTTATATTTTCACTCCAGATTTTCAACATTGCCATTTTTTCACACCTCCTTATGAACAGTATAGCTGTCATTTTCCACATCCTGCCCGAAATGTGGTTTCACACAACTGGCTCACAATGGGCGCAGTCGCTGTGCGTAATTAACATTTGGGACAGATTAAGAAAATCACAGTGCCACTGTTCATGAGCAGAGGCCCCAAAATGCCTATATTGAAAATCTGGTGTAAAAATATCCCCCAAGTAATTGCATTACGGGTGTGTGTTGCGCAGTTTCTACGCACGCTAGTGACTTAACCAATTTTTTTATATTTTCACTCTAGATTTTCAACATTACCATTTTTTTTACACCTCCTCACGAACCGTACAGCTGTCACTTTTTACATCCTGTTCGAAATATATTTTTGCACCTGTGACGCCAAATGGCACAGTCGCTGTGCAACATCACCTTTCAGCTAATGAACTGACAGTGCGTTGGGGTCACAAAAAGCCCATGTTGAAAACGTGGAGTGAAAATACCAAGAAATGCCCAGGGCATTAGGCTTTCCAACCATAACGCTCTGCCCTGTAGGGACTGACAGGCGTCAGGGGTGTGACTTGGGATTGTCAGCAGTAATGCTCACGCCATTCCACACCCATCCTGCAGCCAGTGACAGGCATCGAGGTGTGCCTTGGACTCTTAGGCCCCAAAGTTCACCCCATTCTCCTATACTGCACCCATTTCAGCGTATTTCCTTATGGAATGGGGTGACTGTAAAGCCAAACACCCCAAGGCATACCTCAACACTTGGTGTCTGCAGGGTAGGGTGAGGTGAAATGGCATGAGCATTATGGGCGACGACCCAAAGGCACACTCCAATGCCTGTCTATCTCTGCAGGGTGGGGGTGGGGTTGGGGTCACTTCAGTACTTCACTGCTATTCCTATACTGCATCTGTCTAACTCCTGCACTTCCAATGCTAATACCAGCAAGCAGATATTCGGCAATGACAAATGCTTGTTTGAGGATGTGGCTTTGTCCCTCTGTTTCCTTAGACCTCCAGCCAGCATTCTGTCTAGGCTGTGCTTGCTATAGAAATGTGCAGGGGCGTTCAGCTATGAGCTGCCCTGCATGAAGCGTGTCAGAGTCAGTGTCACTGCAGATCATTAGACCCTCCTAAGTGTCAAAGCAGGTAGTGGAATGTTGAGGAATGACAGGATGTTCTGAAAGAGAAGGCAAATGTGCTGGGCTGTGCCTTCTGAGGGATTTGGATTTCTCACACCATTTACCTTCTGGCCCATACCTGATGTTTTTCTAGCTTGTGAAACCGATTGATGATCAGAATGTTTTTATTAGCAATCAGTTTGTTCTGAATAACAATTTTTTTTAAACTTGCTGTTCAAGTTATAATTTTACTTTTTTCCTCTACTTCTCTTTCTCTAATATCCATCCTTTTATTTCTTTTCCTTCCTTCCTTTGGCTCACTGTCTGGAGGGGGTTTCTTTCATTTCTCTGTAGTATTTTCAGTTTTGTTCCTCTTTTTATTTTATTTTTGTCTTTGGCCATCTCTCCCTCAGCCCTGTCCCTGCCTCGCCCCATTACCTGGAACTTACCTCTGTCCACTGGCGTTCACCCTGGATTGCCACCCAGGATGGGGCCCTTGGAGTAGCCCCCCTCATTACTCCCCAAATGGTGCCACGTGGTTAGTCAGGTGGCAGAGTGCCTTGGTAGCTGTGTTGAGCTTTGACAAGATGGGTATCATCCTGCCACGGTCGGAGTCCTGTTTTCTGCACTGTTGGGAGGTGTAGCATGCAATAACTTAAGGGTACAAGCACCCACATCTGGCACACCTGGAACCTTCAAGCCTCAGCTGCGACAGCCCCCGGCCTCTGCCAGGGGTTGGTCAAGCACCGAGTGCTTCCTCCCTCTGGAGGAGGGTAATCCGTTGGGCATTCGATCCTCCTCTCCCCGGCTGACCCCCAATGCCCCGAGATCACACCAGATCCCTGGTTGCTGGTGTAGTGACAGGTAATGCATACTGCCTCAACCCACCATGCCACCGGGCCGTATTTTTTTCCTTTTAATATTGTTGTCCGTTAACTTTGTTTTTCATCTGCTATCTGTGCTCTACCTCCCCCAATGACCATGTGGCATAGTGCTGGTATTGGAAATAATGCACTGCTCCAATTCCAAGACTTCATAGTCTTTAGTCAGCTGCTCTCACTCTCGCAATGGTGACTGTCAGTCCAGCCTTTCTGATTTCTTCCCCGATCCAGGACCCAAGCAGGTTGAACTTGCTGATTGCCTGCAATAGGGCTAGAAATTCTGGTGAGCAACTACTGTGACTCAGAATTAGTTTTGAGTCATATTGCGGGAATTTAGCATTGCAAATTGTTTTTTTTTTTTGACTTGGTATACTTTATGCCCCTCTGCATCACCCAGTCTGCCCCCTCTCCTCCAGCCCCATCACCTCACCATCCCTGGTTCTTACCAGCCGATCTGTGCAGTGCCCCATGGTTTACCCCCCCAGGGCAGGGTCCCGGGGGACTCCCCTGTTACTCTGGAGGACCTTTAGCTGGGTTGCTAGTCAGCGAGCCCAGTAGGCAGTTGCAGGGCCTGCGAGGCAGCATCATCCTGTAGCCTGGGGGCTTTTTCCTTTTCCACCCCTGACCCCAAGATGACAGATGTGTGACAGGTGCTCATATATTCACACACCCCTCCAGCCTAATGACCCTCTCGCTCCTGGCTGTGGTGCTCGGCCACCACCCGTGGTCACCCAAGCGGCAGCACGAAACCAGAGGCACGACCCCCTTCCCCACCGGAGATGAAGAGTCCAAGGGATGCTCTGGCCACCCCCCCCCCCAGCCGACCATCTGACGTCCTGGTCTCGTTTCCGAACACGGGTCATCGTCGCTGCAAGTGGTAGCTCTACTGCTGCACTGACAGGACGGCAGCATTGTAAATTGTGATGGAACCTGCTTGAGGTGAGCAAGGAGTTCAATTACAAGCCTTTTACTGGACCAAGTAAGCCTTTTTTAATTACTTGTAAATTTGCCAGTGTTGCACATACACATGAATCAGCTGTTGCACTGTGTCTGTCTATATCTAGTGCTTCATCCATATGAAACAATGGCTGGCATCACAGCCATGCACAGCGCCATTTGGAAGTTATTCTTTCCCTATTGGAAAAATTGTTATCCATAAACAGTCTATACACATAAAAAAACCAAATGCATTCATAAACCATACATCTTGAAAAATGAATTTGCTACAACAATTAAGGTTGATTTTATGATGCATGATTTTTTAATTTAAATGAAAGACGTCAGTCCCCATTCTCAGTTGCTAATGTCAGTGCTCAATGGTCAGAAAGAACAGTTAGTGCCAGTGTGACGTTTACAACCATGATGAGCCTTGCTTAGTGGAGGTTGCACATTCATTTTATTTGAAAATTGGTAACTGGGAAAGGCACACTGAGCCAAAGCTTGTTTCCAGGTGCGACTTGGGGGAAGTGGGAATATCTTGCCCTTGTGCCCACAAAGGAGCATCGATAATGCAAATGCCTCAGTCATGGGCTAGTCCTCACATGCCCACTCGCACGCTGCTGCCACGTCTCCAAGTTACTGCCTGCTATAAGAGCCACAGTGTATGGAAAGATTGTAACTTGTGGCCAGGTGACTGCTGAATTTCCCAGTGTTGGGGGTACCACTGCACAACCAAAGACACAAAGTGGAGAAAAGATAACTGAGGTGAGGTAGAGGGACCACTGGATCACCAGGGATCATGAAAACTGGCTGGAGTTGGAGGTTGGGATCTCTGGGACACCAGGGAGTGCTGTGATAGGGCATTGGTGATGGTAGAGGGGAACCATTGAACCACCAGGGAACCACAGATTTGGGGTTGGGACACAGCTTAGTCATGTGCTGTTGTGTATGCCAACTGCATGTCACAGTGCTACAGTTTGTCATGTTTTTGGATGCATGCAGGGATGTTAGCAGGCACAAACCTTGTTTGTACCAGCTGACATCTGGAACAGTGATTTGCATTACAAGGAACAAAACAAGAATTACAACAATTGCAGTCTCACATAACTCTCAAAAGCCTATGACATCCAACAGCCAATGGACTGTGTCCAACTGTACATTAAAGGAGATCTACTGGCAATGGTACTCGAGCCACTGGTGCATAGATCGTGGCTCGAGCACCCCAATCCCCCGAGTCCCAGTATATATTTAGTGATTAAATTACCTTATTGCTTGTAAAATTTTTATTTCTAAGGTGGTGCAGCCATCATATTGGGGAAACGGAGTGAAGCCCCTTGGGAGATCTTGTTGGCAAATAAACGCAATATGGTGATGTGACTTTGCCTCTTCGTGTCTATTGCCTTAATATATGGCGATATTAAAAACTCCACATTTTCTATGCCCGGTGTTATTTATTTATTTTTTTTATTTCTTTATGTGCCTTACCTCCTCGGCTGGGGTGTTTCCTTTGATTTCCCTTCCAGTCTGACTCTGGTGGCACCTGCACTGGGCACCGTACCCAAGCTATGACCTCCTCCTCCTTCACCCTTTCTTAGGCCACATCATGCACCCCCACAACACGGAAGACTGAGGGGTCAGAACAGAGGGAGCACCTCGGAATGTCTGGTGCAGCGTCACAGGCACACCTTTATAAGCGCCGGAGGATTGAGCTATTTTACCCCCGTGAGTCCCCCACGGCAAGGATGTCAATGACGCTGCGGTACATGCTTCTGTGCACCTCACATCAAACATCTGCACCGTGACTTGCCCTAACCCCCAGCCACCGCCAGGAACCAGCACATTCGCGGGTGTCCCTCCCCATCCTCCCCAGAGGAGGAGAGCAATCCCTGGGATGCTCAGTCCTCCTCCTCCTGGCTGACCCTCTGACACTGGAGGTCGCTCCCGACCCCAGGTCGTCAGTGTGGTGCGAGGTGTGGTCCAGCGCTTCAACCCTCTATTCCACCAGGCATGTCCGGTGTTATTTTTACAAAATGTGCCTACATGCCATGTGTGTGTTGGGTGGAAAGGGTGTGGGCAATTACACACTGTGCACTTAAGTTTAAACCTACAAGATTGATTTATAATTGCTATGATTATAATTGTAATAGTGCCTCCACTTCTCTCCCCCTGCTATCCTGCGTCCACTTCTTTGGTGACAAGGGTCTCCTAACTGGAAACTTGCTTTCTGAGTGTTGCACCTCCCCCAAGTCTGTTGCCCACCTCAGATGCAAATCCAGCATGCCAAAAAATGTAAAGTCATGCACCTGTGAAAATGTGACCCAGGGAAACTGTACTTGGTGGGAGGGGAGCAGCTGGAGGATACAAGGCTAGAACAAGACCTGGGGTGATCATATCAGATAATCTCAGGGTCAGCAAGCAATGTGAGAAGGCAGCACTAAAAGCCAGTGGCATCCTGGGATGCATAAGAAGGGGCATCACAAGCAGGTGGCATGAAGTGATCATGCTTCTGTATCAATCCATGGTAAGATCCCTCCTGGAATTCTGCATCGAGTTCTGGAGGCTACTCCTCAAGAGGGACATAGATAGGCTGGAGACGGTGCAAAGAACAGCAGCAAAGATGGTGCAGGGCTTGCACCAGAAACCGTGATGAAGCCAGACTCCGTGAACTGGAGCTATACTCCCTGGAGCAGCATAGGAATCGGGGAGAGACATGATAGAGACATTTAAATACCTTAAAGGCAACAACAAGGTACATGTGCAGAACCTCTTTTCAGGTAAAAGACTACAGCAGGACAAGAGGACATGACCTTCGCCTTAAGGGACGTAGGTTCATGAACAATATGAGGAAATTCTTCTTCATGGAATTTAACGCATTGTTGAATTGTGGGATAGCTTGTTGGAGGTGGTGGTGGGGGTGAAGACTGTGGGGGAATTCAAGCGGGCATGGGATAAGCATTGCGGGATACTCAAGCAGGCAGCTAAGTTGGGGGGTAGGAAAACAAGGGCAGACTTGATGGATCATAAGGTCCCCATCTGCCGACAACTTCTGTGTTTCTATGTTCCATGCCCTGTCTGGCTCATTGTGTTTCCACCTGCAGAATTCTTCATTATATTCTAGCCACGCCCACCCGAGCTTGCTGACATGCTTGGACATGATCCGACTGAACAGTCCAGTTACCTTGGCTGGATTCGCCTGTGTCAGTAGCCCCAAAAATACTGCAACGTCGGCTGACCAATTTTTCCAGGTGTGCCTGATTGTCACCTTCTGTTTTTTCTCTATGCTGTCATTGTTCTCTTTTTTTATCCTTTTCCTCCTCCTGGTCCCTGGGCCTGTTAAACAAAGTAAACACATCCATGTATTCGTCATTCACAGTTTGCTGCTGGACTTTCTTTGATAGATGAGACCCCATCGTTTACCCAGGCTAACAAAGCCCACATGTGTCCACTGTACCACCCCCTACTACGGTGAACTAGCAGTAACCCCTCCAGCTGAGGGCTGATCCCCTGCAGTTTCCAGAGCCAGCCGTACGGCATCCACCTATTTCTACTCCTGCTGCTTTGCCACTATGAAAGCCAAAACCATATCAAGATTTTGCTCAAGAGCAGCCGGACCCACTGGGAGGAGGAAAGTCCGGGGCTGAGGTGATGGCCTGCCTGGAGGCTGCAGGTTTTCTGACTGGATAAAGCTGCTGCTGGGGTAGGGGTGTGCCTGAAGTCTATGACAGTAGTTGTGGAACTGGTGTCAGGGGCACTGGTAAAGGAGGTACTGGAACTGGTGCTGAAGGTGGATTAGGCAAACCTGTGTCAGATGTATTGGCAGAAGAGGTACTGTTTTTGTTTCCAGGGGTGCCAGACCCACTGGTTCGAAGAACAGGTTATCCCCTGAGCTCACTGGGACTGGAGCCCCCCCCCCCCTTGCAGCCTTTGTGGCTGCCTTAGCACACTTGGCGAGGGAAACTCAAATGTCTTCCTTAGTAACTCTTTCATCTGTTTCTTATTTATATTTTCTAAGTCAGGCCTACCTGGTTGAGGGGTCAGTGGAACTGGTGTGGTCCTGGGTTTTCTTAGTGGAGGGTGGGGAATGGTACTAGAACATCCAGACTGGGCCCTGCTGGAGTCCCTGGCTACGGCTGCAGCTCCGGGTTCAAAGGACCTACCGGCTCTGGGCCATCTGGAGTCTTGAAATAACGCCTCTCACCAAGCTTTTCTTTTACCACGATTTAGATCTGCCGCCAGCCTTTAGAACTCTGCTTCACTATTTGGACCCTGTCTGGAGATCTTGCCTCACGAAGCTGCAAAACACAAGCACAACCTGTCACAGGCCCACTCCAGGGGAGCAGGAATTCCCTGGGCTACAGTGAATCCCCTTGTGATCAGAGTCAGGGATACCGCTCCTCTGTCCTTTTAGCACGCTCGCTGTTTCACAACTGAACATATGTCAGAGGATCCCAAGGCTCCCTCTGTCCGTGCGAGGGGGTGCAAATACAGTTTCGAATCTGTGTTCCTGGGATTGAATTCTCTCGGCCACTGCAAAATGAACCAGAAAGCCACAGGCGTGTATAGGCCTTAGGGAAATGCCCTAGATACCCTAGATGTGTCTTTCCCCAGAAATGCAGAGACTGGTTCAAACTCCCACAGACCCCTTCTTGAAACCTTTCATGTTTCCTCCCCTCCTTTCGTCCAGAGAATCCCTTGTGGTACTTTACTCCGGTAGTTCTTGGTCCTTTAGCAGTCACATAGGTGTAGTATAGTTTGAACAAACCCTCCCAAACCAACAGACACAAAAGACACTGGCAGAATTATCTTAAAATAAGCCAAATGTTTACTAATTAATAAATGCAGTAAATAACTTAAAGACAGATAATTTTAGACATTGGTTACAAGATATGAAAAAGAAAATGGAAATATACAATAAAAACCTACACTTTAAAATTCTGAGGTTAAAGTTCTACCTCACCGAGTCCTTGGTTACTGAATTTGAAGTGCAAAGTGTCCTTAGAAATGGTAGCTGAAATCTTGGTTCTTGTGGTTACAGGAGAATGTTTTTTTCAAAGAAAATGTCTCTGCTCTCTCAGCAGGTCAGGGTCCCAGTGCAAACAGCTCCTTCACAGAAGGCAGCATACAGAAGCAGAAGGCAAAAGTCTCTGATAAGGTCTTGCTCCCTGTTTTATGGGGTTTCTCAAAGGGCAGGTCCAGTGGATACTAACTTGCCCTGCGGTTGGCTAGCATTCCGTCTCTATGGCTACACAACCAATCAGTTTTTAATATTTTATTACAAAAAAAATGTTCAGTTCTGAGCACGAGAGAGTTTTTTTTTTTTTCTTCAAGCCAGTCTGAACCAGCCATGGGGCTAGTATAAGTCTTCCCCTGCCTCCCTTTAATGACTGTAATTAAGTCAAACCCAGTATAGCAATTTACCTAAATGCTAGTCCATTCAGCTGTAATTAGATTAACTCAGGGCAGACCTCTCAGGACAAAAGGTCCTCAGACATCTCAGCTGCTTTCGAGGCCTAGCTATGCCTTTCACAAGCAAATTAGGATAGCTGCCCTTTTGTTTCCTTTAAATTATCTAATCAAAGCTAGTCCCTGACTAAGCAGCTAACAGTTTCTGACCAGCAGTAAGGCATTACGTCAGTCCAAGGGCCCATGTTTTCATTGTACCCATGATCCCTTGCAAGTTAGCCTGGGCCACTATAGGCCTTCCTGATGCATTATATACATAAAATAACATGAAATATGATTAAAACAATAAGGTACGGTTTTATCCCGCCACACAGCCAACAAGACAACCCCATCTGTGGTCTTAGCTTTAGCTGTCATTGCACCACAGGGTATACTGTACAGAACACAAGTGTTGGTGACACTGCATTTGTAAATTCATCATCTTGGTGAATTACTGCACTTTTTACTTTCAGATGAGTGCTAGCATCCCACTAAACCAAACACCTTCTGAAATATAACTATTTCTTACCGAACAGTGTGTTTAAAACCCTTAACAATAAGGAACATAAGCGTGATCATAGCCTTTACCTCTTTTAAAAAGAAACTGGCCATGAGGCGGCTAATAACCCCTTTAAATCAGAGCCAGACAGAACAATTAATTAGCATAATATGCACAGCATTTATTTCAATCAGGTCCAGTACATTTAGAAGTGCATCCGATAACACTAAATGTTCAAGATAACATCCACACTATGTTTACAAGTTTCTGGGCTCAAAATATAGCCTTTCTGCATTTCCGTGGAAATGCGGTTAGGCTGCAGGAAATGTTCATTTCAGTTCAGCATTTCCATCTGGAAATGCTTTTGCTGTAGCAGTGTACCTCAGTTTTCAGCCGGCTGGGGAGCCCGCGAGCAAGTGTTCAGGCTCGCCAGTCTTCAGGTCCCGAGCGGGTGGGTGGAGCATGATTGTGAGTGCTTGGGACTGACTTTTTTTCTTCTAATCGGGCGCTCCTTTGACAGCCAGGCAGATCCTTTCACCAGCGCGACCCATGTGATCACAAAATAAATGCACATGTAATCACCATTTAGCTGGCTTCAGTGATAGGCTGCCCAGGAGCCTTCCCACTGAACTGACTGTGAGAGGCATCAGAAGTCAGTTGGCAGCGAGAGAGGAAGAGTTTGCAGCACTTCGCTTTCAGCGTTAAAGCGATGGAGTTTTTTTTTTTTTTAGAGCTTAAAAAAGTAAATACACAAATCCTGCATCGACTGAGTGCATTGCAGTCAGTGAGAGCTGTAGCACTCAGAGAACTGAACTCATTTAAATTTTCCAAGGGGGAGTAGAGGTGGGTCGTGACTCGTTGGTATAAAGAGGGGGAAATGAAATAGTCACAACGTCGATCGATCTCTGAGTGCATAGCAGTCAATAAGAGCTGCAGCACTCGAAGAACACATCAGAAGTTGCTGTTAAATTTTGTTGAAGACGGGGGTGGAGGGGGAGTAGACTGGGGCGTGGGAAGAAGTAAACAAGAACACACCGAATTTAATTTAAGCTTCACTGTGCAAAGACCGGTCTGTCTAGTAGGGGGGTACATGCAGTAGGCAGATCAGCAGCTTGCTAAGTTCTGTGCACAGGCAGGTCTATTTGATTTAAAATAAAGGACTCTGCTGTGGTAGAAAAAAAATAAGTCAGTCAGTAAGGGCTACAGAGTGACTGTGAAAACTAGACTCCTGCAGTGTGAAAGAAAACACTCATTTGGATTGCCGTAAGGGGGAAAAGACAAGTGTCCTGAGAATTTTTCTCTGTACTACTGGCTTAGCCCTAGTACAGTAGAGAGACTCCTTTGAGGAAATGATTCTGTAAACTTCAGTGTAAAACAAACAAAAAAAAAAACATTTTGGGTGCTTACTGAGCTCTGAAGTCATTGTCCTAGGTACACTACAGGAAAAGCCCTGTGAGGATTATTAATGTAAGCTTCAGTGACTGGTCTAACAGTCCTTCAGCTGCGTCTGCTCCTTGAGTGCCCTGCCTACAGTAAGGGGAATTTTGGGGAGATTGTCTCTGGAGCTAGTGTGTGTTAAACAGAAATACTAGCATTCCTGCTCCATGCGGAGAACCCCCAATGGAAGGTTGGCGGGGAGTGACCATGCCACGGTCTGGTTCTGCCTGGACCTAGGAGGGCTAGAAGGCTGCACAAAGACGGAGGTAACTGACTTCAGGGGGACGGATTTTAAGGAAATGGGAAGGATCCTTAAGGAGCATTTGGATGTGATTGGGTCAGACATGGACACTGATAGTAGGCGGGAAATCATCAGGAGAGGGGTGCAGGATGCTACCAGCACCTGTGCAAGAGTAAGACACAAATGCGGTAGGGCACGAAAACCCTGCTGGTGGGCCAGGGAGGTCCAGGAGGTGGTGTGGGGAAAGAGGACAGCCTATAGGCAATTCAAGTGCTCAAGGAGTGAAAGGGATCGAGGGGAGTATGAGCTGATGGCTAGAAGGGCTGCTAGGGTGGTGAGGGCGGCTAAGGCCAGGAAGGAGCAGAACCTGGCCAGGGAAATTAGGAGAGGGAACAAGGGGTTCTTTAGATACATTGGGGAAAAACGAAGGGTGAAGGGGCAGATTAGCAGGATTAAATCAGGGGAGAGATGGGCACAAGACCCAGGGAAGCAGGCTGAGGTACTAAATGAGTACTTCACCTCAGTTTTCACCAAGGAAAATGGGGGTGCTGCATCATACATGGGAGGAGACAGAGATACTGAGGAGGGTGGGACCCTTACCGATCAGCGGGTCTGGGGAGAGGGGGAGGCATCACTGGCAGGAGGGGAGGCTAAGCAGGAGAAGAGGTACTGGAAGTGGAAATCACAGCAGAGAGAGTGAGAAGCCCTCAGCTCCCTTAAGGCAGGGGAAAGCACTGGGGCCGGATTAATTACATCCCAGAGTGCTGAAGGAACTTGCGGATGTCCTGGCGAAACCCCTGGCGGAGCTTTTCACCATCTCTCTGAGGACAGGGTGGGTGCCCCAGGACTGGAAGGTGGCACATATAGTGCCTATCCACAAGGGGGGATCAAGGGAGGTGGCAGGGAACTACAGGCCTGTCAGCCTGACATCGGTGGTGGGCAAGGTGGTGGAGGGCATTGTCAAGGAGAGGCTGGGGGGACCTGGAAAAGTCAGGGTGCCTGGACGATAGACAGCATGGATTCATCCCGGGAAATCATGTCAGACAAACCTTGTGGAGTTCTATGACTGGGTGACGAGTGCCTTGGACCTGGGTAGACCAGTGGATGTCCTCTTTCTAGACTTCAGCAAGGCATTTGACTCTGTTCCTCACGTGGGCCTGTTGGATAAGCTGGGAGAAATGGGGTTGGGGAACCAGATGATCAGATGGATAGGCAATTGGCTCCAGGACCGGACCCAGAGGGTCATAGTTGGCGGGATAGTCTCATCCCAAGGAGGGTCATTAGTGGGGTCCCACAGGATCAGTCCTTGGTCCCCTCCTGTTCAATGCCTACGTCTCTGACATAAGGACAGGAATCAGGAGTGAGATGAGTCTCTTTGCGGATGACTCAAAACTGGGGGCGGTGGTGGATGGGGAGGAGGGGAGGGTGGCCCTACAGGGGACCTGGAGGCTCTGGAAAGATGGCTTAGAAAATGGAAGCTGAGGTTCAATGCAGGGAAATGCAAAGGTACTCCACCTGGGGGCAAGCCGGGCCAAGTGTGCACCCTGGGGAAATGCACAAATCTGGATGGCTGAGAGGACCTGGGTGGTAGTGGATGTCAAGATGAACAACTCGGAGACTTGTAGGAGGCAGCAGCCAAGGCCAACAGGATGCTGGGATGCATCGCTAGGGGGATCACCTCCAGAAGGAGGGAAGTGATACTCCAGCTGTATAACTGCTTGGTGAGGCCACACCTTGAGTACTGCGTGCAGTTTTGGAGGCAACACTTAAAGAGGGACATTAATCACCTGGAGAGGGTCCAGAGGAGGGCAACCAAAATGATTTGGGGCTTGGGGGACAGGATCTATGAGGAGAGGCTCGAAGAGCTAAATATGTACACATTGGAAGAGAGAAGGGGCCGGGGGGACATGATAGAGGTCTTCAGGTACATGAAGAGGGTAAATAGGGAGTACCGTGGGGTGCTCAAGGAAGGAGGAGGGGCACTAGAGGCATGGGTGGAAGCTGGAGGGAAGATTCAGGGAGAAAGGAGGAGGTGCTACTTCACTGAGAGGGTGGTGGAGCCATGGAATGCGCTGCCTAGGGGGCTGGTGGAGTCAGAGACAGTGGAGGGGTTCAGGAGGGGGTTGGGACAGGTACAGGGGAAGGGTTCTGGAAGCAAAATCCAATGCAGCAAGAATATCCGGAACTGGGAAGGGAGAAGCCAAAGAAGGCGAGGGAGGCAGCAAGGTCTGCACCCAGGGTAGGGGCTGACCAAACGAGCAGACACGAAAGACCGTTAGGCCTATTCTGCTGGCATTTTAGTATGTTTGTATGCTCTACAGTAAGGGGATTTTGGGGAAATCTGTCTCGATATATATATATATATATATATATGAAAATCTAGTTGGAGCTTTCTGTGTTGTTTAAAAAAAAATCTATAATTCCGCGTTCTGTACTACTCTCTGCCGTACCATAAGGGGATCCTTGTGGTGAGATCTCTGTCGGAGACGTGTGTATTAAAAAAAATAAAACATCATTCCTGCATTCTAAACTACTCCTGCCCTACACTAGGGGATGCCCATCCTAGTTGTGTGGGAAAAAAAAACAATCTATAATTCCTGCATTCTAAGCTGCTCCCTGCCTTACACTAGGGGATCCTAGTGTGAAAATCTATCTCGGAGCTTTCTGTGTTGTTTAAAAAAAATAAATCTATAATTCCTGCATTCTAAACTGCTCACTGCCCTACACTAGGGGATCCTAGTGTGGAAATCTATCTCGGAGCTTTCTGTGTCGTTTGAAAAAAATAAGTCTATAATTCCTGCATTCTAAGCTGCTCTCTGCCCTACACTAGGGGATCCTATAGTTGGAAATCTAGTTGGAGCGTTCTGTGTTGTTTAAAAAAAATAAATCTATAATCTGGCTGCATTCTAAGCTGCTCCCTGCCCTACACTAAGGGGATCATTTGGAAAACATCTGTTGGAACTATTGTCTGGATTTAAAAAAAAATTGTTCTGTGCTACCATGTTGCATTACCCTACAGTAAAGGGAAGTCCTGTGAGAGGTGGCTGCTCTCTGACTGACCTATTTGTGATTTGTTCTCACTAAAAGAAAGTTACAGAGACTCACACAAGTCAGTTTAAGAATAATCTTTATTAACAAGCCAAGTGTTTCGCATATTAAAGCAGGTCTCTTCTCAGATTTTGTTTTACAAAGAAAAATACTATGGAACAATTACCACAGCCAGGTCCATCTTCCTCCACCGAACCTGAAAGCATCCCTGACAGTAGTTCCATGCCTTTTGTGGAGGCAAGAACAGTGGAAACCCCTCCACCCATCAAAAAAATAATGCTCGGGTGCCCAAATCAAGGAAAAATGTCACAAAAGGAAAAAGAGTATGAAAAACAAAGAACCAGATACTTTCAAGAGTCATGGAAAAAAGAGAATGGCTTTTAGTAAATAATGACCAAACGGAGAAGTACTGCAGAAAAATATTTCCAAATGACAAAGGTTCATTTGTGGTTGGCTGCAAAACCATGATGCTGGGCACAATAAAAACACACGAAACTAGTCACATTCACCACGAGTCAAGCAGCCGTATTGCTGCTCAACGTCGCCCTAGCAAAAGCCCAATTGTCAGGGAGTTGCTGTCAATGGATAAAGAGACAACAGAAATCATGACCCATAGGTTCCTGACTGCTTTTAAGGTTGCTAAAGCAGGACAACCATTCACAAGTTTTGTACAAGACGTGGAACTACTGTCATGGATAGGGAAACAGGAAAAGACTGGGTTGAGGTACACCAGTGACAAGGCCTGTGCCAGTTTTATTAAATTCATCAGTAACGATATTAATGCACAACTTACAGAGGAGGTCAGGCAGTCCAAATATTTTTCAGTGTTGTGTGATCGTAGTACCGACTCAGCTGTAATAGAGGAAGAGCTCATTTATATATGCTACGTGAAGGATGGTGAACCTGTGACAAAATTTCTCACCATCATAGACATAGGCAGACCTACTTCTGAAAATATTTTTCATGCAGTTATGAATGCATAACAGAAAATGCAAAAGTCGAGGATTACTCCTGCATGGTAGGATTCTGTGCTGATGGTGCAGCAGTAAATTTTGGACTTAATAATGGGGTTGCCAAAAAAGTTCAGGATCAGGTTCCTCATGCTGTCTCTGTCCACTGCTCAGTCAATCGCTTTGAACTGGCATTGCGAGATGCCACTAAGCCTTGCTCTTTGGTACAGCAAATTGATCACCTATTACAACTGATTTTCCGGCACTACCATTCATCAGCAGTGATGCGTAATGGACTAAAACAAACATCTTCTGTTCTGGGTCTCCAGTACCTTGTGCCTTTGAATGTGCTGGGAACCAGATGGCTAGCCCACAGAGTTTAAGTATTAAATGTGGTCATTAAAATGTGGAAAAACATTGTTGTGCATGTAACACAGGTTAGTGATGGTCAGGTCAGTACTGCTAAGCTGAGAAAAAGTCTTGTCTCACTTAAATACCTCATTGCAATACATCTAATTCACAAACTTTTACAGATGATTGTGTCTGTATCTTTAGCATTTCAACAAGAAAAGCTGCTAATTTTCCAAATTGCAGAAAGAGTTGAGGCTGCTGTTCTTTCATTAGAACATTATGACATACAGCAGGCCTGTGAGCACTTCCTTGCTGTCAACAACATTTCTGCTGACAGAATGGAATTCAAAGATAAGGTACTTGTGTTGGAACGGGCAACAGTTCACTGGCACTATACATACTGTTACAAAAGAGGTGACCCACTTCAGAGATGAAGTTGTGAAGTCCATGAAACAGCACTTCAGTAACATAAGTCCGTCACCAAGGGAAGACTGTGATGAGCAGCTTAATGTTGTACAAGCGTGTCAAATTTTCAATCCAAACAACTGGCCAGCAGTACATCCTGACAGCAATGATGATGTTGCACATGGCAGTAAAGATGTGACATTCCTAGCAGAACACTTTTCTAAGGCACTTGAAGACCAAGGCCTTAACCCAACATTATGTTTTGGGGAATTCTGTCTGCTTATAAAATATGCCCTCCGACTGCTTGCTCTTGAACCAGTACTGGTTCACAATCCTCATGCACTACTTAAAAAGTTGTTTAGAAAACAGGATGACCTGTCCAACATCATAGCTCTGCTGAGCATTGTGTTAGTTTTAAGTTCCAGTTTGAGCATTGTTGAGTCTGGATTTTCAGTCATGAAACACATTCAAACTGACTGGAGATCATGCCTAACTCCAGAGATGCTAGGGCATTTAATGAATGTCAAACTAAGTCCAGTACAAATCAAGGAGTTTGATGCAACTGGTGCTTTATCCCTGTGGGCACTGGAGAAAGGAGAGGAGACCAGAGACTGCAAAGTACAAAAGAAAAGACAAAGTGTTACAAAAACACACAGAATGCAACTTATCAAGCAGTTCCTCTGAGGGAGACAGTGAAGGGGAGGCATAAATGATGTTCTCTGGACAACTCTGTTTTCGCTGTTAATTTATTTTAATTTTCTGTTATTTTGTTATGTGGAAATGTACAATTTGGTCAGGAAATGTATGGCAAACCATCCACATTTCCGGTGGAAATGTACCCTTTTGGACAGTATTTCAACCCCTGGAGTTAATATACATTTGACCTGCAAACCAAATCCATGTCCCACTTAATAATTTCTCCCAGAAACATTATCAAAATCCATTTGTTAATTATTGTAGCCACAGCTGCCATTTTAAAGCACACATAGCCACTCCATGACTTGTTTCGGTCCTTCAGAGTTCATGACCAGAGAGTTCTCACCCCCCATTTCATAGCATCAAACTTGCATTAAAGATTACCCTTATCAGCTCTGGGGCTGTCCTGTTCGGTGAACAGATTTGCTTTTTTTTAAACAAATAAATGCAGTCACTCCAAGGCCTGTACCAGCCTTTTTTACATTCATGACCAGATAGCTGTGTAACAACCAATGTTGTCTGTAATCAAAAATCATGTTAAAGATTCTCCCTAATCAGTTCTGGGGCTGTACTGTTTGAAATAACAGCTGGACAAGACCTGGGGCTGCTGTCATACCATATAAAACCAGGCATCCGCCACATGGCACTCTGCGATCGCTGCCAGTCTCCTATTGTAGCCCTTGCTTAGTTGTACCAAAACATTCAAGCTGCACATAGAAACATAAAATTTGACGGCAGATAAGGACCGCTTGGTAGAGTTCCTTAATGTCTGTCCCACGCGTTTTTGAATTCCCCTACTGTTTTTGCCCCTACAACCTCTGCCAGGAGGTTGTTCCATGGAACCACCACCCTTTCCATGAAAAAATGCTTTCTCACATTACCCCTAAGTCTACCCCCCTCTATTTTTCATATCATGGCCCCTTGTTCTTGAACATCTTTTTTTTTTTTGAAGATGCTACCCTCTTGTACCTTATTTTACACCCTTGAGGTATTTGAAAGTCTTTAGCAGACTGGTTGGGCCAAGGAGTCCTTTTCTGCTGGCAAATTTCTATGATTCTATCATATCCCCCCAATCTCTCCTCTCCTCCAGGGAATACATATTGAGATCCTCCAGTCTACCCTCATATAACTTTTGGTGCAGCCCCTGCATCATTTTTGTCATCCTTCTCTGAACCGCTTGTACTCTGTCTATGTCTTTGCAGAGAGGTCTAACCAATGTCCTATACAGTGGCATCACCACCTCCTTCCTTCTGCTGGAGATACCTCTCCCTATGCACCCCAGCATTCCACTGGCTCTCCTCACAGCCTTCTCTCATTGTTTGGTAACCTTTAGATCATCAGATATGATTACTCCCACGTCCCTTTCCTGTTTGGTGGCAGTCAGTACCTCCCTCCCAATCATCTACTCCTCCCTTCCCCCCGCATTTCTGTGCCCCAAGTGCATGATCTTGCACTTCCTGAATTGAATCTTAGCTGCCACACCTTTGACCACTACTCAAGCTTGCTTAGGTCCCTTCTCATTTTCTCTACCTCTCCTGCAGTGTCAACCCTGTTGCAGATCTTCGTGTTATCTGCAAAGAGACACCTTCCCTTCCAGTCCCTCTTCAATGTCGCTTATGAAGACATTAAAGAGGACTGGTCACCAGCCAACTCTGTGGCACCGGGCGAAGGGGTTTTCATCTTGGAGGGGTGTAGACCCCATCTATCCCTTACTGCTCCCCCCTGCTAATCCCCTTGCAGAGTTTACATCCCGGAGGGGTGCAGGCCCATTTGGCTATCCAACGATCTCCCCATCCCCCTATTCAGTGTAATCCCTCTTTCTACCACCAAGTGTTTTAAAGCAAAATGTATATGTGTTTAATGTGTTTTGTGTGTATGTTTATGATTACGTATACGGCTATGTTCATGAAAAGCTTGTACCACTACCATGGAAATATTCAAAGTGTTATATAAAGTTATGTGAAAAATAGAAAAAAAATTAAAATGGCATTTTAATCCTTGCCAAATGTAGATACACATATAAAAAAATTGTGGTCTGCAGTTGCCAGGAAATTATTTTTTTTTGTAGTCCAACACCATTTTCATGCTGTATTATTAGTGGTAAACTGTGACATGGAAAACCTGTAGGTTTCACATGTGTGTTTTCCAACAATTCTGCCATGTATTTGTTGAAATAAAGTCTGTTTTGAATAATCCATATGTTGTCCTATATTTTTTTAACCCTCCCTATGCTTTTATCCCCATTAGTTTTATTGTTTAAGTGCCCCCAAAATGTGCTCTGAACGTACTAGCTGGTGTCCTCAGCTGGTACATTCAGAACACAGACCAACAATCATATTTTATATTATCTGCATCCTTTTTTTTTCAGTTCCCGTGTGTTACTGTAACGTTCCTCATTATAATGGCATGTAATTAAACTTGCAGGGTGTTAAACTTTGTTAGTGAGGTCATCTCTTTAATCCCTTCAGCCAGTCGTGTCCATGGATTTGCCTGGTGCATTCAGAACGTCCCCCCTGCCCCCCCATTGGTTGTCTGAGCTCCCTGGGATTCTCATGTGTTCCATTTTGGCTGTGGTTTGCGAGGGGTATAAATGGTGGTGCTTTTAACTGCCTGGCCCCTTTCTTTCGCTATATCTGTGGAGAGAAAGCCATCGTGTCCGTCTGCTTGCAGCTCCAATGTGCTCGAAACAAGTAACCTGCCGACTCCCGAAAGTGCGTTTGGAATACCAAAGGTAAGTGTTCCAGCTTGTCTGCCAGCATTAGGATGGGACAAATGGCGTGCTCGTCAGTAAAAGCGATCAGGATTTCTCTATGTGCACATTGCTGCTGGCGGGCGATTCGGTGACTGGGAAGTGATTTGTGCTTCTTGGATGCCACTTCATGCTGTGTCTTGCTGCATTCAGATTTGGGCATGTGGTATCCGCAGTACATTCACAACAGGCCCGACTTCGTGAAATGGCGTCCATCGAACGCTAGTAACAGCCCCAGTGGCTGGTTTGTCCAAATGGAATCCCGACTTGTTTTTGTGCCCCTGGATTGGAGCCCAGACTTGTTTGCTAAAAGAATCCCCAACTTGCTTATGGAGCTGGTTAGCCCAGGTAAGCCTGGCTTTTTGTTGGTGTGGGAAGTGGGAGGTTAGGGAGATTAGGGGACAAGGAAGTGTTTATATAACATGGCTCCTTTTGCTGTTTAATGTGTTGCTGACTTCACTGCTGGTATAGGCCTTGAAGTGTGACTGGGTGTTTTTCTGGGGGTCCTTGCTGGGCCATTGTGGACTGTAAAATTATAATTTTTGGCTGGAAGGAAAGGCACTGAAACTGCTGAGTACAATGTGTGCTGCTGTATGCTTAAATTAATTTAAAGCACACAGCAGCATACATTGCACTCAGCAGCTTCATTTATCCTGTGGTATTTCTGTTTTGTGAGGGATTGCTTGGTGGGCTTCAATGTTCTTTAAATGGCTGGATGCTGTGCAGGCCTTTGTTTGCTGCTCAACCTCCAGCCATGTTGAGACCATGTGGTCTGTGGTGGTGGTGGTGGGAGGGTGGTGTATTTTTAAAATCTGTTTCTGTGAACTTTATGCTTACTGACGTCCGTCTGAATTTTGAGAACCACCCACCGCATAGGCTCCACGTGACCAAGCCTTTGTTTGCTGCTTCACCTTCGGCCATGTTGAGACCATGCGGTGTGTGGTTGTGGGGGGGGGCTATTGATTGGCCTACCTGCTACCGAGAGCTTTGTTTGGTGTTATATGTGATTTTCTGTGTGCATTTCTGGGGCTTTGTGTGCTGACGTCTGCACATTTTTTTAAACCTCCCACCGCATGGTCTTTAAATGGCTGGATGCAGGGCAGACCTTTGTTTCCTGCTTCACCTTCGGCCATGTTGAGACCATGCGGTGTGTGTTTGGGGGGGGGGACTATTGGTCGGCCTGCCTGCTACAGAGAGCTTGTTTGGTGTTACATGTGATTTTCTGTGTGCATTTCTGGGGCTTTGTGTGCTGACGTCTGCACATTTTTTATAACCACCCACGGCATGGTCTTTAAATGGCTGGATGCTGAGCAGCAGGCCTTTCTTTGCTGCTCGACCTCCGGCCATGTTGAGACCATGCGGTGTGTGGTTATTTGGGGGGAGTGGGGAGAGTTCAGACTATCGCTTGGGCATGAATGTTTTTGTAGCCCTCCACCTTGTCAATGGGCAGTCACTACAACTGGGTACAGTGCACCCCTGCCAGGGGAATGGCCTTAAAAATCTTTTTCTTTGTCGGTTTGCTTGATGTGTCCATTTCTGTGGCGCTGGGCCCTGACGTCCGTCCGATGTTGTGCAACCACCCACTGTATGGTCTCCACCTGGCTGGATGCTGAGCAGCAGGCCTTTCTTTGCTGCTCGACCTCCAGCCATGTTGAGACCATGCGGTCTGTGTTGTGGACTGTTTCCCCTTTTTAATCCATGATTTGCTGTGTAATGTCTGGTGTCAGTTGCTGCTGTGCGTCCGATTTATGATTCACAGAATGCATAGAGTGTTTAGTTCCTGTTGCAGTGCACCACTCTGCTTCATCACATTCCTTGTCTCTCATCTTGTGTGAAACGACTGATTTGCCTTCTCCTTCCTTCCATCATTTCTTCTAAAGGCTACTGACGTACGCTGTCCTTCCTTCCATCATTTCTCCTGAGGCAACTGATGTGCGCTCTCCTTCCTCCCATCATTTCTTCTGAGGCAACTGATGTGCGCTTTCCTTTCTTCCATTGTTTTATATGTTGTGAGGCCGTTGATATAGAAACATAGAAACATAGAATTTGATGGCAGATAAGGACCGCTTGTCCCACCCAGTCTGCCCATTTCCCTACCTAATGGATAAGCTGCAGATCCTAGTTAACCAGCAGCCTACTTCTTCCTACCCCCACCCCCTAGAATTGCCTTATGACTGTCCCATGCATGCTTGAATTCCACCACTGTTTTTGACTCCACAACCTCCTCTGGAAGGCCGTTCCATGCATCCACAACCCTCTCTGTGAAAAAATACTTCCTTAAATTACCTCTGAGCCGCCCCTCTATCTTCAAATTGTGCCCCCTTGTTCTTGCACACCTCTTTTTTTGAAAGATGCTACCCTCTTGGACTTTGTTGATTCCCTTGAGGTACTTGAAAGTTTCTATCATGTCCCCCCTCTCTCCTTTCCTCGAGGCTATACATATTAAGCTCCTTAAGTCTCTCTTCATATGTCTTCGTTCAGACCCTGCACCATTTTAGTTGCCCTCCTCGACAACTTCCATCCTGTCTATGTCTTTGGAGATTGGGTCTCCAGAACTGCACCAGTACTCCAGATGGGGTCTCACCAGCTGTCTGTACAGAGGGATAATAACTTCCTGTTTTCTACTGGTGATGCTTCTCCTATGCATCCCAGTATCCCCCAGCCCTCCTTGCTGCCCTCTCACATTGCTTGCCCACCTTTAGGTCATCTGATATGACTACCCCCAGGTCCCTTTCCATTTTGTTGTTGTTAGTATCTCACCCCCATTGTGTACTCCTCCCTGGTTTTTGTTTCCCAGGTGCATTACCTGCACTTCTTAGCATTGAATCTAAGCTGCCATACATTTGACAATTCCTCTAACCTTGCCAAGTCCCTTCTCATCCTTTTCCACCCCACCTTGTGCATCAACTCTGTTGCAGATCTTTGTGTCATCTGCAAAGAGACATACTTTTCCTTCCAGTCCCTCTGCAATGTAAACATAAAGACATTGAAGAGACCAGTCTAATACTAGTCCCTGCGGTGCCCCACTAGTAACCCCCTTTCTTCAGAGTGGACTCCATTTACTATTACCTCTGTGTCCTATTCTCCAGCCAATTCTTTACCCAGGCTGTCATCTTGGGACCCACTCCCAGGCTGGCTAACTTGTATATTAATCTTTTGTGTGGGACTGTGTCAAATGCCTTGCTATAGTCTAGGTAGGCCATGTCCACAGCCCCTCCCTGATCCACTACGTTGGTCACCCAGTCAAAGAAATCTATCAGATTTGTCTGGCATGACCTTCCCACTGTGAATCCATGCTGTCTTGGGTCCTGTGCCCTCTGGCCTCTAGATACTGACAATTCTTTCCTTCAGAAGTGATTCCATCATTTCCCTACCACTGAGGTTAAACTAACAGGTCTGTAGTTTCCTGCTTCAGCCTTGCTCCCACTTTTGTGAAGGGAATCACATCTGCCCTTCTCCAGTCCTCGGGTACCACCCCATCCTCCCATGATTTGTTAAACAGGGTAGTCAGTGGTGTCACTAGTTCTACCCTTAGTTCTTTTAGAATTCTGGGATGAATTCCATCAGGCCCCATTGCTTTGTCCCCCTTCAGTTTTAAGAGTTCTTTCAGAACCCTGTCTTCTGTAAATGGGCTGATATCAACTTCTGTATCCAGAGTGTTTCTACTGTTTGTTTTAGGCACTTCCCCCTCTTCCTTTGTAAATACTGAGCAAAAATATTTGTTTAGTATCTCTGCCTTTTCACAGTCACCCTCTGCCCACCCTCCTCCCTTTATTAAGCCTCACTAACCCTCCTTGGTCTTCCTTGCTCCCCAATGTACCTATAAAATGTTTTATCCCCTTCTTAACTGAGTTGGCTATCTTTTCCTCAGTTTGGGCCTTTGCTGTTCTGACTGCCTTCCCAGCTTCCTTTTGCTTTAACTGATACAGTTCTCTGTCCTGCTCCTTCTGTGATTCCTTGTACTTCCTGAATGCTTTCTTTTTCTGTTGAACCTTCACTGCCACTTCCTTTGAGAACCACAGTGGTTTCTTACATCATTTTGTTTTGTTTATTTGCTTCACACAAAGGCTTGTTACCTCTGTGATGGCAGTTTTTATTATTCCCCATTGTTCTTCCACCCCTCCTTCCTGCCCATTTGCTAGTGCATTCCTTAGGCACTCACCCATTTTGGCAAAGTCAGCCCTCCTAAAGTCCAGTACTTTTGCCTTTGTATGGCTTGACTCTATTGCTGTGTTTATTGTGAACCATACTGTTCGATGGTCGCTAGTTCCCAGATGGCTAGCCACTTCTACATCTGTGATCCTCTCTTCATCTCCATTTGAGAGAACCAGGTCTAAGATTGCTCCCTCTTGAGTGGGCTCCAATACTAGTTGTCTAAGGCATGCCCCCTGTAGGGCATCTAGAATAACCCCACTCTTCGAAGTGGCTGCTGCAACTGCACTCCAGTTAACATCTGGCATATTCAGATCACCCATTAGCAATAGCTCCCCTTTTTCTGCCATTCTAAGTATACTTTCTATCATTTCCTTGTTCATTTCCTCCCCCTGAGAAGGGGGTCTGTATACAACCCCTGTGCGGATTGTGGTGCCATTGCCGGTCTCCAAATTTACCCACAGTGCTTCTTCTCCTCCCTGTTTACCCTTTTGTTCTGTTGCTTTGATTCCTTCCCTTATGTAAAGAGCTACTCCTCCTCCTCTTTTACCCTCCCCTGTCCCTCCTGTAGGTAGTGTATCCTGGTATGTTTACGTCCCAGTCATGGTTTTGTGTGTACCATGTTTCTGTGACTGCCACGATATCCAGATGTTCCTCCTCCATCAAGGCCACTAATTCCTTCCTTCCATCATTGCATCTCCTCAGGTCACAATTGATGTGATTAACTCCTTCATTCCATCATGCCATCAGTTCTGAGTCGATCAGTGTGTGTTCACTCTCCTTCTGTCCTTCTCTGCAGTGAAGAAATTGCCCTGTTGCACAGGCCATATCAGCTGTCAAAGAGGAAGTTATTGTGTTTGATTAATTCTGAATCTTTCTGCTCTTTAAGGTTTTTCTGAACTATGGAATCTCAAAGTAGCCAAAGACCATGTATGTCTGCTGCATCCTTGATCAACATTGGACTGAGATTGTTGTCCACTCCGCTGACAGGAAAGGAGAGAAGAAAACGCTTCAGGGCTGGCATCAAGAATGACCACGAACGTTATGAAGCATATTTGAATACCTGCAAAGCTCGATCAAAAGCTTACTGTGAGAACCTGAATGAGGAGAAGCACCGTGAATACCGAGAGAAATCTAGGCTGCGAGCACAGAAGCACAGAGACCATCAAAAGCAAAAGAAACTGGAGCAAACCAGTAATGCAGAGTGTGCAGTTACTTGCAAACCGACCACAAGAAGACAGACAAGAGGAGAAGAACAAAAAAAACAGAAAAAAGAGAAATGGCGGGAACAAAAAAGAAAGCAACGTGCAGCTGTGTCAGCGCAGAAGAAGAGGAGAATCAATGAAAAAAGATGACAAACCTACAAAGAATCCAAAGAAGTACACACCGGCACCACAGTTTCAGTGCAAGCAAATGTACCTAATACCACTGATGCAGCTGCAGTGGAGGACCCCCGATCTGATAGCGCCATCCAGAAAGCACTTCAAAGGGCATGATCAGCACTGCCACAGTCACCCACCCATTTTGCATGTACAGTGGATAAGCTGATAACAACATGTTCACCTGCAAAGAAGGCATCACTGGGAAAAAGAGGAAAAAACATGTGGAAATTTGGGGAAGAAGCTGTTGGAGGCCACGAAGGAGAAAGTCAGTAGTGGACAAAAACAGAGAGGTGAATGGGTCTGAGCACTTCTGTTCTTGAAAAAATATAAGATGCTATGTGATGCCAGCAGAACCCTTGGAATCAGCTGGACAACCCTGATGAATGCAATGCGCAGGGAACAGAAGCGTGTGAAAAATACACACAAATCATCATTGCCTTTGGAAACGGCCAATAAAGTTAGAAGTTTTTTTTTGAAGATTCTGCCACTCTTCTACCTTACCAGAAAGGGTTTCTGAAAAGAAGTCAGTGTGTGAAAGCTTTCCTTTCCAAATCGCTCAATACACTGCACCAAGAATTTCTAAAGGAAAACCCAGATTGCCATATTGGTGCAGTGAGATTCAACAGTCTACGACCCACACATGTTAAACTTGCCAAACAGCAGAAACTTGACAAGTGCCTATGTGTGTACTGTGAAAATGTCTCCTTAAAACTGCGCACTTTAAACCACATGGCCGATAATCATAAAATGAATGAGTGCAAAGTCCTGAACATATACAAAGCTGTGGAAGTGACAGTGTGTCCAATGGAAGAAGGTAACAGGTTCTTTAGAAGAGACTGTGTGGATAAGATGTGTGACAGCCGTTCTGTTAATGCAATAGATAAGCACACAGAGGAACTGTTGAGAAAATATGGGTCAGAAGAGGTAAGGTGGTATCAGTGGGAAAGCATGACTTTGACCAAAAAGACAGATGGAATAGAAACAAAAACATCCCAAAAAGTGCTGAAGACCAAGCTGACAACACTACAACAACTTACAAACATGCTTAAGGAGGATCTTCAGTTTTTGGGGCGCCACCTGCATGTGGCTGCATGGCAACACTACCAGTTCAAAACGCTTAATAAGAAGCCACCTCAGGGATGGGTTATCATGGTGCTGGACTTTCCTGAGAACCATGCCTGCAAATACCAGGACGAGATCCAATCCTGCCATTGGCATCGTGAACAGGCTACAGTGCATCTCATTGTTACATACTACAAATGTGCTCATTGTGAAGGTAGCATCACAGAATCCCTGCTATTCATTTCACAGGACATCACACATGACCACCATGCAGTTCGGCACTTCGTTAACATGGCCAACACACATCTCACAAAGACCCGGCACCTAATCTTGGAAAAGGAGGTACATTTTACAGATGGCTGTGGGAGCCAATATAAATCAAAGTGGGCATTCAATGTAATTTCAATGGCTACCCAAGAATTAGGATGTTCAATTGAAAGGGCATACTTTGGATCAAGGCATGGGAAGGGCCCTTCAGACGGACAGAGTGCTGTTGTTAAATCAATGGCAACATTGGCTGTCGTGTCACGTCGTGCTGTCATTTCCACAGCAGAAGAGCTGTTTGTGTAGTGTCGGGATAATCTAACTCTAACACCTCCAACTGAGGGATGCAGACACTACCAAAGAACTTTCTTCTGGGTACCTAACAACGGGATAAGAAGGCCAAACAGAAAAGATGTGAAACCTGTCCCTGGAACTCGACAGATCCAAAGTGTGAAGTCTGTGGTGCCTGGTGTGGTGGCCAGCAGAAATCTAAGTTGTTTTTGCATCCACTGCCAAACTGATGATGCCCCATGTCTGAACAACGAACATATACAACCATGGACAGTAAGGAGGCTCACAACTTCACATGTGAGAAATGTTTGTAACCCCTAGGTGGCGCTATCCCAAGGGCCACTACCCCTGCCTGCTTGGCTAGTAACAGGTTAAGGGGCCTAGGTTCAGTGACAGGTGCCTCCACCCAAAGGTCAGGGTTGGTATCAGTCTGACTAACCAGGCCACAGCCCTCTGGGACACTGTGACCCCCTTTGTTTCCTACTAGTGGCCCACACAGTACACAGTGTATACCTTCCCAATACCCCTGACACATTTGGCACACACACATGTGCTGAGCACTTACCCCCAGGACTGGTTCCTTCGGCTTGGCTCTGGGGACCCCCTGTAAAACAAGGTGATGCAATACCAAAGAAACAATGCAATACCTTCAACATAAACTGACACAACAGTCTATGTAAACTGCAGAAAAAAGTAGATCTGATTTATTCAGGGGGACTATAACAAGGATGGGGGCAATCAGGTTAATTGGCCTAAACACATTATAAATATCACAGTTGTACATGTAGTCAGTGTCCCTATCAGCCACACTCTCTGGGTACCCAGGATGGAAAAGGGGGCTAGCCAGGACCGTTGCCCGGGGTAGGCCAGCGTTGCAGCTGGTAGGGGCCCTGTGAGAAAGAAGAACTACAATGCACACCCACTGATTGTAATCTGGAGCCGGAAGGCTCAGCTCATGAAAACAACACAGTAATCAGATGACACACTTTTGATTTAAAAGATATGTTGCAGGGAGCTACCCTGTTTACTACCCACGATACCCAAGGCTGAGAATGGGATGGACGATGGTTGTTCTGGATTGCCAGAAGGAGCAGGGTAGGGAGACAAGGCCCTCATGGCAGGGCCCAACTGCATTTTATAGCAGGCAGATTCAGTCCAATGCAAGCTAGGTACAGCTTCCAGCCTTCTGCACACAACTTAGCTCGAGGGGAAAAATAGGTTGCGACCCCCCTCCAGTTCACCATACATTTATATGTAAAGAAAGCTTACTGTACCGGGCAGGCTGTTCCTCGGTCCCAATCACAAAAGCACTGCTAAAACCCGGGAGCACAATGGTAGCTAAAGTTCCTGACAGGCCGATCGCTTTTAGCAAAATCTTCGGTCTTCTTCAGGTGAGCCTGGTATCCCTCTAGTAGTTTACTTCGCAGCACACCAAGTGGATCACTGTCCAACTATTTTTCTCTCTCTTTCTCTCTCTAAGACGGCAATGGGACGAGTTTCGGGCCTTCCACGGTTCTCCCGCGTGAACTACTGCGCAACACGGCCGCTTGATTATGCAAGCTCCTTCCTCTTCGACTTCCAACTCGAATCTCGCTTGCCAGCAGACAGCGCAGGTGATTTCCCTTAGATCCAAAAAGGTTTGGCTGGGCAGTTTAGCTGTCAATCACAGTAACAGCTCCCTCTTCTGTTGCAAAAAGGCGCCAACAGTCTAAAACTACAAATCCAACTGGTAATCCATACAGTCCCATTTCAGCAGGCTCCATTTTAGAGTCCCCCAGTACTGATTGGTCCAATTCGGCAGTTCGGGACCAAAATGGTGAAGCTAAACTGAACAGTCCTTGCTGCAAAGAAGGCAGACACTATATCTTTACCACTCTAAATGTTTATCAGTAATTAGTTACATCTCTTAACAGGGCTCTGTCTGCGCCAGTAGCGATGGCAGAAACGGAATGAGGATTCAGCAGCCCGGGCAGGATTCGGGTAGGTAAATACACAGTCCCCCCCCATAAACATTAATTATGACTGCAAGCAGGCAGCATTTAAAGAGACAGTACATGGAGGCTTTTTTAAAGGCACTCACTGGTAACAGCATCTAAACGGCTTAAACGCCGAACACCTACCAGGCAGTGAGCAATTAGGCAAGCTCTGGGGAGACTTTTTGGGAACCCCCATTTGTGGGGGGGGTTACACGTTACTGAAACGCCTGCCCACCAGATGAACTCGGACTCTGTTCCTGTCACATCAGTGACTGCAATTAGAGATGGACCCCTGCACTGCTTCTGGCACTGCACTACTAGATCCTTCAACTGCTCCTGCAACTCCAGCAATGAACCCCAGCGATGCTTCTGCCTATCCAGTGATGGACTCCTGTGCCTCAACTCCAGTGATGGACCCCAGGGATGCTTATGGCCATCCAGTGATGGACCCCTGTGCCTCAGCTTCAGTGATGGACCCCATGTGGATTCTGGCACTCCCCTGAAGGAACCTTCAACTGCTATAGCAACTCCATTAATAGACTCCAGTGATGGATCCCAACAATGTTTCCATCGTTCCACTGACAGAACCCTCTTCAGCTTCAGGAACATCTGCAACAGACCCCTCCACCACTGCTCAGCACACTGTACTTCCACCGATTCAAAAGAAAAAAATGAACCCAGACAAAACAGAAGTTGGGAGATTCTGTGCAGTGTACTATTCGAAAACATTTTTTATTGGGCAGGTGGTGGAATTCATTGAAGAGAGAGACGTCTTTTTTCAGTCAAATTTCTGCAGCGACGTGCGAATGGATCGTACATATGGCCTTGAAAACAGGACACAGATGTGGTCAGTCAACACAGACTTTTTCATGGGCCATTAACTCTGAATGCAGAAAGCCATATTGAACCACAAGTACAACAAATCATCTCAGCGAGATATGAAAAGCTAAAGCAGCGCTGGAACCGAAATAGATTAGTGTGGGACATTATCAAATGTTGCTTTAAAAGCCTAGAGGTTAGAGTAATGAGCTGTGAATGAGTTTGGTACCTGCAGACCTGGATTTGATTTCCTCAACCTCCAACTGCATACTGTGCAACTCTGAGCAAGTCACTTAACCAGCCCAAAGCTCCTGGGTCGCCCTTGAACACAGGCACTTGTGCCTAGTGGGCCTTACCCAGTTAAGAAACACTAAATAAATAACATTTAATACTGAGCCAGGGGACGTCCCTGCCATAGAATTGAACCATGTTTTATTGTGAACATTCTTGGTTGCAATAAATAAACATCCACGAAAAGCAAGTGGGTTGCATGGAATTGCAGTTGTTGTGTCCATCTCTGTTATCCGCCATAACAAATATATTTTCATACAGTTTCTCAAATAGATGGTAATTTGTTAACTTTCGAGAACTTGCACTGCAGCATGGTGTCCACCATAACATTCAGAACGCATGCTTGGTGTCCACCATAACATTCAGAACGCATGCTTGGTGTCCACCATAACATTCAGAACGCATGCTTGGTGTCCACCATAACATTCAGAACGCATGCTTGGTGTCCACCATAACATTCAGAACTTTAAAGATAATTTTTCTCAGGTATTTCAAACTGAGTTATCTCACAACACAGTGCACTTTTCACTGCAGGGTCACAGCATGTTGAAATGCCTAAAAAAAGGATATACTCTGCATTTAAAAATTGACCCCTCATGTCACAGTTTGGAACAACATTTTCATGAACAGAGCCATACGAGTACTAAGTCAATGCGTGTGTAAATGATAACAAAAAGGACATATGTATTCAGTCTATATATGATAACAAGTACTGCCTGCCTGTCCCACATAAATGTGTGACATTTGCCTTAATGTTTTATGTATAGACTTACCGCTATATATATTTTTTTATTTTGATTCTGAATTCAATATTGTATCCCCTTTTCCCTTTCCCCTAGGACAAATCTGGAAACGAGCTTTTGTAGCTCAGTATGCCTTTCCTGGTGAAACTTTTCAAAATAAATAAATAAATATAATTGATGACCTCAGAGTGGCAGAGCAGTGTGAAAAAGCAGTGGGTGTGGCTAGTGGGATGCTAGGGTGCTTAGGGAGTGGTATCTCCAAACCTACCAAACAGCTCCAGATCAGTACAGAGTCAGGAGCCCCCATAGAGGTGGTCAGTACTTTTAAATACCTTGGGGTTCACTTGGATGCCTCCTTCTCACTGGAGCATCATGCAACTCAGCTTCCCAAAATGGTAAACCAGAAGCTCGGGTTATTATACTGCCTCCACCCTTTTTATCCAACGCCGCCTGTAAAAAGATTGTGTCAACATCCCTTCTCCCTATTTTGTTCTATGGTGCCCCTCTACTGCTCTCTGCCCAATCCTCTTCCCTTGCACAGGTTTGTCAACTTTATCATAGGATTGGACATTTTGCCCTTGGAGCGGACTCCAGAAAACACCACTGTGAGGCCCCGTATTCTCTTCAATGGCCCACCTATGACTCAAGGTTACAGTTTCACTCCTTATGCCTTGTATTCAAACTTACAAAGCTCTTTAATCCCCCTTGCGTAAGGGGAATAGTTTACAAAAAAGCACCCACGCACCCGCTTAGATCTACTTCCTTACCCTTATTAGCAATCCAGAAGAGGCAACGCCTATCGGGTAAGCACTTATTCGCCTTCTCAGCTCCCTCTGCTTGGAATTCCCTCCCCTCTAACTTACTCTCCTGCCCAACCCTATCCTCCTTCGAAAAAGAGTTTACCTTTTTCCTACTAACCCCCCTCCTCTGCAGTTGCTTTAAATAACCCTTATAGCATCGTTAATGCCTAGTCTATGTTACTCCGATAGATGTATCTTGTAATCCACCTGCTCTCGTGTTCCTGCTATATATATATTGTATAATATTAGTTATCCTGTTTATTTATAAATGCTTAATGCCTGATCTGTTTTCGGTTACTTACCTGGCTTTCCACTGTAATAATTTTTGCAACATTGTTAAATCTCTCTGTATCCTGTATATTATTATTGTATTTATCTATTGTACTGTGTTCACCATTGACATCCGGGTCCCCACTGAAAAAGGGACTGCATGGTCTCAGTGGACTTACCCGGTTACCAAAATTCTAATAAATAAATACAAATCTCCAGCTGGAGGAGGGAGGTGGTCTTGCCATGGTATTGCTTACTGGTAAGATCCCACCTGGAGTGCTGTGTCCAGCTTTGGAGGCCGCACCTCAGAAGGAACATAGGGTGAAGACAGTTCAGAGGAGGGCAACTAAAATGGTGCTGGGGTTGCAAGAGAAGCTGTACTAGGAGAGAGTGAGGGATCTCAACATATACACCCTGGGAGAGAGCAGAGCAAGAGGTGATATGATAGAGGCCTACAAATACCTCATGGGGGGGGGACAGGGTGCAGAAGGGGAGTCTCTTTCAAAGGAGAAAGAGCACCAGGAATAGTGGGCATGTGATGAAGCTGGAGGGGTGGAGAAACATTTAAGAGGGATGTGAGGAAGTATTACTTCACTGAAAGGGTGGTAGATAAATGGAACAGACTGCCAACAGAAGTGGTGGAGGCAAAAACAGTGGGGGGCTTCAAGCATGTGTGGATAGACATGGGGTATATTATTGAATAGGAAGAGAAGAGGGAAAGTTGGCGGGAACCATTTAGGGTCTGCAGAGACAGATCTCGGCAGAATGGGTGGGCCAAACAGTCCTTTTCTGATGACAGATGTGTCTGTACTACTTATGACTGCTGTCATCTATCACCAGAGATGTTGAATAATGCCTGTACTAATGCTAGTGCAATGCCGAAAGATCAGCTGCACCATTAGATTTCTTAGTCTGATTATTTGTTATGATCTAGTCAAGCCCAGTGCAGTGCCGGATCAGACTGGGGTACAAGCAGTCCACAAGGATAGTGGTTACAGGGGCCCACCTGGAAAAGCAGTAGGGGAGGGCCTAGAGTGACACACTTATATAGTATTCTACCTAAAAGTGATGCACTAGCTCTGTGTTTGCATCTAACATTTACTTGCAGTGCCCAAAACACCCTATTTAATTAGCAAATAGATAATAAATGCAAATATTTTCAAAGTTTAGAAAGTGGCCAGATACCCAACAGGAGGGGGTCCACTTGAATATTTCCATGTATCCTGGTGGGCCAGTCCGATGTGTGTGTATTGTGTCATTCTGCATAAATCAATCAAGTTTGTATTACCTTTTTATGCGTTACGCAGTGCGCTGAAATCCAAATAACACTAACAGTCTGAAACTATCCTTGCTGTCTGTTGCTGTGCATAGAGTGCTGCCTACATCATTCTTGTCAGGGTCTGATTATAGCCAGTATGCAAACTGGCTCTTCTGTGGCCTTTAGTGCAGTACTGACAGAACAGCATACCTCTCAACCTCTTGCCTAATAAATCTGGGGTGAAGTTCAATAAAACAGGGGCACATTTTTAAAAAAGTTAATATTTACTCAGGAAGTATACAGTATTAACATGCATCATAGTGTATGCATTCACTGAATGAGAACTGGTCTGCAACTTCGATATCTAACATTATTTTGTGCTTTAAATCCCTCCTCTTCAGTGACAGAAACATCAGTAACAGAAAGGACACAAGAAATTTCTGAGGCAGTATTGGGGATGTCCCTGAAATTCAGCGGTAGTTTAGAGATATACAGAACAGTGTACTGTACTTCTCCATGTAATTAAAGGTGACCTGTAAAGTTACCCTGCAGCCTGCTCCCGTCCCCACATACCTTTTGATGCTGTCGCAGGAGTCAGTGGCTGCTTTGATGAATGATTATCAGAGCAATATATATATTTTTAAAACACAGCTGATCTAGCTCCGAATCCGGAAGTGCCGTACAGGTCGCAGTCTAGCACGCGCAAGATCTGATGGGCGCTTCACCCATTTAGTGACATAATTAATATCACTGCTGTGAATGTACAGCAGTGGCTGGAAACTAATATATTTATTTTATTGCTTCCATGGGGATCAGTGGTGTTATTTACATCATTAAATAGGCGGAATGCCCATCAGACCTTGTGCACGCTCGATTGGGACCCGCACGGTGCTTCCAGGTTCGGAGATAAGTTTAGGCTGTGTTTTAAAATACACATATTGCTCTGATAATGTTTATCATAGGCTATAGCAGCAGCGACTGACTCCCGTAGCAGCATCAAAGGGTATACGAGGACGGCAGGGGGCTGCAGCATAACTTTGTAAGTTACCTTTAAAAAATGCTCATTGCAAAGGTATTCTGTCGGCAGCCTTATAATTTTATTTATACAACACCAGAGGTGATGCATTTTTCCTGATTTATTTGTAAATAATGCCAGCTTCCTGATAAACATTTATCTAGAGGTTAGGTATGTCATAATAGCTTTTCTTGACCTTTGTACAAAACAGAACCGATCGGATAGCAGCTCGCAGAATGCTGATAACATCACAATAAGCATGTGATGCAATGAAGACAGCAGTTAAAATCTTAAAGTAAAATCTTCACGCAAAAAGCTAATTTAAAAAGTTATAACTTGAACTGCTGTTGTATAAATCGAATACATAATAGCTTGATTCAAAATACACAGTTTATAGTGTATAGTGGGCCCTTTTTCAGCACAGATTTCTGTCCTTACTGAAATGCTGTTTTACCACAATTCAGAGGTCATGGAACATTGTTGTATCCTTCTGTGGTGGAACGGCCTATCAGCTGATTGAAAATCTGCAGACTACCTGTGCTGCGAACCACTGTGTGTGTAGTGAGTTTTGTTTTTTTATTTGTTTCTTTTTTTAATAAAAGCAAAGCTGCCAAGCTGCCTGGTGCGGGACAGAAAGAGCAATCTGACACAGACTCTTCACGAAACAAGCACAGATGAGTCCTGTGTTAACTTTTTAATTATTTTTTTTTCATGTTGTATGCCCGAGATTTTTTGACAAATGTAAAGTGAACTAACTGATCATGGCTTTAACATACGAATCATCTGCAGAACAAATTACAGTAGTTTGCTTTTTATGCATTAATTAAGCAGTAACAGTTGACAGGGTGTGGGTTGTGCTCTAATAAACTGCAGAGACAGGTACTAGAGTGCAAGGCAAACCTGAGTGCTTTCAATCACCTGTCGAGTGGTTTACTAGGGCACAACCCACAAATCCTGAAGTTTGTTATTGCTCCCATTAAATGGATGTTGTTATTTACAATTGAAAGGTAAGAACGAAATTTGGTTGGTGCCAACAGGATTGGTCTTATTATGTTTGTTAATCTTAGTGTTTGAAAAATGTAGTTTTGTTTACTATTGTGTGTAGATATTTTAGTATTACAGTTAACTATGTAAGTGATCACAGTATAATGTTTGGTTAAGGGTTGTAAGTTTTACTGAACACCATGTTGTACAAACAGGAATTATCCTTGTGTTCATAGTAAGTTATTAGTTTTGACAGCTTACAGTCATTAATTAAATGTATACATCACAGCAAGTAAAGCTACATAGTACAGCAGTTAAATCCATTTAGTAGACTTCCGGTGATGAGCCAGCCCGGGTGTGAGGCGCATTTCACGGAGCTCTGCATTCTAACCGGAAAAAAAAAGTCTGCAAAATAGCTAGAGCAATGTTTATTTTTTGGCTTATTTACTGCTTGAGAGACCTAAACAAAATCTACAATATTTCTGAAGGGGAAAATAAAGGAATATGGAGGTGGAAATGAAGAATATCATCAGACATACACCGCTGCCTACTCCCGATAAGTCTGGAAGTGCAAAGCGCTCCAAACAATCGACTGCTAAAAATGTTCCAAAATTGCCAAACACCAGTCCTCATACTGAAGATAAATTCATGCAAGAATCAAAGGAATTGAATGAGGCAATCTCTATGTTAGTACAAGATTCAAAGGCTATCCTTGGGGTGATTGAAAAAATAAACAGCAGACTTACAGATGCAGAAGCCCGAATCTCCTCGGTAGAGGACGGGAGAATAATGACTGAACCAGAATTTCCATTGATTCGTCAGAAAATCAACATGCTAGAGTCAAAATTAGAAGATTTGGAGGGTCATTCATGAAGGAAAAATCTAGTAGTGTACGGGCTTCCTGAGTTCACGGAAGGTACCAGTTCTCTTCCTTTCGCCCAAGTCCTCTGCAAGAACCTAGCAGGAAAATCTCCCAATGGATATAAATATGTAATTGAAAGAGCTCATAGAGCTTTGAGACCATCAGCCAAAGGAGACCCACCTCGTCCTGCTATCATCAGGTTTTTTAATTACCTGGACAGGGTTCACGCTCTGAACAAGGTAAAGGATATCAGAGATCTCTCCTGGGATGGAAAAAGGATTCGGGTATCCCAGGACTTGCTACAAGAAGTGAGGCAAAAAAGGAGGAACTTTTCACCAGCAGTCGGCAAGTTAATTTCTGCCAGCATTAAATTCAGAATGGCTTATCCGGCATGGCTTTCCATTCAAAAAGATGGGAAACCCACTTGTTTGATTTCCCTGAACAGGCTCAAAAACAGCTGGCCGTAATAGTTCCTGATCTCTTCAAAATGGGTTGAAAGACCGAAAAATTGCTCTGGGTTGTGAAATACAGGTTACTCACCTGTAACTGGAGTTCTAGGAGTGGTATATGTTGTTCATCCACACTTACTGGCAGGTTCCTTGCCGCTTTAAATCTTGCCGGAAGGTCTTCAAGCTGGCTCCTCCCACCGACCAGGTGATAAAACTCTCGGCTCTGCCCATGGCGCCTAGATCTAGCCCGCTGGAAATCAGGTTGCTCGCCAGGCCGGAGGTTGTGGATGAACAACATATACCACTCCTAGAACTCCTGCTACAGGTGAGTAACCTGTATTTCTAGGGACGCGGGATATGTTGTTCAACCCATACTTACTGGCAGACTCTAGCAGTTCTCCGGGAGGAGGGAGTCAAGGCGCGCACCCCTACTTGGGAAATAAGGACTGGAGAACCGAGGTCCCAAAACCAGCATCCCGGCGTGACTCAAGGTCGATGTGGTAGTGGGTAATGAAGGTGTGTGCTGACTTCCAGGTAGCAGCCCTGCAGATTTCCTGGATAGGGACATCCCTGGAAGCAGCCACCGAAGCAGCGGTATGGTGGGTAGAATGAGCTCTTATCCCTTTGGGAGGCTCCATACCCGCCAACCTATAGTAGAGATCTATGCAGGAGGTGACCCACCAGCCTATCGTCCGCTTGGCTGCAGGTCTGCCAGGTGCAGCTTCAGCGTAGGTGACAAACAGCTGGCGAACCTCTCCCCAAACTTCAGCCGTCCGCTCCTTGTAATAAGAGAGCGCTCTTCTAGGGTCCAAAGTATGGAGCCTATATTCGGCCTCCGAGGTGTGATTGCGGTAGAACACCAGCAGAGTCAACACCTGGTTAAGGTGAAACTCCGACACCACCTTTGGAAGGAATTTCAGGTGGGGGCGCAGGACAACCTTGTCCCTGTGGAAGACCAGATAAGGAGACTCGATGGAAAGCACCTGGAGCTCTCTCATCCTTCTGGCTGACGTGATAGCCACCAAGAAGGCGGTCTTCCACGACAAGTGAGAAATATCACACCTGTGCATCGGTTCGAATGGCTTGCTCATGAGCTTAGCCAGTACCAGCAGTAGATCCCACGGAGGTGGAGGTTCTCGCACTGGAGGGGGTATGTGATCAAGGCCTTTGAAAAAGCTCCGACCACCTTCTCCTGTGCCACCGACTGCTTCCCGGCCCACGCCCGGTAAGCAGAGATGGCTGCCAGGTACACCTTAAGGGTCATCGACCAAAGCCCTAGCTGAGAAAGGGACCACAGGTAGTCCAGAATACTAGCCAAGGAACAGGAGGAAGGGTCCAACCCCTTATCCTGACACCAAATGGAGAATGTCTTCCATTTGAAGGCATAGCATTTTCTGGTCAACTCCTTACGGGATGCCTCATCAACATTGAGGACCTCGTCGGAAAGACCCAAGGCGTGGAACTCTAGCCGCTCAGGAACCAGGCCGTCAAGTGCAGGGATTGAAGGTCTGGGTGGAGTACCTTCCCCTTGTTGACTGAGATCAGGCCCGGGTGGGCTGGGAGCCACCTCGGGAGCCTGGAGCAGAGGCTGAGGGGATCTGAATACCAGAGCTGGAGGGGCCAGTCAGGGACTACCAGAATCACCTGCGCCTTGTCCCTCTTCACCTTGAGAAGCACCTTGTGGATCAAGGGAAATGGAGGGAAGGCGTAGAAGAGGCCCGGGGTCCACGGCCTCGAGAAGGCATCCCCCTGCAGTGAGCCCTGTTGAGGGGGGGGGCGGGCATGAAACAGCCTCAGCTTCGCATTCTCCGTGGAGGCAAACAGGTCCACCTGAGTTGTGCCCCAGTGGGAGAACAGATCTTGTACTACCTCCGGCAGGAGAGACCACTCGTGAGATGCAGCGCCTATCCGGCTGAGGGCATCAGCCAGAGTGTTGGAGGCTCCTGCCACATGGATGGCTAGGAGATCCGCCTCCAGTCTGCTCACGAGAGACCAAGTGCGGGAGAGCCTCCTTGCACAGAGGCAAGGAGCGCATCCCGCCCTGGCGGTTTAGGTAGTACATGGTCATGGTGTTGTCTGTCTGGACCTGGACCACTTGACCCCGTACAAACGGAGCGAAGGTGGTGAGGGCTAGTTGGACCGCTGAAAGCTCCAGCTGGTTGATGTGGCATCGAGACTCCTGAGGGGACCAGAGGCCATGTGCTCTGAGCTCACCCAGATGGGCATCCCAACCCATCAGAGAGAGGCGTCGATCGTTAGAGTGACCGTCGGCTCTGGGCGGACAAACAGGATACCCTCCTGCAGATGGGCTGGGACGAGCCACCACTAGAGACCATTCCACATCTCCTGGGTCACTATCACTGGCTGGTCCAGAGGACCGGAGCGCTGTGACCATTGGCGGGCCAGCCCCCATTGCAGGGGACGCATGTGCCAGCGAGCCCAACAGACCACGCTGGTGCAGGCTGCCATGAGGCCCAAGAGGTGCAAGAAGTTCCAGGCAGGGTGCAATTGCCCAACCAGAAATGATTGGGCAAAGGAGGAAAGGACCTCGGCCCTGTCCGCCAGGAGCCGTGCTCTGGCTCGAAGAGAGTCGAACTCTGCCCCGATGAATTGAATCACCTGCGTTGGCACGAGTTCCGATTTGGCCTCGTTGATGAGGAGGCCAATCTGAGAGCAGACCTGGAGGGTCAGATCTCTGGACTGCTCCACCTCCAACCTGGAGGGGGCTGCAATCAGCCAGTCGTCCAGGTAAGGGTACACCTGGACCCTTCGGTGCCGCAGGAATGCTGTCACCACTGCCATGCATTTGGTGAAGACCCTGTGAGCTGGAGAGAGGCCAAAGGGCATGGCCCAGAACTCGTAAAGGGATCCCTCTGCCCTGAAGCGGAGGAATCGCTGGTGAGATGGACAGATTGGGATGTGAAAGAACGCATCCTGGAGGTCCAGAGAACAGAACCACATGCCTTGTTCCAAGCATGGGATGATCTCAGCCAGAGTGACCATCCTGAAGGTACGAGACCTTAGGAACTTGTTCAGGTCATGTAGGTCTAGAATGGGGCACCAGCCCCCCATCCGTTTTGGGACCAGGAAGTACCTGGACACAAACCCTGGGTCTGGAGGAGGATCTGCCACCTCCCTGATCACCTCCTTCTGGAGGAGCAGGGCAATGTCGGCTCAACGAGCTGACAGAGAGGCTGCAGACCCCGTCGCCCCCGTGGGGCGATGGCTCGATAGGGTGGGGACTGCTCAAATTCTAGAGGCAGACCCCTGCCTACCACTTCCAACACCCAGCGGTCCTTGGTGATAGTGGACCAGGCGGAAAGGAAGTGGCGGAGCCATCCCCCCACGGGCGGAACCGGGGGAGGAGTGACGAGGTTGGGGGCGACACCCCTCAACCCATCACTGGGCAGGCTTGGAGGAAGGGCCAGCCGAGGACCACCTGGAACTTTCCCTCCTGGCTTCCTGCTGGAGGAAGCAGCAGGCTTGGCTTTGGGGTGCCAAGTGCAAGCCTGCTGGCCCTGATGCTGGTGTTGCTGGGCTGGACGTGCCACAGGGGCTGAGGGCGAGAGGGCTTACGCTGCTGCTGGCGGCCTTTGTCCTTCTGGGCAGGCGCAGCCGAGTCAAGGTGGCGTTGGACTTCTCAATCCATTGAAGATGACCCTCACCCGGGACCGAACAAGTCGGTACCAGGAAGGAAACGTCTGCCAGCTTGTGCTGGGTATCCGCCGTAAAGTGGAGATCCGCAGCGCTACAGCGGCGCGCATACCACTGCGGCTGCTACTGACCGGCACACGAGTCGAGTGTCCAGGGAAGTCTGGAGCTGCTGTTTAGCCACCGCCCTTCCCTGATCCCGCACCTGCTTGACCGTCATTTGGGGGTCAGCCGGGAGATGAGGAATCACCTCATCCAGGGAGCCCAAAAGGGCATGTGAAAAGTGTGCCATCAGGACGGCTGAGCTGGCCTGATGAATGCCTAGGGAGGAAGCAGCATAAACTTTCTACCCGGAGTAGTCCAATTTCTTGGACTCCTTGTCAGGAGGCTTGTCCACATCCCAAGCGTTCCCAGAACGCCAGAAAACGCTGTTGGTCACTAGCCCCTCAGCAGAGGGGTGCTCCGAGAAACCGGAGAGTGAACCGGTGGGAACAGCATACTTCCGAGCCATCCTGGCCGAAGGTGCTGGACAAGAAGCTGGCCGCTGCCATAGCTCCAGAGCTGGGCCAACAATGGCTTCGGCTACCAAGGCCTCTGTAGGGGAATCCCCTCGGTCCAGTATCTCCGTGAGGGGATACTTGGCCCGTTTTGAAACGGGTTCGAGCTTCATCCCAGTGGACTCTGAGATGAGTCGAAGCATTTCAAAGAACGAGGGATGGGCTCTCATCCACCGACTGACCCCCAGTGGACTCCAGGTCAAGTGGCCTGGAGAACAAAGAGAAGTCCTCGTCAGACTCCGAGGAGCAGCTGTCGAGTGCCTGAGCCACCCTCCACCTGCCGAGGTCGATCGGGAGTGAGGGTGACCAACAACCAGTGGGGCAAGCCCTGACCCGACCGAGAATCCTTGGTCGGGGCCCCAGTTTTAGGTTGTGGAGGCGGGGGTTCCACCACAATGGGTGGCGCAGCCGGTTTTGGCCGAACAACCGGTGCCGGCTTCGGCTCCTCGACTACTACGAGGGGTAGTTTCAACCGCTGTTAAAGCGGCAAGGAACCCACAAGTAAGTGTGGATTGAACAACATATCCACGTCCCTAGAAAAAAGAGTTATCTCAGTCTAGTATTGTTATAGTTAGTGGGTTAAGTTTTCTTTTTCATCTCACTTGAAGATTAAAAGACTCTCTACAAATATTTAATGTCCAGAGTTAATATGGACTTTAAGGGGCTAGGTTATCGGACTCTTTGGGGGTTCCTTGTTTTATGTTCTTTCCTTGCAATTGGATATCAGAATACTATTGTGAGTCATTTCCAGAGGAAGTTCTAAAAGTTTGTATGGAAGCTTAGTATTGTAAGAAAAAAAATGTTATTGCAAGGCTAAATGTTATAATTTAGTAAGCTACTTCTTTTGTGGTTCAGAGAAACTTCGAGAAACAAAGAGGTATAGCGTAGCAGTTACTATCCTTTATACCCCTTAGTGGCCAGCCAGATTTGTCTTTGCGATTTATTAAAATTTTTCTCCCTCAGAAAAATGGTATTAACTATCAGAGTGGTAAAGTACAGGCAAAGGGTTAATAGGAGTTTGTTATGCTACCGAAGAGAATAAGAGGTAGGTAAACAACACAGTTTTATAAATTTGGAATTAACAAATAACAAGCAGGTTTATGAAGATGGTTTGGTTTGGTTTCATTTGAATTAAGAGGTCCCATATTACATTTGTGAAAGTTTTTAGTCAGGCAGTTTTTGAAAATACTCGGATTGGTTGATCATACTAAGGGAGATTACATTCACCTTAGAAAATATGGGACCTAACTGTGTGAAAGAGCAGTTAAAAACCCAGATTTACACTCCTTGCAAAATAATCCCTAAATTCAAGAACCATCCCCCCTACTGGACAGGTCAAAGAAACCTGCAGGTCTCACTGAATTATTAGCGAGACGTCAGGGGAAACCTCTCTTAGAGCCGCCCCTTTTCCATATTGCAATGTTTTATTTCGAATCAAGATGGCTCAACCACCTGCTGGAGCTGCCGTGCCCGTCCAGAACGAAAGATATACCCCTACTGATTTTCCTTAACATCTGTCCAAAGGGGAGATACATTAAATATATTGTATTGTGGACTCCCTGGATGTCATGTTGGTTGATGAAAAGAGAGAGGGCTGAGAGTGATTTGGGTGGACTTTGTGAGGGAAGAGAAGGTATCCAATGCCGGGGACTCTGCTGAGTTGAAGTAGCCATGTACGTTCAAAAGGAAAGAGATCTCAAGTCATACTGTATACAACTTTTGACTACGCCTGAGTTTCTTTCGACTAATTTGGGTCCTGAGACAAGATTTGAGGATACCAGGCTGTACAGTATAGAGGGGAAAACCGATTGGCCTCCGGTAAAGGTTCTGATGGGGACTCAATGGTTCGGACTTGGGGGGGGGGGGAGATAACTGTTGTTACCTGTGTTACTATGTACTGCCATGAATTGGCAGGTGTCTAGATAATACTTTACACTAATTGAGGCCTTAAAAAGAAGCATCTGAAAGGAGCTGAATCAGTCTGGTCCAGCATTATACCTCGTGGCTCAGTAAAAATGTACTCGCTAGATAGAGTAACTTTTATTAAAAACTTCCATTACAGTATTTAATTTCCCCAGTCCTATGACCCCATTTTGTTCAGAGGTGAATTAAGTAGATGAATGGGGTGAATAGGTATTATATGGTGGTGCCCTTATATCTCTCCTGCTAAATAGGGTCTATTTTTATAAGGGCTCCTACCTTCATATTAAAGTTAGGACACCCAACACTGCTGGACCAACCCATTTAGAGAGATTATGGTCTGCTGCTTGCTATCAAGCATTTTAAATGAACAAAGGTCAACCTCCTTAAAGGCGACCAACTTGGAGCAATATTGATCAGGGCATTGTGATGAAAGGAGACTTTGGGAGCATCCTGGGACTAATACAATGAATCCCAAGGCTATGTTACTCATCTTCCATGACACTGCTAAATAGGGATATGATATCTCTACAATGCCCTTCATTTTCAAATCTATTAACAGGGACTGCTCTATATAAAGGCGTTGTCTCGCCCGCTAAATAGGGCGAACCACCTAACTGCCAGAATTAAAGTAATGTAGCTGGGTTAGACAATTGAACCTACAAGATGACCCAGCAACACAACCCCCTCCATGTGGCTTAAGGCTGTGAATGGGTGCTACTAATATGCTCTGCTAAATAGGGATTTTGAACTTCATCAGTCATCTTCACTTTGGCTGATAACTTATTAGCAGACCTCTCTCTAGGTTGACATGCAGTATCTGAACATAACCAGTTTGTAAGTTTTATTGATTCAGCTGGGCCAGGCAGATTAATATCCCTCGATTTTTTTTTTTTTTTTTTTTTTAATTAAAAATGGGGCTACCCCGATGAGAATTTACCTTACTATTTTAATATGGAAACTAAGGTATTCAAGGCAGTACACATATATCTCACTAAAAATTATAAATTATTATAGATAACTATTAGTAATAGTTATTTATATAATTTGTGCTTTTATTGGAGCTGCAAGTAATAGAAACTTACATGAAACTTTGGTGGCATAGAAAATAGTTTATGCCAGTCTTGAACCACTAAAGGGAGACAGGTAGTTTTATAAATATTGCAGGAGTAAGGTATGTTCCTCAGAGATGCTAGAATAGATTATGGAAGGGTAAGAATTTGCCATGGGATTACAATTTAAAATTATTTTATTTTAAATAGGAAATTGCAAAATTGATGCAATGATAGTAGATAGTAAGATTGGGACCCTAGGACTAATGGCTCCTTTGGTTGTAACAGCTGAGCTTACATAGTCAGATATTTTCTTTACTGGCAGATTTATGCTTTGCAGGATAGTTTTCCATTTTACTAGGTAAGGACTACTGTTTTCCTTTTTTATTAGGAACTTTACTCTGAATATGCTAACTTAGGTTACTTTAGCTAATAAGTTTTATCAGTTATTATGGGTTAGAGTGATGTGAAATTAGGATTGGATTCACTACTGATAAAATGATTTTAGGAGACCAGTCTTTGGGACTGGGGGGAGGAATGAGTTATATACTTATATCTTCTGTTTCCTTTCATATTGCATTTTTACCAAGATATTTGTTTGACACAATTTGGGTTAGGGTTAAATGTTGGGGTAGTACTAGTTATTACATTTGTAACTTTAACATTTATTGGGAAAAGGGGGACAATTGGAGCTACAAGGTATTTATCCCAACGGGGTTTACATCGGTCTTCAAAAACGCTAAACCATTCAGCTACCAGTTAACAGCTAAACAAGGCATTACAAATTAGAATAGCTACGTGGAAAGTGAGCGGGATCCATCTCAGAGTTAGGAGGCTGCAAATTTTACAGTATATTCACAACCTAGGATATAATCTGGTTCTATTATAAGAATCTCACCTATTAACCCCAGAACTACATCTTTTCAAAAGATTTTATTATTTCCAGATTTTTGGAGCTGGGAAATGTATATCGAAAGGTGGCGTTGCCAATTTAGTTGATTCATCACTAAATTTTACACCTATAAAAGCTGTACACGATCCAGAAGGCAGGTACATTTTTATCTTAAGGGAAGTGTAATCAAATAGAAATCGGGACAGGTTCTATTTATGGCCCAAATGCTAAGTCTTCAATATTTTTATCGAAATTATTTGCGGTTCTTACCGCCCTTGTAGCACCTAGAGCACTGCTGGGAGGAGATTTGAATATTCCTCCTAATTCGACTTTGGATAAATCTAATCCTACCAGTCTAACTGTACTACCAAAGAACTTCTTTGACCCCATCCAGCCCACCCCAGTGCCAAACCTCAACCGCCCCCCAATTCTACCACAGAGTCATTACGCCTAAAGAAGCTAGAAACTACCTGTCCAAAGCCCTCAATGGCTCCAACTATAGTAAAGACAACTTTGACATGAGAATTCTATACCGTGTACTCAACACAGTTCTGTCCCCCCTCATGGGTCTATTAAACCGCTCCCTGTGCCTGGGTCAGTTCCCAGCCACATGGAAAACCGCAGCCATAACCCCAGTTCTGAAAAGTGGTGATTGCACCTCCCCAAACAATTATCGGGCCATCTCAATTCTCCCACCACTCTCCAAAGCTCTTGAAAAAATTCTGGCAGACCAATTCACTAAGTAGCTCCTCACCCACAATGTATTATGTGGGGAACAGCATGGTTTCAGAGCAGGTCACAGCACTACTACTACTGCCCTGACAGAATTCTCCAATGCTCTACACTTCGCCTTGGATACAGGGCACCTTGCTGGGGGCCGTGTTCATAGATCTCTCGAAGGCCTTTGACACGGTCTCCCACCCCCTCCTTCTGACCACACTCCAACACATTGGCATTTCTCAAGGTCCCCTCGCCTGGTTCACCAGCTACCTTGCTAATAGAACACAGTATGTTAAAATTAACAGCACCTTGTCAACCACCCTGCCAGTACGCTCGGCGTACCTCAATGATTGATCCTGGGTCCACTCCTCTTCAGCATGTATCTAAATGCCCTGCCAAGCTCCTGCTCTGGAAATATTCTCTTATATGCGGATGACGCAGTTCTATTTACCTCACACCCAGACCCCTCTTCCCTCCAGCTCTCCCTACAAGACTCCTTCAAACAGATTGAAAACTGGTTCACAGCCCGTAGGCTAGTTGTCAACATTAAAAAAAACAAAGACCATGTTCTTTGCCCACCGACAAAATAGGGCTAGGGATCACCCCCTGAAAATTCTATCCAATTCACTCCTCCCACTGGACCAGATCACAACCTATAAGTACCTGTGTGTCACGTTTGATGCCTCCCTCTCATTTCATGAGCACATCAAAACTCTCACTTCAGCCGCCAGTATCAGAATAGGCCTCTTATAACGCCATAAAGACTGCTTCCTGCCTGAAGCTCTACACCTGGCAGTCACATCATCAGTCTTGTCCCTAGTGGACTATGGACTCACAATTTGTGCGGCCTCTGACCACACGGCGCGCCATCAAATCCAGCTGGCCATCAATAAAGCCTGCCAGCTCATCTCAGGTGCAGACAAACATACGCATACCTGTACCCTCTATGCACTCGCCAATGTCCTCTCGCTAGAGGAGCGGTAACAATATCAGACTTGTCTACTCACCAAGAAAATATACCTAGGACTGAACCCGATAGGGGTTGCCACCTCCCTACAGGCTGCCACCCCCCTCGTTGCTTCCCACGTGGACTCCAAAGCTGTCTGGAAGGTACCCAGGGTCCGGTCCACTCAACCCAAAGATCCTTCCCTTTCCAAGCCCCATCATGGTATAATGCCTTCCCCCCAGCTATTACCTCTATTACCAATCTAGGTCCTTTTAAAGCAGCTCTAAAATCCCATATCTTGTCCACACATAGCTGCCAATGTGACCACTAGCCTTCCTAGGCCAGGCTCACTCACAATAGGTCATCCTTGGCCTTGACAATACCTCACCTGAGGCTGCACGCTGTCACCCTCTGTAGGTCTCTGGCTGAACGTTCACCTAAATAAGCTAAAGAGCTCACTCCTTGTCATAGGAATCTGACAATACCTCCCTGGAGGTAGCACCTGTATATGTGACTGAAACTGTGATGCAACTTCTACTTAACTAACACCTGGATAGGCAAACTTCCTTATTTGTATGTATGTCGCACGCTTGCTTGTCTCCTGACTGTTTTTTAATTCTTCTCAATCTCGCTTGCATTATTGTCTTACTCTGTACCAACCTGTGTCCTGTTATGCAACTCTAGCATTGCTACCGCTTGTATAGGCATCTACTCACCAGTATGTAACCTTACTGTACTCAAATGTTCTAATTTCCCGTTGTTAATGTTCTTATCGTATCTGTGACATGGAGCCTTTGAAAATGAGTCTATGACTCAAAAGGTTGTAATTCCTATGTTCTTAAATAAATCAATAAAACAATCAGACATATATGTGCTCAAATAGTTAATGAATGTATGCGAGTTGGCAGACCCATGGAGGGCACTAAACCCTGATATGTAAGCATACTCATTCTATTCCCAAGTACATTATTCTTATTCTAGGATAGATTACTTTCTGATATCTAAAGCTTGGATGGGAGAAGTCCAAAACACTCACATTAAAGGAAGATCCTTATCAGACCACTCCCTGATTGACTTACATATCTCAATATCGTACCTCTGAGTTACAAAATACAATCATTATGGAGATTAAATAATACCCTACTAAGTTAGGACTATATTGTTAATTATATAGTAAATTTGATTAAAAATTTTTGGAAGGAAAATATAACTTCTATTAAAAGACTGGATACTATTTGGGCAGCTTTTAAATGTACTATTAGGGGAGAATTTATCAGATTTACATCAAAACAAAAGAAACAAACAGAGAAAATGTTTATACTCTCCAGAAAACTAGATCATTTTGACGCTAAAGATTTATCTACTCTTTCCATACAGGAAAAGGAAGAGTTACAAAAATGTAAAAATGTACTGTTTTCTCTTACTAAAGAAAAGGCAGAATTTGATATAATTGAAAGTAAAGTGAAATATATAGATTTTGGAGATAAGTCAAGCAAATTATTAGCTAGCAGACTTAGGTGGCAGGAACAATCTAGAATCATAGAAGCAATTATTATTGAAGACTCCGGAGAAATTAAAACAGACCCCAATGATATAATACTAGAATTCCAAAAATACTATACTAAGCTTTATGGGCCAATGACTAATCCACCCTCCATAGAGGAGATACATACATACTTAGAAGAATTTTCATGTCCAACATTACCTGCGGACAAGACCAAAAAATTTATCAAACCCATAGGTCAGAGGGAGATAGAAGAGATAATAGATAATATTGCGTTAAACAAATCTCCTGGCCCAGATGGGCTTACTGCAAATTTCTATAAAACTTTTTAAAAAGTCTTGATTCCCCTATTGCAAGATTTATATAATTATATCTTAGAAGAAGGGTTGTCGGAAGCTACACTTTTAGAAGCTATTTTAACTCTTCTTCCTAAACCAGGCAAATCCAAGAACAGGGTGGGAAACTACAGACCAATTTGTGATATTAAAATACTTACATCAATCTTAGCACTTAGAATCAAAAGTGTATGGCATCCGCTAATTTCAAGGGAGCAAGTAGGTTTTATTCACAGAGACAGGCTTCAGATCATATTAGGAAGCCATTTCATGTGTTGTCTATGTCCAAGGACTCCAGTACCCCTATGACACTGGTGTCCCTGGATACGGAAAAGGCTTTCGATAGGGTCAACCATAACTTTCTTTTTACCACCCTTTCTAAATTTGAATTTCCTGATCCTTTTATCAATTGGCTAAAAACTTTATATTCTTCTCCCACTACTAAAATATTTTGCAATGGCATATTTTCAGACCCAATAAAACTACTTAGTGCCACTAGACAAGGCTGTCTCCTTTCCCCAATACAATTTAATATGTACTTGGAAACCCTAATGTTCTTTCTGAATTCAAACCCATTACTTTCGGGTAACAGACTGGGGGACACATAATCTCAAAACATCTGCTTTTGCAGAAGACATATTACTTCACATTTCCTATCCGAGTACCTCTATTAAAGCGACCTTAAAAAACATACAGGAATTTAGTATTTTTTCCAATGATAAATTAAATTTAAGTAAAACAGAGGTGTTACCACTAAACTGCTTTAAAATAAATAAAAAAAACATATTAAGTTAGGCCTCGTATGGTCACCTAAAAAAATGTAGGCATATATTTATTTTCAGACTATTCTCAACTATTAAATTTAAACCTAGAGGACTACTTATAACTATGCAACATGACTTGAGAAGATGGCAACATGACTTGAGAAGATGGCAAAATCTCCCAGTCTCCTTTTGGGGAAAAATAAGTATAATAAAAATGAATATTTTACTGAGGATATTGTATCCCATTAATATGCTAAATAACTATATCCCTTTAATGTGGTTTAAGAAACTCCATGCAGAAATATCTAATTTTATATGGGGCAGAAAAACTTCAAGAATAGCCAGAGATGAGCTATTCCTGCTAAAATCTCAAGGAGGAATCAAACTACCTAATTGTTTATTATACTACATGGCTTCACATATAAATATATAAAATGGCTTTATCCCTCAGCTAATCTTGAGAATTATACCCCTATCTGACTAGACCTAGAACTTAATTTAATAAAAGAACAGAAAATGACACCGGAGGCCCTGCTCTACATTAAACCTAACCTTTTACCCCCAAAACTTAAATCCTTGATGATAGGCGCCTCTCTAAAAATGCATGAACAAATTATAGCATACTTAGGGTTAAAACCACAACAGAATGTTAACCAACCTATACTAAATAACCCAAACTTTTAAATTAACGGAAAGTCAGTTCCAGCCAATTGGTTCCCTAACATTAAATACCTTAAATTATCTTTAAGAAATAATCAACTTCTATCACTCACAGACATTCTAAAAACAGAAAACTTAAAAAATATTTACCCAAATGATTATTAATTAAGATAGCCATTAAAGCTTTTTCAGGGCCACAGCCATAAAACTTAAGTTCACAGGACTGGATTTTGGATATATTACAAAAGGCCTCGAAACCTCACCCTATAGTTAATTTATATCAGAGATTGGCGAACCTAAAATACTCCTTAGACCTAATAACTCCCTCCTTCTGGATAAAGGAAACCAGAAAGTTTCCTCAGAACTGTAATCATTTATGGGGCAATATTTACAAATATATCCCCTTGGATAATTTAAGATTAATTCAATTCAAAATTCTACACAACGCATATTTGACCCCTCAAAAAATTTGTAGATTTGGTTTACGGGATTCAAATACTTGCACCGTACAGAGGGGGTGATCAGCCATGTTCTCTGGTTCTGCCCCAAAGCACAATATATTCGTAATTTAGTAAAAAAAAGTATAGGAAAACAATTATCCTTACACAATGTATTCAGTTTTGAAGAATGTATTTTAGGGAATTTATATTTGGTTTATGGCAACGCTAACAAAGCAACTTTTTCAATAATGGCAAGCCCAACAAAACAGCTAATAATAAAACATTGGTTAAACACAGAAGATTTAAGTCTGAAGGAATGGACAACGATTACTTTATTTAACCTTCAGATTACTAGACTGATCCATCTATTTCACAATAATCTATCTACTTTTCACAAGTGGGGTAGATTATACAGTCTTTTAATGTAAATCATTTTACCCCAGGACTGTATAATAGAGTTTAATTTGGCCCCGAGACGTCTTGGTTACTTCTCTTATACAGGTTGTTGACAACTTGATTTACTTCTTTATCCTTGGAGATCAACTAGCTAATATTACCTTATTTGACAAACACTATTCTGTATGGGGGGAGTAGAGGGGATAAGTGTTGTTAGCTAGACTATCTGTTACAGTCAATGTATTCCTACCGTGTATACCTGATTTTTTTTTGATCAAGTTCTTTTTGTTAATATTTTGGTTACATATTGTTTTGTACTTAATGGAAAATTTCGAAAACAAAAGAAAGTTAAAAAAGTTAAAAAAAAAAAAAAAAAAATCCATTTAGTACAGCAATGAAATGTATGCATAGGGTCGTCATCATTCTCTCACTGCTGCTCTATCTGTTTAGCCAGGGGCTTGGATCGTCGCTTGCTCTCACAAAACTGCTCTGTCTATGCTGGCCTGGGGATTGGGTCCTCTCTCTCTCTCTCTCTGTCTCGTTCTTTCTCTGTGTTGACAGGGAGGGGGTCAGGAGGTTCTTGCTTGCCCTCACTCCTGCTTTGTCAGTCCAGTGGGGCAGGGACCTTGCTCACTCTCTTAAATTGGCTCTGTCTGTGCTGGCCAGGGGGTGGGGTCCTCACTTGATGTTTCACTCCTGCTGTGTAAGTGCTGGACAGTGGCTTCCTCCCTTGCTCTCTCACTGTTGCTCTGTCCCTACAGGCTTGAGTGTGGAGGTTGGGTCCTTGCTCATTCTTCCACTCTTTGTCCATGCTGGGTGGGGGCTTGGATCCTTGTTCGCTCTCTTACTCCCGCTCTGTCTATGCTGGGCGGGGGCTCAGGTCCTTACTTGCTCTCTCAGTTCTGCTTCTTTCCATGCTGGCCAGATGGTGGAGTCCTTGCTTGCTCTCACTCCTGCTCTGCCTCTACTGGCCGGGGGCTCAAATTTTCTCTCACTCTCTTAATCCTGCTCTGTCTACACTGGCCAGGAGTCGGGTTTGTGCTCCCTGTCTCACTTTCACTCAGTCTATTTTGGCCTGGGAGACAGCTCCTTACACTTTCACATCTGCTCTGCTCACACTGGTTGGGGATTTGGTTCTTTCTTACTCTCTCCTGCTATGGTGCTAGCTCGGGGGGCCTCTCGCTGTCTCATTCCTACTCTGTCCATACTGGCTGGGGGCTTGGTCCTCACTTGCTCTCTCACTCCTGCATTGTCTGTGCAGGTTTGGTAGTTGGGTCTTTAACTCCTGCTCTGTCTGTGTTGACTGGGTGGGGGAGGCTGTGTCCTTGCTCCCTCTCTCACTCCGGCTGGATCCATGCTGGTTGGTCAGGTCTTTACTCGTTCTCTCACTCCTGCTCTATTCATGCTGGTTGGGGAGTCGGGTCTTTGCTCAGTCTCACACTCCTACTTTGTCTGTGCTGGCTAGGGGCTCTGATCCGTGCTTGATTCTTCACTCCTGTTCAGTTCATGCTGGTTTGGGGTGGGGTCAGGCTCCCCTTCTCTCTCTTTCTGTCTCACTCACTCAGTTTTGCTCTGTTCATACTGGCCAGGGTGGGGGTTGGGTCTGCTTTTGCTGTCTTACTCCTGCTCTGTTTTTGTTAGCCATGGGGATAGGGTCCACGCCTGCTGTCTCTCACTACTGCTCTGTCCCTGCTAGCTGGGGGGGTGCAGGTGCTCACTCACTTCCTACTGCCTCCGTTAATATTCCAGGACCTATTCAGATGACTGTAAGGACATTTTTTCCAATGTGTTACCAATGATTTATATTGAAGGGGATCAATAAACAGGGTTTTATTTAACTCCAAAAACTGATTAGCGTTTTGCTCATAAAAGTGCTAAAACATTGTGAAAATGCATAGCACTTGCCTCACTGTATTTAACAAACATAACACTTCTAGAAAACTATATAAATAGCTTCAGCAAATAAAGAACTACAAGCCGTGCTGAGTGAAGATGACTTAGAGACATCTTCCCTGAACCGCCTGTCATTGCCTACAAGCAGCCTCCTAACCTAACATAATAAATTGTAGCAGATCAATGAATGAGAGGAACAACACCAAACAATGCAAGATGTAAGACCTGTACCTACATATGCGTGCAGAGCACCATCAAAACAGGACAGAAAAGCACAATAAAAATAAATGGATTCTACACGTAATGCATAAATGAATGCTATATAGGAGAAAGAAGGCAACCATTGCAAACCAGGATGAACCACCACCGACACACAGTAGTAAACCAGGCCATCAGCGCACCAGTAGGACAACAGTTTCCCAAACTGACCATTCCCCCTCAGACCTGTCTGTCCTGATAGTAAACAGCAGCTTGAAAAACACACAGGAGAGAGGGACATGGGAACTAAAAGGTGGGAGGTCTAGATAGTTGGCAACATGGGTTTCTGCCAGCTAGATCGTGTCAAACCAATCTTGTGGAGTTCTACGAATGGGTAACATCAGAACTGGACAGGGGAAAGCCTGTGGATGTATTATTCTTGGACTTCAGCAAGGCGTTTGACTCTGTCCCTCACAATGGTCTGGTGGAGAAACTGACAGAGTGGAAAGTAGGCTCTTTGATGGTCAGATGGATTGAAATCTGGCTAGCTGGACGCACTCAGAGAGTAGTGGTCGGTGGGGAGCTCTCGAACCCTAGAGAGGTCGGTAGTGAGGTGCCACAGGGCTCGGTCCAGGGTTCGATCCTGTTTAATGCATACATATCGGATATCAGGGAGGGTATAGGGTGTGAAATGAGTCTCTTCGCTGACGACTCCAAGATGGGAACAGTAGTTGAGGGGGAAGAGGGGAGGTTGGCCCTGCAAAGGGACCTGGACACCCTGGAAAGGTGGGCTCACACATGGAAATTAAATTTCAGTATCACCAAGTGCAAGGTGTTACATCTTGGGTGGGGAAACCCTAAACACAGGTACACCCTGGGAGGGGAGGCACTGGAGGCCTCAACAGGGGAAAAAGACCTATGGGTCATGGTGGATGCTTGTATAAATAACTCTGAGCAGTGCAGGAGAGCGGCTAGCAAAGCAAACAGGATGTTGGGATGCATCGTAAGGGGGATCACCTCTAGGAGCAGGGAAGTGATTCTGCCACTGTACAATGGACTGGTTAGACCACACCTTGAGTACTGTGTACAGTACTGGAGACCACACTTGAAGAGGGACATACAGCTCCTGTAGAGGGTACAAAGAAGGGCAACTAAGATGATACGAGGACTAGGGGATTTGACGTATGAGGACAGACTTGAGGAGCTCTGCCATTGGAGGAGAGGAGATATGGGGGGACATGATTGAGGTCTTCAAGTACCTCAAGGGAATAAATAGGGTAAACATGGAGGGGATCTTTAGACTAAAGCAGGGAGGTATCACCTGAGGGCATGGTTTGAAGTTGGAAGGTGGAAGGGTGAGGGGGGAAAGAGGAGGAGGTTTTCACTGAGAGGGTGGTGGATCCTTGGAGCAGGCTGCCTGGTGAGCTGGTTCAGAGATCACAGTGGAGGCTTCAAGAGAGGTGGGACAGACACAGAAAGCGGATGTATCAGATGATGGCCTGGCCGGGGGGATGGATGATAGGGGTTTCTGGAACACAAGGTGGGGGAGAACCTCGGTACCCAACTAGGGATCTGAGGTTCGAGCAGACTCGATAGACCGTAAGGCCTAATCTGCTGGAAATTAGTATGTTCGTAGTATCAAACAATTTAATTTTTAATGGATTCAATCGAGACACTGTATTTATGACACTCAATGGACAACTTTAATACTGTATGCTACTTTAAAAAAAAAAATGTCTGTGACACCCCCCACATCGCCCCCGCCCCTCTCACTCTGCGTATCTCAGGTCTTTATTCTGTGTTCATGTCAGAATACCTTTTGAATTAACACTTCAAGGCATCCATTCAGTCTCTGTTACAGATATCTTAGCACGTTCTATTGCTCATCCCCTCATAACTATAGACCTGTGCCGCTTCATTGGCCACCCACCCTTCCTGTTAAGGTCCTCTGACCTATCCTACCATAATAACTTCGAAACAATGCATCACAGTGTATATAAACCTCACATTCTGTGTATCTCAGGTCTTTATTTAGTCTATGTTCCTGTCCAGAATAGATACCTTTCAAATTAACACTTCAAGCCATCCATTCAGCCTCTGTTACGACCATCTTAGTACTTCCTGCTAATTATCCCCTCACAGCTATAGACCTGTTCCTATGTATTCATTGCCCACCCTCCCTTCCTGTTAATTTCCTCTCCCCTATCCTATCATATTTATTCTGAAACAATGCGTCGCAGAGCTTGCGAACCTCTAGAAGTTCTACCTCGCGAACTTTATGGATTGAACCTAACAAAGTTCTACTAAGTGCTGCCTGGTCCAAACCACACAGCACATCATAAATCCTTACCCCACCCTAATCTACCCCCTTCCCTTGCTCCTTCCCTTACCAGAATGAAGTCTTCGGAGGCACAGTGCAGCAGCATCGTGTGCCCCCATCATCTGCCCTGTCCTCTGCATCCCGGAGTGCAGCCTCAACTTTCATCCAGGGCCCTCCTATCACTTCTGTCTTGCTTCCAGAGTGACTGCTGGACTATAAAAAAAATTGCATTGGCCCAGTCTTCAGTGGGCACAGCTGTGCACCCCCTTCTTTTGTTTCCCCTGCCATAATTGTCTAAACTAGGCTAGCCTGATGACATCTGTTATGTGGGCGGAGTAGAAGCATGTTATCCAGCACAAGACAACTGTTTCCATAAACCATGCAGAGTGCAGTTTGGGCAGTATTTGCATCAGGGTGTCTAATTGCCGAAAAGCCGTGACGCAAGTCCTGTCTCAAACTGTCTTCACTCATCAACCAGCATGGCATACAGGAACTGGGGTCCCATGTTGGATACCATGCTTTTTTCTCCCTCCCACATAATGGCCGCTTTGGGATTTGTGTTAACATCCTGGTAGGGAGGGGGAACACAGCAGTGATGTGCTGCCATTTTGTTTATACAAACTCCACTGCTCTCTTACACCCCACTCCTGCAGCCTCGCCCATGTGCCCCCCCCCCACACACTCAGCCAGTGGAAATCTCCATCAATGGTAATTGTCACAAAAATATAAGAAATCCCACTAATGCGCACTACCAACGGCCAGTCAGCTTTCAAATTCAGAATCCCGCAGTTCTGGAATGCCCTTCCCGCCCCCATCAGACGCGCACAAAATCCCGGTCACCCGCACCAGACTACTCCAGGCACACTTCTCCTACAGCTGCTTATGCTAATTTACAAGTTAGCCCTCTACTAATTAATCATAAATTGTTCAGGTGTACTCCTGTTATGTGTATTCTGTCTGTAATTCTTTACTCTATGTAATTCGTGCTCAAAACTGTATTATCTGTGTAGAAATCATATGCAATGTTCCCTATTTCCATTTCTGTATTTAAATGTTCTTCTATATGCTGTGTACTGGGCTAGGCCCCCAGGTCGCATCTGGAATCAAGCATGTTGCTCAGTATGCCTTCCTGGTAAATCTCGTAAATAAATAAATAAATAAAATAAATAAATTTTAAACATAACATACAAAGTGATTTATAATAGATAATGGTGCCACCACATCAACTTTGATTATTTAATTGGTAGAGAAAAGTGCATATAACTTAGCAACCCCCGCCCTTAAAAATCCAGACATAAGTCATTCTTCTTTAGTTAAACTGCTCCAAGCTAGCGGGGGGGTGGTGGGGAGTCATGACCAACACTCCCAGCCCCTGCTACAATACCCCCTAGCTATCCTGGCTGCAACAGCGGGACTCCCACCCTGCTACATATCTTTGATTTACTTACAGCTGCTTGCTTGGATAGCTGGAGGGGGATGATGTGTCTGCATGCTGCCTCCTTTACCAGGTAATCCCTTCCCACTGCTGTTCCAATTCTGTCTCTGACCTGCGCAGCCCAGTGACAATGAGGTTTGATGGGGGGGAGTTCATCATCATTGACCTGCCACTACACTACATCTGCACTACCAATAGTGACAACATACTATGGCCTTCATGCCAAAATAGCAAAATGGTGCTTTTTGGCATCAGACTAGCAGTGCTGCATCCTGTGCTACATTTTGGGTATGGGTCAGGTTGGATCACTATAGAGTATGGAGTGTGGGAGAGTGGGCTGGGGTGGCCTCCACACCACAGGCATGAGCATCGCTCTCAGGACCTGCTCCCCCCTTGCGTGCCTCACAACACCACCACTCAGAGGAAGGGGTTGTATACAGACCCCTATGTCGGGGAGGGAATGGACAAGGATATGATAGAAGGCATTCTTAGGATGGCAGAGAAAGGGGAGATACTGTTGATGGGAGACCTGAATATGCCAGATGTTAACTGGAGCACATTTGCTGCAGCCACATCCAAGAGCAGGGCCATTCTTGATGCCCTACAGGTGGAGTGCCTCAGAGAGCTAGTTTTGGAACCCGCTCGTGAGGGAGCAATCTTAGACCTCGTACTCTCAAATGGGGACAGTGAGAGGATCTCAGATCTAGAAGTGGGTAGCCATCTGGGAACAAGTGACCACCAAACAGTGTGGTTCACGATAAACTCGGCTACAGAGTCAAGCCATACAAAAATGAGGCTACTGGACTTCAGGAGGACTGACTTTGGCAAGATGGGAGAGTGCCTTAGAAAAGCACTAGCAAATAGGCTAGAAGGAGGGGTGGAGCAACAATGGGGAAACATCAAAACTGCCATCACAGAGGCAACAAGCCTTTGTGTGAAGCAAATAAACAAATCAAAATGAAAGAAAAAGCCACTGTGGTTCTCAAAAGAGGTGGCGGGGAAGGTCAGGGAGAAAAAGATAGCATTCAGGAAGTATAAGGAAACACAGAAGGAGCAGGACAGAGAGCTGTACCAGTTAAGGCAGAAGGAAGCAGGGAGGGAAGTCAGAATAGCAAAGACCCAAACTGAGGAAAAGATAGCCAACTCGGTTAAGAATGGGGATAAAACCTTTTATAGGTACATCAGGGAGCGTAGAAAGACAAAGGGAGGGATAGTGAGGCTGAATAGAATGGACAGTGGGTGGGCAGAAAGGGACAGTGAAAAAGCAGGGATACTGAATGAATATTTCTGCTCAGTATTCACAAAAGAGGAGGAGGGGGAGGTGCCTAATCCAATTAACAGAAGCACTCTGGATGGGGGGGGGGTCGATCCCAGTCCATTCACAGAAGAAAGGGTTCTGAAAGAACTCCTAAAATTGAAGGTGGACAAAGCAATGGGACCTGATGTAATTCACCCCAGAATTCTAAAAGAATTAAGGGGAGAACTAGTGAAACCACTGACTACCCTTTTTAACATATCATGGGAGGATGGTGTGGTACCTGAGAACTGGCGGAAGGCAGATGTGATTCCCCTTCACAAAAGTGGGAGCAGAACAGAGGCAGGAAACTACAGACCTGTCAGTTTGACCTCTGTGGTAGGGAAAGTGATGGAATCACTTCTGAAGCAAAGAACTGTTGAGTACCTAGAGGCCAGTGGGGCACAGGACCCAAGGCAGCATGGGTTCACAGCAGGAAGGTCATGTCAGATGAATCTTATTGATTTCTTTGACTGGGTGACAAAAGTAGACCAGGGAGGGGCTGTGGACATGGCCTACCTAGGTTTTAGCAAGGCATTTGACACAGTCCCACACAAAAGATTAATAGTCAAATTAACCAGCCTGGGAGTGGGTCCCAGGGTGGTAGCCTGGATAAAACATTGGCTGGACAACAGGACACAGAAGGTAATTGTAAATGGAGTCCACTCTGAAGAAAGAGAGGTTACTAGTGGGGTACCAAAGGGTTCAGTACTGGGTCCAGTCCTTTTTAATGTCTTTATAAGTGACATTGCAGAGGGACTGGAAGGAAAAGTATGCCTCTTTGCAGACGACAAAGATCTGCAACAGGGTTGATACACAAGGGTGTGTGGAAAGGATGAGAAGGGACTTGGCAAGGTTGGAGGAATGGTCAGAAGTATGGCAGCTTAGATTCAATGCAAAGAAGTGCAAAATAATGCACCTGCGCAACAAAAATCCAAGGGAAGAGTACACAATTGGGGAGAGATAGCAACAACAGAAAAAATGGAAAGGGACCTGGGGGTAATCATATCAGATGACCTTAAGGTTAGCAAGCAATGTGAGAAGGCAGTAGGGAGGGCTGGGGGATACTGGGATGTATAGGGAGAGGTCACCAGCAGAAAACAGGAAGTTGTTATCCCTTTGTACAGACAGGTGGTGAGACCCCATCTGGAGTACTGCGTCTAGTTCTGGAGACCCTATCTCCGCAAGGACATAGACAGGATAGAGGCAGTCCAAAGGAGGGCAACTAAAATGGTTCAGGGTCTGCAAAAGAAGCCATACAAGGAGAGACTAAAGGAGCTTAATATGTATACCCTTGAGGAGGGGGGGCATGATAGAAACTTTTAAGTACCTCAGTGGAATCAACAAAGTCCAAGAGGGTAGCATCTTTCAGAAAAAGAGATGTGCAAGAACAAGGGGACACAATTTGAAGATGGGGTGGGGGGTTCAGGGGCAATGTGAGAGTGTTTTTTCACAGAGAGGTGGTGGACGTACGGAACAGCCTTCCTGAGGAGGCTGTGGGGTCTAAAACTGTGGGAGAATTCAAGAATGCATGGGACAGACATAAAGCAATTTTTGTGGGGGTAGGAAGAAATAGGCTGTTGGTTAACTAGGATCTGCAGCTTATCCTGTAGGTAGGGAAATGGGCAGACTAGGTAGGCCAAGCGGTCCTTATCTGCCGTCAAAGTCTATGTTTCTACGTTCTATATTTATAAGGGCAATTTAAAAAAAAGCCAGTGTTGTTTTGTTTTTATAATGAACCAAGTGAACTAAAAAGTTTGCACAAAACGGCAGAAGGTTTGTGGATGTTCTCACCAATGCAGACAGCTGGGGTTCAACCTTTTTGGTACTGAGGGGTAATCAAACTTGCAGCCCTAATCACAGTGTATATAAATTCAGCTTATTTTGCTTAGGTTGCTATTCACCTGAAGAAGGGACTAGTGGGGCCCCAAAAGCTTGTGCACTGTACCATCTTTGTACAAGAGATATGTTGGTCCAATAAAAGGAATCAAACTATCCAGCGACTCCAGTTTTTCAAGGACCAATGCGGCTACAATCTCTCTTTGTTTGAATTGACAGTTCGTTTCCACCAGATATCCCAGCTGAGATGCAGCATCTCATTTAAAGGTGGACCTTGCTTTACCCATTTTTACAATGTAATTACACAGAATAACTCAGCCAGAAAGCAGTCTCTTGTTTTCCATGAGGTCCTTACTTTACCTGTTTTCATACTGTAGTTACCCATGACCCTGTAGGTCTTATAGTGGGACTCTCCTTGTTGCATATGGTCACCTCCCCCCCAGTAACACTGGGTGACAACTGGGGATGGTCGTCCACCTACGAGGTCCCCGACTACACCTTCTCCAATATCCTTGTGATCTCCGAAGCGCACTGCAGTGTTACTTGCTGTCTAGATCTTCAGTGCCTTATGTATACAATCAGGGTAAAGTGTACCCATGCTAAAAACTAACAGGTTGTCAGCGCGCAGGAGGTAGTATCTCCTGGCTCCTCCTACTTGCACTACTACTGGCGGTGATAATGAAACCAACCTGGCCCATTAAATCTGACCCACAAAATCCCCTCCGTAAGAGCATGGATAAAGGGCTAAAAATAGCTCATCTTAACATTAGAGCCTGCTACCTAATCGTGATGAGCTATTAATGGTTGCACTCACAAACCCGACATCCTAGGAGGACGGAGACCTGGCTGAAACCCTCTGTCCCTGACTCTGCCTGTGAACTCACTGGGTATGAATTCACCCGACTGGACAGAACTGGGGGCAAGAGGGGGTGGCATACTAATCTACCATAAGAGCCACTTAAAATGTCCCAAATTGCCCACCAGGATTCAAATGTGTCCCCTGTGAGTTGCTACATGTGCTACTGCTACTTGGGGACGCAAAGAAACTGCACCTGGTGTGCACCTATAATCCTCCAAGAGGTGGGCTACCTGGATTAACTCACCTCATGGACAAAATTGGTCCCAGAGTCAGGGATAACAGACTCATAATCCTGGGGGATGTAAACCTTAACTGGGACAGTGGTAATGTTAAGCCGTTTGAGCCTCTGCTTGTTAACCTTGCCCTGACCCAGCTCATCCAGGAACCAACTAGGCGGACAGCAAATGGATCCTCCAGCACCTTACTGGACTGGATCATGTCTAACCGTCCTGACAGGAGCTCAGCAGCGGGTACATTATCTGACTCCATCTCTGACCACTCACCGGTTTTCTGTGTATGGAAAATTCCCACCCCCAAAATTCCACACAAAACTATGCATGTCAGAAACTACTCTAGATTCGATACTGAGGAGTTCCTGGAAGACCTAAGAGTTACTGACTGGTCTGGGGTGTATGGTGCCACTGACCCCTTGGCAGCAACCTCTTACTTCCTCTCCACCTTTGGGGGCCTTGCAAGACAAGCATGCTCCCAAGGTCACCCGTAGGGTGAGGAAGTCCGCTACCCTCTGGTTAAATGGGAATCTCCTAGCCCAGATGCGGGAGAGAGATAAGTGTTGGGCTCGTTCCAAAGGTACCAGTGATCCCATGATTATTCAAAGGTAGAGACACCTCAGGAACAAGTGCAAAAAAGGCCATCAGGGCAACAAAGAGTGACTTTTGCAAGTCCGCCCTACTAAGCTCTGCCAGTAATTCCAGGAGGTTCTGGAGAGATATTAAATCCCTTGTCAGCGGATCCTCCCATCTGGGGGTTATGGACATGGTCATAAATGGAGTCTCCTGCAATAATCCCCATACTATTGCCAACTCCCTAAATAATCACTTCTCTGACCTCTCTGCCTTCACAACCCTCTTCTCACCTGATGAGGCTCTGTCCCACCCCCTTACCTCCACTCTGCTGGAGGGTCACCCTCCTCGTCAAATGTTCCATCTGAGGGCTGTATCAGTTCAGGACTTGCAGAAACACCTAGCTGGCCTCTCCCAGTACTCCAGTCCGGGCCTAGACAACCTGGAGCCTAAACTCCTTAAGCTTGGTGCTGCACACATTGCCTCACCAGTAGCCTTTATCTTCAGCCTATCCCTTGGTCTGGGGACCATCCCAGACATCTGGAAAGAGGCGAGGATTGTCCCTGTACTGAAGCAAGGAAATCTCAAACTGCCTGACAATTATCGACTGATTGCCATTCTCCCAACCCTTAGCAAGCTCCTTGAAAAGGTAGTGGCTGAGCAGCTTTCGGAATATATCCACTCTCATGAACTTCTGTCCCCAGCCCAGCACGGCTTTCGTAAGGGACACAGCACCACCACAGCCTTAATCTCGGTTACATCAAGTATCCGGACAGCCGTGAACCAGGGCAATCTCTCTGGTGCAATATTTATCAACCTGTCCAAAGCCTTTGACCTCGTGACCACAAACTGCTTGGTGCACAGTTGTGGTCACTTGGCCTCTCCCCATGCCATGAAATGGCTAATGGAGTTATCTGCATGGCAGAAAGCAGCGTACCTGCTTCAATAAAGTCCTCTCCGAGCCCCTACCGGTGACCTCCGGAGTGCCTCAAGGCTCGGTACTGGGTCCCCTCCTCTTCTCCCTCTTCATCAATCAACTACCCATGGTTACTACCAGCTGTAGCGCCACCATGTATGCAGATGATCTGGTAATCCTGGCTCACTCCCAGAATGCCACTACCCTAAACCAGAACCTGACCAATGACTTTAACAGGGTATTGTCATGGGTTACTAGTCACAAGCTGGTCCTGAACCTGAAAAAGACACAGGCTATGCTCTTTGGCTCAATGGCTAAAATCAAAGCCTCGACGGCCTGCTTACACGTCACCAGCGCAGATGGATCCTCACTACCCACAGTGAGCTCCATCAAATATCTGGGGGTAACACTTGACCCCCAACTTGACATGGGTAATCATATCCTTAACATCTGCAGGGTGGCAAACTGCAAACTGAGTCTGGCCTATAGGGACAAGTATAACCTTACACCAGCAGCCAGGCTTGCCCTAGCGAAGGGTGTGCTCCTTCCCTCCCTCAGCTATGGGCTGCACCTATTTGCTCGCTCTCCAAAGACACATCTCACCCAGTGGTACACTGCTTATAATAACATTTGTCATTTTGCCTTGGCTGCCCCCTGACTCACCCACCGTTGTGAGCTATATGAGAAACTCTGCTGGCTCTCGCCAGCTAGATACCTTGATTTTGGCTTGGGATGCCTCTCTGGGAAAGTGATCAGAACTAGCACCCCCCGGGACTGGCCCGGCTTCTGCCTAAACTGAATCCCACCCCTACCAAGTTAGGTCTCTCACATCAGGATGCTCAAGTCCCTCCTACCCGGACCCTCATGGGATTGGGACTTTGCCATAAAGTGCTTAAACTCTGGAATTCGCTGCCTGTGGATATCCGAGCTGCCCCTCCTATCTGAATTTTCGAAATTCCTGTGGGTTTCCTAAAACTAGCATCAGAGTGTGACTGCCCCAAACCTCCCTAGAGTAAAGTGTCAAATTGTTTTGTCTGAACCTCCCAGGGTGTCTCCATTGAATTCTGGAGATATTTTCCCCACTGTATCAATGACTTCTGACTACTCCTGCCTAAAAGCCTTGGGCATTTTTACACCCATTATTGCTCCACGTCATAGGTCAACCATGACATATTGTACCTGGTCACTTGGTAGAAACTTGTACTACCAAGTGTTTCTGTTTCTGTCTAACATGTGCATATTTAGAAAAATGTGATGAGCTGTATATACCTGTCCGTGATCCAACTAGCCTAGGGGGTGTATACGACAATGTTATAAGTTATATTATGACCAATTCAGTCCTTGAGCTATGCTCCATTCCTATGTATGATGACCTGTATATATCTGTCAGTTGAACTAACTAGTCTAGAGTGTATAATCTGAAATGTGCTTACTACTATATGTTTGCCCTAGCGTCAAATGATGTATTTCCCACATGTTTGTTTACTGTGACAAAAAACTGTACTCTCTTTGCCATGTCTCCTTGACTGTTGTTCCTCATGTTGTACTCTCCCGGGTCATTCCTGAAAGTGTCATAATACTTACCCGGTAAACAAAAGCTAAATAAATAAATAAATAAATAGCCCAGCTGAGATGCAGTATTCTTGTTTTTACAATATGTAGATTAGCCCACTTGAGCTCCTGTATCTTGTTTTCAGTGGGATCTTTTTGCTACCATTTCCAAGTTTGTTTGTTTTTAACTCATTTTTACATTTTTACCCAGAATAGCCAAGCTGAGATACAATATCTTGTTCTCAGTGAGGTTCTCTTCACCTATTTTTACAGTGGATATAGGGTAGCCCAGTTGAGGTGCAATGCCTTGTTTTTAGTGGGGACCTTGCTGCTACCAATTTTGTATTTTTTTATTTATTGATATAATTAGTTTTTACCCAGAACAGACAAGCTGAGATGCAATATCTTATTTTCAATGGGGTCCTTATTGTACTGATTTTTCCAATGTACTTATCCAACAGGACAGTGCAGCTGAGATGCAGTATCTTGTTTTTAGTGGGTCCTATTTTTTTATTACGGGATTTCTTCTTCTAGCACCGCCCCCTTACCTGTTGGTCACCCCCCCATCTCCCACCATCTCAGGGACTTACCTGGGGGGTGAGATTCTCCATAAATATCCCCACTGGCAGGGTCGGAGAGGAAGGGCTGTACCCCACCCCAAAGCACATTCCAGATAGCCCCATAGGGCCCTGTAGGTGGTGCGGGGGCTACAGCAACCAAAGGATCATCCTGCGGCTGCTAATTTTCCTCTTTTCTCCCCTGGTCAAGTGGCATGCAAGGATGCAGCCATGCATGTGCATGGAGGCATGTGTGCACTACGTGCCTGCCACTGGCCAATTCCTCTGAGTCACAGCCGCTGCCATTTCACCGCGCCTCAGCACGGTGGCAGTACCAGAGTGGCATGGCATACCTCCACTCCCCTGGAGAGGAGAGCAGTCATCAAACACTCAGTCCTTTCCTATCCTGCCCCACCCCCAGCGACCCAGGCTCATTCCCACACTTAGTTTGCTGGTGCGGCGGCAGATGTGGCATCTGTCTCTCAACCCTCCACACCACTGGGGCAGCTTAATGGTTCCTGTTTTTTTTTCCCTCCATTTTTACAATGTAGATGCCCAGGATAGGCCAGCTCAAGTGCAAAATCTAGTTTTCCTTGTGATCCTGGTTTTACCAGCTGAGATGCAATATCTTACTTTTATACCTGGTCTTAGTGTATTTACCCTTGATAGCTCAGCTTAAGCACAGTGTCTTTTTTTTTTTTGTTTTGTTAAATAGGACCGGCTTTTACCCGGTTTTCCAATATATTTACCCAGCAGGATAGCGCAGCCAAAATGCAATAACTCTATTTCAGTGATGTCCTGTTTGGCAATGTATTTATCCAGGATAGAGAAAGATGCACAGACAGCACACAAAGTTGAGCCGTGGACACTGCACATCTATGAAGAGGCAAACTCTTTCATTATTAAATAAATCCACATAATCCAGTGTAGGCCAACTAGAGACAGTAAAAATGGTATCCCTACAACTCATGTATCCACAGCTCAGTCTTCTGTACTGCCTGTATGGGTTTCCAGGTTTGTATAGCATTTGAAGCTGCATGGGTATGCTGTAAGTAATGGTGTCTTTGTGGCCATTTATCCAGGAGAGCCCTGCCGAGATGCACTATCTGAAGTGTATTGGAGTCCTGCTGCTAACCATTTTTACAATATTAAATACTAAGGATAGGCCAGCTGAGAAGAACCATCTTATTTTTCTCTTGGGTCTTGCCACTACCAATTTCTGCAGCTGTGAGGAGAGAATCATGGTCACATGGTCAGAATTTGGCTCTCCTGGGATTTAAACTTGTGATTTCCTGGGTCCCAAGCCAGTGTTTTAACCAATAGACTACTCTGCCTGCTACAAAGCAAATTTCTATTATTTCTTTCGCTGCTCCACACCTCCACCCTATCCAGCAAAAGGACACTTAACTGCCCCAGTCGAGAGCGGGTTAGAAGCACTTGCAGTGAAGTTTGTTTAAACAGAAGTTACTGTCTATAAAATTAAAATCCATCTGTCTGCTGCCCAGACCCCCCACCTCACTGAAAGTACCCAACCACACACAAAGCACAGATTAGCATCAACTTTCTCTCTTCTTCTCCTAGGTTGTAAAGTGATTTGTGACGCATTTGGTACAAAAGTAGCTATAGAAGTACTTCTCTGTGATTCTGCCTAGTGAACCGACCCTGCTCCATGCTGTGCTCTAGTTTACACCGCAGCTTGCAGGCTAACAACGGGTACCTTACATAGCCACACACACAATGATTGAACCTTCAGTTTTTTTAAGTTCTGCAAACTCTCAACATCTGCTCCACACACACACACACACACACACACACACACACACACACGCTCCTGAATTCTAAAGTGCTTCTTCTGTATACAGTTTGCATGAAGTCTGTACCGCAAAAAAATCAAACGAAACCCCATCATCATTACAAACTCCTGCAGTGAGCCACTGGAACAAGTCTGCACGTTCAAGTATCTAGGGATCACACTGGATGAAACCCTTACATTTGCTCAACATATTGACTCCCTGGTCAAGACAGTCAACATTAAGATTCGTGTCCTTTACAGGCATAGGAAATACCTATCTCCCTAGGCCCTCTGCCATGCAGTACACAGCTCCATATTATCACATATCGACTATGGAATAGTGATATATGGGGCGGCAACGGATACTGCATTGAAACGGGTACAGGTGGCTCTAAACAAGGCCTGTAGGCTAGCCCTAGATTTACAGCATGATACGCACACTGTATGAGCTTACAAATTGGCTATCCCTAAAAAAGAGGGTCATTCATCAGATGTGCACCCTAGGGAAGAAAGCGCTCATGGGGAAAACACCACCCTGCATTGGCAATCTGTTAGTGGCTGCAAACACGCTACAGGCCCCCAGGGGGAGGACAAGAGGGGCCCTGTCCATCCCCTTCTGTCGTACCTCACTCGGGCAACGGGCATTTGCCTACCGTGCCCCCATGTGGTTGAATGAATTACCCAAGCACCTTCTTGCCACCACCTGTCTAGCCAAATTCAAAACTAACCTCAAACAACACCTAAATACAATCTCTAAATGTTCCTGCAACTAATCTCGGGTATCTCGGGGCTAGATTCTAAAATGCTACAGCTCTCTGCCCTGGCCATAGCCTGCCCCCTAGCTATGCTCTATAACCTGTCTTTTAAGTTATGCTCCGTCCCCACAAATTGGAAACAGGCCACTATTTTCCCCCTCCCCAAAGGTGGGGACCTTTCCTCCCCAACGAATTACCGGCCTATATCTCTGCTCCCAATCCTTGCCAAAATTCAAGAGCGCTTTGTCCTATCCCAGTTGCACACCTATCTAGATACAATCTCTTTTTCACCCCTTTTCAGGCTGGGTTCAGAAAAAAACACTCCACCACCACATCCCTCCTTCGCCTCACCAACTCCATCCTCACAGGCACTGACAAAGGTGACATAACCGCAGCTATCTTTATTGACCTGGCAAAAGCTTTCAACATGGTCTCACACCCTACTATTATCCAAACTTGCCCAAACTGGCCTGTCAACATCTGCCCTCAGTTGGTTCCACTCTTACCTAACTGGCGGTCCCAAGCAGTCCGCATCGGTACGGCTCTAACCCCCCACCCTCCCTGTCACCAGTGGCGTACCTCAAGGGTCTGTACTAGCCCACTGCTCTTCTCAATTTTCTTAAACGATTTGCCCTCTGTCTGCACAAAATCCAGCATCCACATGTACGCTGGACGATACGGTGCTTCTTCTGGCCCATCTGGTGCAACCGTATCAGCTTACCTCCAGAAGGCGATTTGACTTGTCCAACGCTGGCTTCTGGAGAATCAACTCTTCCTCAACTCAAAAACTGTCTCCCTCACATTCGCTCCCCGAGCAAAATTATCCCAGCTTACCGATGTGCCCACATTCTATACCTTGGATAGGTCTCCACTTGAGGCATGCTCCACATATCGTTACCTCGGCATCTGGCTAGATCAGCACCTGGACTTCTCTGCACATGTAGACGCCTGCAAAAAACTACATCCCATGCTGGAGCTCTCACCGCAACAAACATTGCATCCCTACCAACCAGGCAGAAATGGTGCAAAAAATGATCCTCCCAATTTTTGACTACGGCGACATCATTTAAGCCGCCCCCATCCTTAGCCAGGTTAAACCCCATTTTCAACTCCTTCTGCCGGTTAGCATGGACCTCCCTCCCAATACCCATCACTGCAACCTCTACCGGTCCCTCGGCCTCCCGTCCTCCAAAATCGGCGTTTGCTGCGGTGTTAGAATCACTGCTAAATTCTGGTCTCACCGCTGCCCTCCTATCTATCAACATCTCTAACCACCGCCCCACCTACCTCACGACCTCAGAAACACTGCGCCAGGCTCCTTCACATTCCTCACAGATCCACCGATCAGGTCAGGTAGCTTTAGTTTCAGACTGCCCAAACTATGGAACTCACTGGCAGCCGACATCAGACTCTCTACAAGCACTCCCCAACGCAATGCCCTCCTCAAAGAGCATTTTGCTACCAACTGCACATGCTTTCCCCATCGCTAAATAATTCCCTGCATGTCTCTTAACAGCTTCAGGCCCACTCTCTACTCAGCACTTTCTGCCACTGTCTTCTCTCAACTGCTGCTATAGATACGCCTGCCTACCCAAATAGTATTGTATTTCTAACCACACGATGTAAATGTGAATTTTTTTTTATGTTTGTCCATGCTAATACAACACTGCCTGTTATACTCCTCATCCGTTTTCATTGTACCTTCCATATGCATCTCAGCTTCTGCATCCACCCTTCTGGACCACCTGATGATGCTGCAAATAACTCATGTGCTGAATTTTGGCCACTGTTGCTACCTGCTTACTTTTGCATGTACTGATTATTGTATTTTTGTATTTATGTACTGCACTCCTGTAATCCTCTTACCCCAGGGCTCATCTGGAATCGAGCGGTACTCTGCTCAGTATGCCTTCCTGGTAAATCTCTTAAATAAATAAATAAATAAATAAATCTCAGTCCTCTGCCAATTTATGATTGCCGCAGCACTTGTCTCACCTCACGCCCTTCTGGCTGCACGTGGTCATGACAAGGCCCCCACAGCCTACCCTTAACACCCACCTATTGCTATACAATTTCCCCTGACCATCCCCTTCCCCCTACCTGATGACAAGGCTTCTAGGGGCTGCGCTATTCTCTGCCTTTATAACTGTGCTCATGTAACTCACCGCTCTTACCTGTAATAAACAATGTCTTTGTGTACATGTCTAAACAGGTTGTTGTTTTTTTATGTTTTTTTCTTCTGATTACTACTTTGTACCTTGTCTAGTTCACGGATGTGGAACCTTTGTAAAAGAGCTTGGGCTGAAAGGTATCGTCTGAATCAATAAAATTGAAATAAAAAATAGGTGCCTTATGTAACCCCCCTGCAAATGGGGGTTCCCAAAAGACTTCCAGGAGCTTGCTTGAATGCTCCAAGCCTGAATGGTGTTTGGCATTTAAGCCATTTATCAGTGAGTGTTTTTAGAGCCTCTGGTACTGTCTCTTTAAGAGCTGTCTGCTTGCAGACATAATTAGTTTGTATGGGGGGACTGTGTGCTTCTCTGAGTACCACTCGAGCTGCTGCCAATTCACTTCATTTTGCAGTCACTAGAGTGCAAAGGGAACCTATCTGAAAGATGTAACTGTTTGCCAGAAATTATTTAGAGTAATAATGAAATTACAGTTTGTCTAACCTGCTTTCTTTGCAGTCAGAACTGTGTCTGCTAGTTCCCCATTCTAGTTTTGAACTGCTGAACTGGACCAATCAGTGTGGGGTAAGCTAGCTCTAAAATGATGCCTTAGACGAATCAGAACTTGGACTCATAATCTGAGCCAGCCACAAGAGGATTGTATGGGCAGTGACTCTGGGAGATGTAGTTTAGACTTCAGTGCCTTTTGGACCAACAGCAGCAGTCTATTGTGAGACAGCCAATCCAGTCAAGAACTGGGAGGAACTCAAAGGAAGTGCCGGTTTCGTCAGTTGGAGTTCAGTTGAGCTTTGGCAGTGAAGAAGGAAGGAGCCCTGTGCTTTTCAGTGTGCAGTTTTAGTCAAAAAACTGTGTAAGGCCCAGAGTTCCGGTCTGCAGCTTGTGTAACAGCTTGTTAGGACTGAATCCGTCCTGTGAAAAGAATCAAAGGATCTCTGAAGAGTAGAAACCAGGCTCACCCTGTAGAAGACTGGAAGAATTGCTGAAAATTGCACTCGGTCTGTCAGGAGACTGAATCTGCTGTGTGTCTCCCGGTATTGTGCAGTAATTGCGATCGGGATACAGATGCAGCCTGCCTGGTATAGTACTTTCTTTTATATGGATGTGTAAGAGGTTTGTGTACCTCAAGTGAGCCCTGCTGACATTGAAGGACCCTATCTTATTTGGAGGTCGTGAGTACTAATTCAGGGTTGCTCCTGTTGAATTGCCACATTAAATCCAAATGGAATTACTGTACTGCTGACTGTTTAATTCTCCTTTCTCTCTGTGAAAAGGCCCACCAGCTGCCACAGTTTGGACTAGACACTAGGCTTGGGTACCCAGGACAGTAACTGATAGGGATAGGCCTGTGCACAGAGCCATAGGTAGATTATTAGAGTGATAAGCTAATTAACCTGATTTCCCCTGTCCTTGTTATATCCCCCTAAATAAATCAGAGCTGCTTGTTTCAGCAAAGTTATACTGCCTGAGGTATTTGTCTATGTTAAAGTACTGTACTGTGATTGTTGCACTGTATCTCATTTCACAGGAGGTCCCAGTGCCGGAACCAGACCTGGGGGTAAGTGTATACTGTGAAGGTAATTCTGATATATTGTGTGGGCCACTAGTGGGAAGAAAGGGGGGTTGCAGTGTCCCAGAGGGCTGTGAACAAGTTAGTTTAACTATTGCAAACCCTGACTCTGGGTGGAGGCACCCGCCATTGGATCCAGGCCCCCAACCTGTTAGTGGCAAATCAGGCAGGGTAGTAGCCCCTGGGATAGCGCCATCTAGGGGTTACATCTTGGAGGCTCACCGCTGGGATTGTGTGTCCTCTAGTGGCCATATTTGAACCACTGTTAAGAAAAAATGGGTACCCGACAGAAGTGGCTGTGCACCGGCTGGTGGAGTGGTGTACTGGGAGGAGATCGACCCCAAAATGCTATGCTTATCCTGGACATCCCCCTGGGTATCAATACGGACACTGTGCAGGGAGTACTTTCCAAGGTGGAAGGTTTACAAAACCCTGTGTGGTGGGTCGGCATGCTAATCTGCTCACCCACACTTTCCTGGCCCTAGTAGAGTTTAAGGATCCCATAGATAGCTCCAAAGTGCCACAGACCATTACCCCAGAGGGAGCCCTCACTGCTTGGAGAGTGATAACTAAGGACAGTAAAGACCCGGGGGGGAATCAGCCCCCACCACTATCTGAAACTTTTGAGGAGAAATTTGCTGAATGGTTGCTGGGAGAGGGAAAACTGTGGAGGACTTGAAGAAACTATTCTTTCCACCTGGGGTGTTCCTCCCCAACACCCTCTCCTGCTCCAGTGCCCGTAATGGTGGCTGAACCAATGCAGACTCCTATTTCTGCACCTGCCATTAGTCACGACTCTTACCGAAGGTTGAGGATCTTCTCTGGCACCCTCCCCACCCCCCAAGGGGAGGATGACTGGGAGACCTGGATAGACTATGTTGCCCCCCAAGTGCTAGAATGGCAATGCTCGGAAGGTGAAAAGCGAAAGAGGGTTAGTGAGCCCCGAGGTCCTGCCCTGGCTACCATCCGTGCTAAACGGGCCAGTAACCCTGAAGCGACTGCACAGGCCTATCTTGAGGCCTTGGAGAATGTGATGGGAGCCCAGATTCTGATGAGGACCTATGGTGGAGAGTAAGAGATGCACAACAGTACCAAGGGGAGTTGTTGTCTGTGTATGTATCTCGGCTGGAAAAATTGTTGCAAGAATGCCTCAGAAAAGGTAGTTTGCCAGCGATTGAACTGGACCGAACCAGGCTGGACAGGATCCTTAAGTCTGCCCCCTTCTCAGAACTGCTGTTGCTTCAGTTACACCTGGCAGATCGACTGGAATCCCCACCCTCCTATGATGAGTTAATGAGAGAAATTGAGGAGTTGAGAAAGACGACCTCGGAGGGACCTGCACCAATAGCTGCATTTCGACCAGTGACTGAGGGTGACCCATCAAGTGAAGTTCAGGGGCAGAGGTTGGCAGTCAATGAGTGCTCTGACAAGGAAAAGATATGTCACAATGGGGCGAACTGTTGAGAGAGATCCGGGAATTCAAAAACAGTCCCTTTATGAAGGCCACGCCTGCAAGTACGGGCCCTGACCTATATCCGACTGCATCTGCTATGGGGGTGGGGGTACCCATCCATGTATCTCCTGCTGATAACAGCTCCGAACTCGATTCCTTGACCATGGAAGTGGAGAAACTGACGAGATGTCTCCAAATGCTTATCACGCGCAGACAGAGATGGCACCAAGGTTTCCAGTTAGTAATACCCGCCCTGGCTCCCAGTGTGGCGCCCGGCCAGCTCAAACTCCAGAAAGTATGTTTTGCTATAATTGTGGGAAAGATGGGCACATGAAAGGGAATGCCAGTCCCAAAAGACACTGACAAAGTTGCATATAGGCTACAAGGAGAGCTTCGGAGAAGAAATCAGTGGTTAAGAGGTGCACGACATGATCCCAGTGAGGGCACCAAAATGCTAATTCACGTCCTTTTGTGGCAAGGTCAGTTGCCCAGGCCCCACTACCGCCTCTCAGACTGGTCCAGAATAGTGGGTCCCTCCATGGAGACCACTGTAAAGGTGAGCAGTGTCTACAAAGAGCTATATTAGACAGTGGCTCCCAAGTGACAATTATGTTCCAAGATTGGTATCAGAAGCATTTGTCAGACATACCCTTACAACCATTAGAAGGACTGCATGTATGGGGTTAAGTGAGAAGGCCTACCCTATTCCGGTATATCCAATTTGGCTGTCTTTCCCCACCTCCGTGGCTGGAGTGGCCGAACAAGTAGAGACCCTAGCCTTAGTGTGTCCCCCACTGGACTGTATGATGGTGTCCCTTTGTTGATTGGAACAAATGCTCATATGTTCGGAAGGCTGGCACAGTTGTGTTATGAAAAACAGGGGTCAAAGACTAGTAGAGCTTTAAGAGTTCCGCTTTAATTAAGAAGGCCTATGAGGCACAGAGAGATGCTGAAAAACAGAACCAGAGGAACCGGTCGAATTGTATGGAAGAAGGATCCTGAGTCTCTGATCCTGGCGCCAAATGCCCAGTGTACCTTACAGGAGAGGTCCGTATCAGAAAGGATGTTAAGAATAAAATATTAATGTTGGATGCACCAGGCGATGGAAAATTGCCAGAGGGACTGCTGGTCAAGCCTAGTATTTTGCCCGCTAGAGCCCATGCTTATGCCAGAAGGGTAATGGTCCAAGTTCATAATGTGTCTGAAAGAGACATTCGAGTAAACAGAGGTTGCATCCTGGCTAATGTGCATTGTGCAGACACTGCAGTGCTACCCAGCAGCAAGAGTTCAAGGAAGAATGACAGAGTAACGCCTGACTTGTTTGATTTCGCGACTCCCGCTGCCAGCTGAATGGAAAGTGAAGATCAGTGAGAAGCTTGCCCAGAGACCAGGTGTTTTCTTTAAAGGAATGGGATGTAGGATGCGTGCAAGGAGCTGAGCACAATATCCGGCTGCATGACGAAAGACCATTTCGTGAGAGGTCTCACGCCTGGCACCTGCTGACATAGATGATGTGAGGACGGCATCTGCAAGAGATGTTAGCTGCTGGTGTAATACAAGAATCCAGAAGCCCTTATGCTTCCCCATTGTGGTAGTGAGGAAAAGAATGGAACAGTAAGGATGTGTGTGGATTATCGCACCTTAAACCGCGGACTATCCCTGATCAGTACACAATGCCCGCATTCAGGATGCTTTGGACTGCCTAAACGGGAGCAAGTGGTTCTCTGTGCTGGATCTCCGCAAGGGTACTATCAGATCCCGATGGCCCCAGAGGACCGTGAAAAGACAGCCTTTATCTGTCCGCTGGTTCTATGAATTCATGAGGATGCCTCAAGGATTTCAGGTGCCCCAGCCACTTTTCAACGATTGATGGAGCGTGCAGTGGGGACATGAACTTACTAGAGTGCCTGGTATACCTAGATGATGTTATTGTGTTTGGCAGCTCACTGGAGGAACATGAGAGCAGATTATTTAAGGTATTGGACCGACTGGAGGACTTTGGCCTTAAACTGTCCATTGATAAGTGTCAATTTTTCAAACATCAGTAAAGTATGTGGGACACATAGTATCCACCGAGGAATAGAGACCACCCAAGTAAAGTTGAGGCCTTGACCACCTGGCCACAGCCCAAAAATCTAAAAGAACTGCAAAGATTCCTGGGACTCTGTGGTTATTATCGGTGTTTCATCAAGGACTATTCAAGAGTGATCCCCCCTTTACTTAACCTTACTCAAGGGTATCCCCCAACCCACAAAAAATACCAAAAGTCAGCATCCCTCAAGACCGAAAGAGTGTATTTTCATCCGAGTGAAGTATTTGGGGCCCGCTGGACTCCTGATTGTGAGACTGCTTTTCATGAGATCATATATCAACTTACCCATGCTCCAGTGCTGGCCTATGCCGATCCAAGAAAACCTTACGTCCTGCACACTGATGCTAGCTTGCAAGGGTTGGGGCTGTGTTGTACCAAGAGCACGAGAATGGCCTGAGACCAGTGGCCTTTGCCAGTAGAAGCCTGACCCCATCCGAAAAGAACTATCCTGTACATAAGTTAGAGTTCTAGCTTTGAAGTGGGCTATTGTTGACCAATTCCATGAGTACTTGTATGGGGCTAAAATACTAGTAAAACTGACAATAATCCTTTGACCTATGTGCAGACCTCAGCTAAGTTGGATGCCACTGGCCATAGGTGGCTTTCGCATTATCTACATATGACTATGCTCTCGAATAACGAGCAGGTCTGAACCACATAGATGCTGATGTCTCTCCCGGAGGCCTGTTCCCCAGAATGATTGGGTCCGACTGGCAGAACCTGACATTCGGGCACTCTGCCGGAAGTTTGACAGGAGGAACAATGTCCACGGACGCAGTGGACTGCATGGTGGATTGCTTGGGAGCTCTGAGAATTGCATACCTGCTGCTTATTGCCACTTTTCTGCAATAGACATTGGTGCACTGCCTCAGCTGGACAATGACAGTATTCGGCGGGCTCAATCCCGCGATCCCATGATCAAAGCAGCTTTAGAAGCCCTCTATGCAGGAAAAGATGTGTCCAAATTACGCCCACTGATTTGAGAACTGCACTGTTATACAAAGAAGGTCCTAAGTTGAAACTGATCAATAAACTGTTATACAGAGAAACAGTAGACAGAGGGGACAAGTAGACAAACAACAACTAGTGCTGCCCACTGCCTTTCGAGACTCAGTATTGAGGTCCTTGCACAACCACATGGGGCACCTTGGTATAGACAGAACACTTGACTTGGTGAGATCCAGATTCTATTGGCCTAAGATGGGGCTGGTGGGAGCAACACATTGAACTTGTAGTCGCTGCTTACAGAGGAAAGCTTTGCCCCAGAGGGCTGCCCCCTTGTTAACATAACCACCAGTGCACCCATGGAGCTGGTCTGTATTGATTTTCTGAGTTTGGAGTCAGATCAAAGAAATATCAGTAATGTGCTGGTGGTCACTGACCATTTCACGAGATATGCCCAAGCTTTCCCACCAAGACCAGAAAGCATCCACTGTAGCCAAAGTACTTGTAGAAAACTTTTTGTTCACTATGGGGCTCCACAAAGAATCCATTCTGATCAAGGGAGAGACTTTGAGAGTCGTCTGATCAAAGAGATGCTTTCTCTGTGGGGATGCACAAGTCCAGAACCACTCCTTACCACCCCCAGGGGACCCACAGCCTGAACGTTCAACCCACTTTGCTAGATATGCTAGGCACCTGCACCCAAAGGACAAGCCTAGATGGAGCCAACAAATTAGCACCCTGGTACATGCTTATAACTGCACCAAAAGTGATGCCACTGGATTCTCCCCTACCGCCTGATGTTTGGAAGAGAAGCTCGACTGCCGGTAGATGTATGTTTTGGAGTTTCTCCTGATGGGGTTCAAGCTGACAACTATTTACAGTATGTGCAAAAGTTAAAGGCCCAGCTAACTCATGCGTACCAACTGGCTCAAACCATGGCTGCCAAAAAAATCTGGCCAACAAAGAAAGGTATGATAAAAAGGTGAAAGCACAGGAACTCCAGGAGGGAGATCGGGTATTGCTAAGAAATCTGGGACTGCATGGCAAGCACAAGATTGCTGACAGATGGCACCATCTCCCTCACATTGTAGTGGGCAAACTAGATGATCTGCCAGTGTACAAAGTAAGGCCTGAGAATAATTCAGAAGATGTAAAACAATGCATAGAAATCATTTACTGCCCATTGGACAAATCTTAATTGAGTCTGAGCCCTAGAAGATGCCCCTCTGGACCAGTGACTAGAGCTGCTGCTAAGAAAAGATCAAGAAAGTCTGCACCTACAGAAGCAAAGTTAAAGTGTTCCCTCCACAAGTCCCAGTTGAGCATGACTGTCAGTCCATATCGGAAGAAAGTGAGAGTGACTTTGAATACTATCCTTCTACGAACTGAGTCAATTGTTTGGGGCAATCCCTAGTCAATACTGAGACAAAGCTGGGCCTTCTGACTGTCTAAGCCCCTAGCTTCATCCCTGGAGCCAATGCTCCCAGAAAGTGAAGTGCAAAGCATCAGATCAGATGAAATGGAATCATTGTGCATGGTTGAACTGTTTGAGCTTTCAGGGAGGAAAATGATAAATTGGGGCAGACTGGTGATACACCCGAACAAGAAGAGTATTTTGAGTGCCCTGACAGTCCACTGCCAGTGTCCAAAGCTCCATGCGAGCCAAATGTTGTGGACTCAGAAACTGTAACTCCTGGAGCTGAAAGTGCCCCAGGTTCTAGCCTCTCTACCCCCATGGAGACTCCTGACAAGTGAGGACAATGCTGAAAATGAGGCTCAGAGTGCAGAGACTATAACAGTTCCCCTAGAAAGACTGGTCGAGCTGTAAAGCCTGTGGTGCACCTCAGTTATGATTCACTTGGGAGGCCTGTGGACTTGCCTCTCAATGTTGTCCATAAAGGAGTGTATGTGTCCCCAGCTCATTGCCCAAACTGAGCATCAGTGCTAACTCCAAGTTACTTGTGTTGCCTCTAATATGGTGCCCTTGCCCCATCCAGCCCCAAGGTAACTGATAGGGAAGGCCCTCTCTTCAGGTTTCATGTACAAGAGGTAATAACTTGAGTTATGGTACAATGTATGTAATACTGTGTAAAGAGTGACGTACTGCAATGTTTCAGAAATGTGTTCTTGGTAAAATGATATATTGACTGATGATTACATGTGCGAGCCTAATGCAAATGTATATGGTTGCAGTTGAAACTTATAGGTACTTGTTGAGGCACGCCAAGCTTTCCCAGGCTAGGAAGGGTGTAACCCCCTGCAAATGGGGGTTCCTAAAAGACTTCCAGGAGCTTGCTTGAATGCTCCAAGCCTGAATGGTGTTTGGCATTTAAGCCATTTATCAGTGAGTGTTTTAGAGCCTCTGGTACTGTCTCTTTAAGAGCTGTCTGCTTGCAGACATAATTAGTTTGTATGGGGGACTGTGTGCTTCTCTGAGTACCACTCGAGCTGCTGCCAATTCACTTCATTTTGCAGTCACTAGGAGTGCAAAGGGAACCTATCTGAAAGATGTAACTGTTTGCCAGAAATTATTTAGAGTAATAATGAAATTACAGTTTGTCTAACCTGCTTTCTTTGCAGTCAGAACTGTGTCTGCTAGTTCCCCATTCTAGTTTTGAACTGCTGAACTGGACCAATCAGTGTGGGGTAAGCTAGCTCTAAAATGATGCCTTGACGAATCAGAACTTGACTCATAATCTGAGCCAGCCACAAGAGGATTGTATGGGCAGTGACTCTGGGAGATGTAGTTTAGACTTCAGTGCCTTTTGGACCAACAGCAGCAGTCTATTGTGAGTGACAAGCCAATCCAGTCAAGAACTGGGAGGAACTCAAAGGAAGTGCCGGTTTCGTCAGTTGGAGTTCAGTTGAGCTTTGGCAGTGAAGAAGGAAGGAGCCCTGTGCTTTTCAGTGTGCAGTTTTAGTCAAAAACGTGAAGGCCCAGAGTTCGGTCTGCAGCTTGTGTAACAGCTTGTTAGGACTGAATCGTCCTGTGAAAAGAATCAAAGGATCTCTGAAGAGTAGAAACCAGGCTCACCCTGTAGAAGACTGGAAGAATTGCTGAAAATTGCACTCGGTCTGTCAGGAACTGAATCTGCTGTGTTCTCCCGGGTATTGTGCAGTAATTGCGATCGGGATACAGATGCAGCCTGCCTGGTATAGTACTTTCTTTTATATGGATGTGTGAAGAGGTTTGTGTACCTCAAGTGAGCCCTGCTGACATTGAAGGACCCTATCTTATTTGGAGGTCGTGAGTACTAATTCAGGGTTGCTCCTGTTGAATTGCCACATTAAATCCAAATGGAATTACTGTACTGCTGACTGTTTAATTCTCCTTTTCTGTGTGAAAGGGCCCTACCAGCTGCCACGGTTTGGACTAGCCACTAGGGCTTGGGTACCCAGGGACAGTAACTGATAGGGATAGGCCTGCACAGAGCCATAGGTAGATTATTAGAGTGATAAGCTAATTAACCTGATTTCCCCTGTCCTTGTTATATCCCTAAATAAATCAGAGCTGCTTGTTTCAGCAAAGTTATACTGCCTGAGGTATTTGTCTATGTTAAAGTACTGTACTGTGATTGTTGCACTGTATCTCATTTCACAGGAGGTCCCAGTGCGGAACCAGACCTGGGGGTAAGTGTATACTGTGAAGGTAATTCTGATATATTGTGTGGGCCACTAGTGGGAAGAAAGGGGTTGCAGTGTCCCAGAGGGCTGTGACCAAGTTAGTTTAACTATTGCAAACCCTGACCTCTGGGTGGAGGCACCCGCCATTGGATCCAGGCCCCTCAACCTGTTAGTGGCAAATCAGGCAGGGGTAGTAGCCCCTGGGATAGCGCCATCTAGGGGTTACACTTATATCCAATTAAGGATTGTTTAACTAGAGAAGCAAGAGAAATGATATCGGAAAGTGTATTACTTACGACCTTACACTACAATTCTTTTTTGTTTGCTAAATTAGCTTCCAAAGATCTGGATTTGGTAAATAAGTGTTTTAATTCCATTTGCAGATTTGTTTTGGCTGAATCTTATAATACGCATCATTGTGATTTATATAATGAACTTAATTAGCTTCCTCCTAAATTGGCTTATTTTTTTAAGCGGGGCTGCTTGACTAATGCTATTTTTGCACATGGTTGTAAATCACCTTTTTATAGCTTGATTAATTTAAAGGAAGATGTTAGAGCCTTACGCTCTACTAATGTGTTGCATTTACGGATTCCTAGGATAGCCACCTGTATGGGTGAGAGAGCCTTCTCATTTCAAAATCCAACTCTATGGACTACACTTCCGGATAATTGTGTTACTGTTGTTAAGCAGGAAAGTTTAAAAAAAGTTTTGTATAGTTATTTACAATCACTTGCTGTATGTAATTGTATTTAGTATTGTGTCCAAGTATTGTTGTATTGTATTGTATGTTTGTATTATTGTATATTTGCTTCTTATTTGAAGCACCAGGTCGATACTGAAAACGGGCCTTGGCCCAGTTATCTGACCTGGTAAATAAAGTGAAGTGAATTGAATTGAATTTAATTGAGTTGAATTGAAAGGAGCTCTATTAGTAAAGAATAAGCCATGAGGAAGGATGGGTCTACTGTGAAATTAATCTATGGTTGGGGCACGAGGCCAAAGGCCAAGTGCCTTCAATGACCCAACCATTTGTTATTAATTCAGCAGTAGACCCATCCTTTCGTGTGGCTTAATCCTTTTGTAACATGGTAATCATTGTATAAGTAATATTCTGTCAATAAATAACAACAAACAGAGTGATTTTGTTTTGCAATGCTTTATGCTGAGCCCTTAAACACGGTGTAAACACAGTACAAAAAATTTGAAACACATCTATTGAAAATATCGCATATGTTATTTGGCATCTTTAAAAATATCTTTGATTACAAGTTTGAAGCTTTGTAACATGGAAACATATTTTAAAAATTTGCAAAAAGTTACAGTTAATTTTCTACAGTCCTCGCTACTGACGCTTCTCGGCTCGTGCTGTGGTGCATTGTGGGAACAGTGATGTGACGTACGTCACATTTGCATACAGCTTGGAGACCAGTAAGTGAGTAAGCGACTGAAGAAAAACATTTGCCTGTTTCTAATGTTTAAACAAACCGGTTTCTAATTTTAAAACAACTTAACCCAATGTGTAATTCCTACAACTCCGCAAATAGAGAAAGTTACATTGAACTGCTCCATTTTTGTTTTCATGGATAATGACTGTCTGCTGGGCAAGTGGGTGGGAAACAGCAATAAGTTTTGCTGTTGCTCTTTGCTTTGGTGGATTGTAAAGGTACTACATGAGCAACCATAGTCTACTTGGCAATTAGGCCATGGTTGCTCTATTACCACCTGTTGTATTTGCACCAGTAGGAATTGTAGATTTCAGCAGTAGGATTTATACCATGTTACAAAATCCAGTTCCTTATTTCCTTTTGCATTCTGCTTCTCTCTGAACTGCATCCGCACCCCCTTTCCACAAAATGGACACACTCGTGCAGTCCTCCCCCAGCTGTCCAAATAGTAATCCTCAAAAAACACACACGCGCACACACACACACTGACACAGAGCTGGTACTTTTTTTGCCACTATGTAACAAAGAGTTAATCATGTAAGGAATGCCAACAAACAGTCGCAGTCAGCCCAGCTTTTGCCTTGGCATGCTAAGTTATTGTAAACTTAACTATTGACCCTCCCAACTGCAGTCCTTTCTGTTGCTGCTACCAACCTTTGATAACTCGGTCTTCTTTGAATGTAATGCTGCAAGCCTCTAACAGTTTGTTCTAGAATCTGTGCTGCGCCCAATAATGTGATGACAGACCGTCGATCTAGCCTGTTTGTAGTCACTGCCAGCCCATTGAGGACGCCCATATGCTAGTGCCTCTTTAGCACTTAAAAATATCTGTGACACACTCGGCTTGTCTCAGCTTATTACTGAAGTTACATGTCCTAATAAGAAGATCCCTAACAACAGCACCCTACTGGATCTCATTATGATTAGCAAACCGCATCTATTTTCCCACACAGGGGTTTTTTTCTCCGACATTAGCGACCACTGCTTTATTGCCTGTGTAAGATCTATCCCTAAAATAGCATCTACATCCAAATTTACCTTTAAAAGATGTCGGCATAACTTTGACCCTTATGCTTTTATCACAAAGCTGCACTTTTCAAGATGTGCAGGAAGAAGAGGGCAGAATTTGAAGATGGAGGGGGGACGGCTTAGAGGTAATGGGAGGAAGTATTTTTTCATGGAGAGGGTTGTGGATGCATGGAACAGCCTCCCTGAGGAGGTCGTGGAGTCAAGAACAGTGGGGGAATTTTCAAGAAAGCATGGGACAGACATAAGGCAGTCCTAGTGGGGGGTAGGAGGAAGTAAGCTGTTGGTTAACTAGGATCTGCAGCTTATCTGTTAGGTAGGAAAATGGGCAGACTAGGTGGGCCAAGCGGCCCTTATCTGCCGTCAAATTCTATGTGTCTATGTTTCTGTGTTTCCTTGCGCTGGCAGGACTTCTACCTGGCAAAGTCTGTGAACAGGGCCTACGACATCTTCCATGAAATTGTGCTGGGGGTACTAGACAAACATGCTCCCATAGTTAAAATCCGTGCCAAGAAAAAATCATGCCAGTGGTTCTCAGCACAGTTAAAGCCCACCTTGCTTGAGAGAGACTCACTCTGGAAATAGGCCAGAAAAACCAAGCTCCCAGCAGACTGGTTATCATTTAGGAAGGCTAGAAACAATTGCTCTAAAATAGTCAGGGAAGCTAAGGCTAACTTCTACCGAGCAGAACTTGACACTGCTTCTAACTGCTCAGCTGTTTTGGAGCACCTTAAAGTAAGTGGAAGGCCATTCATCTGGAAATGCCCTGACAGCGAAAATCTGCCTTGGAGACATTATAATCTCTAATAAGCCATCCATCCTTGAGTCTCTTAACAATCACTTCTCTACTGCAGGCCTAGCCTTTGACTCCTCCCCTGCTAGTGCACTCCGCAACCAAGTTGGCATACAGGACTCCAAAGTCCCTGTCATGAGTTCTTAATTCTCCCTTCAACCTGCATCACTAAAAGGGATTGAAGATCTTTTGCAGCAACTGGATACTAGGAAGAGTGCAGGAGCAGATCTGCTTGACCCCTGCTTCCTTAAGATTGGTTATCATGTCTTGGCTGTGCCAATTGCCCACCTTTATAATCTATCTCTCAGGGTGTCCTTCCTTCCATATGGAAAACTGCATGTTATTCCCCTTTTTAAATCTGGAGACCCCAGTGACCTCAACAATTATAGACCTATTTCTTTACTCCCCATCCTATCTAAATTGCTAGAAAAAATTGTGAGCTCACAACTAAGGAATTACTTAGAATTATATAGTCTTCTTAACCCTTTGCAGTCTGGCTTCAGACCATGGCATAGCACCATTTCGGCACTTGCTAAGGTTACGAACGACTGGCAACGTGAACTTGATGCTAAAAACTTTGTGCAGTATTCTTAGACCTTAGCAAGGTGTTCGATACTGTCGACCATGACCTGCTTCTCTTTTCCCTCAGGAACATTGGACTGGACCACCTTTCCTTGAGATGGTTCTCTAATTATCTAGTAGATCGGTGCCAGTAGGTCAAAGCAGAAGGGGAACTCTCTCCACTTAAGCCCCTCTTGAGAGGTGTACCGCAGGGATCGGTACTAGGCCCCTTGCTTTTCGCAATATATATTAACAGTATAGATGTCTGCATCAAAAATGCCAATATACATCTTTTCACAGATGGCATGGTTCTTTACACCAGCAGACCTACCCTTGAGGCTACTTGCAGTCACCTTCAACAGGATTTCAATCTCTGCAACATCAGCTTCTTAACCAAAAGCTACTTCTAAATGCCAAAAAAACGAAGGCAATGTTCCCCCCACCCCTGCGCCTTCAAGATCCTAGATTTTTGTAATCCTAGAGTTTAATAAATAAATAAATAAGATATCCATCTTTACTTGGAACACTGCCTCCGATCACCACCCTTCTTGGCGATCCTCCGGAGTATGTATCCAAGTTTAAGTACCTGGGGATATGGATTGACCACAGACTCTCTTTTCTTGACCATACTGAAGAACTGTTAAAAAAGCTTAGACAAAGGTTTGGCCTGTTTTATAGGATTAAGCATCTTCTTACAAGAGATGCCAAGAAAAGACTGGTCCAAACCACCACCTTCTCCCTCCTGGATTATGCAGACTTTCTGTACAGCCAGGGCCCAGCTGCTGTGCTCTCGAAACTGGACATGTTCTATTATAGACCAATAAGGTTTATCGCCAATCTTCCATACAATACACACCACTGCTCTCTATACAATGCCATGGGATGGACTTCTTTCACTTACAGAAGACAGAGAAATTCATCCCTCTGGACCTTCAGAGCTATCGCCAAGAAGCTGCCTCAATATATCTTGGATTGTTCACCCCTAAGCGTGATAGGTACAGTACGTATACACTGAGAAGTGCCTCCTAAATCTACCTGGCAGTGCCAAAGGTCAGATCACGCTTTGGTAGGGCTTCCATGAGCCATATGTTACCTTTGTGCTGGAACACACTGCAGAAACTTGAAATTAGCCCACAGCATCAGCATTTCAGCATTTAAAACTCTCTATGCTCGTTCGTTTAAGGAAACCTGCAATTGTTTCTCCTGATCTCCCCTTCCCTGCCTCAGTGACTTACTGGTCACCTGTCTGGTGAAATATTACAGTACATTTACTACGCCATCTCATTGACCCCTTCCCTTCCCTCTTTCACCTTTTCGTAGCATTCCTTTTTTGCTTTTCCTTGTGTAGCCTGCTCCTTTGCATAGGTTTTAGTTGTCTTAAAGTAGCATTATTTCTCGTTCACATGACCCCTACTTCCCTGACCCTGAGGCATTCCCCTTACCTTCTGCCTCTCCTCACTCCCCTTATCTGGAGCCTGTCCTTTACTCTTGGCCCTGGTATCACTATTTGCTGCTATGGCACTTACAGGTTCCCTTGCCTACCCTCCCCCTCCCTCTTTAACCTTCACAACTCCCTTCCTTTTCTTATCAGCTTCCTAACTTCCCTTGTTGCCCCTCTCACTCATGTTTGTTCTTCTACCTTCACCACACCATAGTGTCCAGTCTAGACTATAACCTGTATTTAGCTGCTCATGTGTGTATATAGTACTCATGCACTACCACTGTCATTACCCTGTGTATCATGTTTAGCCCTGACAATGTTAGTTATTTAAATATTGCGTGATTTTATTGTGTTCAATGTGCTATGTATTGTTCTTGTATCCTGTCCAGGTCCATCTTGCAAATGAGCTTTGCTCAATGATGTTTGCCTGGTTAAATAAAGAATTTGATTAATTGATTGATTGATATGCAAACAAAGAAACAAACAAACAGGGCTATGATATGGGGCCTCATACAGTAGCTATAATATTTTTTGTAATCAGCATTTTATTAGTTTTAAAAGTTTACAAACAAGCCAACATGCAGAAGCTACTGTTGCATCACAGTTTATCCCAGCCAGTGTGACAACCCACCTCTCCCTCTGGGCTGAAACAGCTTTTAGAGAGGTGTCTGTCCTCGGTATTCGCTGCCACCAGTCGGACTTTCCTTCCGGCACCTCTTTTAAGTGAGCAGACTTGAATATTTAAATGTGCAATTGCACAAGTTAAAGTCTGGTAGTGTGTCTCTCTCGTCGGGTGGTGGATGCTACACAGAGTTTACCTCTGCCAGTGGAACCCAAATATTACCTTTAAAAAAATGACATCACAGTCACAACTGTTGAGCAAATAAATAGCTTTTTACTTAACAGAAAGTGCACTGGGCATTTACAGGATATATATTTACAACACAAAAGAATAACACTCATACAGGAAAAGTAAACAAATGTTTTTAAATAACAGATGGCAAAAGAAGAAGGATATTACTGAAATATGCTAGCACTAAACTTACCCTTTCCTGTCCTCCTAAGAGACACTGGACCCTATTCTAACTGCCAGCTCCGACGGACATAGCTACAAGGCAGGCTCCAAACTTATGTTTCCCCTTCCAGCTTCCCAAAGCAAGAGAGAGCCTTCTCTGTCTTTCAGAAGGTTATATGCTCTCTGGAGAATAGGTATTTCCTATTCTCCCTTTGAATGCACCAACCAACTAACATGTATATATTTAATTGTCCCAATCAGAGTGAACACCTATCAGTGACCAATTATATTCCCTTTTCACCTTAAGTTTATATTTGAATGATCCAATCCATTCAAACTGCCCTGTGTATGTGTCTGCAGGTCTGTCACTGTGTGTGTGTGAAGATGTCCACTCGAGATTTATGACCCAGCTCTTATGTAGCAGCTAGGAATTCCACAAGCTGGATGCTGCTGGACAGAGGATTTTAGTCTGAGAGTATTTTTTTCAAACTGCTAAAAAAATAAGGCACCTACAAAATCCAAACCATTAACTCTTTCCTTCCCATTTCTGTCACAGCCAGAACTAAGGTTAGTCTCTTGGATGAACAGACTAAAGACAATAATTCAACACCCATAATAAAGTGAAGTAAGCAGTAAAAATACCTTACTTAACATGTAGCCAAGATGCTGACCAGGTAACCAGCTGTACAGGACTGGAAAAGTAAGCATGCTCAGCAGTGGTGACTGTAGTAGAAAGTCAGTACCTGAATCTCATGGGGGGTGCCACTCTGTGGAGGGGCCTGAGATTGGAGGGGCCTCTAGAGGCCAGGACTGTGTTCTGGTGTCTGTTCAGTAAGTAGGAAGGCATATAGTAACCTATGGGAATTTTATAGAATGCAGGGTCCAGGTAAGCCCCCCCCCCCGAGCTCTAGGTACTGGTCTAGCTTCCCCAGAGCTCAGTAATGGACTCTCTCCGAACATGCTATTTTTCCCTTCTCCTGGAGCCACGCCAAGGCGTCTGGCGGCTGTGGGGACCTGCAGTGCCGCAGAATAAACTATTTTGTGGTGACAAGCATACCTAAAAGCCAGTGGCTGCATGTCTTTGATAGGGGCCATGGGAAGGTGTTATTTTCCAAGTGGCCTAGCATCACCAAGGGTATGGACAAGCGAGCGGTGACCCACAGGATATTGCTATATACCATCTGGACTTCTTGCCAGAAGTGATGGAGCTTCTCACAGCTCCAGAGGATGTTGGTGATAGTACCCATCTCTTTGCCGCATCGCCAACATTTGTCCATGTGCATCAGGCCCAACTCTGTAGCTGCTGCAGGATTATGTACCATCGATGAAGAATTTTTAAATTGTTTAAAATGATTCCTCATGTCTCTGGTGGCTCTGCAGAGTTGGTTCCAAAATGGCACCGGGCTCTTTGTGTAAGGTCACTCTCCAGTTCCACTTCCCATTTATGTCTAAGGACTTCCATAACGTCTCTCTCAGAGTCCACCAAACTTATGGTATATTGTGCCACACTTAGGCAGCTTCCCAGTATGGGGATACAGCATATTTTCAACCTTGTTGCTCTCCCGCTTTCAAAGAGAGGGTCCGAGTATATCCCCTAAGACATGGCAAAGTTGGAGGTATTTCCAGTGCTGCTGTTTTTCCAAGGAAAATTCACACTGAAGTTGGGCAGAAGACTTGAGGTGACTGGAATGAGGCTCGAGCAGCTAGTCAGAGTAGATTAACCCTTTAGAGGTCCAGCTTAACCAGTTGACGAAATGCTTATCTATGTTAAACCTCTTGTTTCCCCAAAGAGGGAAGTCTGGTGAGAGAGTGGGGTCCCATTGGGAGTGATGTGCCCATCTTTTCCACACCTTCAGTGATGCAGCAATGGTAGGATGTTGTTTCATTTCCCTGGGGGTGGTACTGAACCTATGTGCTCTGTCCAGGGTGGTCCCTAGGGCTGCTTTCTCGCAATCCAACCACTTCAGTTGTGAGGGTTGTGATCCACCTCTAAAAGACTGCGACAGATGCATGAGCATGTGGGCATCATGCATTTGTGCAAAGTTTTGTTGGTAAAGTCCACCCTTGCTCGCATGCCTTGTCAGCTTCTAGTAGTTAAGGTGTCTGGGGCCAGCACCCCAGAAGAACTGCAAAATACTATTATGTAATGATTGGAAGTGCTCCGCCTTCAGTACTATAGAGAGGTTGTCCAACATGTACAGTATTTTGGGGGTTGCTATCATTTTGTAGGCATGAGCTCTGCCCCAGTGAGACAAATAAATTTGCTCCATCTGTCTAAGTCCTGAGCAATAGATGCCAGGAGAAGGGAGAAGTCAAGCTGGGTCATTGCTCCTGGGGACCAGGTAAAGTAGTAGTTATAGTCTTACTACATTAGGTTTTGAACTTGATAAAGCCAACACTGTACAGTGCTTTTTGCCACCACCCCTTGTGCTGCCAATTTCAGTTGCTTTGGTCTAAGTTTGAAACCAGCGGTGTATGAAGGAGACAAATAGCGCTTTACAACAATTGCTGAGTATTTGCTTTATCAAAGTAGATTATCTATTATGACACGGTGACTATAAAGAGAGTGCCTATAATCGGGAGTCCTGCTGCCTCGGGTCGAGGGGTGGGGGAGAGCAGCAATGGTCCACTGGACTATGATATCAGGGAATACTTGGACTGGGCACCACTGGAGCACCCAAAAATGGCTTAGGTTTTTGTTATGGGACTTCATCGGTCAGGAATGTGTTGGAGGCAGGATTTTTTTTCCGTGATACTATACCCAGCTCACACAAGTACATTCGATTTCTACATACAAGTCACTGTATCAATATTTTTACTTGCGTGAGTGCAATATCATTACAGCTAATTGTATGTATAAACTGAATTTAGTTGCCTGAGTTAAATGGTGGCTGGTAGTAGAGGCGAGAAGACAATAAGTGTTGGATGTCACCTCTGGGTTGGGATGCAGGGTGGGGTACAGCATAGTCCACTTGGCTACCAGATAATATTTGGAGGGAGGGTACCATTGGAGCATGAGGGAAGGTGATCTTGATGAAGCAGGGCTATTTCTGTTTATTTATGCTTTTTATGTTGTCTGGAATCCATTGGAGGAGACAGGGATGGGGTGACTGACATGGCTGGTGTCCCAAAGTAAAGTAAAAATATGTTATTTCATATATTGTCTGAGTACAAGTGGGGGCATGGCTATGACCACAGAAGTATTTAATGGGAAATATTAAAAAATTGGTGTTGTCACCCTTGTGTTCATGGAATTTATACCAGTTTTTGAATGTGGGTTGGGCAGAAGGGAGGAGAGTGTGCCGTGGGAGCAATAAAGGGGGCACAACAAGTATTTCTGTTTAAGGTGCCATTAGGTCTAAAACCAGCCCTGGATGCAGTTTTGAGAGCAGCAAAATCTCAAGACATTGTACAATAGCAGGAAAATCGGGTGTGCATCTACCCAGATCTCAGCTTCTCTGCAAAATCCCACAAGAAGGGTTTTGATGAACAAAACTCCAAGAGCTAGGGTTCCACCAGGTGCAATTGTTGCTGGCTAGACTCAGAATCATGTTTGGTGGAGAAACCTATCTCTATGTAGACTTGAAGGGAGCAGGCAAGTTACTCCTGAAAATTTGCCCTGAGTTTAACTCCCGCAGGGAAGGCACTGGGTCATGTACAGACTAATTGATTACAGCAAAAGAGGAGGAGGTAAGTGACACATTGAGGAATTGAGGTGAGGCACACCATAAATTTATTCTAGGTTATGCTGGGGTTGCTGGTAGTGTTCTCTTAACCTGGTCAAACTTAGGTAGATTTAGAAGGGTTTCAGGCAGTTCATTTAACCAGCCAGTGGCAGTAACAGTAAATGAATGCTTGCCCAGCTGAATATGCCAAAAAGGCAGTTCAAGGGGATTCTGAGCCATGCTGCTGGTGTTCTAAAGATTGATGGCAGAGTAGAAGCAGTGAGTTGGGGCTGGGGGAGTTAGGTCCAGTAGCACTTTCTCAGCTAGTGGACATGTTTGGACCTTAATTCTGCTTGGTAGGGGTAGCCAGTTATTTATTTATTTATTTATTTGTGAGAGTATTTATCCTCCTGGGCCACCTCTCTGCCTCGTTAGACCTGGCCTCCTTGCTGGGTATCCGTCCGCCGTCCGTCTCTCCCGGGACCGCTGGCACCCTGAAACACCTGCAGCTTACCCCTCACAGTGGGGTGGCAGGGAGCCACCTAACTTCCCACCCTCACAAATCCTGTTTGGGTGCCAGCTCCCAATGAACAGTCGCGGACGGCCCTCAAGCTGCGCGAGAGGTGCCACATTTTTCCATTGTTCACTCCACCCCCCCTTGCTGGAGCCGTGGGCGTGCAGTGATGCCGGTGGGGGCAGAGGCGCATGTGTCTACACGTCTCTTCCCCCAGGCATCTGCCCAGACTCATCCGATGCTGTCACCCTATGCCCTGACCCCTCCGCCAGGGGGCAATCGGCATCGGGAAATGAGGCTCCCCCCCTCCCCGGAGAAGGAGAGCAGTCCAACGGATGCTCTAACCTTCTGCCCGCCAACCCCGGTGACCCAAGCCTGTTCCAGATCATTGGCCGCCGGCGGAGCGCAACATAAGGTATGCAGCACCTCAGCCCTCAGCGCCACCGGACCGGCCGGTAGCCAGTTAGTTTGGGTGTAGAGGGTGCAGCCATGGGTGTGCTTGTCTGCACCAAACACAAAGCAACAAGTCTTATTACAGATCAGATTTATTCTGTTGAGAATTGAGTCACAGGCAGGTGTGTAGACAGAGATGCCATAGGCAGCTAGCGACTGTACTGAGCTTGCTACTGTGAGGCATCTGGCATCTGTACTGAGGTTCATCCGGTTACGGTGGAAGGCACTCAGTCTTCTGTTTACCTGGACACAAGGTGGTCAGTGTGGGAGCAAAAGATAAGGTATCATCCAGGATCACCCCAAGGTATTTAAACGTTTCCAACTGTTAAAGTACATGTCCAAGGTCATTGCAAATGACAAGGGGAGCACCTTTTTCTTCATTTGCGGACTTGTGAAGAGCATAGTCTTAGTTTTTTTGTGTGATTAAGAACCAGTTTGTTATGAGGCAGCCATCTTTCAAGGGTCTCAAAATTACCTTGGAGGATGGAGGTGAGGCTGCCAAGGTCAGGGTTCCTGGAATAGATGACAACATAGTCTGCATAGAAAAGTACATTTGCAGGCTGACAGGCATCAGGCAAGGGTTGATGAATAAGCTAAATAGCAGGGGGCCCAGAATGGAGCCCTGGGGAGTGCCATTGAATACATTCCTAATATCTGACAAGGAGCCCTCTATCTTCACATGTTTGGTACGATTAGTGCGATAACTCTGGAACCAGGTGACTGTGTCTAGTGACAGGCCTAGGCCATGGAATTTGCTGAAAAGGAGCTTATCATTGACAGTTCAAAGGCTTTTGTCAAGTCGATATAAATGATGCCAGCCTTGTCTCCATTGTTAAGGGCCTCAAAGATGAAGTTGGAATACTTAGTGCTGTATTGGTGCTATGTTTTGTGCAAAATCCATGCTGTTGGGGACACTGTATTTCTTATTTTTCAAGGTGTGAAACAAGTTGATCGGACACTATTCTCTTCAGAGGTCTGATCTGAACATGGAGGAAGGGTATGGAAACTGGCCTGTAATTGGCAAGGTTAGAATGATCTCCGCTGTTAAAGACTGGTGTAACCAGCACAGATTTCCACTTGATTGGAAACTGGGAGTAGTGCAGAGAGAAGTAAAAACTTTTGGAACTGGGGTAGGAGAGTTCCTCAACAACCAGGGCAAATAGCTTCATGTCAATTGAGTCACCCCCGATTCTGGTTTTACCTAGCACCTTTCTTATATAATTAGAGATATCCCTTACTAAAACAAGTTTAAAACAGAATTTAGGATATCCTAGCTTGGGATCCAGTGACTGGGTGTCAGCAAGACCAGGACCTCGATTGGAGAGCAAGGTTTGCTCAGCGGGGATAACAGAGCTAATGTCAGTTAAGGCAACTTTGAATTTGTTGGCAATTTTGCTGGGATCAAGTACCTCATGCCCATCAATCTTAAGCATTTTTGGTGTGGTTTTGTAACCTTTACCAAGGAGCGCTGAGACATTCTCCCAGAATTGCCCAGGTCATGCCTGAAAATAGGCAGGTTTCTTGCCTAGCGCACTTACCCGGTCATCAAAAGCTAATAAATAAATCTTTTACCATTGCTCCAATTCTGGGTTTGCTGGGCCTTGCTGTAGCTGGATTTGCCCAATTGAAGCCTAGTAGTGCTTTTATTCCTTGATTCCTTGTGTTTTTATAGAAGGATGGGACTTAGACTGCCTGGCCAACATCCACAGATTATCCCTCTCTCTCATGAGGGCAAGGAGTTCTGGGGTGATCTATCCAGAGAATGTACCTCTAACTTTGTGCTTTTTGATGGTTTCAAATTTATTGCAAGCAACTGTGAATTCTATGACAAGGAATTCTAGGGCTGGGGGGCACTAGAGAGCCACACTACAGAATGGACGTGTTTCACACCAGCTCTTCCCACCTTACAGTTTCTACAATCTAATTTTATTTTAATCTGCAAAAAGCATATATCTCGACATAGACCAATCTCTGGTACCTATAGGTCATTTCTTGGCAGCATGGGTTGTACTAAAGTGGCAGGAGGAGCGAGTCAAAGATCCGGAGCACCTGTGCAGCAGGCCCCAACTGAAGCTCCAAGCACCTCTTAGCCCATTGACCCACAGAAGATGGGCAACTCTTCCCTCCATGGGACTCAGTCCTCAAAGCTGTCCATGAAATGGACAGCAAGATTGAAAAAATCTTGGAGAGAATGGCCACCCAGGATGCTAAAATAGAAGTGGTTGCCACCTCAGCTAAAGAAACTGACGATCGCTCTCAGAAAACTCTTTTTCTGTGGTTACTAATCTGATGCAGTTCCACCTACGGGCTTGTTTACAGTCACTTGAGAATGGGGCTAAAGCGATGAATATACGGCTGATTGTTCTCCCCAAAGGAGTAGAGGGTGAAAAGATTTTACAGTTTATGCGTGCTTGGCTGAAAGCTACTCTACAAGTCTCTGACCTTTAGGATGGCTTTGACCTTCGTTGAGCTTACCGTATTAATCTAGGCACCCCACATAGTACTTGCCCACAACCTCGTACCATATGTTGATTACAGCTGGACCCGAGATTCGCGATGTTCTACTTGTTGCAGCCAGGACCCTCCATCCTCTAAAACATGAGGGTCAGGACATTCAGATTTTTCCAGAATGGGCATTTGTGACCCAAAATGAGAGGAAACAATTTGACAGCATTAGGCAACAGCTCTGAGGCCCGTGAGATGTGCACTCGTTGCTGGCACTGGCGTGACTCCGGGTCTAGTAAGGTGGGAAGACCTACCAGTTTGGGGATCATAAAGATGCCAGTAAATGGGCACTTAAAATCGCAGCAGAATTTCAAAGTGCACCAGCACACCAAGAGACTAAGGACTTGGATACCTGAGATGGGGATCTGTGAGTAGTAACCTCATGGTATCCAGTGGTGATGCCACAAACACTGTTCTTTAGCGTGCACTTTTTTAGACTTGAGCAGTTAATGACTGGCTCTCTGTTTTATTCTGTTTTTTCCCCACAACAAAACCGGCGTGTGTTTTTCTGACTGTTTATTTCTCTGCTTGTTGAATCTGTTTATGGTTCCTACCTACGTATCTCTGTCTTAAATTTACTTAAGATGTATCCATGTCGCTTAAGAAAGTAGTTTTAAGACACTGGAGGGACCAATCTGAAATCACGTATGGTAAATGATTATCTGAGCTCCTTGTGAACCTCAAAACGGAAAAGGCTATTGCAAGCTTAAATAATAGATTAGCAAGGTTTAAGAAGATATGGGACCCCTTACATACTTTATTCTCTATCTAAAGCTTCTCCTAGTGAGGGTCTTTGTACCTAGTGTATTCTATTATTATTGTGATCTCTGTGCTGTGGGGTTGGTAGGAAATAGGGTTAGACCAATGCTGTATTAGAGGGGTGGGGAATATAGATGTGGAAGGGGAGGGGGTGTGACAGATTCAATTTGCTGTGTATTGCCAATGTATAATGTACCTGTACTCGAAGATCTGTCATGTATGGTAAAATTATTAATAAACTTTAAATGGAAAAAAAAAATTTACTTAAGATGGCAGGCAGCACACGTTTAGTGGCTTGAGCAGCAAATGTAGCTGCAATAAAAGTGAGGGTACTGGACTTCAGGAGGGCTGACTTTGGCAAGATGGGAGAGTGCCTTAGAAAAACACTAGCAAATAGGCTAGAAGGAGGGGGGGAGCAACAATGGGGAAACATCAATACTGCCATCACAAAGGCAATAAGCCTTTGTGTGAAGCAAATAAATCAAAATGAAAGGAAAAGCCACTATGGTTCTCAAAAGAGGTGGCGGGGAAGGTCAGGGAGAAAAAGATAGCATTCAGGAAGTATGAGGAAACACAGAAGGAGCAGGACAGAGAGCTGTACCAGTTAAGGCAGAAGGAAGCAGAGAGGGAAGTCAGAATAGCAAAGGCCCAAACTGAGGAAAAGATAGCCAACTCAGTTAAGAATGGGGATAAAACCTTTTATAGGTACATCAGGGAGCGTAGAAAGGCAAAGGGAGGGATAGTGAGGCTGAATAGAATGGACGGTGGGTGGGCTGAGAGGGACAGTGAAAAAGCAGGGATACTGAACGAATATTTCTGCTCAGTATTCACAAATGAGGAGGAGGGGAGGTGCCTAATCCAATTAACAGGAGCACTCTGGATAGGGGGGTCGATCCCAGTCCTTTCACAGAAGAAAGGGTTCTGAAAGAACTCCTAAAACTTAAGGTGGACAAAGCAATGGGACCTGGTGGAATTCAGCCCAGAATTCTAAAAGAATTAAGGGGAGAACAAGTGAAACCACTGACTACCCTTTTTAACAAATTATGTGAGGATGGTGTGGTACCTGAGGACTGGAGGAAGGCGGATGTGATTCCCCTTCACAAAAGTGGGAGCAGGACAGAGGCAGGAAACTACAGACCTGTCAGTTTGACCTTTGTGGTAGGGAAAGTGATGGAATCACTTCTGAAGGCAAGAATTGTTGAGTACCTAGAGGCCAGTGGGGCACAGGACCCAAGGCAGCATGGGTTCACAGCAGGAAGGTCGTGTCTGAAGAATCAAATTGATTTCTTTGACTGGGTGACAAAAGTAGTAGACCAGGGAGGGGCTGAGCCTGTGGACATGACCTACCTAGACTTTAGCAAGGCATTTGACACAGTCCCACACAAAAGATTAATAGTCAAATTAACCAACCTGGAAGTGGGTCCCAGGGTGGTAGCCTGGGTAAAACATTGGCTGGACAACAGGACACAGAAGGTAATTGCAAATGGAGTCCACTCTGAAGAAAGAGGGGTTACTAGTGGGGTACCGAAGGGTTCAGTACCGGGTCCAGTCCTTTTAATGTCTTTATAAGTAACATTGCAGAGGGACTGGAAGGAAAAATATGCCTCTTTGCAGATGACACAAAGATCTGCAACAGGGTTGATACACAAGGAGGCGTGGAAAGGATGAGAAGGGATTTGGCAAGGTTGGAGGAATGGTCAGAAGTATGGCAGCTTGGATTCAACGCAAAGAAGTGCCAAATAGTGCACCTTGGAAACAAAAACCCAGGGGAAGTTTACACAATGGGCCGGGGAGAGGTAGTAACAACAACACAAATGGAAAGGGACCTGGGGATAATCATATCAGATGACCTTAAGGTTAGCAAGCAATGTGAGAAGGCAGTAGGGAGGGCTGGGGAAACTGGGATGTATAGGGAGAGGCATCACCAGCAGAAAACAGGAAGTAGTTATCCTCTGTACAGACAGTTGGTGAGACCCCATCTGAGTACTGCGTCCAGTTCTGAGACCCCATCTCCTCAAGGACATAGACAGGATAGAAGCAGTCCAGAGGAGGGCAACTAAAATGGTACAGGGTCTGCAAGAGAAGCCATATGAGGAGAGACTAAAGGATCTTAATATGTATACCCTTGAGGAAAGGAGGGAGAGGGGCATGATAGAAACTTTTAAGTACCCCAGTAGAATCAACAAAGTCCAAGACGGTAGCATCTTTCAGAAAAAGAGATGTGCAAGAACAAGGGGACACAATTTGAAGATTGGGGGGGGGGAGTTCAGGGGCAATGTGAAGAAGCATTTTTTTCTTTACAGAGAGGGTGGTGGACACATGGAACAGCCTTCCTGAGGAGGCTGTGGGGTCTGAAACTGTGGGAGAATTCAAGAATGCATGGGACAGACATAAGGCAATTTTTGTGGGGGGTAGGAAGAAATAGACAGTTGGTTAGGATCTGCAGCTTATCCTGTAGGTAGGGAAATGGGCAGACTAGGTGGGCCAAGCGGTCCTTATCTGTCGTCAAAGTCTATGTTTCTAATGCAGTTGATATACCAGGATGAGGAATTTTATTTTTCCAATGCTTTTGAGTTCTGAACTAATATTTTCATTACAGTAGGGACACTTTTTCATGCTGCATGAGCCGCTAATTCTGTCTATTGAAGTCAGCACTAAGTTTTGGTTACTTAGAAATATGTTTATGCTTAAGGTTGAAGTCTGTACATTCATAAATGAAAGCGAGGGAAGCTATGGTTGTGAAGCTTATCAAATCTCTCATATGTTTTTAGCCTTTTTCCAAGTTGTGGATGTACCCCTAGATGGCGTTATCCCAGGGGCTACTACCCCTGCCTGATTTGCCGCTAACAGGTTGAGGGGCCTGGATCCAATGGCGGGTGCCTCCACCCAGAGGTCAGGGTTTGCAATAGTTAAACTAACTTGGTCACAGCCCTCTGGGACACTGCAACCCCCCTTTCTTCCCACTAGTGGCCCACACAATATATCAGAATTACCTTCACAGTATACACTTACCCCCAGGTCTGGTTCCGCACTGGGACCTCCTGTGAAATAAGATACAGTGCAACAATCACAGTACAGTACTTTAACATAGACAAATACCTCAGGCAGTATAACTTTGTTGAAACAAGCAGCTCTGATTTATTTAGGGGATATAACAAGGACAGGGGGAAATCAGGTTAATTAGCTTATCACTTTACTATCTACCTATGGCTCTGTGCACAGGCCTATCCCTACCAGTTACTGTCCCTGGGTACCCAAGCCCTAGTGGCTAGTCCAAACCGTAGCAGCTGGTAGGGCCCTTTACACAGTGAAAAGAAAAATTAGCTTAAACAGTCAGCAGTACAGTGATTCCATTTGGATTTAATGTGGCAATTCAACAGGGAGCGACCCTGAATTAGTACTCACAACCTCCAAACAAGATAGGGTCCTTCAACGTCAGCAGGGCTACTTTTGAGCTCCACGAGACTCTTCACACATTTATATGGTAAAAAAAAGAAAGTACTATACCAGGCAGGCTGCTTCTCTATCCCGATACAATTACTGCACAATACCCGAGAACACACAGCAGATTCAGTTCCTGACAGACCAAGTGCAATTCAACAATTTCTTCAGTCTTCTACAGGGTGAGCCTGGTTTCTACTCTTCAGAGATCCTTTGATTCTTTTCACAGGACTGATTCAGTCCTAACAAGCAGTTACACAAGCTGCAGACTGGAACTCTGGGCCTTACACACGTTTTTTGACTGAAACTGTGCACTGAAGGAGCACAGGGTTTTTTCCCTTCACTGCCAGATCTAAAACTGAAACTCCAACAGACAAAACCGGGCACTTCCTTTGAGTTCCTCCCAGTTCTTGACTGGATTGGCTGTCACTCACAATAGACTGCTGCTGTTGGTCCAAAAAGGCACCGAAGTCTAAACTACATCTCCCAGAGTCACTGCCCATACAATCCTCTTGTGGCTGGCTCAGATTATGAGTCCAAGTTCTGATTCGTCCAAGGCACCATTTTAGAGCTAGCTTACCCCACACTGATTGGTCCAGTTCAGCAGTTCAAAACCAGAATGGGGAACTAGGCAGACACAGTTCTGACTGCAAAGAAAGCAGGTTAGACAAACTGTATTTATTATTACTGTAAATGATTTCTGCAAACAGTTACATCTTTCAGATAGGTTCCTTTGCACTCCTAGTGACTGCAAAATGGAGTGAATTGGCAGCAGCTCGAGTGGTACTCAATCAGAGAAGCACACAGTCCCCCATACAACTAATTATGTCTGCAAGCAGACAGCTCTTAAGAGACAGTACCAGAGGCTCTAAAACACTCACTGATAAATGGCTTAAATGCCAAACACCATTCAGGCTTGGAGCATTCAAGCAAGCTCCTGAAGTCTTTTGGGAACCCCATTTGCAGGGGGTTACACCCTTCCTGGTTTGGGAAAGCTTGACGTCCGCGCCAAGGCAAGTCACTAAGTTTCAACTGCAACCATATACATTTGCATTAGGCTCACACATGTAATCATCAGTCAATATATCATTTTACCAAGAACACATTTCTGAAACATTGCAGTACGCCACTCTTTACACAGTATTACACACACATTGTACCATAACTCAAGTTATTACCTCTTGTACATGAAACCTGAAGAGAGGGGCCCTTCCCTATCAGTTACCTTGGGCTGGATGGGGCAAGGGCACCATACTTAGAGGGCAACACAAGTAACTTGAGTTAGCACTGATGCTCAGTTTGGGCAATGAGCTCGGGACACATACACTGCTTTATGGACAACATTGAGAGGCAAGTCCACAGGCCTCCCAAGTGAATCATAACTGAGGTGCACCACAGGCTTTACAGCTCGACCAGTCTTTCTAGGGGAACTGTTACAGTCTCTGCACTCTGAGCCTCATTTTCAGCATTGTCCTCACTTGTCAGGAGTCTCCATGGGGGTAGAGAGGCTAGAACTTGGGGCACTTTCAGCTCCAGGAGTTACAGTTTCTGAGTCCACAACATTTGGCTCGCATGGAGAGCTTTTGGACACTGGCAGTGGACTGTCAGGGCACTCAAAATACTCTTCTTGTTCGGTGTATCACCAGTCTGCCCCAATCTATCATTTTCTCCCTGAAAGCTCAAACAGTTCAACCATGCACAATGATTCCATTTCATCTGATCTGATGCTTTGCACTTCACTTTCTGGGAGCATTGGCTCCAGGGATGAAGCTGGGGGCTTAGACAGTCCAGAAGGCCCAGCTTTGTCTCCAGTATTGACTAGGGATTGCCTCAAACAATTGACTCAGTTCGTAAGAAGGATAGTATTCAAAGTCACTCTCACTTTCTTCTGATATGGACTGACAGTCATGCTCAACTGGGACTTGTGCAGGGGAACACTTTAACTCTGCTTCTGTAGGTGCAGACTTCCTTGATCTTTTCTTAGCAGCAGCTCTAGTCACTGGTCCAGAGGGGGCATCTTCTAGGGGCTCAGACTCAATCAGGATTTGTCCAATGGGCAGTAAATGATTTCTATGCATTGTTTTTACATCTTTGAATTATTCTCAGGCCTTACTTTGTACACTGGCAGATCATCTAGTTTGCCCACTACAATGTGAGGGAGATGGTGCCATCTGTCAGCAATCTTGTGTTTGCCATGCAGTCCCAGATTTCTTAGCAATACCCGATCTCCCTCCTGGAGTTCCTGTGCTTTCACCTTTTATCATACCTTTCTTTGTTGGCCAGATTTCTTTGGCAGCCATGGTTTGAGCCAGTTGGTACGCATGAGTTAGCTGGGCCTTTAACTTTGCACATACTGTAAATAGTTGTCAGCTTGAACCCCATCAGAGAGACCCCAAAACACACATCTACTGGTAGTCGAGCTTCTCTTCCAAACATCAGGCGGTAGGGGGAGAATCCAGTGGCATCACTTTTGGTGCAGTTATAAGCATGTACCAGGGTGCTAATTTGTTGGCTCCATCTAGGCTTGTCCTTTGGGTGCAGGGTGCCTAGCATATCTAGCAAAGTGCGGTTGAAACGTTCAGGCTGTGGGTCCCCTTGGGGGTGGTAAGGAGTGGTTCTGGACTTTCGTACTCCCCACAGAGAAAGCATCTCTTTGATCAGACGACTCTCAAAGTCTCTCCCTTGATCAGAATGGATTCTTTGTGGAGCCCCATAGTGAACAAAAAAGTTTTCTACAAGTACTTTGGCCACAGTGGATGCTTTCTGGTCTTTGGTGGGGAAAGCTTGGGCATATCTCGTGAAATGGTCAGTGACCACCAGCACATTACTGATATTTCTTTGATCTGACTCCAAACTCAGAAAATCAATACAGACCAGCTCCATGGGTGCACTGGTGGTGATGTTAACAAGGGGGGCAGCCCTCTGGGGCAAAGCTTTCCTCTGTAAGCAGCGACTACAAGTTTGAATGTGTTGCTCCACATCAGCCCCCATCTTAGGCCAATAGAATCTGGATCTCACCAAGTCAAGTGTTCTGTCTATACCAAGGTGCCCCATGTGGTTGTGCAAGGACCTCAGTACTGAGTCTCGAAGGCAGTGGGCAGCACTAGTTGTTGTTTGTCTACTTGTCCCCTCTGTCTACTGTTTCTCTGTATAACAGTTTATTGATCAGTTTCAACTTAGGACCTTCTTTGTATAACAGTGCAGTTCTCAAATCAGTGGAGCGTAATTTGGACACATCTTTTCCTGAATAGAGGGCTTCTAAAGCTGCTTTGATCATGGGATCGATGGATTGAGCCCCGAATACTGTCATTGTCCAGCTGAGGCAGTGCACCAATGTCTATTGCAGAAAAGTGGCAATAAGCAGCAGGTATGCAATTCCAGAGGGTCCCAAGCAATCCACCATGCAGTCCACTGCGTCTCGTGACATTTGTTCCTCCCTGTCAAACTTCCGCAGAGTGCCCGATGTCAGGTTCTGCCAATCGGACCCAATCATTCTGGGGAACAGGCCTCCGGGAGAGAGCATCAGCATCTATGTGGTTCAGACCTGCTCGGTATTCGAGAGCATAGTCATATGTAGATAATGCAGAAAGCCACCTATGGCCAGTGGCATCCAACTTAGCTGAGGTCTGCACATAGGTCAAAGGATTATTGTCAGTTTTTACTAGTATTTTAGCCCCATACAAGTACTCATGGAATTGGTCAACAATAGCCCACTTCAAAGCTAGGAACTCTAACTTATGTACAGGATAGTTCTTTCGGATGGGGTCAGGCTTCTACTGGCAAAGGCCACTGGTCTCAGGCCATTCTCGTGCTCTTGGTACAACACAGCCCCCAACCCTTGCAAGCTAGCATCAGTGTGCAGGACGTAAGGTTTTCTTGGATCGGCATAGGCCAGCACTGGAGCATGGGTAAGTTGATATATGATCTCATGAAAAGCAGTCTCACTAATCAGGAGTCCAGCGGGCCCCAAATACTTCACCGGATGAAAATACACTCTTTCAGTCTTGAGGACGCTGACTTTTGGTATTTTTTGTGGGTTGGGGATACCCTTGAGTAAGGTTAAGTAAAGGGCGGATCACCTTGAATAGTCCTTGATGAAGTTACCGATAATAACCACAGAGAATCCCAGAATCTTTGCAGTTCTTTAGATTTTTGGCTGTGGCCAGGTGGTCAAGGCCTCAACTTACTTGGTCGGCCCTCATCTCTATGGATACCAAGTGTGTCCCACATACTTTACTGATGTTTGAAAGAATTGACACTTATCAATGGACAGTTTAAGGCAAAGTCCTCCAGTCGGTCCAATACCTTAAATAATCTGCTCATGTTCCCTCCAGTGAGCTGCCAAACACAATAATATCATCTAGGTATACCAGGCACTGTAGTAAGTTCATGTCCCCACTGCACGCCCATCAATCGCTGAAAGTGGCTGGGGCACCTGAAATCCCTTGAGGCATCCTCTCAGAATTCATAGAAGCCAAGAGGACAGATAAAGGCTGTCTTCTCACGGGCCTTCAGCCATCGGATCTGGTAGTACCCACTGCGGAAACCAGCACAGAAACCACTTGATCCCGCTTAGGTCCAGCATCCTGAATGCGGGCATTGTGTACTGATCAGGGATAGTCCACTGTTTAAGGTGCGAGCATCCCACACATCCTTACTGTTCCATTTCTTTTTCCTCACTACCACAATTGGGGAAGCATAAGGGCTTTGGATTCTTGTATTACACCAGTAGCTACTATTTTTGCAGATGCCGGCTCTCACATCATCTATGTCAAGAAAGTTGTATGCCGAGACCTCTCATCAAATGGTCTTTCGTCATGCAGCTGGATATTGTGCTCAGCCCTTGCACTTGATCTCAGCCCCATTCCTTTAAAGAAAACACCTGGTCTCTCTGGGCAAGCTTCTCACTGATCCTCACTTTCCATTCAGCTGGCAACGGGAGTCAAATCAAACAAGTTGTATGCCATTTGTCATTCTTCTCGAACTCTTGCTGCTGGGTAGCACTGCAGTGTCTGCACAATGCACATTAGCCAGGATGCAACCTCTATTTACCCAATGTCTCTTTCAGACACATTATGAACTTGGACCATTACCTCTTCTGGCATAAGCATGGGCTCTAGCGGGCAAAATACTAGGCTTGACCAGCGGTCCCTCTGGCAATTTTCCATCGCTTGGTGCATCCAACATTAATATTTTATTCTTAACATCCTTTCTGACACGGACCTCTCCCTGTAAGGTACACTGGGCATTTGGCGCCAGGATCAGAGACTCAGGATCCTCTTCATACAATTCCAACCGGTTCCTCTGGTTCTATTTTTCTCAGATCTCTCTGTGCCTCATAGGCCTTCTTAATTAAAGCTGAACTCTTAAAGCTCTACTAGTTTTTGACCCCTGTTTTTCATAACACAACTGTGTCAGCCTTCCTAACATATCAGCATTTGTTCCAATCAACAAAGGGACACCATCATACAGTCCAGTGGGGGACACACTAAGGCTAGAGTCTCTACTTGTTCGGCCACTCCAGCCACGGAGGTGGGGAAAGACAGCCAAATTCGATATACCCGGAATAGGGTAGGCCTTCACTTAACCCCCATACTGCAGTCCTTCTAATGGTTGTAAGGGCACGCCTGACAAATGCTTCATACCAATCCTGGAACATAATTGTCACTTGGGAGCCACTGTCTAACACAGCTTGTAGACACTCCATTCACCTTTACAGTGGTCTCCATGAGGGACCCACTATCTGGACCAGTCTGGAGATGCGACAGGGGGCCTGGGCAACTGACTTTGCCACAAAAGGACGTGAGTTAGCATTTTTGGTGCCCTCACTGGGATCATTTGGCACCTCTAACCACTGATTTGTTCTCCAAGCTCTCCTTGTAGCCTATATGCAACTTTGTCAGTGTCTTTTGGGACCGGCATTCCCTTTTCATGTGCCCATCCTTCCCACACATAGCAAACATACTTGGAGTTTGAGCTGGCCGAGGCGCCACACTGGGAGCCAGGGCGGGGTATTACTAACTGGAAACCTTGGTGCCATCTCTGTCTGTGGTGGATAAGCATTTGGAGACATCTTCGTCAGTTTTTCCATCCATGGTCAAGGAATTGAGTTTGGAGCTGTTATCTGCAGGAGATACATGCGATGGGTACCTCACCCCATAGCAGATGCAGTCGGATATAGGTCAGGGCCTGCATTTGCAGGTATGCAATTTCCTAAAGGGACTGTTTTGAATTCTCGGACCTCTCTCAACAGTTCGCTCCCCATTGTGGCTGCATATCTTTTTCCTTGTCAGAGCACTTCATTGACTGCCAACCTCTGCCCCTGAACTTCACTCTTCTTGATGGGCCAGCCTCAGTCACTCGGGTCGAGAGCCAGCTATTGGTGCAGGTCCCTCCCGAGGTCGCGCTTTTCTCGACTCCTCTATTTCTCTCATTAACTCATCATAAGGAGGGTGGGGATTCCAGCGAATTTGCCAGGCGTGAACTGAAGCAACAGCAGTTCTGAGAAGGGGGCAGACTTATGATCCTGTCCAGCCTGGTTCGGTCCAGTTCAATCGGCTGGCAAACTACCCTTTCTGAGGCATTCTTGCAACAATTTTCCAGCCGAGATACATACAGACAACAACCGCCTTGGTACTGTGTGTGCATTTTACTCCACCATAGGTCCTCATCAGAATCTGGCTCCCCATACACATTCTCCAAGGCCTCAAGATAGGCCTGTGCAGTCACTTCAGGGTTACTGGCCCGCTTAGCGTGGATGGTAGCTAGGCAGGACCCGGAGGCTCTCACCAACCCTCTTTCGCTGCTTCCCGAGCATTGCCATTCTAGCACTTGGGGCAACATAGTTCATCTCAGGTCTCCCAGTCATCCTCCCTTGGGGGTGGGAGGTGCCAGAGAAGATCCTCAACCTCGGTAAGAGTCTGGACTAATGGCAGGTGCAGAAATAGAGTCTGCATTGGTTCAGCCACCATACGGGTACTGGAGCGGAGAGGGGTATTGGGGAGGAACACCCTAGGTGGTAAGAGAATAGTTTTTCAAGTCCTCCACAGTTTTCCTCTTCCCCAGCAACCATTTAGCAAATTCTCCTCAAAAGTTTCCAGACAGTGGTGGGGGCTCATTCCCCACCGGTCTTTACTGTACTTAGTTTATCACTCTCCAGGCAGTGAGGGCTCCTCTGGGGTAATGGTCTGTGGCACTCTTTGAGCTATCTATGGGATCCTTAAACTCTACTAGCCAGGAAAGTGGGTGAGCAGATTAGCATGTCGACTCCACCACCATCAGGGTTTTGTAAACCTTCCACCTTGGAAAGTACTCCTGTACAGTGTCCGTATTGATACCCAGGGGATGTCCAGGATAAGCATAGCATTTTGGGGTCAATCTCCTCCCAGTACACCACCCACCAGCCGCGTTGCACAGCCACTTCTGTCGGGCACCCATTTTTTTTCTTAACAGTGGTTCGTGAATATGGCCACCAGAGGACACACAATCCCAGCGGTGAGCTTCCAAGATGTAACCCCTAGATGGCTGCTATCCCAGGGCTACTACCCCTGCCTGATTTGCCACTAACAGGTTGAGGTGCCTGATCCACTGTGGTGCCTCCACCCAGAGTCAGGGGTTGCAATAGTTAAACTAACTTGGTCACAGCCCTCTGGGACACTGCAACCCCTTTCTTCCCACTAGTGGCCCACACAATATATCAGAATTACCTTCACAGTATACACTTTACCCCAGGCCTGGTTCCGCACTGGGACCTCCTGTGAAATAAGATACAGTGCAACAATCACAGATACAGTACTTTAACATAGACAAATACCTCAGGCAGTATAACTTTGCTGAAACAAACAGCTCTGATTTATTTAGGGGGTATAACAAGGACAGGGAAATCAGGTTAATTAGCTTATCACTTTACTATCTACTCTATGGCTCTGTGCATTAGGCCTATCCCTACCAGTTACTGTCCCTGGGTACCCAAGCCCTAGTGGCTAGTCCAAACCGTAGGCAGCTGGTAGGGCCTTTCACAGTGAAAAGAAAAATTAGCTTAAACAGTCAGCAGTACAGTGATTCCATTTGGATTTAATGTGGAACTAACAGGGAGGGCGACTTGAATTAGTACTCATGACCTCAAACAAGATAGGGTCCTTCAACGTCAGCAGGGCTACTTTTGAGCTCCACGAGACTCTTCACACATTTATATGGTAAAAAAAGAAAGTACTATACCAGGCAGGCTGCTTCTATCCCGATCGCAATTACTGCACAATACCCGGAGAACACACAGCAGATTCAGTTCCTGACAGACCGAGTGCAGTTCAACAATTTCTTCAGTCTTCTACAGGGTGAGCCTGGTTTCTGCTCTTCAGAGATCCTTGATTCTTTTCACAGGACGGATTCAGTCCTAACAAGCAGTTACACAAGCTGCAGACCGGAACTTGGGCCTTACACACGCTTTTTTTGACTGAAACTGTGCACTGAAGGAGCACAGGGTTTCTTTTCCTTCACTGCCAGATCTAAAACTGAAACTCCAACAGACAAAACCGGGCACTCCCTTTTAGTTCCTCCCAGTTCTGACTGGATTGGTTGTCACTCAATAGACTGCTGCTGTTGGTCCAAAAGGCGCTGAAGTCTAAACTACATCTCCCAGAGTCACTGCCCATACAATCCTCTTGTGGCTGGCTCAGATTATGAGTCCAAGTTCTGATTCGCTCAAGGCACCATTTTAGAGCTAGCTTACCCCACACTGATTGGTCCAGTTCAGCAGTTCAAACCAGAATGGGGAACTAGGCAGACACAGTTCTGACTGCAAAGAAAAGCAGGTTAGACAAACTGTAATTTCATTATTACTGTAAATGATTTCTGGCAAACAGTTACATCTTTCAGATAGGTTCCTTTGCACTCTAGTGACTGCAAAAATGGAGTGAATTGGCAGCAGCTCGAGTGGTACTCAAACAGAGAAGCACGCAGTCCCCCCATACAAACTAATTATGTCTGCAAGCAGACAGTTCTTAAAGAGACAGTACCAGAGGCTCTAAAAACACTCACTGATAAATGGCTTAAACGCCAAACACCATTCAGGCTTGGAGCATTCAAGCAAGCTCCTGGAAGTCTTTTGGGAACCCCCATTTGCAGGGGGGTTACATGGACATAGTAACTTTCATGTTACATAATGTCTTCCTTTAACCCGCAGTGTTGTTACAGTTCCGCATATCCTGCGAGGCTCAGCTTATGAGTTACATATCTGGGGATTTATTCCTGTTAAGCAAAGATAAGATTCCCCCTTATGCAGTATCAGCTCTGTATCTTAAGTACTCCTGATGTTAAAAGGAGTCGTTTATTACCACTTGTGGTGATCTGCAATTGTGATGTATTTACAGACGCATTATGCTGTATGGCATGTTTTATTGAAAACTCAATAAAAACAAAGTTAAAAAGATAAAAAAGAATTCTAGGACTGAATCAATATCAGGGATGGCATCAACGAAACTCCGATCTAGTTGGGCCACATATTTATTTTTTTATTAGAACATCAGTTTAACAACCTTTGAGCCAGAGGCTCATTTACAAAGGTACCTCGTCACAGTGAGGACAAAACAGTGCAAGAAACAAACATCAAGGCAGACAAAAATCTGAGTACATTTAGGAATCAGCCAAAAATACAGGCATTTGTCAAACACAGTATACAACAGGCTTACATGTGAGCTTTACAGAGTAGACAATATACAGTAGTTGCATGGAGATTGATTCAGTGGGCAGATAAAGGTAAGGCTGGGTGGAAGACATCAGAAGAGGAGTGTGGGAAGATAGTAGCAAGTAAAGGTAGAGCTGGACAGAAGGTCAGAGAGCGGCTCAGCGAGCTTTGTCTGGAAGGATAGGCTGAGGTTTAGAGGCAGGTACAGCTGCGGTTGAGAGCAGGTGATTTCTAAGGCTAGTTTTAAAATAAGATAACGAGGCGCATCAGTGATTCTAGCAGGGAGGGCGTTATACCAACAGGTGGGGCTCTGTAGGGTAAGCCCTTGACCTTGAGAGGTTTCTCGCCGTATAACCAGTGCAGTTTATGGGATATGGTATGCACTGTAGGGTTGCACGGTGGATAGTGGTTGACAGACCCGTGGGGATAGCCTAAGGAGTGATTTTTGTTAGGAGGCAGGTTTGCATTTGAGGCGCTCATCTAGGTTGGTAGATTAGCCATGGTGTAAAGACGGCAAGTGTGGGGTTAGACTAGAGCCCCAGTTATGAGCCTGCAGGCCTTGTTTAAGGTGAGGCGGATCTTGTGCAGGGCAGTCTGGTCTGCTGCACCATACACAGGTAGGCCATAGTCTACACAGAGATAGAACAGAGGATGTGACTGTAAGTCGGAGGGCATCCGTGGGGAGGCAGTTTTTATGACGATAGAGGATACCCAGCCGAGTGTTAGAGGCTGAGGCAAGGCAGAGATGTGGGCATGAAAAGAGAGGGCAAGGTCAAAGGTTATACCTAGGTATTTATAAGAGTGAACTAGCTCAACAGGGAGTTTAGAGGTGGAGGGACTGTGAGAGGATAGTTACTGGATTTATTTTGGGTGTGGGCAAAGAGCATGGTTTTGGTTTTCTTTAGATTAATTACGAGCCCTGTGCTCAGTAAACCAGGCTTCAAGGCCATTGTAGGATTCCTGCAGAGAATCCCAGTGAGATGGGATTACGGTCAGAGGCAAAGAGCAGCATCATCCGTAGAGGAAGGATTTTACCAGTACATACACTGGGCAGGGAGTTGAGAAAAGGAAAAGAGCAAGGGCTCAAGAATGGAGCCCTAAGGGACTCCTGAGCGGATAGGGCAGGTGCTGGAAAAGTTCCCTGCTGATTTCACACGCTGTGAGCGGGCCGACAAGTAGCTGGAGCACCATGAAACAGCCCAGTGGCAAAGCCTGAGTGACTAAGGTAGTTAGTAGGAGGGGTGGGAGACAGTATCAAAGGCTTTGATAAGTCAGTGAACACTGCACCTGCTAGGGAGCCAGAGTCCAGTGAGGTGTGAAGAAAGTCAGAGAACTCCAGGAGGGCAGTATTGGTGCTGTGGTCGCTCTGAAACCATGTTGTTCTGGGCAGAGGATGCTATATTTATCGAGGTATTCAGAGATTTGGATGGCCACAATTTTCTAAGGCCCTAGAGAGAGGAGAGGATTGAGATAGGTTGATAATTGCTAGGAGGGTCCTATCACCACCCTTGTGTATTGGGGTGACAGTAGCTATCTCCAGGCAGAGGGAATTGCCCTAGGCAGAGGGATTTGTTAAAGAGGCTGGTGATTGGTGAGATAACCAGATCCAGAACCTGGACGGAGAAGACTGGGATCAAGGGAGTCATTGCCAATTGTGTTACCTCTTTAAGGGCCTTGAGTAGGTAAGGTCTGGACTTCCTGGGTAGTGACTCATGTGCAGGTAGAGCAAGGGTAATGGGAGAATAGGGACAGGCCTTGGAGGGAGGGGGGAGTGAAGAAATTATCAGGAGCACCGGGCTAAGGTCTGTGAAAGATTTGTTGAGGTGTGGTTGGCACAAGACAGGGTCTGAGGAGACCAATCATTAATGTCATAGCTAAGGTGGGGACCGCGTGCCACCATTCAGCTGCTTAATGTTGTCCCAGAAGGTCCCAGCTGCTTCATGAGGAAGTGAGAGAGGCTTGATAGTGCTCAGCCTCTTTTATGATGCCTTGTATGTAATATTTGTTCCAGGTATGGCATAGGCCATCCTGTCAGCTGGGCGGCCTGCCTCGCAGCAGTGTGCCATAGATTGTCCCTTGCTTGGCAGTTGGCGAGGGTGGGGTATCCAGGGGCATGCCTTACTTTGGACCGCATGCAGTTATGGGTGCAAAATGTCGCACAGAGTTGGAAGGTGTGGATAAAGAAGGTAAGGGCCGTGTCAATATCCTATGCCAGTATAGGGGACCAGTCTATGAGGGCTAGGAGTTGCTTAAGGCCTTTCAGCCTACCAGGTCTAAGACATCGCCAAAGGGTAGTTTGTGCTGTGGGTTTGGGAAGGAGGTAGACCAATAGAAGAGAACCGGGGAGTGGTCGCTAAGACAGTCTGGGAGGATTTGATGCTTGCGATGCGTTAGGGGGTTTCAGGAGGACCACATCCAGAAAGGTGCTAGAGCTCATTCCAGGATTCACTCTAGTGGGTTGGGAGACTAGTTGGGTTAGGTCGATGGCTGTAAAGGTGTCACGGGAGGAAGTGGATGAAGGGCTGAGCCAATTGATGTTCAAGTCCCCCACAAGGATTTGGTCGGAGGAGTGGGGTAGGGAGGTAAGATAATCGATTAGTGGGCCTACTGCTTGTGCTTGATTTTTTTGGGGTATGTATGCTGTAGTCAGGTAGATGGGACCCCTAGAGGGATCAGGAGATAGTTTTAGGGTTAGGGCCTGAGCCCTGAAGTCAAGGACCGGGGCTGGGAGGGCTAGTCCAAGGAGAGATATTTGACATAATGGTACAGCCCACCTCGCTTACACAACACGGGTCCTCCGAGCAGAGGGAGTAGCCAGGGAGGAGACCAGGAGTCGGGTAGAGTCTGAAGCCAAGTTTCAACTATTGAGATAATGCCAGGTTTATGAACCGCAACCCAGCAATTGAGAGAGTCGAATTTTTAAGGAGGCCAGTATATGTTCATGGAAGCAATATGAAGCCCGTGGATTCCTTTGAGGAGCCTTGCAAGCTGGACCGGGATTGGGATGTATGTTACCAGTCAGGGAGCAGAAGGAGGAGAGCTGCTCTGGACAGAGGGTGGCAGAAGGAGAGTTTACGCCAGGAGCGATAGAAAGAGAAGGGGGGTTTCGGAGCACAGGGTGGGTAGAGCAGCACAGGCTGAGAAAGCTTGAATGATAAGATGCCCGAGGGAGCAAGGGGGGGAGGAGAGGTAGTGTCTAGATGGGGGGTGAGGTGGAGAGGAGCATATGGGGTGAGTAGAGGAGGAGGAGGGAGGGGGAGGAGCAGTGGCATAAGAGGAGGGGAGGGCAGGAGGGCAGGTAGGAGCACTAGAGTAGTGAGGCTGAGGGTTAACAGGGACATTAGGGTTAGCAGAAGGCAAAAGGAGGAGGAGGAGGAGAGAGAGGCAGGTAGGCAGGAGGTGTGCATGCATGATTGGAAGGGGTGTGAGCGCTGAAGTGAAGAAAGGTGGGGGAACTTGGGTGATAGAGGGGAAGATGGTAGTGAAAGGTCTACCTCTAAGTGTAGTTGCCACCTTGGTACAGTGGCAGGGCTCCTGCCTCAAGTGCACAGGGTACCAGGTTCAAACCTTGCCCAGGGTGATAGAAAAGGACCCAAGACAGTGGCTGCAGCAGCAGGGAGCAGGGCTCAAAGCCTGCAGTAACACTCAGAAAATATTTTAGCAGACTATGAGGGTTAGAGGGTTTTAGAGTCTTAAAACCTATCACAAACAATAGTCTGATGTGATAGCTGAGTGGTGGGGCTGCAGACTGAAACAGTGTGGGTGCAGGGTTCAGTGCCTGCAGTGGCAGCAAGAGAGAAGTGGTTAAATATTTGGGGGGGAGGGGGGTTAAGAGACTATGAAAGTCTTAGAAAGTAGGAGTAAGATAGCCAGATAAAATGGTTAAGAGGTAGAGCTGCTGACTCTGATAGTAAGGGTACTGGGTTTGAGAACAGCTTTGGGACAGCGGACAGGAATTTTTGTTTCTAAGAAGGAAGGGTTAAGAGCTTGAAAGTAGAGGAAGATATTGGCCTGGTTCGTTGGCTTGGTGGTTAGGCTGCAGACTTTGGAGTAAGGGGTGCAAGGTTTGAGGCTTGCAGGGGGCCTAGTGATGGGTTGATGGGAAGGAGTGAGGAAAGCAGATAGCAGAAAGGATTAGGAGGGAACTGCAGAGACCTCTAGTGGACAGGGATTGCAGTAGTTGCTAGGAGGGAGTAGAGAGTGGATAGAGGTGTCAGAGTGGAAAGTGCAGCAACCCCTAGTGGTTGGAGTGTATAAGCTGCAAATGGGAAAGTGGACACTTAGTAAAATGAAGGGTAGGTCACGTGACCTGCCAGCAGCAATAAATTAAGCGCCGCCCCTGCATGGGAGGGTGGTTGGGGGTGGGTGGGAAGCACACTAGGCAGGCTGTAGTGCAGGAGACTTTACCTCGCAAAATACAACGTCCTCAAGTTCAGGCTCCGCTGCTGGGCGGATAGGATTTGAATTCTGGCACGTTCATTTTGCCTGTGAATGGCACGGCTGTTTGTGAACGGGGGGCAGCCTGGGCTGTTTTACTTCCCACAAGCATTGCACTAGTGAGTGGTGACTGAGGGCGTCAGGCAGAACTTTGATATTTTTGACCCTGTCTGGGTGAGTTACCAGCACCCAATCGAGCAGTGTCATAATGCTTGATTTATAATTAGTTCTGGTGTGCTCAGTGATCATTTGTGTAAGAAACAGACTAGTGATCTTATCACTCTGCCTGATACTGCACTTTGTGGTCCAGTTAATATTAAAAGTCACGTTTTACTATGAATTCCCAATTCTGGTTAGATTGCTTAAGATAGTTAGAAATGGACTACCAGGTGGGATATGGACCATCAATTGGACAACAGATTTTTGACATTGCTCCAGCAGCAGTTTAGCCCTTTGGCTACCGACAGATTTAGAACGTATAGGAATTCTGGACTGGTAATAGCAGTCTGCAGCACAGCAAGAATTATTGATAAGGTATTCACAGTCCCTAGTAAGGTCTTTGATTTCAAGTTACGCTGCTTGCAGGTTGAATTTGAGATAGATCAGGCAGCTCCCACCTCACTTGCTTTGTCTGTTCTCTCTGAAGATATTAAAACCTATTAATGAGATGGCAGAGTCGGGTATTTTGGGGCTATGCCAGGTTTTTGGTAAGCGAGATAATATCCGGTTGCATTAATGCCAGCTAGACTCCGAATTGAGCAAGTTTAGGTAGGAGACTACCAATGTACCAATGTTTAGAGAGACTATGTTTAGTTTCCCTTGACTCCCAGAGCCATCCCTGGAGCTACCTGCAGGGTCTGGGTTGGGGTGGACATTGCCACACATCAGGAGAAGCATTAAAGATATGCCCCTGGAGGCTATAAGGAAATGTTTCAGTATCCAGGTTTTTCTCCTAGGAAGAAGGGAATGACTGTAGGTCCCTGAGACACAACCATATTGCATGATCCCAACACATTTCCCTAACACCACCTGTGATGTGATAGGTCAAATTTGTAGTGGGCATGGGGCTGTGGGGCTTTGGAACTGAGGAGCAATTCAGGAGGATCATGTTGCTATGGTTTCAGCATGAAGTCCAGTAAGAACATTCCCTGTTTTAGCCACAGAGGGCCCAGGAAGTCCAGGGAACAATACAGTGGGTAGATGGGTCAACAGTAGTAGCATTGCAATAAACATGATAACAGTAGAAACCATGTCCCCGATAATTATTGAAATAAGATCCACCTATATAGTGGAAGGTAGAGAGGGCCTCAGTAGTGGCAGAGTAAAAGCAATAGGACACAGTCCATCCATTTTGGGTGCACTGTTGACAAAACCTTAGCAAAAGCAGTGCATCAAAGGAGGCAGGGAATGGTCAATTAACAAAGCAGAACATTTTATCTGCCCAAATAGTGTGATAGGAAGGCTTCAGTATGGGCAGGGTCATGGTACAAGCAGGGTTAGGCAGCCTGCTAAACAAAATACTTAGTCCACCCAGATAGGGTGTTGGTGGGGCCTCAGTATAGACAGGGATACAGTACAAGCAGGGTGTAGACAATTTGTTAAGCATAGAACTTGAACCACACCAGAACAGGGTGTTGGCCGTGTCTCAATAGCATCAAGGAACTATCAGCTGGCAGGTAGTACAATTAGCTCTAGTTTGTTAGCAGTAAAGAAGGATTTCAAACAACAGCTAGCAAGTAGATAATTAAGATCACTTTGTTAGGGTGGACTCAGAGGAGCTGGAATACAAAACAGCCTTCATGTTGTAGCATGGTAGTTAGCAGTAGCTAACAAGTGGATGGTTATGACAATTCTCAGCTACAGATTAAATGTAATAGGTAGTTGCAGTACTCTACCAGTAGCATAAGCAGCACATTACAGTGTCCTGATGTCTCCCCTCTGATGACTTCCCTCATGGACCCCCACTTCTGCTGTGCCAATAATGCTGAGACCACTAACACAGGACCTCTTGAGTGGCAAGCCCTAAAGAAGGAAAGTAAGTCCAAGTCCCACCCTGGCAAACGGCGCACACAGCACTGACAGGGCACTAGGTGCATCAGCCTCTGCTGCTGGAATTAGGCATGCTGGCAACTACTGGGAGGACAGCCACTTAGACCACCATCTCATGACCTCCTCAGAGATGGTGGCAGGTATGCATCGTTGTCTGGGACAGGAATGCTGAATGGAAAAAAAGGGTGCAGCAGCAAGATAATAAAGCTGAGTTCAGTTAAGTTTTTAATTCTTTTCTTTTTTTTTTTTTTTTTTTGCTTGGCACACTGGAGATCCTCTACACTTTTTGTTTTAAAATAGATGTTTAAGTTGTAAATGTTAGTGTTAATTGTTGACCACTCTTGAATAAACTTTAGTTTCAAAAAAATAAAAAGAAGCTGAGTTCCTGAGTCCATGTCCCACCCTGGCAAACAGCACCCACAGAGCTGATAGGGTGGTACCAGATGCTGGAATTAAGCAGGCTGGTGTCCGTTGGGAGAGAGAGAGAGTCACTTAGAGCACTGGATCACGACCCTCTTGAAGATGACAGCAGGTCCTTGTGGGTGGTCCAGGACAGGAACGGTGAATGAAGAAAAAAGTTGCAGCACTGAGTTAAGAAGCCAAGATTCTGAGTCCGGTAAACCAGAAACATCTTACATTGGCGATAAGGAAGGGTATTTTGCAGTCTTGGTTTTAGGCAGTGATGGATGATGCAAGAGAGATATCATGAGTCCTTGTGGTGGAGGGCAGTTGTTAACAGTCCTGTATGTGTGAAAGAATCTTGCAGGTCAGTGATGGCTTGGAGGTGACCCCAGGGTCAAAGTGCTAAAGACATGCAGGGGCAAGCTTGTCGAGTTTTGAAGGCAGTGGAGAGCCTGCACACAATGGTCCTGGTACGCATCCTGCAGGTCAGTGTCTAACTGGTACAGCTCACAGGTTCAAGTGCTAGAGGTAGAACAGTGTCCAGGTTCAAAGCAGAGGGGCCAGCAAATATGACTGTAAAATACCAAACTCCTTTCTAACAAGAATTCACAACAAGCTGTATTTGTCAGCTGTAAATCTTTGCAGCCCTAAGCAATTACCCATGGCAACATCAACATAATACTAACTTAATTAGTGCCAGATGAGAAAGCATAGTTTGAAACCAAAGTCAGGTCGTGCATCCTATAGATGGATAGACAGACAGACAGATAACTTTATTTATAAATCGCCCCTTCCCCAGAGGCTCGGAGCGCTGTACAATATATAAAACAAATATAACAATAAAACCTTCAATAACAACACATTATAGAGCTTATACTTAATTGAAATCACAGCATATATAAATAACATAGCATGACAGTCAACAAAATACACACTTCAGCATCTTCTTATTACGTCAGCTCAAATGCTTAGTTAAACAGGAATGTCTTGAGCACCCTCTTAAAGGTTTCCCCAAGGGGGCCTCTCTCAGATATCTCGGAAGCATATTTGACTGGGCTGTTGTGCCCATGGAGAATACAGGATACAGAATACTCAGTTGTCAACAAGCAATAATCAGGTTAGTGGAAAACATCTCAGCAGAACACACAGTAAATTGTCCGCAAGACCGGCCTGTCAGCACAGCGGTAGCACTACCACTTGCAACGCCAGTAACCCAGGTTTGCGAATGAGCTTTAGTCATTGGGGGTCAGCTGGGATTTGAGGATACTCCTCCTTCCCTGGGAAGAGAGGGTCTTGTCTGCCATTGGCACACCGCCCTCTGGATGCAGGGAGTGGTGGGGCTTATTGTGACCAGAAGTGGGAGGAGCTGCACTGGTTGTGTGTGCCATTATGCAGTGATGTGCGCAGTTGCAGCCCTTGATCGCACGGCTCCTGAGGGTGGACACTGGAGGAAAAAGGAAGTGCCGTGCACCTGATGATGGGCTGCCTGGTACCTACAGTCCCCCCAGACTGAGTTGCTGAGCTTACTTCCTGATGACACCAAAAATGATCGAGGGTAAGTCCTCTACCTCATCCTCGCCTGGGGGAAAAACCATGGCTCAGTGGAGTGGTAGCTCCTGCTTGGTCCAAGGTGGCCACAGTTGCCATACACCGCAGGGCTTGGCTGAGGATCTCAACCTTTACAGCGGATACCCAGCACAAGCTGGCAGATATCCCCTTCTTGGGCACTGACCTGTTCAGGCCAGGGTCGAAAGGTATTTCTCTCAGATTGAGAAGTCCAGTGCCACCTTGGACTCGTTAACCTCCACACAGAGGGATTCCAAGGGCTCTAAGGCTCAGAAGAAGAAGAAGCCCTTTTGGCTCCTCTCTGCCCCTGCAGCCAAGCCATCCCAGCCCCTGGCTGGGAAACAGGCCCATGCTTGGCGTCCCCGGCCGAAGTTTGTTGTTTCGGTCATCCAGAAGCCAGGAGCTTGAGGTCCTGCTGGTTCTTCAGCCAGTCCCTCCTCCGCTTCCAAGCCTGCCCATTGATGGGCCAGGGGGTGCCTCCCCCAGGCCCATCCTGACTCCCCTGGGTCGTCCCGTGGGGGACTGGCTCCGCCACTTCCTTTCCATCTAGTCCACTGTCACTATCGACAGGTGGTTCCTTGAGTTGATCGGTCAGGGTCTGCCTCTGGAGTTCAGGGCTTACCTGCCTTGCCAAGCCCGTGACCCACAAGAGGACATGGTGTCCGCCAACATTCTGTCAGCCCTTAGGGACGACATTGCCCAGCTCCTCTTCAAGGAAGTCATGGCTCCAGTCTCGGACCCTCCAATACACCCAGGGTATGTCTCCAGGTACTTCCTGGTGCCAAAACTAATGGGGGATGCTGGCACCCCATCTTAGATCTGCACGACCTGAACAGGTTTCTTCAGTCGCACACTTTCAGGATGGTCATTCTGTCTCAGGTCATACCATCTGTGGAGCAGAACATGTGGTTTTGCTCTCTGGATCTTCAGGATTTTATCTTCTACAACCCAATCCATCCATCCCACCACCAGTTCCTCCAGTTCTGTGCGGAGGGGATCCTCTTCAAGTTCCAGGCCATACCCTTCGGCCTCTCCTCAGCTCTCAGGGTCTTCTCCAAATGCATTGCAGTGGTGGCAGCTTATCTGAGGTGCTGAGGGGTCTGGGTGTACCCCTACCTGGATGACTGGCTAATAGTGGATCCCTCCAGGGAGGAGGTGGTGCGGTCCAGTGACCTGGCCTACCAGACATGCTTGTTCCTTGACCTCCTGGTCAACAAGGTCAAGTTGGAACTTGTGCCCGTGAAGGTGATTCACTTAATTGGGGCGGAGCACAACTCTTGCAGAGACAGGGTCAACTTCCGGTGGACCAGACGGCCCTCTCTCCTCCTCCTTTGCCCGATCATTTCGGATCGGCAGTTGCGCCCTGCTCGGGACTTCCTGTGCCTCCTGGGATACATGGCAGCATGCACCACCATTGTCCATTGGGCCTAGTGGAGGATGTGCTCTCTGCAGTGGGAGCTTGCCCACCAATTTTCTCAATTCCAGGGCCACTTCGACCAGCTGGTCACTGTGACCCAGATGATGTGGAATGCCCTCCAATGGTGGTGAGTCCCAGAACATCTGCAGGAAGGAATCCCGTTTGTCCGCCCGCAGCTGATGGTCATCCTGATGACCGATGCCTCCCTGATGGGCTGGGGCGCCCACCTAGGGGAACACAAGTCCATGGGCTCTGGACCTGTGAGGTGTCCCGATGCCATACAACCTGCTGGATCTTCGGGCAGTTTGGCTAGCGCTGACAGCCTTTGCTACACACATTCGGGGTCAGGTCGTTCAGGTCCAGATGGACAACACCACAACTATGTACAACCTCAATAAACAGGGCGGGACGCACTCCCTTCCTCTGTGCAGGGAAGCTTTCTGCATCTAGACCCTTGTGCAGAGCCTGGACCCTGATCTTCTGGTCATCCATGTGGCCAGTATCTTCAACCAGCTGGCAGACGCCCTCAGCCACGTGGACAAGGTGTCTCACGAGTGGTTCCTTCATCTGGAGGTAGTACACAGCCTGTTCTCCCAATGGGGCACCCCTCTGGTAGACCTGTTCTCCAGGGAGAAAGCAAAGCTGAGGCTGTATTGTGCCCACCCCCTCAGCAGGGAATGCTGCAGGGGGATGCCTTCTCAAGGCCCTGGACCCCAGGTCTTCTCTGTGCCTTTTCTCAGTTTCCCTTGATCCACAAGGTGTTGCTCAAGGCCAGGAGGAACAAGGCACAGATGATTTTGGTGGCTCCAGACTGGCCTCGCCAGTTTTGGTACCCGATCTCCTGAGCCATAGCAGCAGGCTCCTGCAGCATCTTTCCCTACACCCAGACCTGCTCTCATGCAAACCTTCAGTCCCTGCACCTGACAGCCTGATTCCTGAAAAGCTAGAGTTCTAGCCTCTGAGTCTCGCCGAAGATGTCCTCACTATGGTTGAGGCTTCTTGGAAGGAGTTGACCCGAAAATGCTATGCCTTCAAATGGAGGAGGTTCTCCATTTGGTGCCAGGGCAAAGGGCTTGACCTTTTAGCTTTTCCGGTGGCTAGCATTCTCGACTACCTGTGGTCCTTCTCTCAGTCGGGTCTCCAGTCAATGACCCTTAAGGTGCACCTGGTTGCCATCTCTACTAACCGGGTGTGAGCTGGTATGCAGTCGGTGGCCCAGGAGAAAGTGGTCTGGTGCTTTTTCAAAAGACATGACCACATTTCCCCTCTGTTGCATGAACCACCACCACCTTGGGACTTGCTGGTGTTGGCAAACGTCATGGGTAAGTCATTTGAACCAATTCACAGGTGTGACATGTCTCACCTCTTGTGGAAGACCACCTTCCTGGTGGCTATCACATCAGCCAGAAGGATCAGTGAACTCCAGGCGCTCTCAGTGAAGTCTCCTTACCTAGTCTTCTACAGGAACAAGGTTGTCTTTTGCCCCAGCCTGACATTCCTCCCGAAGGTTGTGGTGGAGATTCACCTTAACCAGATGATCAGTCTTCCTGTGTACTTCACCAACCACACCTCAGAGGCTAAGCACAGACTCAATACTTTGGACCTGTAGCGAGCACTTGCCTATTACAAGGAGCACACGGCTAGAGTTCAGAGAGAGGTTCGCCAGCTATATGTCACCTACACTGAAGCCACATCTGGCAGGCCGACAGCTAAGCAGAATGATTTGCAGGTGAATTGTATCCTGTATCAACCTCTGCTATAGCTTGATGGGTAGGGAGCCTCCCGTAGTGCTAAGGGCTTATTCCATCTGTCATACCGCTGCCTTGGTGGCTACTTGCAGGGACATTCCTATCCAGGAAATCTGCAGGGCTGCTGTCTGGAAGGCAGCACTCGCCTTTATTTCCCACTACCACATCGACCTTGAGTCACGCTGGATGCTGGTTTTGGAGCCTCGATTCTCCAATCTCTGTTCCCTAAATAGTGGGTGTGCACCTTGCTTCCTCCTCCCGGTGAACCGCTAAGAGTCTGCCAGAAGTGTGGAATTGTACATCATAGCCATGTCCCTGAAAAAAAACAGGTTACTCACCTGTAACAGTAGTTCTAGGAGTGGTATGTGATGTGCATCCACATTGACCCACCCGACATCCCCTGGCAAGAGGCACACCGGTCCTACTTCCATCAGGCAAGATCTGATGTCACGGGGTGGCACCAAGGGAGTTACCACCTGGGTGGGTGGAGTAGCCAGCTTGAAAATGCTCCGGCAGAATTTAAAGGGGAACATATGAAACTACCAGCAGAAACAGACCTCATGGTTTATCAAAGTCTTCTTGTGTGTGCACCTAGCACCCCTAGATTGCAGTTGCCCCAACCCCCTCCCCCATCTTCAGTACGTACTCAGCACTATTACCCCAGTTCTCAGCACTGTTCACCCAAACCCTCCCTCGTTCCCTATCCAATGCCCTTTTAAAACTTCCCATAGTCTTACATAATATCACCCCCTCTGGTAGGGTGTTCTACTTCGACTCCAGCCTCTTTGTGAAGTAACGTCTCCTCATATCTCTCTAAATCTTCCATCCTTTAATCTTAGTCCATGCCCCTTTGTGTCCCTACCTTTCCTCAGCTTTAACAACCCATCAGCACCAGCTTTGTTTATCTCCTTCAGATACTTGAATGTTTCAATCATATCACTCCATCCCTCCTTTCTTCCAGGGTGTACATATTCAGCTCACATAGCCTATTCATGTAGGCTGTGTCCTCCATCCCCCATAACATTTTTGTCGCTCTCCGCTGCACCCCCTCCAGCAGTTTAATGTCCTTCAGATACAGACGCCAGTACTGCACACAGTACTCCAAGTGTGGGCTGACCAATGACCTGTAGAAGGGCAGGATCACTCCCTGTGCCTGGACAAGAATTTCCTTGCAATACACCCCAGCATCTTGTTAGCCTTAGCTGTGGCTTTCCTGCATTGAGCTGAGTTGTTCATGCTTCCCGTTATCAACACCCCAAGATCCTTCTCTTCCTCAGTGTCCCCCAGTCTCACCCCACCTAACCAATAATCCCTCTTTAGGTTCATTGCCCTGAAGTGCAAAACCTTGCATTTCTTTGCATTGAAGCCCAGCTGCCACCTTTCCAACCATTCCTCCAGTTTAGTTAAGTCCCCTTGTAGTTGTTTCCACCTGTCCACTTCATCAACTACAGCCACCTTTTTTTTAACTTTATTTGCATTATTTCATTTGAACAATGGAAATCATTGTACAAGCAGAGATATAATATGTCATTTTACAGAATGCAATGAGGCCGACACTCCTCTTAATATAAACATTTAACATCCATCTACTGCTTTAATTTACGTCCATGGGGGTAAACCAAACTACATTGAAATATACATATTATTTAATACAATTAGCTGTTACATGAACCCATGAGCTTCATGGGATTGTCCATCACAGTCCATTATGTGCTCGTTTGGAGGAAGAGAGCAAAGAGGGAACAGAGAAATTCTCCATGCATTACTCAATCTTATGTGCATGTATAATGCAATCCTCTTTAAGCTGGTGCTTATAAAGAGAATAGTTAGCCTCATAACATTAGTATAAAATCCTTAAATTTAACAAAATCAAGAACTAAACATTGCAGCATGTAACTGCTGCTGCCATCTGGGACTAAAGCAGCAGTTATAAACGTTATTTTTCTAAACGTTACTTCTTCGCAAAGGTTTCTCACCTTTTCTAACCTCTCTTGCCAACCTCCCTCATCATGATCTTATACTTTGTGGTGATTTCAGTAATGACTGGCTAGTTCCTTCTAGTAATGAGCTGCGGTTCATGTTAGCTGACTCCAACCTATCCCAGCTCATACCTGAGCCCACCCGTATCAATAATAAATCTGGCAAACATACATTGCTTGACTGGGTGGTCACTAACTGCCCTCTGAAGGTCAAAGCTGTGAGTGTGCTATTGGACTGTTTAAGTGACCATTCACCTACTGTCAGTGTCTGGAGGAATAACTTCCCTAACCCACCTCCTCGCATCTCCCTTGTACGGGACCTATCCAGGTTCGATATCTCACAAGCTGGAACCCTATTAAGACTCTTCCTGACATTAATCAAGCGTTGGATTTTTTCATCTCTACCCTTTCACAAATTATTGATAAGCATGCCCCTCTCAAAAAATGCAGGTCCAAGGGTATTAAGGCTCCTTGGCTTACAAAAGATGTCAGGATCTTCATGTTCTCCAGGGACCGGGACTGGCAGTCCTTCAAAAAAAGTGGGTTGCCACCTGATTGCCAGTACTACAGACAGCTCCGCAATAAATGCAAGAGCTCTCTACAGAAAGCCAAATGACACCATTTCAAATCTTTACAAACAGAACACCTGTACAATCCCAAGGAGTTTTAGAGACAGGTCAACTACCTGATAAAAGGTAAAACAGCTATACTCCCTAGCTCTGTTACTGCCCAGGACACCATCCTCACTGATACTCTATCTATTGCAACAGGATTTAATACATTTTTAACTGATCTCCAAAAATATACCTTGCTCTTTCATAACTTGTCTATTCACCCCACTCCCTCCTCACATGGCCTATCTGGGGTTTGCCCTGATGTTCACCTGAAACTGGCAACTCTTAAAGAGGTCCAGAGGCTGCTCTCCAATCTGAAACCTGAAAGTTCTCCAGGTCGTGATACTCTCGAGCTACAGTTTCTCAAGCTTGGTGCTCCTGACCTCGCCCGTCTTGTCCGTAACATATTCAACAGATCCTTCCTATCCTGTACTGTTCCTGACAAATGGAAAGTTGCTGTCGTTGTGCCAGTGCATAAAAGTGAGCCCAACTCTGTGGTCGAAAACTTTAGACCCATCTTCATTCTCTGCCCACTTGCCAAACTTCAGGAGCATATAATTTACAATCACCTTCACAACTACCTGGAATTCCACAATATATTATCCCCCTTCCAACAGGGGTTTAGAAAGAATCATAGTACCCTTACTGCTTTAATGAAAGTGACTTCAGATATTGTTTAAGCCATGAATCAGGGCTCTGTTACTGGAGCCGTCTTCGTGGATCTCACTAAAGCATTTGATCTGGAAATCACAACCTCCTGCTCCAGCAACTCCAGATACTTGGTCTTGATCCCAAAGTTATCTTTCCTGGCATTCTCAGAGGGTCAAATGGGTTGATTCACTCTCTGATCTTTTTATTTATTTATTTATTTTTATTTATTTTTTATTTATCAAGTCTAGGATTACAAATACCTTTGAGCCTTGGCTCTTTTACAAAGGTTCCACATCAGAGAAATACAAATTATGGGGAACATCAAGACAGATATCACAATAATGTGGACATTGCAAACAGAGTACAGATTAATACAATTCAAGGGTAGCATTGTAACAAGGCAGCCAGCGGCATTTGTCAGAGAAAACAGACAACAGATAAGAAGTGCCAGAGTCATAGGGAGAGGGAAGGGGGGAGAAGGAAATGTAGGAAGGGTGGGGAGAGGTGAAAGTGCAGCATTGGGTATACCAAGATGTGGAGGGTAGAATCCAGTGGGGGGACAACTAGGGAGCAGAAAGGAAGTGGAGAAACAAGGTTAAGTTGGGCAGTCACTGGAGCTGTTGGTAGTGTGATAGTCCCAGAGCCTAGTTTTAAGCATACCAATTGTTGGGACAGAGGAGATGGTTGGGCTGAGCCATTGAATCAGAGTGGCGCTCGATAAGCAAAAGAGCATTGTCCCTGTGAAGTGTGACAGTGGGGGACTTTCAGTAGCTGTAGCGTGGATCTACTAAGGCACCATTTGTTAATTCGGTGTTGTAACAGAGTTGAGATCCCAGAAGGTGCAAGGCCAAGGTAGATTTTTTTCACCATGGAGCAGGTGAGAAACTTTATGCAGTTTGATAGTTGGAGCCAGCCGGTCTGAGTGTACAGGTCACATGTGTGGGTGAGACGGTGAGCACCAGTGATGAGCCGACATGCTTTATTTAAGGCAGTTGAGAGGTGTCTAAGGGTTGTGGTTGTGGCCGAGCTATAAATGATGAGACCATAGTCTATTACAGAGATCACAGAGCTCAGGACTGCAACCTTCAGAGCTTCTGGCGTGAGGTGTGGTCTGTGTTTGTAGAGGAGACCAAGCCGTGTATTAGCAGCTCTAGCTACATTATCTACATGAAGTCCATAGGAGAGATTAGGGTCAAGCTGTATCCCTAAGTATTTGAAGGACCCCACCTGATCTAGAATATTCCCCTGGGTGGTGGAGATAGCCAAGTGGTGTAGCTTGTGTGGGTTATGAGAGCTGCAGAAGAGCATAGATTTGGTTTTCTTGGTTTTCTTGTCATTGAGGACCAGTTTATGATTAAGAAACCATGTCTCTACAGAACTGAAACCAAGTTGAAGGTTGTGTTGCAGAGTTGCAGGATCTTTGTGAGTGGAGAATACAACAGCATCATCAGCATATAGTATGATCTGCTCAGAGCAGTGGTAAGGAGGAGTTTAAGGAAGCTAAAAGGAGGGCCCAGTATGGATCCTGTGGGACACCAAGCGAACAAGCAGGGTGTTAGAGCGTCTGCAATTTTTACTCTCTGTGACCGGTTTTCTAAGTAGCTTTTAAACCAGAGAGAAGAGTCAGGTGATAGCCCAGCATTCAGTAGTTGGTGTATTAGTAGTCCATGGTGTACAGTATCGAAGGCCTTGGAGAGGTCGATGAAAACGACCCCTGTGAGAAGGCCATTGTCAAGGGATTTGTGCAAAGCTCCAGTGAACTCAAGAAGGGCTGTGGTGGTGCTGTGACCTTTCCGGAAGCTGTGTTGTTGTGGACAAGGTATATTGTATTTATCCAAGTGGTCGGTAAGTTGATCAGCCACGATGCGCTCGAGTGCCTTAGAGAGTGGTGGCAGTATGGAGATAGGGCGATAATTTGAGTGATTCATCTCGTCCCCACGTTTATGGACGGGTGTCACTGTGGCTGTTTTCCATAGGTTCGGGAATTTTCCACAGCTGAGAGAGAGGTTTAGGATTTTTGTTAATGGATGAATTACCTCATCGAGGGTGAGCAACAGAAGCTTAAGGTCCAGGGTGTCGCTACTAGATCTAGATTTAGAGATAGCTGCAGTAATATAGTGGTGAGCTTCATTCAGCCTTACCTCCCTGAAGTAGAAGAGGGGATGGTTAGACTGAGGGGCTGAGGTATTTGGGGAGTAGGCCCTGTTTTCGAAAAAGTCATGGGGTGGAACAGCACTAAGGTCTGAAAAAGCTGTGTTAAAGATGTTTGCGATCACCTTGGGGTCAAGGGTTGAGGATCCATCAACCATTAACATGGCCGGAGAGGTTTTTGGCTGCTTCCCTGTGACATCCTTGATATTGTCCCAGAAAGCACGACCATTTCCCCATGTATTGGTGAGAGCTCTTTGTAATAGGTGGATTTCATTAGTGCATGGCTTTTGTGCAGGCATTTTGTGCTTGTTTGTAATTTTGGATGTCCAGTTGTTTGCCAGTGGCCCTGGCAACTGCCCAGAGGTGATCCCTTAGTTTCAGCTGTGAGAGAAGAGCCGTGGTGACCCATGGGTTAGAGAGAGATTTTGTTTTGCGCCTTTTAGCAGGCTTTGTTGAAAATTGAGATGAAGTGATCAAGAGCCAAGTTAACATCTGTTGCTTCATAGATGGGTAGCCAGTCTTGTAGAAGCAGGTGGTGTTTGAGATGTTGAAGTTTTCTACGAGGAAGGACTCTGCTAGCAATAATTTTGGGAGGGGGCTTAAGGAATTTGTTAGACCATGCACACATGACTGGGGAGTGGTCACTGAGAGAGTCTGGGAGAAGGGTCGTATGAGAAATCCTTGTGGGGTGAGTGGTGAGGACCCAATCCAAGAGGGCACTGGTGCCAGTCTTGTAGTTAATCCTAGTAGGGGAGTTTACCATTTGCGTGAGGTTAGCAGCTGAGATGGAGTCTTTATAGGCACTGGCGCTCGTTGCTAACCAGTTTATGTTGAAATCCCCTAGTAGAATAAGTTCAGCTTCGGGAGGATGATAGTTGATAAAGTTTAGGACATCGTTGAGTTCATGTTTAGGGTCCCTGGGCGGGATGTATACGGAGACAATAGTCAGGGCTTTATGGCTGGGACCTAGGATGATTTTTATTGGCAGAATCTGGGATGAGGCAGAAAGTGATGGAGTTGCTACAGGGTGCCAAGACAGGGAGTCTTTGATATAGATTGCGCAACCACCACCTTTTTTGGATATCCGGTCCAGCCTGTGGACATTGTAGCCCTGTATTGTTACTGCTGAGTCAGGAACTTTAGGTGTCAGCTAAGTTTCCACCACTGCAAGGATGTCAGGGTTGTGTTGGCATATGAAGGCTTGGAGTGCATCCAGCTTTGGTAGTAGGCTGCAGATATTAATGGTTGCAAGGATAAGGGCACCTGGAGTTTGTGTGTGGCCTGAGCTTCTAGGGCCAGGATTGGGATGGACGCTGCCTGAGATGAGAAGGAGGAGGAGTAGGAGTTTTAAGGAGCAGAGTCGCAGCTACTTATTTATTTATCTCAATTCCTTCAACCTGTTCTCATAGGACTTGTGATGCAATCCATGTACCATCTTTGTTGCCCTCCTCTGAACCTTCTCTACCCTGTCTATGTCCTTATGTAGGTAAGGTCTCCAGAACTGTACACTGTACTCCAGGTGGGGCCTCACTAGTGTCTTGTATAGTGGAATTATGACCTCCCTTTTCCTGCTGCTGATGCCCCTGCCTATGCATCTCAGCATCCTATTTATTTATTTATTACATTTTGGTGACCGGGTAGGCCCACTGAGCCCCGAAAGTCCCTTTTTCAGGGGCGACCCGGGATAACAATACAAGTTGATAAGAATGAACAAGGACATAAGGAACATTTGAGGCATTGTGAGTTACATCGTGAGGTGGTGCAGTAAAGAAAAATAGTGGATACAGGCATGGTTACAGGCATGGTAAAAGAAAAGCAGTGGATACAGGCATGGCTTACAGGCACAGTAAAAGAAAAGCAGTGGGCCTTGAGCATGGGTACAGGGATGGTTATCATCATGACATGTAAGCAATTGGTAGTACTTTGCATATAGTTTATTCAGGGGTTACACGGCCTTTGGCGAGCAGTCTGTATAAGGCAGGTAGTAGGAAGGTTAAGCTAAGAGATGGGAGTTGGAGAGGAGGGGAGTACCTTAGGAGCTTTAAGTGCCATGGCAGTGGCATGTGCTTGAGGTCAGCAGATGGGACTTAAGCCTGGTGCTGAAGTTCATGAGTGAGGAGGAGGCCTGGACCTGGGGAGGGAGCTTGTTCCATTGGCAGGCTGCTTGGGAGGAAAAGGATCTTCCGCCAGCATTTGTCCTTACCCTAGGGACTTCTAATAGCATTCTATCTGAGGTCCTTAGGTTCCTTGAGTTGTGTTTGAGGGTTATGGTTCTGGCAGTGCTTGGCGGAGCATGGGGTTTGAGAAGCTTGTAGGCCTGGACAAGCTTCTCAAACCCCTCAAGCTTCTCAAACCTTCTCAAAAAGGTATTTGCTACCTGCTGCCTTGGCACACTGTTTCCCTACCTTGAGGTCATCAGAGATGATAACCCCAAGATCCCTTGCCTGCTTGGTGCATGTTATATCCTCCCCCCCAACTGATATATTGTGCCAGGGTTTTTGTGCCCCATATGCATTATTGTGCACTTCTTTGCATTGAATTTCAACTGCCAAACCCGTGACCATTCTTCAAGTTTCTGCAGGTCCCTTCTCATTCTGTCTACACCCTCTTGTGTGTCTACTCTGTTACAGAGCTTTGTGTCATCAGCAAACAGGGAAATTCTGCCTTCTAGGTACTGTATAATGTCACTGATGAAGATGTTGAATAGGATCGGTCCCAGCACTGATCCCTGTGGTACCCTACTGGTCACTCTTCCTTCTGTGGAGTGACAGCCATTTACCACCACACTTTGTGTCCTGCCGCCCAGCCAGTTACCTACCCACCACACTACTGTCCTGCCCACACCAGTATTCCCAAGTTTGTGTAATAGCCTTCTATGTGGCACAGTGTCAGAGGCCTTGCTGAAGTCCAGATAGGCCATGTCCACTGCCCTCCCCTGATCCACCTCCCTAGTCACCCAGTCACAAAATTCAACAAGGTTGGTCTGACATGACCGCCCCCTGGTGAAACCATGCCGCCTTGGGTCCTGTAGTCCATTGACAACCAGATGTTCTATCAATCCCTCCTTCAGTAGTGCTTCCATGATCTTCCCCACTACTGAGGTGAGGCTGACTGGTCTGTGGTTCCCCACTTCCTCTTTGTTCCCACTTTTGTATAAGGGGACTACATCTGCTGTCCTCCAGTCTTTGTGTACTTCCCCTGTTTCCAGTGATTGGCTAAACAGGATTGCCAGAGGTTCAGCCACCCCTTCTCTTAGTTCTTTAAGGACCCTGGGGTACACCCCATCTGGCCCCATTGCTTTATCAACTCTTTATTTCTTCCAGTTCCTTCAGGGCCTTTTCTCTTATAAAGGGACTTGTGTCCATTTCTGCACCATTCCCACCCCTTGTACTCCCTTCAGGCCCATTACCACTCAGTAAAGCCTGAGCAGAAATACCTGTTCAGTATGCCAGCTTTACTGTTGTCATCCTTTTCGCGGCCCCCATCCTCCCCCTTCAGTCTCACTATCCCTCCCTTTGCCTTTCTTTTTTCACTTATGTACATGTAAAAGGTTTTGTCCCCTCCACCCACTGATTTTGCAATGTGCTCTCTGTCTGAGCTTTGGCTTCCCTTACTGACCTCCCTGCCTCCCTTTGCTTCTCCTGGTACTTCTCCCTATCCCCTTCTGCCTGTGTCTTTTTGTATTGCCTGGATGCAATCTTTTTGGCTTTCACTTTCTCTGCTACCTCCTTGGAAAACCATAATGACCTCCTCTTCCTTTTCCTTGCTAACCTGCTTAATGCATAATTCTGTTGCTCTTGTAATCCCCATTTTAAATACTGCCCACTGTTCCTTAACCCTGATTCCTGCCCCATTCCCCTTAATGCCTCTTTCAAGCATCTCCCCATTTTCCCAAAGTCTGCCCTCCTAAAATCCAGGATACGTGTTTTTGTGTGGTTTGGTTCTGCTCCTTCTGTGATTTCAAACCACAGTGACCAGTGGTCACTGTTCCCCACGTGCTCCCCCACTGTTACCCCCATCACACTGTCCCTGTTTGTGAGCACAAGGTCCAGTATTGCCTTCTGCCGAGTTGGTTCCATGACCAGCTGCTTAAGGAAGGCACCTTGAAGGGAGTCCAGGATAAATCTGCTCCTAGTTGATACTGCTGCAGGGATGCTCCTGTCCACATCTGGAATATTGAGGTCTCCAACCAGCACTACCTCACTCTTGTCTGCCATCCTTTGGATGGCTAGCATCAGCTTCCTATCTGTTTCTTCCTCCTGGGTTGGTGGTCTATAGACCACACCTGTGCAGATGGCTGGCCCCATTTTCCTTTCCAGCTTAACCCACAGTATCTCTCCTCCATTTTGTTCTTCCTGGGTCTCTGTGGCCTTTATGTCATTTTTCACATAAAGTGCCACTCCTCCTCCCTTTCTACCTGCCCTGTCTCTTCTGAATATGTTGTAGCCAGGTATGGCCATCTCCCAGTTGTGGTTATCATTACACCAGGTTTCTGTGATGGCCACAATGTCCAGGTCTGACTGCACCATGACAGCCTCCAGATCCTCTAAGGCTCCAAGTCCAAAGCGCACAGCTGTCCATGCCGTCTGTCTCTAACATTAATCTAGCATGATTCATCTGAATGCTGCTACAGAGGCAGTTCCAGTGACATGGTCTGGGTTTTGGAGCCTATAAAAGGAGAACTGAGCTGAACCTGTAAGTAATTTTCCCAGTAGAAGCATTTTTTTAAATACTGGTTCCAAATTTGCTATTGTTCTGACATTTATTTATTTAGTGAGTTTATCTGTCTGTCTATCCCTATCTATCTATCTATCTATCTGTCTGTCTATCTGTTTATTCAGTTTGTTCACTGGGATGGAGCCCTGGACTGAGGGTCTTTTTCAGGCTCAATCCAGGCCGAAGCAAGTTACAACAAAACATAGCCATAAACAGTTAACAGTACATATCAAGCATTGCAAAAGGCATTTACGTTGACATTGAGTATGAAGATATTGCTTAAAATGCTTTGTAAAAACAGCAAGATAACACGTTTTTGAAGAGACTGTGGTAAATTATTCCAATAGCTGGGATCAGCCCTTGAAAAAGCATAAGCCTCAACTTTTGTTTTATGAAGTGTTTTTGGAGCAGGACACCATGAGGTGAATGCAAATTAGCAAGTTTTCTCTTTTTGGCAGTTAAATCCAATATGGCAAACGGGCCAGAAGAAAAAACAGCTTTAAAAACTTTACAGCCAAACAAATATTTAATCCACAGGGCAGGGGACAACCAACCTAACTTAAAACACAACAAACAGCGATGTATGTGCTGTGGGGCCAACAAAATGGTAATTATTATAGATGATAGATGCATTTTGACTCTCCTTCATACCCAAACCAGAAAAAAAAAAGACTTAACGTATAGTGAAACTGTGGTAACATGGAGCCGACTGCAGTAGCTTTGCGAGTTTCAAGGGAAAAATTATTTTTAAATTTATAAACAGCTCCCAGCTTTTGGTTAATTTTGCGACCCGCAGTTTTCACATGAGCAGAAAATATGAGTCCCAGATCTAAAAGTAGTAGTAGTAGATTTTATTTGTATGGGGCGCCCTTCTCCAAAGGCTCAGGGCGCCCTTACAGTAGGATTTACAAATACATACAGATATACATAAAAGAACAAGAACAGCAAATAAAAACATATATAAAATCCCAAACACAATTAAAAGAACACCCACATATCTACACTGGGTAACTTGCTCCATTTCATGCCTGGAATTAACAAGTAACCTAAGAGAAAGACTTCAAACAAGCATGTCCCTAGTTCCAAAAAGCGTGGACTTTGTCTTCATAGCATTTAAAGAATTTTTAGAAAAACCAGGTACAAACAGTGAAATTCCAACTCCAGGTTACCAGATATAACAGCTAGGCCCTTGGCACTAGAATAAATAATCAGTTAATCAGCATAAAGTAATGAATCCCTAAGCCTGCAAACAGGTGGAAGAAAATTAACAAATAACAAACATTAAAGCCCTAAAATATACCCTTGAGGTACTTCCTCTGTCAGTTGCACAGGATTTGGAAAAAAAACAGAATTAGCCCTCACAAACTGAGACCTCCCTATCAAATAATCATTTACCCAGGAAACAACATTTGTTGAAATGCCCAGTGATTTGAGTTTTAAACAAAGAATATTATAGTCAATCAGGTCAAATGCCTTGGTCAGGTCCATGAATACAGCCCCAGTGGTAAGTCCAGCATCCATGCCCCTAAGGACACTAAAATGGGGTGCTCACGATAAACTGTAATTAACAAACACCAAAAAAATCGGGCACATACCACTTCCTTCAATATCGACACTACTCCATAAATTAGTTTTAGGAAACTTGTGCAGACTTTATTTGTGCCACATAAAACAGCACAAATAAAGTTTGCACAAATTTCTTATAACTAATTCATGAAGTAGTATCGTTTTTTAAAGTAGGTGAGGAGTGCTGGATTTTTTGGCGTTTGTTAGATAAATTAAATATTCTGCATAGAGGGGATGCAACATTTGGAGCTACTGACCTCAGAAACTGACCATCTGAACCTTCACGACAGTCAGAACTCGTCAGAAATGGTTGAGATGAGGTTCAAACCCTCATCTTCAGTGACCCTCTTAAAATAAAAGTTTAGCTGATCATTTGGAAAACAATCATCAATTGTCTCAAAAGGAGAACGTTGTGAAACCTTTAAATTAAAGTCAGAAAAATCAGAAAACTTTGAATTCAAAGATTCAGCGACTTCAAGCAGGTCACTGAGCTCCCTCCCATTGGCAACCACATTCTTAATGGGATCCTGGAAACAAGAAATGGGACAGGCATACGAACTGGGGTTGTGTACAGGCCTCCAGACCAGGGGGAGGACATAGACACATTACTGTTAGAAGATATAAAAACATGACAGCTAAAGGGGAGGTTCTGATAATGGGAGACTTCAACATGCCAGATACAGATTGGTCAATACCAACAGGATCATCTGCCAGAACTAGACACATGGTGAATTCCCTGCAGGTGGAGGAACTCAAACAACAGGTACAACAACCCACAAGAGACAGGGCTATCCTAGATCTAGTATTGACTAACAGGGAAAGAGTCATAGATCTCCAGGTAGAAGGTCACTTGGGGGCCAGTGACCATCAGGTGGTATGTTTCAATTTGGCCACTAGAACTAAATCATCTCATTCCAAGGCAAAAATATGGGACTTCAGAGGAGCTGACTTTGATAAGATGGCCAACAGAGTTAAGCTAGCCCTGGCAAAAAGAAATACAGGTGAGGGGGTACAGGCAAAGTGGGCAAGCATTAAAGATGCAATACTTGAAGCAACATCCCATTGTGTTAGAGAGAAAATGAAGTGCAGAAGAAGAAGGAAACCACTTTGGTTCTCAAATACAGTAGCAGAAAAGGTCAGAGCCAAAAGGCTGGCCTTCAGGAAATATAAAGGAACACAGTGGGATGAAGATAGGAAGGCATACCAAACTTCCCTAAGGGAAGCAGGGAAAGCAGTAAGGCAGGCAAAGGCCCGAACCGAGGAAACACTAGCACAAACAGTAAAAGAAGGTGACAAGACTTTCTATAGATACATTAGTGAAAGGAGAAAGTCCAGGGGGGTATTGTTAAGATCAGAGGGGATAGGGGGGCGTGTGAGGAGGAGGATCATGTAAAAGCCTCTATCCTAAATAGATACTTCTGCTCAGTATTTACTGAAGAGAAGGTAGGGCAGGGCCCACAGCTCTGCACAATGGACACAGCGGGGAGGGAGGTGTGCACTAGTCCCTTCACAAAAGAAAGTGTACTACAAGAGCTCGATAAGCTCAGGGTGGACAAGGCAATGAGACCTGATGGCATACATCCCAGGGTCCTAAAGGAGCTAAGGGTGGAACTAGCAGAGCCATTATCAGAACTGTTTAGTGAGTCTCTGAGCACAGGAGAGGTCCCAGAAGACTGGAGAAGGGCTCATGTGATCCCACTCCACAAGAGTGGTAGCAGGGAGGAGGCAGGGAACTACAGACCAGTTAGTCTTACCTCAGTAGTGGGCAAGATTATGGAGGCACTCCTTAAGGAAAGGATAGTGCAGTACCTGGAATCCATAGGAGCACAGGATCCAAGACAGCATGGGTTTACAAAAAGGAAGGTCCTGTCAAACTACTCTCATAGATTTCTTTGACTGGGTAACCAGAGTGGTGGACCAAGGGGGAGCAGTTGATGTCGCTTACCTTGACTTCAGCAAAGCTTTCGATACTGTTCCACATGGAAGATTGATTAATAAGCTGGGTAGGTTTGGGGTGGGTCAGAAGTTGGTCAATTGGGTGGTAAACTGGTTGACGGGGCAGAAAACTGAGAATGGTGGTAAACGGTATACAGTCGGAAGAGATGCAAGTCACAAGTGGGGTACCTGAGGGATCAGTTTTGGGGCCTGCAGATGACACCAAGATCTGCAGCAGAGTAGGTGATCCAGATGGGGTGGGAAGAATAAGAACAGATCTGGATAAACTGGCAAAATGGTTGGAAGAGTGGCAACTGGAGTTTAATGCAAAGAAGTGCAAGATCATGCATATAGGGAAGAGAACCCCAGAAACCACCTATAGGCTGGGAAAGGAGTTGCTGGCAGTCACAAGGGAAGAAAGAGACTTGGGCATCATCATCACCGATGACCAGAAATCATCCAAGCAGACCACTAAAGCAGTAGGTAAGGTTAGAGGGATGTTGAGGTGTATTAGTAGAGGTATCACAAGTCGGAAGAGGGAGGTAATAATCCCTCTTTACAAGACACTGGTTAGGCCCCATCTGGAGTACTGCGTGCAGTACTGGAGGCCACACCTTCACAAGGACATTAACCAAATTGAGGCAGTCCAGAGAAGGGCAACCAAAATGGTGCAGGGACTGCATCAGAAAACATATGAGGACAGATTAACGGAGCTCAATATTGTATACCCTAGAGCAAAGGAGGGAGAGAGGTGATATGATCGAAACATTCAAACACCTTAAGGGCATTGACAAGGTGAAAGAGTCTAACATGTTTCAATATAAGAAAAATAGTAGGACAAGAGGACACAGCATGAGATTAGGGGGAGGCTGATTAAGGGGTAATGTGAGGAAGTTCTTTTTCACAGGAAGGGTGGTGGATGCATGGAACGGCCTTCCTCAGGAAGTGGTGGATATGAATACAGTGCAGGGCTTCAAACAGGCATGGGATAGGCAAAAGGGAGCAATACAGAGGAGTATGAATAGATAGGCCATTGACAGAGCAAAGGCCGATGGCACATTCATAAGGCAGAAAAAGAAATGGGCAGACTGGATGGGCCTTGTGGTCCTTATCTGCTGTCAACTTCTATGTTTCTATGTTCTATGTTTCTAACTCTGGAGTTTGTCAAAGTATTTATGTTATCCCAGAAATGCTGAACATCAGACCAGCTATTATCGATTTTTTTCTTATAGAACTCAGATTTTGAAGATCAAATTAAATATTTAACTTTATTTCTGATGCGTCAACACTCTGACAACAAACTACCTGACGGACAAAGCTTAAATGCAGCCCAAACAGATTTTCCTTGTTTGATCAAGTCTGTTATTTCTTTTCAAAACCACCTGTTGGTACTATCGCTTAGTCTCTTTGACTGAACTGGAAAAAAACTTGTCTTGGCTAGGGATAAGTTGGTTTAGAAAGAAATCTAAGGCTTAATCAATATCGGGTATAGCATCAATAAAAGACCAATCAGTATTGGCCTTTGAGAAGATAAAGCAAAATAATTAAAATTCTAAAATTACAAGGCTGAACAATACGTGGGGGGGGGGGGCTTAGGAGGTTTAAAACTCGGGACACACTATGTCGCCAAATGGTCATTCATGGTGTCCGAGTCAAGTACTCCAACAGACAGAACTTTGCTCTTCTGAATAATCATAACCCAAGACTTTTGCGGTAGTGCACCTGTTGTACTTGTAGGCCGGGATATTAAAAAGGGTTGGGCCCCGGCACGATATTCAAACGGGGAAAGTGCCTGGCACAAATGCCGATGTGCCGGGGCGCAGCAGTAATGTATGCGGCACAAGTGGGGGGGGTGTGCCCATGCATACCTCGCACATCCCGATATTCAGCCCGGGATGTGCTGAGCATAGGCAGGCGCAACCCCTACGTGCGCCGCACACAGTTGTGCCAAAAAGAAAGGAGCAACAGCTGGCCACCCACAGGTGAGCTGCCGTATTGCAGGGTGCAGCATGGCAGCTGCCAGCTGTGGGTGGCCGCCCGAGCTCCGGCGGCACCGTCCGTCACGGTCGCCCCCCCATGCCCAATATCGAGCTTTCATTCTGTTAATATCCCTGGTGGTCCAGTGGACCCTATCCCTCAGCCCGGTCGCGGGCTTTCAGTGATCGAAATAACCCTGGTGGTCCAGTGGACCCGATCCAACAGCCTGATCGCGGGCTTACAGTATTGGAATAACCCTGGTAGTCCAGCAGTATCCCCTCCCAACCCACCCACTCAGTCCCGCCACCCGGCTCCCCAGTCAACAGCGGGCAGCAGCACCCGCCAGCAAGCCGCCTGGCCACTCGTCAACTGACAGCATACAGTATGGCTCTGTGGCCCATTGGTCCACAGCATAGGCCATGGATGTTTAATATGATAGACCACATTAAAGTCCCAAAATGTGAATGAATTCATTCACATATTAGGGACTGTGTAATACAGTACGGTCTGTATACCTATTGGCCCACGCTATGGACCAGTGGGCCATGCGGCTACCGGTGATACTGTCAGCAGCTTGCGGGCAAGGTGCTGCCACCTGCCGCTGACTTGAGGGGGGCAGGGTGGCGGGACTGAGCGGGTGGCTTGGGAGGGGGGTACCGCTGGACCACCAGGGTTATTCCAATTACTGTAAGCCCGGGATCGGGTTGTTGAATCGGGTCCACTGCACCACCAGGGTTATTTCAATTACTGAAAGCCCGCGATTGGGCTGTTGGATCAGGTCCATTGGACCACCAGGGTTATTTTGATTACTGAAAGCCCGTGATTGGGCTATTGGATCAGGCCTGCTGGACCACCAGGGTTATTTCGATTACTGAAAGTCTGCGATCGGGCTGTGGGATCAGGTCCACTGGACCACCAGGGAGATTGATACATATTACAGCCCGCGATCGGGCTAGGGTGGGTTGCCAGTGAGGGGCAGGGGGCATCTGTCCCCAATGGCTGCTGCCTGGCAGGGTGCCAGGCGCAAGTCGCTGGGAATCGGCGCACCTGCATGCAAATGGGGCCATGATGTCATGCAAAAGGCCCCATTTGCACCTTACATGCATTATGGCCCCATTTACAGTCCACTGCTGAATATCACGTCGCGTTTTAGCGCAACGGCACTTTGTGCTGGCGCATCCCCTGCTCCTCCCTCAACATTTTGTGCTGGCTCAGTGCCACCGCGCTTATGCATAATGCGGGTGGCCATGAAGCGATATTCAACGGTGCTGAACCATGGCACGGCACCGTTGAATATCACCCTGTCACTGCCCTAGCGCATCCCAGTTGCGCTGCGCCCAGGCTTGCGCCACAGCCTGGCGCAGTCTGAATATCCCGCCTGTAATGTCTACATAATATTTTAAATCAAAAAAGAGCATTCAACCAGATGGCATCTTTAATAAGTTGAATCAAATAATAGATTGCAACAAGGATTTATGTTCTGTTCCTCTGTCACCAAGTCAGGTTAAAATCCACGGTTATCACAAAATCATACAGTTTGGAAAAAGGTTCAGTTAAATCCAAGAATGTTTTTAAATTAGGGGCATCACACTGAGGGGGTTATATAAACAGCCTATAAAAGCGGTTATGCCCTCCCTAAACCAACCATACTAGAAGCCATTCACTTGAGATATTTTTACTCTCACTGCTTGCCACTACATCTAAAATTAGGTGCTTCAAACAACAACCCCCCACCTCCCTTTTTCTTGCCTGGCCGATCAGCTGTAAAAGTATGCTATAACCAAGTAAAACAGACACTGTCAGGAACTGAAGATTTCAGTCAAGTCTCTGAAATGCTGATAATATCTGTATGGTAAGTACTAGCCACAGTTTCCAGTTCTGCTATTTTGGGAGCTAGGCTGTGAACAATAAGATGAATAATTGTTAAACCATGAAGAGAATGCCAAGAGGGGCTGTCAAATTTGAAGTAAAAGGAAGACCGGAATTCAGAACCAAACACAGATTTAAAAATTATACAAACGCAAGCTTTTTAGACAGCAGTTGAAGGTAGGCAGCAAAGAAACAACAAATGCTATAACCACAGACCCTAATACCACACTTTTTAGCAACAGTAGTCAATGCGATAAATTAAACTTCAGTTTGGGATCCAGAATTAATTCATTAGACATTGAGAAATCACTAACATTCTGATAACCTCTGTCCATTGTAACCGTAAGTACAGGAAAGCTAAATTCAAACATAATAAAACTGCTGAAAAGAGAAGAAACACAGATAAAACAGAAATATAAAACCCCATTTTAACAAGCTTATTTTCAAAACCGATTAAAACCAAAAAGCCTAAAAAGGAATGATTAAACAATAAAATATAACAAAAATTTCAAACAAGTCTTATAATATCCCTGTCAAAAATTAAATAACAGAGTTCCTACTCCCACCATGAACTGCTACTACACAGGCAGGGATGGAAATAAACTGGTATATCTGACAACAAATTAATAACAGCTGTCGGAGGGAATCAAAAACCTGATAAATGCTTTAAAGAAATAGTCTGTATTATGGACCCTTTAAGGGACATAAATGGGTATTTCAAATGTGTGCACAGGTGGTGAGTACCATTTTAGAACTGTATGGTATAGTTTATGTCCCACTCAGCCACAGAGTGCTGTAAGTAGAATACTAATGCTGTGTAACAACAATACAAGAACTTTGCAAGGAGATAAACTACAACATACTGTTCTAAAATATATCTACCACCTATGTGGAGATCAGAAACACCCACTGGGAAAACTAAAATGCCCCTATAGATAGAAGAATTGCAGAACTGGAACCAGTTTTTTTTTTTTTTTTTTTTTTTTAATCTTTTACGGGAAAGTGACACGTTTTTTGCATTCTCCTTTAAACAACCGTTAAGACCTCCAGGAAAATATTTGTTAACATAATATTTTGGCACAACTGTATGCCCTGGATCTTTGTTAGTAAAGATAACGAAACATACGAAACTTGCCAACAATAAAGGCCTAGAGGTCTATCAAGTCTGCTCGAATGTGCAGCTAGCACTCCTTATTCTGCAGCTGTAAGCATGTAAGCAAGAGCTTTGTACCTTAGGCTTCATCATTCATCTCCATGTGACATCACAGTCTGCTGCCACTTGCTAAGGATTGGATTATGATGTCACAAGCAGAAGATTATGACTTCAGGTGGTGAAAAGCAGCAGAAGGAGAGAATTCTTGGGGGGCAAGGATCCTGCTTTGATGCAACTGTCTGTAGTAACAGATAAGACTAAGATAAATGCAAGTAAACATATTAAATATAAGCTATATAGTGTTTAAATATTATGGTTTCTTATTGTTTTCCTGTTGAAAATCTATTAAGTATAAACATATTGTATCTAAATATTATTGTCTGTTATTGTTTTCCTGAAGAAAATATATTGAATATAAACTATATTGTGTCTATTATGGTCTGCTATTGTTTTATTGTTGGTGTCAGCTGCTCTTTAATGTCCTTTTCTGTACTGTACACCAGTGATTGAAGACAGAATGATGGTGCCTTACCTCATATGGAAGTTTAGAAACTGACAAAATGTGCTTTAAGTTTAATGTTTTGTACTAAATCTGTTTTTTAGATTAAATGTTTATTTGAGTTTAAAAAATCATAAATTTCTAACACAAAACACCACATAAATGAAAAAAAGGCAAAAGACATTCTAGGTAACCATTTCATAATACAAGTGCAAATATGTACCACACATACTTACAGCTCAGCCCTGCCCCTCGACTATGCATAGCAGAGTTATGTGAACAACTGCTGCTGCAGCTGGCTGACTCGTAACTACTCTCAAACCGAGATCAAGAGTGCATGGGAGCCACATTTCAAGGGGACCACTGTAAAATACACTAATCACAAAATAAATGTGAAAAAAATATATATTACTCCCCTTGTCCTCCATAGGATTATGTAGCTGTTTTATTCTCAAATCAATGCTAGGCATGTTAGAAATGCACTGTTATCTAGATATACTAAGATGTGCAAATAGATTTGAGGAGTCCACTGTTAGAATGTTTCTGAATATCACTAAGTTTCCTACATTCAGTCAAAGAATAATATCTTTCATAAATGGGGACAGCCATGCTACCCTGAGGCCAAACAGAGGAAATTAGGCATTTAGTTCACTCAGAGGTAGCATACTAGATAGGCTGTTGCAAAGCATCATGGATATGCAAATTCTTGTTTTGATAAGGCTGACCAGGTTTTACCAGAACAAAAGAGAAGTCGAACACTTTTGGGAAGGTATGTATCCCACAAGTGTATCCTTTTCTGTCTCTCTGTCTCTCTCTACTGCTCTTAATAGAGGCTGGTGTCTCTGACTTGAAAAGGCTATTCACGCATCTTTATAAAACAAATAAAGTCTACAAGGTTCTCCTTATACGATCACTATAAACAAGGACATGTGGAAACAATTGAAGTTATGGTACTTTGACATACCTATTGTGCAATGTAAATTTTACTATATATGCTGCTTAGCTGCTGTGTCTGTTGTGGTCATAAGACTATAATCTTGAGTTCTTTGGGTGAAAGAACTGTGAAACGAAGCTAAGCATTTCTGGAACACAAAGGACGTGAGAAAAATTCTCATAAACGTAAGAGACACAGGAACTGTACTTATAGATCAAGGGAGTGCTCCTGGACAATTGTAGCACTCCTTTCTCCAGCGCATGAGACACTCTTATGCTGTGAAGAGTGTCCCACGCGCAGATGCCCTGGAAACGGGCACATTCTGGCCCGGGAACCGTTTTTTCTCTCTTCTAAGCTGGTCTCTGGGCTTCCCTTAATCAAGGGCTGTACCTCCTGATGCTGATAGGAAGGCAGGAATCAGACCTCTGCAGCAGGGGACATCCAGCCCTCCACTTCCGGTCTCCCTTAGTTTACTTCCTGTTTTCTGTGAAGCAGGTACTCTGCAGCAGAGCCCTGTCACATGTTTCAGGGCTGAAGAGACTGTAAGTCTTAAAGTCTTTATTCTACTTTTGGACAAGTGTATAACATGGATGCTAGGAGCAATTTGGAAACGCTCCATGGTGGGATCCAGTCTCAGCCTTGCGAGCTGCACACATTGGCCCCACCTCTCAGTGGCTCGCTATATTTCCCGTGATTTTGGGCTCCCCCTCAATGGACATCTGTAAGCCTTCAAGGCTAGGGGGACTCCTCATTTAAGCACTGGAGTGCTTCTGGAGATGAGTGCTTTCTTATCGACGAGCGACTTTGGGAAAAATGTCAGCCACTCGTCGACAGTGCAACTCGTCGGCACAGATCCAAGCAGCACACCACGCCGCTCCTCGATGATCAGTTCTTTCATCAACGAGTGCTGAGGAGAGCGCCAGGCTGCTTGTCAATGATCATCTCTCGTCGACGGGCACTGAGGAGAGTTAGCGCTATAGCACTAGAAGAATAGTCTCCTCGAAGAGCGCTGAGGACAGCCAGTAGCGCTGTAATGCACAGTCCCTGGGTTTTTCCGTCTACGGCTGGCATTCTGGTCTACTCAACCGCTCGTCAACGATGGGCCCCGCTCTGCTCATATTGCTGCTCGTCAACATTCAGTGTACTCTTGTTGACTAGCGCTGCACTGCATTAGGAGTGCTACTTTGGACTAACGGTGTTCCCACTCAACGTTGGGACAGGCCCCAGAACAACATTAAGGGACTAGATGGATTTTATTCAATAAAATTACTGTTTACACAATCTAAAGAAAGGGAGCCGCTCAATAGTTTGCCCTTAAAGGGCCTGCAGCAATTCATGCAGCTCAGTATTTTGCCCTTAAAGGGCCAGCAGCAATTCATGCAACTTCAGCAGCATAGCCAGGAAACCTCCAGAAGGAGGGGTTATGCTGAATAAAAGGGGAATAGCACCATTTGCGGCATGGCCTCAGGCAAACCTTTCAGGGACAAAAAATGCCAGCACCACAGGGGGATTCATCCCTACTTCTAATCACTTTCACTGGGTCACTTTGCCTAATATGTGAGAAGGCAGTGCCGGCAAATGTCGAGGACTCAAAGAAGGCAGCCCCTTCCTTGACTCAGACTGATAGCCAACAGACAGACAGGTCTGAGTGAGCAGCAACCACCAGGTCTGAGAGTGCAGCGACCACTGGGAGACCCAGCAGTCCGCAGCCCCCTCTCTGGCCCCAGGCCTCATGAACCGGCAAAATAGGGCCTTTGCTCTGGACCCCGCATGCTTCATGGGCAGCCTCCGGGGTCACCAGATGGGATACCTCACAATAAGGCAAAAGAATGAGGACTCGATCCCTGTCCTCATCCTAAGAGGAGCAGTAGTCCTCACATCACTACGATTAAAAAAAAAAAATCCTTACACCACAGAGTGTCGCAGGAAACGTCCCTGGACTGTCATAGGGGACTTGCTCAGACTCCAGTTCATCCTCCTCTGGAGAGGGGGAGCTAGGGGCCTTATCAGACTCGGACGACTCACTGTCCAGAATCTTTGACCTGGAGGGCCTGGTCTTTTTCATAAACAAAATCATAGCCTAGATTCACCTCGGATCTTCCCGGTGGCTCCCACTCAGCCAGAACATGTTTTTTGCCTGACAGTGGCTGCCAAACTAGCCTCAACCTTCCCTATTCCTCCAGCCATAGGGGACTTGCTAAAGAAGGAATGGCAAGGTCCAGAACACACCTATCCAGTGGCCCGGCGGATCCCTACGCTTCTCAAGTTTGACAAGAAGCAATCGGAAAAGCAGTTAGACTGCCCCAGAATCAACCCTCTGACTTCAAACCTAACCAAGATGTCAGTCATCCAGCCGAAGAAAGGGCTTCTCTCAGGGACCCAGTGGATAGGAAAGTGGATGCCTCACTCAACTAGGCCTTCCAAGCATCAACAATGTCTCAAGGCAGCAACTGCCAATCCTTTTTCAGCATAAGCCACTCTGTCCTGGGCTTCACATTTTTGCCCTTTAATGCCCTGTGGACCAAGAGAGGAACATGACTATTTTTCATCAGCTGCAGTCCATGGGTTTGGCTTAGACTTCTACAGTAGGCATATAGGAGGAGGCGGTCAGGTGCGCCGCTCAGACCATGTTTTATCAAACCTCGGCTTGCTGCAACCTCTGGCTTCGGGTCTGGCAAGTAGTCGCCTCTTCGAAGAACCAGTTGGTTAATCACCCAATGAAGGTAATCTCCTGAAGCCCTGAAGGAGGCAGTGAAGGAATCCAGGGAGATGGCTAAGGTGCACATGTCACAATCAAGAGGCAGGGGGCCAGTTCTGGTCCTCAGGCCCCAAATGCTTTTTTCGTGAACAAGGTTACAATAAGGATCAAAACACTAACCTCTCGGAGAAGAACAGCATGCTATCCAGGCCCATCCTTGAGTAGGGGGCAGACATTTAAAATTTTCACGAGGAATGGGTCCAAACCAAGTCAGACAGAGGGGTCCTAGATATCACCAGCAAACCCCCACTACCTCGTGTGGTGCCCTCCCCTATCTCTGGCAACCCATCCGAAAGACAGGTGATGTTACAGGCCATTACAAACCTTCTGCAAGAAGGGGCTATGGAGCAAGTTTCCCCACAGAGATCTATTGGGGGGTTTACTCCTCATTATTCATCAGGCCAAAATGCACAGGAGGATTCAGGCCTGTACTAGATATCAAATTCCTGTATAGTTTTCTCCACAGCAGACCTTTCAAGGTGGAAACCTTGTCATCAATCATCAGGGAGTCGCAAAAAGGGGATTTTCCGGCATCCATTGATCTGCACGATGCCTAGGTGCATATTCCCATTCAAGAACTACACAGGTAATATCTCAGGTTCAAAGTGGGGGAGCAGTACTTCCAATTCAAAACTCTGCCATTTGGGTTTTCCTTGGCCCCATGGCCATTATTAAAGATGCTAGTAGTGGTTATAGTCCACATAAAGGCCCCACAGCTCAACCAGGCAGTACAAGCAGGGGCGGAGGTAGTCTGGTGCCCGATGGCATACAGATTTCGCATCAGCTGGAGAAAGAGTTCCCTAACTCCAAGCCAGACCTTGATCCTCCTGGGGGCAGACATCATGATACAAGCCAACAAGGCGTTTCCCCCGGAATCTAAATGTAGGGATCTGCTAAAGCTCAAGGAGTTTTCACTTAGCTCCTCAGCTGCCTGCTTATTCTTTCATGCAGCTAATTGGAACAGATTAAACCCTCCCTCCAGTGATGGTCTCGGAGGACAGAGGTCATGAAGGGCTGCAAGTTGGGCCATCCACACCAAATCCAAATCACGACCGATGCAACCTGGAGCTGCGGGGGGCTCACTCGCATCAGCTGTCAGCACAGGGCAAGTTGTCACTATTAGAAACAAGGTTCAGTATAAACGTTCTCAAGATGAGAGCAGTATGCCGTGCCCTGAGGCACTCTGAATAACAATTCCTCATTCAGGAGGGACTGATTCCAACTGACAACGTTGGCATACATCAACCATCAGGGCGACACAAGCTCAGAAATGCTAAGGGAGTTCCTTTTTTCTCTTTCAGTTGGCTAAGCACCACAGACCAGACTGGCTCAGTCGCAAGGTTGTTCTACCAGGGGAATGGGAGCTGAAGGACAGTGCCTTCCACATCCTAACAGAACAATGGGGTAATCCTCAGATAGGTCTTTTCACCTGCTGGTGGAACTCTAAGGTAAATCAAGTCTGCTCCCTGGCCAAGGATGAACCAGCGGTGGCTCAGGACACATTTTCCCTAAACTGAGGTTAGTTCGGTCTCCTGTATGCCTTTTCCTCTAGTACTGCTTCTATCAAGAGTCCTTCACAGAGTGGTTCTGGACAGGGCAGGCATGATTCTAGTCTGTTCCTTATGGTCTTCCGCCCATGGTTCCCGCTTCTCATTCATCTGTCAAGATGAGTACCTCTAACCTTTGAGTTCAGCCCAGACCTTCTAAATCAAGGTCCGGTTCTGCACCCAGTCTGAACAACCTTTCTCTCCAGGCTGGAGATTGAGTGGGAAGATTTTCAAGGAGCTAGACTACACAGCTCCTGTTATTGAAATGATGTGGCGCTCATGTCGCCCTTCTTCCTCTAAAGTGTATTACAGAATCTGGAGGAAATTCCAGTTCTGGCTTCATTCCAAATACATACAGAACTATCCAATATAATCGCATGTACTAATGCAGTTCATTTAAGATTGGAGGGACAAAGGACTGCAACCAGCCACCTTAAGAGCTCAAGTTTCTGCGCTGGGGGCACTCTTGTTGATTGATTCAGGGGAATCATTGGGCTCACATCCACTTATCTGGAGGTTTCTAAGGGCAGCAACATTAAAATGCCCTCCAATCAACCAGCAGTACCACCTTGGAGTCTTAATTTGGTTCTCAAGACTGTGACCAAGGCTCCTTTAGAGCCTCTCAAGGAGACATCCCTCATGCATCTCAAAATGAAGGTCATCTTTTTTCTCATAGCTATTACTTCAGCCAGGAGAATCAGCAAACTAGGAGCATTATTCACTCAAGAGCCGTACGTTGTCTTTAATCAGGCTATGTGGTACTCCTAACAGATCCAGGTTTTTTGCCAAAAGTTATGTCTCCCTTCCATTACAATCAAGGGTTCATTCTTCCTTCCTTCTGCCCACTCCCTAAAAGCAATAAGGAAAGGGAATTTCATCCAGTAGACCCAAGAAGAGTGATGAAAATGTATATTAAGAGAACAGAGGCTATTCACAAAACTTCAAGTTTGTTCATTTCAACTACGGGCCAAAATTATGGGTAACAAGGATTCCAAAGGCTCTATAGCCAGACAGATTCTATCCATCACCTCCACGGCTTATGATCAGGCTGGAGTAACTTTGCCTGGCCCACTGAGAGCCCATTCAACCAGAGCTATGGCCCTTTTGTGGGCGTACTTCAGAGAAGCATCTGCAACGGAAGTATTTCATTGACCTCCAAAAAAACACCCTTGGGAATCCTCGTAGTTTTTGGGCCTCAATTGGGTCCATACTAAATCCCAAGTCTGATAAGCAAATAACACAAATTACATCCCCGTCAGGCACCATCAGTGACCCTGCTGGCATCGCAGACATTTTCAACTCTATGTTTACTGACCTAACCCATTACCTTAGTAAGCTTCCTTCCCACCCTCCCTCTGGCCTAAATAAAAATGGTAGCCACTTCACTCCTCCAAACTCTGCCCCTACCCCTCCTTTCTATTTTAGGGCCATTGGTCCAAAGGTCATCATAAAACTCCTGAAAACGCTTCCTATCAGAGGTAGTTCTGGAAGTGACAGGCTCTACCCCGCTTTTCTGAGGATCATCTCCTCAGCTATTGTCAGACCATTAACCCACATTCTCAGTCTTGCACTGTCCACTTCTATAGTGCCGGACACCTGGAAACATGTTAATGTGGTTCCAGTCTTAAAAGCAGGTGACCCCCTCGCCTCGGAAAACTACAGACCTGTTTCCCAGCTTCCACACCTAAGCAGGCTACTGGAGAAAGTTGTTCATTCCCAGCTATCCGAATGTCGTCGAGGCACAGGTCAGGAAGCATAGAGAAAACCCAGGAGCAGTTGTAAAATTCCACAAAACTGTTTATTTGTAGTTGCAGTAACATAAAATAAACCTGTTCAGAATAACTATATACAGAAGCAAAATAAAATATCTTGTAAAAAAATCTCCCTTGCAGCTCAACTTAGCTGTTTTTATTACTCTTTTCAACACCCATCCTTTGCAAGCATCCTGTTCTTTGTAAATTTCAGGAGCTGCTAGAACATTGAGAGCTTCCTGAGGTCCCTCCAGCCTTTGCAAAAGGCTCTGGCATTTGCACTCAAATAACGTCTGGCTTTTTACAGTCCTCTCAAATTAGAAATACATATACATTTCAACAGCAACACTAAACATTTTCTAAACAAAAGAGATCCCAATATCAGCTACATTTCCATACATTGATTCTCATATATTTTATATTAGCAGATATAAATATGCAAGGGAGGAAGACAGCAAGAGAAAACTGAGAGACAGTGAGAGGCAAAGGATTGCGAGACTGTTTGGGTTGATCAAGTCAGAGGTCTCACAGGAAAATTTGGTTGTGCAACCACACAGAAGAGACAGAAAAGGAAAGAATACAGATCCTTGCATTTAAACACTTTCTCCAAAACAAATGGGACAGGGTCCTATTCTACCCTGTCACACCGAACACCTAGATAAATACAACCTCCTGTGTCCCCTTCAGCACGGTTTCCATAAACACCATAGCTCCTCCTCTGCCCTGGCAGTTTTCTCCAACCATGTCCTCAGGAATATGGACATAGGTAAGGCCATGGGTGCAGTTTTTGTCGATTTGTCAAAGGCATTCAACCTCGTCAACCATCATCTTCTCCACTCCACTCCACACTTCTACAATTTGGCTGCTCCCCTGGACCTGCTGCATGGTTCCACAGCTACCTCACCAACAGGTCCCAATCCGTGTGCATAGGCAAAGTTGCCTCTGCTTCCCTTCCCACTAGCACTGGAGTTCCTCAGGGATCAATTCTTGGCCCCCTTCTCTTTTCCAAGTATATCAATGCCCTCCCGGCCGATAGTCAAAACTGCAATGCACTCCTTTATGTGGACGACTTAGTCGTGTACCACAGTGACAAATCCTTTGACTCTATCTCCTCCACCCTCACTGACTACTGTGGTGCTACACAGAGCTGGTTCTTATCGAGTAAACTCCTTGTCAATGGAAAAAAATGAAGGCCATGCTCTTTGGCTCCAAGCCCTTCCTTAGCAAGGCCGCCAAATCAAACTCCTCCCTCACCGTATGTACGCCTGTAGCCCCCCCCCCCGAATAGGTCACCTCTTTCAAATTTCTAGGTGTTACTCTTGACCCCTCCCTCACCTACGATGATCATACAACTTTGACCATAAGAAAAATTCACCACAGGCTAGGTGCGACATACTGTGCAAATCACCTGCTATCATCTGAAGCTTTCCTGGCCATTGCACAAGGTAATCTTCTGCCACTCCTAGATTACTGCTCCCCTGTTTACTTCCTCATGTCCACCAATCTGCACTCCCGCCTTAACACTACATATGATGCCAGCTGTCGCTTTGCTCTTAAAGCCCCCTTTTCTACCCACAACTGTACACTCTACCAGTCCCTTGGATGGCTCTCCCTCCAGTCCCACTTTGACTATGCCAGAGGCTGCCTGGTGAACAGTGCTCTCAGAAGGAACCAGTTATCCCCCTATGCTCCTCTACTTACTAATAGGGCCATCACTAGAGCCCTTAGGACCTCCTCCATCCCTCCCCTAGAGGTTTCTCGCATCATTACAGTGATGGGTAGTAAGGCTTTCTCTGTCTCTGCCCCCTCCCTTTGGAACTGACTTCCCCCATCCATTCGCACATCCCCATCCCGCGTGTCATTCAAATCTGACCTAAAGGCCTAGCTCCTGGCAGAGTCTAGCTACAACTGCTCCTTAGGCCATGTAGGAGCCTGTAAACCACCATAACTTACCCCAGCCAGTGAGTATTGTGCCCGTTTGGTCCATGTCCCCTCCTTTTCCCTCCGTCCTACACTCACCCACACTCTCTAGCACATGCACCCACACTTTTGACTTTCTGACCTCTTCAATCCCACACAGCCTACCTGTTTGACTCCTCCCACGTCTTGTACCCTATGTTAGGCCATGACTTAGCATGCACTCTGACTCTGCAGGGCACGTCCTTTCATATCTACTGCACTACAGCCTATGTTCCCTGCTGTCTGTGTATGGTGCTGTATCTGTGGATCACGCTCTGCTTACCACAGTGCTTTCTCAGGCTGGCCTGCTATTCTTCCACAGTACATGCTTTGTTGCCTAGACTATATGTTTACAACATGTGATGCTTTTAACTGCTCACTTGTTGAATTTTACAAATGCACTATATCTTCTTTTCACTAATGCCTGTGTCCTTACTATAATGTAATTTTAGAAGCCATGACTGTATACTGTATGTAAAGTGTGCTGTTGTTGTGTTGCCATCTCGCCACTTTGTGGCCCAGGTCGTGACTGAAAATGCTCCTCTGAATCAGTTCACTTACCTGGTTATCAAAAACATAAATAAATAAATATTTTTGCAGAGTGGCCACTTGGTCATCCATTCACACATTTACACAATTTTATAGGCTGGATGTGATGCCCTCGGTAGAGGCATCCTTTGGCCGCCAAGTGCTTTAGGCAGTGGTGGACCTTTAAGGGCACTTGGCATTCTTCCCACCTAGGACATCTGGGGATGTACTGCTTTTGTATATCCCATGAGTAAGGAAGCCTGGAGACCAGCTTAGGAGAGAGAAATCAAAAATTTAAATACCTGTAAATTTTCTTTCTCCGACGGCTGGTCTCTGGGCTTCGGATCCCCTCCCAGAATGTATATAGTTGTCTGGCTTCATGACCATATAGGCCTTAAAATTCTTGTTTTTTTGTTTCCAAGTTCTTGTAGTATTGCCACATTTGAACTGCTTTAGGAAGAACTGAGGGAGATAGGAAGCGGAGGGCTGGATGTCCCCTGCTGCAGAGGTCTGATTCTTGCCTTCCTACCAGCATCAGGCACTACAGCCCATGAGTAAGGAAGCCTGGAGACCAGCCGTCGGAGAAAGAAAATTTACAGGTATTTAAATTTCGATTTTTAAATATATTATTGCTCGCCCTTGATCAATAATATATTAATATGTCCCCCATTGCCACTTGTTCCTGTATTAGGGTGGTTTTGTTTGCCTTCAGCTTGAGCCAGAACAGCTCATCTTCACTTCGCTGTTCTCGCTCCAGCTGATGGCGCGTAAAACTACTTTTATACAGCAATGAGTGGCTCCAGGGGACGTGTTACCATATAATATAAACATGTTATAAATCATGTTAAAGACCCTTTTTTAAATCTGGAATTTGAGTGTAAAATCAAATGTTTTACTTTGTAGAATAGTAATGAATCCCCTTTGTGGGAAATGGACTGTGCCAACTGAACTTATAATTTCAGAATGTTGGAACATTATGCATAAAACAACCTCTTATGGTCACCTGGTAAAATAATTGGTAAAAATTGGTAAATAAGAGTACCTGGAATGTTTAGAAATAAACAATCCTGATTGACTAAGCCTGATGTCATGATTTATAATGCATTTTAAATGCCCTTTTCAATAGTATGTATAGAAGTAATCACTTTTCCTTCACTGTTCTGTGACAAAAAGGCATGTGTTACTGTTGCCTCAACTAGGGCCCACCCTTCTTCTGTATAAATGGTTAAACCTGAATTAAAAGCAGAATTTGCCATTTTTAAACACCAAAGAGTCAATTCTTCTTTTACAAAACCTGTTTGCATCACATTTACAGCCACACATTGCACCTACTTTGTGTAAAACCCCATTTTGTGTCTCAGTTTTAGTGCAAAACATACTGATTTACACTGTTTTTTTTTTTGGGGGGGGGGACAGATTTTAGGATTTTGCAAAACAGAATTGGCCATTTTTGAAAACAAAAAAATCAGTGGTCATACTCAACACATTAGTGTTTTATGACATTCACTTTACTGCATTTTGGTCAGCAAATTTAAAACATAGAGCTGTCTTTTGGGCCAAGTTCAGTAATTACAAGGACACAGCAAAACTGTAATCCCAAATGCTTCAGTCCCAGATATTATTCTTTGTCCAGAGTTAAAGTTGCCCCGCAGTAAGTTGAAAGAAAAACATGGAAGGTGGGAGAGCGAGAGAGAGAGAAACATGGAAGGTGGGAGAGAGAGAGAGAGAGAGAGACCTCACTGTAAGGATTTATACGCTGAAGGAGAATAGTCCTTCCTACCTGTACTGTCTAAACTGACTTCCTGTTGAAATCAAAACTTCCTTTTTGGCTAGGTGAAGCTTGGGTTTGGAGAAACAGCTCCTCTTGACAGTCACTTGATCATTCATTGATTCACGTGTTTTTTTTTTTAAAGAGATTTCATAACATTGGATGAATCTGTAGGCATCTTTACACAGCACATACTTGTGCCGCTCGATTTTGTTACAGTCTTGTTACACTCCTCCCGCTGCGCTCTCTGCCACCTTGTACACATAACTCCTGTTTCGATTGCTTGCCTCTTCTGGTGTTTCAGCAATGTTTCCTGCCATCCAGGATCCGGTGGTATCACATCAAATTAACGGAACTTTGGGCTGCCATTCTTCCTTGATAACGTAAAAAATTGTAAGTTCAATGTATAATTCATTTAAGGAGGATTTTCCCTAACAAATTCTGTTGAAAACATTAGAAAATTCATCCCAAGTTATGCAAGTGAACGCTGAGACCTCCGAGTTACTGAACAAATGTGCTAACAAATACAGTTCCAAAGGGATGATTTTTTTTTTTTAATATTTTCAACAGATTTCGTTAGGGAAAATCCTCCCTAAACGAATTCTGTATTGAACTTTATAACTTTTTGGTGCAATCCAGAAGAATGGCCACCCAAAGTTCGGTTATATCTGTTTGCAGAAGGTGGTGTAACCGGGATGAAGCAACCAGTTCACCAAAATGAGTGGAAAGCCATATTTATATGGCAGGGCAGAACGGAACAAAATGCAACAGAGGCCGACGAACCCAGGAAAACAGGGAAGGCTTTTTAAGGAAGTGCTTACTTTGGTTGCGGCAGGGAATGCCTGTACACTCAAAAAAGATAACACTACAGTGTGTCTGTACCGGTCATTCCAATACAGACCACTGCGTGTAAAGGGGCCATGTGACCCTCCTGTGGCATATCTAAAATGTTTCCTCCTTAACTTTTCAGAAGACAGTGCAGACAAGTTAAACATTTGACTTTAAAAATAATAATTCTCTTAAAGCAGGACTAGACAGATTTGTGAGGGAGACTGGCATTGAAGGTTATAATACATGAGCAGGAGTAGCATTTGGGCTGATGAGCTTGGATATAGGTCAGTGCTCAAGTAGGGTATAGTCACTACCATGCGAGGGCAGGCAAAATGGATCTTTTGCACATTTGTCATCACAGGACTATGTCATTATGTAAAGCAGTTCAGTAAGAAAGCTAAAAGTAGAGTTGCAGACCTGTTTCTACCAGTGAATATTTTGTATTTCTACCCTTGACTGTCACTGTGCATTTAAAGAGCACATGTTCTGGTGCTCCCCAACAACAAACAGTAAGGACCCTCACCTGCCCCCAATCCCACTGGTCCCATGGTTATAATAGATGCCCTGATTTTTGAAGGGAAGGGATTGTATTTTGACTCCGTGGAGCTGAGCCACCGATCCCTTCCACTTCCTGATACTGACAGCCACCCCCATGCTAGGATGATTTGTGATGTCATTATGTGGAGAGCGTGGTGGTGCGTTCCATAGATATTAATGGGGCCAATTTTATAAGTCTATTTGTTGTATTTTAGATGGCCATTTGGAACAAATCAAGACAACCAAGTCTAAAACATGATAAATGGACTGAAAAAACTAATGGCCGCATTAATGTCTTTGTAGTGGCCCCCGCGCTCTCCATATAATGACATCACAAAACGTTCTATGTAGGGACGGCTCTCAGTACCAGGAATTGGAAGGGATCAGTGGCTCAGCTCTACAGAGTCATAATATGGTCCCTTCCCCTTCAAAAATTGGGGCATCTATAAATTATAACCGTGACACCAGTGGGATTGGGAGCAGGCAAGGAGGATCCTTCCTGTTTTTTATTAGGCGATTGCAAAAAGAGCAGGAAAGGTGCTCTTTAAAGGGAATGCTGCAACATACTATACTTGAAGTGGGAGGGAGGTAGGAGATAACAAAAATCAGAGAGGGAGTGTAAAGAAACCTTTAGTGTGTGCTTGTCAGGTAGAGAACCCAGGTTTGATTCTCTGGTCTGGGTGTGCTTCACATCTGGAGAGGAAGGGAAGGACACAGATAATGCTGGGAGGGGGTGCTGAAGATGCCACTGTGGAGGGAGAGCCTCAGACACTGCCGGGAAGGGAGGGTTACCAAAACCTCAGTGAAGGGAGGGCAACAGACATCACATAGGAGGTAGGGCTGCACATATTGAAGGGAGTTTTAAAGACACTGCTGGGGAGGAAGGGCAGTAGACACTGCTGGGGAGTGACGGCAACAGACACTGCTGGGGAGGGAGGGCTGTGGACACTGCTAGGGAGAGAGGATGGTAGACAGTGCTAAGGAGGAAAGGTTATGGACACTGCTTGGTAGGAAGGGCTGTGGATGCTACTGAGGAGGAAGGCTGGTAGACACTGCTGGGAAGGGAGAGATGTGGACACTGCTGAGGAGGGAGGGCTGTGGACACTGTTGGGGAGGGAGGGATCTGGAAACTGCTTCGGCGAGAGAGCTGTGGACAGTGCTGGGGCGGGAGGGCTGTGGACACTGCTGGTGAGGGAGAATGGTAGACATCGCCGAAGAGGAAGGGCTGCAGACACATGCTGTGAAGGGAGGCTGTGGGCACTACTGTGGAGGGATGTTGTGGACACTGCTGGGGAGGGATGGCAGTAAACAATGCTGGGGAGGAAGAGCTTTGGACACTGCTGGGGATGGATGGTGGTAGACACTGCTGGGAAGGGGGCGCTGTAGACACTGCTGAGGAAGGAGTACTGACGATGCTTCCTGGGGAGCGAGGGCTGTGGACACTGCTGGGGAGAGTGTGCTGAGGACATTGCTGGTTAATGAGACTTGTGGACACTGCTGAGGAGGGAGGGCTGAGGACACTGCTGGGAAGGGAGGTCAGGCTGTGGACACTGCTGGGAAGGGAGGTCAGGCTGTGGACACTGCTGGGAAGGGAGGGCTGCGGACACTGCTTGGGAGTAAGGGCTGTGGACATTGCTGGGGAGGAAAAGCTATGAACACTGCTGGAGAGGTAGGGCTGAGGACACTGCTGGGGAGCAAGGGCTGCAGACACTGCTGGGGAGGGAGGGCTGTAGAAGCTGCTGGGGAGCGAGGGCTGTGGACATTGCTGGGGAGGGATGGCTGAGGCCACTGCTGGAGGGGAAGGGTTGAGGCCACTGCTGGGGAGGGAGGGATATGGACACTGCTGGGTAGCGAGGGCTATGGACACTGCTGGGGTGCGAGGGCTGAAGTCACTGCTGGGAAGGGAGGGCTGTGGATAGTGCTAGGAAGGGAGGACTGTGGACACTGCTGGGGTGGAGGGCTGTGGAATCTGCAGGGGAGGTAGGGCTGTGGACACTGTTGGGGAAGGGAGTGTATGGACACTGCTGGGGAGGAAGAGCTATGGACACTGCTGGGGAGGCTGTGAAGGATGGAGGGTCGAGCAACAGTTTCAGACATGTCCTTGAGCACTGTTCCATTGGATCCACTCCTGCTCGCTGCCACGGAGCCACTAGACTGCTTGTTCTTGTGGGTGGCAATCATGGTGGGTTTGGCTGCTGAGGGTTGTGCGCCATAGAGGATTGACTCTCTTGGATGATGAGTGGAGGTCTGGACCCTGTATCCCTTTGGAGGTTCAAAGAAAGGGGGACTGCTAGATTACTATGTGTGGCAGCAGGGGTAGGTATTAGTAAGTAGGAGAAAAATCACAAGCCAAGAGAAAAAAAACTGCAATTCTTACAAAAAAAAAAGGCAAAATGTGTTTGTCAATATATTTTTTTTCTTTTATACTCTTTATGCTGCATACCTGGCCTCCAGAAACCCCTCTCCTTCATGCGTTCCCAAGGATACCTCCACTGCCCGCAGAGCTTAGTGCCTGCTACTGGAGCTGCCTAAGACTCCATACATTCTTCCACCAGGTCCTCATAGGTCTAGCTCTACCCTGTTGGCGTCCTCCTGGTGCTACCAGGAAGAACGGAGTCCTCAAGCATGGTGCAGTGGTCAAAGACGGCACAACGGGTGCACTGCATGGGGAGGTGGTGGTGGGGGAACATCTGGGAATCATCATGTGATGTTTCTGGGGCACATGTCCCCCCCGTTCTGGTTGGCCACACTTCCCATACATTTGCACAAGCCCTGGGATTGGGATGTCTCAAAGCATGTGGTCACCCACGCTGTTAAGGATTTCACCACTTGGCCACTCCTAGGAATCACTGTTGTGGCAGTGAACTGCAGCCCACCCACTCACCCTGAGAGAATGCTCTGACCCCCCACCTCCACTCCTCACTTCTCAGGCTCATCTCGCAAACCGAGTCACCAGTATACCAGAGCAGGCCAACACCGTTTGGCACTATGGGAGCCAGTTTTGTTAATAAAATATTTTAAAGATTTTCTAGGGTTGATTGCATAAAGTACAGAAACAGAAACTATTTTATCAACACCTTTTAAAATACATTTTACAAAAGGATGCTTGTTTTCATTGATTGGGCACCGAACATTTGCCAGATTGGGGCCAACAATCTTACTAGATGTGTCAGCAGTAAAAGTCTAGTTATTAAATAACTTGAACATATAGCTGATTTCTTTGTTTTTCAGGGGAAATGAGGCACTGGGTAGATTAAATGGTGTTGATTGTTACTATCAAACTGAGTGAAGATGAGTAGACACTGTAAACCATAGTCTGTTGCCAAAGTACATTCTTTGTTGATTTATCATGGACATATCTTTTCTCTGAATAATACCTCTTGGCGTAACCAGCTTACATGATAAATGTTTCAGTAATTCATGAAATTGGGTACAGTGAGAAATTAATTAAATGAAGGGCTATAGAGAACCTGCTCCCCACCACCCCTACCCATGCATCCAAAGCCTGCTTCCTTCCTGGTCAGTTATTAACGGGCTAAGCAATTACTGACAGATCCTCTAGCTGATCATTAAAATGGCACTGATAACCCACATGGGACATGTTTAGCCCTTTTAAATGATTTATTTATCTACTGTTCTGTTTATTTAGAGCCAGTGATTTTCAATTTTCAAAAATGGCCAGTTTCATTTGGCAAAATCTTCAATATCTGTTGTTTCCCAAAATTGAAGGGCTATCTGCATGTACAAAAATTGGGTTCAAAATGAAGGGGTTAGCGCAAAAAGCTGGTGCAAAGTTGGGCTATCTGCATGATAAGGTGGTGCAGATAGAGTTTTTTTTTTCATGGAAAATTGACTCCCAAGTGTGGATTTGAAGGAAAATCATTGCACATATTCGTTTAACCATGAGGGTCGACTGGGTCACAAGCTTGAGAGCCCATTGTCAGTTGCACCTGGGGGTTTGCAAAGAAACTGCAGACTAACTTTTTGAGGGTTAATTTTTAGATTCTGTAAGTCTGACTTACCTTTTAAAAATTTGGCCTGTACTGCCCTGTCGGCCTAATGGGTAAAGTGCTGGCATACTATTCAGGGGACTGTGGATTCAGTTCTGAACATGTGGAGTAATTGCATGAGGAGTGCTTCCTGTTCGCTGGAGAGGGCTCTCTGCACTCCTCAGGAAGACCTTGTAAAAAAAACAAAAGAGCACACATACCGCCTGTAGTATAGTAGGCACAACTTTATTACAAAATTCATCAGGACGCCAAACACCTCCATGTAGTGCCTCCTTCCAGAGGCTTCATCAGGAGGCTTATTTTTCCACCTTGTGGAAGAGTTGCCCTCTCTGCCATTCTGAAAGAAACAGTACTTAGACCTGCCATCATCCCTGGTGTTGGGGTCACATAAATGGGCGCATTAGTGGGAGGGCACGGAGACCCTGCTCTGTCATCACTTGCTGTTATGGCAGTCTGGAGGTGCACTTCGTGGCAGTAGTAACAGAAGTCATTTCACAAATCTTCACCTGAAGATGAGTGTCCCCTTTCCTTTGGCCCACCGTCATTCAGTCCAGACCCCAAAAATGGCACTGGGCAGAGGGACCAGCTCGTTTTAGTGGTGCGGCATCCTTGTGCTCTGCCAGGGAGCTGGTCCTCATGTATCCTGGCATCACAACACCTAGTGGCTGACTGGCCTTCATGGCCCTAGTGGGACGCCCTCATGGGTGGTAGGTTCACACTGCAGGGTGGGTAAGTCGTGTGGGAGAGTAGCAGAAAATAAAGTGACATAAAAGAAATGAGGCCCAAATCTGGTTTGGTGAAACCTGGGGGGCAGCTAATGCATTGTATTATACATATATAGGAGACCTTGGTTATAAACTGTAGCCTGACTCTATCAATGGGCTATTGGCATCTTGGGAGCATTGCAGAGGTAATACATTTAAACTCCAAGTGGAAGGATTTAGAGCACTTGTTAGAGCAACCATGCCTTCAGTGGAAACTGACAGAATAGTACTGATGGAAGGGGTGGTTATGTGCCGTCCATGGTGTACTGGTGGCACCTGTGAATCTGGGCAGATGGGAGGGGATGGAAGAGGAACAGGGGAAATCTGTCAGGCTTGTGTAACCCCTAGGTGGCACTATCCCAAGGGCTACTACCCCAGCCTGCTTGGCTAGTAGCAGGTTAAGGGGCCTGAGTTCTGAAACGGGTGCCTCCACCCAGAGGTCAGGGTTGGTAGTGGTCAAGCTAACCTGGGCACAGCCCTCCGGGACACTGTAACCCCCTCTTTCCCCTCTAGTGGCCTGAACACTGTACAATAATCACTTTCACAATACCCTGGTACACCACACAAGTACCCACACTGTTTGCACTTACCACCAGGGCTGGTTCCTCTGGCTCGACCCTGGGGACCCCCTGTAAAACAAGGTTATGCACAGCAAATAGCAACAGTACAGTACTTTGAGCACAAACTTGAACCACAGTCAGATTACATGCAGAAAAAGTTAGATCTGATTTATTCAGGGGACTTGAACAAGGGAGGGGCAAAATCAGGTTAATTAGCTTAAAGGTTATATCGATCAAGCAGTTATGCATGCGCTTTGAGTCCCCCCACGCAGTCCTCCTCTGGGTACCCAGGTGGAGAAGAAGTGGGCTAGCCAGGACCGTTGCCCAGGGTTGCAGCTGGTTGGGGCCCTGTGATGGAAAACACAACATGCACAGTACACAATATTTGTAATCCGGAGCCAAAGGGCTCAGTTCGTAAAGGAAACGAAACAACAAGACAATGAGATGACACACTCAGATTAAGCTGTTGTTGCAGGGAGCTACCCCAGTATTTACTCATGATACCCAGGACTGGACACAGGCTGCATGAAAATCGAGACTGCAGGTGGTTGATCTGGAATGCCAGGAGAAGCAGGGCCCATACGAGTCGCAGAGGCATCGTTCCTGTTCAAGCATGGAGCAGGGGGTCTGATCCCCAGGCAGATCTTTCGTCGATGGCTTCTCTGTGCAGTGGGTAGTCTGGCTGGGTCAGTCTGGCAAGGCCCAGACCGCATGGAGACAGATTTGGATGCAGTCCGTTTTGGGCTGGATACAGCTTCCAGCAAGCGGAACACAGTTCACACAGTGGGGAACCAACTCACAACCCACTAGCAGCTCATAGCACATTTACATGTACGGGAATTCCACTGTACCAGGCAAAGCGCTCCCCGGTCACAATCGCAATCTCTCTGCACACTCTGGGAGCTTAGGGGTAGCTGGAACTCCTGACAGGCCGATCGCATTCAGCAAAATCTTCGGTCTTCTTCAGGTTGAGCCTGGCCCACTTCAGTAGCTTACTTTGGTCACACAAACTTGGATTTAGTCCAAAATAATTCTCTTCTCTCCTCTCCCTCTCGGGAGCAGCAGGTAGACATGGAGGCCAAACTCTCAGCCTTTTCATAGTTCTCCCATGCGAATCCACTCAGGATTGCTCTCAGAATCACTTCAGAATCACTTCAGCTCCTCTCCTTTTATTTCCCAGCTCAGAAAAACTAACTGAAAACTGCAAGCAGCCCGGGACTTCCCCAAGATCCAAAAGATTTGGTTGGCTGATTTGGCTGTCAGTCAAAGCAAGAGCTCCCCCTTCAGTTGCAAAAAAGGCGCAAAAACTCAAACCACAGTTCCTATAGATTTTGAATTCAGACCACTCCTGTAGTCTAGCTACATTTTAGGTCCCACCAGAACTGATTGGTCCAATTTGCGGTCCAGGACCAAGACAGTGGAGACAAACAAAACAGTCCTTGCAACAAAGAAATCAGGTTAGGCATACTACATTATCAATATCATTCTAAATGGTTTTCAGCAAATAGTTACATCTTTCAACAGAGCCCCATCTCATATTACTTATGCTGCAATCAAGCAGCTCTTAAAGAGACAGTACACAGAGGCTACACAGGCTCTGTTAGTCACATTTAAACTGCTAAAATGCAGGACACCAGCCTGGCAGTGAACATTTAGGCAAGCTCAAGGGAGACTTTTTAGGACCCCCCCATTTGTAGGGGGGTTACACGTGGATGTGGAATTAGAGTTGCAACTCCCCCCACCACCACCATCACACCCACACACATGCTCATAGGCCTCTGATGCTCCAGGATGCCCACCCCCCCAGCCACTATCATGCTAAACAGCCTGCTTATTCCTTGTGACCTTCCCTGTGCCAGGATAAATTGGAAGTCTCTGACAGTGGGGTGACTCGGGTATCTGCAGGTGGTCACTGAGGCCAGTGCAGTGTCTTCCTGAGAGCTTAGGCATAGGTAGGACCAGATGAGCCAGTTACTTAGGGGGAGGCAGGGCAGACAAATTGAGGTTCAACATGTTTGCAATGCTAGGAGGAATCTCTGCCAGTTTGCTGCGCATTATCTCCTGTGGTGAGAATTTTCAGAGGGAGGGGATTGGCTTGATCACTATTGTGTGAAAATCTTTCAATTTATACTCGATCAGATTGATAAATATTTCCCTCATTGAAAAGACTGGTTTATTATTTTGTTTAAAAGCTGTTTTTCAGTGTGCTGAGCACATTATATTGTACTCTTTGCTGATATTTTATATGTTCTCATTGCTTTTTCATATGCTGTAGTTTACCGATGATAATCCAACAGAGATGTAACACCTTGCCATCAGTGGGTTCTTCGTCCACTCAGTGGTTCTTCTGGGTGGACTGAAGCCCAAGGAGACCGAGTAATTTTCTCAGGGTCACACGGTGAGCCATTGGCTCTGGTGGGATATGAACCTATTGTCTCCTTATTTCCAGTTAATTGCCCTGGATCACAGTGCCTTCCCACTTTTCATTTGCACCCACTTATTGTCTGCACACACCACAGTAGTCCATAGCTCTGGTAAACTCCCTAGCAGGATCTTTTTTCTAGCTTTGTGTACAATCCTATACATACAGTGTGTATGGGATTGCACACTTCCGAACTGGGTTCTACTGCCAAAAAACATGGGAATAGATTGTGCAAGCCCACTGCTGTGTTATGTCTAAAATTGAATTTATAACAACTTTATTCTGATTGTTTAAAGGGGTTGGCCAACATTGCAGAATCACGGATTCATGTTTGCTGTTCCCTTCTTGCATATGTCTCTCTTTTTTGTTTTCTATCTGTCTGATCTTTCGTATTCCTCCTGTATTTAGCCCCCTACTGTGTCACAGGTGTTTCAACCAGCAGCATCATCTGTTGCAGTCTAACTGTGGTACTCCTGACGCTAGTGCCACTACCTACATGAACTGCTGCATGTGTGAAAACAGAGGGGCTCCTCACTGTGCTCGATTTCAGCTGTAGCAACTTATGCATCTAGTTATCCAGCAGCAGGAATTGCTGGCGGGGGCGTGGCGCTTTGGAGCCCCTTGCAAGGAGGTCACATAGAATTTCAGCTCCTGCTACCCAGTGGCTGCCTCTGTGAGCTGGCCCGCCAGGGCACGTGCCCGTAAAAAAAATGCTGCCCCAGTTGGTGCCCCACAGTGCAGAGCTTGCCCCATAATAACAATATATCAGTGCCCTGGCTGCCATCTGTTGTGCCCCAGTTGTGCCCTGGTAACCATTTGTGGCTAGAGCCACTACTGCTGCTACCAATGTTGTAAACTTCTGATTTCAAACTTTTGAAAACACACTTTTGCAGAAAACATCTATATTACTAAGTTGGGGTGACTCCCTAGTGCAGGATTGTGAAGCCAAATCGGGAATAGTGGCAAAGACGGAGGAACATCTGTTGCTGTTGCAGATGGCCCTAGCAGGAGATCTTTGCAGCCTGTTACAATGAAGAGAGACAGAACAAGAAAGAAAGAGTGCAGTCTCTGGGAAATATAATGCAGCAGATCCTCTCCTTTATGGGTGCCATGAATCCCAAGTTCAAGAGTCTTATATCTCGGATTGCCATAGTGGAAACCTCAGTGGAGTGTATGACATCCGTACTTCAGGACATTAAATGGAACTCTGAAAAGTGCCATGTGGAGGTGGCACTGCACACCTGGGAACTGAAGCAGACTCTGGCCCAATTTGAAATCCTGGAGAACCAGGTTAGGAGTGCTGATCGTTATATTATCGGTCTCCTGGAGGGGACTGCAGGGGACCATTTGACCCTATTCCTGCAGGACTGGCTGCGTGAACAGTTAGGACTACAGGAGGGTGAAGGTAAGCTTCTGATAGTGAAGGCATATCAGATTCAGCTGAGAGGTTGCCAACTGGAGGAGACCCCCCCCCCAAGTACTTATGGCTGCCCTGGATAGTGTTGTGTAACCCCTAGATGGCGCTATCCCAGGGGCTACTACCCCTGCCTGATTTGCCACCAACAGGTTGAGGGGCCTGGATCCAATGGCGGGTGCCTCCACCCAGAGGTCAGGGTTTGCAATAGTTAAACTAACTTGGTCACAGCCCTCTGGGACACTGCAACCCCTTTCTTCCCACTAGTGGCCCACACAATATATCAGAATTACCTTCACAGTATACACTTACCCCTATGGTCTGGTTCAGCACTGGGACCTCCCAGAAATGAGATACAGTGCAACAATCACAGTACAGTACTTTAACATAGACAAATACCTCAGGCAGTATAACTTTACTGAAACAAGCAGCTCTGATTTATTTAGGGGATATAACAAAGACAGGGAAATCAGGTTAATTAGCTTATCACTCTAATAATCTACCTATGGCTCTGTGCACAGGCCTATCCCTATACAGTTACTGTCCCTGGGTACCCAAGCCCTAGTGGCTAGTCCAAACCGTGGCAGCTGGTAGGGGCCCTTTCACCACAGAGAAAGGAGAATTAAACAGTCAGCAGTACAGTAATTCCATTTGGATTTAATGTGGCAATTCAACAGGGGCGACCCTGAATTAGTACTCACGACCTCCAAATAAGATAGGGTCCTTCAATGTCAGCAGGGCTCACTTGAGGTACACAAACCTCTTCACACATCCATATAAGAAAGCACTATACCAGGCAGGCTGCATCTGTATCCCGATCGCAATTACTGCACAATACCGGGAGAACACACAGCAGATTCAGTTCCTGACAGACAGAGTGCAATTCAACAATTTCTCCAGTCTTCTACAGGGTGAGCCTGGTTTCTACTCTTCAGAGATCCTTTGATTCTTTTCACAGGACAGTTCAGTCCTAACAAGCTGTTACACAAGCTGCAGACGGAACTCTGGGCCTTACACACGTTTTTGACTAAAACTGCACACTGAAAAAGCACAGGGCTCCTTCCTTCTTCACTGCCAAAGCTCAACTGAAACTCCAACCGACAAAAAACCGGGCACTTCCTTTGAGTTCCTCCCAGTTCTTGACTGGATTGGCTGTCCTCACAATAGACTGCTGCTGTTGGTCCAAAAGGCACTGAAGTCTAAACTACATCTCCCAGAGTCACTGCCCATACAATCCTCTTGTGGCTGGCTCAGATTATGAGTCCAAGTTCTGATTCGTCCAAGGCACCATTTTAGAGCTAGCTTACCCCACATTGATTGGTCCAGTTCAGCAGTTCAAAACCAGAATGGGGAACTAGACAGACACTGTTCTGACTGCAAAGAAAGCAGGTTAGACAAACTGTAATTTCATTATCACTCTAAATAATTTCTGGCAAACAGTTACATCTTTCAGATAGGTTCCCTTTGCACTCTAGTGACTGCAAAATGGAGTGAATTGGCAGCAGTTCGAGTGGTACTCAAACAGAGAAACACACAGTCCCCCCATATAAACTAATTATGTCTGCAAGCAGACAGCTCTTAAAGAGACAGTACCAGAGGCTCTAAAAACACTCACTGATAAATGGCTTAAATGCCAAACACCATTCAGGCTTGGAGCATTCAAGCAAGCTCCTGGAAGTCTTTTGGGAACCCCCATTTGCAGGGGGGTTACAGTTGGGTATGTGGGATAGGATACTGGGCTTGGTGACAAGGCATGGGCTGCTACTGCTGGTTGGGGTGTCTGTGTTGGGGTTCCCTAATGTCTTAGGCTTCCTACACCTGCCACAGGAAGTTTGAGGGGGTCTGGAGTGTGCTTCAGGATCTCAATGTCCCACACATGCTTATTTTTCCTGCAAGGCTGGGCACTGTGTATGATAACCAGGTTTTCATGTTTACAGATCCTGCCGATGCAGGTTAGTGAGCCATTAAAATGCTGGTGGTGAAGAAGTGAGGTATGGACCCGAAGACATCAAGGATGTGGAAGACTGACTGCCAGACTTTTAACATGCTTTACATATGCCTCAAATAATTGCCATTTGAGTCCATTAAAGAGCAGCTGACGCCTTTGAGAAAACTTTGAAAAACATAATATTTAGACACAATTCAGCTTGTATTTCACATGCCTTCTATAGATTTCTCCTCTCTGTTGTTTAGTACATAAGAAAATCCCACAAAAACAAGATCATTATCCCTTAGAGGTTATCTGCTTGAATAGCTTATTCCCTATATGAAATTATATTGCTCTATTGTAACATTACAGTCTGTTGCCATGGGAATAACTGTGATGTCCCAAGCCGAGAATTAAGACATAAGGGGCCCAATATTCAAAACAGCACAAAGCGGAGCACAACATTTTGTGCTGCGCCTTGCAGTTGCTCAGGAGCCTGAGGATGCCATAGTCAGTCGGGTAGTGCACCGGCACTATCCTACTGAATATAGGGCCTTGCCGGTGCAGTGCTAAGTCAAGTAGCGCTGCCCCGACCTGGATCCCAAAGTGTGCCGCCAGACTGGATAGCGCCAGAGCACTATCTGCAGTTTTCAGAGAGACCTATGCAAATGAGCACATTGGGTATCAGGGCACTAAGGGGCCATTTGCATGCCCATTATGGGTTCATTTGCATGGGTAGCACGGCAGGTTAGTACGGCACTGCCTCATCTCCCCCATTGCCCAGTTCTAGACTTGCGTTGAAGTCCCTGGTGCCTAGTGGTCCCCCAGATTGTCAGCCCGTATACAAAACTACAACCTCCCTGGTGCTAGTGCCTCCAACCAAATGCCAGCTTGTGTATAGCTCAAACCCTCCTTGGTGTCTAGTGTCCCCCACTCCTGCCAGCCTGTAACATAGAAGTAAAGCTCCTGGTGCCTGATATTGCCCCTTCGATTGTCAGTCAGACACAGAAATAGAGTCCCTCAGGTGCCCATTGTCCCAACCCCCCCAGTCCCAGCCTGTTAAGGTTACTAGACATCCCTGGCATCCATTGATTTCCCCCTGGTCACTGATCCCTGGCCTGTACCAGACAACACCATCCATCCCTGTCTGGACACCCCCAGTAAACTGTATGTTACAGGGAAATATCATATAATAGTCCCTGGTGCATCCTGGCCCTCCATCACTGGTACCGTCCATGGCCACGTAGTACTCCCTGGTGTCTAGTACCACCCCCCCACTCCCCACCGTATGTGCACCCAACCTCTCCGTCCCCTTACAAGAGTCCTTGGTGCTGCAGGAATGTATAGGATGATAGGCACAGCCCTCCTCCCTCCTGCCCACATGGTTGAATCAGTATGCAGCATAACGTGTACTAATTTATAGGTATTCCCTAAACACTCTATGAGACAGGATACCCTGTGATTCCCTTGGCAAGCAGAAATTTGTCCAAGCGTACTTTGAAAGCCTGTACTGTCTTTATGTCTGAGTAGATTATGAACTGAATTCTGAAAGATTTGTTTTTGTATACCACCACATAAATTCTCTAATGGTGTGTGGTAGCAGAGAGAGACACAGATCCTTGCCCCTGTCATTAAAAGAATGCGGTATGGATTACTGGCATGTGAAGGAGACATAATGTCTCACCCTAATGGAACACCTCCTTTTTACTGTATAGGGGTGTTATCCTATCATATTAAGAAGAATTCATGTAACATGGTACTCTTCAGTGTATAAAGAGTGGGGGAAGTACAAGTTCCCTCTCGAATTATCTAAACATTGTATCCTGCCAACAGAAACAGGTACTGCAGTTTGTTCTCACTGGGAATTAGTCTGGTGTTGCAGCCATTGTTTCTGCTGCTGTTTGATAATGCTTCAAAGCAAAACCACTCCTAGTATGAGACAATGCTCTCTCACATATTACTAACTGGCATGGCCTCAGACCGAGGTAGTCATGCTGTTGCTAATTGTGTTTTTCTGTGATTTTTTTTTTTTTTTTACTGTTGCTTGGGAACTGTTCATTTATTTCTTGTTATGCTCACTGTTGCACAAACCTTGTAAGTAAACTGTTTAGAGAGTGTTTTGTTTTCAAAATGTGATGCTGATGTCACTTTTTGTGCACAACAGGGTTGTTGACAATATTTTGAGTAGGCTGATGAGATGGCAGCCAGTTAGAATGTAGGGGCATCTGGGAACCACAGTCATCAGGAATAAAGTGCCTCTCCCTTCTATGGCTGGATGCTCTCAAACTAAGGGGTATACTTCTTATTCAGCAATGCACCAAATGTGTTCTAGACTTGATGTGTTTCTTACCACTAAGGAATCTCTCAACAGGGTACGTGCCTGCTCCAAAGGTCCCATTGGGTTATCAAATCATGCCCCTGTCATATTGTCCATGGATCTTAATATACAGAAAAACTCCTTGTTCTAGTTAGGTGGATATGGTGCACTATCCACACTTAGGCAGCTCTTTCTTTCCCTTTACTTCTTGCTGGAAGGTTTTCGAGCTAAGCTTATCTTACCCACCTGGGTGGTATCCTCCTTGGCAGCGCCCTATGATGTCAGATATTCCTTTCCGCTTAAAGTGTCAGGTTCCTTCTTTCGCAGCTCCTGTGTGGATTTGGGGTCTTTGACTGCTACTTCTTTTTCAGTAGGCTTTCGAGGGTGATTCTAATGGAGCGCAATGACCAGAAAGTCAGTCAAGGATTCAAATGGTGCACCATTTGCACCCAGAAAATGTTGCGCACCGATCCTCACATCACTTGCGTGTACTGCCTCGAGGCCCAACGTGATCTGCAGGCTTGCGATCTGTGCCAGTCCCTTCAGCCCTCCACATTGGAGGACCATTACACCTGTCTTCTCTTGGGCCACCTGGAGGAACAGGATCCTCCCATTCATTCCAAGGACACCCATAAAGTGGTTTCCACCATGGCATGTTTGGCGGCAGAGCTCGCCATCCTTGAGGATGCTGGGGTCCAGGCCACAGCAGGCGTGGCTTCAGTCTCCATGCTTTTTCTGGTGGGCTTGGGTGCTTCTTTCACTGGAGCATTCCGGGACTAATGCCAGTCCCTTCCTACCCGTGGGGAGGGCCGTGCCTCTGGGCCCAAATCTTCTCAGGCCTCCAAATCCAAGCGGTCTTGTCGTGGGACTGGGAGAGAGTGCGTTCTTCACTCTGCCATTGAGCCGTCAGCTTTGGCTGATGCTTCTGTTACTCCTGCCTGAGCCGCTGGCCCCTCAGTGTCTCTGTTGGGCTTGCCGTTCAAGACACAAGTCGACCAGCCGACTGAGATCTTTCTTGAACTGATCAACCTGTTGTCGGAGGACAGTGGGGATGACTGTCTTTCAAGGACCCCAGTCGTCTTGGCCCTCTCACAAGAGGGTCTGGACAAAGCTGCTGATCCAGCGGTCTCCTGTCGGGAGATGAATCCCTTAGGGGTTTCTCGGGGCCTGGTTCCGGCTGATCTCACGGTGCCTTCTCCCGTGTCTCTTCCCCGACAGCCTGACCGTTGGTCGAGGTCCCTGTTGAGGTCTCGATATGACTTTCACTTGAGATGTAGGGAATCTCACTGTTCCGGCTCCAGGCCATCAACCAAGAAGCACCATTGGCACTCATTTCTTCCTTCTCTTCAGAGGAAGGCAGGATCCACCGCAAATTGTGACCTCGGTATGAGGAACTGCTGTGGCAGCAGTGGGTCCTCAGCCATGGCTGAGCCCCGCCTCAGCCCCCAGTGCTTCCATGGTCACCTTTGCTGCAGCCCGCTCCAGTCATGCCAGTTGAGCTGACACCGGCATCTCTTCCCATTCAGGTGGAACTCCCCACTTCCTCAGCCCTTCTGTCCAAGGCAGCCCACCCAACTTCCGGTCTTCCTGGTTGGCTCTCTGTTAAAATCATCCATTTGGATGGGCCTCAGGTTGTCCAAGGGGAGTCTGGGTCGAGGGTAGTGTTCGATGAGTCCTCGGATTCGGAGGACTCCTCCATGCACTCCCTTTGGACTCCAGCCTCCGACTGGGAGTCCTCAGAGGAACTTAGCACCGAACACGGACCGGTCTCCTTCAAGGCCATGCTCTGGTTGATCTCCGATTCCATGGGGATAGAAATATAGAAACATAGAATTTGATGGCAGATAAGGACTGCTTGGCTCACCTAGTCTGTCCATTTTCCTACCTAACAGATAAGCTGCAGATCCTAGTTAACCAACATCTCACTTCCTCCTACCCCCCCAGTAGGACTACCTTATGTCTGTCCCATGCATTCTTGAATTCCCCTACTGTTCTTGACTCCACGACCTCCTCAGGGAGGCTGTTCCATGCATCCACAACCCTCTCCATGAAAAAAATACTTCCTCGCATTACCTCTGAGCCGTCCCCCCTCTATCTTGAAATTGTGCCCCCTTGTTCTTGCACATCTCTTTTTCTGAAAGATGCTACCCTCTTGGACTTTGTTGATTCCCTTGAGGTACTTGAAAGTTTCTATCATGTCCCCTCTCTCCTTCTTTCCTCAAGGGTATACATATTAAGCTCCTTTAGTCTTTCTTCGTATGTCTTCTGGTGCAGACCCTGCACCATTTTGGTTGCCCTCCTCTGGACAGCCTCCACTCTGTCTATGTCTTTGCGGAGATGGAGTCTCCTGAACTGCACACAGTACTCCAGATGGGGTCTCATCAACTGTCTGTACAGAGGGATAACAACTTCCTGTTTTCTATTATTGATGCCTCTCCCTGTGCATCCCAGTATCCCCCCAGCCTTCCTTACTGCCTTCTCACATTGCTTGCCCACTTTTTGGTCGTCTGATATAATTACCCCCAGGTCCTTTTCCATTTTTACTGTTGTCAGTATCTCACCCCCATTGTGTACTCTTCCCCTGAGTTTTTGTTTCCCAGGTGCATTACCTTGCACTTCTTTGCATTGAATCTGAGCTGCCATACATTTGACCATTCCTCCAACCTTACCAAGTCCCTTCTCATCCTTTCCACTGCATCTTGTGTATCAACCCTGTTGCAGATCATTTTTGTGTCATCTGCAAAGAGACATACTTTTCCTTCTAGTTCCTCTGCAGTGTCACTTATAAAGACATTAACAAGGACCGGTTCCAGTACTGAACCCTGCGGTACCCCGCTAGTAACCCTCCTTTCTTCACTGTGGACTCCATTTACTTCTACCCTTTGCGTCCTGTTGTCTAGCCAATTTTTTATCCAGGCTACCACCTTGGGACCCACTCCAAGGCTGGCTAACTTGTGTATTAATCTTTTGTGTGGGATTGTATCAAATGCCTTGCTAAAATCTAGGTAGGCCATGTCCACAGCCCCTACCTGGTCTATTACTTTGGTCACCCAGTCAAAGAAATCTATTAGATTCGTCTGACACAACCTTCCCATCGTGAATCCCTGCTGTCTTGGGTCCTGTGCCCCACTGGCCTCTAGGTACTCAATAATTCTTTCCTTCAGAAGTGATTCCATCATTTTCCCTACCACTGAGGTCAAACTAACTGGTCTGTAGTTTCCTGCCTCTGTCCTTGTCCCACCTTTGTGAAGAGGAATCACATCCGCTCTCCTCCAGTCCTTAGGTACCACCCCATCCTCCCATGATTTGTTAAAGAGAGTAGTCAGCGGTGTCACTAGTTCTATCCTTAGTTCTTTTAGAATTCTGGGGTGAATCCCATCAGGCCCCATTGTTTTGTCCACCTTCAATTTTATTAGTTCTTTCAGAATCCTTTCTTCTGTAAATGGATCCCATTGGTGCCAGTCGAGAAGCAGGCCAAGTACTCCCTGACAGAAATCCTGGACAGTGATGACTCCCTAGGGGTTGCCTTCTCAGTTGCGGAAGCCATTCTTGGTCTTGCCCTCGAGCTATGGCAACGTCCAACCTCTTGTCTGGAGTCCTCGACCTGCATGATCTGAAAATATGCAGTCCCTATTGGGTTTCTCCCCAGATTCACTGACCATCCTTTAGCTGAAGGACTGGTGGCAGACTCAGTGTTATGGCAGACTGGCAACATCGGGGACGTTGATAAGCTTCCTGGCAAGGAGTCCAAGAAGCTGGACCATGCGGCCAAGAAAGTCTACACCGCTTCCTCCCTTGGCCTTCGGCTGGCTAGCTCTGTGTTATGATGGCCAACTTCACCCATGCTGTCATGGGTGTCCTAGACTAGGTTCTTCCCCACCTCCCTGCAGACCTGCAGTTGTCAGTTCAGATGGTCCATGACCAGGAACGTTCTGTAGCCAGTCAACAACTTCAAACAGCTTGGACATCGGCGACTTCTGCACCTGGTCTGTGGCTGCTGCAGTCATCATGTGCTGCTAGTCGTGGTTACAGATCTCCACATTCACGGTGGATACCCCAACATAAATCGGCAGATGTCCCCATCTTGGATACCAACCTGTTTGCTCCAGGAGTGGGCGGTCACCTTACCCGGGTCGAGAAATCCAGTGCCACCTTGGATTCCATAATGTCCTCTCAGAAGAACACTAAGGGCCAGAAACAGAAGAAAAAGCTCATTCAGTTCCGGCCCTACCCAACGCCGCAGTCCATACCACCACAGCCCCAAGCAGGGCAGCCCCAGGGCTGGCAGTATAAGTCCACTGTATCCAGCTCTAAGAAGTCCAGAGGCAGAGGAGCCGGTGCTTCCCCCAAGCCTGCCCAGTGACGGTGTGGGGGGTGTCGCTCTCCTGCCTGTCCTGCTCCAGCCTTGGGTTTCTGTGGGGGGCTGACTCTGCCATTTCTCGCACGCCTGGTCCATCATTACTTTGGACAAATGGGTGCTCAATGTGGTGGGCTGCAGTCTGCTTCTAGACTGTCCTGCCCTACCGAGCTCATGCCCCAGAGGAGGCCATGGTGTCCCTAGACATGCTATCTGTCCTTCAGGAGGACATCGCTCTGATCCTTCAGAAAGGTGCTGTGGCCCATATCCTGGACTCTGTGGCCAGTCAGGGCTTCCTCTCCAGATATTTTCTGGTTCCCAAACTTACGGGGCTCGACTTCAGATTGGATCTTGCGATCTCAATCAGTACAAGATGAGGCTCAAGTTCCGGATGGTCACCCTGAACCAAATCATGCCATCCTTGGAGAAGGACATGCGGTTCTGCACTCAGAACCTCCAGAATGGTTTCTTTCACATCCGATCCATCCATTCCACTGGCAGTTCCTTCGGTTCCACATGGAAAGGGTGTTGTATGAGTGCCTCCGTGGCCCCCAGGGTCTTCACCAAGTGCGTTGAAGTGGTGGCAGCATTCCTGTGGTGCCGGGAGGTCCAGGTGTATCCATATCTGGATGACTGGCTGATTGCCAGTTCCTCTCAGGAGGAAGTGGAGCAGTCCAGGGATCTGGCCCTCCACACATGTTCGGCCCTGAGCTTGCTAGTCAACTCAGTCAAGTCGGAACTCAACCCCTCACAGGTTATCTACTTCATCAGGGCAGAGCTTGACTCCTGGCGGGTGACAGCCTGACACCCAGTGGACCAGGTGGCGGATCTTACCAACTTTATCCAAGCCTTTCAGATTGGGTACTCGCGTCCTGCCAGGGACTTCCTGCTGCTGCTGGGGTACATGGCCTCTTGCATCAGCTTGGTTCAGTGGGCCTGTTGGTGGATGTGCCCCCTGCAGTGGGAGCTAGCATACTAGTGGTACCAGCGCCTCAGTCAGCTGCACCAGTCAGTCGTGGTGATGCAGCCAATGTGGGATACCATCCAGTGGTGGCTCATCCTGGAACATATGCAGGAAGGAGTCCCATTCATCCACCCAGAGCCTACAGTTATTCTGATGACCGATGCTTCTCTCATGGGATGGGGAACCCACCTGGGAGACCACAGGGCCCATGGACTCTGGACCCCCAGGGAGTCCCCGTGTCACATCAACCTGCTGGAGCTCTGTGCAGTGTGTCTCACTCTGACTGCCTTCACTCCAGCCATTCTGGGTCAGGTTGTGCAGGTCCAGACAGATAACTCCATGACCATGAGCTACCTCAACAGGTATGGCAGGATGCATCCCCTCCAGTTGTGTTGGGAAGCCCTCTGCACCTGGACCCTTGTACGCAGTCTGGATGCTGATCTCCTGACAATCCGTATGACCGGTGCCTCCAACCAGCTAATGAATGCTCTCAGCTGGGTGGGCGAGGCATTGCATGAGTGGTTTCTTCACCAGGAGGTAGTCCATCACTTGTTCTCCCAGTGAAGCAATCCCCTTGTCGACCTGTTCACCTCCCAGGAGAGCGCAAAGCTGAGGCTAATCTGTGCCCACCCCTGACAATATGTCTTACTGTTGGGGAATGCCTTCATGAGGCTCTGGGCCATGGGCCTCATGTACGCCTTCCCGCCCTTTCCCCTGATCTACAAGGTGTTGATCAAGGTGTGGAGGGACAAGGCGTGGATGATCCTGGTAGCACCGGACTGGCTTTGCCAGTTCTGGTACCCAGATTTCCTCAGCGTCAGCAGCAGACCTCCATGGCACTTGCCTCTGCTCCCAGACTTTCTCTCTTGTCATCAGGGGAAGGTCTTGCACCTGGACCTTCAATCCCTGCACCTGACAGTCTGCTTCCTGAGCAGTTAGTGTTCCAGGCTTTGGGTCTCTTTGACGAGGGCCTCCACATTGTCAAGGCCTCTCGAAAGGAGTCGACTCGCCAGTACTATGCCTTTAAGTGGAAGAGATTCTCCATCTGGTGCCAGGGCAGGGAGCTAGACCCCCTGTCTTGTCCTGTGGCTAGCTACCTGGACTACTTGTGGTCCCTCTGTCAGTGCCTAAGGTCAACAAACCTCAGAGTGCACCTGACAGCCATCTCTGCATACCTGGCGCAGGCTGGTTTGCGGATGGTGGCACAGAAAAAGGTGGCCGGGTGCTTTTTTAAGGGCCTTGCCACTTGTCTCTGCCAGTGCATGACCTGCCATCACCTTGAGACTTGTTGCTGGTACTGGCAGTGCTCATGAGCAAGCCATTGGAACTGATGTACAGGTGTCACATCTCTCATCTGTCGTGGAAGACTGCCTTCTTGGTGACTATTAATTCCGCCAGAGGGATCGGCGAACACCAGGCACTTTCGGTGGAGTCTCCATACCTGGTTTTCCACAAGTCAGGGTTGTCCTCCGTTCCAACCTGAAGTTCCTTCCGAAGGTTGTTTCAGAGTTTCACCTTGACCAGGTGATTAACCTCCCAGTCTGTTTCACCAGCCCAACCTCAGAGGCCGAGTATAGGCTCCACACATTGGACCTGAGGTGAGTACTCGCTTACTGTATGGAGTGCCCAGCTGGAGTTCAGGGAGGAGTTTGCCAGCCCTTTGTCACCTATGCTAAAGCTGCACCTGGCAGACCAGCAGCTAAGCAGATGATTTGCAGGTGGACCATATCTGAGCCTCCTTTTGGACTTAGGGCTCATTCCACCAGACATATGACTGCCTTGGTGACTGCTTCCAGAGCTGTCCCTATCCAGGAGATCTGCAGGGCTGCTACCTGGAAGTCAGCATACACCTTCATCTCCCATTACCACTTTGATCTCGAGTCATGCGGGGATGCTATTTTGGGGCCTTGGTTCTCCAATCCCTTTTTCCCAAGTAGGGGTGTGCACCTTGCCCCATCCTCCCAGAGAACTGCTAGAAGTCTGCCTAAGTGTCGATAGTGCACCATGTCCCTAGAAATAAGGGTTACTCACCTGTAACTGTAGTTTTAGGAGTGGTATATGGTGCACATCCACCTGACCTCCCCTGGCAGGTGGCACATGGATTCTTGCTTCCAGCATGCAAGATCTGACATCACGGGGCGGTGCTAAGGAGGATACCACACGGGTGGGTGGGTGGGAGGAGTTTAGCTTGAAGATCATCCGTCAAGAATTAAAGGGGAAAGAAGAGCTGCCTAAATGTGGATGTGCACCATGTACCACGCCTAGAACTGCGGTTACAGGTGAGTATAGTAAACCCCAACACACCTCACTTGCTTCTTATCAGGCTTAATTCTTACCATCAACTTAACTCTTCTTCTGTATGGAAGCAGAATTCCTGTCTTGAACACAGGAAACAGGAAAAGACAGTATCAGGTTTCCCCAAAGGGACTATCTCTAAATATCACTATTATTACATAGTGAACACTTACTAGGGAACGTGTAACAATTACAGTATGCAGACCGCTTTATAACACCCCTTCTTTTCTAAAATCTGACTACAGATTTAACCTGTTTGGTGCCCTTATGATCCTTTTTGACTTATGGAGCACAGGTACCACTGGATCACCTCAAGGTTACACCTTTCCTTCTCCCACAGCTCCTGTAGCTCGATCCTGCTCAGAGGCCATCTGTGAAGCATACCTGGGTGTCTCACCCCTACCCATTACTCCCACCCTGCACCTACCATTCACTTTCTGCACTTATCACTACAAACTCCTATTAGCACTTTCCCCATACTCCCCACCTGGTCCCTCCTTCCCTCCCTTCCGCATACTCCTATTTCTCCTCCCCATCTCTCTCATACCTACCTCCTCCTCCTCCCTCTCTGCCCTGTCTTCCTTCCCCATCCTCGCCCCCCTCCTTTCTTCAACTTGACAAGGCCACCTGGCTGCATACCACCTTCATAATTATTCCCTGACCATATGCCCTGCCTTACCCCATTCCTTGCTTCCTTTCCCATCCCCTTCCTCCTTCTACCACACGCCAAGGTCCTTGGTTGATCCCTCCTCACCACGACAAGGTCCCTGGCTGATTCACTGACCTTGAATCCTTGCCAATCTCTTCTTGTATGTATTTGACCTGGCATACATTGTACAATGCCTATAATGGTCTTTGTACTAGTCTCTCTGTTCCCCTGTTTGTTTTCTGCATTGTTGTGTGTATTCTCATTTGATGTGGAACCTATGTAAAAGAGCCCCGGCTCATAGGTGTAATCCAAGATCTTAATAAATAAATAGAGTCTACTTCCAATTTTGTACCTGGTACTCCTGGTGCGACTTCCCAATCCTCCATGCTCTCCTGCGCTATATTCCCTTCCAGTCTCCCAACTGGGGAGGGTATTTTTGCCAATACCCCACGGATCTGGTCCATATGTCTTTTTACCAGTTTCCTCAATGGCAATTGCACCATAAAAGACACTGGACCTTTTTGGGCGCACAACACCCCTGGCACCCAACGATTTTTGTCTCCAAAACTTGTGACTCAAACAGAATTTCCCACTTGCAAGGAACTCTGATCTGTCCTACACCCTCTGACCCCCTGCATTTCTGCCTGCCTGACTCTGATGCACTTTGGTTCCCAAAATTGGGCAGATCAAATCCAAATGGGAGGGAAGTGTCCTGCCAAACAATAGCTCCGCTGGTGATGTGCCTGTCGTTGCATGTGGTGTAACCCGGTACCACAATAAAAACCTCGCTGTATGCGTTTGCATAGATCCTGAACCCAACAGCAGCAACCCTTCTTTCACTGTTTGCACCGCCCTTCGGCTAAACCATTAGAGGCTGGGTGGTAAGGGGCAGTCCGAATGTGTCAGATTCCATTGTGTCCTATAAATTCTTGAAACCCCCTTGACATAAAGGTGGGCCCATTGTCTGACACAAAAATTTCTTGTAACCCATAAATGGAAAGTATTTGCCTAATCTGGGTCACAGTGGCCTCTGTGGTGACCGAAGACATTACCCGCACCTCCAGCCACTTAGAGTATGCGCCACCAGGACTAATAACCTTTTCACCAGAAAAGGCCGTGCAAAATCAGCATGTACCTGTACCCACAGTCTATCTGGCCACTCCCATGGGTGCACCGGTACTGGGGTTGGTGCATGGCATGTCTTCTGACACGCTGTGCGCCTGCTCACCAGTTCCTCATCCATACCAGCCACCAAATCACACCCCGTGCCACCAACTTCATTCTTGAAATGCCAGAATGTGTGTCATGTAATTGCCCTAAAACCTTAGCCCTCAACTGATGAGGTACTACCACTCTGCTTCAACACATCTGACAGCTGGCATGAATTCCCAATTTGAAACGCTGCTGAAAAAATGGCTTTAGTGCCTCCTCCAACACCCACCCGGGTCACCCATTCTGTACCCACCCCAAAACAGATGCTAATTTTAGGTCCCTCCTAATATTATTTGCTGTCACTGGGGCCCCTGCTATCAAATCTAGAAATAGGATCATGTCTCCTGGCTTTGTAACCTGCTTTGGGTAATCTGACAAAGGCAGCCTGCTAAAGGCATCAGCATTGGAATGCAAGCGTACTGGTAGGCAAACACAGTCCATGCCCACCGCTGCATACAGCTTGACACCAATGGAGGTACTGATTTGCATTCAGCAAAAAGGCTCACCAAAGGCTTATGGTGTGTGTAAGGATTGTGAACTGGTATCCATACAAATACTGGTGAAATTTCTTTATTCCAAATATTATTGCCAGTGCCTCTGTGTGCAAACCCAGTGGGCCTCTCAGATCCATCCTGTAATACATGTGAGAGGACAGCTCCCTCACCATATTGGGATGCATCACAGGTCAGGACCATCGGTAACCTGGTGTCAGAATGTGTCAGTAGTTGAGAAGACTGCAACAAGTTTTTTGACACTATAAATGCCGCCTCCTGAGCCTTCCCCATTTCTACGGAACCCGCTTGTGCAAAAGAAGATGCAGTGGTGCTAACACTGTTGACAACTTGGGAAGGAATTGGTGGTAATAAAATAAAAGCCCCAAATATACCTTCAGTTCAGACACTGACCTTGGCACAGGGGCTTCTGCAATCACCCTTACCTTATCCTCTATAGGGTGCAGTGGAGCTTCAGTCCTGCCACCTGCTGTCTTTGAAGCACAGTCTGTAAAGTGTCCAAATGTGACTCCTGGTCTGGTCCCATCAGGAGTATGTCATCCAGATACAACAGAACATTTGGTATGCCCTGTAACACTCCCTCAGATGCTTGTTGAAAAATTCCCCGAGGCTGACGTCACCCCAAAAGGTAGATGGGTATACCTGAATAACCCCCGATGTGTACTGATTGTTGGTAGCTCCTTAGATTCGTAATCCAGCAGTAACTGCTGCAAAGCATGACTCGGGTCCAGCCTGAATCAGGTTGATTGGCAACATCTTTATCAGGTCCTTATTGGATTTGGGTTCTTGACCTCCTTCATACAGTGTATTCAAACTCTGTACATGTGCCCATAGGCATTTGTAAAGGCAAATGCCCATTTATCACCAGTGTTTAAGTTGGGACGAGGGACGTGAAAGGGCTGCCACCTATCTCTAGTTTTATTTGCCCTATACATTGAACCTTTTGCCCAAGCTAGCCATCAAGAAGAATCCATCTTGGGAGTTACTATAGTGGGCAGGGAGCACAGTATCACTCTTTATGCTGACGGTGTGCTCTTTCACCTCTCCAGTCCACAGAGCTCCATAGCACGACTGATGGAAATTGTCTGATATTTCTCTGCCCTATCAGAGTATAACCTGAATCGTACCAAAACCGAAGTCCTTACATTTCACTTTGACCCTCCGGTAACCCTTCAGAAATGGTATCCTATGAAGTGGGGCTTGGCCAAATTGAAATATTTAGGTGTATACCTCAGACACACCACTGCCTTCTTGTATCAGGACAGTTTTGTCCCTCTAATGCAGACAGTTGCCTCAGATGGTAAGAGATGCTGTTTGTTACCTTTCTCAGTGTCTTCGAGAATACAAGCCTTAAGATGAATCTCCTACTGAGATAGCATTACTTGTTTCAGTTCACCCTTTTCTGTCCAACACAACAGTGGTTTGCAGCAGCACAAAAACAAATTGTGAAATGAAGTTGCAGTTGAAAGGCTGCAGTCCACATCTGGCAGATTAAAGTCCCCAAGTAACAGCGCCTTCCCCTTACTTGCCATCCTGATGATGGCTTCCTCAAGTGCCTTATCCAGCTCCTCTCCCTGAGCTGGAGGTCTGTATGCCACCCCTGTATCCCATCCCCCATACCTGTCGCCAGAATCACCGACAGCACCTCCAGCCCTTCTTTTTCCTCCAGGGACCCCCTGTATTTCCGTGGCATTGATCCCTTCCCTCACATATAGTACAACCCCTCCTCCCCTCCTCTCATCCCTGTCTCTCCTGAACAGAGAGTAGTCTGGCATGGCCATGTCCCAGTGGTGGCTATCAGGGCACTATGACTCCTTTATGACCATCAAATGCAGGCTAGCCTCCACCTTAATGGCCTCCAGGTTAGCATGTTTGCAGTTATTGTAGATTTCTGTTACTATACCAGCTTGTTAGTATGTTTGCAGTTATTGTAGATTTCTGTTACTGTAACAGCTTGTTAGAATGTTTGCAGTTATTGTAGATTTCTGTTACTGTACCAGCTTGTTAGAATGTTTGCAGTTATTGTAGATTTCTGTTACTGTACCAGCTTGTTAGAATGTTTGCAGTTATTGTAGATTTCTGTTACTGTACCAGCTTGTTAGAATGTTTGCAGTTATTGTATATTTCTGTTACTGTACCAGCTTGTTAGAATGTTTGCAGTTATTGTATATTTCTGCTACTGTACCAGCTTGTTAGAATGTTTGCAGTTATTGTAGATTTATGTTACTGTAACAGCTTATTAGCATGTTTGCAGTTAGTGTAGATTTCTGTTACTGTAACAGCTTGTTAGCATGTTTGCAGTTATTGTAGATTTCTGTTACTGTAACAGCTTGTTAGCCTTGGAGAACTGTTTGTGTACAGCACAGCAGTAGCTTGAGTTATATATCAGACCACATGGTTACTTTCATTTTGTAGACAACTTATTTGACTACATGATAATTTAAATACATATAGCACAGGCAAGTCTTGAGTGGTCCTGTGCCTCCAGGGCACACATTTGCTGAATGATCTATACATAGCACTGCGTTAGCATAGGGCATTCATAGCATTACAAATTAGACTGGCATTCCAAATTACATGTTTCTGTGTCATGAAAAGTCCAAGGTCAAGTTAAGAGGCTAAAATGGTCTGCTTAGCCGGAGTTCTGAGCAAAGAATACTTCACAATAATGGAGTCCATACTGACTTTAATTTCCTGCATACCATAAGCTTGTGTCTTTGCTAGCCTTTATCTGATAACAGGTTTCATCCAGTCTGTAAATTGCATCAGTTATTTTGAAATGCTGCCAGGTTTAATATCTCCAGCTTTTGCTGAAATGTAAGCATAATGGCAGTGGTATAAGATTTATATACTGTAGCACCTTTTATGTGCGGTATCTCATGGTACTGAACACATAAGCAGCAGTAGTGGACAAAGCACTGCACTTCAACCGTACATCCAGGATATCAAAAAGGACTAAAACATGTTGTTAGAGATAGCTGAAGATTTTTCAGCACTGATAGAAGTGAGGATTGAGTTCCGTAGCCTTGGGGTGTAAAGTACAAGCTCCCAATAGCAGGCAGATTTTAGGCCCTGTACACACCAGGACTTTTAAACTGTTTTAACTCTGTTAAAATGGTTTAAAAGGTTTACATCCAGATTGTTACACGGTAGAAACTGTGCCACAGTCATGTGCTGAAACCTAGGCGTGAGCACGGTTTTAGACCAACAGGGTTGCCTTAACCCATGTTAACAGTAGTGTGCTGTAACACAGGTTAAGGCAAGCCCTGCAACACAAAATCTGATTTTTTTTTTGTTTGGCTTTAATAAAAAAATTAAACTTACAAATATACTTGAGCTTGAATGAGCTACCGATTTGCATGCTGTCACTTTTCCTGACGTTTGCTATTGCACCCGGTTGTGAGTATCCAGGTATGCGTTGTGGTACCACAGTCCTTTGCACCTGGTACCGCAGAAATGCCTGGGAACTCATTCAGGGAAGCACATGTTGGAGAGCAATCTGGACGCTTCGCCAACCTTGTTGAAACATGGATAAGAAACATTTTTTTTAAATGTTTCTTAACTCATCTCACAGTCTGTACAGGTCCTTAGTGTAAAGTTAGGAACTGATGGTAATCTGGGATCTGAAGAGCACAGACTGAGAGACAGAGTGTTAGGGGATAGGAGCTCTGCAATGTGTGTGAGTCCCAGACTATGGAGGGGAATAGTTCACAGAAAGCCAGTGCAATAATCAGAACGATGTATTCTAAAATTGGGAGTCTGAGGATAATCTAGTATGTACTTGTAAAACTGACTACAGATGTTTTAACAATAATCTGGGAATGCCATATAACAGTAAATTACAAAAATCAGTGCAGAAGTCGGGCCCTTGTGTGCAGTGACAGTTTTGCCACTTGAGATGTTGGCAACTTAGGTTAAGGAATGTGCCCAGTTTGTTGGAGGGCCAGCAAGTGGAGGAAAAGAATTGGACTTCCCTGAGATCACTCTCCTCCAGGGAGGGTGGGTGCCTGACTCCTCCTTGCAATGGACACCTTGGTCACTACATGTGGTAATCTGAGATTCTGATGGATAACATTGCATATTGGCTATTTGTATGTTTTGAAAAGGTCGGGTAAAACAGTTTCTGATCTAACTGAAAATCATATCATTTGGTCAGATTGGACAATCGTTATCCGATTCCACTATGTGATTAGCTGATATTACTTATTGGGTGGGCAAAGTTAAGAAAGAAACTTTATGAAAAATTGCTTGCAAAGTTTCCTGACTTCAGGTAGTGCAAAGTGGAACTTTGTATAGTTCCTCACCTGGCAAAAGTAGCCACTTCACCAGGTGAATGCCACAAGTAATGACACTTCACTGGCAAAGTGACACTAGTCAAGCTTTTTACCTGGTGAAGTGGGTACTTCTCCAGGTGAAGAGGCAGTTCACTGAAGGGCCACTATGCATAGTAGCTTTTATGTTTAAATGTTTAAACAACCTGCCCCCCACCCATATAGCTATGTTCTCCCCCTCCCACTAGCCCCAAACATGGAACTAAAAGACCCACCCTTCTAGCACCCATATCTCCTTCCTCCTCCCCCAGTCCCAGAGAAGTGGCATATTATCAGAACCCTTATCCATATCCATAGTCCACAGTGGAGACATACAGTAGTGTACACCACAGCTCTGTCACCCACCTCCCACAACCCAGTAAAACAACAAGTGTAGACCCCCACTCCACCACGGTCTGACACCCCCAATTTTCCTCCTACATACGCAGCCCGAAAGGGTACTAAGTGATGTCTGGGTGGTCAGTAAGATGTGCTGTAATGAAGGCAACTGTCCCTTTACACAGCGACCAAACACTGATGGTCCTCTGTCTTTCTAGGTTAGCCACCATCAAATGAATGAAACTGGTAACACACTTCTCTGCTGTAACACCTGATTGACTCAGTATATCGCTATAGGAGCAGGTCACAGGTGTTCCTCATTTGATGGTGGCTGGCCTAGGAAGACTGAGTGCTGTCAGTGGCTGGTCACCTCAGCGAGAGATGGTTTCATCATAAGATTCACAGGAGATGAGAGGAGAATATGGCTGTTGATGCATACTGATGCTTACCATATCTCGGTGGTCTTTCCCAGTAATACCATTGTTACTAAGGTGAGCACTCATTATAACTTCTGCCTTAAGGACACCTCACCATCTACTAAGATGTCACTTAGTATCTTTCTGGGGTGCCATAGGGTGCTGAGGGTCTATTTCTTTGTTGTTTTACTGGATCAGGTTGGGGTAGGTGGTGGGAGATTTGTATTATACGTTGTGGATATGAAGTGGAGATTGGGTTAGGGGAAGGGTCCCAAAAATATACAGCTTTGGTGGGAGTGGGGGAGAGGAGGAAGGTGAGGGTGGGGGTTGGAGCATTCATTTCTGTGGTCAGGCTGGAGGGAGGGGAGTGGGAGAACAAAGCTACCTGGGTGTTTTTGTTAAACACTTCAAACTAGAAGCAACAACAGATAATGGCACTTCGCCAGTGAGGCACTGACTTCACCAGGCAAAGAACTACATGTAGTGGTATTTGGCTAGCAAAGTGCCTCTGTGTGTAGTCTTTACTAGGTGAAGTGGGCACTTTGCCAGACGAAGAACTTTGTGAAGTACCATTGTGTGCTATAGCACGTCTGGAAAATTTGCAAATAATGTCCCATAGTGAAGCTTCCTAAATTTGCCCAGCTCTGGTCCAGATTAGGGATGTCAGTTAATCAGATTGGATAATCATTATCCGATCAGCCCAAATTATTTGATTTTGAGTCGGATTGGAGCCGAATAATGGCGGATAATCTGAGTATATGTCAGATTTACTGCAGTGCCTGAGCGTCTCTAAATGACTCCGGTCAATCAATTTATTAATATTGTCAATCAAGAAATTGGCCACAGTGTTTACCACGTGTCTCGCTCCCTGTGCTTATTTAAAAGAATCTGTACTTAAAGAGCGGGATAATTCATGGCCTTTATCGTCACAGACATGACCTTTGATGTGCTTAGACACATGGGACTTCTTTGCAAGAACTTTAGTACATGTCCATGAGTCATGCTGGATATTGCCTTGTGGTTAAAGTATTGTGGATATTTAGTGCCTGTTCCCCCATATGCCATAACACCGGTAGGAGAGTGTTTAACATAATATTGCTGATGTATTCTTTCTATTACTGTTTGTCATGCAGTCTATAGATACCTGTATACACTAAGTGAATAAAATACAGTTGGAAAAAAAAGAAGAATTGGATCATCAAAACTACCAACTGCTAAGTTGGACCTGCTGTAGAATAAGTGATCACCATTTAAAGTGAACACAGGATGTTATATAAGAGCAGGTAAAGTGGAACTCTGCTAGGCTGCATTCAGTTTCAAGTCATGACATTCATTACAAAGGCTATTTATATGAAAACTAGATCTTTGTCCCTTACAGTGCTTCGCTCATGACATCACAGTTATTTCCACAGCAACAGACTATGATGTCTCAAGCGACAGATTATGATTTCAATTTCCTAATGCCTCAGCTGTACGTGAACAGTAAGGGACAAAGATCCAGCTTTCATTTAGATGTCCTCGATAATAAAGAAGAAAGTATCCTGAAATTCAGATTTGTTTACAGTTGTGTAGCCAGGTCTGCTGGCGTCTGCTGTGACTTTTTTGTCTGATTATCGCAGCCCTTCTTTAAAAAAAATATGTATATAGAGATACCCAGTGAGTGAGTTAATGAAGAAAAAAAAAAAAAACTAAAGCTTTGGCAATGATATCATACCTTCCACCTTCCCGTCCAAACCTTCTCCCCATCCAAAATCAGGCATGGCACATTCAGCAATTCATACCTCTGACTAAGGTGGCTAAGCCAGTAAATAATGTCTGAAACATTAACTTTTTTTTTAATTTTTTTATTGAGGAAGAGATAAGCAGGAGTACATGCATAGGATATTAAACATTAGATCCAGTATATATTTGACACTGTACAACATAAGTAGTTCATATTTCCTTCTTTACAGTAAGAGACAGTGAATCAGTGTCTAACAAACACACACCAGAGTCTATCCACTCATAGCCCAATACAGTTATTATAGAATAAAAGTAGCTTTGCAAAGATAAACTAAAAAGTCCTTTGCCCCTCTGCTATTATGAGTAATTAATATATTTCAGTTGCATCTAGCATCTTGAAATCAGTTCCCCTTATGTTCTGGAAAGGGATTTCAGGCAGAATTAAACTTATGTAAATTATAGTTCTCCAGGTGAGTGCACCCCTGTGAGGTCAGTACAGGATAATCTGCTGTTGCTGAGAGAGGTTTTTGAAAGGGGAGATCTGCACTCAGTATTGGGTTTTGTTGCATCATTGGATCAAGAAAAGGCCTTTGATGAACTGGCCCATACATATCTCTTTCAAGTCCTTCGGCAGTATGGATACCAGTGAAATTTATTAACTGGTTGAAACATGTGTACCATCAGACTTAACGTATGCTCCTTGATCAGTGTGTGGAGGAGGAACTAGCTGAGAATTGTTAATGGAGTACAAAGGTCCTTTGAGCTCCTTGTTGTATGTTCTGAGGACTGACCGTTTACTTCCAATGTAGTCATATTAACATCAAGGGTTTATGTTTAAAGTGATTTTCTAAGATTTTGAATATATCTCTTTACATAGTATGCCATTGCAACCCGTGCTTCAGATGTTGAAGCTGCAATTTGTTTTGTAAAAAAACCTGTCATAGTCATTTTTCAAATTTTTTTTATCAGCACTTTGTTTCTGCCCGTCCTCTAATTTTGTGTGTATGGCCACACCCCCAGAATGATGTCACGCAAGAGATATTTTACATGCAGCAACAAGGAATTCTGGGTAAATTGTAAAGTTGACTTAAAAGTTCGTTATTCAAAGGTACAGTCCCTTATTCTGGTAGTGGTGACTGCAGTACAGCACCTGATATGTAGACTTATTTATGTATTTATTAATGTAAAAGTTTCATCAGGAAAGATATACTGAGCAGACAAGCTAGTTTCCAGATGCGTCCTGGGGTAGAGGGGAAAGGGGTACACAGTAGGTACATATGTAGCAAGGCATTGTGGGTACAGTACATATATGATTTTTCTGTCTCCCTACTTCTATTTTGCTAGTATAGATGTCTGAAATACCAAGACTGACCAACAGAGGTTTCTTAGGGTTACCACCATTTAAGAAGCCCAGAGTGGGACATTTCTTACTGAAATATGTTTTTTTTACAGGACAGGATGTAACATTGACCAATGCAACAGACCCATTTTCTCAAAATAATCAGAATTAAGACTAAGTGTTGTAGTTTTTTGGTTGTTCCTATTGTTTCTTATCACTTTAAGGCATTTTAGTTAAGGTATTATAGTTTCTGCAACATTTAGAAGAAAGTTCGACAATATTTGTTTTTCTACTATAAGGTCAGGACATGCAGTATTTTTCATGTTTTTTTTTTTTTTTGCAGGACATAGCTGCCCAAAGCAGGGCTGTCCTACAAAAATCAGGGAAGGTGGTAACCCTAAGGTCTCTGTTTCACAACAGTGCTTAGAAACTTTGTTTCCCTTGCATGATGTCACAGTTGGGGGTTGCAGCAGTAATCAAAAAAGGGGCGGGTTATGCAAATGAAGCAGAGCACAGAAATAAAAGCATTTTTCTCATGGAAAACAGCACTTTTTGGCAGTTTGACTAGTAGGAGATTGAATCACAACTCCTGCAGGTTACTAATCCCATTTGCTACGGCAAGACTCAGAAAATCACTTTAAGTGAGACTGTTCCTCCTCCAGTCAAGGTATTAGGATATGCAGATGATTGATATCTTTCTTCATCGTAATGAGTCTTCAGGTACTTTTGTGGAACAAGTGTTACAAGACTTTTCCTGGGCTTCAGGGTCCCAAATTACTTTGGACAAAAACAAAGCGAGTGGGAATTGGGAATTTTAGGAGTAAGAGAGCTACACTTGCCAGATCCTTATTCAAGGAACAAAAACTGACGTTTTGAGAATTCAGTACAGGGCTGACAGGATGGCCCTTATTAACTGGGAATCTCACTTGACTTCACAGGAGCCTTGGTACAGCAGTGGAAGTCCTGGAAAATGTCATAGAGAAAAGGTGTTTTCCTGTGAAATCCCTGCTAATACCAAGACTTCTATATGTTAGTTTTGTTTTTCCCATGCTACCTGGTGGCAAAACTGTCATGTTTCTCTGGGGCAGTCGGCTTAATCCTGTAACAAGAGAGATAATGTATCAGCCAATTCAACAATGGGATTTTGGGTATGTGGAATCGGGGGGGGGGGGGTTCTTTTTTAGTATTTTTTTGTTCTTTAATTTTAGTAGGGCATTTAAGAAAGAAGATAGGTTATGGGTTCTGCTGATTCAGAATTAATTATACTCCTTTATGACACAAAGGCAGTTAGGCAGAATACACCTGCCAAGTTTGGATACCAGCCGGCGCTTTTCCCATTATTTATGGATATTGCTTGCCAAGATTAGGTAGTAGACATTTAGCCTGACTGGTTTGGGTACCTCAAATAGGAAAGAGATTCATGACAGGATCATGTCATTTTTTCTTGTTTTCTCTGATTTTCCGGGTTGCCCGCTGGAGCACCGTAAGTCATTTTAGAAGTCCTTTCTAGCAGAAGAATACCACTGCCCATGTGGGATGTTTTATGGATGTGTGCCCACAGGCACGTAGGAGTCAAAAGCTCCCAGACACATGAGTCTGGACAATGGATTTTGTCCGTGTCTGGAATGTGATAAGCTTGGGGAAGCTCAGGAGTATTTATTTAAAGATTGTCCCTATGTGCAGGATTTCTGGGGGCTACCTATCAAATCATTGGAACTGATTGTTAATACAGTCTGTCACTTACGAGTGCCTATTTTTGTATTCAAACCTGTAGGGGGAGAATCAGTACATAATGACACCACTGGAGTTCTTTTTGCTGTTCTGAAATTCAATCGTTGGTAAGCACACTGTGGTTATTCCTTACAGCAGAAGGTAATTGCTTATTTGGAACTGTACAATATGGTATCCCATGCCTGCAGAAGGATAGGGAGATACTCAAGGAACCTCTTCTGAGTATTCTTTGGTTGCACATTTCTACTAATATTTGACAGTATTTAAAGACTTTTTTTTTTTTTTTTACAGCTCACAACCACTGCAGTGGTAAAAGGGTCCAGTACTCCATAATATTGGCTTACCACACTCAAAAGGAATAGTTTCACAGTTGCCTTATTGCCAAAAGACAGCAGCAGTTAAAATTCAAGCTCAAGAAAAGCATACAGAGTTACTTGCTAGCACGGTCCACAATGCAGTAATTTTAAACTACAAACTTTCACCCACCGATCGTTGCACTGCCGAGCTGACAGCATAAACCTACCGGACATCGCTACAATGTTTTCCTTAGAGCATCGGTCTAAGTGTAGTAACACTAGTTAAAAACAACCAGCTTAAAGAGACCATGCATTTAAATTCCATAAAGTGCATTACCTTAAAAAGTGCTGAAGTGCAGAAATACTTCACTCCAAAACCCAAAGTGCTAAATAATAAAGTGCTACCCACATACAAATAAATAAAAAAATGAATAAATAACAAATAAGCGACAAGATGCACAGTAAATAATTCCACAGATCAAAAAGGTAAAAAAGAATGCACTGGTACATCAACATTAAATCCAAAGGGCACTACAGTCTCCAGTGTAGTAATCCATAAGGCTTCACATCTCAAGAGTTTTTATGTCTAACAACAGGCTTCATGTCTCAGTTTTTTTTCACCAAGTCACCACCTCTGCTGTCCATTTCCGCCTTCTTTAGCCCATACATTTTAATACCGCTCCTAGTGTGTGTCTTGCTGCTCTAAAGTGCTTTGCCATGGCATAACTTTCATTATTTTTGTGTATTGTGGTTTTGTGTTCTGCAATCCTAAGTTTAAGGGTTCTTTTCATTTGTCCTATATAAAACAAACCATATGGACAAGATAATGTATAATTTTACTCCCTCAGTACTGCAATTAATACATTATCTAATCTGGTACTGCTTGCCACTTCTGGTGTGCAGAAATGCGTCTGTATTGTTAGTATTCCCACAGTGCACCCTATGTCCACGGTTAAAATTGCCCTTTGGAGATTCTGGTAACCATTCATTTAGACCTGTTTGTTTAGGTTTGCATGAACTAAAACGTCTCTAAGGTTTTGTCCTCTCCGATATGTAATTTTTGGTAGACTTTCACTCATAACATCGTATTCACAGTCACCTTTTAAAATACCCAGTGTTTCTTTATAATGTTTCCAATACAGTGGGCTTTAGGGAAATACTGAGCTACAAAGGTAGGTGGATTCTCATGTACAGTATTATTTGCATTAGCTGTTCTTCTTCCCTGTATTAAAACTTCTCTTGACATTCTTTACATGAAGATGTGCATCATTCACTGTCTGTTCATAACATTTATTTGTTTTGGTGTACCAGCTGGCCACCATTGGTCTGTTCCCCCAGCCCCATCTTCAGTCCCACTGGGGTGCACCCTGGCTTACCCCCCAGAGTGGGGCCATTAGGGAGGGTCCCCCACTCCCCTACCAGAGACTATTAGTGATCTGGGGGACAGAATGCCTCGGTCAGCTAAGGGGGAGCCAATTGGGGGGGTGGACATCCTCCTATTCAGCCCAGTACATTTAGTTGGTTTTATTTTTTATGCTACAGGCAATCCCCGGGAAGGCGTTGACATTCAGTGATGTGATGGTGTACGCGCCGCACATCTGGCTTGCTTCCCAAACCTTTCAAGCCCCACTGTTGGATCCACTGCTTCCACTAGGGGTTAGTTAAAAGCCAGCTGTCCCCTCCTCCCGCAGAAAGAGAGCAGTTCTTAAGATGCTCGATCCTCCTCCTCCCCCTAGCTGGCCCTCTGACACTCTGGGCTTGCTTCCAAGCCCGGGTGTCATGATGTTATATTACTTCAGAGACCACACTACGGTCTGTTGCAACAGCACCTTGTCTTTTATCTTTTCTTTCTTCCTGTACTGTTTTTCCCCCTTGTCAGGTAGGCCACCTGAGGAGGTTCTATGATATCTCTGACTTCTCTCTTTCAGGTCTTTAATAGTAAAAACATATGGTGCCATGAAATAGCTCTAACTTATTAGAGTCAGTAGAGGTTTTTGTGAGACAATGTGTCTGCTAAACGACAAAATATAATCGGGTGTCCCGGGATGGTTTTGTTCCCCCAATGTATGCAGTCATGATCTGGAGTATTTGTGCACTGATAGAATAGTTGATGCAAATGTACACATAGAAATGTAGAATAGTTGATGCAAATGTACACATAGAAATGAGGGAAGATAATTTAGAAATAAACCCTGTAATGTTTAGTGCATAGCTCTGCTGCTAAATCGGCTCCCAGTAAAATTGTGCACTAATGCATGAATACTAATGAGACTCTACATGTTAGTATTCTATTCTTCCCCTTCCTTTTGCACCTGCATTTATGTTAATTTAATGTCAGTGGGTGCTTTGACCGCTGCAGAGCACAGGGATAATTCGAGCTGCAAGCCGGCGGGCGGGGAAACACCCGACACTAGCGATTCAGTAGCTATATCTCCCAGATGTTTGTTTTTTTTTATTCTGGTACTTACAGCAGCGGAAAGGAGTTGTGAGGCAATATTCAAACGGGTGTTTTTTGCCTGTAAAACCCAACTTCCTTTCTCACTTCTCATTTTCTATTATAAAAGTATTAGGCTGTTTAAACTCTGTACCTGGCTGGTCTTCCAATGGCATCCTTCCCTATTCTGTGTACCTTCGCCTATAGAGCCGGCCTTAGTTACAGTATTTTTATAGCACAGGTATCGGGTGGGCAGAGCGTGACATTCGGAACACAGCCAAAATACTTTAGAAAGAGTTTCTTTTTGCTCTGATGCTTAGTGTATGGAGTGTATTAATAAACGTTACACTGTGCCCTTATGAAAGTCATATATATGTTGGTTTCAGATGAAATAAAAAGAATGTTTTTTAAGGGGGTGGACTCTACTTAGTCACCTGTTCTTTGCAGGTATATAAGACTCTCCTTTCCAAGTCTAAGGCAGCATGCTGTAGGGATCAGTGGAGTACTGACCCAGAGGGCTCACTAGCCTGCTTCTAGTGATGTGGTTCTGAAATGTAAATATTAATTTACCTTCTATTTATTTCCTTAATTTTTGTTGACGGTATGCCTATTATTTGTTTTGGAAAAATAAATCTGTATTTTGATTTGCACTTCATCCTGGTGTTGGTGTCAATACTTCTTCCCACTTTCTCATACTGGGTCATACATAATTCCTCTCTAAAAACCTTTTTCTCATATCCTCATTGCAGTGTTCAAAATCGGAGTCATTTTATACATAATCCAACAAATCTTTAAAAATTGACCTTTTGGAATGTTAGTTATAAGTGGCATTGGATGGCAACTGTCAGCTCTCAATATTGTATTTCTAGCAGTTGATTTCCTATAGAGCTTTATTTTTAGGCAGTATCCCTCTTTGAAAATTTTTAAATCCAAACAATTGACTTGTCTACTCCATTCAAAGGTAAATTTAAGATGACATTTGTACTATTTACATACTCACCTAAATGAATTGTCATCTTCAGTGCCTTTCCAAATAGTTATACTGTTCATTGTAAATTAATTGATTATCCCACTCTCCAACATGTAAATTTGCAAGATTTGGTGCAGATGTTTTCCCCATACTAGTACCTTTTATCTGAGTATAAAATCTATTCTCAAAAATGAAAAAAATTAGACTCAAGTGCGACTCTTACACAGTTCTCAATACAGTAGGAGGGGGCGTCGCATTCTCAGGTCTGTTAGACAATGGTTTTGCATTTGCATTTAAGAAGCTACTGACGCCTCAAGGAAAACTTTAAAAAACATAATAATTAGGTATAATCATGCTTGCATTCCATTTATATTTTATATATTTCTCCTCCCCATAATTTATTACTAAAGAAATGTGTATGAATATATGACTGTTGTCCCTCAGAGTTCATTTTGAGTTCATCTGCCTCTATAGCTTACTCCCTACTTCAAATCATAATACTTTGTTGTGACATCACAATCTGTGGCCATGGGAGTAACTGTGAGGTCACAAGCAGTGTTCTATGACTTCAGGTAGGGAGAAAGCAGCAGCAGTAGGTGAACATTTCAGGAGCAAAGATCCTGTTTTTATGCAAATTATTTCAGTAATAAATAATGGGGAGGAGGAATGCGGAACTAATGGGAAATGCAAGCAGGACAGTGCCTAAATATTATGTTTTGTTAAAGTTCTCCTGAACGTGTCATCAGCTCTTTAAGTCTCCTTGACGAGGAATGTTTGTATTTTTTCCACGTCTGTACAAACAAGAATGTCATTCTCTGTTACATTTATTTCATTTAACTGTTGGCCCATATGATTAGTATCTTCAACATGTGATTTAAATTCTGGGACAAATTTTTTAACATATTGATCTACATATTTTGCAAATGGTTCAAGAGCTGACCCAATAGAAGAAACAGTTGGTCTCTGAGGAGCTGGATTACAGTTTTTGTGCAATTTTGGGATCAAATACAGTGCTGGTCTCCTACGTTCTTCTACAATCAAAAATGCAGCTTTTTGATCCGTAATCCATTTATTAGTCAAAGCCTCATTTACTAGCTCTTTTATTCATTGTTTTATCAGAAGAGTGGGGTCTTTTTGAAGTTTCAAATAAAATTGTTCATTATTTAATTGTTTTTGGCTTCGTCCGTATGTTCATTACATCCCTAAGTTACTACAGCCCCACCTTTGTCTGCTGGACATTCTAATATATGCGAGCAATGTTGGATTATTAGTCATAGAGCAGAAAGAGGATTTATTAATAAGAATAGAAGGCTTGTGTGTAATATTAACCGCGTTTATTATAGTATTATCATTAAAATTAGACTCACTGTAGAAATCTTTAAGTTGTAAAGTTCGAAAAAAAGTTTTGACAATAAACTTTAATATTAAACCTGTTAGTAGTGTTTGTGGGAACAAATGACAATCCTTTTTTCAAAATTTCAATTTGGTCTGTTGTACAGATTTTTTTTCAATCAGGTTCACGATCTCCAACTGGGTTTCCTGTACTGTGGGGATCTACACACTTGATAACAGTAACCCCATTGTGACCACGCTATTCCTCCTCTGTTCCCTGTCTCACCTCTTTCTGCCCTTCCTCATCGACCCTGTGCATCTTGTTGACCTCCTCCCATCTGATTTACTGGTCCACCTTGTCTCATATTCTAACGTAAAAAAACGGTCTTCTTGTCTGCCATTCTCAGTATCTGAAGTATCACTGTCCACACCTGATGAAATGTTACCATCTGTCATGACTTGTGGAATTGATTTGTAGCCAGACTTTTTTCTTTTCCCATGCCACTAGTATATAGTGCCCTTTGCATAGTCAGTAGCATCTCTGTCATGCTTGCTTTGCTTGTACATTTTAAATTCAGTTCTGAATTTATTTATGCATCAATTTTATTTTTAAGATCTCTTAATTGCTCTGCAGTAAAATTAGCATTCATTTTAGCAAGTAATTCTTGAATTTGTGTTGCTAGCATATCGTACTGCTTTTTAGCTTTTTTTTTTATTACCAGCAGCATCAAATCAAAACTGCCCTCATTTAGGACCTTTTCCCAATCAGCCATGAATTATCTGAATCTGGTCCAAACTAGGCCGGCTTCAAAATGTGATGTCCCCTCGGAATTATTTTATCTCTCCAATATTATATATATTATATAATAAAATTAAAAAAAAAATATATATATTACATATAGAGGCCCTATTAGTTGAGCGGTGGCTTTCATTTGTATCAAAGATAGCTTAAAGATGCATAGTAAGGTTTGAAACTCTTCCTCCATAGGATTCAATGGGGCGTGCCCCTGTGCTCTCCCTGGTAGGGCGTCATAAAATGTCCAAGCTCAGGGGCCTGGTCAGTGGACTGGAAAGTGGAAGGGATCAGCTGGCCAGCAGTCAGGCCAGAGTTACAATCTCTTCCTTCCCTTACAGGACAGCATTAAAATGTATAATTCTGCAAAAGAGGGACTATCGCCACAGCTGGGTAATGGGCTGTGAAGCCCGAAACACGGTCTCACAACCTCACTTTAACATATTGTTTTTTTTTTAAATCCTTTGAAGTGATTTAGTCACAATCCACAAATGCCTATTTCTCTCTCTCTTGGGCTGGTCTCCGGGCTTCATTACTCCAGGGCTGTTCCTCCTGATGTCAGTGTCAGGCAGGTCCAAAGCTGTGCAGCAGGGGGGGATAACAATCCCTCCACATCCGGAGATCTTCAGTCTACTTCCTGCCTTTGTTGAAGCAGGTACTCTGCAGCAGAGCCCTGTCACATGTGGCAGAGCTGAAGATTTTGGACAAAAACCAAAAAATAGGCTTCTTTTAGGGGATCGACGAAAACTGTAAGTGCACTCATCTTTACCGAAGTAGAGGTAGCCTCGGAGAGATCCAGCCTTAGCCCTGCAAGCTACACAGGCTGGTCTCACCTCGCAACGGCCTTGCTAAGCTGTGTTTTCCATGCGTTAGCCCGACGATCGCGCAAGGCCTCAACAACGAGCCGAAGGCGCATTACGGCCGAAGATACATTGCAGGAGCTAAAGAGCTATTTGTCGCACTACGGTGCGATTCCCCTGCCGGTCGAAGCGGTCGGAGGAGCTTGGGAGACCGCTTGTGCTACCTTACACTCGGGGTTTTTTTTCTGGTGCCAAAACGTTCAAAGGGATAGCGCTTCCATGCACTAGGCTGTTTTAACTGGAGGGCTTCATTAGGCTTGAGGGCATCATTGAGGAAGCTGCTGCCACGCTGCTGAGCATTCGGGCAGGCTGTACTTGAAGGCTTGGGCATAGCGCCCCCCCCCCAGCCAATTCAAGCAAGTGAAAGTGTACAGGGTCAAACAAGCAACAGAAGGCATACAGTGCCTAAAAGCTTAAAGGGGCCATCGCTAAGGGGCCTTCACAGCAGTACTTAAAGGGGCCATCACATCAGGCTCATAGGACTGTTTTCTCAGTTAGCAATGCCAAAAGGACTGTTTTTCATCGTTTCGCTCTGACCCCACAATAAGGGGGAACTACAGAAGATGACCTCAGAAAAATCAAGCAGAGGGAAAAAATGCCTGCGCTGCAAGTCCCCTCTTCTGATTACCTTTGCTGGCTCACTCTACCTTACATATGAGAAGGCAGTGGCAGCTAGCGGGGACAGCACAGCGGACACCATCTCATCCCAAGCAAATGGTCAGGAGAGGTATGAGTGGGCGCAGTCAAGTATTCTGGAAAGGTCTGAATGGCTTGCTGCCTCGAGGTCTGAGCGGGGAGCAACATCCAGGGGCTCTCCACCCTCCCTTGACCCCGAGCTCACAGACAGGTAGAACAGAGCCTTTGCTCTGGACCCCTCTTCCTTTGAGTGGCACCCTCTGGGATCACCAGATGGGAGACCACACAAGAAAGCCAGGAGGAAAAGGACCCCCTCCTCATCCTCTTCCGACGAAGGGGGGGCTATCCTGTCATCACTCCCACCCCAAGAAAAAATTTAGAGACGAGGGCAGATTTCCAGAGGACGATGATCACCATCATGCTAGCCACAGGCGAAGAAAAAAGGTCTCGTTCACGGAGTGGAACAAGTGGTGGATACAAGGGCAGACGTTACAGGGAATACTCCCTGGGCTTCTCAGTCACCAGCTCTTCCACTGAAGAGGGAGAGATAGTAGATTCCTCGTCAGATCCTGACAACTCTCCACCCAGAAATTTCGACCTAGAGGACCTAGACTTCTTTATCAAAAAGGTCATATCTGAGATTCACCTCGGCCCACCCCACCCCCCTACCGGTCACCACACAACCGAAACAGGTTTTTCATCTGCCGTTCTTCTCTAGACATGCTACAGCTTTCCCATACCTCCCGCCATTGAGGACTTGCTAAAAGAAGAATGGCAGGGTCCGGAGCGTGCGTATCCAGTTCCCAAATGGATCTCCAAACTTCTCAGATTTGACAAAAAACAATCCGAAAAGTGGTTAGACTGCCCCAGAATCGACCCCTTGATTTCCAACCCGACCAAGAAAACTGTCATCCCAGCTGAGGGAGGGGCTTCGCTAAGAGACCCAGTGGACCGAAAGGTGGACTCATCGCTCAGAAAAGCCCTTCAAGCCTCAGCAACCTCCCTTAAGGCCGCCACGGCAAACCTATTCTCCGCCAGAGTTGCCTTATCTTGGGCATCGGATTTAGCTTTTCAGTTCACAGAGGATCCAGAAAAGAACTCCCCCCATTATCCACCAGCTACAGTTAATGGGATTGGCCTCTGCCTATGCAGCGGATGTATCAGAAGAGACTGTCCGATGTGCCGCACGGACCATGTTTTACCAAACCTCTGCTCGACACAACCTATGGCTCCGGGCATGGCATGTGGATGCTTCCTCAAAGAGCCATTTGGTGAATGCACCATACGAAGACAACCTCCTGTCTGGGTCTGCGCTGAAGGAGGTGGTGAAGGAATCAGGTGAAACGGCAAACAGCAAAGGTGCATATCCCCTAGTCTAGGAGCCGGGGCAAAGCCTGGCCTTCAGGCGCAAGGCGTAATTTTCGTGAAAGAGGTTACAACAAGGGACATAACCCCCATTCTTCAGGAAAAAGGCCATGGTTCTCCCGACACCAGTGGACTTTTAGGGGAGGCGGATCAGGCGAAGGAGGAAATCCCAGAGACACAGGAAACAGCAACAAGAAAGCACAATGAGAAAATGCGGGCTCATCCTCGAGTAGGGGGCAGACTTTCAGATTTTCTCGAGGAACGGGTCCAAACAACGTCGGACAGATGGGTGTTAGACATTATCCACCAGGGATACTTAATAGAGTTAGAGTCCAAGCCCCCATTACCTCATGTTGTGCCCTCTCCTATTTCAAACAACTTATCCAAAAGACAAGCCACACTGCAGGCCATCACGGATCTTGTGCAAGCCGGGGCTATCGAACAGGTTCCCCCCACAGAGCTCAACCGGGGTGTCTACTCCCTATTTTTCATTGTGCCCAAGCGCACAGGAGGTCATAGACCAGTCCTAGACCTCAAATTCCTAAACCACTTTGTGCGCAGCAGACCATTCAAGATGGAAGCATTGGCCTCAATTGCCAAGGAAGTGCTGCAAGGAGACTTTCTAGCATTCATCGACCTGCAAGATGCCTATCTACATATTCTGATTCACAGCAGGCACAGGCAATATCTGAGGTTCAAGCTGGGCAACCGTCACTTCCAATTCAAGACTCTCCCGTTCGGACTGTCCTCAGCCCCCAAGAACCTTCTCGAAAGTCCTGGTAGCAGTAATAGCCCACCTACAGAACTGGGGAATCCAGCTATTCCCTTATCTGGATAACATCCTCATCAAGGCTCCGCAGCTTGACCAAGCAGTACAGGCAGTGGCAGATGTAGTCAAGTGCCTCACAGCTCACGGTTTTCTAGTCAACCGGAAGAAGAGTTCCCTAATTCCAAGTCAGAGCCCAAACCACCTGGGAGCGGAATTCAGGACGCAGGACAACAAGGTATTTCCCCCCGACTCAAAGTTCAGGGACCTGTTAAAACTCATCAGCAAATTCCAAAGGAACAGTCAACTGCTGGCTCAGTCCTTTTTGCAACTAATCAGAACACTAGTGTCACTGGCAGACTCAGTCCCATGGGCTCTGGTGCACATGCGGCCCATTTAGACTCCCCTGCTCAAGCTGTGGTCCCAGTCCAAGCACAGTTGGCTCCACCTCATCCCAGTGTCACAGCAGGTAAAAAGTGCCCTTGCATGGTGGTCTCGGAGAAAAAAATGTGATGAGAGGTCGAGACCTAGGCCATCCACATCAAACAAGAATCACAACAGATGCAAGCCTCAGGGGGTGGGGGGCTCACCTACAACAGATGTCAACCCAAGGCAAGTGGTCCCTGATGGAATCGAGGTACAGCATAAATGTCCTAGAGATGAGGGCAGTTCGTCTAGCCCTGATGCACTTTCATCAGCAGATGCGCAACAGGGATGTGTTGATTCTAACAGACAATCGAACAGCAATGGCCTACATCAACCATCCGGGTGGCACAAGAAGCTCAAAAATGCTTCGGGAATCTCTTCTCCTCTTTCCCTGGGCAGAGAAGCACCTGGCAAGCATAAGAGCAGTGTACATACCAGGTCAGGAAAGTATCACAGCAGACTAGCTAAGCCGCAAGGACGTTCTCCTGGGAGAATGGGAACTGAAGGATGCTGCCTTCTATCTCCTCGTACAGAGATGGGGCAATCCACAAGTGGATCTGTTTGCATGCCGACAAAACTCAAAGACTCAGCAGTTCTGCTCCCTGGCCAGAGATGATCTAGCATTAGCTGAGGACGCCTTCTCCCTAAACTGGGGTCGCCTCCTGTATGCTTTTCCTCCAATGCCACTGCTTTCCAGGGTCCTGCACAAGGTGGCCAGAGACAAGGCGGAGATGATCCTAGTCTGTCCCAGGTGGCCACGCCGTCCCTGGTTCCCTCTACTCATTCAGCTGTCAAAGGCACAACCTTTCGTTTTCCAGGTCACCTCAGACCTTCTTCATCAGGGTCCGGTCTTGCACCACAATCTGAGCACTCTATCCCCCTCGGAGATTGAGTGGGAAACTTTCAAAGAGTTAGGTTACACTGCTCCAGTTATTGAAATGATGGTTAGCTCCCAATGTGCCTCATCCTGCAGGGTGTATTATAGGATATGGAGAAGATACTTATTCTGGCTCTGCTCCAAAGAGATACAGGATCATCCTATAACCTTCCCGGTGCTTTTACAATTTCCCCACGAGGGATTTGACAAGGGGTTGCAGCCAGTCACCTTACGAGTTTAAGTTTCGGCACTGGGGGCGCTTTTGTTTGCTGACTCAGGGGATACGCTGGGGTCTCACCCTCATGTCAGGAGGTTTTTAAGGGCAGCAATGTTAAAACGCCCCCCAATTAAACCAATTGTATCACCTTGGAAACTTAATCTTGTCCTAAAGGCCCTAACAAAAGCACCATTCGAGCCTTTGAAGGAAGCATCAGTCATGCATCTTACAATGAAGATGGTTTTTCTGGTGGCCATTACGTCAGCCAGGAGAATCAGCGAACTGGGGGCGCTGTCAACTAAAGAGCCCTACACAGTTTTTCATCTGGATTCGGTGGTACTTAGGACGGATCTAGGCATTTTACCGAAAGTTATGTCTCTCTTCCACTGTAACCAAGAGCTCATACTTCCTTCTTTCTGCCCTCACCCGAAAAATGAAAAGGAAAGAGTTTCACACTCTAGATCCGAGGAGAGCAATCAGAATCTATATTAAAAGAACAGACGCCTTTTGCAAAATGTCAAGCTTGTTTATTTTGACTGCAGGCCAAAATATGGGTAAAAAAGCGTCAAAAGACTCTATAGCCAGATGGATTAGATCAGTAATCACCATGGCATATGACAAGGTGGGAGTATCTCTGCTTGGTCCAGTGAGAGTCCATTCCACCAGAGTGATGGCCAAGTCATGGGCAAACTTCAGAGAGGCATCTCCAGCAGACTTATGCAGAGCAGCCACGTGGTCATCCATTCATACTTTTACAAAATTCTACAAACTGGATGTCATGTCCTTGGTGGAAGCATCTTTTGGCCGCCGAGTGCTTCAGACAGTGGTGGAACCCTAAGAGGACTTATTCTTCCCACCCACGACATCTAGGGATGCACTGTTTTTGGATATCCCAGGAGTAATGAAGCCCGGAGACCAGCCCAGGAGAAAGAAATAGAAATTTGGGTACCTGTAAATTTTCTTTCTCCGACAGCTGGTCTCCGGGCTCCGGATGCCCTCCCAGAATGTATATAGTTGGTTGGCCTCCAGGCCCTTATGCTGTAACTGTTCATGTTCTTTGTTTCCTATTTCTCACACTATTGCCTCAGGGGAACTGCATTGGAAATGACTGAAGATCTCCGGATGTGGAGGGCTTGTCTCTTTAATCTGGTTGTTTTTAACTAGTGTTACTACACCTAGACCGATGCTCTGAGGAGGACATCATAGCGAAGTTGAAATGTTAGTCACATGGGTCGCTAGGTGACAGTTTGTAGTTTAAAATTACTGTATTGTGGACCATGCTAGCAGGTGACTCTGTATGCTTTCATTGAGTTTGGATTTTAACTGCTGCTGTCTTTTGGCAATAAAGAAAGTGTGAAGCAATTCCTTTTGAGTGTGGTAAGCCAATATTATAGTAGCATGTTATAATAGCGAACCAAATTGAGCGACTTAGAAATGAGCGCTTCAGTTTGGTCGCTTTCAGGATCAGTGATGAAGAATGGATAGTGAGGGGAGGGAACAGCGGGGGAGGGAGGAAGAAGAGGGATGCGCTAAATGGGGACATGGAGTGTGATGCCACCGAGCTACCCATCTAGCGTAGTGGGTGGGTTCACCATCTGCAGTGCTGGTGGTACCAAGTTCGGGACTGCATACTGGTATGGTCTGTGTTTTGCTTTGGCAGGTGTTTTTTTTTCTACATTTTATTAAGTTATTGCCATTGTCAGTCCCTCTTCTTTCCTCCAGTGTCTGCCCCCAGAGACGATTATATAAGTATGGGGGGTGCGGGGGGCATAGTCCCTTGCATTAAACATGATTTTAAATGTACACTGAGTTGGTCTTCAGTGTTTATTGTTATGTGCCAAAGTGTTTTTTGGCAAGGTGTACTCACTGTTTTGTGAGTCGCCCAAGAATTTTTGCTGTTATGACATGAAACCATTATTATGGAGTGCCGACCCTTTTTCCTCAGTATGTGCACCCTGTGAAGCTTGTGTAAACATTAGACTTTTTGAGACACTTTTTTGGTGTTTGTTACAAATTTTTTCTTCCATATAGCTGTTTGACCCTCAAGCTGACACCTGCTCCTTCCATCAGTCTTCCTGCCGGCAGCCTCCCCACCCCATCTGCTGTTCACCCAACTGAAATAGCCAGCTGAGATCCACATAGAGCGAGGCCCAAGAATGCCATTTCCCATCATTCAGATGGCCCGTGGTACATGCCTTCCCCCCAAGTCCTGTACCTGCTGTCCCTCCCACCTCTACGTGGTGTGGGCAGTAGCCAACTGTTGGCCTACACATGTACACATTAGACTTTAGCTAGAGTGAACTCCCTGATTCTTCTTGCAGGTGTTGTTTCGGGCTTGGAAACTGGCGCCATCCCTCTCAGGCTGAGGAATACTGCCGAGGGACAGCTGTATGTGCCATGGCTGGTCCCTGACACGGCTGACCGAGTTCACTCCCAAACCTGGATGCCATCACAGTCGCACACCACATTGCAACTGGGCCCTCAGGTGGCCTGGTTCACATGATTTTGTAGGAATACTGTAAGTCTTTAGCAGTCAGAGCTAATTACATTTGTTGATGTGCTAAACAGGAGAGAGGGACAGGGGGACGTTTCCCATTTGGTGTAGCTAGATGTTAATAAAGCTTTGACAAGGTACACCATGGGATACGGATACCTAAAATCAGTGTAAGGGTGGCTGTAGAAATAGTTTGCTTTAGATTCAAAATTTGCCATGTAATAGGAGTCAGTGAATGGCAGGTGACGAATGTCACTGAGGAAACAGACTGCAGAGCTGTGTACACTGACCGCTCCCGCAGATGCGACTACTGACCGGAACACCAGCGCTACTAGATAAAAGTAAAAAAGTAAGCACACACACACACACCGCTGAAGGTTAAAGTGGGTTTAGTCACACACTCAGGAACAACCACAAATGTCAGACTGGAAGGCTGAGACTAATGTGGTAGCACAGGTGTTGGTTCTTGGACAACTTCTGTTCTTTTCTTGTATCAATGATCTAAAAATCAGGACAAGTAGCCAGTTAGTGAATTTTGTAGATGATGTGATGCTAGCAGGGCCGGGCAACAGTGAGAGACTGTAAGAAACCCTAGAAAACCCTGAGTAAACTGTGCTATTAGTCAGATGGCAGAAGTAGTTCACTGCAGAGTAGAGCAAGGTAGTGTACAGAGGGGACAGAAACAGTAAATAAAGAGAGACCTACACTGTTACCATGACAATGCTTGGTGTGGTTTATAAGGAAACAAAATTGTGCAAGGAAACAGTTGACAGAGTCACATTGAATGGAATTTCCTTTTATAGAGTCAAAGCCTTTCAGAGAAACTGGCATCATCGTTTCTTATGCACTTCACTGTTAATGATTGTTAAAACTTTTATAGATTTGTTTTTAAAATAAAATTGAAAAAAAGCTGTGACCTGTACAGCTACTTGCACACAACCAACCCCAAATAAGGGATTGATTCTCCAATCTAGCTGGTTAATTAGACCCGAGCAACAGGGTCTAGGTTTGAGTAACATATTATGTATAGCATATCGATGCAGGTACCTAAAGTAGATTTCTTTCTTTGCATTATACTTCTAGAAACATTTATTGTATGTCCTTTCTTCAACATTATAAATCTAATTAATTATTCAGGAGCACCTGGTGCTCTCTCATTGGCTACTGAACTGGGGCATTAATAGCCTAGAAATGCCTGATACAGCTCACAAAACTACAGCGCAGGTTATCCTCACAAAATATAAACAATAGATAAACATGAGTACGCTTCACCTCAGGCCATTAATACCCCTCAGCAGGGTATGAATCCCCAGGAAATGCCTACTTGATCAGGCATTATTGGTCAAGTCCTTTTTGTATCAACAGTCATCTTTCCTTGTAGAAATTCCCTTTTGGGCCAGTATCAAATTCTTTCACAGTTGGCTAGGGTTGTTCAAAAGACATTGTTAAGTGTCTTGAAACCCTTGCCCCAACTGATGTGTTTCACCTCTAATTTTGTTTCAACATAGAAACATGGGAAACTTCTAGCAGAAGGCCTTGGATCTGTCCAGTTTTCCCCATGTTGTTGTACACCCCCTAGGGGATCATGACCAACTACCCCCTTCGCTGCTTCTTATCAGGCAAGTGCTAACCACTTGTGGCCTTCAGACCTTTGTGTACTAGAAGACTTCAACCTTGTGTAATGTTTTGAAATAATTTCTAATTACAAAGTACCTTAGTCCAGGCTTTCTAACTGGGATCAGAAGAGGTGGTGAGGCATTTGGCTTGCAGGGTTGGTGCGTGCTGGTCATCCATTTGTGGCGTTTCCTATTGGTGAACTATAGCGTACATTTAGCATCTGCTGCTAAAGCAGCCACTCATCCACCCTCCCAGCTACTAGAGGATAAGATACAACTGCAGTTGCCCTTCATATGGGGGTTGTGACATGGGAAAACTAGTGGAAGACAGGCCATTTAGTCCATCAATAAAGAGCACTGTCTGAGGAGTCTGCCCTGTCTGCACTGTGCACTGGCTGGAATAAAGACTGTTCAGTTATCCGTGATAAAGAAGTAATACTTTTTAGTTATCGAAGGACTATCATGTCATCCCTCCTGATTCAGATCTTGCAAACAAGCAGGCACTCCTTAGCAGCGCGTGCTTACAGATCAGTAGTTGGCTCTGACCCTGGCTAATCCTTTTGAGGTAATATGACTGTTGACCCCCTCCATTTTAGTCAAATCTTGTGGACAAACCAGAGCTCCAAAGCAGTGTTTACTCACAGTTGAGTAGTTGGCCCCGCCCACTGGAAATGCTTTTAAGCTAATGAAGCATTATCAACCCCTCCCCTGAGCCAAATCTTCCAAACACCCAGGAACCCCGAAGCAGTGGTGTTCACAGTTTTGTAATTGGCTCTGTCCCTTGGCAGTACATTTAAGTTATGAAAGACTATATTGATCCCTCCCCTGAGTCTCTTTATCAAAGCATTTTAAGCCAGTTGTGTCTTTTTTATCTACTAGTTGCACTAATTATAATATTCTCTATAATTATCTGCTAGTCCTGTACGTTCATTTTACTCTTGTATTAGCAATTTTTAACCATTTAATTTTGTATATTATCTAATGTTTTTCATTTAATTTATATATTGTCTCCTGACTTCTCTGTAAAATATGTTCTGGTACTATGTAAGCAATAAGGAATGATAGGGTTTGGGTAGTACTATAATCACTGTGCAGGCATGAGGCCGCAGCCTGAGTGCCTTATTGCCCCTGGGCATGCAGTGATCACACTACTACTACCCACACTCTGGAATGTCTTATTGCACTTATAAAATGAGCATCTGTTTTTAAAGGTAGATTTCAATATTAAAGGAAAACGGTCATTATCTTAACCCTCCCACCCCCAAAAGCTTTACCCCCTCCGATTAAGCTTTTCACACAGCAAAACAATTTTGTTCTTCATGTTTACCTACTTTATTTTACTTTTGAAAAGTCCATGATTAACAAACATGGCGGACGCTGCATGGTTCCATTTCATCTGAGGTTGCGCGCCGCACCACTCGCCCCAGTACATTTTGTATTACGGCGAGCGGTGCAGTGCCTCAACCTCAGATGAAATGGAACTGCACAGCATCCACCATGTTTGGGAATCGTGGACTTTTCAAAAGTAAACTAAAGTAAGTAAACATGAAGAACAAAATTGTTTTGCTGTGCGAAAATCTTAATCAGGAGGGGGGAACCTTTAGGGTTAAAATAATGACCATTTTCCTTGAAAGTCAACATTTTTACATGAAAAAGGTTGAGATTTATATGTCTTTTCCCCCTAAAATAGTCCTTCCACCAACTGATGCTGCATTTAATTTACTACTTTGCTGTAGGCCTTCTGACCTAATTGAGATGCCGTAGTTGTAGTTCCACTGCACCTATTTACTGTTTTACTTTAGGTGTTCTGACCTACTGTGGATGTCATTGTTGTAGTTCTGTAGTTCACCTGCACCCTCCATTATGTACAACACCCTGTAATATTATATGTCAGCTTTGCCTTTTTTTTTGCCTAAACTGATGGGCACACTTCAAATGTGTGGGGATACAGTGCAGAGAGCTACAAGGAGAGCAACCACACAGTGATACAGTTTCAGGTTGAAAAGGTAAAATAACATGGCTCTGAACACTGCGATCGGGTGTCTCTTGCATTTCTTCCATTTTCAAAATGACTAGTTAGAAAGTAGATGGCTGCAGGGAATGTTTCTGGTGAGCAGTTTCATTGTGAGATGGGATCTGGAGCTGGAGGCCGGCTGGAGCTGTGAGGTGAAAGGGAGGGGAGTTTGTAGTGGCGTGTTGTGACCATTTGGGGAAACAAATGGTAATATTGTTTTATATTTGTCTGCGGTTGCACATATTCAGTGGACAAAGAGGTAAATACAATAGTGGAAAGCAAAAGGTAGTGTGTGAGATGTGATGTAGGAGACTCTCGTTTCTACATGCTTCCCACCTGCTCACACCCTTTCTTGCTCCCACCCTCTTGCATCGTTTTCTTTTAAAACAGACTAATCTGCGTTTTTTTCTCAATAATTTTATGTTGCGCGCACCAACATGGAGCGATTGGAGTAACAGCCTGATTCGGGTGGCACAGGGAGGTAGAAGTTAATTGAAAGTATGAATTACTTGTTTGCTGATTTGAATTTATTTACATTATTCTGGGCTACTGAGTGAGTCAGGGAAGTGAGTGTGTTTGTATGGTCTAACATCTGCAGCTGGCTGAACAGACAGAGAGGCTGGAGATCATGTGGGCTGATTAAGAAAAACTATAAAAAACATGTTGCCTTAATAAGAATGTGTGCAGTCTGTGTTGTACATGTGGCTGTTTTGCTTCTTATGATGCTGGGGAAGAGAGAAGATATGGGTTTGGCATTACAGGCATATGGAACTGACAGTATAGCCTAGAGGTTAGAGTAACGAGGTATGAATGAGCTTGGTACATCCAGCAGATGGACCTGGGTTTGATTCCCCCCAGCCTCCACTGTGTGACCCTGAGCAAGTCACTTAACCTCCCCAGTGCTCCCAGGTTGCCCCCGAAAACAGGCACCTGTGCCTTCCGGGCCTTACCCGGTTAACATAAAATAAATATATATATATATATATATATGTATGTATGTATGTATGTATGTATGCAATAGGGGTGGAGATAAACAGAGTGTGATAAATCCGTTTATCTGAGTAACTGGTACATAAATTACATTTATGTATACAGTGCTTGTGTCATCAGCCATTTATCAATACAGTGCTTATGTCATTTAGAATGTTCGGCCTCAGTAGCAGTATTAACCATATTCAAATGCGAATAACTTTAAAACAAAAAATGATAGCATGGTACAGTGAGCACGAAAGTTGTTCAGCATGGAAATATCTGCAAAATGAGTGGTGTTTTATTTATTGATACCTTTTAGATTTTTTGATAATTAGCAAAAACACAGCAGAAAATTCATATTTATTTTTCATTTTGTCCGCAAACAAATGTAAATAACTTTAAAATGAAAAATGATAGCATGGTACTGTAAGCACAAAGTTTATTCAGCACAGAAATATCTACAAAGTGAGAGGTGTTTCATTTACAGATACTTTTTAGTTTTTTCAGAATTAGCAAAAAACAGCAGAAAATTCCATTTTTATGCACTTTTTCATCAAACAAATGCAAATAACTTAAAACCAAAAAATGTTAGTATGATACTTTGAGCACAAAAGTTGTTCAGCATAAAAATATCTACAAAATGAGAGGTATTTCATTTCTAGATTCCTTTTAGATTTTCTGTAATCAGCAAAAAATGGCAGAACATTCTGTTTTTATTCACTTTTTTGACTAACAAATGCCCTGTACAAAAGCAAAAACAAAAGAATTGCATAAATGGAATGTGCAATGGAAAACTCATGTATTAAATGATTTATCTGCACTCAAGCAGTTTGACCTCAGACACCTCACTCGTGGCTTATGCCACTTGTGAGGTTACCCAAGGTCAAACTGCTCTTGTGCAGATAAATTATTTATTACACTTGCTTCCATTGCATATCATATATATATATATGTGGTGTGTGTTTTTTGTACTTGCCTTTTTTCCAGTGTAGGATGTGTGATCATATAAGAAAAAAAATGGATGGCAAACATTTTTTTTAATCTAAAATGGGTAGTGATTTTGTGATGAGGCCAAATGCCAGGATGACCGTGGGTAGTACTGCATTCATGCATGGTCATGTGACTGGTTCTAGCCAATCAGGATTTCAGTGCCCATTTTATAAACCGCAAATTGTACTGTAGGTATACTAAGGTACAAAAAAAAAGACCAAGTTAGGCTGTTGTTTTAAATTCTTGCCATAGTTTTGTGTCTGTTGTCTAAGGTCCCTATCTTCAAAGGTCCCTCAGACACGCGCACATCCTGCGTATCCAAGGTGTATTGCCACCTGCTGGTATTCTCAACTCCTGCCTGCCAGTGCGGAGGCAGGGGGCAGTTGAGGGGGCAGAGCCATTCTGGACTATGAGCACCCAATTGGATGTCTGTGCTTGGCTTCCAGTAGATTCCTGCCTTTGCAGGGAGCAGGAAATGTCAAGATATGGCAGTCTTCCAAGGATTGCTGTAAGTCCACCAGAATACATAGGTTTTGGTCACTGAATGGTGCTGGTATGGCCTTCAGCCCAATATGCAGGCTTTGAGGGGAGGAGGAGGAGTGATTGGGCCCTGAGAATGAAATTGAATCAAGCCTTACCCCTCCACTGGCCCTCCAAGTCATAATTCCAATTCTGTGTATGTGGCACATGGCTGCCCCACCTCGTGTCCACTCTGTTCTGGCCACACACATAGGCTTGTCTGTGTCTCAGGATCAGGTGCAGAGAGGGTGCATTTCCTGTCTGATGAATGCCCTGGAATGCCTCACAGATGTGCATCATTCTCAAAGGGCTCTTTAGCTCTTCCCGGCCCTTCGTACGTGTAGAAAGTCTGGGAGACATTGGTAGGTTGTGCCCAAAGAATGAAATGATGATACGTTTGGCTGGCATAGCAGTTCAACATGCAGACAGCTGTAGCACTGAGTTTGGAGGCTGCAACTTTACAACCTGAGGCCACTGGTCTGATAGGAAATTCTGTCAATACTGCACGTTGCCAGATCTTAAAGTGTCCGTCAAGAAATCTTTCTCTTGCAGAGTTTCTTGTTGTTGAGATCAGCTTATGTGACACTAACATGAAGGACAGATTGCTGAATGACAAGTTTGTGGCTGGTTTCGACTGAAATTCCTTGTGAAGTAGCTCATCAGAAGTACAGCTCTCAATCACCTTCAAGTTTTACAGAAGCGTAGTTGTTGCTAAGGGGGAGGAGGTATATATGAGAAGAACGACATAACAAAGTTTATAACTCATCACCGCACAGAAAGTTGCTTAGTAACAATAAAAGAACCATTATCTGACAGATCACTGAGTGCCAGGTAACTTGATAACAAGTAGGGCTGTGCCAAATTATTCAACAGCAATTTGGGTAATTTGCAGAGTTGTCAGCTGGTTTGAGAACAGGACAGCTTTTTTTTTCTTTCAGTAAGAGGTTATACGTACCTCAGAAATTTGGAATGAATAGTTGAGATTCAAAAACTTCAGCCACTGTATGAACCGTGACAGTTGTCATATTGGGAGGGTGTACCTAATCAGAGCTTTCTCACTGCGGTGGAAACCACTTTCTTGGTACCCACATGTTCAGCAAGACTGTTTCACTTTATCTGCAAGTGACACAAAAGCAAAACTGGGATAATATTTAGTATGGGGGCAAGCAAAAACAAGCATTTGTCAATGCTGAATGTTTGCTTGCTGGCATTGGTAGTGTAGGAGTTACAGAGCTACATAATAGGAATGGCAGTGAAGTATTGAACTGAAGCCAACCCCACCACCACCCTGCACAGACTGATAGGCATTGGGGTGTGCCTTTGGGTCATTAGGTATAATGGACACTCCATTTCACCACACCCTACCCTGCAGAGACCGACAAGTGTCACGGTGTGCCTTGGGGTCTTTGGCCCTTATGTTCACCCCGTTCCATCAGGAAATACGGTAAGATGGGTTCTGTATAGGAGAATGGAGTGAACTTTGGTGCTGAAGAGTCCAAGACACACCTCAGTGCCTCTCACTGGCTGCAGGGTGTGGGTGGGGGTGGAATGGTATGAGCATTACAGGCGATAATCCCAAGTCACACCCCTGATGCCTGTCAGTCTCTATAGGGTGGGCATACATACATGTGATCTCTCCCGTTTTGCCCGGGAGAGTCCCGTTTTTTTAACTATACTCCCGACCCCCCGCACGGGAAAGCAAACCTCCCGATTTACATAGTCAGTCAGCAATTATCACCTCCGATCTCTCAGTTCCAGTCCGTCGGTGCCTCCTTGTTTGTGCTGCCAGCCTCGATGCATCTACATTGCTGTAGGGACTGGAGGTGCTGTGTAGATAAGTTAAAACCGCCAGCCTAGCGGTTTGCAAACGCTGCAATGCCTTTGTGAGCTTTCGTGCAGGAGCCAGCATGTATGTGCGAGCTGGTGTCTGGCTGTTTCGAGTGCTACAGTGCTGAATGTAAAAGCTACTCAGGCAGCTCAGGTCCATTTCTCTCTCATGTGCTTTGACCTTGATCCTTCTGCCACACTAATAGGGAGTCCAGAACCACGCCGTGAGGGGGCAAAATAAAATGATGGTTGGAAGGGAAAGAACTCACTTGTACATTCCACCAGGTGAGTTTGTGAAATTAGAAAGTATTTATTATTGATGTATCAGTGTGGATTTTTACAATTTGTATTTATTTCTGTATAGTTTTGTTCTAATTGAATTAATAATAAATAAATAAACTGCATTTTATGAATGTACTATATATATATATATATTTCCTGTTACTTAATGGCCAACGTGGTGCGTTTACGCATTCTCCCTCCTAAAAGGCCAATCTCCCTCCTAACTTCACAAAACCTCCCTCTTGCACAGTTTTACATTATCACATGTATGGGTGGGGCGTTACGGTTGCAAACCCTAACGACTCAGGCATTTGTTGGTATTTTCACTCCAAATTTTCAACATGGTTTTTTTGTGATCCCCACCTCATGAACAGTGGCAATATCAGTTTGCTAGCGGAAAGCTGATTTTGCACACCGACTACGCCATTTGGCACCACAGGTGCGAAAACGCATTAAAATCATTATTTGAAATTTAAAGCCATGACTCTTGAGTATGCGCATTAGCATTGACACTAATGTGCATGCTCAGGGTCACGGCTTTAAATTTCAAACAAGGATTTTTAAATGTTAGAGTACTCGTTTTAGCACCAAACTTACTTATGTTAAGGGAACTCTTCTCAGTCTGGAGATGGACATATGAAAGAAGCCAGCAGATTCAGGCCATGATGGTCTATCTCATCAGCTCGATTAGTCAGCTTGTGGTTTACACCTCAGCTGCCTCTCCCCTTCTCCCTCCCCATTTCCTCTTCCAAATAAGCCCCCCACCTTGGGTTGAGTCTCCTCTGGTAATTATTCTGCCCTTGACTCTATCCCATCCCATCTTAAAGTTGTCCACTGTTTTTTGTGAGACCAGCTCCTCTGGGAGTCTGTTCCACTCCACTACCACCCTCTCTATGAAGTAGTTCCTCCTCAGTTCCCTCCTAAACCTGACCCCTTCCAGTCTCATGCTGTGTCCCCTAGCGACCCCCTTCCTTTTTCAGCCTGGACATGTGGTCTGCATTTCCCCTATTTACGCCCTTTAAATATCTCTAGTATGTCTCTCCATCCCTTCTGCCCTCCAGGGACTACATGTTGAGCTCCCCTAGCCTTTCCTCATAGGGATTCCCTCCCATCCCCTTATCATTTTGGTCGCCCTCTTCTGGACCCTCTTCAGGAGTTTGATGTCCCTCTTTAGGTAGGGGCACCAGAACTGCATGCAGTACTCCCAAGTGCGGCCTCACCAGTGCTCTGTACAGTGGTAGGATAACTTCCTCACTTCTGGAGGTGATCCCTCTGGCAGTACACCCCAACATTTTGTTTGCCTTGGCTGCCCCCCCCCGCACTGCTCTGAGTGGTTCAACGTCCCTGTTACTATCACACCCAGATCCTTTTCTTCTTCAGAGACCTTTAACCCCAAAAATGGTAGAGTGTGCCTAGGGTTCTTGGACCCAGAGTACATGACCTTGTACCTTTTGGCATTGAATCCCAGTTGCCAAATCCTTGACCATTTCTCTAGCTTATCCATGTCCCTTTGGAGAACCCTCCCCTCCTCCCCACTATCCACTGCTGCACCAATTTTGGTGTCTTCTGATAACAAGCTCATTTTATTCTCAACCCCTCCTGTTATATCAGCAGTGAAGATGTTAAAGAGCGAAGGTCCCAGGACAGAGCCCTGAGGGACCCCACTGATGGCTGCTCAGGGCTTTGAGAGCTCCCTCCACTACCACCCTCTGCTGCCTGTTACTCAGCCAGTTTCCTATCCATCGAATCAATTTTTCACCTGCCCCCAGGGTCCTCAGTTTACCCACTGGCCCACCATGTGGCACTGAGTCGAAGGCTTTGCTCAAGTCCAAGTATAGGACATCAACTGCTTGTCCCCTATCCAGTGCACTAGCCACCAAGTTGAAGAAGTCAAATAGGTTAGTTTGACAGGACCTCCCTTAGACAGACCCATGGTGATGTTCATCCTGCAGCCATTTCTCCTGCATGAATGCTACCAGCCTTTCCTTCATGATGGTCTCCATTAGCTTAGCCACTATGGATGTGAGGCTGACTTTGTATAAAACATTTTTTTTTATATCTTTTTTTTTCTCTTTGCTGGTCAGCGCAGGCAGGCTAGCCCTGTACCCATCTTCTCTCTCCCCCAGCACCTGTCTCTCCCAGTACATGTCTTGAGCCCTAAATCCCCCATGGATTGCTTCCCATGGCAGGGCTGGGAAGGGAAGGGCCGTTCTCCCCCCACCTAGACACTCGCATCCAGATTTGGGCCAGAGACCAGGTGACTGCACGGGGACAGAGGTAGGAGCAGGTCTTCATGTAGCCCACGTCAACCCATTTTCCATTTTCTTCTTGAATCCCCAGCCACTGTATCATGTAAGTGCATGCACATGGAGGCGCGCACACACCACAAAACCGCAGCCCCTTCCGTTATGCCACTTGAGCTGCCGGCGGTGCCTCCAGGCCTCCACCTGGGGGCAGCCAAGGGTCAATCTGACAAACCTCCACATCCCAGCGGAGGAGCGCTGTCCTCTGTACTCTCAATCGTCTCTCAACCCCCAGCAGCCCAAGCTCGTTCCAAACCCCGAGTCACTGTCATGGCAAGAGGCAAGGCGGCAGGCGCCTCTGCCCTCTATGCCACTGGGCCGGCCTCGTATGAAACATGTTTACTAAATCAATACTCGTGCATGCATGAGTTTCAAAGAGATTCAGTGTCATGTTTGAAGGGCACGTGCAGGAGAAGCAGACCACTTGAGATAAAGTCAGGTGCGGCAACTCTGCCAAATATTACTAATAACACCTTAAACGAGCATGAAAGTCAGGCAGGAGCTAGGTTTTCTCATTTCAACAATAAAGGTGCCTGCAGGTATTGTGTTTAAGGGTAGTCAAAAATACAAGTTAAAAGTTGATAGTTAAACAAAAAGATTCTGAAAGTTCCTATAAGGTCCAGTTAACTATCTGAACATTTAATGGCTTGTCAGAACCTCAGAAATTTTTGTGGTCCCCCCCCCCATAGTACAGTAAGATAGAGTAGTCGGAGCCAATTCTGTCCATACAAGTGGCGAGGCTGCCTCTGTCTCCACCAGTGCTGAGCAGCACACTGTAGCCATTGTGTGGGGCCTTGTGCCACTGTTGTTTCCCAGTACTGATACTTTTGGAAAAGCCAGTTGTAAAAGTACTAGTCAAAACTGGCGACCTTAGAAAAGTACTTTAAAAGCTGACAAATCAACGATCTAACATATCCCCCCTCCCCCTAGTTCTGATGCAGGCACTGACTTGACAAAGTAACAACAGATCGGGACAGCATCTCAAATGCTACTGCATATTAATACACATTACTGCTATTAGGTATGAATATATCCATCTGCAGTATGCACTGTAGTTTGCATAGGGTGAGCTGCACTTGCCTGAGTATCGCCGCAACACTGTTTTTCTCTTTGTTTGCTACCCTACCTCCGCCACCATGATGTAGACCCACTATGGTTGCATTCTCACCATCTGGGAAAGTGAAAACTGTCTATGCAGCAGGCACATGTGCTGACATCTGATTGTCCAGAAGAAGGAGTATGAATGCCAGGTGGCCTGTGTTCTCACTCTTCAGGGACTGACCATTTTGCTGCTGCAATGCATTCACCTCCCCAAGCCAGCCTCACTGCAGGATTTTGGGGCTTGCATATGACTCCTGGGCTCCCAGATGGTAGCAGAATGCACTGCCCTCAGCTCATGCAGATCTACTCCTCCCTCATGATCAGTAGACTTGAATGATGCTGAGCAAGGCTCCTATAATAGTACATGTTAATTTGCTGAACACCCTCCAGTGCCGTTTTAAACTTTTACGCTAATTTAAAATACTTTATTTTCAATTACTCCCTTGACAGCTAACAGCAGAGTTTAGAAGAGAGCATCCACTTCAGATTTATGGCAGCAAATTAACCGATTAGATGGTTTCCAGAAATGGAACATTTCCATTAGTTGTATTTAAAGGTCACCCAAACAACTTTTTCACAATAAAATATTCGAAAATCTGGCTTCATAGACAGGTAAAGGAAAGGCTGATGTTTACACTGATGCCAAAACTGCATTTATATAATTAACACAAATGCAGATATTCTTTGGGGGTATCTGTCATCAGGTAACATCGTAGCAACCTTTGCTGTCGGTGAAAGGGAATCCACATGGAAGATTTTCAGCAGTACAACTGGGTTGCCCACGCCACCGATGTCTGTCGACATCACCAACCCTATATAGGCATGGGTGGCTCCACTCCCTCCTCATTTCTTTCCCACCATTGACTCGCTTGCATGGGTCTCCTTAGTAGCTCTGTCGCAGTATTCGCGCCTTTTTTCGGCCTACGACTGTTTTCACTTACCTTGTAAAAATCCTTTTATAAAGAGAGTTCTTCTTTTGTTTATGGCAATAGTTAATCCTTCCTACTCTCTTTTCCGTTGTTGCCGAAAGAAAATTGCCTCTACAGACGAACATTCAGTTTGTGTCTGCTCTCTTGGGCCTGACCACGAAGTCTCTAACTATGAGCTCTACCAGAAGTTTAATCAAACCACCCTTCAGTGATGCAGAAAGGCTCTTAAGAAATTTCTGATGGAGCAACAGGTAGCCAGCTCTGGGCGGGGGTCCTCTGGGGCCTCGGCCTCCCAGTCACTGACCGGATCTTTGAGCTCCCAGGCCTCCATGGCCTGAGACAAGTCCTCGAGGAAAAGTCACAAAAAAGACCGGAATCTCGACCGCTCTCCCTGGCAGCGATCTCACTCCCTGTCGGCCTGTCCTTCTTCTGGGGGATCCTCGTCGGCTGTGGCCACTCTGACGAAGAGAACTGCTGCCACGTCTCTGCACCCACCAGACCCATACTGACAGTACCTCCTCCCGATTCTCAGGGCGCCCGGCCATCGACTTCCGGGTCGTCAGCCCCTCCGTCATGGACAACGGGTTCGTCGTCGACAACTCTCTCGTCGAGGCCTGCCTCCTCTCCTACCAGGGTTATAGGCTCGTTGGGTTCTCAGGACACTGCAGGTGGGTTGACAACACCTGTACCATCAAACCCCACCCCCCCCATCGACATCCACCATTGACCTGAACAAAGTACTGATTAAGTTCTCTAATGTACATATTCAGCAGTTATGTGCCTTGAATAGGCCCACTTTGCCGACACTGCAGATGGCTGCTTCATCGTCAATGCCTGTTCTTCAACCCCAGGAGTCTCCCTGTGGGCCCCCGGTGGCGAATCTAATGCCAGACCCAGAGATAGAGGAGATCGACGTATAAAAAAGGAGTATCACACTGACCTCATTCTTCCTGATGATGTGGCGGAAGAAGAGAAGAGATCCTGCTTTCTGACAAGTCCACAGCCTCCTCTGTCAGTGAAGAATCTGTGAAGCATACTCCTAGGTCTCCTCCTGAGGACCCCACATTTTTTAATGTGATGAAGCAGCTGTCCTCCACTATGGGCTTCCACACTGAGGAAGGGGATGCCACCAGAAAGGACCTGGTGGATTTCCTTAAGATTCCAGAATCTCCCCCAAAGTTCATTCCTCCAGTGCTTCCAGCATTGAAGAATGCAGCCATGGCAGCCTGGCACAGATCAGACATGGTGCCAGCGATGCCATGCAGGGCAGACAGACTTTATCACTTCCCGCAGGGTTTTCCCTGTTTTGCTGCCCAGGCTGAAACTGATTCAGTGGTTATTAAGGCAGCTCATGACAGCTCTAAGGTGCCCAAACACCTTAGTTCCCTTCCCCCAGATGAGGAATCTCATAGGATAGACCTCTGGGGAAAAGGGGTTATGCCTTCTCCACCTTAGGCTTGAGGATTGCAAACTATCAGTCACACATGGTCACATACCGGAATGCCAACCGAAAGAAGGGCAAGGCTGCAACTCAAGCCTTTCCTGATGGCTCACAAAAGCAGGAATTGCTTCAGTGTTTCCAGGCAGCTGAGGATGTTAGCAAACATCTCCTCAGAGCTCTGTATGACATGACTGATACCGTTGCCAGAGCAGCTGCCACAGCCATGTGTCTCCGTAGGCACTCCTGGCTCAGAGTTTCTGGATTTGTGGCTGATGTACAGCACAAAGTGCTTAATGCCCCCTTTCAATGACACTAAGCTGATCAGCCCTGATTTCCAGGACCTCATAAATGATCTGCAGGCCTCAGGTACGGCCATCAAATCGGTCCACTCCCTCTACCACACTCAACCAAGGGGCAGAGGGTGACCTACTTTTCATAAACAGAACAGTAGGCCTGGAACAGCTCCCCGTACCCAGGGAAAGCATAGAACCCAGGCTCCCTTGGCCGTCCCCTCAGGTACTGGAGTGGCGGTCAAGCACCCCAGAAGTGAGGAACCAGTCTTTGCGGCTGGCTCCACCTCAGCTTGACTCCTTGCCAGACCCTCTCCTCTGGTCCAGGCCCAGGAGGTGGTGGCCGGAGGTAGGTTCTCCCTCCAACTGAATCAATGGAGAACCATAACTTCAGATGCATGGATTCTGCAGATCATAGAGAAGGGTCACACCTTGGAGCTCATACAGCAGCCTCCAGACACTTTGCCTCCACCCTCCAGTTACCCCCTGGCTCACTTGTCTGTTCTCCGGGTGGAAGTACAGTCTCTTCTGCACAAGTAGGCCTTTGAACCAGTGCCCAGGCACCAGAGAAACTCAGGGTTTTATTTCAGGTTTTTCCAGGTCCCCAAAAAGACAGGAAATCTGAGGCCCATCTTAGATCTAAAGGACCTCAATCTGTTTGTCCAGTACAAAAAAGTTCTGGATGGTGACTTTGCCAGACCTACTGCCCCTCCTCAAGGCCAGGGATTGGCTTTGTTCACCGGACATGCAGGATGCCTACCTGCAGATCTCGGTCTTTCCTCTGCACAGGAAGGTTCTTCATTTTGCCTTTCAGGGTGAGCATTATCAGTTCAAAGTGCTGCCCTTTGGCTTATCCTCTGTGCCATGAGTCTTTACCAAGTGCTTGGCAGCAGTCACAGTAGCTCTCAGAAGAGAGGGACTATATGTCTTCCCTTACCCTGGATGATTGGCTTCTCAATGCCCTGTCCAAGGAACAGCTTTTGCTGACTCCTGAGTGTACTCTCCAGCTCTTCCACTTCCTGGGCATTACTGTCAACCTGCCCAAGTCAGTTCTAGTACCATCCAAAAGGCTGCAATATATAGGGGCTGTTCTGGACTCTGCACAAAGAAAGGCCTTCCTACCCCAAAACAGGGCAGAGTGCCTCATAGCCCAAGCTCAGGAAGTCTCTGAATAGTACATTCCTGCCAGGGTTATCTTAGATTGTTGAGCCTAATGGCAGCAGCCATTCCCACCATTCCTCTGGCCAGGCTTCATATGCATACCCTTCAGTGGACCCCCAGGGTACAATGGGACTAGCGCACAGATGAGTTGGACCAACCAGTCCTGGTCTCTTCTCCAGTACACAAGGTACTGCAGTGGTGGATGGACCCCTTGAATCTGCTTCAAGGTATTCCCTTCCAGAGCCTAACCGCAGATGCCTCCAGTCTGGGCTGGGGAGCACACCTGGGCCCCTTCCAAACCCAGGGTTCCTGTTCCCAGTAGGAAGCCTCCCTGCATATCAGTGTCCTGGAAATGAGAGCAGTGCTGTACACCATGTAGGCTTTTCAAGATCATCTTGCTCCAGCCCAGCTGCTGGTGTAATCGGACAATTTGAGTGTAGTATACTATATCAACAAGCATGGCAGGGCTCACTCGTACCTCGTTTGTCAGGAGGCCATGAGAGTGTGGTACTGGGTGCTGGATCACAGTCTGACACTCTCTGCAGTTCAAGTGCCAGGCATCCTAAACACCCTGGTGGACAGTCTCAACAGGACTAAGTCCATCATGCATGAATGTGAGTTTCTCTCATCAGTCACAGAAGACTTGTTCAACAGATGAGGTCATCAAGAGTTGGACCTTTTTGCATCTCCTCTCAATGCAAAACTGCCCAGTTTCTGATCACTAGATCCGGGGCCTGGAGTTTTCTGGCACAACACATTGTCCCCCTGTTGGAACGGGGGGTTTCTGTACGCATTCCCTCCATTTTGTCTGATCCAGAGGGTACTAATCAAGTTGCAGATGGAGGGGGCCAGCATGATTCTGGTGGCTTCATTCTGGCCTCGCCAGATATGGTTCCCTCTGCTTCAGCAGCTGCCAGAGGAACCTCCAGTCATTCTTCCTCTTTGCAGGAATCTGCTGACCCAAGATTGGCGGACCCTGGTCCATCCCAACCTCAGGTCCCTTCATCTGCATGCTTGGCTCCTGAGAACATAGCCATCGCCAGATCTAGGGTCTCCAACAGGGTAGCGGACGTCCTGGTGGCCGCCCGGAAGCCTTCCACTCGTGTCACGTACACCATGAAGTGGAAGCTGTTTGCCATCTGGGCTGCCAAACATGGCCTAGACCCTTTCACCTGTTTGGTGACTCTTATCCTGGACTACCTGACCTCTCTCTGTCCGACTCAGGCCTCCAGTATTCCTCCCTCAACGTCCACCTTTCAGCTGTTTCTGCTTTTCATGAGCCTGTGGGTGGCCACACGATTGCTCAGTTGGATGTCTCCTGTACCTTTCTTAGGGGCATCCTGCATCTGAAACCTCCAATCCGTTCCCCTGTCCTGGCTTGGGACTTGAATTTTATTTTGGAGAAGTTGACCCTGTCTCCTTTTGAGCTAATCACGACCTGCAATTTGTGCTTTCTTTCTTGGAAAACTTTATTTTTAGTTGAAATTACTTATGCTTGAAGAATTTCAGAGATTCAGACCCTCTGGTGCGAAGAGCCTTATTTGATTTTTCACAAAGACAGGGTGTCTTTGTGCACAAATCCTAAGTTTCTGCCTAAGGTGGTTTCTGAGTTCACACTAGATCAGTCTATCCATCTTCCTGTTTATTTTCCCAAGCATGCCAATCCAGGGGAAGCACTGTTCCATATGTTAGATGTGCGCAGAACTTTGAAGTACTATCTGCTTTGGACTAAGGAGTCCAGAAAGTCAAAGAAGTTTCCTTCGCCCCAGGTAGAGAGGGCGCTTCAGTTTCTAAGCAGTGTTTATCCAGATGGTTGGCAAATTGCATTGTGCTCTGCTACAATAAGTACAGCAAAGAATTGTCTGGAGTGGTCAAAGCTCATTCCACCAGAGTTATGGCTACCTTGGTGGCTTGTTTCAAACGGGTCTCTGCCACTGACATTTGTACGGCTGCCACTTAGAGTACAATCCACACTTTCACTAAGCATTACAGTCTGGACATTGCCTCGAGCCCATGCAGGATTTGGCAGGGCTGTGTTACAAGGACTCCTGTCTTAAGTTTATGGAGATACAGCCTCCCAGACTATCTATTTACACGTGTCACTGCTTGGTGCTCATTCCAACAGTGTTATCTGATGACTGAGATACCCCCTAAGAAGATAGAACAGTTTTGTAAGAACTTATCGTAACAGCAGATCTTCGAGGAGATCTCAGTCATTGGTATGATTTCCCTCCCACCGTCCCCCTTCTTTGGGCTCCTGTCTAGGAACTGGCTAGCTGGTGTATCCAGCTATTTATTTAGGTCTGGGTATCTCTTTCTCTCCTCGGTCCCCCAGGGCAATAGCTTTGTTCTCTTAGTCTCCAGGGGGAAAGAACTGAGGAAGAAGTGGGGCCACTCATGGTTATATAGCATTGGTGATGTCGACAGATGTCCACGGCGTGAGTGGCCCCAGTTGTACTGCTGAAAATCTTCAGAGTGGATTCCCCTTCACCAACCGTGAAAGTTCCTGCAGTGTTACCTGATGACTGAGATCCCTTCAAAGGTCTACTGTTACGGTAAGTTCTTACGTAACTGTTCTTTTTGTATCCTATAAGCAACAAAGCAAATGTAAGCAACAGCCTTCTTATTTTAAAAAATGCGCCCTACCTGAGCCCTAGAATGGGCTCTGAATGTGCAGCGTAATTACATCATTGGAGCGAAAGGCAGAGAGCTCCATTGTACTCTACAGTGCTAAACTTGCAGTTTGTATTGACCATTTTTAATACAAGTATCAGCAAATAATCAAAATCATGGTGTAACATGTGTTATTTTTATCAGTACACGTTAGGCTATGATTTTGTTGTTTCCATAAACCTGCCAAAATTGTCTTTTCTCAAATGCACTGCACAGGATAGGTTTTGAAATATCTGGTGATCTAGTGGTTGTGTCCTCCTGATGAAAATGTGCTGCTGCTGGTCCTCTCCAAGGGCATAGTTAGATGTAATTGTTATTTCATCCATGTATTAAAAAAAAAAAAAAAAGCTGGTTCCACTGTATTTAGGGATGGCAAATCCTCCCACCCCCGGCAGCCAGCCCACTCGCCCGCCTGCAGTTCTGATCTCAACAAGTACCTGGTCCATTAAACAATACCAGTCCACAATGGTGTCTGGAGGAAACACTCTTAGTCAAACATACACCACACCAAGCTAGAGAGTCCTGCCCTTCGAAAGTGCACGCTAATACCAATCGCTCCTGTTCTTCCTAGCTGTGCAATGCGTTTCAGAAAGGACAGTTTCAATAGGTTTATGAAAACAAAAATAATAGCCTAAGATGTGTATTAATAAAAATAATGCACATTATGTTAAAAGTGGTGCATACAAAGCACAATTTAGCACTGTAGAGTGCAGTGGGGCTCTCTACCTCTCACTCCAACAATAGAACTATGCTGCACATTCAGCTGCCATTTTAGGGGTCAGACAGGGTGGGTTTTTTTAAACGGGAAGGCTGTTAACATTTTTTAAATACTATGAAACTGCATTTATATTAATCACATAAATGCAGTTTGGGCATCATTGTAAACAACAGTCTTTCCTTTACATCTCTGTGAAGCCAGATTTTGGAATATTTTATTGCCAAAAAGTGGTAGTTTAGGTGTCCTTTAAGAAGTGCTCATTTATGTGGGTAGCTTGCTACTGTAGCTATGCTACACTGCTCCGGTAACAGCCTAGTCATTATAATCCCTGTAAAAAAATACTGGAGTTCAGCCTTTAAATGCTTGACTTCGCCTCTCAGTATAACTGCACTGATGGGATGCTCCCAGCTGGTGGAATGTTTTCACCTGTTACTGGCCTTTTCAGAGAAAGTTGTCCTGTCTGCAGATTACTAAAAAATGGTCAGAAGTGTCACAAAAAAATTTTTTTTTTTTTTTTTTACTCTGTCTTTATTGAAAAACACTGCAAAGCATTACACTGGTAATTATCAATTCCCTCCTATTGGGCACCCCTTCCCATACACAGGAGTACACAGTTTTGTTACTTAAACAATAATACCCCAAAGCATGGTTTTATGTTTTGTTCTGAAACTGTAACTATAAAAGTTGATGAAGTACAGTTTTAACTGTAACTTTGGTGCACTTCTGGTAATTAATAAAATGTTTTGGTTTTTTTTGTGCATCTTTCCAACTGTATCATACTGTTATGCCTCATTCCCAGCACAAGGCATCATGGATATGTAAATCTTTGTGGAAAGTCAGGTTGACAATGCTTCACCAGAACAGACATCATCTTTAAATAGGCTTGTACATTTGATCTAGTATTGGCTGGGAAAGTCAAAGTACAGTCACATGTTTTGTCCTCTGGGGACTTCTCAGTGTACTGCAGTCATTATCTCAACCAGACTCCATGTCAGAACCCCAAGGCAACATATGTTTAGAACACTCTGCAGGGTTTTATTTAACTCCAAAAATTGATTAGCGTTTTGCTCATAAAAGTGCTAAAACACTGTGAAAATACATTGCACTTGCCTCACTGTGTTTAACAAACATAATACTTCTAGAAAACCTTTATAAATACTTTGTGTACAGTTAGCATTGTCCCAAGAAAAAAAACTGCTAATCAATTATTTAAAACCCTGCTCTGAGTGGGCATACCAGAGAGACAGTTTGCAGGAAAAGAAGGGTAATGGTTCCTCAGGAGGATGCTAGGAGAGGAGAAATATCCAAATTGTTTGTTTTTTGTGCATCTCTCCAAACCATACACGCACTCTCAAGCCTCATTCCCAGTACAAGGCATCATCTTGTAATAGAAGGGCTTGGCCGGTGGTTCAGTGGGGCAGCGGGTGACCTTGGCATGCCTCCACAAAGCGGTACTCAAACCACACATGTCAGAGCATCCTTCCGACTCCCGATTTCATTGCTACAGCCATGCAGCTGTTAATCTGCCCATCTGACATCTCCACTCTTGTCCTTGCCTCTTTGTGTTGCTGCCCTTCTCCTGCCATGGTTGCAGCTTGAGCATCCCACCACCCTTCCACGCCCCGGTTCCTTGCCAGGTGAACTCAGGCTTCTGGCTGCTTCTTTCCTTCTCTGTGCGCTCTTTGTGCCTCGGGTGGGGGTTGTTCTGCCGCCTCGGTGGCGTTTGTGTGTGGCTGCTGGTGTTGTCACAACTATTTACTTGCTGACTTCCGGTCCCCTCTGCCTTTGCTGGAGTTATTCACTCTGCATGGCCCATTCTGCCTGTTTTTTTCCCCCCTGCCTTTTCCTGTAGGGGCTGTTGCTTCTTTACTTGAGCTTCACTGCTTGGTTCCCCCCTCACTACTCCACCCTCCTATTGCTTTCTCTCTTTGCTCTGACTTTTGTGTGGTGATTGGCATTCTCTCTTTCTCTCCCTGGGATTGTGTCACGTCCATTCCCTAATGCTCCTTTGGCTTTCCTTCAGTCTGCTACCTCTGATATTTCTTACACCTCCCTCAGTACACTACCTGCTCTCCTACCATATAACTACATGGGCAGTTGTGTGCCTTACCATTCCCTTCCAACCTAGGCTTTGCCTCCTCATCATTCTACCTCTCAGGCCTAGCTCTCATCCCTATTCTTTGTCAGCTCAGACCCTGACCAACTTCTGACCATCGACCAGCTCTTGTCCATCAAGGGCTCTTTCGTGGTTATGCACTATTGTATCTGTATGCTACTGAACTATTGTATTTGTATACTATAATATGCAGTACTAGTTATCTTGTAATGTATTTTTGATCCCATGTTCCCTATCCCTCGGGTTGCACCTGGAGATGGCCTTGGCTCAGTGTGCCTTTCCCGGTCACCAAATGTTTAAATAAAAAACAAAATCTGCCCAGGAGCTCAACATGCTCACTCTGCTTTCCTGAAGTCTGTGTCATGAGGGTGGAGCTCTCACCAAGCGGGTGTCCATTTGGCCATTCAGATAGACTCAGCAGCCCCACTCTGCATCCCCACTGCCCTTCCTCGCCTGGAGGGTAGGACTGTCAGTGCGGGGGCCCTGTTAGCCATGCAGATTGAATTGGTGGCACCTCACAGTGTAGTATTTATAACTTCTGCTTCTTGAAGGTGGATCCTTACTAACCTCAGGGTTTCCTTTGGCTGTGCAGATCAACTCGGCGGCACCCCTCGATAAATCCTCCCTATGTCTGCCTGTGGCCCACCTGGTCTTGCTCTGTATCCCCTTCCTTTAGCCCCCCCCCATCATGTCATAGGTTAGACCTCATGGACACAAGGTTGGGCATGAGCCCCCAGCAGTCCCTATGCTTCTGTCCTCATGCTTTGTGGGTAAAGCCATGTATGTTGGAGGGTGCTCCTCTAGCTGTGCAGATCAGCTTGGTAGTACCTCATGGCATTATCCTGTTATAGGGATAGAGGAAGAGCCTTCCATTCCAAACTGCACCCCTGAATTGGATTCTGAATTCAGAAGTGACAGAAGTGTCATAATAGGACCCATGGGGGGGGACGCTGTGGAGCACGAGCAAGCTAATGAATTTTTTGTGGAGCTCTTACACCTGCCATATAAAATAAGACAAAAATATACTTTTTTTGCAAAATACCCGAGCCAGACCAGTTAAAATCACTGTCTGAAAGAAAGCTGCTCACCATTGGAAATCCTAGATGAGATCAGACCATGGGGGAAGGAGCCAGGTCAAAATCTTCAACAAGCCATCCTGCAGCCATGAGGTCCCAACCGGGCCCTGATGCAGATAACTCAGACGCGGCTTCTGAGGAGTCGCTTCAGTCCACCGGTATCAAGCTTAATAAATTAATAGCATCGGTCGAAGGGCTCTCTGATAAATTCGATGCCTTAACAAATAAGGTGGCTGATCTGGAGGCAGCAGTAGACACTGTACAAGGGGCATCTGCTGAAGCTACAAAGCGGGCCGACTCAGCGCTGGGAGCAGTGACAACTATTATTAAAGAAAACACCCACCTGAGGACTCACCTCGAGACATTGGAAAATCAGGCGAGAGACGCGAATCTCCGTGTGTTGGGAATACTGGAGGAGTCCGAGGGAGATCATCTTCTTCTGTTCATTAAAGACTGGCTGATCGAACAGATAGGGGAGGAGGTCACAGAATGGACTCACCATCTGTAGAAGGCATACCGAGTGGCCACTCATGGCAGATCAGTTAATCCGGAGGCCCCTAGGGCAGTAGTTGTGATCACAGATGGTATTGACTCAAGGGATTTCTTCTTGGCAATCGCCCAGACCATAAAAACTATATTATATGAGGCGGAACAGTTTCGCCTGTTTCCTGACGTCGGGTATGCTACCCAACAAAAAAGAAAACAATTCGGGGTTCGGGCGTTATTGAATGAAGCCGGAATCGCTCATGGACTTAATTTCCCAGCCAAGCTACGCATAGCACATCAGAGCCGTTTATTTATGCTCAACCATCCCAATGAGGCTATGAAATGGGCACGGGGCAAGTGACACCCAGGGCTAGAGCAAAGGAGAAAGATGTTTCTTCCTCAGAGGATGAAGATACTGTACACCCTGGCGATACACTGGATTACATGATTTACAGATAAGATTACCTCAGGATTTGCTAAATTGTTCCTTATTGTTGCCTTAACACTTAGAATATGGTTCCCCTGTAGCAAATAGATATCGTGGATGTAAAATAACAAAATCCTCTATATTACTTGATGATTGTTAAAGTGAATCGCTTCTGTTTGGTTCAGCTCAGTTAAGTTCAGCTAGCTATATCTTTTGTAGCACCATAAACAATGTAAAAGTAGGGGTTCTACAGCAAAAATGTTTTGATTAGGGCACATAGTACGTGCCTAAACACAATGGTCAAGCATAGTCGTTATTTCCCTCACTGGTTAAGGGGGGAGGACTTTAAACGTGTTTTTTTCTTTTTACAAATTAGTTAATTTTTACTACGCTGCTCCTGGACTCCAGATACAGCACTTTGTAATTTATGGACCTTTTGTGTTTTAATGTGGTTCCCCCCCATTGGATGTATCTCAAAGCATTTGAAGGACAATATGAGGTTATGTGGAGTAGTGGCGCCCTCTTGAGGAAAATTTATGTATTTCTATGCTTGTGATAAAACTGTATGTTTATTTTTGTATAATAATAAACGTAAAGTTTAAAAAATAAATAAATAAGTAATAGAACCCATGTCAGGACAAATGACAAACAGGACCTTGGTTCCCCCGAAATGTTCCTCCTCAAGGTTTTTTTTCCTCTCCTCCATACCGAACGCCATACATTTATGTAAAAATTCCCAGGAGTTGGAATTGGATAATGGCCCTTCCCTCAGTCTTATTTCCCTCTTCATAATTTTGGTGTTTTACTCCTGGATGCTTCATTCTCCAGACAATGTCTCCTCTCTATTATGGGAAGTAAGTGCTCGTCTGTTCTTCCATTTGCTTTTGAGCCTTCTTTCTTAAGTACCTTTGGTCAGGGGGACCTTGTCCCTGCGACACCCCTTGGGATGGAATTCTCCTCAAGAGGGTTCTGTGTCTTTTCAGCATCCCAAAAGATTGGTAACCCCCTTAACAGGGCAGAGAAAGTGTAAACCCAAATTACAATCATGTTGCACAGGCCAAACAACCACAGTATCTCCTCCGTATTATTGCCTCCTACCAGTTCAGTCCTACCAAACAAAATTAATGTCTCTTGAAAGTAGAAGAATAAGAGGTGACCCACTGCTATGCTACAGTATAATGCAAGACACACGTTTATTAAATGAGCTAAATATGGAATTCAAAACCAGTAGAACCAGCACTAGGGGGGCATCCACTACAATTGAGACAAAAATTAACAAAAGGAAGGCTTTCTTCACCCAGAGGGTGTTGAAACCATGGAATCAACTGCAGTTACAAGTCATTATAGGTAGTAATAAGTATCAGTTTAAGAGAAGACTAGATGCATATTATATTGGGGAAGGAAACATTCTGACGTATTCTGGGTGAAAGATAGGAGCATACATGGGCTTACTGCCTTTCTCTGCTCCTTACACCTTAGTATGAAACCCTACCGAGCCTTCCCAACATTCCCTAAGCATTGCTACACAGGAGCTTGACAGCCCATTGGAATTGATAAAAGTTAAACATGTTTTACTGCTACTGGCATTTTGGCAAACATATACTGCCTTAGCAGTTCAGTAAGATACCAAAAAAGGAGGATTGGAGGGCTAGCATTTTCTCTGAAGCAAGTCAACACACTGTAAGGAATAAAGTCCAGTCCTTGCAGACACAGGTATAGTATCTAACATTTTCTATTTGTTATGGAATGTCTTACTCTGATCCTTTCAATTACAAGCAGTATATTCCATTCTTTACTCATGAATCAAAATATTGTGTCGAATGGTATACAGTGCTTTGTAAAAAATGAGTTCACACGTGGCAGAAAGATTTTATCCAAATTGTTTTTGGTGTAATTCAGTAGCTTGCAGTGTTTGATTGCATGTGAGAGTCCAGCCCTGATAATCTCCCTTTCTTTTTGTGTTTTTACAAAAACTCCTCAAGTAAAAGGAAGCATCTCTAGGTACTACTGTACAAGCCTGGAGAAAGTGCCTCTGTTTTGTATGTTACAGTAATAGGATCATTAAATTTACAGTATACTTTCTGGAAGGATTTTTTCACAGGTCATAAACATGCCTGCGCATAAATAGGATTTCAGCTGTAGGCATTTTTGGAAACATTTTGACTGGTGTTGCCGATAGTCTTGCAGCTTACAAGTCATTATAGGTAGTAATAAGTATCAGTTCAAGAGAAGACTAGATGCATATTATATTGGGGAAGGAAACATTCTGACGTATTCTGGGTGAAAGATAGGAGCATACATGGGCTTACTGCCTTTCTCTGCTACTTACACCTTAGTATGAAACCCTACCGAGCCTTCCCAACATTCCCTAAGCATTGCTACACAGGAGCTTGACAGCCCATTGGAATTGATAAAAAGTTAAACACGTTTTACTGCTACTGGCATTTTATAAATATATACTGCCTTAGCAGTTCAGTAAGATACCAAAAAAGGAGGATTGGAGGGCTAGCATTTTCTCTGAAGCAAGTCAACACACTGTAAGGAATAAAGTCCAGTCCTTGCAGACACAGGTATAGTATCTAACATTTTCTATTTGTTATGGAATGTCTTACTCTGATCCTTTCAATTACAGGCAGTATATTCCATTCTTTACTCATGAATCAAAATATTATGTCGAATGGTATACAGTGCTTTGTAAAAAATGAGTTCACACGTGGCAGAAAGATTTTATCCAAATTGTTTTTGGTGTAATTCAGTAGCTTGCAGTGTTTGATTGCATGTGAGAGTCCAGCCCTGATAATCTCCCTTTCTCTTTTTGTGTTTTACAAAAACTCCCTCAAGTAAAAGGAAGCATCTCTAGGTACTACTGTACAAGCCTGGAGAAAGTGCCTCTGTTTTGTATGTTACAGTAATAGGATCATTAAATTTACCATATACTTTCTGGAAGGATTTTTTCACAGGTCATAAACATGCCTGCGCATAAATAGGATTTCAGCTGTAGGCATTTTTGGAAACATTTTGACTGGTGTTGCCGATAGTCTTGCAGCTTATTTTCAAAGTAAGTTCTTTGGCTACCAAAAGTAGCAATTTCCCAGTTGCCAAAGGTAGACATGATTTACCAGTATGCATCTAATTTTTGTAATGCCTTGAGGTTTTTTTTTTGTTTTTTTTTCATTTTTAGTCTCCTTGCCTTCTCTCCCTTTTGTAACCCCGGCCCCCCGGTCACACCTGGAAAAAAGCCTCAGCTCAATGCTGGGGAACAAGATGGTCAGCTAGGAGCAGCAAGTGAAAGATGCTGCATCCATGACAGAGGTACAAATGGTAACACAATCCCTTAATGCTCAAATGCACTCTTGAGTTTCTCAGGTAAAAATTAGGGCTGTGCAAATGCCTTTTCCTGAATATTCAGGCCAAATAATCACTATTTGGCTTAGAGAGTAAAGAAAGGGAAAAAAAAGCATAAAAATAACCCTATTCCCTCATCTGGTGGTCAGGGCTAATCTTCCGGCCACCCTCCTACCCCGTTCCTATCTTTTCCCACCCACCCCAGATACTGTCAGTTTATTTATTTATTATTCTTCGGAAAATACCTTTGAGCCAGAGGCTCGTTTACAGAGGTTCCATGTCAAGTAACAATTTGTACAAAAGACTCAACTAAATGACACAAACAAAATTTAAGCATTAGAGTGGTGGGGAGAGAAGGGGTAGTGATAGCAAGATGGGGAGGTAGGAAGAAGCGAGGAGAGTGAAAGGTAATGCAAGATCAGCTATAGAGCAGCTCTGTTGTCCGAGGGTAGGCATTTTTTTTTTAAGGACTAGTAAGGATTGGGGGTTGCTGAGTTCAACTGGGAGGTCTGTGTTGGGTTGGGTGCTCCCAGGGTTGTTGGGAGGACGAGACTATGTTAGGTCACATGCTCTTTGTGGCTGGCCATACTTAGGTGAGCACAAAGTTTAGATTTGAACAGACTGAGCTTGGCTTCCTTAAGGATATCTTTGCCTAAGGTTCTTGGCATAATTCCAGGAGCCAGCGATTTGGTTTTCTGTTTCTTGGGAGGTGGATGGGGGAAATGTTTTTTTTTTTTTTTAATGCAATTTGAATACCAAATACCATCAGTAGAGGCCTGTTTGAAGAATACTACCAAATGTTCATGAAGACCATCAGTTATTGTATTTGGGGAAATACTATTCGGCCCAAGCACAGCTCTGGTAAAGAAATTGCATTCTTCTCTTAGAGTGAGAGGGGTGCCTGAAAAGTTTTGTTTGGTGAAGGAAATTACTGATTTACTCACCTCTGTAAAATGCAAATGCAAAATGGATATCAGAGACCTCTGCTTCAGGTGTAAACTTTCAACCAGAGTGATGTCCCTGGTGGTTCTTACAGAGTTACAGAAGTCAACAACCTTAGACCCTCATGTGCAAGAATGAAACAATTTGGATAACCTGCACAGCGCAGTCTTTGCTATAAATGCAAAGAAATCTGCTTCTGATACAATAGGCAGTACTAGTTAGACAGGCATGATGGGAGCCTGGAACAGGCAACCACCGGCACAGACACAAAAAAGCTGATGCAAAATACTAATAGACACAGGAAGCACCTTATAAGATAATGGCATTCGCCTCCCTATCCTGAGTCGACTGAGAGTAGTACAGTACATATCACTACAGCAGGCATATTACACCCTAGAAAGTTGAAAGAAATTTCACCTAGCTGTAACTGGAAATACCTACGATGCTGGGAGTCAGACATGTTCTTACCACACATGTTGCTACACAGCCCCAAATTACACCTATATTGGCATACAGTAATAACCACATTGGGTGAGGTGTTTCATGAGAAGCTTGATCTTTCCTTGAGAGCCATTCTTCTAGGGGCTTTGGAGGAGCTGGAAGACTTACTCCCAGAACAGGTGTGTCTGGTGTACTTAACCATAGCATGTGCCAAATTAACAGTTATGCGTGACTGGAAAGACCCAAATGCCCATTCATAAGCAGAGTGGCTTATCTGCATGTTGTAAAATGCTACTCTACAAAAAATAGTTTTCTGAGCTCGGGGTAGAATTGGTGCATATAAGAAAGTTTGGTTGGATTTCTCAGATCTTCCCGATAGAAAAGCTGGCATTCTGCAGCATTGAGAACAGTCACCATAAAGTGCAGCACCTGTAAAAGAGGTTAAACATGTTAATACTACTATCAAGGAATCTGTTACTAGTTGGTAAAATGAAATTCTTTTTTATCTCTAAGAGGATTTAGAAAATGGCAAGAATATTTTCTGTCTCCTGATTGGCTAAAAGCACTTCAAACCTGGGCATCTATTTTTCAATAGATGCCCAGCTAAAATAAGTGCCAGTCTAAGTGCCACTTCACCGCATACCATTGCCCAGTGGTGCCCAGCCTGCTTTGTAATTGGCTGAAATCACCTGGGAAAATTTGAAATGACAGCCATGTTTTTCTCGCTAGCGAGAGTTACTGGTCCTCCCCAACACTCCTTAGCTCAGTGGCAGCTGCCTGTTAATAGAAAAAGACACACTCCAGTTATTTTGCAGTTGGGAAGAGTGAAAAACAAGCTATTTGCACAGCCATGTGTATTTACAATGGCACCACTCTCCCGACTGCGATCTCGTGACTCCGTTCTCCAAATGCAAGTGGCAAAGAAAGAAAATGAAGCCATCAGTCTGATCGGCTTCATAGTGGAAGTCCGATTTCCAAAGAAAAGAAACACTCTTTTTTATTTTGTGGCTGGGTGGGAGAGACAATTGATCATTTCATTCAACAACGCTCACTTTCAATGGCAGCTCTGTGCCCCTTCTCCTGATGGCGGTTCGTTGTGATTGTTAGCGAGTGGCCCTCACGCTGACACTCACTCAGTTTTAACACGCCTTTTTGTCCCCGGTTTGAACGTGTTACTAGTTAGCGGCGGGGTACTAAGCGCTACACTGAAAGCGCCTGGCTCATCAAAACTCCACGGTGGTTCCCTGACTGAGAAAAATAATAATTTTACAGCCAGAACTTCGTAAAATAAATAAGAACTGACTTGCAGCAGCTGCCATCCTATGTTGAGCTCCACTTCTTCCTGTTTTTCACAAACGGGTCACACAAGTCGCGTGCTGAACGGCAGCATCTTCTGAAAAAAAAAAAAAACTTGCAGGAAATGAACAGTAGTGCTCTTTTGTTAAAAGCACCAAAAAATGTCAAGTTTAACAAAACATGCCAAGAGTAGTGTGTGAGTGTGTGTGTGTGTGTGGAGGGGGGAGGTAAGTAGAAGGGAATGGCTGTGTGTGGTGGGGAAGGGAGCTAGAACAGCACAAAAAGGCAGGTACTATTTTACCTTATGAAAGTTTTCTTTTCTAATCTTTCTATTTAGAAACTCATTTCCTCTAATCTTTTATTTAATTAAAATTTACAGACAAGCCCATTTTCTAAGCGCAATAATACCCTCCAGGGTGGGCGGTATGGGCAATACCGGATCTTCCAGGGGCTATAAGGCCCTCCGCCTGCGGTGTCGGGCCTCATTACGCCCTTGGGCGGTCCGGTATAGCCCAATACCGCCCACCCTGTTGGCTATTATTGCTTACTTAGATTTTTGGTTTGATTTTGAATTAGCTCAATTAAGGATGAAGGGTATCTTCCATTTTCCTAATTTTGGTCTCCAACTCTGATGCTCTTAATAAGAGGGAGTCTTGTTTCCCTGTAAGGGCAAAGACAGCAGTATTACATAAAGCATGGGAATCATTAATTTTTGGAAAACTCCTGCCTTATCTCTCACATTAGTGCTTCCTGGGCCTTTTTTTCCAAAATATTTTATTAAATGTTTCAAACAAAAGGTTAAATTGATACAGAAGTTGTACAAGAAAGTGTGGGCTAGCATAACATAATCAGAACATACACATACAATATACTTCCTCCAGGAAATAAAGAAACAGTTGGAAACTTGCAGACCTGGGCCATGTCTTCTGGACCTGTCCTAACTTAATGCCATTTTGGTGTGGGTTACAGATAGAATTGGGAAAATGTTTTAATGAGACAGTAGAACTAATGGCAGAAATTGTCCTGATGTTTATCTTCCCTGCTCATAACCCTAGATGGGGCAGTACTTTGCCTTCCATATACCTATTAGCTGCCAAGAAGGCCATCACCCGCAGATGGATGTCCACTCTGGTCCCCACAGTACCAGACTGGCATCAAATAGTCTTGGAGATATATAGATCCGAATGCCTGATAGCTAAGTACCATGATAAACAAGATGGCTTTTTGAGACATTGGCAGGGCTGAATCTTATATTTTTCTCAAATCAACTCAGAGTTCGTACCCTAGATTAATTTGGGGGTGATTGGGTTTTCCTGGGGGTCGGGCTGGGTCTTCCCGCTGTCCACCATTTTTCTCATTGAGGTCCGTCCGCCTGTTTTTCAGAGGTTTAGGTGAATACAACTATTAAAAGAGGTTATTAATGTGATTTTAGAAGTGTGAATGCCTATTTTTAAACTGCTGTTAAGACATCCACTACTCCCTAGGATCAAATGTGATATGTATCATTTATTGTAGTCTTAGTAAGAGCTGATGTCCAACTGTACTGTTCTTAACCTGTCTCTGTCAGTAAAAATGAAATTATAAAAAAAAAAAAAGTCGGAAAGTCATGCAAGATGAGATAATGTGAAACTGGGAGTGGTCCTGGAAGGCATAGAAGAGAGAAATCCGATTCAGTTTTTTGAAGAAATTCTCACTGAAGTCCTAGACATTGGCCAATCCCAATCTGTTAGAATCAGAGGCTCCATCTCTTCCCCCCTCCCAGTTACCACAGGGGTTCCCCAAGGCTTGGTCCTCAGGCCACTTCTATTCTCCATCTTCCTAAATGACCTGCCCACACACATGTATGCGGATGACACGGTTCTGTATGCTTCAGGCCCTTTGACCGCTGATGTGGTGACCAGGTTGCAGCAGGACTTCAGTGATGTCCAGCTCTGGTTTCGCACAAACCAGCTTTTTCTCAATGCCAAGAAGACCATCTCCATGACCTTCAGCACAAGGCAGAGGCTCTCTGTGCTCACCACCACCCCTCAGGACCACTCTGGAGGCTTGCTCCTCCTTTAGATATCTCGGGGTCTGGCTCGACCAGCACCTCAACTTTTCTGTACGTATTGATGCCATCCACAAAAAGCTTCACCTGAAACTGGATGCCCTCTACTGCAATTGTGGATGCATCCCACTGCCAGCCCTCCGTGAACTAATACAGAAAATTAGCCTCCCTATCTTCGACTACGGAGATGTTGTCTACGGTGCCGCTCCAAAGTCCACCCTAGCTAGACTGGACCCTCTTTTCCACTCTTTCTGACGTTTCGCCCTTGATTGCCTGCCTCTTCTCACCACTGCGTGCTCCATCAGACTCTCAATCTTCTCTCACTCGATGACCGCCATCAGTCTCACTGCGCCAAGCTCATGGCTAAGTACTGGTCCCAGTCCTTGCCTCCATACCTCGCCTCTGTGTTAGCTGCCCATTCCCCTCCTGGTTACTTCCTCAGAAATCCCAACACCTGCCTCCTAGCTGTACCGTGCATCACCTCTTCAATTGGCCAAGTAGCTTTGAGACACCGCATGCCTAAACTATGGAACTCCTTCCCTCTAAGCATTTGACAAGCGCCCCCATCACAGCACCTGAGCTACTTCATCAAGGAGCATTTCTCCTCAACCTGTGCTTGTAGTTAAAATGTGTCTAAAAGTGAACTAAGGTCTTGCTCCACTGTTCTCTAACTGATGTTGACCCTGATTTTTGATTGCTTGGTTGCCTCAATGCTGTTCCTCTTGTGTTGTTATGTAATTACTTATTAGTTACGCTTCTGTAGCACATACCTGTGTATGTTCATGCTGCAATATTGTACATTTTATGTATTGGATTGATGCTTTCTCTGTGTCCCCTCCCCCAGGACGCACCTGGAATTGAGCAGTACTCTGCTCAGTGTGCCCTCCTGGTAAAACGTTTAAATAAATAAATAAATAGAAAGACAGTATCAGGAAAGGAAAGTTAAGCTCCATACAGCCCACTGAAACACAGAAACACAGAATTTGTCAGCAGAAAATGACTGCTTGGCCCACACAGTTGCCAGAGGACATTAAATTGCAATGATAGAGGTAACCAGACGAAATTCATATTTTTGAAGTTATTCCACATCCAAGGCAAACAGGCACTTTTAAGGAAGGTCTGTACAGAAATAGGTTTGCACCTTCAGGGATTAAAAATCCAAGTTTACCCTAATCCCTCCAGGTTGTGTTACACAAATGAAAGGTCTTTGCGTTTGCAAAGGAGCTCTTGCATAGTCATAATATACAGAATAATATATGGGTGGATGTGTGTAACCAGAATTTTACATATACGTGAGGTGTGGGATGCCTCATAAACCCCAAAAGGTTTATAAAAGCATCCCACACCGAGGATGTGTGTAAAATTCTGGTTTGATCACCAATCCTCTATTTAATTACTGGTCCTTAGTTTTTGTAAGACACACACACGCACACACGCACACACCATCTCTGTCTCTCACTGCCTGTCTCTCTTTTTAGTAGAGACAGTCATTTACTTTTTTTTTTTTTTTTACACTGCTAATTTCAGTATTGTGAACAACTGCGGTGTGGCTTACACCACTACGCTTAATGCTGCCTTCCTACAGTCTCTCTCTCTCTTTGTCTCTCTGTAACCCCCTCCCCCCCGACTTTTTACTGGTGGCTTATACCACCTCTCGCTACAGCGGTGGCTCAGGAAGGAGGGGGGTAGGAGCTTTCAAAGGCAGGATCAACCAGATATATTCATAGATTCTGTCGACAAATAAGGACCGCCAGGCCCATCCAGTCTGCCCATTTACACTAGCTCACAAAGCAACCAGTGACCCTTATTGGTCTTTGGCTTAGCTTTTTCTTGCTATCTCTATTATTCCTTTGTTTCTCTCCTGTGCATGTTTAAAACCCACCACAGTAAGCTGCCACCGCTTTCTGGGGCAGACTATTCCATGCATCCACCACCCTTTCCGTGAAGAAGAACTTCCTAATATTTCCTCTTATAGATTTATAGATTCATTCCCCCTTATAGATTCATAGACTCTATAAGGGGAAATTAATCTATGAATATATATACATGTTACAGTTCGTGCCTTTTATGAGTGTGATGGAAATGATGAGTGCGATGCATGGTATCGGAGCAAGAGAGCCGCCATGTTGGCCAAGATGTTTGGCCCACCCACAGACCATGTAATGGCCAGTGAGGTTTGTGAAGAGCCAGTTTGATTAACAGGCACTGATTACAACTGCCTGGTTGTACTGCAAAATATCAACCAGATGGTTGTAATGTGATTTTAATTGTCTGCTTATCCAGACCAAAAAACTAAGGACCAGTAGTTAAATTTGCTTTATGGTGCTCCTGCCTACTAGACTATGTGCAAGTTACATAATTCTCTGAGAATTTTTACTTCACCATGGGAAGCAGAAAGGGAGCTCCGTAATGCTTTAAATACTCACTCTGAGGAAACTTTTTCAGTTTTAGCTCAACGTAGGAAAAAAATAGCTACTGCCTCAACAGTTATGGCTGCACGAATGTTGGTCCTTGAGACACAGGAGATTGTTATTCATGTACAACAGAGCTTTCAGAGAAGTTTGGTTTCTCAGTCAGCTGGAGGTATAGACAGACGCTAATAAAAGTTTGAACAACCTGTTTAAAGAGGATGATGTTGACCCAGTACCCTTTATTAACTCAGATTCTGACTCCAATTCATCATAACCAGCACAAGGGATCATAAATCTCCCATCAGTACAGAGAGGAACCCCTTACAGTCTCTTCTTATGCACTATGCGGCTCCAAAATCACAACAGAGGGACTTGGGAACTAACCCAAAAACTAGGAGTTAATGAAGAAGGTTCAGATATGAAAAATAGGGACAGTCGCACTGTCTAGCAAGGAGTTGGTGGACTGCGTCCAAGGAAGCACAGTGCCACGTTCAAAACAGTAGAACTAGCAAAGAAAAGAAAATACTGGCACCTGTAAAAGGTGTTTTTCCAAATTCAGTGTTGACTCCCAAGTCTCACTGTTCTTGCTGCACTTTAGAATAAATGAGGTTGCAACTCATTATTCTGCTAGAAAGGGTAGGTCTGTTGGGCACAGAAAGGCTGGATTACAGCTCTTTTTCCTTTTGCTCCCCAGTCATAAGCAGTTCTCATTGGGCACTTTGACTAGGCACAGGGTCTTATACCACACAGCTGTCTTTTTGTTTTGGAGGGCACCATAGTGTTGGGTCTTATTTTTTGACCGAGAATGATGGAAGGGGTTTCAGAAGATGTGCTTCCACACATCAGGGGGTGGTTAGCACAGGGTGATGGATAAGTCAAAAGGGTAAAATTTACCATAATATTCTGAAGTATTACAAAATAAAATAATGTCACTATTTTCTTTTCAGTGTGTCTGGAGCAGTTACAGAACATTCAAATCCAACTGAATAAATCTAACTATGACTAGATTCTTATCATGGAACATCGGAGATAGCCAGGATCATACATCTCAACTGCTGTGAAATTCGCAAAGTGCTATGATTTTTGCACTCGTGTTCCACAAACATTTACTGATGTTCCTCATAATCTTAGAGCTATTTTGGACACACAAGCTATTAAAACAGTGAATTGACTTGCTAGAAACATTCCTTGACACTAAACATATAGGGTCCACTATTCGACATATTATTCTTTAAAATAAGAGAGTGCTACACATTCTGTCCATTTACTGTAAATTCTAAAGGCCAGTGCTGTACATGTTAATGCTGAGAGGTTGAGATATGGCCAGGACAGGGCCAAAATCAGAAAGATTGTTAAAATCTGTAATGACAAAGGGGCAGAGTGCCTCCTTTTTCAGGAATCACATTTTATTGAATCAGACTTATGCTTTTTTTATTTATTTATATGGAGGTAGAAGCATTTATGCTCCTCACACACAAACTTTGTGGGGTATTGTGATCATTCTTAAAAAAAAAACTAACTTTGAAGGATGATATATGATTGCTGAGATTAAGCATGGCACTCTGGTTTTCACATTAGCAAATATGGTTTTATGTGATTTAAGCAACTTCAGAAGAGTACAGACAAAAAACTGTGACTGTACATTGCTGCAAGATAAAGTGGTGATGTGCAGCTAGAGCGCAGTGCAGAAACACAGACAGGAGTCCACATCTCCTAACGTGAGGTGCTATATCTACTAACTTTTAATGCAGGGGCTGTGCCCCCTGCACCTCCCTTAGTGGGTGGGGCTTCACCCCCACACCCCCATCTCTAAAATAATCATCACTGAGGGGGTTGGACACTGAGGAGTAGGGGAAAACTCAGGAGGGGTGCTACTTTCCTGGGGGACAGAGGTTGCCAGGGGAGAAAGGAAACGGTTGCTCAACAAAGGCAACCAAAAAAACAAAAACAAAGACCAAAACATCAAAACTTTATTCCAGGCCAGCCCCGAACCTTGGGTCCACTAGCTCCAAAGGCAGTGACTATCACAGCTTCACCAAACGGCCAGCTCAGAACTGGCCCAATCAACAAATCCCCATATACTACATAATGCAAGTACCACGTACCAAATGGAAATCGCCAACCTTATAATGCACTATAAGGAACACATAGCGCATTTAACATTCGCTGTTTTACGTTTGCTCAAATAGACTTGCTTAAATTCATTCGCTCTATTCACGTGCCACAGATATTATGCTCCCAACCAGGAAGACTGTATCTTCTTCATAGATTTCTTTATCACTTTTATCCCAGTTTCCAGCTCCTTACATTATTATCGGGGACTTTAATCTAACCTTGATACCATCAGAGATATCTCGGTTCCCATGACAGAAAGATTAGGGCAGTGAATAATATTCCTAATGTTATGCATAATTTAAATCTAACCAATCTCTTCCACTATTTTTACCCAGCTATAAAGGCCTTTTCAGTTTATTCAAACATGCACAAAAGCTACTCTAGGATAGATTTCTGCCTGGCATGAAAGAATATCTTACACAAAATTGTAGAAATAAACTATGGCGGCATGTTTATGTCAGATCCTTGTGGTAGGGCTAGTCATCCTACTTGGGTATTGGGGGGACCCTATCTTCTCTCTGTTTTTTTAAATCTGTTGCAGCAATATTCTGCCTGTCTGTATTTCTTGCTACCCCAACCCCCACGGACTGAACACCCAGGAGGACTCCCTTGTCTCCTTCTGTCTCTCCCCCCACCCCTTTTCTTTTTCCTCTTTCTCTATTTTTAAGGCCCTCCAGAAATGCCTCATGTTAAATGGCTCAAACTAATAATATAAATATGTAACAGCTAGCTAGTACAATGTCATTTGTAATAAAATAAAGATGTAAAAGCTAGCACAGTGTCATTTTGTCAAAATGTAAGGGCAGATACCTGTTGTAGCTCTTTGTTAAATATGTGCACATTTACAATATGAGCCATTTTTCTGCACTGCTGTTGTGCAGCACTAGCAATGCAAAATATGTTTTATTGTCAGAGATGCCTGGAAAAGAGTAGAGCCTGTGAATCCTGTTAGTGAAAGGAGCAAGAGTGAGGGAAGGGCATGCAGTCTTTTTGCACTCGCAACAAATTTCAGCACAGAGGAGAAAGGGATATCAGCAATGTTCTGAGAGACTGTCTGTGGTTTCAGGTCATGTACCAAGTAATGCCCCATTTATTGTTTATTTTCACTTGCTGGAATTTTGCTTGTTCAGAACATGAAAAGAAAAGGCATGCAGTCTTCATGTCCACATAGCAATTTAAAGTACAGAAAGAAAGGGATCCTAACAATGTCAAGGGACTTTGACTGTTGCATCTTGATAAGTGCAATGTAAAGCTATATATTTATAAAATGGAGATGATGATATTGTCCAAATCAAGTGTTGTGATCGTATAAAACACATCACATGACCGTGCATATATCAGAGCGCGACCGCACACCTGCACTTTTACCCCCTAAAAAGCAATTTTGCTATTTTATAAGCTAGATAACCCACTCTACGGTGTGCGGTCACACTCTGATATACGCATGCCTTGGGTGGTTGGCCGTCACCAAGGCTTGCGTATATCAGAGCATGACCGCACACCTAAGAGTGGGTTATCTATTACATATATATTTTCTTTTTTTTATTATTGATTTATTTATTTATATTGTCCTGTGAACTTTCGTTTACGGAACTGCATTGAATAAAGCTGCGTACCAAGTGTGTTGTACCTTACCTGGACTGATCCAATGTCTGTCTGTTGCACCCACACCTTGGGACAATCCTGTCCCATTAATTTTAGAAGTGGAAGATCCTTTTCAAAAGGCTCAGATCTGGTGATTTGATCTCACTTTATTGAAAGATTTGGGATTTATCTATCTTATTGAATAGGAAGTTTGACACTCTTAACAAATAACATGGGAGATACCTCAGCTAATTCCACTTGAGACTCCTTAAAAGTTTACATCTGAAGATATATTATCTCTTACTCTGCAAGAAAATAGATGATATAAGGATCTTACAATCTGCCATTGATCAGAGCTAAGACGAGACATATCACTCCATGTTTTGACAATGATCTCCGGGAGGTATTGGAGCAAAGGATTTATATAGTTAGGCCTAGAGGTTCAGGCTTAAGGCACACTAATGAGAGCATGTTACTAGTTACTAGGTATGATAGACTTAAGGAGGCCAAGGCCCATCTAGAATGTCTTCCTCTATTGTGTGGGTGTATTCAATTATGATAAGTGTTCCATTTAAGATGGGTATCGAGAAGTTTTCTTTAAATGCTTCTAGGTTAGCAGAGTTAACAGTGTTCTGCGGGAGTGAATTCCAGGCCTTAACGGCTCTGAGTGAAAAAAAGTTATCCCTTTTGTTGGTATTAAATTTAGGAATTGCTAATTGCTGTGACATCTAAGGTTAACACTAGGGTTTGAGTAAACTAACCACACTGTTGTGCTAGCATGGAGTCCTGAAGGATTTTGGAAAGTTGTAAAAGGTCCCCCCTATATCTTCTATCACTAAGTCTAACTAGTCCAGGGAGGCAGTATAGGGCAGTGGTTTAAGGCTTTGAGCTCCAAATCTGGTGACATCCAGCAGACCAGACATGGGTTTGAATCCCACAGCTTCCACTTACATACTGCGTGACCCTGAGCAAGTCACTTAACTTCACTGGGCTCCCAGGTCGCACCTGTAAAAAAGCTTTCAGCTTAGTGTGCTACTCCCGGTTAAACAATTAAAAAAAAAAAATCCTGTTTTTTGTAGTCCATGCTTGTAGTTCAGATGTTTTAAATTAGGTATCATTTTGGTAGACCTATGTTGGACCTGTTCTATTAGTCTAATGTCTTTTTTTAAGGTGGATTCCAAAAAGGGGAACAGAAATCTAAATGGAGCCCGATATAGGTCCGAAATAGGGTATAATACAATAAGAATTTTTATTAGTGAAGGATCTTTTAATGCAATTCAAAATCATGTTTGCCATCTGGGTTACCTTTTTACAGTATCGTCTAGCAGAAAGGGAGTTGTTTATTATGACCTCTAAGTCACGTTCCTTAGTTACTGGTCGTTATGGGGTATTATTTAAATGGTACATATACTGTGGGTTTAAAGGTCCAAAATGAAGGACCACACATTTGTCTGGATACAGTTCCATTCTGTTGTCCTCTGTCCATTTCACAATTGTTTCAAGGTCACTGGAAAATGAGAGGTGTTTTTTTTCCATTGTGTCAACCTCACCGCCGATCTTAGTGTCGTCTACGAACTTGGCCAGATGGTTTACAATGTTGGCATTAATGTCATTAATAAAGATATTAAACAGTGTAGGTCCCAAGACAGAGCCCCGTGGGCACCACTAGTAACTTTACCTATAGGAGATAACTGACCATTTATCCTTACCTGTTGTGATCATCCCAGCAACCAGTTACTGACCCAATTAACAACCTGGTAGCTAAGCCCAATGCTAATCAGTTTGTTCAATAGTTCAAAGTGAGGGACTTTGTCATATGCCTTGGCGAAGTCTGGCAGTATTACATCTACAGGAACTCTATCAATACTGATACTGAGTTGGTTGTAAAATGCAATTAAGTTTCTGGTACAAGACTGTCCCTGCATAAACCCATGTTGTTTATGATCAAAGTATTGGATGGCACTTACTTCAGATTCAATCTTAGACTTAACCAGATGTTCAAGTGTTTTACAAAGAACAGACGTAAGGCTTATAAGTGTGTAGTTGTTAATCAAGTTTCTATCACCCTTCTTGAAAATAGGAACAAACTATAGATTTTTTCCCAGTCATTAGGGACTATACTTGTAGTGAAGGAAAGGTTATATAATTCAGAGATAGGTTCGGCCAGGCTAGTTACTGATTGTAATACTAATTTAGGACTTATTCCAGCTGGGCCTGCAGACAAATTCACCTTCAATTTCTTAAGTGCACTGATTGTTTCTTTTGTTGTGAAAGTGAGATGGTTAGTAACTAAGCAAGGTGTCCGTAGTAATTGGGGGTTTGGATTATATACCGAGCAGAAGTAATTGTTGAATACCAAAGCTTTTTCTTGATCATCATTAATTAGTTTGTTACTAGCTTTGATTTGACCTATACCCTGGGGAATATTTTTCTTAGAGTTCACATAAGCATGAAAAGCTTTATTATTGTCATTTATATGAGCTATCCTAAGTTCAATTTTGTATTTTTAATTAGGTTTTTAAGTTTTTTCAGTTCGAATATGTAGTTGTAATTCTCCTCGTTATTTATCTTGTGAAGTTTAGAATACGCTTTTTCCTTACGTGTAATTTGTTTCTTGACTGCATCCGTTAACCATGGCGGTACTCTACCTTTGTTGTTAAATTTGGTTTTCATAGGGACGAACATAGACTCAGCTTCATTAATGATCTTTTTTTAATGAGAGCCATCTATCCTTACAGTTAGACAGGCGTAACTGATCAGCCCAGTTTGTTTTACGGAAATGGTTATTGATTGCTTAAAAATTGGCTTTGTTGTAATTTTTTACTTGAATAGGTTTAGGTGGCCTAGAGGAGAAAAAATTGATATCACAGATGAGTACAATATGATCACTACTACCGACAGGGGGTAATGTAGTATTGTTATCTATTAAATTATCAGCATTCATGAGTATAAGGTCAAGAATATTGTTGCCCCTTGTAGGTGAAGTAACTAATTGGTTCAGACTCACAGATACAGCAGTGTTTATAACATTTAAGTCAGCAGGGTTAGATCCCGTAAGTAAGTCCCAGTTTATGCCAGGATATTTAAAGTCTTCTATTATGATTGCATCTCCCTTCGTGACAAAATTAACAGTCTCCATATGGAGTGTTTTGTTGTAGTCATCTGGAGAATTAGGTGGCCTGCAACAGAGACCTAACAGGATTTGTTGTTTCTTATTCCCATTTATCTTGACCCATAAGCTCTCAGTAGCCATGTTGGACATGGTGGTGGAAATGCATGAACTGGAGTTAATGGTATCCTTGATATATAAGCAGACATCTCCCCCTCTCCTTTCTTCCCTTTTTTTTTTTTGGTATAATATATACCCACGGATTTCCTTGTGCCAATCACATGCATCATCCCACCAGGTCTCTGTTACAGCAATGATGTCAAGGTTCTCTCTGATCGTCATTACTTCTAGCTCAGCACCCCTGCTTGCATTGAGACTTCTGGCATTGATAAGTAAGATTTTAAACCCAGGGTTATTAAAGGATCTGGGACGTAAGTTCGGGATAGATGGTTGTCCCATGTTCCCCGGTTTAATCAGTTTAACTGGTTACATATACGATTTCTGATTTGTTTACCTAATTGGATACTCCTCTGTCTGGTTAGGTGTAAACCATCCCAACTAAAGCGGTTAAATCTACCATCAAACTCTTCCCAGTGTGTAAGGCAAGAGCAACCTTTCTGTAGTGTCCACTTGTGAAGCTATTCATTTACCTTTTTAATTTTTATAGTATCCAGCTGTAGGGACAGGTAGAATGTCTGAGATTGAGATGGTATAACCTTTAGCTTCTAGCTTATTACAGAGTTTGATGAAATATGTTTTTGGATGGTTTCAGTTGGGTTATTCATACTATTAGTACCCACGTGCAGAATGACTAGTGGGTTGTCCCCTGAATCATACAGTATGTTGTCTACCATTGGTTCAATATCGGCAATTTTAGCTCCCCTATAGCTACAGCATGTGTGATTACTCTTATCTGGGCCACAGATGGTACAAACAATATATTTGATCATAGAGTTCCCTAGTACATAATTTTGTCTAATATGGGTAATGTGTACATTGTTTGGTTGGGGGACAGTATTAGGTGGGGGAGGCGGTATGCTAGTAGAGGTACTCTGGGTTTGCCCAACGGGCAAGGTATTTACATTGTTGGTGAGGTCATCATTACTAGTAGGGAGAGGGTTTGTAGAAGTAATAGTACTATTGAAGTGTCCACTATTAGTTACCCTGTTGCTTGGTTTTGTTTGAATCATCTGGGTACCGGAGGGTACAATCTCCATGTTAATTTGTGTAATATTTGTGTCATTTATTGAGTGGTCAGAATGAGGTATTGGTTCAATCGTGGCAGTCATAGGGGTGAGGGCGGGCTTAATACTGAAAAGTGATTATATAATGGGAGCTCAAAGTTCATTGACCTTTTTTCTTTTGTGTTTGGGAATTGCTTCAGTCCAGGTTTCTCCACTATCGCCCACCGTCATTCCCTGTAGGCTCCTCTTCTCTTGTTCGTTTATCATGCCTTCTGTTATTTGCATCATTGCATGGATTATTGGGGATGGGGCTTGTGGGACAGTGCCTACAGGTACTCCAGTTAAGCTTATGCCAGCAATAACCTTGTCCCTAGTTAGTTTCTTTTTAGTAACATATGTTGTTCAGTTTCCACATTGTTCAGCTTAATTTTGATTTATGCTAGTTCTTGTTCAAGTACTTTAATACGCACACAGATGAGGGGGTATCCAGTAATTTATACATTTTACACTAATCGCACTGAATCCCAATGTCACCTTCAAGTGTTTTTATAGAGTTATCCATAGCTCCTGAGGGGGAAACCATTAGGAAGGGGTCAAGTACTTATACAGAACAGATCACTTAGTGTTGGCTGCACTTAGAAATGCAACAGTTAATTACTTACAGTATAGGTATAGTCTGTTGTCTATTCTTTGAGAAGCAGAATATAGTGCCCTTAGCCCCGTGAGACCTGACGGACCCGACGCGTGTGCACGCCCCTCTCGCGTGGGGCGCTCCTTTTATGACCCTCCGAGGACCAGAAGTATCGGCAGCTCACTTCTGGTTCCTCATAACAGATGGCTGATAGAAAAGCCTACAGATTACCTTAAATTACCTACCACCTTATTCAGTGGAGGGGAGCACTTCCCTTGCTCGCAGCCAGAGGAAAAAACATGTTTTAAGCTGCTTGCAATTCGGGGACCGGTGGCAGCCTCCACTGTCCCACAATTCCCTCTAAACTTACAAGCAGATGGAGACACAGAGAGTCATCTCCTAGTTACCATGGCAATGGCCCTGGATACTACCCTCTCTCCAGAGGGACACTAAATGTACACAACAGGGTAAAATGTATTTTAAAAGTGCAAAGACACGTTCCATGCACAGTCGCACTCACCAGTGTGTCTAACAAAAGCAATAATTCCCCGCTTACATGGGGCGCTCCTTGTAGGACCCTCCAAGGACTGGAAGCATCGGCAGCTCACTTCCAGTTCCTCGTAACAGAAGGCAGATAGAAAAGCCTACAGATTACCTTAAATTACCTGCCGCCTTATTTGGTGGACTTCTGTTGGTGAGGGGAGCACTCCCCTTGCTCCCAGCCAGAGAAAAAAAAGATGTTTTAAGATGCTTGCAGTTCGGAGACTGGTGGCAACCTCCACCATCCTACAGTTCCCTCTGAACTTACAAGCAGATGGAGACACAGAGAGTCATCTCCTAGTTACCATGGCAATGTCCCTGGATACTGCCCTCTCTCCAGAGGGACGCTAAATGTACACAGCAGGATAAAATGTATTTTAAAAGTGCAAAGACACATTCCATGCACAGACACACTCACCAGTGCATCTAACAAAAGCAGTCTAAGTATTATTTCCATAGTGACAAGCCAGACAAATGTTTAGCATTTCAGTTACAGCAGGAGAAAATAAATAGCACTATCAGCTCCATTTTGGATGAAAGGGGGAAGGAATCTTGTGACTGACTTTAGGAATAAAATAAAGTCTTAAAACACTTTTACAAGCAATAATACACTCTGGTGGAGTCTGAAAATCCTGCCACAATCCAAACTTTTCAAAAACAGAGTAACCTTTCCACGTTAAAACCCAGTAGAAAGGGAGCTATTAGGACATGCATTTATGAGCCAATTGAGGCAATTAGCTCTTTGCCATATGGAAAATATGTGGTTGGACAGTTTCACATCTGAATTTTATGAAGCCTTTCACAGTCTTTAGCTCCTGTACTTAATAACCTTGTAAACTAATTTGTGATTCAGGGAGGATTCCCCAGATCTTATGATATAGCCATTATATTTCTTATTCCTAAAAATTACAAGGACTCTAATCACTGTGGCTTTTGCAGGTCAGTCTCCCTTTCAAACAATGATTACAAAATACTCACAGATATCTTAAGCCAAACGATTATAAACTGCTATAACAAAGATAATTCATCCAGACCAGACGAGATTTATTAAGTAGAGAAGGATAGCACATAATATTTAAAGGGCATTAAATCTTATAGAACAATCCTCAATCCCACATGGAGTTGTAATTCCTCTTGATACAGTGAGAGAAGGCCTTAAACAGGGTCTCTTGGCCTTTTCCTTTTCGGGACCATGTTGAAGGTTGGTATAGGTGACTGACTGTTTTCTCAAATAGGTTAAATTTATATATGGTACACTTGGGGAACAAATTAGAACTAATTCATTATCTGAAACTTTCTACCTCTGCAGAGGTAAACAACAAGGCTACCTCTCTCTCTCAACTCCTATTTGTCCATTACGTAGAACCCCTAACCCAAGCAATTCACGTTGACAGAGCTATGAAAGGCAGAAATGTGGGGAACGTTGAATATTTTACCCAGGAAATTATTACTATTTTAGTTACTCCCTATTTATTTGGAAAAAATATTTGTAGAATGGGGAAATAAAACTTAGTAGGTTTATTTTGAAAAGTGGCAGTCATTAGACAGCCCTGGAAAAGCTGTGCATGCCTGCTGGACACATGGATCTGGGCCTTCCAAATCTTTTTTGGTGCTATCTGGTTGACAGTTTACGACTTACTGATGCCTGGCTTCATTCTCAAAATACTCCCCAAGTCTGGATTGAATTAAAAAGAGTCTGTGCTCCTTCCAAAAATATATAGGATGCTGTATTTACAAATATACACACTAGCAGACTTTACTCCATATGCGCATCTTCTTTAAGGCTTACTTTTAGAATATATATAGGATAGTATATGGCCTCCCATACACAACAAGGCAATTTTTCACCCAAGTGTTTTCTGTGATGGCTGATGACCTCGAGAACAAAGCCAGGGGTTCCTCTGCTACCATAAAACACAAGGGAAGAGCGTTTGTTGTTTGGGAGGCCACACTGTTATATATAGTGCACGTGCACCAAAATAGGACCACTTACATTTTTTAGGCAAGATCTGCCGCCAGAGACCCGCACTTCTGGTTTCTCTAGCCTGCCTGCCAGCTCACGTGCAGGAGTTGCCGGCCGCTACTGTCCTATGAACGGTGCTGGTGGGGTGGTTGCATTGTGATGTCCTCACTAACACAGAACGAAAACTTGTTCTGCATTAGTGAGAAAGTCATTACTGAAGCAGAACGACTTTTTGCAGTGTATGGATTTCCATACATAACTGCATTCCACTGTACATTATAACATACTACTCAACTATTGAAGGCACACTGTCAGCCCTTTTTGCATCATAATATTTTTAGCTGAAACCCCACATTTTATGATTGCTTACCTTCTCTAAAATTCATTGATATTGCTGGTTGTTTTATCTCTGCCTTTCTTAGTAGAATTGCAATGCATGCTGATGGTGTAAACATACTCAGCCTACTTTTCTTTCAGTTCCTTGGATCTACTCTTACTACATACTTCCTGAACATTAGGAACACTTCCAAACAGCACAGCCACTCATGATGCAATAGTCTCCTCTTCTTACATTGCATCTTGAGTGTCTCGACTGTGTTGGGGGTGTTCCCAAGATCAGAAAAGAAACAGTGAGAGCTGATCAAGGACTGTAAACAAACATGTTTTTGTGTGGTAACACCAGTATGGTGGACAGTTTGTTCTTCACTTTTAAAAAGAAAAAATATAAAGAAATACAAATTAAACTACCAGCTACATCAGAAATTCTACAGCATGTGAGCAATCATAAAATGTGTTTTTTAAACATTGACATCGTCCCATTAATGAGTTCCCAGTTAGAAATGTCGCCATATACCACACTACGCTGTCAACCCAGGTTCGGGAACAACCTCGGGTCATTGGGGCGCCAGCACAGGTGGGGGGAGGAGCAGGGTTAAGCAGCCCTATGGCAGCTCTCTTCTTCTGGGGAGGTGGTCACCCTCCTGTAGTCCCGCTGCCACCGGGTGGCGATCCGGTGTCATGCAGGTGGAGGGGGAAACACAAAGGAAGGGCGTCTTGATATGTGGCGTGCATGTGCCTCCACATGCGTATGCATCCCAGAGACGGGAAGGGGATAAACGGGTAAAACGTTTAAAATATGTATCGAAAGAAATCTCACCATATATACCAGTAATACATAACCCTATTCTGAGGGGTATAAAAAGAGATAAATATTGAAGACCTGTTTTTTAGAAATTGGGATGTTGTTACAAGAGGGCACAGCTGATAAGGGGTAAATTCAGGAAGCATATGAGGATGTTCTGCTTTACTGTGCAGGTGTTGGAGCAGTGGAACAGATCACTGGTGGAAGTGATGGGGGCAGATACCCTGAATGGGTTCAGACATAGCTGAGACAGAGCAAGAGGACTCTTAGTCCCACAGGGGGAGTACCAGGAGGGATGGTTGATGGTGGGCAGTGGGTGGGCCGAGGGGGACAACCCATCAGGACATTAAGTAAAGATGATGTTGATGAGGTAGCATTATATGAGCAGACTCGATGGACCATCTGTTACCTTCTATTGACAGATTCTGTGTGTCTATGTCATTTTATGTTGGATGGCTTAGTCATATTTTTCAGCTCTGGAATAACTAGGGCATTTCAAGCCTGAAAGATTTATATATCAACAATTTTATTAGCTTACAGAAATGTTAAGTTTACCCGTTGGTCACTTTCTAAGATGTTTTTCAAATTAGGAACCATATAAGCAGACAAATAAATAGTACTAAATCTATCCCTAGATCCCCTTTGGAGTGCTTGCTAACTCAAATGCTCACAAAATATATACTGTTAGGAAAAAATCTATATTCTAATAAGAAATCACAAGTTGATCAACATACAAAAACTATTGGGGAAATGGCAGGAGGACTTGGGATCTTGACTAGACCCTGGGGATATTCTGGGTTTTGCTTTTTTTTTTTTTTTTTTTTTAAATACATTTGTTAATTTCACCTTTTGAAATATCAAAAAATGTTAGATTTCTGCAGATACAGTATTTTTTTTCATAAAACTTACCTCACACCAGTCAGATTACATAGTATTAATCATGCATTGGCAGATGCTTAAAGGAGAACTGTTCTGAACCTGTAAGTCATTTTTCCCAATATTCATAGAAGAATAGACTTTGACGGCAGATAAGGACCGCTTGGCCCACCTAGTTTGCCCATTTCCCTACCTACAGGATAAGCTGCAGATCCTAGTTAACCAACAGCCTGCTTCCTCCTTCCCCTCACTAGAATTGCCTTATGTCTGTCCCATGCATTCTTGAATTCCCCCACTGTTTTTGACTCTACGACATCCTGAGGATGGCTGTTCCATTTGTCCACCTTCCCTATCTGTGAAAAAATACTTTCTCACGTTGCCCCTGAGCCGTCCCCCTCTGTCTTCAAATTGTGCTCCCTTGTTCTTGCACATTTCTTTTTCTGAAAGATGCTACCCTTTTGGACTGTGTTGATTACCTTGAGGTACTTAAAAGTTTCTGTCATGTGCCCTTCCCCCCACTCATTTCCTCAAGGGTATACATATTAAGCTCCTTTAGTCTCTCTTCATATGGCTTCTGGTGCAGATTCTGCACCTTTTAGTTGCCCTCCTCTGGACTGCCTCCATCCTGTCTATGTCCTTGCAGAGATGGGGTCTCCAAAACTGCATGCAGTACTCCAGATGGGGATCACACCAACTGTATGTACAGAGGGATAACAACTTGCTGTTTTCTACTGGTGATGCCTCTCCTTTCCATCCCAGTATCCCCCACCCAGCCCCTTACTGCCTTCTCACAGTGCCTGCCAAATAGAAGTTGTTTTTAAGTACTGGTTAAAATTCTGTCATTGTTCCATCTATACATGCCTTTTTAGTAACTGTAGTCCAGAAGGGGTAACAAGTAAGCATTAAGCCATGGCGGTGGGCTCCTACAATGCCTGAATTGATGCATGGGGGAGATGGGTGTGCCGAGGCCCAGGGCTGAAGGCTACCACCCGCCCCATCGCATCAATCGCATTAGAGCCCACCGACGGAGTGGCTTAATGCGCTTGTAACATGGGCCGCGCGAGGACAGAGTCTCCAGGAGCCTATTTTGTCTCGCTACAACTACATAAGACGAGGAGGTGGTGTGCTGAGCAAACTTTTACGGTGCACTTACAGATCGGGTAACAAACCGGCATTACGATGCTTATGCGGTCAAAAGACTCTGTACCTGTAATGATACCAAGCAGCGCGGCTGACATGCTCCTCCAACAGCTGTCCCGATGTACGCGGCTATTTGTTTCTTATCACCCGTTGGAGGTCTGGTGAAGCATACTCCCTAAGCCACGGTGTCTTGTGGTCCTAAATTTGCATCTTGGTGATCACTTCAGGTGCCTCTCGTACAGTTCTCTGACCGTACACCACTTCCCCTGCATGGGGTCTCTGTATGGGACTGGTTCACCTATCGCCTCCTGCGTGCTTGCTTGTCTCCCCGCCCTTCCGTCTGCCTCTGGATTGTCTCACTCTTGGTCTGCCATGCGTCCCTCTCTAACACTCGCTCCTGCTGTGCCCAGTGCTGCTAGGCTGGGGTCTGGCTGTCAGGTACTGCCGGCATGATACCCTGGGTTAACACCCGCCTCGGATGCCGTCCCGTGACCGTCCTACGCCTATCGGGTCACGCCATCACAGGCACACTATTAATGCCATGTTACAAAACTGGTTGACAGCATGCAGAACAAAAGTTATGACCAGAGGCTAACAGAGCTGAATTTGTACCCTTTGAAACCCAGGAGAACAAGAGGTGACCTACTCCAAATGTTTAGCATATTGAGGGACATGCAACTAATGGCAGACCTAGGCATGGTATACAACAGAAGAGATTGCAACTTGAGAAGCCATACTTACCAACTAACTTTAACATATCCCAGAAGAAACAGCAGACATTATTATTACACACAAAGAATAATACCTACATGGAGTTCCCTTCCAAAACACATAGTCAACGCTAACAACTCTGATAGCTTTAAAAGTAACCTTGACAAACACTTACTGAATAGAAGGTAACCTGATTCCAGCCTGCTGGAGATGTACAAACATGGGCCTACGGCTTTCTGTACATCTTACACTTCCTACGTACAACTCCTAGTGGTTTCTTCTGCTTTACAGTCTGGTGGTAAGTACCGCTTTAGAAATGTATGATGTAGTTTATGTCCCAAACAACCTCAAAGTTCTTTAGTAAAACATAAATGCCTTGTGCTAAAAATAGAAGCCTAGAACAGGGACATAAACTACATCATACAGTTCTAAAATGGTTCTTACAGCAGCTTGTAAAAGGGAACAACCACTAAAATAACTAAAAGGCTTGGATGGCTAGAGCAATAACAGAATCTGAACCAGTATTTAAAAACAGCTTCTACTGGGATAACTGACATATAGATTCAGCGCAGTTCTCCTTTAAACCAAAAGGGCGTTTTTAATACTTCAGTTTTTATTAGAAATTTAAAGCCATACATGAACAAATTACATAGTATGATTCATACATTGGCAGATGCTTAAAGAGCTACTGGCGCCTCAAAGAAAACTTTAAAAAACTAATAATTAGGTACAATTCTGCTTGCATTCCATTTATATTTTATTTATTTCTCCTCTACATAATTTATTATTAAAGAAATGTGTATGAATATATAATTGTTGTCCCTTATAGTTCATTTTGAGTTTATCTCCCTCTATTGCTTACTCCCTACTTCAAGTCATAATCCTCTGTTGTGACATCACAATCTGTTGTCGTGGGAATAACTGTGATGCCACAAGCAGTGCTATGTGACTTCAGGTAGGGTGAAAGCAGCAGGAATAGATGAACTCTTCAGGAACAAAGATCATGTTTTCATGCAAATTACCTCACTACTAAATAATGGGGAAGAGGAATACAGAATGAATGGAAAATACAATCTGGACAGTACCTAAATATTATATTTGTTAAAGTTCCTCTGAACGTGTCAGCAGCTCTTTAAACCAAAAGTTTTTTTTTATTCTTCAGTTTTTATTAGAAAATGTAATTCAGGGTCCCCCTCACATCTCCCACCTCCCCTCCCACAAAAATCTGTTACGGTACAAATTCTAGTCTACACTGCCTAATGTAAGGTACTCATTTCAATTAAAGGTAGGTAGGTAGGTAGGTGTTGTCTAAAGGTATAGGTGATTTTTTTTTCTTTCTGCAGACATCAGTTATTATATTGTGCCATGTTTCTAAGATTGGAATGTTGGTAGATAACTCTTGTTTCATAATAGCTTTCTTTGCTGCCATGATACATACATAAAGGAGTTTATTCAAGGGTGTTCTTTGTAGAACCAGAGGAAGTTGATAGAAAAGCATTAGTTAGAGAAAGAGTATTAGAGTTGGAGTAAATATTTTAATTATCTGGAAAAAAAACTTTGTGCAAGTCTCTGTCCTAACGTTGGACTCTGTTGTACAGTTTAAACCCTGAATCCTAGCATTCAAGGGACACCTAGACAGGTTTTAGAGGGCATAGTCTTTTTTACAAACTCTCCCATGCAAATGTAGCCTTAACAGAATTATGTTACGTACCTGGCACTCCGAGTGTCTCTGGTTAAAGTTGGTTTCTTAGGGGTTTAAATGTTGTCTGAAATGTAAACTACTTGAATGCCCCATGCCGTCTCACTGTTGCACTATCTAGTTGTCACTCAATAAAATGGTGCTGATGTTAAGCTTCATGACATCATCGTAGTGAGTCTGTTTCTTGTGTAATAGTTAAATATTATGGGACTGTTTTTAAATCTTTGGCCTTAGTGCAATGTGTGACTCCCATCTTGTATATTGATTCTTAACTTGTACTTAGATTTTAATGTGCAGACTTTCCAGTAGCTGTTTACATTTCAGTCAAACATTTGTACCTTACAAAACTAACTTTAACTAGAGACTTTCGGGTACATACTTATACCAGCTAAAATAGCTTCATCTTGGGAGAGTTTATAAAAAGACTAATACCCCCAAAGACCTATTAAAGAGGGACTCTGACCAAAAGTGCTACACTGCAGAATTAGAATAAGCATACCTCCAGTAAATCTCATACCAAAAATTAGGTTTCTACATTACTTCATTTTAAAGTTATGAGCTCTTTTGTAAACCTGATTTCACTACCTGTTCGAAAAAGCCAGTTTCAGTGAAGAGCTGATGATGATGATGTCATTTCCTGAACTCACACTCTAGTCTTTCCTGTCAGCAAGCTTATAGGACCTGTTTCTCCAAAGTTTAAAGATCACATGTAATGGTTTTCACAAGTAAAACAGGCAGCACCATTCCAAAAACATTGCTATAAAAACTATGCGTGGTTCCAGTTTTGTAACAAGGTTGACAAATTCATATTTTTAATGTATTTTTGGTGTGTGGGCCATTTCTCCAGGGTTGGGGGATGCTGAGTCAGCATGCTTCCATGGTGCTGATACAATTTGGGGTGCTACTCTACTGTGCATGTTAGGAAATTGTATTGCTACCAGTGTAGTAATGTTGGTAACTGCATTGCTGTTTGTCAGTGCCTGCTTTACAATAAGTTTGAATAGGGGCCTTGTATGTGTTAATTCGTACCAGGGGTGAAAGTGTTAGCCCTAGTAAAATGATCATTTTAATGTGGTGTACAACATACTGTAGATGAGCCTGAATGAAGGTCAACTGACAGCCGGCTAGGGAGAAAACATCGAGTTAGCTACTGCATATACACTCATTGAAAGGTTTCAAAACACCATTACCTTTCCCATTCCCATTTACAGGGAGATGGAATAATTGTTTTTAAGTGCCACCCTGAGAAATCACCTCAGTTGAATGACAGATGTGAATGATCACAGATTTTCACATCAGAGTTATCCAGTCTGCAAACCTCACAACAGTGTGCTGTGCAGCATCCAGCAACTCTGGAGAAAAGAACCACAACAAAAAGGCACCAAAAAATTGAAAAAACATGAATTTGCCAACTTTGATGCAAAACCTGAAACATGCATAGTTTTTAGAGCAATGTTTATTGAATGGTGCTGCCTGTTTTACTTTTGAAAACCATAGCACATGATTTTTAAATATTTGAGAAGCAGGTCCTATAAGCTTGCTAACAGGGAGGACTAGACTGTGATTACATCAGCAGCAGCTCTTCACTGAAACTGGCTTTTTTGAACAGGCAGTGAATTTACAGTTGTAAAATGACTTGTAACTTTTAAACAGAGTAACTTAGAGATCTCATTTTTGGCATGAGGCTGACTAAGGATATGCTGATCCAAATTCTGAATTTATTGATACCAGAAATGTTGACCATAGTCCCTCTTTAAGGTGTCACTTGATTTTCCTGTTTCCTGGAAACAAATTACAGCCATCGTCGGCAGGGCTCGCATCTCACTGCCCCGTCTCTGTTATTAAAGACTTTTGCATGGCAGCAGGCTTCTGGCCCTTAGACTTCATCTGTTCCTGTGCATTCCCTGTCCTGAAATCATAATCCTCTGCTTGTGACATCAGAAACACTTCCATGGCAAGAGGCTGTGATGTCACAAGCTGACGACAATAACTTCATGGCATATGCAGTGTAAAAAGATGAAAACTAAGGGGAAAAGTTTCTTTAATGCAAATGTCTTGAATAAAAAAGCAGAAGATCCTGGCCTCAGTTTTCAATGCCCTGTGAATGCCGCAAGCCCGTGGTGCGCCGATCATTTGGCGCACTGGGCTTGCAATATTCACCCAGCTGGCAATCAGGATTTTCAATCCCGAGAGCCAGATGCTGTAAGTTGGATCATGTGTTTTCCTGGTCTAACTTGTGCCATTTGGGGGGACCTGTTTTATGGGGCTTGTGCCAGATATTTGGCACAAGCTACCGTAAATCACAGAAAGTGGTGCAGCTGCATCCGATGTACTAAAATCGGGTGCGGTTGCATCAAAGAAGTCTGGCACGGCTGCACCAAAGAATGGGGTTGATGGGCCGACGAAGCCTCAAGCGCCACGCCTCGAAAATCGAGCCCCCTGAAATTTAAAAGGGGGGGGGTTGTGCAGCTGAGTTCTAATGAAAATGTTGATTTTATTTGCTGGAAACTGGGAAGAAGTTCTAATGACTGGGATCTCAGGAGTGGCACATTCACTAAAAAGGATTCTCTTGTTTATCATATTACTGAGTTTACAGTTGTAGCTTATGAAAGTGTTGCTGACCGAGAGATCATCCAGATTTAACAGTGCCTTATGTAAATCTGAAAAATAGAAAACAAGTTGACTCAATTTACAGCTTTATGGCAAAACATTGCCTTTCCACTTAGATATGGGTAAGAAAATAATTAGGTATCCAACAACAAAACTAATTCTGCTCGAACTTGGTGAGACTTGGCAGGTTGAACCTTGATTGTTGAATGGTGACATTGTGCACTTATCACAGTGGAGTTCAAAACAATCCCATCTGGCAAGAACAGCATGTTTACAAGGTTTTCAAGTACTGCAGTAGGAGTAATTGTCTGCAGAAGTGTTACTTTCTTTGGGGAGTTGTATACGCACACAGCAATTGTTATAATTTGATTTTGAAATTATTTTTTACTGTGCTGTAGCTTCGGTACGTGTAGGTTTTGAAAGTTTTTGTGGGACCACACAGTCAGTTTTATGTTGTTTCATCCTGGGCTGTGAGTTCTTCAAATGATGACCCACTTGCATGTGTTTTTTTGATGTTCAGCCTTTGCAGGTTATTTGTGGGCCCATTTGGCACTTCACAGTTCTGCTTAAAGCACAGCAAACCTCAATTGCTTTGCTGCGATTTTCATATGCATTATTACTTGTAGTGCATTGTATTGGGGTGTCATTTTGAGTTTGTTCAGTTATACGTTAGTGAAGCATGTTCCTTGGGGGAAAAAAAACAGTACAGTACTATTTTTATTCCACGGAGCCTTTCAGCCCCTAAACACCACCTTACAAGTACTTCAGGCATTACCCTCCCCCCACCTCGACTGCTGCTTCCCCTGTTGGGCCAATGGGGATCCACATAGGGCAGGGTCTGAAGGTTTCTGGTGCCATCATTAATGGCAACCGGTGGACTTCAGTTTTCTGTTTTCTCCTTGTCCTTCCCCTAGCCCCACCCCAAGCGATCTGACAGACCTTACATGCAATCAACATGCCCCTCGATGCCGATCCTTCCCGGCCTGAAGCACTGCCATGTAGCAGCACCTACTCAGTCCCACAGGTCAGCCGTCCAGCTCCCAAGGGGGCTTCTGAACTCAGATCACCAGTAAGGGAGCATGTAGCGCTACCCACCCCAGTACTTTTCTATCTTTAACTGAAATTCCATAATGTAAAGCAGCAGAAAGTCCAGTTTACCCGGAATTGTCATTCTGAGTATCCATGCTTGATCATAAGTATTCTTAGAGCTGTGATTGCAGCATAATAGTGGTTCAAGGTAACTGAAGGGACTGGAGGAAAATCAAAAACGGTTGGAAAGTGTCAGTCATAAATGTCTCTAAAAAATCAATAACCTGCACGGGACTAGCAAACATTATGGGAGAGATTGGGACCCAGGACTCATGGGCAAAGGAGAAGGAGTGGGATTTGAAGAGGGAAGGTAAATCTCTAAAGCTGAGTAAGGGATAGTGCTGCTTGAAAATGACTGAAGTAGAGATGATGAAGTCCTCCCATCAGTGGTGGGAAGGGAGAAACGTGGGACAGGTACAAGTCTAGTGTTGGAGGAGCAGAAAATACAGAAGATTGGGCATGGAATAGTAATCTAGGTTGAAGCTTTTAGGTATCTAAGAATTTTAGACAGTCCCTGATGACACTGAAATGTTACCTTACTAATGCCCCATATAAGTGTAACCCCCCCCCCACACACACACAAAATGGTGGACTTACCTTGGGTTGTCTCCCTGGGCACTGCGGTGCTCCCTGCCTGGTAGGGTTCCAGCTGGTGCTCTGCCTTTGAAAGCCTGGCCAATCTCCAGTGGTGTAAATATAATCCCATTGTAAAGTATTGTTGTATACTGGTTCTTGTGCGTACATGCGAATCAGTGCTGTCGCACTGTGCCTTTAAGAGGTTCAGCCCTGAGGATGTAGAGTATGTAGTGTATAGCTTGTGCTGGATCCAAGTGGGACGAACATTCGCGACCGGCCGGGCAGCACTCCTACAAGTTCCAGTGTATAGTCGCTTACTAGTATAGATGAAACTATATTGAATACCGTAAAACTTTATTTCTGAATGCAAAATGTTACTTTTAAAATGAACTGTAAAGTTTGGGACTGTTTACATTCTGCACTGTAGCAGCCATGTTGATACTCTGACCCTGCTGATTAACCAGTCGGAACTCTTGGGGTCCGAATGAGTCTGTTAAAGGGAATCCGTACATTTCTTTTCGAAATTATTGTAAAGGTTACTATCAGGATCCAGTATGTAAATTGCTGGGTTATATTTAGAAAATGTTTTCAGTAAGACAGAAAATTATTATTTTTTTTTTACTTGATCTGTTTTATCCCCCTATGCTCTCCAGAGTCCCCCACGCCTTTGGGCCACCATGGTCCCAACTTACCCCCTACTCGCCTCACTCGAACCCTCCATCCTCACATCTGCAGCCGACACAAGGGTAACCTGGCATAACTCTTTCGCCGGGTGGGTCCCTCTCTTCCGAGGGGGAAGGCACTGGCAGAAAGGGTTGCTGGCAATCTTAACTATTTGGCCCTGGTGTGCTACTGAGGTGGACTTGGTTCCCTGGAGGACTTGCGGTGGCATCGGAAACTGGCAGCCATCATCTGGTGGACCCCTGAAGCATTTTCCAGTTTTCTTTGGCTCCCCACTGTGTGTTCCTGCAATACCTCCAGTCTCCAGTGGGGGCCACTGCAGAGCAAAGCTACCACACAATCCACCCCAGGAGAGAAGAGCAGTCCTTCGGATACTCAATCCTCTCTTCCCCCTGCCGACCCGTGGCGCCCGAGTCTGTTCCTGAACCTGGGTTGCTGGTGCAGCGTGAAGTAAGGCATCCAGCACCTCAACCCTCAGCGCCACCAGGCCTGCCAGAAAAATTATTTTTAAATAGGAATGTAGAGGCATCCATTTTGCGGACTGGAAGGGTGTTGTGATGATGTCACTGCCTCACCAGTGTTAACAGTGCGCAGTGCAGCAGGTGAGAACAGTTTGACTGTGCTGTCAGGGATTTTATTATATTCTGAGGAACACCCAGGATTTTATGTTTGGCAGAGTGCAAGAAAAGAAACCAGTGTTTCTCTTCATGATAGAACAGGACCCCTGTCTATTGGAGCAGGTTTTTTTTAACCTGCTTAATTGCATACCGTTAGAGCTGGTGAGGCAGTGACATCATCTCTGCACCCTTCCTGTCCATAAAATGGATGTCTTCACATCACAATTTTAAATGTATTTTTCTGTCGTACTGAAAACATTTTCTAAATATTACCTAACAATTTACATACTGGATCCTCATAAGTAACATTCACAATAATTTCAAATTTTAACCATGGCTGCTGGGAGAAACTGTGATTTGTATGCTTGGTGCCCATTTCTTAACCAGTGAGGATGCTAGAACTGTGACTGACAGCCTGGGCAGCCAACCAGCTTACTGGATTCAGTTTTCAGTCAGTCGAAAGAAACGGTTGAAGAGTCAGTCTGGCTCTAGCTTTTAGTCAGAAAGGAGGCTCTGTACTCAGCTCGGTGGATTCATAGAGAGGCCTGTCTTGCCTCCCCTCAGCCTGAGATCCCGTGTGGATTGTCTGAATTGCCAGTTGCCGCAGATTGTGTCCAAAGTCTCCAAAAGGGAGAGAGAAGTGATTCTTGCGAAGTTGAGATCTTTGCCTAAATGGTATCAGTAAATCTGAAAAGCGCTACACTGTCTCTCGGGGAGAAACTATCCTGCCTCAAGGACTGCTACCTGAACCTGAAGCCTGGGGCCAACAGAACTGTCTCCAGTCCATTTGCCAGAGGGGGGAGATCTAAATCTAAATTCTGCAAGCTTACACTCCAGAGACTGCAGATTGCAAGTGGGCAAGCTGTGCAGCCTAGACAGAACTATGCCAGAATTTTAACCTGTAATCCCAGACAGCCTATCTAAAAGACTGTTGCTGCTGTTGAAACAAAAGCTGCTTGAAGACCATATTGGGGAGTCAGCTGCTGCGACGACGTTCATCGTGGGTTGTGGCCACCCTTGGGGGAGAAGCCGTGATGTGGGGGTGAGTCGTGTCAGCCCTGGTCCCTGTATGCTGGTCCTTGCTAAAAAGGATGAAAACCTGCAGCCAGGTGTAACCACTAGATGGCGCTATCCCAAGGGCTGCTACCCCTGCCTGCCTAACTACTAACAGGTTGAGGGGCCTAGGTCTAATGGCGAGTGCCTCCACCCAGAGGTCAGGGTTTGCAATAGTTAAACTAAATTGGTCACAGCCCTCTGGGACACTGCGACCCCCCCTTTCTTCCCACTAGTGGCCCACACAATATATCAGAATTACCTTCACAGTATACACTTACCCCCAGGACTGGTTCGATCAGCGTGACTCTGGGGACTCCCTGCAAAACAAGATGATACAGTGCAAAAACCACAGTACAATACTTTAACATAAACGAATACCTCAGGCATTGTAACTTTGCTGAAACAAACATCTGATTTATTTAGGGGGATATAACAAGGACAGGGGGAAATCAGGTTAATTAGTTTAAACTCATTAATAATCACAGTACTGTGCACATATTTCAGAATCCCAAATGTCACTCTTACTGGGTACCCAGGCAATAAGAGGCTAGCCTATTTAGTGCAGCTGGTTGGGGCCCTGAAGATGGAAATTGCATGCACAGTACCCAAATTGTAATCCGGAGCCGGTTGGCTCAGTTCATGAAGAAGAAAAAAAAAAAAAAATTAGATGACGTACTTGCAATTCGATAAACCGATGGCAGGGAGCTACCCTGCTTGCACTCACAGCCCAGTACTGAAAAGTGAATGGGAGGTAGGTTGTCCTGGATTGCCAGGAGGAACAGACCATGTGGGCAAGGTCCTTGTGACTGGACCCCAATGCAATTTGGAGCAAATGGATGTAGTCTGGATTAAGCTGGGTTTTCTTCCAGTTTCATGCACTCAATTCACTGTACAGGGGATTTGAAACGCGAGTCCCTACAAGCACTACACACATTTATATGTGAAAGGAAAGTACTATACCAAGCAGGCTGCTTCTCTATCCCGATCGCAATTACTGCACAATACCTGGGAGAACACACAGCAGATTCAGTTCCTGACAGACCGAGCGCGATTCAGCAATTTCTCCAGTCTTCTACAGGGTGAGCCTGGTTTCTACTCTTCAGATCTCCTTGATTCTCTTCACAGGTCGGATTCAGTCCAAACAAGCACTTGCACAAGCTGCAGACTGAAACTTGGGGTCTTACACGCGTTTCCTGACTAAAACTGCACACCGAAGGAGCACAGGGCTCCTTCCCTCTTCACTGCCAGAGCTAAACTGAAACTCCAGTAGACAAAACCAGGCACTTCCTTTGAGTTCCTCCCAGTTCTTGGCTGGTTTGGCTGTCACTTACAATAAACTCCCCCTGTTGGTGGAAAAAGGAACCGAGGTCAAAACTACGTTTCCCAGAGTCACTGCCCATACAATCCTCTTGTGGCTGGCTCAGCTTAAGAGTCCAAGTTCTGATTTGCCAGCAGCAGGCTCCACTTTAAAAGATCCCCCACGCTGATTGGTCCAGTTCAGCAGTTCAAAACAAGAATGGAGGGCTAGACAAAACAATTCAGACTACAAAGGAAAGCAAGTTAGACAAACTGTATTTTCATTATTACTCTAAATGATTTCTGGCAAACAGTTACATCTTTCAGATAGGCTCCCTTTGCACTCTTAGCGACTGCAAAAACGGAGCGAATTGGCAGCAGCTCGAGTGGGACTCAAGCAGAGAAACACACAGTCCCCCTATATAAACTAATTATGTCTGCAAGCAGACAGCTCTTAAAGAGACAGTACCAGAGGCTCTAAAAGCACTCACAGATAAATAGCTTAAACGCCAAACACCATTCAGGCTCGGAGCATTCAAGCAAGCTCCTGGAAGACTTTTGGGAACCCCCATTTGCAGGGGGATTACACAAGAACCAGAGAGCCGAATCTGGTTTCAAGGGAAATCAGCCTGGCCACCATCCCATATCCTGAGATCCTGGTTCTGTGAGTAAAAACAGGGCTTGACCCTGCAACACCAAATTAAAGTGTTTTGCGAGCTGATTTGCTTGCTAAGTTTACGTTGGTGTTTAGACTGTTTTACTGGCCATTGGGCCTGAGGATTACAATTTCTGGGGTGTTTAACGTTATTTTCGATGCAACGGCAGCCTACGGTAAAATAATCATTAACCATTTATTTATTTAAGGGCTCCAACCAGCTGCAACGCTGCCCAACCAGCTGCACCGCTTCAGGCCTGCAACTAATTTAATCCTGGGTACCCAGATAGCAGTAACTGGACTGTCCGAGGGCTAAAGTGATATTTACATGTGTTTTCAGAAACCTAGGAATTGCCTTAAATCTAGCTTTGATCTGCATCCCCGCTCCTTGTTCAACTCCTGTAATAAATCAATTTTATTGTTGAATGTTACACTGGTCCACGAGCATATCATTACTAAGTGCTAGGTTACTGTGGAAAACTAAAAGGTGCATTATTATTGCTGAAAATCATTGTTTACAGATGCACTGGATAGGTCTCAGCAGTCCAGACCCTGTTGGTAAGTGTGGTTACCGTAAGCATGTTATTAGCGCTCACCAGTAATTGTAACATTGAATGCCAAGTCAAGTGTTTTATATCAATCCATGTGTGGGACCATTGGTTGGGGCTGTGGGTAGGTACAACTTCCCAGAGGGTTGTGCAAGATTATCTTTAAACCCACTTACAAGTCGCTCTGGGTGGAGGCACCGTGCAAATAGTTATAGTGTTGGTACTGAGCCCCTTTATCCATCAAAACCAGAACCCAGCCAGCCTGGTGGCACTGAGGGCTGAGGCGCTGGTTGCCTTACCTCGCACCATGCCGGTGACCTGTGTTCGGGAACGAGCATGGGCTGCCGGGGGTCAGCAGGGGAGGAGGAGGATTGAGCACCCGATGGCTGCTCTCCTTCTCTGGGAGGAGGGATCTGCAAGCCTCCACCACAGTACCGCCACCTGGGGGAGCTTGGGTGGTAGGTGTGGTATAGGGGGAAAGCAGCACTGGAGGGGTCAGACGTCAGCAGGGGGCTGGAGCAGGAGACGCATCTCAGTGCATCTCCTGGCTCACTGGCCCTCATTGCACGCTGATGTCTAGGGGCGGGAGAAAGAGTGGAAAATACTTCTGCACTGGCACCAGTAGATGGGTCTCGGGAGAATGGCTCTCAGAGGAATCCAGTCCGAGGAGTTAGGTGCATGCTTCAATCAATGCAGGAGTTGAGGTGCGCGGCTCCTCCACACCACTGGGGGGCAATCCGGAGATCTAGGTTCAGTGGAGCAGGGCACCCATATACACCTACGGCACCGGAGGAGCTTGGGGAGACTGGTCACCAATGAGACCCTGACAAGAGGGGCCAAGGTAGGAGGCAAAAAAATAGAGTTAAAAAAAAACAGAGCCCAGGTTCCTCAGTCTGCATCTAGGGCAGCAGGCAGGGTTAGTAGCGAATTGGGAGGTGGCACCTGGGTTACATACTGGACAATCGAGGTTCAGAGGCTTTATCTTATGAGAGACTGGAATGTAGCAGTATTGTGCCAGAAGCTTCACCCTAAAGTCTATGCACTTTATAGGAGTAAAATGAGTATCCCGCTCCTTGTCTGCCAAGAAATTGTCTTGAAGATGATCCTTCCTATCTCCAATTATAGTGGCATCGTCCACAGCCCCTTTCCGAAGTCCACCTTTGATGGGCTTGCCCCCGTCTTCCACTCCTTCTGCTGCATTGCCAAGGGCTGTCCCCCTCACACCCACCACTGCTTCCTACACTCCTCCCTCTCCTTCCGTTGATGCCAGGCACTTAGCCCATTGTTCTTCCTTTATCTCCAGATTCTGATTTGGTTCCCTTCCCTCATCCCTTGCCTCACTACTCTTATCCCCTCCTTCCACCTGTACTCCCGTAGCAACACTGACTCTCATTCCCTTTCCTCTCCTTCAGTAAAATCCACTGCAGAGTAAGCTGCTTTCTCCTTCCATTTCTCTTAATTCTGGCCCTCTCTCCTCCTGACCATCTGCTCTGCCTCTTTGCTCTACTCCCTCAAACGTATCCTCTGTGTCTTTACAACTCACTCCTGGAACTGCTCCTGATCCTGTGTCGTGAGCTGTTGGTCCACCACCCTCCAGTCACTGCCCACCCTATGTTCCTGTACTCGCTATAGTGCAGTCACCCCCACCCACCTTCTACTATTAGAGCTATTGCTCCTACTCTGAATTTATACTTGTCTTTTGCACGACTGCCTATTTTTATTTTACCTGTTGCACCTTATTGTACTGTGTTTCTCTGAATTGTTTTTGCCTTTTGCACAGTTGTTGCACCTTGTACTGTTACTATTCTCCCCTAACCCCCACTCAAGAATGCATCTTGAAATGTATTTCCTAATAAAACTTCTTTTGAAATCAGTAAATAAACTATATGTGCATTAGTCAATTCAGTAAAGCAAGGGTTATTAACTCATGAGCCTGGGCGAGTGGTAGCATCATGCCATATACAGTATATGTTATTTTTTTCTTTCCCTAGCACAATATATTTATAGGGTATTATGGTGTCTTGATAAATATATCTGGCTTCCTTTCCTGGCTTTGATAGCACTGGGATGAAGTGCAACGTTATCAGTTGGGTAGATTCTTTGGGGGAGTTTTACTTTTGGGAGTTCAGGAATGTTTGAGATGCTGTGGGTAGTTCTCAGTTCTGCTGTGGCCACTGTTGTGGCTTGGCTTTCATTTCCTTGATTAAGCTTCGGACAGGGAGATAATGTTTATTAAGGTCCATCTGGGTTGCATGGCTGAGAGGGGTTCATGGCCTTGGCAGAGAGGGAGAGAAGGGTGCCTTCCTTCTTGAATGCTGGTACCTGAAGGTGAACTTTGTGCATACAACACTTTCAGTAATGCATGCGTTGCACTCCCTTTTTTTTTTTTTTTTTAACCAGGAGAGACACACTAACCTGAAAGCTTGTTTACAGGTGCGACCTGGGAGCACAAGGAAGTTAAGTGACTTGCTCAGCGTCACACAGTATGCTAATGGAGGCTGTGAGATTCAAACCCAGGTCTCCAGGTTTGCAGCTCAGAGCTTCAAACCACTGCACTATACTGCCTCCTTCTATACCCATATTGTGTGCAGGTATGCACAGTTGTTTTTTGTGGGTTCAGCGAGTTTGGAAGTCACTTATGACATTTAATTTATAAAACTAAAGGTCAAATAGACTGGTTCTTTTTCCTTATAGTAACATGATAATATCTGATGTATTAGAATTGGCTGTATTACCATCATTGCATAATGCTAAAGGCCATGATATGAGATGTGTTGGTACTAGCTGCTCTGCTAGGGGAAAAAGGTTCACAGCAGTATAATTCCAAGTAGTGGCATTCCCCCTTTTTGTACCGCTAGGTAATCGACTCGTATAACCTAAATTATATATGTTGTAAAACCTGTGAATTTTTTTCATCTGCATTTATAGTCTTACTTCTTTGCATGAAAATAATATGAATAAAAAGTTAAAACAAAAAACACAACAGATGGTGGCAGGAGGTTGGTGAGTGAGCAGCCCTTAATTCCTATATATGGCATTTACTATTTGCCAGGAGCCATCTCCTCTCCCATACAAGTGTGTACTCCTTTTTATGTTTGCTTGCATGCATGTGTAAGAAACATAGTGGCACCATACGAGTTTTCGTAGTTGTGCCTCCCCTACTTCCAATCTACTTCCAGTGCTATCGGCAGTATGCAAATTCCCTACGTCGGCACTGCATCTGAACTGGCTTAGACAGTTCGTCCCCCCACGAACACATACATGCACGCTGGGAGCCCACCCCAGCATGCTCATGCGCTCCCTCCCCCCCGTACATCATATGGCTGGCGGAGGAGCCCAATCCCCATCGGCTCCGCTGCCCCAAAACACACTTCCAGGTGCCACGCTGGGATCCCACCCAGTGTGGCAACGTCCATCTGCTGCCCCAAAGACACTTCAGGGTGCCACACTGGGCCCCACCCAGCGTGGCAACGTCTCTATGACGGGTGCCAATCCCGTTGGCTTCTCTGTCCCCGCCCCCACAAAAAATACATGACTTCCAGTTGCCACGCTGAGGCCCACCCAGCATGGCAAAAGTTAGTGTGGCCGACAGGGGTGCCCAATCCCCGTCGGCTCCACTGCCACCACCCAAAATAACATTTCAGCTGCCACACTCGGAGCCCACCCCAGCGTGGTAAAAGTCCCACGTCATCTTCCTGCAGAAGGAAAAAAAACTGTAAAAAAAAAAAAAAAAAAAAAAAAGTCCCTCGTTGACTGTCTTGCCCCTCCCCAACCCTCGCCCACCCTCTGCGCACCCAACTCCCCACACACCTCACAGACTTATCTCCGGACCCCAGCGTGACGATCTTCGGTGGACCGGGAACACGTCTGCACTCTTCAAAGCCGACCGTGAACTGAAGAAATGCTGGTAAGCTGTATAATGGCATAAATGGTTTATTTTTAACTTTGGTGCATATCTCAGCCATTCTGGGGAATTTTTTCACCAAATTTTCTACATGGGGTTTTTGGGGCCCCACCTCATGAACTCAGTCACTGTCATTTTGTTATTCAGTCCCGAAAGGTGATTTTGCAGTCACTGTGCGGAATCACCTTTCGGGACCGAGTAACAGAAACGACAGTGGCACAGTTCATGAGGTAGGCCCCCAAAACCATAAGTTGAAAATTTGGTGAAAAAATTCCCAAAAATGACTGTTACGAGTGTGCATTGCGCAGTTCCTATGCACGCTTGTAAGTTCACAAATTTTTAATATTTTCACTCCAGATTTTCAACATTGCCATTCTACCACACCTTCTTATGAGCAGTACAGCTGTCATTTTTCACATTTCACTCAAAATGTGTTTTCGCGCATGTAGCGCACAATGGCACAGTCAATGTGTGAAATCAATGTTCGGGACAGAGTAAGAAAATTACAGTGACACTGTTCATGAGCAGAGGTCTTGAAATGGCTATATTAACAATTTGGTGACAAAAGTCCATAAAGTGACTGTGTCACGAGCGAGCATTGCGCAGTTTCCACGCACCCTCGTAAGTTCATCAATTTGTAATATTTTCAGTCCAGATTTTCAACACCAGCATTTTTTCTACACCTCCTTATGAAGAGTACAGCTGTTATTTTTCACACCATGGCTGAAATGTGTTTTTGCACTTCCGGAGCAAAAATGCGTGGTCGTTGTGGGAAATCACTGTTTGGGACAGATTAAGAAAATCACAGTGACACTGTTCATGAGTGGAGGTCCCAAAATGCCTGTGTTGACAATATGCTGTAAAAATCCCAAACTAATTACATTACGGGTGTACGTTGTGCAGTTTCTATGCACGTGCGTGACTTCACCATTTTTTTTATATTTTCACTGCAGATTTTCAACATTGCCATTTTTTACACCTCCCCATGAACAGTATAGCTGTCATTTTTCACATCCAGTTTGAAATGTGGTGCCAAATGGCATAGTCGCTGTGCAAAATCAGCTTTCCGCTAACGAACTGATATTGCCACTGTTCATGAGGTGTGGGTCACAAAAAACCCATGTTTAAAATTTGGAGTGAAAATACCAACGAATGCCTGGGACATTAGGGTTTCCGACCATAACGCCCCACCCTGTAGAGACTGACAGGCATCAGGGGTGTGACTTGGGATTTTCGCCTGTAATACTCCTGCCATTCCACCTCCACCCACACCCTGCAGCCAGTGACAAGCATCGAGGTGTGCCTTGGACTCTTCAGCCCCAAAGTTCACCCCATTCTCCTATACTGCACCCATCTCACCATATTTCCTGATGGAATGGGGTGAGCATAAGGCCCAAAGACTCCAAGGCACACTGTGACACTTGTCGGTGTCTGCAGGGTAGGGTGTGATGAAATGGCGTGGCCATTATGCCTGATGACCCAAAGGCACATCCCAATGCCTGTCAGTCTCTGCAGGGTGGTGGCAGGGTTGGCTTCAGTTCAATACTTCACTGCCATTCCTATTATGCAGCTCTCTAACTCCTACACTACCAGTGCCAATGCCAGCAAGCAAACATTTGGCATTGACAAATGCTTGTTTTGTTTTGTTATTTTCTGGGGCAGTTTTGTACTTTGCTGTCATACCAAATGTGAGAGTAAAATGGAACTGACTGTTACCAGCACCAGATTATGCGAGCTGATAACTGAAATAAATTACAACAAATAAAATACACCAAAAGTGTACATATAAGGCTGAACTGGCACCTCGGGTTTCTAGTGAAAAATGCAACCAGAACCGCGCTATACCTTAATATCCATACTATGTACAGTTAGGTGTCCTTTTTGTCCATAATTATGTACAGTTGGGTGTAGTTTACCCCTTATATAATCAACAAATATGACCTATGACAGTACCGCATAATGCTGTTTATGCAATCATACACTTGCAAAATTAGATCAATTACAACAAGGTAATAAATCCCTCTTCGCATCCACCGCTGGTTCTTTAACTGTACTTGGACCTTTCTCCCTCCTCACACCTACTACTGCTTCCTTTACCCAACTTTTCCTTCCTCTTTGCATTCACCACTGTTTCCTTTACCTGACCCTGTCTCCCATTTTGCACCCACTACTGCTCCCTTTACTTGAGCCTTTCTCACTTCTCACCCCTCACTGCTTCTTCCTTTACCCAAATCCTTTTCCTTCCTTCCTTGCATCCACCACTGCTTCCTTTACCTAAATCTTTTCCCTACTCACTTTCACCACTGCTTCCTTCACTTGAGCCAGTCCCCTTCCTCACACCCATTACTGATTCCTTTATCTGAAGCTCTCTTTCCTTTCATCCACCACTGCTTCCTTTACTTGAACCTTTCTTCCTCCACATATCCACCGCTGCTTCCTTTACCTGTGCCTTTCTACCTCCTCACACCCTCTCTGCTTCCTTTACCCAAACCTATCTCCCTCCTTGCATCCACTACTGCTGACCTATTCTTGTTCCTCAGTCCCCCCATCATTTATCTAAACCTTTCTCTGCCATCTGTCTCTTGAGGACAGACTCCAGTCAGTGCTCCTCTTTTTTTGCTAAATACCAGATCTTCTTTGGGGAGATTTCTGTCATCAGGTCACACCTATGGAACTTAGCCGTCAGGCACTAGAATCCCATGGAAGCTTTTCTGCTGCAGTCTGCTAGGGGTCGCCCATGTCGATGTCCAGCTTTGACATCATTCACCCTATAAAAGCGCCTGTGGCACCGCTCCCTACTCAGTTCTATCCTGCCATCAGCCATTCACGCACGGACTCCATGGAATCTTCATTTCTCAGTTCGACCACCAGTTTTACTTCCCAAGCACTACAATCTGGAAATTGCATCCCAAAGAAGTGCAGGATTTGGCCTTGCTGTGCTTCAGGGCCTTCTCTCTTAGGCCTCTGGCCTCCTGCCACCCAGACTGTCCTTGCTTACAGCACTGCTTAGGACTCATTCCATAGGTGTTACCTGATGACAGATATATCCCTGAAGAAGATAGTACAGTTACTGAAGAACTCACCATAACAATAGGTCTTCGAGGAAATCTCTATCATCAGGTCATGCCGTCCCTCCCTCCTTCCCCTTTTTATCTCTCTCTCTCGCCTCTCTCTCTCTCCCCCCAGTTTGGTTGTCCTGTTGCTCCAACCTTTCTGCTGGCTGGGCACCTTTTCTCTCTCCCCTCAGTTCCCTAGTGGGACTCCTTTCTCTCATGGCCTCCAGCTAGAAAAAGAACTGAGGAGGGAGTGGGGCAGCCTGCGCTTTTATAGAGTGAGCGATGTCAGAGCCTGATGGCGTGGGTGGCCCCTAGTAGATGACTGCAGAAAAGCTTCCGTGGGATCAGCCTGATGGCTAAGTTCCATAGGTGTGACATGATGACAGAGATTCCCTTGAAGATATGCTGTTACAGCAAGTTCTTACGTAACTGTTCTTTCGGGTCCCTTCCCTGCTACATCTCATCGCCTCTCTCCACTTCATTCCCTGTCCTCTTATTCCTTCCATTCTTCCAATATCTGCCTCTTCTCTGTCCTCTGGTGCCAGACCTCTGCTGGGCAGTCTGCCTCCTCCTTCAGTCTTTGCTGCCTCTGAAACAGCCTCTCCCTATTAATCGGCTCCTCCCCTCCTTTTTTGCTGTAAAAGCCATCCTCAGAGATCACTCCTTGTTGCACTTGCAGCTGGCTTTTCTCCCTCCCCCGTCTCTTTATTTGCACTGTTTCCATCCTGTGCCACAGCCCCATGTGCGCCAGGCAACCACTCAACCGCTTCAACTCATTTGTGGCCTTCACCGTCCAAAACCCAGATTACCACCCGAGGCAGGGCTGGAAAGGGACAGGTTTACCTCTTTCCAGAGCAAATTGGTAGTGAAGGGGTTCAGTAGGCTGCACCAGACCCAAGTGTACTGGTGGCAAGGAGCTTTTCTACCTTTTGTCCTGCTTTTGAGGGCACTGGCACAAAGGACTCCAGTGCATGCAGATGCAGTTGCCTGGTGCTGTGCAGAGCTGATGAGTGTCTCCTCCTACCCTTCCTACAGTAGCTGCACCTCCACCTGTGGTTACTCAGGTGGCAGTGCTAGCGTGGACCTTGGCAGCCTCTCTCCGCAGAGAGGGAGAGTGTCCTCTGGAAAGCTCAGTCCCTGTCCCTCAGGCTGGCCCTCCAGTGACCTGAACTTGTTACCTAACCTGGGTTACCAGTCTCACAGATGGCAGCCCTGATGCTGTGCTGCTGACAGGCCTCTTTTCTTGCTCACTCACACCTTCCTCTCTCAGTGAACTTTGCTGCAGTTTTCCTCCCCAATGTTATTGCTGCCTCTATAGGTAATTTGATAATTACAAATAGGCTGAGAAGCAATTCTCACACACAAAAAGGATTTATTTTTCATTTTCTCAATATAGCCACTATATAGTGAAAGGTATCTTAAATTCATTATCGTTACTCTCACTACTTTCTACATCCATAGCCAATGTCTTATAAAGTTAGGGCTGCTTGTCTCTAAAAGCCACAGTAGGTAAAACCAGTTTGGCTACTATCTTCATCCTTTGTAAAAGCAAACAGTTTTGTTTCTATGAAGAGAACTGGCTCTGTAATTCTCTTGATTAGTCAGTATGTTGGGAAAAATGAGGATACTGTAGAAGTCGGAGGAATGGAAGACTAGATGTGGCTAAGGAAATAAACTAGTAAAAGGGTGTGGTTCTCCTTGATGGAATACCACTAGAATCTTCTGCATATTAAATAAAATGAAAATAAAAAAACAAGGCATGAACCTGGCATTCATTCAAGTATGTTGTTGCGTCAGTTAGAGGGCATGGTCCCACGACTCATACAAATGTTAAAAAAAAAATTAAAGTTGTGCTCAGATAATTTTAGTGGCAAACATTAAAAGTGCAAGAAATGCTTTAATAAAATGGAGCAGAGCACTGCACAGCTGAGAGGAACAGGGATGGTGAATGACTCAGGCTTTGACAGTCTTTGTTAAAATATGTTTTGAGTTTTTACATGTTTGCCAATAACATTGAGCATGAGAACTTGACTTCCCTGCCTTGTGTGCATCAGTTTTTGGTTTTTTTCATATGTTTTCTTGAACTTTCAGGTTCTGAGTCTGAAACTCCTTAATTTTTCATTACAAAACTTTTCTGATTTATCCTGATGAGTTTTGTTTCTTTACAGATTTAAACTACTGTAAAAACCAAAGTCACACCACATGGTTCTTCCGGTTTCACTCTCCAGATGGAAAACCAGCATGCTGCATCTCTGCTTTTTAATTTGCTAGTAACAAACAAAACTCATCAGGATTAACAAGATATGATTTTTTTTTTTTATTTAACAAAAAATGGTTTGGGAGTCTTGAATAAAGGGGTTCTTCATTTGGGGAGGGGGAACAAAATTGATAATCAGTAAGGCAAGGAGTGGGGTCAGGGACTGGACAGGCAGGAGGTTGACACCTTGACCTGTCATTGGGCAGCTTTGGAAGGGGCACCAGCTCCTGGAGCCGAAAGAGAAACCACTTCCCCTACCCCCACCTCTTTTGGTAGGCAGGCTTGGTATTGCCCCTGCTGGGGCTGCTGTGGCTAAAAGGACTAAAACTAAAAAGGCTCCTTTTTAGGTTTCTGGGTCATAGGGTCTTTTTGGAATGGTGCCAGTGGGTCCAGGAGGGCACTGGACTTCTCAATCCTTGTAAGATGTACTTCCTCACCAAGGCCAAAGAGGTCAACGCCCAAAAAGAGGACATCGGCCAGCTTGTACTGAGCGTCAGCAGTAAAGGCGGACAACCTCAGCCAGGCCCTGTGACGCATTGCGACAGCTGCTGCCATGGTACCAGTGCAGGAAACACCCATGTCCAAAGCTTTCTGATGCCAGAGTTTAGCCAGCGCTTCACCCATGTCTCTGACCAACTTCACCAGCGGCTGCTTGTCAGCAGGAAGGTGAGGAAGGACTTCGTCCAGCACTCCCACCAGGGAGTGACCAAATCCAGCCATCTTTGCAGCATAGCTCACCTGACAGAGAGCAAGAGAAAAAGCAGCATGAACCATCTTGGCCATGTGGGTGTTTCTTATACTCCTTGCCAGAGGGCCTGTCCTTGTCCCCTTGGTCTCTGGACTTCTGGAAGGCTGAGTCAGAGACCAGTCCCTTGGCTGAGGGATGGTCCAAGAACCTCTAAAGGGACCCAGTAGGAACTGCAGACCATATGGGTGGAGGGTGCCAGGCAGGATGCTGGAAACTGCCAGAGCTCCAGGATCAGTTCCAAGATGGCTTTGGCCATGGGAATGGCAACACCAGGTGAGTCGGCCTTGTCCAAAGTGTTCATAAAGTGGTATTTAGCCCACTTCTGGACTGGCTCCAAGGACACGTGCATGGACTCTGATATTAAACAGAGGAGAGCCCCAAATGACACCGTCCTGTGGTCAGTGGAAGGTCCTCAGCCGAGACACGGTCGAAGGTGTGGGTTCTCAATGACACCAAGGCCGACCAGTTCAAGTTGTTTGATGACTCCTTGAAAATGGCCTGTGGCTGTTTGCCGCTTTTGTCCTCCCTGCTGTGGCTATTTGCCACTTCTGACCACCCTGGAGTCTTTGGAATGGGTGACCTCCCGACAGCTGATCTGGCAAGCCAGCTGTAGCACGGGAGTCCTTGGTCGGGTCTCCCACCAAAGGCAGCAGTTGAGGCTGCTCCATCTACAGGGGTGGAGATGCAGATGCTGGGGATATCTGGTGAGGATGGACCAGCATGGACAGTACTGTCACCTGCCAGTTGATCATAGGGCCGGGGGTAGAGCCCTACCCGGCCCCGTCATGGTCCACTGCTGTCACAGGAGTTTCTTATAGTGCTGTTGTATCCTGCCACAGTACCTTTCCTCGTCTGAAGATAAGGAGGGCAAGGGACGTTGACAGCAGTGCCTCCCATTCAAGCAAGATCGAAAGCGTGAATTGCACCTCGATCGTGATCAGAACCTCGACTGTTGACCTGAGGACCAACTTAGATCACATGCTGAGCTACATATACGAGCATTGGCTTCAGACTTACAACCACTGGTGGAGGTTGGTCCTGAGTGGAACCGGTCAGGGATGCCGACTGATCCACATCCTCCTGGGAGAACTGGGGTCCTAGAGACTGACTCCTCATCCACCTCCTCCAACAATTGGTCTACAGGGTTGAGAAAAATCTCGAGAGCCTGCTCGACCAGTGTTGAGGTCAACAAGCTGAATGGGGGTACCATGGAGCTGTCAACCAATCCCTCAACAAAGTGCAGCTCAACCCATGTCCAACCCAACCCAGATCACACGCACTGTAACATAATGCGCTGCCCCTGGGCTATTGGGGCAGCCCCTATGTCTATGTTTTAATTTAAATACTTTCACACAGCTCATTTCACATGATTGTCTCAAAGTGCTTCACAGATCCATGTGTTACAAGAACTTAGTGAGCAGTAACTATGCTGGCAAACACGGCAGAGTAGAAGTGAATTTGGTTTTGTACAGAGCCCTTTCCATACACACCATACCCCAAGATGGTTTACAGAGCAATGAGGTAGAAACTGTAAGTGCAGACAGTGACTGCAGCACTATTACCACAAACAGTCGGCAGCAGTTATGGACTAGCAACATCTACAAAAGGGTTATAGACAGGTTACCTGTTTATATTTTGTTTCTGTTGTTTAATCTGAGGGGATATTGGCCAGAGTACTAAGGATATCTCCTATTGCCTATCTCCGATTACCAATTCCCATGCTTCTCAGGAGTCCTCGGTGCCACAGGACATGCTGTCTGCCCTAAGGAGGGACATCGCTCAACTGCTTGTGAAAGGAGCCATCGCCTGTGTTCCAGACACCCTGGTAAGTCAGGGGTATGTGTCCAGGTACTTCCTGGTCCTGAAACAGACAAGGGGCTGGCGCCCCATACTGGATCTGCATGACTGAATCAGTTCATGCGGAAGTGCAAGTTCAGGATGGTCACTCTGATCCAGATCATACCATCTCTGGAGCAGGGCATGTGGTTCTGCTTCCCGGACCACCAGGATGCATTCTTCCACATCTCAGTCTACCTGTCCCACTTGCGGTACCTTTGGTTCCATGCAGAATGTTTTTTTTTTTTTTATCATTTCCAGGTCATGCCCTTCGGCATCTCATCTGTACACAGAGTCTTCACGAAGTGCATGGCAGTGGTGTCAGCCTTCCTGTGGTGCAAGGGCATCTGGGTATATTCCTACCTGAATGACTCGCTGATAGCTGGGCTGTCTAAGGAGGCCATGGAGTGGTCCAGGGATCTGGCTTTCCAGACTTGCAGAGACTTGGGCCTGTTGGTCACACCTGACAAGTCTGAACTGATCCCTCGCTGGTCATCAAGTTCATTAAGGTAGAGATAGACTCCCTATGGGCAGAGTCCCATCTCCCTGCAGACCAGGCGCAGGAACTTGCCTCCTTTGCCTGATCATTTCAGGTTGAGCGGTCGTAACCTGCCCAGGATTTCCTGCAGCTATTGGGGTATCTAGCATTCACCACCAGTATGGTCCATTGGGCATGCTGGCGGATAAGCCACCTGCAGTGGGAGCTGGGTCATCAGTGATCCCAGCACCTAAAACACCTGGACCAGCTGGTCCTTGTGACACAGCCAGTGTGGGAGGCCATCCAGTGGTGACTGATCACAGAACATTTGAATGGTGGAATCCCATTTGTCTGCCCATAACCAGCCACCAGGCTTATGATGGACATGTTTCTGGTGGGGTGGGGAGCACACCTAGGAGTCCACAGAGCCCACAGATTCTGGACACCCTGGGAGCCCTGTCACCACATCAACCTGCTGGAACTCCATGCAGTGCAGCTTGCTTACTCTGATGGAATTTGCTTCTCTAGTCAGGGTTCAGGCTGCGCAGATCCAGACAGACAACACAATGACTATGTTTTTACCTAAACACACAGGGCAGAACTCACTCCCTTCCCCTGTGTCTGGATGCCCTCCACACCTGGACCCTTGTGCACAGCATGGGTGCAGATCTCCTAATGATCCATGCCACAGGAGTGAACAGTCAGCTGGCAGATGCTTCAGCTGGGTGGGAGAGACATTGCACAAGTGTCCCTTCATTAGGAGATGGTATGCCACCTGTTCTCCCAGTGGGGCAACCCCTGTGGTGGATCTGTTTGCCTTCTGGGAGAATGCCAGACTGAGGCTGTTTTATGCCTAACCCCCACAGTCTGGAACACTGCTGGGGATGCCTTCACGAGGCCCTGGACACCAGGCCTTGTGTACGTCTTCCCTTTGGTTTACAAGGTGGTGGTCAAGGCCCAGAAGGACAAGGAGTGGATGATCCTGATAGCTCCAGACTGGCCAAGGCAGTTCTGGTACCTGGATCTCCTCAGCCTCAACAGCAGGCCTCCATGGTGGTTGCCTCTTCGTCCTGATCTGCTGACCAGACAACAGGGAAGTTCCTCCACCTGGACCTTCGTTTCTGTACCTCACAGCCTGGTTCCTTAGTGGCTAGAGTTCAAGTGTCAAGTTTATTAAAGGAAAGCTGTCTTATCTAACCCCCAGTTAGGCTTTCGGATAGAACATTTTTTTTTTTGCCCATTTGTAACTTACTGTATTTCACTTTTGTAAAGGTCTGGATTCCCAAACATTGTGGATGCAGCGCAGTACCATTTCCTCTGAAAGTGCAGCGCTGCACCTCTTGCCTCAGTAGATTTGTACTGATGAGAGCGGTGCGTTGCTGCACTTTCAGAGGAAATGGAACCGCGCAGCATCCACCATATTTGGGAATCTGGACCTTTACAAATGTGAAATGCAATGCGATACAATAGGTAAAAAATATTTATCAAAAAGCCTAATCGAAATGGGGGAGGGATTCTTTAGGGGTGGGGAGTTACAGATAACGACAGCTTTCCTTTAAGTGTGTATTACATAAAGCGTGACACATCTCATAAAATAACATACAAGTAAAAATCTGTACAAAAGCCTTGCACCGTTTTTAAAGATTTAAAAAATACTTATAATCTGAAGTTTTAATAAAAGCAAATAAAATTAATTATTTCTAGTAACGTAGAAGATATTGATTGTATAAAAATACATCATATATTATATACAAACTTTTTGATTCTTGAATAGTCTATGGGCAGCGACAGAAAATTGTGCTACCCTGTATAAAATGGTCACATTATCTATATCTAGAAAACATTTTAATTTCAATTTCTCAGTTTTGTTCTCAGGTCTCTTCAAATACTGTGACAACCATTTATCTCACACGGTGCTTAAATTTGTGCAATCTAATAAAATATGTGCAGTATTCCATTTTCCTGGGCATCCCCTCTTACATTCTAGTCCCATTTTAAAAAAGTTCCACCCCAATATACATGTAGCTGAACCAAGATTTAAATCAAATCTTAAGTTGGCAATAGTCTTATAATGCATATTTTCCTCACATTTAATTATGTACATTTCTCTCTCGTGAACATTTTTTAGCATTTTATATGTTGGGAAATTAGCTAATAATGAAATTCTCTCTAGATCTTTTTGTTTGGAAATATCTTGTAGCCTTTCCACTACACTAATCGCATACATGTTCAGATCTCTAACACTATCTGTTCTACTAATAGAGGGGAGACCAATTTTCCTTAGTCTGTTATCTAGCTCTCTAAATCATATCATGTCTATTCCTTTAATATTAAATTTTTGCCTAAAGAGGCTATCAGATTTTCTCTCCAACAGTCATATAGGGTAGTATTTTCTTCCCTATTGGAATACAACTTTAGGAAATAACAGAATTGTTGTATTTCCGTTGCTGCAACTAAAGAGAGCATGACTATGACTGTTTCAGCTCCCAGAAATTCAGATGGTACAAACTGGGAGATTTAAAGTTAACCTGATGAAAAGATTTTGTATGGGTTCTTAAACGTTTTACATTTTTTGGGACTCCTCAGATCCATATAACATTGTTGAGTTGGCCTTCAATAGACATTAAGTAACGTGGCTGCAGAATTATTTATATATTATTTAGAGAATTTGTTAATAGCTTAAACAAGTTGTCTGCCCCCTTTTTTATTTTCATCCTGGTTCCTGAGTGGCTAGAGTTCAGGCTTCGGTAATTTGGAAGAGGTGCTCCTTACATTGTGGAGGCTTCTCGTAATGAATCAACTCGCTAGTGCTACACCATTAAAAGGAAAAGATTTTCAATTTCGTATCAAGAGGTTCTAAAAACACTCACTGATAAATGGCTTAAACGCCAAACACCATTCAGGCTTGGAGCATTCAAGCAAGCTCCTGGAAGTCTTTTGGGAACCCCCATTTGCAGGGGGGTTACACCCTTCCTGGCCTGGGAAAGCTTGACGTCCGCGTCAAGCAAGTACCCCCATAGGTTTTAACTGCAACCATATACATTTGCATTAGGCTCACACATGTAATCATCAGTCAATATATAATTTTACCAAGAACACATTTCTGAAACATTGCAGTACGTCCACTTTTACACAGTATTACATACACATTGTACCATAACTCAAGTTATTACCTCTTGTACATGAAACCTGAAGAGAGGGGCCCTTCCTATCAGTTACCTTGGGGCTGGATGGGGCAAGGGCACCATACTTAGAGGGCAACACAAGTAACTTGAGTTAGCACTGACGCTCAGTTTGGGCAATGAGCTCGGGACACATACACCTTTATGGACAACATTGAGAGGCAGATCCACTGGCCGCCCAGGGAATCATAACTGAGGTGCACCACAGGCTTTACAGCTCGACCAGTCTTTCTAGGGGAACTGTTACAGTCTCTGCACTCTGAGCCTCATTTTCAGCATTGTCCTCACTTGTCAGGGGAGTCTCCATGGGGTAGAGAGGCTAGAACTTGGGGCACTTTCAGCCCAGGAGTTACAGTTTTGAGTCCACAACATTTGGCTCGCACGGAGAGCTTTTGACACTGGCAGTGGACTGTCAGGGCACTCAAAATACTCTTCTTGTTCTGGTGTATCACCAGTCTGACCTAATCCATCATTTTCCTCCCTGAAAGCTCAAACAGTTCAACCATGCACAATGATTCCATTTCATCTGATCTGATGCTTTGCACTTCACTTTCTGGGAGCATTGGCTCCAGGACGAAGCTGGGGGCTTGGACAGTCCAGAAGGCCCAGCTTCATCTCCAGTATTGACTAGGGATTGCCCCAAACAATTGACTCAGTTCGTAAGAAGGATAGTATTCAAAGTCACTCTCACTTTCTTCTGATATGGACTGACAGTCATGCTCAACTGGGACTTGTGGAGGAACACTTTAACTTTGCTTCTGTAGGTGCAGACTTTCTTGATCTTTTCTTAGCAGCAGCTCTAGTCACTGGTCCAGAGGGGCATCTTCTAGGGCTCAGACTCAATTAAGATTTGTCCAATGGGCAGTAAATGATTTCTATGCATTGTTTTTACATCTTTGAATTATTCTCAGGCCTTACTTTGTACACTGGCAGATCATCTAGTTTGCCCACTACAATGTGAGGGAGATGGTGCCATCTGTCAGCAATCTTGTGCTTGCCATGCAGTCCCAGATTTCTTAGCAATACCCGATCTCCCTCCTGGAGTTCCTGTGCTTTCACCTTTTTATCATACCTTTCTTTGTTGGCAGATTTCTTTTGGCAGCCATGGTTTGAGCCAGTTGGTACGCATGAGTTAGCTGGGCCTTTAACTTTTGCACATACTGTAAATAGTTGTCAGCTTGAACCCCATGAGGAGAGACCCCAAACACACATCTACTGGTAGTCGAGCTTCTCTTCCAAACATCAGGCGGTAGGGGAGAACCCAGTGGCATCACTTTGGTGCAGTTATAAGCATGTACCAGGGTGCTAATTTGTTGGCTCCATCTAGTCTTGTCCTTTGGGTGCAGGGTGCCTAGCATATCTAGCAAAGTGCGGTTGAAACGTTCAGGCTGTGGGTCCCCTGGGGTGGTAAGGAGTGGTTCTGGACTTTCTCACTCCCCACAGAGAAAGCATCTCTTTGATCAGACGACTCTCAAAGTCTCTCCCTTGATCAGAATGGATTCTTTGTGGAGCCCCATAGTGAACAAAAAGTTTTCTACAAGTACTTTGGCTACAGTGGATGCTTTCTGGTCTTTGGTGGGGAAGCTTGGGCATATCTCTGAAATGGTCAGTGACCACCAGCACATTACTGATATTTCTTTGATCTGACTCCAAACTCAGAAAATCAATCAGACCAGCTCCATGGGTGCACTGGTGGTTATGTTAACAGGGGGGCAGCCCTCTGGGGCAAAGCTTTCCTCTGTGTGCTAGCGACTACAAGTTTGAATGTGTTGCTCCACATCAGCCCCATCTTAGGCCAATAGAATCTGGATCTCACCAAGTCAAGTGTTCTGTCTATACCAAGGTGCCCCATGTGGTTGTGCAAGGACCTCAGTACTGAGTCTCGAAAGGCAGTGGGCAGCACTAGTTGTTGTTTGTCTACTTGTCCCCTCTGTCTACTGTTTCTCTGTATAACAGTTTATTGATCAGTTTCAACTTAGGACCTTCTTTGTATAACAGTGCAGTTCTCAAATCAGTGGAGCGTAATTTGGACACATCTTTTCCTGCATAGAGGGCTTCTAAAGCTGCTTTGATCATGGGATCGCGGGACTGAGCCCGCTGAATACTGTCATTGTCCAGCTGAGGCAGTGCACCAATGTCTATTGCAGAAAAGTGGCAATAAACAGCAGGTATGCAATTCTCAGAGGGTCCCAAGCAATCCACCACGCAGTCCACTGCGTCCGTGGACATTTGTTCCTCCCTGCCAAACTTCCGGCAGAGTGCCCGAATGTCAGGTTCTGCCAATCGGACCCAATCATTCTGGGGAACAGGCCTCCGGGAGAGAGCATCAGCATCAATGTGGTTCAGACCTGCTCGGTATTCGAGCATAGTCATATGTAGATAATGCAGAAAGCCACCTGTGGCCAGTGGCATCCAACTTAGCTGAGGTCTGCACATAGGTCAAAGGATTATTGTCAGTTTTTACTAGTATTTTAGCCCCATACAAGTACTCGGAATTGGTCCACAATGGCCCACTTCAAAGCTAGGAACTCTAACTTATGTACAGGATAGTTCTTTTCGGATGGGGTCAGGCTTCTACTGGCAAAGGCCACTGGTCTCAGGCCATTCTCGTGCTCTTGGTACAACACAGCCCCAACCCTTGCAAGCTAGCAGCAGTGTGCAGGACGAAGGTTTTCTTGGATCGGCATAGGCCAGCACTGAGCATGGGTAAGTTGATATATGATCTCATGAAAAGCAGTCTCACAATCAGGAGTCCAGCGGGCTCCAAATACTTCACTGGATGAAAATACACTCTTTCAGTCTTGAGGACACTGACTTTTGGTATTTTTGTGGGTTGGGGATACCCTTGAGTAAGGTTAAGTAAAGGCGGATCACTCTTGAATAGTCCTTGATGAAACGCCGATAATAACCACAGAATCCCAGGAATCTTTGCAGTTCTTTAGATTTTGGGCTGTGGCCAGGTGGTCAAGGCCTCAACTTTACTTGGGTCGGTCTCTATTCCTCGGTGGATACTATGTGTCCCACATACTTTACTGATGTTTGAAAGAATTGACACTTATCAATGGACAGTTTAAGGCCAAAGTCCTCCAGTCGGTCCAATACCTTAAATAATCTGCTCTCATGTTCCTCCAGTGAGCTGCCAAACACAATAACATCATCTAGGTATACCAGGCACTCTAGTAAGTTCATGTCCCCACTGCACGCTCCATCAATCGTTGAAAAGTGGCTGGGGCACCTGAAATCCCTTGAGGCATCCTCATGAATTCATAGAAGCCAAGCGGACAGATAAAGGCTGTCTTCTCACGGTCCTCTGGGGCCATCGGGATCTGGTAGTACCCATGCGGAGATCCAACACAGAGAACCACTTGCTCTCGTTTAGGCAGTCAAACCATCCTGAATGCGGGGCATTGTGTACTGATCAGGATAGTCCGCCGGTTTAAGGTGCGATAATCCACACACATCCTTACTGTCCCATTCTTTTCCTCACTACCACAATGGGGAAGCATAAGGGCTTCTGGATCTTGTATTACACCAGCAGCTAACATCTCTTGCAGATGCCGTCTCACATCATCTATGTCAGCAGGTGCCAGGCGTCGAGACCTCTCACGAAATGGTCTTTCGTCATGCAGCCGGATATTGTGCTCAGCTCCTTGCACGCATCCTACGTCCCATTCCTTTAAAGAAAACACCTGGTCTCTCTGGGCAAGCTTCTCACTGATCCTCACTTTCCATTCAGCTGGCAATGGGGAGTCGCCGAAATCAAACAAGTCAGGCGTTACTCTGTCATTCTTCCTTGAACTCTTGCTGCTGGGTAGCACTACAGTGTCTGCACAATGCACATTAGCCAGGATGCAACCTCTATTTACTTGAATGTCTCTTTCAGACACATTATGAACTTGGACCATTACCCTTCTGACATAAGCATGGGCTCTAGCGGGCTAAATACTAGGCTTGACCAGCAGTCCCTCTGGCAATTTTCCATCGCCTGGTGCATCCAACATTAATATTTTATTCTTAACATCCTTTCTGATACGGACCTCTCCTGTAAGGTACACTGGGCATTTGGCGCCAGGATCAGAGACTCAGGATCCTTCTTCCATACAATTCCGACCGGTTCCTCTGGTTCTATTTTTCAGCATCTCTCTGTGCCTCATAGGCCTTCTTAACTAAAGCTGGAACTCTTAAAGCTCTACTAGTCTTTGACCCTGTTTTCATAACATAACTGTGCCAGCCTTCCGAACATATGAGCATTTGTTCCAATCAACAAAGGGACACCATCATACAGTCCAGTGGGGGACACACTAAGGCTAGGGTCTCTACTTGTTCGCCACTCCAGCCACGGAGGTGGGGAAGACAGCCAAATTCGGATGTACCTGGAATAGGGGTAGGCCTTCTCACTTAACCCCCATACATGCAGTCCTTCTAATGGTTGTAAGGGTACGTCTGACAAATGCTTCTGATACCAATCTTGGAAAATAATTGTCACTTGGGAGCCACTGTCTAATACAGCTCTTGTAGACACTCCATTCACCTTTACAGTGGTCTCCATGGAGGGACCCACTATTCTGGACCAGTCTGGAGAGGCGGTAGTGGGGGTCTAGGCAACTGACCTTGTCACAAAAAGACGTGAGTTAGCATTTTTGGTGCCCTCACTGGGATCATTTTGTGCACCTCTTAACCACTGATTTGTTCTCCGAAGCTCTCCTTGTAGCCTATATGCAACTTTGTCAGTGTCTTTTGGGGACCGGCATTCCCTCTTCATGTGCCCATCCTTCCCGCAATTATAGCAAAACATACTTTCTGGAGTTTGAGCTGACCGAGGCGCCACACTGGGAGCCAGGGCGGGGGTACTACTAACTGGAAACCTTGGTGCCATCTCTGTCTGCGGCGTGATAAGCATTTGGAGACATCTGTCAGTTTCTCCACTTCCATGGTCAAGGAATTGAGTTTGGAGCTGTTATCAGCAGGAGATACATGGGTGGGTACCCCACCCCATAGCAGATGCAGTCGGATATAGGTCAGGGCCGTACTTGCAGGCGTGGCCTTCATAAAGGACTGTTTTGAATTCCCGGATCTCTCTCAACAGTTCGCCCCATTGTGGCATATCTTTTCCTTGTCAGAGCACTCATTGACTGTCAACCTCTGCCCCTGAACTTCACTTGATGGGTCACCCTCAGTCACTTTCGGGTCGTGCGCAGCTATTGGTGCAGGTCCCTCCGGGGGTCGCCTTTTCTCAACTCCTCGAATTTCTCTCATTAACTCATCATAGGAGGGTGGGGTTCCAGTCGATTTGCCAGGCGTAACTGAAGCAACAGCAGTTCTGAGAAGGGGAGACTTAAGGATCCTGTCCAGCCTGGTTTGGTCCAGTTCAATCGCTGGCAAACTACCCTTTCTGAGGCATTCTTGCAACAATTTTTCCAGCCGAGATACATACACAGACAACAACTCCCCTTGGTACTGTTGTGCATTTCTCACTCTCCACCATAGATCCTCATCAGAATCTGGGCTCCCATACACATTCTCCAAGGCCTCAAGATAGGCCTGTGCAGTCACTTCAGGGTTACTGGCCCGTTTAGCACGGGTGGTAGCCAGGGCAGGACCTCGGAGGCTCTCACTAACCCTCTTTCGCTTTTCAGCTTCCGAGCATTGCCATTCTAGCACTTGGGGGGCAACATAGTCTATCCAGGTCTCCCAGTCATCCTCCCTTGGGGGTGGGAGGTGCCAGAGAAGATCCTCAACCTCGGTAAGAGTCGTGACTAATGGCAGGTGCAGAAATAGGAGTCTGCATTGGTTCAGCCACCATTACGGGTACTGGAGCGGGAGAGGGTGTTGGGGGAGGAACACCCCCGGGTGGCAAGAATAGTTTCTTCAAGTCCTCCACAGTTTTCCCTTCCCCCAGCAACCATTTAGCAAATTTCTCCTCAAAAGTTTCAGACAGTGGTGGGGGCTCATTCCCCCGGTCTTTACTGTACTTAGTTATCACTCTCCAGGCAGTGAGGGCTCCCTCTGGGGTAATGGTCTGTGGCACTTTGAAGCTATCTATGGGATCCTTAAACTCTACTAGGGCCAGGAAAGTGTGGGTGAGCAGATTAGCATGCCGACCCACCACCACAGGGTTTTGTAAACCTTCCACCTTGGAAAGTACTCCCTGTACAGTGTCCGTATTGATACCCAGGGGGATGTCCAGGATAAGCATAGCATTTTGGGGGTCAATCTCCTCCCCAGTACACCACTCCACCAGCCGGTGCACAGCCACTTCTGTCGGGGTACCCATTTTTTTCTTAACAGTGGTTCGTAAATATGGCCACTAGAGGACATACAATCCCAGCGGTGAGCCTCCAAGATGTAACCCCTAGATGGCGCTATCCCAGGGGCTACTACCCCTGCCTGATTTGCCACTAACAGGTTGAGGGGCCTGGATCTAATGGCAGGTGCCTCCACCCAGAGGTCAGGGTTTGCAATAGTTAAACTTACTTGGTCATAGCCCTCTGGGACACTGCAACCCCTTTCTTCCCACTAGTGGCCCACACAATATATCAGAATTACCTTACAGTATACACTTACCCCCAGGGCTGGTTCAGGCACTAGGACCTCCTGTAAAATAAGATACAGTGCAACAATCACAGTACAGTACTTTAACATAGACAAATACCTCAGGCAGTATAACTTTGCTGAAACAAGCAGCTCTGATTTATTTAGGGAATATAACAAGGACAGGGGGAAATCAGGTTAATTAGCTTATCACTTTACTCATCTACCTATGGCTCTGTGCACAGGCCTATCCCTACCAGTTACTGTCCCTGGGTACCCAAGCCCTAGTGGCTAGTCCAAACCGTGGCAGCTGGTAGGGGCCCTTTCCCACAGAGAAAAGAAAAATTAGTTTAAACAGTCAGCAGTACAGTGATTCCATTTGGATTCAATGTGGCAATTCAACAGGGAGTGACCCTGAATTAGTTTTCACGACCTCCAAACAAGATAGGGTCCTTCAATGTCAGCAGGGCTACTCTTGAGCTCCACGAGACTCCTCACACATTTATATGGCAAACTGCAACAGGCAAAAGTCCTTTAATGGCAGCAGGATTCACTTGAGCTAACCAAACCTCCTCACACATTTATATGGTGAACAGTAACAGGCAAAAGTCCTTTAATGGCAGCAGGATTCACTTGAGGTACAAGCCTCTTCACACATTTATATGGTAAAACAGAAAGTACTATACCAGGCAGGCTGCTTCTCTATCCGATCGCAACTACTGCACAATACCGGGAGAACACACAGCAGATTCAGTTCCTGACAGACCGAGTGCAATTCAGCAATTTCTCCAGTCTTCTACAGGGTGAGCCTGGTTTCTACTCTTCAGATATCCTTGATCTCTTCACAGGACGGATTCAGTCCTAACAAGCAGTTACACAAGCTGCAGACCGGAACTCTGGGCCTTACACACGCTTTCCCGACTAAAACTGCACACTGAAAAAGCACAGGGCTCCTTCCTTCTTCACTGCCAGAGCTCAACTGAAACTCCAACAGACAAAACGGGCACTTCCTTTGAGTTCCTCCCAGTTCTTGACTGGATTGGCTGTCACTCACATTAGACTGCTCCTGTTGGTCCAAAAAGGCCAAGTCTAAACTACATCTCCCAGAGTCACTGCCCATACAATCCTCTTGTGGCTGGCTCAGATTATGAGTCCAAGTTCTGATTCGTCCTAGGCACCTTTTAGAGCTAGCTCACCCCACACTGATTGGTCCAGTTCAGCAGTTCAAAACCAGAATGGGGAACTAGGCAGACACAGTTCTGACTGCAAAGAAGGCAGGTTAGACAAACTGTAATTTCATTATTACTCTAAATGGTTTCTGGCAAACAGTTACATCTTTCAGATAGGTTCCTTTGCACTCCTAGTGACTGCAAAAATGGAGTGAATTGGCAGCAGCTCGAGTGGTACTCAGTCAAAGAAACACACAGTCCCCCATACAAACTAATTATGTCTGCAAGCAGACAGCTCTTAAAGAGACAGTACCAGAGGTTCTAAAAACACTCACTGATAAATGGCTTAAACGCCAAACACCATTCAGGCTTGGAGCATTCAAGCAAGCTCCTGGAAGTCTTTTGGGAACCCCCATTTGCAGGGGGGTTACACATAGTTCCATCTTAACCAGGTGATGAATCTTCCACTGTATTTTACCCAGCTCATCTTCAGAGGCAGACCACATGCTCCATACCTTGGACCTGCAGAGGGTGCTTGCTTATTATATGGAGCGCATGGCTGGAATTTGGGGTAAGGCTCGCCTGCTGTTTGTTACACTGAAATCATGCCTGGCAGACTGGCAGCAAAGTGGTCGATTGGCAGGTGGATAACATCCTGCATTGACCTCTGCTATAGGTTGGCTGGTAGGGAGGCTCCCATAGGGCTTAGGGCTCATTCCACCAGACGTATCACTGCCTTGATGCCTGCTTCCAGGGACATCCCTATCCAGGAGATGTGCAGGGCTGCCACCTATAAGTCAGTCTACACCTTCATTTTCCATTACATCGTTGACCTTAAGTCTCATCAGGATGCTGCTTTTGTGACCTTGGTTCTCCAATCTGTGTTCGGCAGGTAGGGGTATGCGCCTTGCCCTCTTCTTCCAGAGAACTACTGGAAGTCTTTCAGTGTGTGGATCAGTGGTTTAACTGGAAAAGTTTAGGTGGAGAAACTCTTCTTTCCAGGTGGTGGAACTGTCATTTCTAGGTGGTGTAACTTTCCTATAGTAGTCAATGGAGAAAGATGACAGAGGTGGTGGAACTCTCATACAGTTTTTTAAGAGGTGGAGGAACTGAGTTTCTGTGGGTTTCTGTCCAATTTAACCTCTGGTTTGATTAGTGAACTATATCCACGCCCCTAGAAAAATAGGTTACTCAGCTATAACCATGGTTCTTCCAGGAGTAGTATATAGTTCACTTCCACACCACCCACCTGGCCTTCCTTGGCAAGTGGCACACAATCCCTGCTTCCAGTGTGCAAGATCTGTCATCACAGGGTGGATCAGGAGGATATACTGCCTGGGTGGTGGGAGGAGCTTAGCTTGAAGATATATTGACGAATCAGCACTTTCGACCAATACCTCTGCTTCCGGTAGTCTCAAAAATCTTGGAGGGTCTTGTCCACAGCCAGTTATATGACCATCTAGAAAAGTATTCTTTGTTGACCCAATATCAGTCGGGTTTTAGAAAGAATCATTCCACGGGCACTGTGCTCGCCAACCTGGTAGATCTAATAAGCACATCATTGTAAGATGGTGTTTTGGTGGGCGCGGTGTTCGTGAATTTATCAAAGGCATTTGATATGGTGGGTTATCAGATACTATTGAATAGACTGCTGGAGGTAGGGGTATCTGTCAGGGTTTGGAGGTGGTTCAGGTCTTACCTGGAGGAAAGAAAACAGCAAGTACAGGTGGGAAATGAACTTTCAGACCAAGAAAGGATATATGGGGGCATTCCCCAACATTCAATATTGGGGCCATTGTTGTTCCTGATATTGATAAGTTGGGGTTACTTGGGGTGCCTTCGAGTTCCCCGTGGTAACCACCCTGGTCAGGCTCATGTACATGGTTTTCACCAAGACCGGCGGAACCTGACATTTTCTCTGTGCATGCCACTGACTGGGAGTGATGTCTTTGCAATTCATCCACCAATCTGGCCAGGTTGTGATAAAGTTTGCTTGGGGTGGAGACACAGAGAGCGGGCAGTGTATTCTCTGAGTTTTGACATAGGGCACCTGCCACTATTATTTCATGTGACACCTGACTGACCAGGACTATTTGGTTTCAGTCTACAAAGGCTGTATGTTCGTTAAAATCTAAATTACCTTTGTGGTTGTGGTTATGTGCTAGGGGACAGTGGTATTTCCCTAATTCCTCGAATATTTTCACATGAACCTTAAACCCATCTATTGCCTGATGTCTAGGACAGTCAAATATCTTGCACCACTTTTATTTTTTTAGGGTCTAGAAAACACCACCCCAAGTATTTATGTAAGGGCCCAGTGCATGAGAGGTCTGCACAATTTAACATGTGGATGTGACCCTTAACTGTCACTTTAAGAGTACCAGCATGGCCCTGGAAGCAAAAATCTGAGCCTGTTTTACTTCTGAGATTATCTTGTTCTAAACTCATTGCTCTAAATTTAATAATATTGTGTTGAGAAAGAAAACTAGTACCAGGATTCATAGTTAAAGGTATTTCCTTTTGATTTTGTTGGCTTTCAGATGTTTACAAATTAGTCCTGATGACAAAATGAATAAGTAATCATAAGTTCAAAGTTTTTGTCATACTGTTGAACTGTTCTACCAACATAACATTTGTAAGGCAGATTTTGGCATTACATAGTTAGTCAAGCACAATTTTCTAAATTAAAAGAAATTCTTAGAACACAATTATAATTTTTCTGAACAGCAGTGCAAAGCAAAATAATCACTTTCTCGTCACAGGTAAAAGTACGCCACATTTAAAAGAAATAAAAACTTTAGCCAGAGTGCCAGTTTCCTAGGTCCTATGCCTAAGGTGCAGTAACAACTCACCAGACCTTGTGAAACCTGATGTCCTCTGAGATCCTAGGAGCTAAAGTGACCACCTGCAGCTGTCCCTCTGAGACTCCTTACCTTGTCTGGGGAGATTGAGGATTTATATACTGTTTGCCAAAGTGCAATGTAGGCTTTTAAAGTTATAAGTGCATTTTCTGATTAATCAGATATGGGTCATTGATTGGATGCTGAATGTAGTCAACAACCCCATGCGCCTGATCAATATAGGGTGTTGTTTGAGCTGTGTCATTTAACTTGACGTCACAGTATTTCGGATAAGAGACTGTTAGGGAAGAGAAAAGGCTCCTAAATACTAAAATGTACCATTTGACTTAAAAGTAACCTAAATGGTCTAAAACTGCACATTTACTGGGAAAGCAAATTCCCTGATCATTCTTTTGTGGTCAGTTTATCTACCAGATATCATGGTACCTTTGTCTCAGGCAAGGCAAGGTTGACTGCTCGGTGCACTCATGTGGTTAGTCAAACCACAAGTGTGATGAGGTTGACTGATTATTGACCTTGTATGGCCTAAACTGATTGGTTAATAATATAGTAGCTATGGCTGCTGGTGAAAAGTCCCTCACAGGTGTTTGAGGTGTGAGGAGGTCACGCTCCAGGACTCATGAAGACACAGGTTGTCTGGAAGTGTAGTCATTTGCTCTCAATAATACTTAAAGTTATCAAAAATAAAAGCTGAATACATAGGTTTCAGAACTTTGCAAAAATACAGTCTGTTGTGATACAAGTCATTTATCAGCTAAATAAAGATATCAAAATCCATTAGTCATTATCTCATTACGAAATGTTAGTCAATCAATTAGTACAGTGTCAAGCATACAAGAGTTTACTGCTTATTACTGATCTAAAAATTAGAGAGCAAAAACCTAAACCTTACTGGTTTATTCCTGGTATTCAGCCTGAATACATACATTTATCATGTCTTCATCCTTTGGTTCTAGTCCCTCAGTTACTGGGGGCATGAAAGGCCCACGGGGCAGGTAGCCTCGGGTGGCTTTCCATCCATGGGTCATGATAATTTGTTGGCATAGGAAATTTAGTGGCCTGAATGTGCCAGGCCAACTTCCCCAAGGAGCATGAAATAATGGAGGAGGCAATGGTGGTAAACTTAGGAGGTGTGGCCTCATTGTGGCTGGCAATAAAGCAAGAGGTGCAGGCAATAAAGCTGGCCTAGTACAGTCCAGTGGTGGAGTAGGCTTGTCTGGTGGGGCAACCTCCTTGGGTAAGACAGGTGGGTCTAGGGATTGAAAGGACAGGTCCTGAGAAGGGCCGGTCCCATCTGATAGTAAAGGCAGACCTGGTGGGGTCTGCGAAGAAGGGCTGCATGCAGAGCAGTTTCCACTCCCTTTACAGAAGTGTTTTGGAGAATAGAATGAGGGATTTACTGGCTCATGTAATACACAAATGGTTGATATATCGATAAATAGACAGTCTTTAGGATCACACTCAAGTGCCAAGCAATTTTGTAAATCACTGTGTCTGACGAGCCTGTGATTTTGTAAAGACCGGACTAGTTGTTTTGAACTGCTGCTTAAAAATATCCAATCACACAGGATGCACTGGGCTCCACCTGAACGGTGGGGTTGGATGAATAATGTTGTGGCTGAGATTAGGTCTTGTCCTTTCTTGGTAAATGAGGCTTCCATCTTGTGGTGTTTCAGGCAGGCTTGGGCAGTTTTAAAGTAACAAGGTTTGTGACCGTAACCAGCCATCTGAAAATTAAAAAAGGCCTGTGAAAGTAAAGAGCTTTGGCTTATTGTCTGCAACAGCATAGTAACAAGATGACAGCAGTAATTCCCAAAATTACTAATATGATGTGTAGTGGTTCAGTCTGCCAACCCAATAGTGATTTGATCCAATTTACTGGATTTAGCTAATCCCATACTCCCGGTTCAGTCGTGCCCCCGAATATAGATTGAAGGGCATGAATGAACTTGTGCTTCCAGTTGGTAAATTTTGCTTCTGATTGTTCCAATTGAAGTTTTACCACTTGTTCTTGCAAGGTTTTTATGTCTTTTTGTGCAGTGTGTATTGTGTGTTCAAGGTTATAAAGTTTATCCCTAAATGCTGCATGTCTATTTATGTAGCGTGAACCTAAGGAATTGCATAGTACTAAGGACTGTGTTTAGTCTGGACAGTGCATTTTGAATTAGTCTTTGCTGTGAGCTTGTATAATTATGGGCTTGTAGTAACAGGGAAACTGATAATTGCTCATGATACAAAAGTCTGTAATATCTTTCCAGATATAGCCTGAGATGAAAATGGGGGGGTCTAATTTGCCGATGGTCCTACTATCTAGTAGGGTATTATTTGGTAACATGTTATTTATGTTGTTGAAGCCCTGGAATGGCCAGCACCACTGTAGGATTGAGGTGTTTGTAGGCTGAGGAACACAAATGATAGGCTGTGTGAGCAAAAACAGGTTAGATTGCACTGGTATTGGTGGGACAACATGTAATGCCCCTGTATATGAGTGAATGGTGTGGGTAAGTTTGGTCACTTGAAGTCGATATGTCACCGGATTAAAACAGAATTTTGTCTTACAAGTTTGTTCACCATTTGGGCAGTCTCCTCTCAGAAGTGGATACAGGTGCATGTTTGCTGCTTCGTTTAAGTCTTCTGCCAAATTTAGTTGGTTTATGAATTCCATATGTTGATTGCTGAGATTTATTATCAAGTCTCGCATGTTTTCTCTCAGGTGTTGTAGTGCCTGTTGATATTCCTAGTTGGCATCCACAATGTGGTGGTAGGCATATGCCAATGAACGCTTTTGGTGTCTCTGCCTCGGTGCTTACATCTTTGCACATTCAAGGATTCTGTAACCTGATACATATTCATAGATGTTAGCTTGGCAGGTGTCTGTGTAGTTGGAATATTTGCAGGAGAAGAAATTTGCAGTGAGTCCCAAGGGTTTTTGTTGTGGGGGCATATTTGATTCTCCCACATCTTGGATGTCTTTAATTCATTGTACCACTGTCTCACTGATACTGTTAAATTTGTCATAGGTGGCGGGCAGCCTAGGGTGCAATTCCAGGGTGTGCATGCTGCCTTATTAGGAGGTGGCTGATAACAAGAGCCAGTTTCTTTACCCGGCACATATATGAGTTGGGGAAGTGACTCATATATTTCAGATGACATAAATGTCCGTGCTCCAGTGTAGTCCCTTACGCAGTGGACAGTATAATCAAATCTTTTTGGTTGTACACTGACATTTTTATAGTGGGTAATATTGTCTCCGTCGAGTTGGCTTCCGGTCACATTGGCACAGTAGAAGTACTTGAGGGACCTGTGCGTTGTTGTTGCTGCATCCTTCAAGGTGAAATTAAGGCATGGCATCTCAGCTCGATTGGTGGTGTACCAGCTTTCTGAAATGGACTGGCAGTGATGCATGAGTCTATAGTAATGTCCATTCTTTTTAACAGTGTGTTCAATGTGGTAGAATTTGGGCAGTCCTGGTATTGCAGCGGGTCTTCTGGTTTGCTTTCCTGGGGCCAAGCAATGTATTGCATTCTGGAGAAGTCTTTAAACCACTTGGATGTCATGTTTTTATCATGGAAGTTACACCAGTAAAGGGTGAGGTTTACTGATATGGTAGGCTGATCTTCAGTCTGCTTGGAACATGAATTGCAATGTACTTTTACTCTTTTTAAGAATGCTTACAGCCTCTTTAGTAAAGACACATGGTATTGTGGTGGCAGATAGTCCATATAAGTTGTAATGTCCATACTGAGGTTGTACTGGTACAGGTGAGGCTCAGCTGCCACATGCACACATTCAGGGTATTGTTTCTTCTTAGCAATATCTGGACATGGCTTGCTGGTCGAGTCTGTAGGAATATGATTGGTGCATTTCTCTGAGGCACAGAGGTTGTGTTGGTGTCACTATTGTTAAGTGAGTGTATCGAATAACCTGAACTAACCTGCCTGGCAACCAGAGGTTGGGCTGCATCATGGGTAGATGCATTGGTCGATGTATTGCCCTGATTAGGGGCAGTCTTGGGTCAGCAAGACATTGAATTTAACATCATGAGGCAAGTAGGAAGCATAACCCGGAAATACCACTATGACAAGAAAAAGTGATGCAGAGAGGCTTTTTTGCAATATTTTACATGTTGAGTGTATCTCCTTCTTTATGGATTTGTTCTTATGAGATGCCACATGAGCCTGGACGGGATCAGTCGGCATGGTGTAAAACACATTAGTCTTTTTTAAAAATGACTTGGATTCACCGCACAACACCATATTATACTACAAACTATAAGAATGTCAAAAATGCAGAACTTTAAGTGAAACAGGATTGTAACAAATGCAATATATGTAAGTATATAAAAAGCAATGTGATAAACAAATCTTGACAGAGCCCCTGGAGGTTTCTCTCAAGAATTTGTCTTTTGCAGTAATTTAACCTGGGTGTTGATTTCCACTTAGGGACCTTTCCTGTTCTGTGACAAGTTTTAGACCTTTTCAGCATTTTCTTTAGCAGGTTACCAAAAACAAAACCAAAACAAAGGCTAAATGGAATAAGAACAACAATACAAGCAGTAGCATATGAAATGCTTATTTTAAAATCGGCACTCTTTTTCTCCTTTTTTTTTTTTGAGTTATAGGGCCCTCAGTCTCTTGAGCCTCTGGTTCGTTGGACCTAGCCGCAACTCGGAGGGTATACGGTTATCAAAGAAAGAGTTTGGGATACTTCACCATCAGTCCCACTAAATGACTTCTGGTTCTTTCAACTCGGGCTTGCATCAGATTGTCCTGGCCAATTTCTTGTAAATGCCTAGCGTTGGTAAAGTGTGGCAGTGGGGTGTTTAAGGCCTGTTGGTGTCCTAGTCCTCTGACCAGGCTGGGAGTTTGCTGGGCGTCCCTGCATTCGGATGGAACGGTTATTAGCTGACATCTGAAATAGAGCATTTTTTTAATTGTGAAACAATGTACCCACTTAGGTTTGGTTTTCACTTGCAAGAGGACTGCGTTGTTAGACACTTGTTCTATTTTCATAGGTTTTGTAAATTTGGGCCCCATGGTTACTCATTTTTTCCAGCATACCCAGTCTCCAATATTATATGGGTTTACTGGTGGTTGTACCTTTTGTCTCAATTTAACTGGGTCCTGCCTTGTGTCAGAGTCCAGAACAGTTTGCGTTTGCATTTAGGCTCCTGTGAGAAGTTGATAAGGTGACAACCCATGTCATGAAAGGGGCCTGTTTTTGAGGTGCATAAGTGCCATGGGCAAACTTCTGGTCCAATATTTGTTTTGTCCCATTTTCAAGGCTTGCTTTAACTGTTTATTAACATTTTCTACAAGACCTTGCGACTGTGGGTAGTATGGAGTACCATAATGCCAATTGATGCCATATTTTTCAAATATGTACTCAGAAACTTGTACATTTTTAAAATGTGAGCCCTGATCTGAATACATACGAGTGGGAATTTCCCACTGAGGGAAGATTTCCCTAGTTAGGGTATTCACCACAAATTTGGCAGTTGCTGCCTGTACTGGAAAAGCTTCAACATATTGTGTGAAATGAGCAATGATGACCAAAAGATACTGTTTACTTTCACTGGGAGGGAGCAGCCCCACAAAGTCAATGTACGCTCTCTCCCAGGGCTTTTGAGCGCTTACTTGCAGATTGGGAGTGGGAATTGGTTGGGCCTGCTTATATTGCTGGCAGATCATACAGTTGTTGACATATATAGTTATATCTGTCATTATAGAAAGCCAGTTGAACTTTTGTCTTAAAGGAGAACTATAGCAATCAGTGAGCTCCTTACCCCATAAAGCTTACCCTCCGGTTTAGCTTTAGCCCACAAAAGTGGCATTTTACTTGCGCCGCAAGGGAGTTTAGTTTATTTTGTAAATGTCCGTGAACTGGAAGTATGGCGGGCGCTGGGGGCTCCATTAAGTGTACTAGTGCGGCGTTGCTCCTTTCGCTTCAATACAAGTGAGCGGAGCAGCTCCGCACTATTACACTTAATGGAGCCCCCAGCATACGCCCATACTTCCGGTTCACGGACTTTTACAAAATAAAATAAACTCCCTTGCGGCACAGCAAAAATGCCACTTTTGTGGGCTAAAGCTAAACCGGAGAGTAAGCTTTACTGCGTAAAGAGCTAACCGATTGCTACAGTTCTCCTTTAAGATAGCGTAAGTTGCTTTAATGCCCTGGAGTACGTGTCCCGTGCCTGTATGGGCTAAATAAATTAACTCCTGCCTGCAGGATTGTCATTTACTAAGTAAGTACTTCTAGTTATCCTTTCAATTAGACCTTCCGACTCCCATTTCTGCAATTTTTGGAAAATCCTGCTCTCCAGGGGGTGGCCAACCCTCTGTTCAGCAGGGTGGACCTCCATCATGGTTTGACTGGTGGTGAGCGGTAGCAGCATGGTACAGCCTAATTTCGCTAAACCATCTGCCCCGGTGTTACCCTGGCAGTGTCTGGAAAAAACCCTGTCTCCCGCATGCCCCCGTGCATGGGATACCTGGGGTCCAGCAGGGTTTGAGAGGTCACTTGCTTGCATAATCTCGTCCCAGTCTGATTGATACACATTGGGCTGTTTTGGACCCAGATTGTAGTTGTGTACTATGTAACTGCTGTCAGTAAAAATAAAATTTGGTTTGTGCTTTAATGCCAAAACCTCAGCGTGTTGTACCGATTTTGCCCTGGCTGGTAAAGCTTCTCGTCTATCAATACAGCATTCTCCTTGTTCTGTCTTATGGCGTAACACTATGCCTATTCCTGCTCTTTTCTTACCATTTATATGCTGAACACTTCCACCTGAATGTAACCCCCAGGTGGCTCTATCCCAAGGGCTACTACCCCTGCCTGTTTGGCTACTGACAGGTTGAAGGGCCTAGGTTTTATGACGGGTGCCTCCACCCAGAGGTCAGGGTTAGTAGTGGTTAAACTAGCTTGGGTACCGCCCTCTAGGACACTGTGACCCCACTTAATTCCCCTTAGTGGCCCACACAATACACGGGAGTTACCTTCCCAGTACCCCACATATGCACACTTTTTACACAGAGATACCACTTACCCTCGAGACTGATTCTGCAGCCCATCTCGGAGGACCTCCTATAAAACAAGGTTAAACAACATACACAGCAATTTGCAATACTGTTCTAGATGCATTAAAACCACAGCCAGTATATAGTATAACAACAACAAATCTGGTTTATTCAGGGGACAGTAACATGGGAGAGGGGTAATCAGGTTGATTAGTTTAGATAAGTTCGAATCACAGTACTGTACACATATATTTAGGGTCCAAAAGTCACTTTCTGGGTATCCAGGATGGGGGGGGGGGCTAGCCAGGTCCATTGCCCGGGGTTGGCCGGCTGGTGCAGCTGGATGGGGCCCTGTATGAAGAAAATATATGCACAGACAAATTGTAATCCGGAGCCAGATGGCTCAGTCCAGAAACAGAAGCACACAAAACAATCAGTTGACACACTTTAATTAAATGAAGGTGAGGGGAGATACCCCTATTTGTACTCACAATCCCCAAACCGAGAGCTGAACTGAGGAGGTGGCTCTGGATGGCCAGGATGAGCAGGGCATGGAGATGAGACTCCTGTGGCACGGCCTGACTGATTTAGATAGCAGACGGATTTAGTCCGAGTAGCTTTGAGTCCAGCTTCCAGCTTCAGCTCACAACTCACAGAACAAGGGGAAAAGGAATCGCGATCCCTACAAACACTAGGCACATTTATATGTAAAGGAAATTACTATACTAGGCAGCTGCTTCTCGATTCGATCTCAAATACTGCAAAACCCGAGAACACATGCAGCAACAGAGTCCCTGACAGGCCGATCGCACTTCTGCAAATCTTCGGTCTTCCACGGTCAAGCCTGGTTTTGCACACTTCCTCCTTCTCTTTCCACACCTTGGATTCAGTCCGATTGAGCGATCGCTAATGGCTACAGGCCGACTTCAGGACCTAACACGCACTTCCCGCGCGAACTGCATGCCGCAGCAGAACAGAGCTCCTACTCTCTTCACAGTCAACTCGCATCTGCCCTCCAGGAACAGTTCAGGGCATTTCCCTTAGGCTCCACACAGGTTCGGTTGGTGGATTCAACTGTCAATCACTGCAAGGCTCCCTCTGTTGGTGCAAAAAGGCGCCAAGGTCCAGACTACAGCTCCCAGAAGCACCTGCCATACATTCCCCCTTTAAGCAGGCACCAGGTGAGAGTCCAAGTTCTGGTTGGCTCAGGCAGTCTCCATTTTAGGGCTCCCCTAACCCAGTTGGCCCAGATTAGCAGTTCAGGTCCAAAATGGAGGAGCAACACACACAGAGTCCCAGCTGCAATAAAGGCAGGTTAGACAAACTGCAATTTTACAAATGCTCTAAATGATTTCAGGAAAACAGTTACATCCTTCAGATGGGCTCCCTCTACGCTCTTAGCGACTGCAGAAATGGAGCGATCAGACGGCAGCTCAGGGCGGGATTCGAGCATTAACTACACAGTCTCCCAATTCAAACTAATTTAGCCTGTGAGCAGGTAGCTCTTAAAGAGACAGAACCAGAGGCTCTAAAAACACTCACAGATAAACGGCTTAAACGCCGAACGCCATTCAGGCGGGGAGCACTTAGCCAGCTCCTAGGAGACTTTTGGGAACCCCCATTTGCAGAGGGGTTACATGAATACGCTATGGTGCTACTGTTTGGTATATCTGCCATGGGGATGTATTTTAAATTTGGGGGGGAGGGCTGCCTTTATTATTTGTATGGTAAGTATAATGTTCTTTGTCTATGACAAAAGTTATTTTTTCCACATTTAATAGTGCACTTAGGTGTAAAGTTTGAGCCTTGTTTGGGGCTAAGTCTGGGTCTTTAATTAGGGCCAAGGTGCCTGGGTCTTTAATATGGGCTGATATTTTTGGCTCTTGCCATAAATGTTTTTCTCGTTTTAGGATTTGATAGAGGGCTAACAACGGTTTGATGGGTTCTGAAAAGGTTTTTTCTGCATTTGAGAACGACCCTGTGTGATAAGAGACTACACTGTTTTGTTGTTGTAAGGCTGCAGAATAATTGCTGTGATCTTTGTAAATATGAATGTCAACTGGTAGTGAGAGGTTTATTGGTGTTAATTTGTGATGCTGCAGCACCCCCTGCTGAAACTGCTGTAGAAGTTCCTCTTTTTCTTTGTCCCACTTGAAGTGTGTTAACGATTATTATAAAGATTTTGTAATAGCAGCATAGTTTGGCACATGAGTCCTAGCAAAATTTCATAGCCCTAAAATGCGTTGCAATTGTTTTTTAGTCTGAGGCACTTTGATATTTTTAACTTTTTTGAGATAGTCATCTGTAAGAAGTATCCTTTGGTCTGTAGAGTTGCCTAGATAATTTACTTTATGTAGACCTATTTGGCTTTTTTTCCAGTTGATTTTATAACCTTTTTTATACAGTCTTTGGGCTATCTGTTGCAGGGAATTAAACTGGTCATCTGGGGAGTCATGGCTGAAATAAATGTCATCTGTGTAAACCCTTATATTGGGAATGTCCTCCAAGTCACTGGTTATGACTGACTGGAAGATATTTGGACTATTTTTATAACCTTGAGGCAGGCGGGTAATGCAGTATTGTTTATAGTTTACTGTGAATGCAGTCTTAAATTGATCTTTGGGGTGCAAAGGGATGGAAAAAAAAACGTTTGACACGTCAAGGACAGTTTTGTAAGTTATTACTGGGAGTGATTCCCATTGCTGTAACATGTCAATATTTTGACAGGCATTGTCTCTCGAGTATTTATTTAATTGTCTGTAGTCTACCACCAGGCGGATAGATCCGTCTTTTTTAGGTACTGGTAAAACAGGTGAATTGGTAGAGGAAGTGCACGGTCTAATAATGCCATCTTTTAGAAGAGCATTAATTGTTTTTAGTAGCTCACTTTTATATTGTGCTTTAATGGGATATTGTTTTTGTCTGGGGTGTGTGTCACCATGTATTCTTATTGGGAGCATGTCTATGAGTCCTGCATATTCTGATCTAGTGGTTTCTTGAATTAGTTGTTGGATTTTAGCTTATAATCGCATGGCAAGTTTGTTTGAAGTGGGGGACGATCAGTGACAGCATTTCGGAAGGCAAGGTGTCTGGCATCCCGTGCCCCTAAGACACCTTGCGCAGGTATATCTGCTGTTATTGATTTTGTGGGATCATTATTTATTTTGACTGGGACCTCTGGTCCTTTGACTGCTGGCTGACCCATAATAGTACAGAGTGTTTTTTGTTTATAGGCTGAAAAATCGAATGGATAGTTTCAAAGGGGCAACATTGTATGTGTGGAGCCTGAATCAATAAGCAGTTTCCTCAACCTCTGCCTCTGTTGTCCCAGAAGGGGTGACCCCTACTTCTATTAATACCATCACGAGGACGTAAGTCATAGCCATATTGGTGTGGATTTTGTGGGTTGGGGTTTGCTTGGTTTGCTGGCCCTCCCTGTGGGGAGTGCTATGATGGTGCCCGTTATGGGGTGCTTTTCCGAAAGGACTGTTGTGTCTGGGGTGAATTTTGTTCCCTGATTTGTTTTTCTTTATGAAAAGGTTGCTTATCTGGTTGATTTAATTTTTGGTTTTGATGCAGTAACTTTAATTTTTTGTTGCTTCATCCCAGGGTAGGTCCTGTATGCTATGAAGGTCAAATTGAGTCTGGAGTGAAGAATTTACGTATAACCTAAGGGTATCTACATCTATGTCCGAGACCTCACATTGTAAGTGGTATAGCCAATCATGGAAGTCCTTACTATGTGTTAGTGCCATTCTGGTGGCGCACTGTGTTACACCTTCGTTTTGTCAATCAGAAGTATGATGGAGGCAATAGATGATAGACTTGCCTGCGTCATAGTGGTCTTTAAAGAATTTATATTTAACTGCATCTAGTGTATGTTTTAATGCTTCAAGGAAAACATGTTCTCCTTATTTTTGGGAAAAATCTGTGAGTTGGGATGCGTGTTTATGAATGTTGTTTAGGGTAATCCCTTCGTGGAGGTGTACTTGGTCCTTTAGTAACTTGACTAATTATATTTTTTTCTAGTGTATTTGAAGGGACCAGAGGCACTAGGGGAGATGATCCCTGAGTTTGTTGGAGGGGTGGGGGCCCCTGAGATGACTGAAGAGGGGGCTGTCCCTGAAGGGGTTGACTGGGTAATGGTGCTTGGGGAGCATGAATAGGAATTTGCATTTGTGGGGATGGAGTGGGTATTTGTCCTTGTGGGGTGTTTGTGGGAAAGTGTCCCTGAGGAAGTTGAGTAGGAAATTGTCCCTGTTGAGGCTGCATGGGCTGCTGTAACAGAGATTGTATGGTTATTGGAATTGGCATGGCCGGCTGTTGAACAGGCATTTGAAGTGGGGCTTGCTGGACGGGCTCTGCAATCACCAGTGGTGGTATTGGATTTGGTGAGGAAACAGCCATGGGGTTGTGAATATTGACTGGAGTTTGAGTGGCTATTGGGTATTGGGGTGAATTTTGTGGTGCCGGAATGACAGAATTAACCTGTTGGGGAGATTGGGGGTGTTGAAGAGAAAACTGGCTGTGGGAAAGGGGGCGATGACTGGATTGGTGTTGGGGCTTGGTTGTTTGATGGCAGTGTTGCACTGCCCTGATATTGTAAGGTTAAATTTTGCATTCTCTCTCCTAAGCTGGTCTCCGGGCTTCCTTACTCCTGGGCTGTACTTCCTGATGTTGATCCACAGGCAGGAATCAGACCTCTGCAGCAGGGGACATCCAGCCCTCCACTTCTTGTTCTCCTCAGTTTACTTCCTGCCTGCCATGAGGCAGGTTCTCTGCAGGGGCTCTGCCACTTTTGTGGCAGAGCTGAAGACACCAAACTGTAAGTGCAGTTTATTTTTTGATTAAAAAGAGGATTGGCAAGGGGCTACTGCAACAGCGTTGACTCACAGATTTTGGAAGGTCCCCAGTCTCAGCCATGCATGCTGTACAGACTGGACCCATTCTCTCCTCTCTTTCCCGCACTTGGAGGCATGCACCCCCCCCCCCATAGTCATTACTTGGGAGGAACAGGATTCACTTGTAAGGATCACTACTTCTCTTTGGGATCTAAAGGTCAGCCCAGCCCCATCCCTGCATGCTGGACAGTCTGGCTCCTTCGGAGCAGGATTCACTTGGCAGGATTTCTACTTTTCCCTCTCACAGCCCCAACCCGGCACGATGGACAGCCTGGCTCCTTTTCTGCTCCAGATTCCCACCGCCAGCACTCGCGTCTGGCAGGTCGCAGGCATCAGGACTCCTCACACTACAACTTCATTTTCGGCTCAGGAGAGCCACACTTTATTTTACCCGTGGCGGCCCGAGAGCCACGTTCTAGTTTCCTCGCAGGTGGCCCTGCTGCTTAGGCTGCCAACGCAGCGTTTCTGGCAGGCTCTTCGCCGTGCGGGGGAAGCCGCTAGGAGTGATCATGCCCCACATTCAATCGAGGAAGCGGTTTCTAGCCTCGCGGCAGCAGGACCATCATTTCAGCTCGGGATGAGCTATGCTGCAGCCCCTAAACACGAGCAGGAGTTTCATTTTATTTCAGGAGGAGCCTCCATCAGCCCCACGGAATCTGTTTTGAAGCGATCACGCTTCTCCGAAGTAGGGCTTCATTTTGGCTCTGGGAGAGCCGTGTTACTGCTCCTCTTCGACGGCACTACTAGAGCGGGAGCGCTCCCCTGTAGCAGGGGCTTTATTAGTGGGAGCGCTCCACCATGCAGGGGCTTAATCAGCAGAAACTCTACTTGGAGCAGTGTGCTCCAAGAGGGCACTCTCTATGCTCAGGAGGAGCCTCATCGGGGGCACTATCGGAGCGGTAGCGCTCCACAGTAGCAGGGGCTTCATGTCGGTTCAGGAACAGCCGCACTACAGTCCTTTTCTGACAGCAGGAGAGCTCAGGCAGTCCACTTTATAGCCCATTACTGAGTCCCCTACCCTTCAGACCCCTGGATGCACAAGGTGGGAAACCGACCAGAGTGATTGCACTCCCCTTACTATCCAGCACGAAAGGTCTGCAAGGGCTGTTGGGAGCAAAGCACAAATTCTTACAGGGCGGACAGTGCCACAGATGCAGTCCCCCCCCCGCCAGGTCACCTTTTCCGGCTCGCTATGCATAAGTGAGACAGCTACAAGGTCAGAGGAAGTAGGGAGACATCCACCCCGCTATCACAGGAACCAGGGCAGCGCAGACCCATCAGCCCTTCTCCTCATCCAAGGGGCAGCGTGGTTTTCCAGCAGGCTTAGCCCTTGACATAATGGGCAAGCCTAACAGGGTCTTCGCCCTCACCTCATTTTGCCCTGACCATTATGCCTCAATCTCCTTCATAGATCATAGGGTCCATGGGAAGTCTACCCCCACGCCTACCTCCAATCTTCAGACCAGAGGGACATCTCTCCTCTTGGCACCATAGGAGAGGAAGAAGGCACATTCTAGTAGCACAAATCCACCAGAGGTCAGTTAGTTTCCCCCCCCCCCAGAGGAAGGGGGCTACTGGGTGGTGTTTCTGTCTTGGACGGCTCTCCACCTGGAAACTTAACCTTGGATGACCTAGATTACTTCATTAGAAGGGTGAGTGAGGAGTCTCACTTGAGTTTTCACTTAATCCTCCAACCAGCCTTGTCGACTCCTAAACCTCCAACCAGCACTCAGTCTGGCATTGACTGCCAAGCAAAGAGAGAGAATATATATTTTTACATCTGGGGGTAGGGCTTTTTCTGAGGGATCCAGGGGTTACGAAAGTGGAGGCATCCCTCAAAGAGACGCTTTCAATCCTCCACAACCTCCCTTAAAGCAACCGCAGACAGTCGGTTCTCAACATGAGCCGCACTGCCAGGGGCCCCTGACCTGGCATTCCAGCGAATAATAAATTATGGCCTGGCAGCTACTTGCTACCATAAATGCTACCCTCTGAGATGGTCATTGGACGGTAATGGAGAGGCCTTCCCTCAAAGAGACGCTTTTAGTTCTCCACTTCTCCCTTAAAGCAGCTGCGAAGAACCTGTTCTCAACACCACTGATGTGGCATTCCAGTGTGCTGATGAGCCACATATAAACAAGCCCAGCCAACCTGTTTTTCCGCAGGAGCCGCAATACCTTGGGCCACTATCCTGGTATTCCAGTGTGCTGACGAGCCAGATGTAGATAAGCCCACCCCGCAACAGCTCAGAGCGGGACTATTCTTGGCATTTTCAGCAGATATCTCAAAGGAGGCTGCCAGTTGCGCAGCAAGGGCCATGCTTTAACTCACCTCGCCTCGACATACTTAAGGCTGCAGGCATGGCAGCCGGACAGGTCACCAAAGCACACTTGGTGAATGCCCCCGACAAGGGAGAGCTCCCGTGTGGATAATCTTTAAAGGAGGTGATAAAAGATTCCAGAGAAGAGCCGAAAACTTAACTACCACAGTTCAGGAGCATTTTTAACAACTGGTCTCTCTCTCTAGACTGGGAAGGAGAGGGGAAAAACTTTCAAGGAACAATGCGGTACTGCTTCTGTTATTGACATGGGGAACTCGTATGTCTCTTCTTCCTCCAAAGTACATTATAGAATCCGGAGGAAATCTTGGTTCTGACGTCATTCCAGACACATACAGAAAGACACAATATAATCGCCTGTACTACTGCAGTTCCTTTAAGACAGATGGACAAAGGACTGTAACCAGCCACCTTACAAATTAGAGTTTCTGCACTGGGGGCACTCTTAATGGACCTGGGGAATTGTTGGGCTCATATCCCCATGTCTGTTACTTCTTCAGGCAGCAGCATTAAAACATCTTCAAGCCACCAAAGCTATCACCTTGGAGTCTTAATATGGTTCTCAAGGCTGTGACCAAGGCCCCCTTTAGAGCCTCTCATGCCATCCATCATGCATCTCAAAATAAAGGTCGCCCTTTTTTCTTAAAGCTATTACTCCCACTAGGAGTTTCAGCAAACTAAAAGCATTGCTGGCTCAAGAGCTGTACACTCATTCATTAGGCTAGAACAGTTCCAATTTTTGTTTACCAAAGTTATGTCTCCCCTCTATTACAATCAAGGGTTCATTCTTCCTTCCTTCTGCCCACTCACTAAAAGCAACAAGGATGGAAAATGTCATACACTAGACCTGGGAAGAGGGAGAAAAATAGACAATAAGAGAAAGGAAGCTATTCACGAACTTCAACTGTGTTCATGCCAGCTAAAGGGAAAACATTTGGGGCAGCAAGGCTTCAATAGGCTCTATAGCCAATCGGATTCTATCCGTCACCTCTACGGCATATGATCAGGCCAGAGTAACTTGCCTGGCCCAGTGAGAGTCCATGGCCCCTTTCTTGGGCGTAATTCAGAGAAGCATCGACAGCACACTCACACTGAGTGGCCTTTTGATCATCCATTCACAATCTCTTAAAAAAAAAAAAAAAAAAAAATGGTTCTCACTGGAAGTGATGTCCTTGGTAGAGGCATCCTTTGGCCGTAGAGTGTTTCAAGTGGTGGTGAGCCCTTAAGGGCTCTAGACATTCTTCCCACCCGGGACATCTGGGGACGTACTGCTTTTGTATATTCCAGGAGTAAGGAAGCCCGGAGACCAGCTTAGGAGAGAGAAATCGAAATCTAAATACCTGTAAATTTTCTTTCTCCGACTGCTGGTCTCCGGGCTTCAGATTCCCCCCTAGAATGTATATACTTGGCTGGCCTCACAGCCATATATGCCTTAAAATTCTTGTTTTTTGTTCCCAAGTTCTTTTAGTATTACCACATTAGACTGCTTTAGGAAGAACTGAGGAGAACAGGAAGTGGAGGGCTGGATGTCCCCTGCTGCAGAGGTCTGATTCCTGCCTGTGGATCAGCATCAGGAGGTACAGCCCAGGAGTAAGGAAGCCCGGAGACCAGCCGTCGGAGAAAGAAAATTTACAGGTATTTAAATTTCGATTTGCCAGTCTTTGGCAGTCTTTAACCATATATTCGAGAAGGGTCGTGTATAGTGCCAGGACCCTGGGCAAGTGTACTCTGTTGCCTGAGATGAGGTCAAAACAGGCAAGCCTCCAAGACTGAGTTTAAGTATTTGTGACACCTCTGGGTCAAATTGTAATTAATGTTCTAAGCGTGTAATCAGATGTGCCTGTATTTGTGGCAAGTGGGGTATAAGGTCCAACATAATGTTTGGGGGAGGGATTGGCAAGGTAATCTTGGTGACGGGTAGATAACAGTGGTTTTGAGATGGTGGAGACAAAGCTGTATTGGAAGTTTGATTGGGTTGAGCTTGGGCCTTAGGCTGTCTTGGCTGGGGGTATTGTGAGTTGGAGTTGGAGTGGGTTTTGTTGAGGCATAGAATGGTGATTTGATGAGGCAGTGGGGAGTTGGGTTATTGAGTGTATATGTGGGGTGGGGGGAGTGTGCTTGAAATTTTGTTGCATCCGAGGTAGTGGTGCACGGGCGGATTGGGTGGCAGGAGTTGTCTGTAATCGGTGTTTGAGCTTGAGTCCGAGTCATTGTTTTCAGATTTGTTTTGTGAATAAGGTTGTGGGTTGTCAAACTCCTCAAGAGGGTCTATCTGTGGCGCTGCATCTGCAATTGGCTTGGGTCATTTTGATTCAGGTTTTGCAAAATTTTTTATTCCTGTAATTGTCTTTTTAACCCATGAGACGTGATGAGTGGTGTTTTCTGGTTTGTCCTGTTGCTGTCCTACCTGTTCAAGGTCGGACATGGATGGGGCACTTAGTATTCTGCAAAGTCCTGACTTGTGTCCGTGGCTTTGGCGCCTGACATGTGAAGTGTAATTTTCAGGGTCACTGAATATTTGTTCGGGCTCTCCCTCTGAGAAGGTTGAATTAGCATGATATTGTGGGATTTCATTGTGGAAGGGCTGACTGTCATTATATGAATTTTGTATATTTGGCTGTTGGGATTGGTCATGTGAATTAAAAGGGGTATTAAATGAATGTCTGGGGTCACCATTTGATAAGTTAGGGTTACTTGGGGTGCCTTCGGGTTCCACATGGTAACCACCATGGTCAGGCTCGTGTACATGGTTTTCACCAAGACTGGCGGAACCTGACATTTTCTCTGTGGATGCCACTGACTGGGAGTGATGTCTTTACAATTCATCTACCAGTCTGGCCAGGTTGGGATAAAGTTTGTTTGGGGTGGAGACACAGAGGATCGGGCAGTGTATTCTCTGAGTTTTGACCTAGGGCACCTGCCACTATTATTTCATCTGACACCTGACTGACCAGGACTTTTGGTTTCGTTCTACAAAGACTGTATGTTCGTTAAATTCTAAGTTACCTTTGTGGTTGTGGTTATGTGTTAGGGGACAGTGGTATTTCCCTAATTCCTCGAATATTTTCATATGAACCTTAAACCCATCTGTTGCCTGATGTCTAGGACAGTCAAATATCTTGCACTAGTGTTTTTTTTTAGGGTCTAGAAAACACCATCCCAAGTATTTATGCAAGGGCTCAATGCATGCAAGGTCTGCACAATTTAACATGTGGATGTAACCCTAACTGTCACTTTAAGAGTACCAGCGTGGCCCTGGAAGCAAAAATCTAAGCCTATTTTACTTCTGAGATTATCTTGTTCTAAACTCATTGCTCTAAGTTTAATAATATTAACATATAACATAACATATTAAAAGCCAGCAGACTAGGCCAAATGGTCTGTCTTGTCTGCTCGAAAGCCAGTAACCTAGTGGCTGCTCGCCTTACCACCCCCCTAGCCCCCAAGAGGGTCTTCTTTAGTTTGTTTCCTCTTGTACCTGTCCCGCCCCTTCTTGAAGTCCTCCATCAGCCTCCCAGGAAGCGCATTCCACAGCTCCACCAACCTCTCAGTGAAAAATGCTTCCTATGCTCCCCCCTGTAGTTCCCCCCCTCCAGCTTTCACTCATGGCCCCTGGTTGTCCCCCCCTTCTTTAGCCTAAACAGCTCATTGGTTCCACTCTTGGTTATTCCTTTTACATACTTGAAAACCTCTATCATATCTCCCCTGTCCCTCCTCTCTTCTAGTGAGTAAAGTCCAAGCTCTTCCAGTCTCTCCTAATAAGGCCTCCCCTCCATGCCCTGAATCATCCTGGTCGCTCTCCTCTGGACCCTCTTCAGCAGCACTATGTCCTTCTTCAGATGAGGTCTCCAGAACTGTATACAGTACTCGAGCTGCGGCCTATTATATTGAGAAAGAAAACTAGTACCAGGATTCATAGTTAAAGGTATTTCCTTTTGATTGTGTTGACTTTCAGATGTTTACAAATTAGTCTTGATGATAAACTGAATAAGTAATCATAAGTTCAAAGTTCTTGTCATACTGTTCAGCTGTTCTACCAACATAACATTTGTAAGGCAGCTTTTGGCATTACATAGTTAGGCAAGCATGATTTTCTAAATTAAAAGAAATTCATAGAACACAATTATAATTTTTCTGAACAGTAGTGCAAAGCAAAAAAACACTTTCTCGTCGTAGGTAAAAGTATGCAGCATTTAAAAGAAATAAAAACTTAAGCCAGAGTGCCAGTTTCTTAGGTCCTATGCCTAAGGTGCGGAAACAACTCACCAGACCTTGTGAAACCTGATGTCCTCTGAGATCCTAGGAGCTAAAGTGACCACCTGCAGCTGTCCCTCTGAGACTCCTTACCTTGCCTGGGGAGATTGAGGATTTATATACTGTTTGCCAAAGTGCAATGTAGGCTTTTAAAGTTATAAGTGCATTTTCTGATTAATCAGATATGGGCCGTTGATTGGATGCTGAATGTAGTCAACAACCCCATGCGCCTGATCAATATAGGGTGTTGTTTGAGCTGTGACATTTAACTTGACGTCACAGTATTTCGGATAAGAGACTGTTAGGAAAGAGAAAAGGCTCCTAAATGCTAAAATGTACCATTTGACTTAAAATAACCTAAATGGTCTAAAACTGCACATCTACTGGGAAAGCAAATCCCCTGATCACTCTTTTGTGGTCAATTTATCTACCAGCTATCATGGTGCCTTTGTCTCAGGCAAGGCAAGGTTGACTGCTCGGTGCACTCATGTGGTTAGTCAAACCACAAGTGTGATGGGGTTGACCAGTTATTGACCCTGTATGGCCTAAACTGATTGGTTAATAACATAGTAGCTATAACTGCTGGTGGAAAGTCCCTCACAGGTGTTTGAGGTGTGAGGAGGTCACGCTCCAGGACTCATGAAGACACAGGTTGTCTGGAAGTCTACTCATTTGCTCTCAATAATACTTAAAGTTATCAAAAATAAAAGCTGAATACATAGGTTTCAGAACTTTCTAAAAATACAATCTGTTGTGATACAAGTCATTTATCAGCTAAGTAAAGATATCAAAATCCATTAGTCACTATCTCATTACGAAATGTTAGTCAGTCAATTAGTACAGTGTCAAGCATACAAGAGTTTACTGCTTATTACTGATCTGAAAAATAGAAAGCAAAAACCTAAACCTTACTGGTTTATTCCTGGTATTCAGCCTGAATACATGCATTTATCATGTCTTCATCCTCTGGTTCTAGTCCCTCAGTTACTGGGGGCAAGGGGGCATAAAAGACCCATGGGGCTGGTAGCCTCAGGTGGCTTTCCATCCATGGGTCATGATAATTTGGTGGCATAGAAAATTTAGTGGACTGAATATGCCAGGCCGGCTTCCCCAAGGAGCATGAAATAATGGAGGAGGCAATGGTGGTAAACTTAGGAGGTGAGGCCTCATTGGGGTTGGAAATAAACAGGAGGTGTGGGCAATAAAGCTGGCCTAGTACAGTCCGGTGGTGGAGTAGGCTTGTCTGGTGGGGCAACCTCCTTGGGTAAGACAGGTGGGTCTAGGGATAAAAAGGACGGGTCCTGAGATGGGCCAGTCCCATCTGATAGTAAAGGCAGACCTGGTGGGGTGTGCGAAGTAGAGCATGCAGAGCAATATATACAAAGTCCTCGCCAAATATATTGGAAACAGCACAGGTGTGAATGTACGAAGATGACACTGCATTAGTGTCCTCTGGTACAAGTTTCGCTCAAGTCCAACAAAATTTACAAGAGGACTTATTTAAAATCCTGAATTGGTTTGAGAGTTCAAAATTGATGTTAAATAGCAAAGTCATGTTTTTTTGACACAAATACAAAAAAGGGAAGGCCAAGGAACAAGAACTAAAAACAAAAATTAGAACAGGAGCATTTTTGACTCAAGTATCACAGTATAAATATCTTGGACTTTGGATAGATAATAAGTTGAAATTTGATTTTCACATAACGGAGGTGGTAAAGAAATTGAGTGTTAAATTAGTGGCTATGAGAAGAACCGGCTACTGTCTGAATTTAGATACAAGAAAGTAAGTGATAAATCAGCTTTTACTCCCAATACTGGACTATGGTATACATGTATATATGGATTGGCAAATTCAACAAATCTAAGAAAGGTTGAAATAATATATAATCAATTAGCAAGGTTTATATTGAGAGCAGACATGAGAACCCACCTTTGCATGTTATATGATAAGTTATCATGGTTTACAATAGAAAATAGAGTATTTGTAGCTTGGGCAAACATAGTGTATAGAATAATAAATTCTGCCAAATTGGTAAATTTGGCTAATAAATTGAAAAATCTGAGACTAAATATGTCTTAAGAAGTTCAAAGAAGAGCGGACCGGTGATGCTGAGGCATCTAGCCTTACCTCGCGTCACGTCGGGGGTGGGGTGGGGTGGGAACAGGATTGAGCCACCTACCGGCAGCTCTCCTCTCCCAGGGAGGACGCTGTCCTTCCCGTAGACCCATCACCACCAGGTGGAGGTCTGGTGGTGGCGTAGGTGGGTGGAAGAGGTAGCTAGTAGGGTGGGGCGTCCTACAGTGCATGGCATGCGTGTGCCTCCAGACGTACACATCCACGCCAAGGGCAAGTGGGTAGGGATGGGCGAAAAAGAGAAAAACTAAATAAAGAAATATTAAAAAAAAAAGTTCTTAAAGGCACCGTGCTTAAAAAGCAAATTATTATTTTTTTTTTATTATGTTTTTTTTTTTTTTGTGCCAGCTCCCCAAGCCCCGATGGGCTCACTAGGCTCCAACAGCCGCCCCCTCTTACTCAGGCTTACCCCCCTGATTGGGGCCACCGATGGCAAACTCTGACGGCCAGAGAGGATGGCAATGGAGCCGGCTCATTCGTGGGGGACAGCATTTTGTAGGCTGTAAACCCCACGGGGGCAGGGATGTACAATGATGACCCGCATCTGCCACGCCCCCCGAGCGTGCAGGCGCTGACTGCCGCAGAACTCCCGGCCTCCGCCAGGGGTCCGTCGTGCATCGGACACTCAACCCCACCTCCCCCCAGAGTAGTAGAGCAGTCCACTGGATGCTCAATCTTACTCTCCCTAGCCGGCCCTCCGACTCCCAAGTCCATTGCTGAACCCGGGTCATCGGCACTGCAGATGACAACTGTGCCTCTGCGCCAGTGGGCCAGCTAAAAAGCAAATTTGGCGAAAATACGTTTTCTTTTGTAGCTGCCCAAGTATGGAATAGAGTTATTTCTCGTGCTGGCCAAGCTACAAAAACTTAAAAATGTTAAATACTGCTCCGAGACAAGAACTAGCAGTTCGATTGAATTGTAATGATTACATTGTATGTGTATATGTATGCATGTTTTTGATAAGTTTCAAATGTTTTTTATTGTAATACAAAGTTAACATGAGAACCTTGAAAATGGGACTAATAATCCTAATGGTCTTATTGTACCACCTTTCCTGTATAAAAATAAAACCTTTTACTACTACTGCTACTTCCAGTGGAAGTGCCAGTGAGTGGATGTGAACTATATACCACTCCTAACTGTGGTTACAGGTAAGTAACCTATTTTTTTCCTAATATCCCTTGGGCGCAAAGACGTTAATTTGTACACATGGTTATAGTAGAAACATACTGAAGTTCTGCAGGGTGTAATAGATTCTCGTATGTATAGATGGAATGTTCTGGTTGTATCCACCTAAAGTGGGCGTCCCTGCAAACATCTGAATCACATACCCTGCTATAATGCTTTCTGTAGTATGAGAGATTATGTTGGTAAAACTTAACACCCCATGTTTCTCACTGTTCACTTTACACTGGCTCTGTGTGCCCCAGTGTGCTGTAATATCAACAGTAAGAGAGAGAGAGTAAGAAGCATGTCTGCCTTGTATTTCTGCAAGTGTCATCACAGCGTTGCTTTGCTCATGCCAGCCAGGATGTGACTGCCAGCCCAGTACAGAAGTGGGTCATAAATACATATTTCTTCCTCTTTAACTTTGAGAAAGTGGCAGCATACTAAAATGGCTAGGTTTTAAATTCAGTCTGCAATAGCAGGGGATACCACATGAGTATATCTGCATCAGTTTGAGAACCCATCTTTCTCTGAATCTGAGCAAATAATTGTTTGTTTTTTTTCTTCCACTGGTGGGTGAATTTTTTTTTTTGTATGCAGTCGTTTTCAGTACTATTCCTGCTTTGTGGCTGCATCTTAGCATCAACAGCTTAATCTGGTTCAAGGTCAGTTGGCATTCATCTGTATCCCCCTCCCCCGGGTCGTGCCTGAAAATAGGTAGGATTTGTCTAGTGCACTTACCCGGTCAACAAAAACTAAATAAAAATAAATAAATCTGTGACAGTATTTCCTGCAAACCGCTGACACTGGCACAGATAATTGACCTGCTGTTTGAATAGTATCTGTCAGCACCAGAGTGCAGTACCTGCGGCTTGAGGTTGTTGTGGCACATAAAAATCCGGCCCCTTAACTGTGGCATGGTGAAAGAGTAACATTTTCTGGGGAATAATTCTCAGTAATAACATGTGCTTCAGAAGTGAGTTAAAATCCAAACCCCATCCTTTATTTTTATCTGGTTATTATTTATTTATCCAACTGTACAATCAGGGCTTTAATTCTCTTGCCAGAGAGGTCCAAGTACTAGAGTCAGCCCTATAAGGTTTCTTTTTTTTTTTTTTTTTTTTTCAACTTTCCTTTATTAAAGATTTTACAAAACAACACCATCATCTCAACTGTATGCAATAACATTCTGAGAAAACAACATGCACAACTAAACAAATGTAGGTAATCTTATCAACTCCATCCCGTATCAGTCCCCAATATAATGTTGTTAGTGTGTGGTATATGTAAGCATTAAGCCATGACGAAGGTGGCATCTAATGCTGTGTTGATGCATGGTTGGGAGGGTTGTGGCCCAAGGCCGAGGGCGAACAACCGCTCAACCATGCATCAATCGCATTAGATGCCAACGCTGGAGTGGCTTAATGCGCTTGTAACATGGGCCGCGCGACGAGAGAGTCGCCATGAGCCTATTTCGTCTGCCTTGACCAAGATAACAGAGGGACTCGGAGTTCTGAGGAAACATTTTTTCTGCACTTTCAAGTCTTGTTCCAAAACAGCATTAAGATGCTGATGCAGTCAAAATATTCACTACTTGTAAGGAAAGGTAATAGTGCGGCTCACATGCCAGTGCGGAAATTGTGCAGATCTCCGCGGGTATTTTTCGTGCCACGTGTTGGAGGTCTCTGCTGCACTGCTTAGTCGCCGCGGTGGCCGATCGCTCCGAAATTTCCATGCAGCCCGGGTCACTTCCCCTTGCCTCTGGCACAGTCATCCGAAGTCGGGCGCTGCATCTTGTGCAGCTAGTGCCTCTCCGGTGTGCTGCCTTCCGCTGTGCTGCACTCTGCTGCGTGTAGCTCGTCTCCCTCTCCCTGTGCCGCGCTTCCCTGTCTAAGACTCGCTCCCCACCTGTGCCCAGTGCTTCTAAGCTAGGGGTCTGGCTCAGTTTGGTACTACCATTCTGAACACGGCATCTATCGTGGATTAATACCCACTCCGACTTGGACCCCATGATGCCGTTTCACCAATTGCCGGTGCCCATTCCAGCATTCTGATTATTGCCATGTTACAAATCATGTCATATGCCCATAAGGAACTTGAACAGATAAATCTTGCCAAGCCTATCTCCTGAAGAGATATAGTCATATAAGTCTGAGTCTCATATTTCAGTCCTAGAATAGGCCCTTGGTAGAATTAATTATATTAACACGTTATCCATCTTCCCCCACTTTTGATAAAATCCAGAAATGTTATTATGAAATAAATAAATTAATCTGGTAATCTGTAAATTAAGCAGCATATTTGAGGTCCATTTCTTCTTGTAGAGGTTTTGTTTGTCTAACCAATGACGTATTAACTGTTTTGTTGAGCTAGCTTTCAAAGATAATAATGATTTAGTAGAGGAACCAGTCACCGAATCAAAATTCCCTAGAATGCAAATTTTAAAGTTAAAAGCTTTGTACAATGACTGTTCAATACCTATATCATTTTTAACTGAGTTCCAAATAAATTGTGTTTCGGCAGTTCCAAAGAATATGGGCAATCGTACCTTCTGCTGAGTCACTTTGATACAGATATCAGAATTCGATAACCCACATTTAAACATTCTTTGTGGAGTCCAGTATGCATTATGTAAAACCTTGTATTGGATCAATCTTAAATTGTCCATTGGGATGTACTGATAAATGTTTTTCCATAATTTGGACCAATTCCGTGTATTATTAGCAGTCTCCTTCTACCAAAAGGAGGGACTAACAGGATCTAGGTTGTATTGCAAAGTTAGTAAAAGCAGGTAAAGATTAGCAGTTGGGTGAGGTTTTAAACCACAAGGTTGCATATTTTGTACTAAATCTTGGGAACCAGAGAGCCATGGAGTGGGCCCGAAATAAGCCTTTAAAGCTTATAAGGTTTCTTAAAGCACTAATATTTACAGCCTAACAGTTTCCTAGTTTTCACCATTCATGTTATTTCTGCAAGTACGACACAAAGACATTTGGTAGTTCTGCTTTTGGACAGCAGGTGGCAGTGCTGACCAGCTTTTCAAACATTCGGGCCTTATTTCCCATAGTACATTTATAATTTTGCAACCTGCAAGACTAGGAATGCCTCTAGGACTGGAGAGTGTTTTGCTGTTCTAAATCAATTCTGTTTTACCCTCTAGTGGTGCATAGAAAAGTACTGCAGTACCTCATTTGATCATACAGTACTTGAATAAATAGCATAAAGGTTTGTGGCCTTTCTTATAACTTCTGCAGAGAGGTACTGTATCTTCAAGAGAAATTGACAGGACAACAGAATGTTCAACACAAGTACCAAGACAACTACTTCAGTATAAAGAAAAGACAGCTACCGACAGAATACCATTAGTAGTCACATATCATCCAGACCTTGAACTTCTGCATAAGATTATTAAAGACTTCTACCCAATATTTAGTGAGGATGAGACCCTTAATTGTATTTTTAAGGAACTACCACTACTATCTTTTAAACAATCCCAAATTTAGCCAGCCTGATTATTAGGAGCAAGCTTTCACCAGAACAGAATACCATGACACTAAATGACACATGACCCTGCAGTCAAAGCACCTGTAAGACTTGTGAGCTCATTTCTACTTCGGACTGTGTGGTTACATCACAAAACAGACAAATCAAGGTACATGGGAGTTATGCATGTACATCACAACATGCTGTTTATTTCATTCAGTGCAAGAGATGTCCACAAACAGGTTATGTTAGAGAGACAAGCCAACAGCTCTGCACTAGGATGAACTTGCACAGACATACTATTAAAACAAAGAAGACTGAAAAACCAGTGGGGCAACACTTCTCTCAGCCTGACCACTCAATTTCGGATATGTCAGTAATGGTCTTTAAAAGGAAATCTCAAAAGCACACAACAGAGACAAGCTTTTGAGATTAAACTTATTTTACATCTCAGTATGGTAGCAGATTGGACGAACATAGATCTGGGTTTCATGGGACATTACAGAATTTGACATCAGCGACCCCACTTGCCCTCTCTGGACCAGTGCCAGGGGACTCAAAGTGGTGCACATGAATATAGGTAGCCTAAAGCACAAAATCCATGCCCTCGAAGCCTGGACAACGCTCTACAAACCCGATATACTTGTAGTGACTGAGACCTGACTCAAACCCTGAATCCTTCATCACGAAACGGACCTAGTTGGCTTTAATGCTTTCAGGAAGTACCGTGTTGGGAAGAAAGGTTGGGGGGGGTTCTCAATTACATCCGGAGTGGTCTTAATGCAATGCAGATTGACCATTCTCCCCTCTGCGACTCTGTGAATGAGATTATTTTTGTGAAGGTGCTCCTTGGAAACACCAAACCCTCGTACATAGGATGTGCCTATCTTCCACCCCAAACGGCTACCTCTTTCCTCGAATCGCTAACTCATGCCTTGGCAGAACACTCCTTGGGGGAGTTGATTCTTCTGGGGGACTTTAACCAAAATTGTCTCTCACTAGAGGCCTCTGCCAGCAAGAACCCTATACACAACACCAATTTGATCCAAGTTATCCACCAGCCCACAAGGCACAATGCTAGAACTGGTAACCACTTGTTGCTTGACTGGGCCCTAGTATCCAGCCTGGACCGCATACAGGCTGCTGGGATCATGACAGACTCGTTGAGCGACCATTCCCCAGTTTTCTACATCTGGTCCAACAGGCCTCCCAAGCTTCCTGCCAAAGTAATCGAAGCCAGAAACTACAGCAGTTTCTCTTCGGAGGCTCTCTGCTCTGACCTATGTGCTGTAAACTGGGATCCCCTTATCTCCCTCCCTACCCTAGATGAGGCACTTGACTTCTTTACCAACACTTTTACGTTGGTGGCCAATATACATGCCACCTGCAAGAAACTGAGGGTACAGGATAAATGCCACAAATGGCTTAACCCTAGCCTCAAACGGAGCATGTTGCTCCGGGATCGGGCCTGGGGTCAATTCAAATCCACAGGCCGGAAAACTGACTGGGAGAGGTATAGAGAACTGAGGAATCAGTGCAAGAAAGCCTCCAAGTTGGCTAAATCTAAATATCTACCAGATCTCCAGTCTAGGCACCTACGGGATCCCAAGAGATTTTGGCGCCAAATTAGCCTGCTGATAAAGGGTGCCCAAGAGGGTGTGCTCCTGGTCAGTGATACCCTAACCAATGATCCCACCTTAATTGCAGAGGCGTTTAGTGCCGCTTTCTCCAATCCTGGAGGAACCAAACCTCACCTGCCCTCTGCTGCCCCCAGCAACAGAGGCACCACCTGGGAACACTCCCGACCCCAGTTTCACTTGAAGCTGATCAAACCCACCAAGGTACTTTCCCTTCTGCAACGTATACACCCAGACTCCTCTCCTGGACATGACCTGCTTGAACCTAGACTCCTGCGGGCTGCAGCTCCGGCTATCTCCTGCCCACTTGCCTTGCTTATCAACAGGTCCCTCCTAAAGGAAAGGTCCCAGATAAATGGAAGGTGGCAGCCATTGTCCCCATTCACAAAAAAGGGCCCCGGGACAGTGTGGGGAACTACAGGCCAATCTCCATTCTCTGCCCACTAGTGAAGATGCAGGAGAGATTGGTCTACAATCAAATACAGGACTACCTCGAAAGTCACCTACTCCTAGCTCGAAGCTCATGAATATTAATGATCGGCTCCATACATATGAATGAGATGCTGCCTGCCACCTGAGAGGACAGCATTTCGGTGGCAGCGACAGTGAAACTATTGGGGGCACTGAGCCCAGAGTGGACTCGTTCAATAGAGGGTAGCTGTGGCTACAATCTGGTGGGGTGCTGGTTGGATAACGTGTTGGGCTGCAACATATGTTCAAAGGGGAGAGACTGCATAAAACTGAATGGGTCTCTAAGGATCTGCATGGGAGCTGACATGTTGGTGACATTTAACCCCTTTCTTGCAGCCAATCAATGATCTAGGTGCCCAAACTGTGACAGAGGGACTCCTGGGAAAAAAAGGGGACTAATTCTGGTGCCTAGATCATGCCCCAAGAAACAAGCAGGGAATACTGATCACTATAGATATCAGTTATTGAAAGGCTTCAGCAGCCAATTAGGACACTGGGATTTCGTCTGATACAGTGAGGACTTACTGGGATTTCTTCAGTCTGTGGCTGGACTCTGTACAAGTCAGGACTGTGCTGTGGGAGCAGAGTTTGGACTTCAGGGGCTTATCCAAGCCCTAATCTGAGGAGTGTGGTTGCTAAAAGAATCCCCAGGTGCTTGCTGAAAGACTGGATTGCAAAGGGGAAATGAAAGAAAGAGACTGAACTGTGATCCTCTTTCTCCAGGTACTGAGAAGTTGCTTAATGAGAGTTGGGAGAAACTAAATGTGGCAGATACCCTGCACTGGGAAATTGAGCTAAATAAAAGGACTGAGCAGGTTATCTGAGTTTTACAGTTGCTGCTGAAAGGTCATTTGCTTGTGTGGACTGAAATTGCATTTTTTCTGAAGAGGCAGAACGTCTCTGGTTGTGAGGGTGCTAGCCAGGAATTGTGTATGTGTCCTGAGTGACCTGGTTAAAGTGGCGGAGAGCTGAGGTCTTGCTACAGCTGAAGAAAGGGTTGGACACGGCTAAACTGAGTGTGTGGACTGGTGTGCAGGGGGGCTGTTGCTGCTGAATCCCCTCCTGCTGATTTACCCTGGTATTGATTGAAACAGAGGCTAGCACCCGCTCAGATTGGCTCTGGACTTCATTGGAGTGACTGCCCAAAATCTGTGATTGTTGAGAGCTCAGTACAGGGACTGCAGGAGGACCTCCACTGTTTGGGAGTCCTCACCCAGAGCCAGGGAGGGAACTTGCTAACCCCTACGAAGTGGGACTCACTGTCTCAGGAGGTCACATGTCTTGCACCCAAGTGCTAGGGCACTCCGGTCATGGGAGCCGGGCTGTGGAGCTACTCCTTAGTCTGGGCCTTCTGGGGCTGATATTGTCTTGCCACAGTACTCTGCAGCGGGTCAGAAGCAGCTGAAGGTGATAAGCGGCTAGAACTACAATTAAGGTGACCTGATGCAAGATCCTCGAGTAAGTTCCATCTAGGCGGAGGGATCCTGGCTGGCCTGCTTCCCGATTTGCTGCACAACTTCAAGGAGCTCCATTTTTCCCTGGTGCTGAGATCTTCAAACCATGAGTACCCAGGACCTGGTTCCTGGGAGGGGAAAGGGGAAGCTGTTATTTAACAAAGTTCAAGCCTTACAATTTCAGGGCCCCAACAGCCAGCCAACCTGTGGCATTGATCAGGCCTGCACCTAGTGGGTACCCCTAGGGACAGTACAGGGACACTGGTACCAGTGAGGGAGGGCTTGGCCTGCAGGCCCACTTGTTTGAAATTGCATATTTCACTAACAGTTCTTGCCTTCACAGCAGCCCTACATCCAGGTATCCCTGTCCCTATTCCTTACTCCTGAATAAAGCTGTGAATTTGTTGTTTGAATTTGCTATGTCAGTGAACTTCACGGCATACACTTATTGCTGAAATATATGGTTTCTGGTGGAATGGGGTATTCAGGGACACAGTGTGCAGAGTGGTTGGTGGGGGAGGTGGGTAGGCACAGTATCCCAGGGGGCTGTGCCATGCAGATATCTGGCCCACTAATACTTTACTCTGGGTGGAGGCACCATGCTATTTTCACTGTTTCTGGGAACGAACCCCCAATAGTCACTGTAGCAGGACCCAGGCCCCTTTGCCGGGTATCAAAGACAGTCAGCAAGGGGGGTAGCCCACTGGCATACGACGCTGGGGCTACACAGAGATGCATATAAATGACTTGCTGTACAAGAACGTGTATGGTAATTGCGCATAGACAAGACAGTTACGCATAGAGCAGCTAGGGGTATGATATCCACAGGTGTAAGTGATGCCTGTTTATACACACTGGCACTACGGAGAGTTGAGGGGAAGGTGGTGTTAATATTCTATATAAATCAGTAACTTTCAGTAGGGTGAATAGTAGGCGGGTGGGTGGGAGGGACAGCATCTACATGGATCGTAGAGCTGCCTCGAGCAGCTACCTTGGAAAGTGGTAAGATTAGGGGTTTAATGAAGAGGGGCGGCTGTCAGGTTGTACCAGTCTGTTATGCCTGGGAAGAAGGCAACCAATCTGCTGAATTTGGATACTATCAAGCGTCAACTTAGCTGCCTTGTTTGAGCTTGGTGAATAGGGGGTAGGGATGGGAGAAAGAGATGTAAGGTATGTGTGGGCTGTGGCGTATACGTGGCTATGGAGGCATGTGTATCAGTAATAGTCCCTGTTGGTGGTAGGGCTCAGATAGTCAAGTTTACTGTACAGTTGAGGCACTCTCGACGATGAAGGGACAAAGCCTGTTTTATGGGACACCCAACATCTGCAGTGTGACTTTATTCGCTCTGTAGTACACCACATCTCAACAACTGGGTGATTAGCCCTACCCCCCCAAAGGGAACCAGCCGTCACCAGTGACTGGAAAAATTTATAGAGCCAAAATGAAGGTCAGGCTTTTTCCCCTAACGTGGGTATCACTGGGAGATCGGAAAAAAAGGGACTGACACAGAGGAGTTAATTAAAACAGGTTTATTTAAAATGGGATGGAGAACACAAAGATATGGATGGGGGAGTTCTATCACTCTAATTGTGTAATTTTAGTAAACAAAACTGTAGTGAAGAGAAAATAGTCTCTGTTCAGTAAAGGATACTTAAAAGGTTCTGAAGAGATAAGAGGTTTGGCTGTCAGCCCTCCTCTGGTCACCTGAAGGTGACTACCTCTTCACCTCATGGCTCTGGATGTTTGTGATGGAGCAAGCTGTTGTGGAACTGGCCTCTCTGGCCACCTCAGGTGACCCAGTCTTGATCCTGTGGCTCTAGATGTCTGGAATTAGGAAAGCTGCTATGTCACTGACCCTCTTCTGACCACTCCAGATGGCCCTGTCTTCACCATGTGGCCCTGAAGGCCTTCGATGGAGCATGTTCCTACAGTGTCAGCCTTCTTCTGGCAACACCAGATGATCCAGTAGTGGCCTTGTGGCCCTGTGACACTAGATCTGTGGTGCTGGACCTCTGGTGCTGGATTTCTGGACTTACAGTGCTTGACCTCTGGCTGCAGACTTGTAGCAATGGACCTCTGGAGCTGGATCTCTAGCACTGGACCTCTGCACCACTGGTGCTGGCCTGCATTAAATAGGTATAGCAAGCTGTAGGAGGCTCATGTAATTTAAAATAACAGTGACTATTCATAAGGGCTCCTGGAACTAAGCCACTTGCATTAGGGTGTCTGTGAATAGTTAAGGACTTTTCCTGAGGTTTGTGTTGCCATTCAAGTCCTGCCACCACCTAGGAGAGTATCCAGTTTAAAACCCGAAATCTGGCCGGTGGGGCAATTTACTGGTTAAATAGGCTTCCTTGCCTTGAGATTTTCAGATGCACTTATTGGTGCTGGCTGGTGTGGGTTTAAAATAAATAAAGAACATAAAAATGTCTTTTCTGGGCAGCAAATGCCACTTACTCCCACGGCCCAGGATTTACTGCTGCTGCAGTCAGGAATGGAGGGTCTCTTAGGTGATGCTGCTCCTGGATTTGCCACTGCCGATCCTGCAGGGCAGAAGCTAAATGCTTCAACTTCCTGCTCCCTTGAAGGAGCCGCTGCACCACATGGTTAGGGACACAAATGGCCGGAGGGGATTACACTTGGAGCCAACGAAGACCCTACGCTCACCACGTCGGATGAATGCATCCTCTGTTGCTCTGTGTGTCCTCATTCTTCACCAGTCCTTTCTCTCTCTCTGTCAGCACCGATGAGCGTGGTTTTTATAGTCCTAGTGAGGCTGGAAAAATGGCCACTCACCTCTCTGTAGGTTAAAGGGCACATACACTGGGGTTCCAGCTGGCCATGGAACTCCAGGTTCTGCCAGCCGTTAGTCAACAGCTCCTTTTAATTAATAAAAAAAGACAGTGTTTTGGAGTGTGTGGGGGTTATGTTACTGGCAATTAGGAAGGTATCCAGAAAATCCTGACACCCAAAATCCTGGCTGACGAAATCCTGACACCAAAATCCCAAGAGCCACAATCCTGACAGTATGGCGGACCTCCTGACAGCCACATTATCCATGATATTGTGCCCCCGAGATGTTTATATATATTTTATGGGGGGTGCGGGGGCAGAGCCCCGGTATTTCTTCTCGTTGGGATTGTGGCCGTTGGGATTTCATCACTCGGGCTTGTGTACATCAGGATTTTGTAGTAGACCCATTAGGGATGTGGGAGCTTTATAAATTGTAAGGGGGGGGGCTGTATTTATTATGGTATTTTCCTTGGTGCCCTGCGTATCTTACCAATAATCTGCACACCTGAGCAACAGTATCTAGTCTGCACACAGCCAGGGGCCTAGCACATAGTGTCACACACATCAGAATTAAATAAGGTGCAGTCTCTGTCCTTGTCTGAGGTCGCTGCCACTGGAACACCCTTTCACTGTGTTTGAGAACATACCCATCTTGTCCACCCCCTTCTCAGGCATCACAAAATGGCTGGCTGACTTTGTTAACCAGCCCAGTAGTTGTGATTTCAATCCTTGATGTTATAGTATGTTCATAATGCTGTTAAAGTTATTGTTCCACTATATTACACTTACTTGTAATTCTGTGATACATACAGTATGTAGCCCGGGCGCCGTGTGCCAGTGGGCTACTACCCCTGCCTTTTGGCCCTCTTACAGGTTAAGGGACCTGGGTTCTGTTATGGTGGTGTTCGGGGATTCTGTCCCAAAGAAAATGAAAATATCATGGTTCCTCCACCCAGAGAAGAGTAGAAGTGGGTCAGGTGACTGGCTGGCACAGCCCTCTGGGATACTGCACCTACCTACCTCCCCTACCAACCACCCCACACTCTGAATACCCAACCGTTTAACACCATAAACCATGAATAGTGATGATCTGACAGACTCAGAGAATTCCTGCACACTCAATCTCAAACTATAAATCACAGCTTTATTGGGGGTAAGGGCTAGGGAAGGGATACCAGGACAAAGGATGGCTGCGAATAAAAAGATGGTTAGAGAGAACAAGTGAAAATAACCATATGGGCTCATAGGCCAAGCCCACCCCTACTGGTACCAGTGTTTACCCTGATAGTCCTTAGGGGTACCCACAAGGTGCAGACCTGTTCATTGCCATGGGTTGGCCAGCTCTTGGGGCCCTGATGAAATAGAACAATTATTTGAGGAAACTATTAAATCCCCTTTTACACTCCCTTGCTTGATTTCTGGGAACTAGGTCCTGGGTACTCACGGTTTTGCAGAACTCAACTGCGCTTGGGATGATTGCCTCTGGATGTCCAGGAACGCAGAGCTCGGTGCTGCAATGGGCAGATGGGATCTTGCTCGAGGATCTTGCAGCTTGTCCCTATGATTGGAGGTCTGGCCGCTTGTCACCTTCAGCTACTTCTGGCCCATTGCAGAGCTCTGTGGCAGGACCGCACCAGCTCCAGAAGGCCCAGACCCGGAATTGGCTCCACAGATCGTTCCCCACAAGGGGTCATAGGTGCTCTAGCACCCAAGCAAGTGCCGGTGACCTCCTGAGACAGTGAGTCCCACTTGGAAGGGGTTAGCTGATTCCCTCCGTGGCTCTGGATGAGAACTCCCAAACAGTGGAGGTCCTCCTGCAGTCTCTGCACTGGGTTCAAAAACCACAGAAGTCACAGACAATAAGTCAAGCAAAGTCCAGTGCCAGTTAGCAGTGGGTGTTAGCCCTATATCGATGAAGCACCGGTGCAATCAACAAGGGGATCCAAACACAACAGACCCCTGCACACCTGTCCGCACTTTCCTGTTAGAAAATGTCCACAACCTTTTCTTCAGTTGCAGCTGGGACACAGCTCTCAGCCACTTCAACTAGTTCACTCTGGAAATGTACAGCACTTGGCGCACCCCTATATCCAGAGATGCTTTGCCTCCTCAGAACCACAATCACAGTTCCACGTAGGTAAAACGAACTCTCAGCAGCAACTATGACACTTAAATAGAACAGCCCAGTCCTCTCAACTCAATTCAGTCCACCAGTGCAGGGTTTCTGCAGCACTTATTGTCTCCAAATTAATCAAACAGCTCACAGTGCCTAGGGAATCAATGTATCAGTTCAGTCTCTTGCTCTCTTTCCCCTCTAATCCTTGCCTGAACAAAGCGATCTCCTCTAGAGACCTGGGAAAGGCCTCCCTAGTCCAAATCCACTCTCACAGGAGACTTCTGACTCGTACAGAGACCGGGAACAGACTGAAGAAATCCCAGAAAGTCCACTGAGTTTAACTCGAGAATCCAGGATTCTGATCACTCAACTTTGTACCCTACTTCCCTATTCTCTCACTCATTACTGTCCTGTCACCTTCCCTTTTACTGGCCACCAGCATGGAGTGGTCTAAGCAGTTCCACCTCCCCTACTTACTCTCACTCCTTGTTCTTCCACTCTGCCCCTCCCTTCTCAACTCCCCTCACCCTCGTCCTCCCTCCCATCCCCCTCCCCACCGGTTTTGCCCCCAAATCCTTCTCACACCCTCCGTCATTCCTCTCACTCTCCCTCGTCCCCACATCCCCGCCCCTCCCTCCCCCACTTCTGCATTCACATCCATCCTGCCCCTCCCCACGCAAGCCCCTTCATCAGTCTTTGTCTGTCTATGAGTTCTCTCCTTCCTACCACAGTCATATCTTTCTCACTCACCACTACACCAAGCTATACTCCACCAAGCTGTCTTTGCTTGCGAACCACAGGCACTTCACGCTCTTCCTACTACTACTTCTTATCTCAGGCTCTGTTCACCCCAACCCCGGTCCCACACCCTCTAATGATTTCACCCTTCACTTCTCCCTCAAACCCACTGAACAGCTCACTTTTGCTCACCTTACCATACAAAGCCTTTTGGCAAAAATACCTTAATCAAGTCCTGGGTGATGGCTAACGCTTTTGATGTCATTGCCCTCACCAAAACCTGGCTGAAGGAGGACATCTCCCCCAATGAAATCCTCCTTGAAGGTTACTCAGTCTTTAGAAAAGACAGGGTGGAGAAGCATGAGGGAGGCTGCCTCATCTGGGTTGGCGATCACCTCCTTGTTACTGAATTTTACCCCCCCATTCCCACCTCCTCCCTCAAGACCATCTCATTTAACCTTCTTGGAGCGGATAAAATGGTCACAGTCAGCGTGGCATACCTGCCACCCTCCTCACCCCATGATCTCAACCTCTTCCTCGATATCAAGACCTCCTCCCCAAGGGAGAGATTGGATCATCCTAGGGAATTGCAACCTAAACTGGTTGTCCCCCACTGTGACTCCATCAAGGAACCCATACTTGGCCTTGGCCTACATCAGCTCATCACTGAAACTACCAGAACCAACTACAAAACTGGATCTTAGTCCCTCATTGATTGGATCCTTGTCTCACACCCCTCCCATGTCACTGCCTCCGGAGTTCTTCCCGACTCAGTCAGTGATCACTGTGCTGTTTTCTGCCAATGGTTCACAAAAACACCCCTCCCCACCCACACAAACTCATCCAAACCAGGCAATTGAAGAAGCTGGACGCCTCTGAGTTTTCCAAAGCTGCCCTAGCCCAAGACTGGTCCATCACTGAAAACATTTCTGACATCTGCAAAGCGCTTGAAGCCTTTAGCAATAAGTTCCTTGCCCTCTGTGACCGTTTCATTCTTCTTAAAAAAAAAATCTGGGTTAAGGGTTCTAGCCAAGAATGGGTCACCCCCGAGCTTCGCAAACTAATGAGGGATAGTGACTGAACCTGGAAGTTGTACAGAAGATACAAAAAGCCTCAACTCCTCCAAGACTTCAAAACTCTCAGGAACAGGTGCAAATCTTCCACAAGATCAGCTAAATCCTCCTTCATCCTAGAAAAACAACGTGCTGCCCAGGGGAACCCTAGGAGGACCTGGAACATTCTTGCCAACCTTATTTGTAGGGGAATTTCCGAAGAACATATTTGTCCACCTCCGAAGGGACAACCACCATGAAGCCAGGTGAAATAGCCTCCCTTTTCAATAAATGCTTCAGCAACCTCAACCAGTACAAGCCCAGCTCCACTCCTACCCCATTTATCCCCGCACCCCTCCCAGTCTTCCACCCCAAATTCCATTTCAGGTACCTAACCCCTGATGAAGTAGTCAAGTTAATCAGAACAAATTACCCAAGACCATCCAAGGGCGCTGACAACATTGACTTCAGAGTTTTCTATCTTATCTGTGACTTCCTGGCCATCCCTCTCACTAACATCCTTAACCACTCCCTCTGCATGGGGTCCTTCCCAAAACCATGGAAGTGCACCATTATTAAATCTATTCACAAATCCGGTTCCAAGGATCTAGTATCCAGCTACAATCCCATCTCCCTCCTTGCCTCTCTTTCCAAACATTTTAGAGAAAGTGGTCCACAGGCAAACCATGGAATTTCTGTCCAAATACAACCTGCTCACAGAGGTCTAGCATGGGTTCCATGCTCGACACAATACCAAAACTGCCCTCATCAAGTTCACCCACTCCATACACAAGGTTAACAACGAAGGCCTCTGCACCGGTGCTGCATTCATAGACCTCACCAAAGCCTTTGACCTTGCTGATCATGAAGTCCTCCTCTGTACCCTGGCTGGCCTCTATTTCTCACCTGAGGTCTGCCTCTGGTTCAAGGATTACCTAACGGATAGATCCCATCACACCATTATTGGCAGTGTACTCTCTAAATCCTGCCCCATCAAATACGGCGTCCCCCAAGAGTCCATCCTGGGCTCTCTTCTCTTCTCCCTGGTCGTTAACTCCCTGCCTGACGTCTGCACCTCTTCAGAACTCATTCTCTATGCTGATGATGCAGCCCTTTTCTGTCAGGACAAAAAGCCCAATGCTCTCATTAACAAACTCCAATTCAATTTCAGCAGACTTCACACCTGGTTCACGTCCAAAGATCTTGTACTCAACTCCAAAAAAAACTAAGTTTATGGTTTTCTCCAGCCCCTGCAAACTCCTTGGCTTTGACCTCTCCCTCTATGACAACCTTGGTAACTCCATTGAAAAAGTCAGTGAATTCAAGTACCTTGGCTTATTCCTGGATAGCCACCTCAATTTCGATGCTCACGCTAGCCTCACAATCAAAAAAGCCCACCAACGCCTCGGTATCCTCCACAGAACCAAGCATCACCTTAACAGGGAATTCAAATCCCTCTTAGTCTCCAGCTTCCTCCTTCCTGTCTTCGACTATGGTTCACTTGTCTCCCTCCCCCGCCTCTCCATCAAAAATGTCTCCAGACTTGGAAGCTCCTACCACAGTGCTCTCTGCTTTGCCTCTGGTCTCCCTAAACTTGCACACCACTGTGACCTTTATAAGCTCACCAGTCGGCCCTCCCTTGAGGCCCACCTCAACTGCTAGATGGCCACCTTCTTCTTAAAACTCTCCCATGGACTGCTTCCTGATTGCCTCACCTCTCTCTTCCGGACAGCCACCACCACCAGGACCACTAGACTATCCTCCACTCTCTCTTTCACTGTTCCTTTCTGCCGGACTACTCAAGGCCAGAAAACAGTCTCCTTTATGGGACCCAAGCTCTTCAACTCTCTCCCTCCGGATCTAAAACTCTGTTCCTCCACAAATGCCTTCAAACACAATATCAGGAGACATTTCTCCCTCATGTGCACCTGCTCGCAGTCCTAATCTGGCTCCCCTTCTGCACTCTTTTCCCCTCACCCTCTGGTTATCCACCTCTGTCACTTACCCTCTCTTTCTAGCACTTGTAGTATTGTTAATCCACCTAGGCTAGTGTTCAGATTGCACTTACATGTTTTATTTCCCACTGTTACATTATTGTTAAACCCTCACTGAATACTTAATGTCACCTTGTATTTGTTAATTCACCAAGGCTAGTTCATGGTTTGCCCTTTAGTCTATATTATCCTGATTTTATGTACCATTGTATTAACCCTCACTGTAAGTTAAATGTTTTAGCCTATGTCATGTCTCATGATTGTTGTATGTAGCTGGATGCTTGTGTAAACGGGCAGCAATGCTCACATGCCTTTCCAGTATAACCAATAAAAATGAAATGAAATGATTGGCTGATTGAGCCTATCAATTATCCATAACCGTAGAGATCAATATTTCTAGGTGGCTTATTGGGGCATGATTTAGACACCTGAATTAGTCCCCTCCTTTTCCCAGGAGTCCCTTTGTCACAGTTCTAGGCACCTAATTAGATGACTGGCTGCTGTTCAGGGTCAAAGTGTCATCAAAATGTCAGCCCCTGTTCAGATATATGCATTCCAACACAGTTTCCACTTTTCAGGGTTTGGTGCAGCCAAGGCAACTGCCTTTATTGTACAGTACTCCCACCATAGTGTAGCCCATTTTGTACTCTTTTTCAAACAAGTCTACCTAGATGCCATTGTTCCCAATTCCACTGTCAATAAGCATCAAACATATGCCTCTAGAAGGGTAGGTAGCTTCTAACTAATATTCATGCAGGACTCATTGATATTCATGAGCTGCACTTTATGCCCCAATTTCAAACTTGAATGTTTAACCCCCCAAAACGGCTTCTTTGCTGCAGTGTTCTGGTCACCGGCCCCTTGTTAGCTAAGGAGGGGCGCTGGAACCACTGAATGTTGTCCCGCTTGACCGCAAAACCAGTGGTTGGTAAGATTAATGGCGCAACCTGCACATGTACGATTGCCACAGCTCTGAGGAGCAAGCTAACCAGCGACGTCGCGCCTCGAGTCCCCAATCCCAAATGGGCCAAACTACCCACCAGGGCAACCAAGAAATGGGAAGCAAGTGGGAGAATGAGGGAAAACAAGAACGGGAGAAGGGCCATTCAGATAAGCCCCCGGGGGGTTTACACATAATTGAATCTGGCTACTAGGAGCTTGTTATTTAACGATTATGTCTGAAATGTATAAAATGCATAACCTGTTACTTGCTACTTTTTGTATTGCTTCTTGAAACTTCCTGCACAGAATTTCCAATGCAAATAAGCTGCAGTAACTCCTTGAATAACCATAAATTAGTACTACTAAAAGCAATTTAGGTACAATAATCCCTCTACTGTGATACAGTTTATTGGGTCTATATAGATATTGTAAATAGACTCTAGCTGTTCAGACTGCCCAGGCACCTGGTGAAGGGACGTGTGTAGCCTCAAAAGCTTCCGCACTGTAACATCTGTGTGCATTATTTATGGTGATCTAATAAGATATATCCTTGTACCCACTGAATCCAGATTTCTAGGCCAATATGGCTACAGTATAAACATTCTTTCCTGCTACTGTTATAAAATAAGAGATTAGGATCCTCCCAACTGTACAACTGCAGTGGTGCTGCATGCCATGCTGGAGAACTGATGTGCAGCCAACCCTGGCGAGAGGATTATATGATGCTGGCAGGGGGCAGATAAAGGGTTGTACAGGATATCCTCTATCTCTGGGGTGGGAGACAGCCTTGTCGTGTGGCCCAGATGGCATGGATATTTGTGCAAGCAAGTAGTTGTGCAGACAAGGCAAGTGAAGACATGCTGTGTGCCTTGGCATGTCTCCTGGGCAAGGGTTGGAAAAGAGGGTGTGTTAATGGTTGTGTTTGGTCAGAAGAACTCTAACATCCATTAAAGGAGAAGTCCACCCAAAACTTGAAAAAATATATGTTGTGCAGAGTGTTTTAATTTGTATGTGAAGTTTTAGTGTTTCCTTCCCTCTGACTGGTATTAGGAGTTTTTCCTCAATTAGCCTGCTAGCTTTAGGGTAGTTTTACAACCCCTGGATATCTCCATATCAAATGGCTTAATTGTATTTCTTTGTCCTACAATGCACCTTGTTTCATGTGTTGGTGATATAGCAGAGCCCATAAATCCAGCAGAAAGCATTGCATTACAATCAGTTCACAACAATAGAGATGGCTATATTTTAAAATCTGTAGAATTCAGCTTGGTGACCACCCTCATGCTAAAGGTTTTACTGTCCTGAAAAACTTTGCTGCTGGTAATTTTTGTGCAGCTTGTAAAGCTTCCAAGATATTTAGTTTGTTTGGCACGTGTGTGCTGAATGTTGGGTCTCTCTTACATCACTGTCACGAGACAAGATGCACTGTAGGAACAAGTAATACAATTAAGCTGTCAGGGATGAAGATCCCCAGGGGTCATAAAACTAGCATAAAGCTAGCAGGCTAATTTAGGAAAAACTCCTAATACCAGTCAGAGGGAAGGAAACACTAGAACTTCACATACAAATTAAAACACTCTGCACAACATATATTTTTTCAAGTTTTGGGTGGACTTCTCCTTTAAGGCTAGTCAGGGTGGATAACGCTTCCTAGGATATCTTCACTTCCTCATTACTGGGAGCTGGGATTGCAACAGCCATGGAGTTAGGTTGGCTTGTGCCTCAAGGGGCACGTTGGAAGAGTAGAGTCCAGTTAAAGTTGTAGAAGCAGAGTGGCAACAGGGAGTGATCTTGGTAGGAAAGTTCCTCTCAGTAGGAGAAGGCATGGCCGCAACAGAAAGAGGTGCCTATTGGGGAAGGTACTGTAGCTGCATAAAGAGAATGTAAAAAAAGCAGAAGACTGTGGGTTAGTTTAAAAAAAAAAAAGTAGCACAATGAGGATGATGCAGTCATCTCCGTATGAATGTTAGGTACCAAATAAAATTAATAAATCAGGTCAAGCCCTAGGCTGCTGAGAAACCAAGGTTCACATGTAAGCCCCAGATACCCCACACTGAGGTTAGCTGAGCGTCAGCATTCACACATCTCCTGTCAGCTAGTCAATTGAGCAGCACTGTTGTCGACTATGAAGGCAGCCACTCATCTGATCCTGTGGCTGGAGGAACGGGCATCCATGGTGATCCCAGTCAGCTGGGTGAGGGATGAGGATAAATTTGAATAAATGGGGGGGGGAGATGATCCTAAAAAAATACTATTGAACAAAAATGAACACCCAGGCCGATATGTAATAATAGCTTATGGTGGCACTATTATACAGAGAATAAATTATGGGCAATAGTGTGTCACAAGTGTTTTTACATATCCAAGGTCTGTGTTGCTCAGTCAGCAATGAGAGCGAAGTGCCAGTGGTTTGTAAGCAACACCGAGGGGGAACAGCAATTCTGCTGCCCATAAACTAGTTTAATCAGTAGTGATCTTTGGCATGGTGATTCCGTGCTCCATTTTCAACAGTTCAGATGACAGAAAGTAAGTCTCTTTTCACGCGAAACTTGTCAGGTCAGCTGATGCCATTAAATGTCTGTGGCTTACCATCATTGTCTGTCTGTTGCATAAATCTTTTGGGCTGGAGTGATTGCACTAAATAAATAAAAATTGATTCTATTTTTCCACATTAACTTAGTCTGGACAGACATTTGTGACCTATAGTAGGGAAGTCAGTCTCATCCCCAGATTTTATGTTATTTAATTCTACTGCCCATATTGTATTTTCTTATACCACTGGTTATAAAACCAAAGGTGCAGTGCTGAGTTTAGTTTGTTGCCAAAGTGAAACTGAGTTCCATAACAGCGCTGTTGTTAATTTAGCACAGGAGAGGAGGCAGCTGTGAGAAACTCCATAATACATGGGTCGTAATACACACTCGTGCATTAAGGAGTTTGAAAGCGCTCGGTCTTAGTTTATTAGCTAAAAATCCAGAAATTATAAGGTCATTCTAATATAATTATGTCATTATTTGTGGACTGTTAGGCACCCAGAGTGGGTGTTCAGAAGATTGCCTAACCAGGGGAGAAATAGTAAGTAAATAAATGGAAGCTGGAACTATGCTAAAATGCCAAAATATATGATTTCATTTTCCTTTCTTAAAGGAGATGGTGGGGACCCACTAACTTTATATTTAAATGCGATACCTATGAACCATACCTCTGACATACTGTATAGTAAACAATGTTATGCCAAAACTGTGTCTGGTTTGTGTGATTCTTTTGACGATCAAGCTTGGTTGTGCTTGCCAGCTTCTAAATTTAGGTTTCAGAAAGCATGCAACAGAAGATTTCCTCTTATGTTGACAACTCCAAGTCCGGTCACTGCTTTTGAGCTAAAGAAGGAATACCAGAAATCTCAGTGGAGAGACATTCAGAGGATAGACTGTTGTAAGATTTTCTGCCAAACTTGGGAAAGCCTATATTTATTTTGTACAGTAACAATCTAGATACATAGAATTTGTCAGCAGTTAAGGACTGCCTGGCCCATCTAGTGTGCAGATTTGTTCTGCCTTTAACTTATGCTGCAGACTGTAGTCGATCTGCGGCTTTCCTACTCTTCCCTTTTCCTAGGGCTCCTTTGTGTGTGTCCCATGCATTTTTGAGTTCCTCCACTGTTTTTGCCCCTACCACACCTGCTGGGAGGCTGTTCCAAACATCCGCCACCCTCTCTGTAAAGAAATACTTCCTTACATTACCCCTGATTCTTCCTCCTTCCAACTTCATCTCATGTCATGTCAAAACCCAGGGGAAGAGTACACAATGGGGGGTGAGATACTAACAACAACAAAAATGGAAAGGGACCTGGGGGTAGTCATATCAGATGACCTAAAGGTGGGCAAGCAATGTGAGATGGCAGCAAGAAGGGCTGGGGGGGATACTGGGATGCATAGGGAGAGGCATCACCAGTAGAAAACAGGAAGTTATTATCCCTCTGTACAGAGAGCTGGTGAGATCCCATCTGGAGTACTGTGTGCAGTTCTGGAGACCCAATCTCCGCAAAGACATAGACAGGATGGAAGCTGTCCAGAGGAGGGCAACTAAAATGGTGCAGGGTCTGCACCGGAAGACATATGAAGAGAGACTTAAGGAGCTTAATATGTATAGCCTCGAGGAAAGGAGGGAGAGGGGACATGATAGAAAACGTTCAAGTACCTCAAGGAATCAACAAAGTCCAAGAGGGTAGCATTTTTCAAAAAAAGAGATGTGCAAGAACAAGGGGGCACAATTTGAAGATGGGGGGCGGCTCAGAGGTAATTTAAGGAAGTATTTTTTCACAGAGAGGGTTGTGGATGCATGGAACAGCCTTCCGGAGGAGGTTGTGGAGTCAAAATCAGTGGTGGAATTCAAGCATGCATGGGACAGTCATAAGGCAATTCTGGGGGGTGGGGGTAAGAAGAAGTAGGCTGCTGGTTAACTAGGATCTGCAGCTTATCCAGTAGGTAGGGAAATGGGCAGACTGGGTGGGCCAAGCGGTCCTTATCTGCCATCAAATTCTATGTTTCTATGTCTCCTAGTTCTTGTCCATCTTCTTTTCTGCAAGATGCTACCCTCCTGTACCTTATTGACCCCTTTAAGGTATTTATATATCTTTTGCGGAGGTATCTCAGTCATCAGGTTACATCATAGGAACCTTCGCCGTTGGTTATGAGGAATTCACATGGAAGATTTTCAGCAGTACAACTAGGGCTGCCCACGCCGTCCACATCAGCGGACATCACCAACCCTATATAGGCGTAGGTGGTCCCGCTTTCTCCTCAGTTTTTTCCCCCGACATCGGCTCACTTGCATAGGTCTCCGCAGAAGCTCCATCGCAGTATTCATGCCGTTTTTTTTCAGCCTATGGATTTTTTCACTTGCTTTGCAAACATTTCTTTTCCAAGAGATTTCTTGTTTTGTTTATGTCGAGAGTTAATCCTTCCTCTTTTCTTTTCCATTGCTGCTGCTGCAGAAAGAAGATTGCCTTTACAAATGAACATTCTGTTTTTGTCTGCTTTCTTGGGCTTGACCGCGAAGTCTCTATCTGTAAACTCTGCCAGGAGGTTAATCAAACCACCCTTCGGCGAAGCAAAAAAGGCTGTCAAGAAGTTTCTGATGGAACAACAGGTAGCCAGCTCCAGGCAGGGGTTCTCCGGGGTCCTGGCCTCCAGGTCGCCGACTGGATCTTTGAGTTCCCAGGCTTCCACGGCCCAAGACAAGTCCTCGAGGAAAAGTAACAAAAAAGACCGAGATCACCACTGCTTCCCCCAGCGACAACCTCGCTGCCCGTCATCCTCCCCTTATTCTGGGAGATCTTCATTGGCTGCAGCCACTCTGATGAAGAGAACTGCTGTCCAGGTCTCTGTGTCTACCAGACCCATACTGACAGCACCTCTGCCCAATTCACAGGGCACCCAGCCGTCAACTTCTGGGTTGTCAGCTTCTCCGTCGTTGATGACTCTCCTATCGAGGCCTGCCCCTTCACCAACCAGGGCTACAGGCTCATTGGGCTCTCAGGACACGCCTCTCAGGGTTTCCCCTTTATTGCTGCCCAGGCCAAAACTGATTCAGTGGTCATCAAGGCAGCTCATGTCAGATCTAAGGTGCCTAAACACCTTGGTTCCTTTCCCCCAGACAAGGAATCTCGTAGGATTGACCTCTAGGGAAAAAGGGTTTATGCCTCCTTCACCTTAGGCCTGAGGACTGCAAACTATCTGTCACACATGGTCAAATACCAGAATACTAACTGAAAGAAGGGCAAGGCTATGGCTCAGGCCCTCCCTGATGGCACACAGAAGGAAGAGTTGCTTCAGTGTTTCCAGGCGGCTGAGGATGTTAGTAAACATCCCCTCAGAGCACTGTATGTCATGGCTGATACCATCGCCAGAGCAGCTGCCACTAGCACATGCCTTGGTAGGCTCTCCTGGCTCAGAGTTTCTGGATTTGCAGCGGATGTGCTTAATGTCCCTTTCAATGGCACTAAGCTGTTCGGCCCTGATGTCCAGGACCTCATTAATGATCTGCAGGCCTCAGGCACAGCCATTAAATTGGCCCATTCCTCTACCATACCCAGCCAAGGGGCAGAGTGTGGCCTAATTTTTGTGAACAGACCAGTAGGCCTCGATCAACTCCCCGTACCCAGGGGGAAATGTAGAGCTCAGGCTTCCTTGCCCACCCACTCCAGTGCTGGAGTGGCAGCCAAGCACCCCAGAAGTGAGGGACCAGCCTCTACGGCTGACTCCATCTCAGCTTGACTCCTTGCCAGACCCCCCTCCTCTGGTTCAGACCTAGGAGGCAGTGGGCAGAGGTTGGTTCTCCCTCCATCTGAATCAATGGAGGACCATAACTTCAAATGCATGGAATCTGCAGATCGTAGAAAAGGGCCATACCTTGGAGATCATACAGCAACCTCCAGACACCCTTCAGTTACCCCCATGCTCACTTGTCTGTTCTCTGGGAGGAAGTACAGTTTTTTCTGCACAAGCAGGCCATCAAACCAGTGCCCAGGCACCAGAGGAACCAGGGGTTTTATTCCAGGTTTTTCCTGGTCCCCAAAAAGACCAGAGATCCGAGACCCAGGTTAGAGCTAAAGGACCTCATTCTGTTTGTCCAGTACAAAAAGTTCTGGATGGTAACTTTGCCAGACCTAATGCCCTTCCTCAAGACTGGGGACATGCAGGATGCCTACCTGCACATGTCGGTCTTTCCTCCACACAAGAAGTTTCTTCGTTTTGCCTTTCAGGGCGAGCATTACCAGTTCAAAGTGCTGCCCTTTGGCTTATCCTTTGCACCGCGAGTCTTTACCAAGTGCTTGGCAGCAGTTGCAGCAATTATCAGAAGAGGGGACCGTATGTCTTCCCTTACTTGGACGATTGGCTTCTCAAGGCCCCGTCCAGGGAACTGCTTTTGCTGAGACTGGAGCGCATACTCCAACTGTTCCAGTCCCAGGGCATTACCGTCAACCTGCTCAAGTCAGTTCCAGTACCATCCCAAAGGCTGCAATATGTAGGGATGGTTCTGGACTCTGCACAGGGGAAGGACTCCCTGCCCCAAAACAGGGTGGAATGCCTCATAGCCCAAGCTCAGGAGGTTGCTGAGAATCAGTACATTCCTAGCCAGGCTTCATATGCATACCCTTCAGTGGACCCTCAGGGTACAATGGGACCAGTGCACAGATGAGTTGGACCAACGAGTCCTGGTCTCTTCTCCAGTACGCAAGGTACTGCAGTGGTGGATGGACCCCTTGAATCTGCTTCAAGGTGTTCCCTTCCAGATTTCTTCCCCGCATCAGATCTTAACCATGGATGCTTCGGATCTGAGCTGGGGAGCACACCTGGACCCCTTCCAAACCCAGGGCTCCTGGTCCCAGTGGAAAGCTGCCCTGCATACCGATGTCCTGGAGCTGAGAGCTGTGCTCTATGCCATGCAGGCCTTTCAAGAGCATCTCATTCCAGGTCAACTGCTGATGCAGTCTGAAAATTTGAGTGTAGTCTGCTACATCAACAAGCAAGACGGGACTCACTCATATCCCCTTTGCAGGAAGGCCGTGAGAGTGTGGTACTGGGCACTGGAGCACAGTCTGACACTCTCTGCAGTCAACGTGCCAGGCATTCTAAACACCCTGGTGGACAGTCTCAGCACGACTCAGTCCAGCATGCATGAATGGGAGCGTCTCTCGTCCATCGCAAAAAATTTTTTCAACAGATGGGGTCATCTAGAGTTGGACCTTTTAGCATCCACACTCAACACAAAACTGCCCAATTTCTGCTTGTTAGATCCAGGGCCTGGAGTTTTCTGGCGAGACATGCACACAGTGTCCTTCTCTTGGAGCGGGAGGTTTCTGTATATATTCCCTCCATTTCCTCTGATCCAGAGGGTGATGATCAAGTTGCAGATGGAGGGGGCCAGCATGATTCTGGTGGCTCCATTCTGGCCTCGCCAGATATGGTTCCCTCTGCTTCAGCAGCTGGCAGAGAAGCTTCTGATCCCTCCTCCTCTTCCTCTTGGCAAGAATCTGCTGAACAGTGTCTGATTCAGAATGGGGGTGGTGGGGGCGCTGAACAAATACCACTGCAGACAGTTGCTTCAAAAAATCCAAATGTTTTCTTTTTTATTGTAAATGCAGCCAAAACCTCAACATTTCAAGAGATGCTTCTATCATATTACTTGCAGTAATCCTAAAATAATTTATTTTTGCACACACACGAGCAAACAGACTTGGCGTCTGGCATAGTAGTAAAAGGCTACAATGATTTGGAAAAGATCCTAATGGGACAGTTTATGAGAGCAAGCAGATTGAAATAAAAAATAGCAGAGAGAATCTGGAGATAACATAAAATGCAGAAGCGTTTACAACTGGGAACATCAACAAGCCAGAGTACTAGATTACAAGATTATTTATTTAGAGGAATGCAAAAATAAGGAAAGACTCTTAGGACTACTGCAGGTAATATGATAGAAGGCATCTCTTGAAAATGCCTGCTTTGTAGGTGAAACGTTGAGATTTTGGCCACATTTACAATAAAAAAAGAAAACATTTGGATTTTTGGAAGCAACTGTCTGCAGTGGTATTTGTTCAGCGCCCCCCACCCCCTTCTGAAGCAGAGACTGTTCTACATTTGTTCCAAATCGGGAGAGGCAGCTTGGAGTATATTGAGAACAGTTCATTTCCTGTGGATTTTCTCTTTTTGCCTGAAAAGAATCTGCTGACCCAGATCAGGGGACCCTGGTCCATCCCAACCTCAGATCCCTTCATCTGCATGCCTGGCTCCTGAGATCATAGCCATCACCAGGTTAAAGGTCTCTAACAGGGTAGCGGACATCCTGGTGGACGCCCAGAAGCCTTCCACTTGTGCCACTTATGCCATGAAGTGGAAGCAGTTTGCCATCTGAGCTGCCAAACATGGCCTAGACCCTTTCACCTGTTTGGCGAATCATATCCTGGACTACCTGATCTCTTTGTCCAACTCAGGCCTCCTGTATTCCTCACTCAAGGTCCACCGTTAAGCTATTTCTGCCTTTCATGAGCATGTGGGTGACCGCACAATTGCTCAGCTGGATGTCTCCCGTACTTTTCTTAGGGGCATCCTGCACCTGAAACCCCCAATCCATTCCCCTGCCCCGGCTTGGGACTTACATTTTATTTTGGAGAAGTTGACCCTGTCTCCTTTTGAGCCAGTTGTGATTTTCGATTTGCACTTTTCTTGGAAAGCACTATTTTTAGTTGCAATTACTTCTTCTCAAAGAATTTCAGAGCTTGAGGCCCTCTGGTGCAAGGAGCGTTATTTGATTTTTCACAAAGACAGGGTATCTTTGCGCACAAATCGTAAGTTTCTGCCCAAGATGGTTTCTGAGCTCACTCTAAATCAAGTCTATCCACCTTCCTGTTTATTTTCCTGAGCGTGCCAAGCCAGGGGAAGCACTGCTCCATAAGTTAGATGTGCGCAGAACTTTGAAATACTACCTGCTTCGGACTAAAGTGTCCAGAAAGTCAAAGCAGTTGTTTGTTTCCTTCGCCCCAGGTAGAGAAAGCGCTTCAGTTTCTAAGCAATGTTTATCCAGATGGCTGCCACATTGCACTGTGTTCTGCTACAACAAATACGGCAAAGAATTGCTTGGTGCTGTCAAAGCTCATTCCACCAGAGGCACGGCTATCTCCGCGGCTTGTTTCAAAAGGGTCTCAGCCACTCACATTTGTACGGCTGCCACCTGGAGAACAGTCCCCACTTTCACCAAGCATTACAATCTGGACATCGCCTCTAGAGTCTGTGCAGGATCTGGCAGGGCTGTATTACAAGGACTCCTATCTTAAGTTAATGGAGACCCAGCCTCCCGGACTGTATGTTTACACTTGTCGCTGCTTGGTACTCATTCCTACAGTGTAAGCTGATGATGGAGATACCCCCGAAGAAGATAGAACAGTTACTTAAGAACTTACCATAGCAGTGGATCTTCGAAGGGGTCTCAGTCATCAGGTATGATTTCCCTCCCACCATCCCCCTTCTTGAGGTTCCTGTCTAGGAACTGGTTATCAGGTATATCCAGTCTTTTTGCTTAGGTCTGGGTACCACTTTCTATCCTTGGTTCCCCAGGGTGAGAGCCTTGTTCCCTTCATCTGCCGGGGGACTGAGGAGAGAGTGGGGCCGCCTATGCCTATATAGGGTTGGTGACGTCGACTGATGTCAACAGCGTGGGCGGCCCCAGTTGTACTGCTGAAAATCTTCCATGTGGATTCCCTTTCACCAGCGACAAAAGTTCCTGCAGTGTAACCTGATGACTGAGATCCCTTCAAATATCTACTGTTATGGTAAGTTCTTGTGTAACTGTTCTGTCTTTATCATGTCCCACCTCTCTCTTCACAACTCTAGAGAATACATATTGAGGTCTTTCAGCCTCTCCTCATATGACTTCTAGTGCAGCCCCTGTACCATTATTGTAGCCCTTCTTTGGACTGCCTCCGCTCTGTCTGTGTCCTTTCTGAGACGCAGCCTCCAAAACTGGACATTGTACTCCAGATGCGGTCTCACTAAGGATCTGTATAGTGGCATCACCACCTCCTTTTTTCTGCTTGTGATGCCTCTCCCTATGCACCCCAGCAACCCGCTGGCCCTTCTAACTGCTTGCTCACACTGTCTAGCCACCTTTAGGTCCTCAGATATAATTATTCCTAGATCCCTGTCCTGTTTGATGGCTGACAGTAACCCCCCCCCCATTGAGTTCTCCTCTCATAAGTTCCCGTGACCTAAGTGCATAATTCTGCACTTCCTTGTGTTGAATCTTAACTGCCATACATTTGACCAATCCTCCAGCTTGCCCAGGTCCCGTCTCATTCCTCCCCTCCCGTGTGTCTACCCTAGTGCAGATCTGTGTGTCATCTGCAAAGAAGCATACCTTCCCCTCCAGTCCCGCTGCAATGTCGCTTATGAAGACCTGCTGCCTTTAATTCATATCTTCTTTTCTGGTTTTATGTTTGTGTCTTGACTTTGTAACTAAAGTCAGATTTCAGTTTGTATGCACAGCGGTGTCTGTTTCAAGAGCCAATCGCAGCAGTGTGCTACCGCCCTTAATGGAAGAGCTGGAATCTTCCTCCTGATGGTCTTTATTTTTTTCTGTTTTACCTACGTATAGTGTGTGTGTGTGTGTGTGTGTGTGTGTGTTTCTGTGTGTGTGCACGTGGTGAGAGGTGGCAGGTGGGAGAGGGATGGTATGCTAGGCAGTTTTTAATGAGCTTACCTATATTTTATTCACTGGGTCAATTCATTTCTCCGCAGACATCGCCCAGTAACTAGAAGATAGCACATTGTTATGGCGATTCTGCTTTTATCCATACAGCTAGAAATGTATGTTTCATTCTGCCATTATGTTCTAGTTGTAACTAATCCTTTGTACCTTGTATAGCAGTGAGTATGATTACTCCACTGCTATTTATTTTCTCATAATGATTCTTTTCTTTTATCTCTGCTCTACTCTGTTAAGATTATGAATTTTTCTTTCAATCTGTGTAACTAAATAAATAGTTTGACTGTTTATAGAGTAGAGCAGGATGCTGTGCAGTACAGCATCGGAACTATCTGCGTGAATCCAAACAGCCCAAAATGTCTACGGTGCAGAAATGTTTTCTTTAGGGGATTACATCAAAGTGTCACTTTTGACATTGTCCCATTTACTACCGATGAAATAGCTTGATGTTGGGAACAAAAAAAAAGAACAAATGCAGACTTGTCTCATTTATATTATGTTGCTATTAATGTAGCAATATACATGTGTGACTTATCCATCTTGGCAAACTCTCACATGCTAATCTTGTTGTTTTTTTTGTGTTTAAAAAATGTTTGACTGCCTTGAGAAACCCATATTTCATGTGCTGTAAGGTGCACAGAATGCAGGTGATGGCATACATCCCAGGGTACTTAAGGAGCTAAAGGAGGAACTAGCAGAGCCATTAGCAGAATTGTTTAGTGAGTCTCTGAGCACAGGAGAGGTCCCAGAAGACTGGAGAAGGGCTCATGTGATCCCACTCCACAAGAGTGGTAGCAGGGAGGAGGTGGAGAACTACAGACCGGTCAGTCTTACCTCAGTAGTGGGCAAGATTATGGAGGCACTCCTTAAGGAAAGGATAGTGCAACACCTGGAATCCATAGGGGCACAGGATCCAAGACAGCATGGGTTTACAAAAGGAAGGTCCTGTCAAACTAATCTCATAGATTTCTTTGACTGGGTAACCAGAGTGGTGGACAAGGGAGCAGTTGATGTCGCCTACCTTGACTTCAGCAAAGCTTTTGACACTGTTCCACATAGAAGATTGATAAATAAGCTAGGTAGGCTCGGGTGGGTCGAAGTTGGTCAACTGGGTGGCAAACTGGTTGACTGGCAGAAAACAGAGAGTGGTGGTAAATGGTATACAGTCAGAAGAGATGTAAGTCACAAGTGGGGTACCTCAGGGATCAGTCCTGGGGCCAGTCCTATTCAACATCTTCATTAGTGACCTACGCAGATGGACTAGAGGGTAAGCTTGTCTGTTTGCAGATGACACCAAGATCTGCAACAGAGTAGATGATCCAGATGGGGTGGGCAGAATGGGAAGAGATCTGGATAAACTAGCAGAATGGTCAGAAGAGTGGCAACTGGGATTTAATGCAAAGAAGTGCAAAATCATGCACATAGGGAAGAGAAACCCTGAAGCCACTTATAGGCTGGGAGGGGAGTTGCTAGCAGTCACAAAGGAAGAAAGAGACTTGGGCATCATCATCACTGATGACCTGAAATCATCCAAGCAGACCTCTAAAGCAGTAGGTAAGGCTAGGGGTGTTAAGGTGTATTAGTAGGAGGTATCACAAGTCGTAAGAGGGAGGTAATAATCCTCTGTACAAGACATTGGTTAGGCCCCATCTGGAGTACTCAGTGCAGTATTGGAGGCCACACCTTCAAAAGGACATTAACCAAATTGAGGCAGTCCAGAGAAGGCAACCAAAATGGTGCAGGGACTGCATCAGAAGACAAGGAGGACAGATTAACGGAGCTCAATATGTATACCCTTGAGCAAAGGAGGGAGAGAGGTGATGATCGAGGCATTCAAACACCTTAAGGGGCATAAACAAGGTGAAAGAGTCTAACATGTTTAAATATAAGAAAAATAGCAGGACAAGAGGACACAGCATGAGATTAGAGGGAGGCCGATTAAGAGGGAATGTGAGGAAATTCTTTTTCACAGAAAGGGTGGTAGATGCATGGAATGGCTTACCACAAGAAGTGGTGGCTATGAATACAGTGCAGGGCTTCAAACATGCATGGGATAGGCATAAGGGAGCAATACAAATGACTATGAATAGATAGGTCACTGACAAAGGCCAATGGCACATTTATAAGGTAGAAAAAGAAATGGGCAGACTGGATGGGCCTTGCGGTCCTTATCTGCCGTCAACTTCTATGTTTCTATGTAAATGTCACCCGTAGCTATCTGCAAAGGATGACAAGAGACTGAACTGAAATAATGTCTCTGCAGCTTTTGTTTATATTTTATCCTTGGGGTCTTGTGTTTGCACTATGGAGACAGAGCAGAATATTTGGTGGTAGGGGTCTGGGTTATGGATTCCACCTTTTGTTGATGCTACCCATATAAATTTATGACTCTTCACATTTCAAAAGGTGGCTGTTCACAGTGGTGCCAGTGCACTGTCATGGGCCAGGTATGCAAGGCACCTGTCCGCGCCGCCCCCCTGACGCATTGATTTGGGGGGGGTTAGCAGACACAGGCGGGCATCCAGTCAGATGCTGTCCTGCTCTGGCAGTGGATCCCCTGCTCCAGAGCTGGGGATTGTAGGACACAGCATGTCCCATAAACTAAACAATGTCAGGCAAGTGCCTGAACGGTTGCTCCTAGCCCTCTCCGCCTGACCAGAGGGCTGGGATGGCATGGCAGGGGTTATTATTTTTTTTCTGCCATGGCTGACGAGTGCTCATCAATGGGTGCACAACAGCTACAGCAGGGTCCCTGTTTGCATAGCCTGCCCCCATCACCCAGCACTCCATGCCTTCATTAATGGCATGTAGTGTGGGCATGTCTCCTGGACCCTCCCGCATTCCATCCACGCACATAGCTGTGTGAATGACCGGGGAATTAAGTGTGGAAGGGGAGCACCCCTTCTGTGAATGCTGGGACCCCTGATATGTGGCTCATTGTTCGCTGGCATGTAGGTTTTACACACGTTATGTGCATAGGGCCCATTATTATTAAATGGAATCTTTGCTTGCAGGACCTCCAGAATGCCACCTTATCTAATGAACTCCAAAACACTTCAACATGACCACACACAGACACCTCCACTCCATCTCTGTAATAAATAAATGCAGACTCAAGACCATAAGGATAAAAAAGGAAACATTCTTAAAATACAAAACAATGAAATACCAAGATTAGTATTACTGAGTTTGCCAAGACTGGCAAGCCACTCATGAATACAGTATATCAGTAGCAACATAACATTAATGAGAGGAGTCAGCCATTTCAACATAAAATATTGCATTCCTTACATCAGATGAAAATGTTAAAAGTCTCCAAATTTTCTGCATAAAACATGTTTTGCACTGTAGACGTTTTGAACGTGTGACCGTCCTGATGCTGTACTAAAGAGCAGCCCGCTGGACTCTATAAACAGTCACATTACTTCTTTAGGGGAGAAAACAGTACCGCCGTCTTGATTTAATGATCGATATATTATACAGAAACATCCATAGTGAATATTCTGGTTTCTAGAAATGCAGGTACCTCAACTGAAGGTGGCTAGGCAATGTGAAGCGGCGGTGGGGAAGGCTAGCTGTTTGCTTGGATGCATAGGGAGGGGAGTTTTTTTGACTTCTGCAGTTGCAGCTGGAACTCATGCTGCAGGCTGCAGTAACAGCAGTGAGCTACCCTTTACCTGTTGTCTAGTGCCCCAGCTGAGGATCAGGGGCTTAATTGGTTATGGTAAGAACAAAATGGGTGACAAGCGTAGCCAGAAAGAAATCTCAAGTTACAGTTCCCCACCGCTGATATGGTTAAGCAGAACCATCTCTCCTTGCTTCGGGATGTGGGGGGGGGGGCACAAAACAGAGGCACATTTTTTATGCAAGCATGTGGAGAGAACACTTGATTAACATCTTCTGAAAGTTCCTCTCACACAGCACACAGACATATGACTTGGAGCCAAGAGTTTATTTTATCAGTCTGGTCACCTTGAGTGCATTACAGAGGGTTTCCGAGTAGGTGCAGCTAAAATAATAAGCATACTGCTTTTCCCCTAATTTTCTTGGGAGCACAGTGACCTGTAATGATCAAACTGACAGTGCTCGGAGCAGTACAGTGTGCTGACGGAGAATGCTTTCAGCTTCACTCCCATATTAGTTGTACCAGTTTGAGACATTATTTGACCGTGTTGTGCCAGGCGGTGATTGAGGATCCCGGGCGTTGTTTGCTATTTCAGACTTCGGACCTGTCAACTGTCTCAGGTCTATTTTGTGGGTCTGAACTGAGAGCGGAGACATTATTTTAATGCAAGCTGGGCTGTAATTAAAGATCTTTGGCTTTGTTTACTGTCTTAAACTACAGACCTGTTAGCTTTTTAAAAACATTTTTGTGGACTGAATTGAGAGCAGGGATCTACTGGCTGAAGCAAGTATTGCTGGTGTAACCCCCCTGCAAATGGGGGTTCCCAAAAGACTTCCAGGAGCTTGCTTGAATGCTCTAAGCCTGAATGGTGTTTGGCATTTAAGCCATTTATCAGTGAGTGTTTTTAGAGCCTCTGGTACTGTCTCTTTAAGAGCTGTCTGCTTGCAGACATAATTAGTTTGTATGGGGGGACTGTGTGCTTCTCTGAGTACCACTCGAGCTGCTGCCAATTCACTTCATTTTGCAGTCACTAGGAGTGCAAAGGAACCTATCTGAAAGATGTAACTGTTTGCCAGAAATTATTTAGAGTAATAATGAAATTACAGTTTGTCTAACCTGCTTTCTTTGCAGTCAGAACTGTGTCTGCTAGTTCCCATTTTAGTTTTGAACTGCTGAACTGGACCAATCAGTGTGGGGTAAGCTAGCTCTAAAATGGTGCCTTGGACGAATCAGAACTTGGACTCATAATCTGAGCCAGCCACAAGAGGATTGTATGGGCAGTGACTCTGGGAGATGTAGTTTAGACTTCAGTGCCTTTTTGGACCAACAGCAGCAGTCTATTGTGAGTGACAGCCAATCCAGTCAAGAACTGGGAGGAACTCAAAGGATGTGCCCGGTTTTGTCGGTTGGAGTTTCAGTTGAGCTTTGGCAGTGAAGAAGGAAGGAGGCCTGTGCTTTTTCAGTGTGCAGTTTTAGTCAAAAAGCGTGTGTAAGGCCCAGAGTTCGGTCTGCAGCTTGTTAGGACTGAATCAGTCCTGTGAAAGAGAATCAAAGGATATCTGAAGAGTAGAAACCAGGCTCACCCTGTAGAAGACTGGAGGAATTGCTGAAAATTGCACTCGGTCTGTCAGGAACTGAATCTGCTGTGTGTTCTCCGGTATTGTGCAGTAATTACGATCGGGATACAGATGCAGCCTGCCTGGTATAGTGCTTTCTTTTATATAAATGTGTGAAGAGGTTTGTATACCTCAAGTGAGCCCTGCTGACATTGAAGGACCCTATCTTATTTGGAGGTCGTGAGTACTAATTCAGGGTCGCTCCCTGTTGAATTGCCACATTAAATCCAAATGGAATTACTGTGCTGCTGACTGTTTAATTCTCCTTTTTCTCTGTGAAAGGCCCCTACCAGCTGCCACGGTTTGGACTAGCCACTAGGGCTTGGGTACCCAGGGACAGTAACTGATAGGGATAGGCCTGTGCACAGAGCCATAGGTAGATTATTAGAGTGATAAGCTAATTAACCTGATTTCCCTGTCCTTGTTATATCCCCTAAATAAATCAGAGCTGCTTGTTTCAGCAAAGTTATACTGCCTGAGGTATTTGTCTATGTTAAAGTACTGTACTGTGATTGTTGCACTGTATCTCATTTCACAGGAGGTCCCAGTGCGGAACCAGACCTGGGGGTAAGTGTATACTGTGAAGGTAATCTGATATATTGTGTGGGCCACTAGTGGGAAGAAAGGGGGGTTGCAGTGTCCCAGAGGGCTGTGACCAAGTTAGTTTAACTATTGCAAACCCTGACCTCTGAGTGGAGGCACCCGCCATTGGATCCAGGCCCCTCAACCTGTTAGTGGCAAATCAGGCAGGGGTAGTAGCCCCTGGGATAGCGCCATCTAGGGGTTACACTACGATCTTCAGCTGGTCTGTTGTTAGTTTACAGTCAGTTTGTTTTTTTAAGTACTTTATTAATTTATTTCTGATAACAAATATGGTGGTATGGGACCTCGGCATTAGAGCCCTATCCCCAATAACATCATTTTTATGAATTGAAGCTCAGTTTGAGTGTTTTTTTTTGGGGGGGTCTCTATTAATTATCTAAAATGGCCAATAATGAGACATACAAAAAGGGGCAACCAACACAAGTATAAATGTACTAATTTGGGTCTCTTTCCCTCCTTGGTGCATTGGTTATACAAATAGAACACAGCACAGCAGAGCAGAGAAAGAATCAAATAAAAAACCTTTTTTGCGTAATTCTTTATGCATGGTAGCATAGCAATTGAGTTATCTGTGGGAAACCCCCACCCCGTCCTCAAACTCATTACATGCAGGGGGCAGGGAAAATTAAGTACTAGGTTGATTAAATATAAAGAACTTAGCCCAGCCAGTGGTGCTGAGGGCTGAGCACTGAACCTGCTATCTTGCTTTATGCCAGCTGACCTGTTTTTGGGAACAAGCACGGGCCGCTGGGGGTGCAGGGAGGAGGAGAAGTATTGAGCATCCGATGGACTGCTCTTTTCTCCAGGGGGTAGTCCTAAGTGGTTGACGTTCACCTGCTCCCTAGCAGAGACTGGGGACAGAGTGCCATGCTGCAAGTGGGAGGAGTTGGGGCAGATGCTTGGAGGGAGCACATGCGGACGTGTGCATGCTCCTCTCTACGAGCGTCATTGCACACCCCAGCTCCTGGAGAAAAACCAGGAAAAAGAAGAAGCCGTGGCACAATGGCAGAGGGCACCTTGCAGACTCCGCTCCCAGCCAGCCATGGTGCTGGCCCACTGAATCGGTCTCCAGTGGGGTTGGGGAACCCCACTGAGCCTCCAGGGGGGACAAGACCTGGGAGGGTCAGCCAGATAGTATGCCGGGGGATGGGGCTGGGGGTGCTCTCCGGAGGACAGCTGGCTCAGGAGAGAAAAATTTATAACAAAAATAAATATAAAGAACTTAAAAATGTTATGGTAATTTGACCAATCAGCACTATAATATACAAAGGCATTTAAATTCCGTTCAACTATTGGCCTCCTCATTACAGTAAGCCCTGTTTTAAGAGTGGTTTGTTTCCTTGTCCCACACCTGAGATTCTTTGTTGGTCGTTAGTGGCACCCCCCGGTGCGTTTTCAGCTGTAAATGAAACAAAATCCTCTTTTTTTTTTCCCAAAAAAAAAAAAAAAAAAAGGTCCATCACTGAGCACCCTGCACTTCCACCGATTACCCACTGTGCACCCACCTCCCCACACCCACCTTGACACCCCCTCAGACCGTCAGTCACCTGCAGAGGTACCAGGTTAGAGATCCGCTCCCTCAATCGAAGACAGTCTTGCTGCTGCAACCAGTGACTACAATGTGAGGAACTAAGGTAAATACGCTTTGGTGTATTTCAATAGGGGTTTCAACTTTTATGTACAACTGAAATGTTTTTTGAGCGTTTGACCCCAGATTTTCAACATTGCCTTTGGGGACCCCACCTGATGATCAGTATGACTGTCGTTAGGCAACTCCCATAGGAAAGGTGATTTCACGGTCAGTTGGCAAAATCACCTTTTCTGGTGGGATATGTGTAACGACAGTCAATATTGTTCATGAGGTGGGGTCATAAGAAGGCTATGTTGAAAATTTGGAGACAAAATTTCAAAAAAATGGCTGTGTTAAGACCATTCCTTGCAATTTCATTACGCACGCTCATAAGTTTGGACATTTTCAATATTTTCACCCCATATTTTAAACATAGCCTTCTTAGTACCCCACCTCATGTATGTCACAGCTGTCATTTTTCAAATCCTGACCAAAATGTGTTTTTGCACCTGTGGCACAGAATGGCATTGCAGTTGTGCACAATTGCACTTTGGCAGGGATTTGAAAATGTTATGTACTGGGTACATGGCGGTGAGGTCATAAGAAGGCTATGTTGAACATTTTGGGTCAAAATTATTAAAAATGGCATAGTTATGACTGTTTGTTGCAATTGTGCTACATATGCTCGTAATTGTGAATTTTAAATAATTTGAGCCAAAATTTTAACATAGCCTTCTTATTATACCACCTCACGTATGTCATAGCTGTCATTTTTCAAATCCTGTCCAAAATGTTTTTGCGCTTGTGGTACCGATTAGTGTTGTGCCTATGCAGAGTTACGTTTTGGTGGGGATTGAAACATTTTCTGCACCAGGAACATGAGGTGGGTTAATAACATGACTATGGTGACAATTTGGTAACTGTTGTCCTATAACTGGAAGCACAGGGACCCATCTGTTGCAGCCCATCCCCCTCTGTCCTCAGGCCCCTCCAGTCTTCCTGGGGTTGAGAAAGGGGCAGTGAACAGAAGCAGCAACCTTACTGATGTTTCCTGAGCCCAGGAGCTGCAGTAGGCCAGAGAATGGTGAGCTGAGGTTGCGTGGCAGCAACAGACATGCTGCCGCTCATGTGCAGATGCACAAAACTGAGCCAGAGCTCTGAGAGCTAAACCAGGCAGAGAGTGCACACCCCGTGACTGTCCCGGCTCCAAGGTAAGCAATATACCCAGATCAAAGCTCACCTCCAACATCATGTGCCCACAGAGGGTTCTCTCTGTGCAAGTACTGTCAGTGGGGAAAAGAGAGGAAAAGAAGCAGTGCACATGTGCGCACACAGGTTGAGGAATGGCATGGGTGACCATTTTCTGAAACGAAACTCCCGACTCTGAAACGGGCTGTGGTATCAGGAAAATAACACATCCTTGACCCAGGAAAGCAAGTGTGGCCAGGGAAGTTGTAAAATAAATTTGTGGGATTTTATTGCTTCAGTTAGGTGTTCGACACTGTTCCACATGGGAGACTAGTAAGGAAGCTGGGTAGTTTAGGAGTGGGTCTAAATGTGGTAAACTAGATAAGAAATTGGTTAGGGGATAGGAGGCAGAGGGCGTTGGTAAACCGAGTTCACTCCAAAGAAGGGAGGGGGGTGATCAGTGAGGGTACCTCAGGGATCAGTGTTGGTCTGGTCCTCTTTAATGTCTTTATAATTATAAGTGACATTGCAGAGGAGCTGGAAGGGGAGGTCTGTCTCTTTGTGAATGACATCAGAATCTGAAATAGGGTGGACACTCCAGGAAGAGTGGAAAGGATGAGCAGAGACCTGAGAAAACTAGAGGAGTGGTCAAGGGTATGGCAGTGGGGTTTCAGTGTGAAAACGTGCAAAATTATGAACTCTGGGCACAAAAAACCCAGGGGTGGAGTACAGAATGGATGGAGTGGTATTGATGACCACCAAGCAGGAATGAGACCTGGGGACAGTTGTATTGGATGACCTGAAGGTGGCCATCCAGTGTGACAAGGCAGTAGGGAGGGCAAGTGGGATGCTGGGGTACATAGGTAGGGGTATCACCAGCAGAAAGAGGGAGGTGGTGTTGTCTCTATATAGATCACTGGTAAGACCCCACCTAGAGTACTGTGTCCAGTTCTGGAGACCACATCTCCAGAAGGACATAGAGAGGAGGCGGTCCACAGCAGGACAACTAAAATGGCGCAGGGTCTGCATCAAAAGCCCTATGAGGAGAGACTAAAGGATCTCAGTATGTACACCCTGGAAGAAAGGAGGGAGAGGGAAGATATGATAGAGACATTTAAATACCTCAGAGGGTAAATAAGGTATAGGAGCAGAGTATTTTTCAGAAGAGAAAGTGCTCAAGAACAGGGGGACATGCTATGCAGCTGGAGGGGAGGTAGATTCGGGAGAGATGGGAGGAACTACTTCTTCACAGAAAGAGTAGTGGATTCCTGGAACAGCCTTCCAGCAGAGGTGGTGGGGCCAAAAACTGTGGTAGGGTTCAAGAATGCATGGGATAAGGAGCCTGAAGAACTGTAGGTCACCCTGGAAACAGGAAATGGTATAGCCATACGAACTGGGGTTGTGTACAGGCCTCCAGACCAGGGGGAGGACATAAACACGTTACTGTTAGAAGATATACAAAACATGACAGCTAAAGGGGAGGTTCTGATAATGGGAGACTTCAACATGCCAGATACAGATTGGTCTATACCAGCAGGGACATCTGCCAGAACTATACACATAGTGGATTCTCTGCAGGGGGAGGACCTCAAACAACTGGTACAACAACCCACAAGAGACAGGGCTATCTTGGATCTAGTACTGACTAACAGGGAAAGGGTCACAGATCTCCAGGTAGGTCACCTGGGTGCCAGTGACCATCACATGGTATGGTTCAGTTTGGCCACTAGAACAAAATCATCCCATTCCAAGGCAAAAATATGGGACTTCAGAGGAGCTGACTTTGATAAGATGGCCAACAGAGTTAAGCTAGCCCTGGCAAAAAGAAATACAGGTGAGGGGGTACAGGTAAAGTGGGCAAGCATTAAAGATGCAATACTTGAAGCAACATCCAATTGTGTTAGTGAGAAAAGGAAGTGCAAAAGAAGAAGGAAACCACATTGGTTCTCAAACACAGTAGCAGAAAAGGCCAGAGCCAAATGGCTGGCCTTCAGGAAATATAAGGGAACACATCAGGATAAAGATAGGGAGGCATACCAAACTTCTCTAAGGAAAGCAGGGAAGGTAGTAAGGCAGGCAAAGGCCCATACCGAGGAAACACTAGCACAAACAGTAAAAGAGGGTGACATGACTTTCTATAGGTACATTAGTGAAAGGAGAAAGTCCAGAGGGGGTATTGCTAAAATCAAAGGGGATAAGGGTGCGTGTGAGGAGGAGGACCATGTAAAAGCATCTATCCTAAATAGGTACTTCTGCTCCGTATTTACTGAAGAGAAGGTAGGGCAGGGCTCACAGCTCAGCACCATGGACACAGGAAGGAGGGAGGTGTGCACTAGTCCCTTCACAAAAGAAAGGGTCCCACAAGAGCTCGATAAGCTCAGGGTGGATAAGGCAATGGGACCTGATGGCATATATCTCAGGGTACTAAAGAAGCTAAGGGTGGAACTAGCAGAGCCATTATCAGAACTGTTTTGTGAGTCTCTGAGCACAGGAGAGGTCCCAGAAGACTGGAGAAGGGCTCATGTGATCCCGCTCCACAAGAGTGGTAGCAGGGAACTACAGACCAGTCAGTATTACCTCAGTAGTGGGCAAGATTATGGAGACACTCCTTAAGGAATGGATAGTGCAACACTTGGAATCCATACGAGCACAGGATCCAAGACAGCATGGGTTTACAAAAGGAAGGTACTGTCAAACTAATCTTATAGATTTCTTTGACTGGGTAACCAGAATGGTGGACCAAGGGGGAGCAGTCGATGTTGCCTACCTTGACTTCAGCAAAGCTTTCGATACTGTTCCACATAGAAGATTAATTAATAAGCTGGGTAGGCTCGGGGTGGGTCAGACATTGGTCAACTGGGTGTCAAACTGGTTGACGGGCAGAAAACAGAGTGGTGGTAAACGGTATACAGTCAGAAGAGATGCATGTCACAAGTGGGGTACTTGAGGGATCAGTCCTGGGGCCAGTCCTCTTCAATATCTTCATCAGTGACATTGCAGATGGACTGGAGGGTAAGGTTTGTCTGTTTGCAGATGACACCAAGATCACTAAAGTAGTAGGTAAGGCTACTAACCAGACTGAGGCAGTCCAGAGAGGGGCAACCAAAATGGTGCAGGGACTGCATCAGAAAACATATGATGACAGATTAACTGAGCTCAGTACGTATACCCTAGAGCAAAGCTGCATAGCACCATGTGAAGGGGTCACAGGTCAGGTCCATTTTGTCCATGAATTTCGTCCATTAGAAAACCAGCACGAGCCTGAGACAGTTTGACTGTGAACACACTTGGACAGTCAGATGTCAAATTTCAGCCAGCACAAAAGGAGCTGTTTTCAAAAGTTCATGGTAGTTCAGTCAGACCTCAGGAGAGTGACTGCGTGTCAAGGTGTGGGCTGGTGTGCCACAATCTGTCCGGGCCTGGCCTGTCTGGCAGACTACAATGGTTTGGGATCCCAAAGAAGAGTTTGGTGATAAGAAAAGTAGAAATTTCTGCAAAATTTTGGTTAAAAGGCAAGTTGGAACTGGGGTTTTCCTGCCCCTCCACAGACTTTTCCCCTCAGGTGGATCAGCTCCTACACCATTTCCAGTCCAAGAAGGTACCTGCCTTCATCCAAGTCCAGAGCCTTAGTGAGACTAGCAGAGAGAGAGAGAGAGAGAGAGAGAGAGAGAGAGAGAAGTGAAGCAGAGAAAGGCCACCAGCCAGTCTGGGGTAGCTAGTGTCCCAGCCAGGAGCACTGCATCCAGTCTGCCTGTTCCAGCAGCCTGTACCAGAGGTAGCATTTGAGGCATCAGAACCATGAGTAAAACCCGGGGTTTGACCCTGTAACTGGGGAAAAAGGTTGTGCCAGGAGTAAAGGGAGACATTTTGGGCAGAACTGTGCCAGTGAGAGAAGCCTAAGCAGAAGACCTGTTGAGGCCAGTCTGCCATCAAATCCTATTTGGATTACAAATAGGGGCCCCTTTTCCATTTGGTGTATCAGTTTAAAGTTTGTTTTCCACACAGTGTGTTTTAAAATAAAAGTATTTTGCCCGCAACATCTTACAGCACACCACCAAGCGCTACCCTGCGAGCAGCATCAGTGTCCCCAGTGTGGCACCCCTACAGCTAGTGAGAGCTGGCTCATCTGTGGCCTTTTGGGGGAATTACGCTGAATGCACCCCTGTATTGGAGTTTGTGGACTGCTGGGGGTGGGTAGCAAGAGTTTGTGGGGCAAAGTATAGAATTGTTTGTCGCTCTGAAGTCTGCATAGCTTATAGAGATACTGCTACCCCCATTGTTCTTTCCATATCCTCCCTTTTGAATAAATGATTCATTTGAATTGCAGTTTACGGTTTGGGAACTGTCACTGCTTGCTGTGTCACTTGCTTTGGGGGAGGGACAGTGTGGGCAATCTATGTATTGTTTCCTAGGGGGCGATAACCTTGTGTTTCAGCGGTGAGGTACCCCATATCACTACCCCAGTTGGAGGCACTGTGCCATGTAAGGCCAGTGTAGCACATCCTCAGAGAACCCACACTGGCCTCCTCAGGAGAAGTGGAGAGGTGAACCCAGAGGGCTGCGCTATGTCAATCGCTTCAATACACATATATTTAGGGTAACAAGTTATAATAGCGCTACCATAATAGCACCAGAGAAGATGGCACTAGTCTTAATGTTGTTACCATGGACAGCGATAGGGGATTTGCAGTGCTGTGCAGTAAGCGCTCCCCTGTCCGTGGTGCTAGCACAACACAATGACAGACGGATTCCGGAGGCTGGCCAAGCTGCTCCTGTGACATGGAAGGCTGAGGCATGGAGCAGCTTGGCTGGGTGGCAGTGGAGATCAGGGTTCTAATCCTGGTCTCCTTCCGTTTCGCCACTTGGGACTTTGATTTATTTTACAAGGGGCAGTGGAAACAGTATTCCACAGCCCCACAAATTTTGTTTTTCCCAATGATCTGCTCCCCCTAGAATTAGGATCCTTTAGTCTGGTGGGTGTGGTGGGAGGCAGCGCCCCTCCTCATTGGGGGGGGGTTCAGGGGGCTAGAAAGAAATCTGGCAGTGTTTTTACCATGTGATTCTTGATCACGCTGTTCTACACAGCGATGTTCCGACCCAGTGCCATATTTATATATCTTCTTTGCGCCAGTATAGTTAAGGTTATGTGTTTAATGTTAAACCCCAATTTTTACACCTCAGTAACTTTGGCGGCATTTGACTAAATAGCCCAAATTTTGGCATGTGCCATCTGGCGAGCAGGTTCTGATGACTTGAAAGTTTCATTCCAACAGCTTGTGCAGATCTTGTTCAGGGATATCTCTTTCATCAGGTCACATCTATGGAACCACTGCCTCCGGCACCAGGATCACATGGAAACTTTTTTTGTAGCAGTCTACTAGGGAACGCCAACTCCAACGTCATATGCCAATGTCACCCTGCTTATATATATGTGTGTGTGTGTGTGTGTGTATGAGTGGGTGGCCCTGCTCCCTCCTCAGTTCTTCCTGATGTTGACCTAACACACACGGATTCCGCAGAATTTTCATCATTCAGTCGACCGCCAGAGGTTTACTTAACGTTTATTTTTTTTTTGCCTTCGAAACCACTTTATTTAATAATGATCCTCTTTCCTTTTGTATGTTGAGAACTACCATTTCTTCTGCCGTCTTTCATTACTGCTGCTGCAAAAAGAAGATTGCTTCGACTGATGACCACGATCTATGTGTCTGCTGCCTCGGGCCTAGCCACAACTCCCTTGCCTGTGAGCTCTGCCTGAAATTCAGTGTCACTACCCGGCATCACTGAAACAAAGCCCTGCAGACCTTCCTGATGGAGCAGCAAGCAGCCAGATCAGAGCAGGGGTCATTGGGGGCTCCCCCCTCCCAGTTGCCAGCTTCTTTGGGCTCGCAGACCTCCAAGGCCAGGGACAAGCCTTCTGGGAAACACTCTCACTGGGACAAGGGACGCTCCAAGGACTGTTCTCCTTGGTGGAGCTCCTGGTTCCCGCTGTCTTTCTCCTCTCTGTCCAGGTTAGCATCGTTGCCAGGTTTGGTGACCTCCTCTCCTGCTGCCCAGGCCTTTCCTTCTTCCAGGCCTTCTCCAGCAGTGAGTTCTTCCAGTCCTCAGTTGGCTGCTGACGGCCTATCAACCTCTGGGTCATTGACGCCCACCCTGCTGCTGCAAACTTTTGCACAACTAGGTCCTCGGGTGCTGGGCTGCTCCGGCTCTGCCGTGTCAGGCACTGAGTTGATGATGCCTGGCTCCCTGCCCCCACTGTCACAGCCAGTGTCGACAGTGATTCCTGTGCTTCCCGTTGATTTCAGTGCAGTAGTTACCTCCATTACCATGGCCCTTTATTCAGTAGCTTGTTCCACGGCTAGGGCTTTCATCACCACTGCCTTCAGGTCAATGTCAGTTTAGCCCTCTTTCTCATCACTCACCCCGGCATCGTCAGAGTCATTGTCATCGGTCACTGTCCCAGAACAGGTGGAAATTGAGGAGGAGTACCACCCTGACCTTATCCTTCCTGATGATGAGGATGAAGAGCCTGATTTGGAGGCTCTTTCTTCAGATAGGTTCACTGTCTCTTCAGGGAGCGAGGACTTGGTGAAAAACACCCTGAGATCCCTCCCCCACCCCAAGAACTCCTCCTTTTTCAACATTGTGAAACTAGTCCAGGCAACTATGGGGTTCCAAGCTAAAGAGGAGGACATCTCCAGAAGGAACCTGGTGGATTTCCTGGAGATTCCTGAATTTCCACCTAAAGTCATCCCTCCATTTTTGCCAGCCTTACAGGATGCTGCCACTGCTGCCTGGCATAGGCCCAATATGATTCCGGCCATGCCAAGGAGTGCTAACAAGCTTTATCAGGCCCCCCTGGGGCACCCTTTATCTGCTGCCCAACCAGACATGGTCTCAGTGGTTATAAAAGCAGTTCACGATGGGTCTAAGGTGCCCAAGCACATTAGTTTCCTTCCCCCCTGACCAGGAATCCAGGAGGATTGACCTTTGGCATAAGAGTGCCTTTGCCTCAGCCACTTTAGGCCTTAGAATTGCCAACTACCTGTTTTACTTGGTGGTCAAGTACCAGAATACCCTCTAGAAGAAGGGCAAAGCTGTAGCACAGGCCCTTCTAGAGGGTTCACAGAGGCAGAAGCTCCTCAGGTCTCTCCAGGCCACAGAGGATGCCAGCAAACGCCACCTCGGAGCCATTTAAGACATAGTGGATACCACTGCCAGGGCACCTGCCACTGGCATTTGTCTTAGACGACACTTCTGGCTGAGAGTCTCGGGCTTTGCTGCTGATGTTCAGCAGAAAGTTCTAAATGCCCCTTTTGGCCCTGATGTGCAGGAAAGTATCAATGGCCTGCAGGCCTCAGGTAGAGCCATTAGGACTGCCCACTCACTGTATCACACTCAAATCCGGAAGTGGCCAAGACCCTCCTTTCGTAAGGTCTCTCTCAAGTCTGGATCAAGGACCAGACCACAGGGCAAACACGGGGCCAGCTCTGCCTTGCCTGCATCCTCCTCCACTACTGGTGTCCCAACCAGTCACCCCAGAGGTAGAGATGTGGCCCCTACCATGGCTCCGCTTCAGTCTGACTCCTGGCTGGACTGCTCCAAGCCAGGAGGTGGTAGTCTGGGGTCATTTTTTCCTTCATCTGAATCGGTGGAGGACCATTTCTATAGATGCTGGATCCTGCAGATAATCTGAAAGGGTCACACTCTAGAACTTCTTAAATAACCTCCGGTTATTCCCTGTGTTCTCCCTTTTTTTTTTTTGATCCCCCTATCTTCAGACCTGCTCCGCCCTGTGCCCAGGCTTGCCCCTCTGGGTGGAGCCATTGGGGGTCTCCCCCTCCCAATGGACACTGTTGGCTTATCCCCCCCGGGTCAGAGCCATGGAAGCAGGACCCCCCCGGCGGACGGTGGAGGCAGTGGTTGTCGGTAGAGCGGGTCATCCTGCCGGTGGGGGGTGCTTTTTTCAGTGCTTGTTCCCCCGGGGGGAACGTGCAATAGCATCCACCCCACCCCCTAACATGATGGCGCATGTTGAAGCGGAACCCCCAGACTCCGCCAGGGGTCCATAAGGCACCGGACACTCTTCTTCTCCCTCTTCCCAGAGAAGGACAGCAGTCCCCAGGACACTCAGTCCTTCTCCCCCGGCTGGCCTTCTGCCTCCTGAGTCCATTCCTGAACCTGGGTCATCGGCATCGCATTCGGAAATCCAACCGTTGCACTGGTGGGCCGACTCCTCCATTCCTTTCAACCCTCCCCCAAATCCCCTTTCAATGCTTCGGGTGGAGGGCACTTCATTGCTGAGAAAAAGGGCTGTAGAACCAGTACCCAGGCAGCAATGGAAGAAAAGGGTTCTACTTCCAATTCTTCCTGGTTCCCAAGCACACTGGGGACTTGAGACCTATTCTAGACCTCAAAGAGCTAAATTGTTACATCCAGTACAAAAAGTTCCAATGGTCACTCTACCGGGCCTTCTTCCTCTGTTGAAACAGGGCTCCCTGGATATGCAGGATGCCTATCTGCATATCAAGGTCTGCCCCCACACAGAAGATTTCTCAGGTTCCTGTTTCAGGGAGAACATCACCAGTTCAGGGTTTTGCTCTTTGTTGTATCCTCTGCTCCACAGATATTTACCAAATGCTTAGCAGCAGTAGCTATGGCCCTCAGGTGAGATGGCCTGTATATCTTTCCGTACCTGGATGACTGGCTGCTGAAAGCTCATTCCTGGGACATGCTGCTGCTGACCCTGGAGCGTACTCTTCAGTTGTTTCAGTCCCTAGGAATAATTGTCAGCTTGCCCAAGTCCATACTGACCCCATCCCAATGACTGCAGTACATACGGGCAGTTCTGGATTCTGCTCAGGGAAAGGCTTTCCTCTTGCAAGACAAGGTGGAATGTTTAATGGCTCAGGCTCAATTCATGGCCCAGAACCGATATGTTACAGCCAGGGAATTACTGAGGCTGTTAGGTCTGATGGCAGCCGCCATCATGACCGTACTTCTGGTCAGACTGCACATGCGAGTTCCCCAATGGACATTGAAGGTCCAGTGGGACCAATGTACCCAATGATCTGGATCAGCAAGTCCTGATCTCTTCCTCAGTGCCCAAGGCACTTCAGTGGCAGAGGGAACCCAGTAACCTCCTCAAAAGGGTTCCCTTCTTTATTCTAGCTCCCCAGCAGATCCTCACCAGGAATGCCACAGTCCTTGGTTGGGGATTGCACCTGGATCCTTTTTGGACTTGGGGGATCTGGTCCATGATGGAGACTCACCTCCATATAAGCATTCTAGCGATGCGAGCAGTCCTGTATGCCCTTCAGGCCTTCCAGAACTATCTCTCTCCAGGTCCCCTGCTGGTGCAGTCAGATAACCTCAGTGTAGTCTTTTACATCAACAAGCAGGGGGGACTCGTGCATACCCCCTATGTCGGGAGGCGATGAGAGTCTGGTACTGGGCTCTAGATCATCATCTAGAACTGTTAGCTGGCCATGTTCCAGGTGACCAAAATGCCTTGGTGGACAGCCTCAGCCGATCACAATCCAGATCACATGAGTGGGAACTGCTGTCCTCGGTCGTGGAAGACCTGTTCGACAGATAGGGTCATCCAGATTTGGACCTTTTTTGCATTCTTGCTTAATGTAAAACTGCTGCATTTCTGCTCACTAGATCCAGGGCCTGGAGTTTTCTGGTGAAACGCGTTGTCCTTCTCCTGGAAAAGGGGAAAAGGAGGTTTTTCTGTGTGTCCCCCGTGATTCAGAGGGTGCTCATCAAGCTCCAGATGGAAAGGCCCTCTGATTCTAGTAGTGCCATTCTGGCCACGTCAAATATGGTTTCCTTTGCTGCAACAATTTGCTGTGGCACCCCCAGTTCCCTTGCCTCTTTACCAGGACCTGTTGACACAGGTGCAGGGAACCCTGGTCCATCCAGACCTCCGGTCCCTCCGATTGCAGACATGGCTCCTGAAGACCTAGCCATTGCCCAATGTGGGGTCTCCCAGAAGGTGGCGGATGGCCTGGTGGCTGCTAGGAAACCATCCACCAGGGCCATTTACGCAATGAAGTGGAAGATATTTGCTGTCTGTTCTACTTCCCGTCATCCGGACCCTTTGTCCTGTCCAGTTAACCAGGTTCTGGAGTACCTCCTGTCCCTGTCAGAGGTGGGTCTCCAATACTCCTCTATTAAGGTGCACCTGTCTGCCGTTTCAGCCTTGCATGAGCATAATGAAGGGAGATCCTTGGCCCAGCTGGAGGTGACCCATACTTTTTTGCAAGGCATTCTTCATCTGAAGCCTCCTATTCGAAGCACGGTTCCAGCTTGGGACCTGAATTTTGTGCTAGAGAAATTGACACTTCCTCGAGCCAGCTGCATCTTGCGAGCTTGCTTTCTGTTGTGGAAAGTGTTCTTTTCAGCTGCCATTACTTCTGCTCGAAGGATTTAAGAGCTGCAGGCTCTCATGTGTGAGCAGCCTTATTTGATTTTCCACAAAGACAGGGTGCGTTTGCTTACCAACCCTAAGTTTCTTCCTAAGGTGGTAACTCAATCAATCTATCCACCTACCTGTTTATTTCCCAGAGCATGCCAATCCAGGGGAAGCATTGCTCCATACTTTAGATGTGCATAGAATTCTCAGGGTACTATACACACCGCATGAAGGTCTGCAGTAAGTTTTCCCAGTTGTTTGTTTCTTTCACTCCTGGGAAAGAGGGCGTTCCAGTTTCTAAACAGTGCCTGTCCAAATGGTTGGCCCACTGTATTACTTTTTGCTACAGGAAGCATAGTTAAGGAACTTCCTGGAGTTATTCATGGCCACTCAGCTGGAGGCATGGCCACTTTGGTTGCCTGTTTCCGGAATGTATTAGCCGTAGAAATATGTGCTGCTGCTACTTGGAGTACCGTCCACACTTTCACAAAACACTGCAGTCTCTAACCTCTGCCGTTAGTTCCAGTTGGACTCCATCTATGACTTTGCCCCATTCCTCTCTCATCAGTACCTCTCCACTGGCCTTCACAAACCCTGTCGTCACCCCAGCATCCCGTACCATAACTCTCCTTTGCTGCCTTCAGCCTGCTACCCTTCCATCGTGCTCCACCTCTGCCTTGTGCAGGCAGGGCGCCCTACATATGGGAGTGGTCAGGCCCTGGCCATCCTCTCTCCTCCCCACAGTTCTGTTGGAATTATCCTCCCCAAGGTTCTTTGCTCTTGATAAACCCTTACCTTCCTCCCCTCTTTCCTCTACCTACCTCCCCACTCCTCCCACCACTTTCTGCACATATTTGCCAAATGCTTGCCTTGGACCATCCCCAGGCAGGATTCTCAACAGCTTGAACTGGCCTCAACAGATTAAGCTTCTGTCTCAACCTCACTGCCTGACAGCCTACTCTCTCCCTATGTGCTCCACCTCTGCCTTGTGCAGGCAGGGTTCTCTGCACCTCGGTAGGTTCTGGCTCCGGCAGACCTCTCCCTCCTCCTCCTTCTCCCTTCCCCTCTTCCTGTCCCCTGAATCGGGCTCCTAGCTCACCTAGGGTCCTTACTCCCCTACCCTCCTTAAATCCCTCCCTCTCTTCTCTATTCCCTGTTTCCTGAACAGGCTCTTAGCTCCCCTAGTGTCCTTGCTCTCCTACCCTCATTAAATCGACCTCTGATTGGGTCCTTCTTTCATATGTCACAAATCTCAAGTGCCTCCTCCCCCTTTTTCCCTGCCCATTATCACCCCCTTCAGTTATTTAGCCACAACTATGGCTAACCCTAATCTTTTATTCTCTTTGCACTTCTAAACAAAATTGCACTTCTGTCTCAACTTAGCTAACTTGTACTGTTGTATTACTTTGCTACTTTGTACTGTCTATATGACCCCCTACTAGACTCCCCTGGTTTAAATTACTAAAATTCCTCAACCAAAATTAGGCTTCCCATGTATGGGACACGTAGAGTATACCATTAATGTCATGTTATGCTATTGTATTTTCTATGTTCTACGCTGTTATCGCTGTACCCACTTAGTCCTAAACTGTTGTACATTGCTGTCTCATTGGAGCATTACTGTTTACTCACTGTTGTTATTATATGTAATCTCAGGGATTTATTTAACTCCAAAAATTGATTAGCGTTTTGCTCATAAAAGTGCTAAAGCATTGTGAAAATGCATAGCACTTGCCTCACTGTGTTTAACAAACATAACACTCCTAGAAAACCTATATAAATACTTTCTGTACAGTTAGCATTGTCCCAAGAAAAAAACTGCTAACCAATTATTTAAAACCCTGAATCTACATGTAAATCTCTGTCAGTGTTCAAATCTATGTAATTATTCTTCATGTCCCCCCTCCCCCAAGGTCGCAATGGGAGACAAGCAACTTGTTGCTCAGCGTGCCTTCCTGGTGACACATTTCAATAAATAATACCTGTAAACAAGCTTTCAGCCTAGTGTGTCTCTCCTGGTAAAAAATAAATAAAGTCTGGACATTGCCTCTAGAAGGCGGGCACAATTTGGCCTAGCCGTGCTACAAGACCATCTTTCTTAGGCTTTTAGCCTCCTGCCACCCAGACTGTCTCGCTGCCAGAAGTGCTTGGGACTCGTTCCAAAGTATGTTCTGATGAAAGAGCTATCCCTGAAGAAGGTAGAACAGTTACATAAGAACTTACTGCAACAGTAGGTCTTCAAGAGAATCTCTTTCATCAGGTTATGCTGCCTCTCCCTCCATCCCCCTTCTGTCTCTGTCTCTGGACTGGCTGTCTGGTTGCTCCAGCCCTTTTTGCAGCTGTTCACCTTTTCTCTCTCCTCGGTTCTGTATTGAGAGGTCTGGCTAGTTTGGTCCCCGGCGGGGAAAGAAATGAGGAGGGAGCAGTGCCGCCCACATTTATATAGCAGGGCAACGTCAGTATATTTATTTTATTTATTTATTGAAGTCTAGGAATTACAACCCTTTGAGTCAGGGACTCTTTTTCAAAGGCTCCACCTCAGTACAAAGTGTGGCACACAAGAATTACAGACATCATGAACCATGACAGTAATTGTACACCAAGACAAAAATGATATAATAGGAGCTATCACAAAGGCTCCACATCAGTGCAAAGTGTGGCAGGCAAGTGTTACTGACATCATAAACAATGACAGTAACTATACACAGAGAGAAAATTATACGTTATGGAGTTATCTAATAATGATGCAATACAATAAGCAGTGTCAATTGACAAGGGAGTAACCAAAATTGTTGAAATAAATCACAGGAGAAAAATAAATATTGGAGACAGTAGCGACGGAGCTATGGAGGAGAAAGTGAGAAACAGGCCCAGGAAGTGAACCAAAGGAGAGATGGAAATATAGTAGAGACCAGGAAGCCACCTAATGTGTGTTGTTGTGGGGCTAAAGTGCAGGAGAGGAAATAGTTGTAGGGTTACGACAGTGTTACGGGCAGTTACAGTTCGATGAAACCAGGATGTGGTCCTGCAGTTCTTTTTTGAAAGGGCTCAACTTGGGTATGGATAGGAAGGAACCGGGGATGGAGTTCATCCGTAAAGGGGCTCTATATTTGAAGGACTTTTGACCAGTGGTGGTTCTATAGAAAGGGACATGGAAAGCAGTTTTGTCAGTGTGTATTGTTACCCACCTGTGCTGCCCTGGAGAGAGGAGAAGGTTACAACCAGAGGGTGAGTGACCCATAGAGATTTTTTTTTTATTAGTAGGCAAGTCTGATAGTAGAAATGCCCTTGGAAATTTAACCAGGCCGAGCATTGATAGAGATCACAGGTATGCATCAACCTGTCGCAGCCAATGGCCAGGCGGCAGGCTTTGTTTAAGGCAAGTTTAATTTTTCTCAGGGCACAGTTTGTGGCAGACCCGTAGATGACAATACCATAGTCTATTAGGGATAGAATAGAGCTGGAGATAGTTAGTCTAAGAGCAGCGCGGGGGGGGGGGGCAGGACTTAATTCTGGCATTCACTGCGGAGCAGGTAGCGGTAGTGTGTTCATAGAAGGAGATGGCAGGATTGAGGCTAATACCAAGGTATTTAAAATGGGGAACAGATTCCAGGGGGGTGCTGTGAGAATTGAGGATGGAGAGGGTGGAGGAATTGTACTTATTTTGGTGATGGGAGAAGAGCATTACCTTTGTCTTTTTATAATTGAGAATAAGTTTATGGGTTGAAAACCAGGATTCAGCCTCCTTGAAGAAGAGCTGTAGGTCCTGTTGAAGCAGGGTGGGCTCAGGGTGGTGACTTGAAAATCACTGCATCGTCCACATAGAGGAGGAGACATCCAGCGCAGGCCGAGGGGAGAGGGTTCAGGTGCAGGGTAAATAGGAGTGGGCCAAGAATGGAGCCTTGGGGTACCCCAGAGCGAACCTGCAGACTAGTGGATAGGGTGCCATTTATCTTCACTTGCTGGGATCTTCCTTGCAAGTAGTGGGTGAAATAGGCAGTGGGCTCCTAGGGAATGATTGATCATATCAAAGGCCTTGGTCAGGTCTGTGTACACACACCCAACCATGGCCCCTTGGTCGAGGGCATCATTGATGTATGAAGTGTACTCCAGGAGGCAGTGGTGGTGCTGTGGCCCTTCCTGAATCCATGGTGTTCCTGGCAGAGGAGGCTGTGTGATTCCAGGAAGTCAGTGAGTTGGTCAGCGACAATTTTTTCGAGCACTTTTTTTTTGGGTGGGGCAGAATGGAGATAGGACTATAGTTATTATAAGAGGTTTGGTCAACACTCTTGTGGATGGGGAAGTGACCATGGCCCATTTCCACTGGGAATGGAACTGACCGAGGCATAGCGACATATTCAAGATTTTGGTCAGGGGGGTTAGGACTGTGTCTGGAGTCAGGTTGAGCAGCTTAAGGTCTAGTGTATCACCACTCTGTCTGGATATGCCAAGGAACTTAGAGAGGTAGGAGCGGGATGTACTCAAGGAGATGGTCTTGAAACGGAATGGTGGGACACCAGTGGGGAGGGGAGACAGCCCAGGGGTGGGGGAGAAGAAGTCTGGGGAGAGTACTGAGCTAAGGTCAGTAAAAGCCGCATTAAAGGTGTTGGCAATCTGGTCAGGATATTGGGTAGGGACCCCGTTTATGATCAGTAGGGAGGTGGGGGGGATTTACCATTGAGTTCCTTAATATTTCCCCAGAAATTACGTCCCTGCCCCAGGAGGTGGTGAGTTTAGCTTGGTAGTAAGCAGCCTTAGCTTGGCGAATGGCCCATATGCATGAGTTTTGGGCAGCACAGTATAGTTGATGGTCCATGGGACGGCCAGATTCCAGGACTCGGTGCCATAGGTTGTCATGAGCAGTCATTTATAGACTGGTTGACCCAGGGAGAGAAGCAATCTTTTACTACCTGCTTAACAAAGGGGGCAAATATATTGCAGGCAGAGTTAAAGGAACTAATAAAAAAGGACAGCACATCATCGACAGATGCAATATAGTCGAGCGGGGTCCAGTCAAAGTTGAAAAGATAATTGTGGAAATGCCCTAGAGCATCTTTCCTAAGGGGTTGGTATCTAGTGATACAGGGGCCGGGGCAGTTTCCAACTGTTTGACCAATGTCAGGTGACAGGGGAGTGATCGCTAAGCAAGTCAGATAAGACCTGCACATCGGAGACACGTTCAGGGTGATTGGAGAAAATGAGGTCAATGAGGGTTCTGTTGCCCGTGTTTTGGTTAGGTCTGGTTGGAGAAGGGACCAGTTGAGTTAGGTTTTGGGCAGCAGCGGCATCTCTGAAAAAGATTGAGGGGCAAGCCAGTTTGTGTTAAAGTTGCCAAGTGCGATGATCAGAGTTTTTGGGGAGTTGGGCTATGATGTCTAGAATTAAAGTGAAAGCCTCTTTCTGGTTATGGGGGGTATGTAAATAAACATCAGGTATACAGTTTTATCGGAGGTCCCAACGGCAATTAGTGTTATTGCGGTATTGGGTGTTAGCAGTGGGGAGGGTAGTCAGGATTACATGACCTTGTAGTGTATCATGGAGATAGATGGTGCAACACCACCTTTTTTTTTTGATCAGTATGTAACCCCTAGGTGGCACTATCCCAAGGGCTACTACTCCTGCCTGCTTGGCTAGTAACAGGTTAAGGGGCTTAAGTTCTGAAGCGGGTGCCTCCACCCGGAGGTCAGGGTTGGTAGTGGTCAAGCTAACCTGGGCACAACCCTCCAGGACACTGTAACCCCCCTCTTTCCCCTCTAGTGGCCTGAACACTGTACAGTAATCACTTTCACAATACCCCTGGTACACCACACAAGTACCCACACTGTTTGCACTTACCACCAGGGCTGGTTCCTCTGGCTCAACCCTGGGCACCCCTGTAAAACAAGGTTAAGCACAGCAAATAGCAACAGTACAGTACTTTGAGCACAAACTGAACCACAGTCAGATTACATGCAGAAAAAGTTAGATCTGATTTATTCAGGGACTGTAACAAGGAGGGCAAAATCAGGTTAATTAGCTTAAAGGTTCTATCAATCAAGCAGTTATGCATGCGCTTTGAGTCCCCCCACACAGTCCACCTCTGGGTACCCAGGTAGAGAAGAGATGGGCTTAGCCAGGACAGTTGCCTGGGGTTGCAGCTGGTTGGGGCCCTGTGATGGAAAACACAACATGCACAGTACACAATATTTGTAATCCGGAGCCAGAAGGCTCAGTTTGTAAAGGAAACGAAACAACAAGACAATCAGATGACACACTCAGATTAAGCTGTTGTTGTAGGGAGCTACCCTGGTATTTACTCATGATACCCAAGACTGGACACAGGCTAGACGAAAATCGAGACTGCAGGTGGCCGATCTGGAATGCCAGGAGAAGCAGGGGCCCACACAAGCTGCAAAGGTGTCGTTCCCATTCAAGCTTGGAGCAGGGGGCCAATCCCCAGGCAGGCCTCCTGTCGATGGCCTCTCTGTGCAGTGCGTAGTCCGGCCGAGCCAGTCTGGCAAAGCCAAGGCCGCATGGAGACAAGTTCGGAAGCAGTCCATTTTGGGCTGGATACAGCTTCCAGCAAGCAGAACACAGTTCACACAGTGGGGAACTAACTCACAACCCACTAGCAGCTCATAGCACATTTACATATACGGGAATTCTACTGTACCAGGCAAAGCGCTTCCTGGGCACAATCGCAGAGTCTCTGCTTGGGGTAGCTGGAACTCCTGACAGGCTGATTGCATTGAGCAAAAATATTCGGTCTTCTTCAGGTTGAGCCTGGCCCACTTCGGTAGATTACTTTAGTCACACAAACTTGGATTTAGTCCAAAACAATTCTCTTCTTTCCCTCTCAGGAGCAGCACACCGGCATGCAGGCCAAACACTCAGCCTTTTCCCAGTTCTCCCATGCGAATCCACTCAGGATTTCTGCTCAGAATTACTTCAGCTCCTTCTTGCTCAGCTTCCAGCTTAGTTTTAACTGAAAACTGCAAGCAGCCCGGGACTTCCCCAAGATCCAAAAGATTTGGTTGGCTGATTTGGCTGTCAGTCAAAGCAAGAGCTCCCCCTTCAGTTGCAAAAAAGGCACAAAGAAGCTCCAAACTAAAGTTCCTACAGAATTTGAATTCAAACAGCTCCTGTAGTCCGGCTACATTTTAGGTCCCACCAGTACTGTTTGGTCCATTTTACAGTCCAGGACCAAGATAGTAGAGACAAACAAAACAGTCCTTGCTACAAAGAAAGCAGGCTAGACAAACTACATTATCATTGTCACTCTAAATGATTTTCAGTAAATAGTTACATCTTTCAACAGAGCTCCCTCTCAGATTACTGAAGCTGCAATTAGGCATCTCTTAAAGGGACAGCACAGAGAGGCTATACAAGCTCTGGTAATCACATTTAAACTGCTGAAACGCAGGACACCAGCCTGGCAGTGAACATTTAGGCAAGCTCAAGGAAGACTTTTTGGGAACCCCTATTTGTAGGGGGGTTACATGTCTAGGGTGTAACCAGATAGTGTGACAGCAGAGTCAGGGGTATGGTGGAGTAGCCAGGTTTCAACTACCGCAAGAGCATCTAGATTGTAGTGGCATACCCAGGCTTGGAGTTGGGCATGCTTCTTAAGAAGGCTACATATGTTCATGGTAGCCAGTAGGAGGCCACCAGTATGCTTAGGTTTTTGAGAAGGGGGGGTGGGCATAGGGCCCTGATTGGGATGAACATTTCCAGAGGGGAGCAGGAGAATGAAAGAGAACCTATACAGTATATGTTTGGGAAGCTTCTTTAAGGCAAGTTGGGTGCCCCAGAGGTGGGGTGGCTGAGCTGGTTTACAGTAGGGGATCAGATGAAGACCAGGATTTCACTACGCCAGAGGAGTTTTGGTTGGAACAGATACACTACAGGGGTGCACGGGAGAGATGTCAAAATGAGGGAGGCAGGACATGGTGCCAAAAGGAGCTGTAATGTGGCACATAATGATAGGAGTATTGGGGAGAGGGTGAGTGATGATGAAGGGGTGTAAGAGGGAAGAGAGGACAGTAGAAGGAGTACAGGAAGAACCAGAGCAAAGAGATTCATTATGACAGAAAAGGAAACAGGAACTAAACAATCTGGAGGGGGAAAGAAAAGGGAGATGGGTAGGATCAGGGAAACAGGAAGTAAAAAAGTGGAGAGGGGTAAAGAAAGGGGGAACGGACAGGATAAGGGGAAACAAGATATAGGAACAGAAAAGCAGGAAGCAGATGACACTAGTTAGTGGTACAGAGATAGAGTGTCCATCTTTGGAGCAGGGGGTAGGGGGTTCGAGACCTAGCAAGTTAATGTAGCTAAATGGGAGCCTGAGGCAGTTGGGGTACTGGGAGGATAAGGCAAACTGGGCTAGTGAGGCTGGTGAAAGCATAGAGAGGATAGAGTTAGGGAGGGGAGGAGTAGGTGCATTACTGAATCCTAGTGGCCAGAAATTATAACCTGCAAGTGGGAGTTGGGTGACTTGGTAGACAGGAAGTTACATGACATGGGTAGGTTAATAAATTGAGAGTTGGCCTTGGGCAGGAGTGGAGTCGATGCAAAGTGTCGATGGGTAAACACCCTCAGAACAAGCAAGCTGCAGGGAAGGCTTTCCTTTACCTCTTCAGGTTGATCCAAACCATCCTCTCCCAGGGAGCTGTTAGCAGAGTATGACATCAGAGTGGGCGGACCCCACTAGACTGCTACAGAAAAAGCTTCTGTGCGATTCTGGTGCCTGTAGCGGTAGTTCCGTCTGTGTGATCTGATGAAAGGGACTCCCTTGAAGATCTACTGTTATGGTAAATTCTTATGTAACTGTTCTTTTCCAATATATGGAATGTCAGTTTTTAATGAAGTGTGATATTTTTTTCCTATACTTGATACACATTTCATTTTGCTCTCATGTGCAACCTACATGGTACAGATTTTTTTTCCTGAAACTTTCAGGGTAGAAGTGCCCTGTGCCATTGTAGTGCTTTTCAAAGGTTTCATGAAAAAGTATTAATTGGCATCAGAGTTATAAGGATTTATGTATTAGCATTATATGGATTTCAAGGTTTTTTTTCTGAGCTTGCTTAGTAGAGTTTTTGAATAACCCACTTATATGACATATTAATTTGTCTTTCTTAGGCATTTACCTTTTGCAAATTATTGTTTTTCAGAAAAACATATCGCTTGCGATTGTCGCCATCTTGTTTCCCCCCCCCAACTACAAAATGTGGAAAATATGTAAAAATTATGTTTTTTTAACAAACACCTGAACCTAGCTTAATGGGATGCATTTAGCTAGATTCTGGTGTTTGTTTTTTTTTTAAAATACACCCAGAAATAGCTTTTCTGGGCACTTGAAAGGCAGCATTAGCCAGCAGTGAAGAAACTGCACTCTCTGTATGAGAACAATGGGACTTTCCTCACTGCTACAGCTGCAGATGGAGATATGTTGCTAGCTTGATTGCCAGCAGTGAGCCGGTGAACTCCCTCACACTCGTGTGCTTCTAAAGAAATTATCTTTCTATTTATCTGTCTGTCTATGTATCTACTCCTTTTTTCTGGCAAATACTGTATGAGAGACATAATTTCAGAAGACTTGTATTTTCTTGTTGTTTTTTATGTTCTGTTGCTATATTTTTATAGCTGTATGATTGTTTTTCTTTTATGCAGGATATTCATTTTTTTTTCATACAATTTTTTCTTGCTGCTTCATCCAGGGGTGGCTGCATCAGCCCAGTTCCCAGCCCCTCTAGGCTGGTTCTTTGCCTCCCTCAGTTACATGCCTGGTCATGTTCTCCCCACAAGTTCCTCTCTCATGGCAGGGCTGGAGGGGTAGGGCTGTCTCCCCTCCCCCCGTACATCGAATCCAAGGCAGACTGGTCGTGCACAGAGTGGCGGTGCAGCTGAGGAGACCGCTGGGCCAAGCTTCGTGAAGCCCCACGGTGTATCATTTTTCCACATTTTCTGGTCCTACCTGTACTGCAGAGTGTTGGGCTCATGCGTGGAGGCACACCTGTCCAACATTCTCACAGTCCCCTCCCTTTTATTGCTTTCCTGACCTACTCTACCCCCAGGCCTCCACCTGAGAGCAGCCTACTCTGGAATAACATGCCTCCCCATGCCAGGACAGGATAGCAGTCCCTTGGACACTCAGTCCTCTCCCTCCCCGGTTGACCCCCGATGACCTGAGTCTGTTCTTAAACCTAGGTCACTGCTGTGGGAAAAGTTAAGGTGCATGGCACCTCAGCCCTCTTCACTACCGGGCCGACCATTATGCGGGACATTCTATGGGCTCCAGTTCAGTTCATGCCCTACTTTGGAGTGACCTGCACTACCAATCATGTTTTGACACATCCAGCTGTAATATCTATCTGTTTATCTGTCTACCTGTCTATCTGTTTATCTGTCTGTCTATCTATCTGTCTATCTATCTACCTACCTACCTACCTGCATATATTGTAAGCAGACGAAGGTGCCTACCCCGGTACTGCTGAACGAACCCCTCCTCCCCTCCAGAGTGCCTCTGCCCTCCAATATATAAGTGGTGGCCTCGGAGTGCCCACCCCCAGTTCTGCCAAAGGGTACCCCAGTACTGGCTAGGGCTACCTGTAAAAAAGGAAAACCATCCCTCATTGATCTTTTTTTTTTGTTCTTGTTTGGGAAACCTGTAAAGAAGAAAATGGTCCCTTGCCAATCTGACCCCCTTCTCTCTCCCACCCACCCCGACCCCATGGGTGTCGGCAAGGCATACTCGGAGTACTTTGCTGAGTACAGTAAAAGCTGGAAAATCCAGGGGCAACATGAGCCTCAGGCTAGGGCTATAAAAACAAACAGAGCCTGATGTACCAGAAAAACTGTTTTCTCCCTCTTTGGATGCTTTAGTGTGAGTTCATGAATGATCTTTGGAAGATGTGTGGGTGCTAAACTTAGAGGCCATGATTGTATGAGTGACCCCATTGAGTATGTGTGCATGAGTGCTGGTGTGAATGGGCTTCTGTAAGGCTGGCCACCTTGACATGGTACAAAGCCTTGTAACATATCCTACACACTGTAACTAAAAGCCAGCAAACTTCTGTCTGATTGGTAGTGTGTGTGTGTGTGTGTGTGTGTGTGTTAGATGAAATAAAATGTCTTGAATATATTAGGGTCATTGACTTACTACATAATATTGACTGAAATGGGGGTGGGGCAATGTTTGTCCAGTGGGGCAGCACATCTTTTGGTTTGTGTTTATGGGGCAACAGTTCCGTCAGTTTTAAAGTACAAGTTTAAAATTCCTGGCTACAGCCCTGCCGAACCCCTCCCCCTCAGTACCCACTACTGAATCCCCCCGCACACACCCTCACTCACCTAAACATGTCTCATGACATAGCTCCATGCTTCAATACAAAACACGTTTTGTGCAACAGCTACATAAAAAAACAAAAAATAAACAAAAAATGTCTTGCTGCTGGAACCACAACAGCGATATGAGAAAATAAGGTAAGTTTGGTTAATGTATTTCAATGCATTTTGAACTTTTACTCATAACTTTACCATTTTTCAATATTTTTACATCAGATTTTTCAGTGTGGTTATTTTGGGACCCCACCTCATGAACAGGATTGGTGAAATTTTTTAAATCCATCCCAAAAGATGATTTTGCAGTCACTCTGTAAAATCACCTTTTGGGTGTGATTTGAAAATTTTCACCTACTGGATTCATGAGTTGGGGTCACAAGAAGAGTACCGTATGTTGAAAATGTTATGGCAAAATATGATAAATTGATCAAATTATGAGTGAACGTTAGAATATTTCATTGTTCACTCAGAACTTCACTAATTTTTAATATTTTTCAACCAGACATTGAACATGGCCTTTTTGGGACCCCACCTCATGAACAAGGCAGGTACATTTTTTTCAAATCCAGGCTGAAAAGTGATTTGCAGACACTGTGCAAATTCACATATGTGGTCTGTTTGGGGTCTGTTTCCGTGGCTGCCCCCCCACCGTATGTACCAACCAGCACAGCCCCCTCCCAATGCCCCCAGGTGCATGCCATTGCATTCCGGGGTAGAGTGGGGCTCGGGGGGCAGTAGAATGCGTGCCACGACTTATGGCACCCAGGTCCAGTGCGCCATGCCTTTGGTGCTAGCCTGCGACAGCCACAAGTCGCTGGTGTAGGTGCCTGGGATCCTGCTTCTCCTGGAATACGGCACAGGGTCTCCGGCGTAATGCCACATGGCACAACTCGCATACACCCGCGAGTTGCGCCATGGGTTTCAGAATCGGGCCCGATGTGTTTCTGCACTTGTGGTGTGAAATCCGGCCTCCATTCTATAAATGCCTGTAACAGTGTGAGCCCTGTTTCTGTAAGATAACCTGTAGAAGGTTAAGGAAGGTCAAGGCACCCCCCCATTCTTTTCAACCTTTTTTTTCTTTTTTAATTAAGCTTTTTGGTCCCCATCGTCTCCTCCCAAGAACTGGCAATGGGGACACATCTGTATTTTTTACGGTTTTCTCCCCTCACCCCCCTGGCACATGGCCATGCGAGCGTGTGGAGGCACACTTTGCACCCCGTGGCGCCAGCTCAGCCCCTTCCACCTCCCGATACTTTTGCCACCGCCTCTCCACCTGCGCTACCCACTGGACCTCCACTCAGTGGGAGCAGAACTACAGGGTGGTGGCACCAACCTTCCCTCAGGAGAGGAGAGAGCTGTCTGCCGGGCGTGTTTCTATCCTGCTCCACTCCCCACGCTGGCACCCCAACAACCCGAAGTTGTTCCCAAACTCGAGTTGCCGACATAACGTGGGGTAAGGCGTCCAGTGGCTCAACCCTCTGCGCCACCGGGCCAGCAACCTTTTTATCTTTTATAGTTATTTATTACCTCTAGCTTCTATTTTTGGTTTCTCTTTCTCACTTTCTTTGTTTTCACTGTCAGGTTGGCCACCTGACAGCACCTCTAAAACAAAACCGCTGTGCTATCCCTGTATTTTGTCCTCCCTGTCATCCTTCAGAAATAAAATAAGAATCTTAGGGCTGTTAAGGATATGTCTGGCACTAGAGAGAGAGAGAGAAGAAATGCCCTTACTGTGAACTGCAGATGCGGTGGTAAAGCGCGTCCTACTCACTTGTGTATTCCTTTCCCTTTGTTAAAAATCTTACATAGTGGGACTAGATAAAATACTTCAGGCGGTTGGAAAGACAGCCCTGAAGTAGCATGCCCCTAAGTGACCCGCTCCCGTACCATGCACTGAATGGCAGTGCGTAAAGATGCTTAAGGAACTCTATAAAATATTTTTTTATTAGGTGTTTCAAGTACATCAGGCATTTCGATACACTATATACAGGTCTGAGTCAGGATACACTACAATCCATCATATTTGGGTACATATATAAAAATATTTTTGGTTTCCCTTCCAATGCTTTAATATTACAATTAATGGTTCATATTATAAAGATTTTAGTTTATAATTGTATATAAACTAAGTAGGGTGCACATTCTAACCATCACAGTTTGTAATATTTTTGTAATAGGAATTACTATATTGCTGTGGTGATTCATGCAAGCAGATTTTTACCTAATAAAGGAAGTGTTTATAAAAGTTATAATAAAATAAGAGTATGTAACCCCTAGATGGCGCTATCCCAGGGGCTACTACCCCTGCCTGATTTGCCACTAACAGGTTGAGGGGCCTGGATCCAATGGCGGGTGCCTCCACCCAGAGGTCAGGGTTTGCAATAGTTAAACTAACTTGGTCACAGCCCTCTGGGACACTGCAACCCCCCTTTCTTCCCACTAGTGGCCCACACAATATATCAGAATTACCTTCACAGTATACACTTACCCCCAGGTGTGGTTCTGGCACTGGGACCTCCTGTGAAATGAGATACAGTGCAACAATCACAGTACAGTACTTTAACATAGACAAATACTCCAGACAGTATAACTTTGCTGAAACAAGCAGCTCTGATTTATTTAGGGGATATAACAAGGACAGGAAATCAGGTTAATTAGCTTATCACTCTAATAATCTACCTATGGCTCTGTGCACAGGCCTATCCTATCAGTTACTGTCCCTGGGTACCCAAGCCCTAGTGGCTAGTCCAAACCGTGGCAGCTGGTAGGGCCCTTTCACACAGAGAAAAGGAGAATTAAGACGGTCAGCAGTACAGTAATTCAATTTGGATTTAATGTGGCAATTCAACAGGAGCGACTCGAATTAGTACTCACGACCTCCAAATAAGATAGGGTCCTTCAATGTCAGCAGGGCTCACTTGAGGTACACAAACCTCTTCACACATCCATATAAAAGAAAGCACTATACCAGGCAGGCTGCATCTGTATCCCGATCGCAATTACTGCACAATACCCGAGAACACACAGCAGATTCAGTTCCTGACAGACCGACTGCAATTTTCAGCAATTCCTCCAGTCTTCTACAGGGTGAGCCTGGTTTCTACTCTTCAGAGATCCTTTGATTCTTTTCACAGGACGGATTCAGTCCTAACAAGCTGTTACACAAGCTGCAGACCGGAACTCTGGGCTCTACACACGCTTTTGACTAAAACTGCACACTGAAAAAGCACAGGGCTCCTTCCTTCTTCACTGCCAAAGCTCAACTGAAACTCCAACCGACAAAACCGAGCACTTCCTTTGAGTTCCTCCCAGTTCTTGACTGGATTGGCTGTCACTCACAATAGACTGCTGCTGTTGGTCCAAAAGGTACTGAAGTCTAAACTACATCTCCCAGAGTCACTGCTCATACAATCCTCTTGTGGCTGGCTCAGATTATGAGTCCAAGTTCTGATTCGTCCAAGGCACCATTTTAGAGCTAGCTTACCCCACACTGATTGGTCCAGTTCAGCAGTTCAAAACTAGAATGGGAACTAGCAGACACAGTTCTGACTGCAAAAAGCAGGTTAGACAAACTGTAATTTCATTATTACTCTAAATAATTTCTGGCAAACAGTTACATCTTTCAGATAGGTTCCTTTGCACTCTAGTGACTGCAAAATGGAGTGAATTGGCAGCGCTTGAGTGGTACTCAGAGAAGCACACAGTCCCCCATACAAACTAATTATGTCTGCAAGCAGACAGCTCTTAAAGAGACAGTACCAGAGGCTCTAAAAACACTCACTGATAAATGGCTTAAATGCCAAACACCATTCAGGCTTGGAGCATTCAAGCAAGCTCCTGGAAGTCTTTTGGGAACCCCCATTTGCAGAGGGGTTACAAGTAAAAAAAAGAGATCAAGTTGCTGTGTGTCAGTCATCTTTACACTTCAGAAGATTCCTTCTTCTCCTTAGGTTTCTATCTTCATATTGCCCCCCTCTCCTCTATTCCTTCTTCCAGCCCCTCTTCTCTCCACTCTCCCGGCTTAAGGAACTCTAACTGGAGCAGAATCGCACTCTGGAGAGGAAGAGCGCATTGCGCACAGAGTCGTTTGTAATTCTGAGCCAAAGCGAGCACTACGGGGTGGATTTGCTATAAATCCCCGTAGTTGCTTGCTCCTGAATCGCCATGTGGCTAGTTTTTTTAGCAGCTGATACAAAAATAATTACAAAATGTGGAAATGTTGGCCAACGATCGAAACATACAGAAACCAGGCCGAAATGAAATGTTACCCGACGGCTGAAAATTGCAGCCGTTGGACAGCCATTTAGGGTGCTACTTGTGCATTGCTATGCCCACCACGGGCAATAAATAAAGAGAAAGGGCATAAGTGATAAACTGATGGAAAATAAAATAAAGAAAATATATTAAAAAAAAAAAGTAATGAAGGAAACTGTTTGCGAGAGGTCTGCTGAGCTGGAAGGAGAAGGGAGAAGAGGAGTGCATCCTCATTCTTCCATTCCCAACTCAGAGATCCCCTGAGGCAATTGAACATGTGGGCAGTAATAAAACAAGAGAATAAAACCGAAACATACCTGTGGTGAGCCCCTCTGTTTCTGTGTAGATGTTACTATAGGGCTGTCTGTCCTCAAACTGGCACTATTTATGGTCAAGGCCACTGATTTACGGTGATTAAAACACTGAAATTCCATTTTCAATACTTCAGATTCCGGAATTGCACTGGTGATTGTTATTCTAATTTCCGGATTTTGCCGGGATTCTGCTGTCATTCTTTTAGTGTGTGTATAAATAATCAGAATAAAAGAAGACTTAATATACAGAGCATTAAATAAAGCAAGTTGAAAATAGTTCAGGAAGCAATTATAAGAAAAATACAAGTTTTGTAGAATTACTGATCTAGTATAAAATGGCAGATTCCATGAAATCTTTGTTTTTACCAGTGTTCAGGCAGCCCTAATTCCTGAATTTTACCAGGTTTTCCGGTAAAAACCGAAAAACAGTGGCCTTGTTTATGGTACTCCCTAGTGGTGATGTCACTGCCAAGGGGAGGGGCTTAGCCCCATTACTGCTAATTAAGTATGCAGAGTTTGTTCATGCCTCCAACCCAAGGCAAGGGTACTGCATGTTATGTTGTCTGATAAATGAATATGTACCTTTTCACTGTGAATGTTGATATGGGATGAAAAGATAACCTGAGATCTGTTATGTGGAATAAAAGAAAATGGAGTGGATCACCTGACCTTGATGTCATCACTAGGTGGGTTTAATAGACCCACCACTAGGGGCATTATTTAGATATGTAGATCAGTTGAATGCTGAATGTTGGAGGAGAAAGACCTCAGTAGTGTGCTAGATTCCACACAGTTTATTTGCATTGCATCTTATCATAGGCTAAAGCTAAGCCTCAGAAACTGTTGGAGCTAAGCAGTTGTCTGACTTTGCCTAACCTTGTTCATGTTGCTTTCTGTATATTTTATTTTTTTAGTGATTTGGAATAAAATGATAAACGTACCTGTGTGTTTTTTATACACTTTACTCTGATTGCTGTGTCTGAGTATCCCACGTTTACAATGCCATGTGTCATATTTATAAGAGTGAGTCATAAAAAGACTAGTTTGAAAATTTGGGTTCAGAATTAGAAAATAGCAACAGCCTTTACCATGGCCAGTAGAACTTTATAATCCCATGCTGATGAGCTGCGTTTGAGGGTAAGCTCAGTGAGCCAGCTAGATGGGCCGGGGCTGGGGGGACTGTGCTGTCATGTCGCTGTGCCCCCCAGCCTGTGAAGGATGTGCCTGCATGGGCCCAAGTATCATATAATGAAGAGAAATCCTCTCTTGGCATAGGACTCTGCACCTTTGTACCCTTGGGTGCACCTCTGCACACGTGGATGCCATAAGGCCCTGCACCTGGGCTGACAGATGTGCTGTTTTCCGTGCATGTCTGTATGTGTAGCCACATGAAAGAGCAGGGCCCAGAGGGCTATGCACTTCTGCAGCCAACTAGACAGCCCTACAAGTTCATGACATCCATTGTCACACCAGGCCCTGCACATCCACAGGAAGATGGACTCTTTCCTTGGCACAGGGCTCAGAGGTCCCTACATACACATCTGCATCTGTTCACGCAAGTCCCTTTGGTACCTACGTGAATGTGGATATGATTCCACTAACTCAGAAAGAAAGGAAATTCTTTGGAAAACAAAAAACTGCCTTAATGCACCTGTTAGGGTGATGTACTACCTTCATGGATTTGTATCTGCAGCTGCATATACACAGGCCCCACCGGTGTGTGTATGTATGTCATACGGTGTGCACGAGTACCTGTGGCTGTAGTACTGTTGTAATGTTTGTTTAGGGGTAGCACTTCCCCTGAAAAATAGAAATTTAAATACCTGTAAATTTTCTTTCTCTGATTGCTGGTCTCCAGGCTCATCACTTCTGGGAGGGGTAATGGCTTCCACCAAGGACAGGCCCCTCCCTTCCTGGAACCACGTGACAGGCAGGAGGTATGCTGGTCTTTGCAGGGAAGAAGGTACCTTCCCACCCACTTCCTCTGGACACCAGTACTTCTATAGCCTTTGTCTTCTGAGGAAACTCATAACTTGGAACAAACACAAACAAGGCCAACTTTCAGCAATCTGGGGGGATGGAGCCCCGGAGACCAGCAGTCGGAGAAAGAAAATTTACAGGTATTTAAATTTCTATTTCTCTGTCCCATAGCTGGTCTCCGGGCTCATAATTTCTGGGATATACTAAAGCAGTACATCCCGCTCCCGGGTGGGAATAAAGACCGTAAACCTCTAGGGGTCCACCACAGCCTGGAGGACCCTGCAGCCAAATGACACCTCCGCTGAGGCTGCAACATCCAATTTGTAACACTTTGCAAACATGTGGATGGACGACCATGTGGCTGCTCTGCATAAGCCCACTGGGGAAGCTTCTCTGAAGTCTGCCCAAGACACGGCCATTGCTCGAGTTGAGTGTGCTCGAACCGGCCCTGGCAAACCAATTCCAGCCTTCTGGTAGGCCAAGATAATGGTGGAACAAATCCATCTAGCAATGGAGTCCTTTGATGCCTTCTTACCCACGTTCAGGCCTGAGGTAAGGATGAACAGGCTTGAAGTCTTGCGGATCGGGTCCAATCACTTGATGTACAGTTTGAGGGCCCTCCGAGGGTCAAGCATGTGAAATTCTTGCTCTTTGTCATTCTTGGGATGAGGACAGAAAGAAGGAATGTTCAAGACTTGGTTACAGTAGAAGTGAGACAACACTTTAGGTAAGAATACTGGATCCATCAACATGACAACAGAATCTGGATGAATAATCGTGTAAGGTTCTTTGGAAGATAGTGCTCCTATATCTCTGATGCGTCTGGCTAAGGTGATTGCAATGAGAAAAACAGTCTTCATAGTGAGATGAAGAAAGGATGCCTCCTTTAAGGGTTCAAACGGTAGTTTGGTAAGAGTCTTGAGTACCAGGTTAAGCCTCCAGGGAGGTACCACTGGCTTTATTGGTGGAAGTTTCAAAGTTGCAGCCCTCAGAAATCTTCAAACATGTGGGTGTGCCCCCAAGAAGTCACCCAAGTCCGCTAATAGTAGCGTCCCCAAGGCAGACACCTGGACTCGTAAGGTGGCCGGTTGGAGGCCCTTGTCGAAACCCTCTTGAAGGAACTGAAGTATAGTAGGGAGAGACACCGAATCATCCGGTAAGGTGGAGTCTCGCAACCAGAAGAGGAATTTTCTCCAAATCCTGTAATAGACCCAAGAGGAGAAGGAGGCTTGTCTGGACTGAATCAGTGTTTCTACAACGGGCTCTGAGAAACCGAACTCCCTGAGAGTTTCCCACTCAATCTCCATGCTGAGAGGGACATGTTGTGTGGATTTGGATGGCACACCAGTCCCTGATGTAGAAGGTCCGGGCTCGCTTGAAACATTAGGGGAGATTGAAGAGTCATTTGGACTAATAGTGGAAACCACAGTCTGCGGGGCCAATGTGGGCAGACCAGAACCACCTCTGCTTGGTCTTGAGCAATCTTGTGCAGCACCCTTGATACCATCGGAATTGGCGGGAAGGCATACAGGAGATCGAACTGACCCCAGTTGAGGGAGAATGCGTCCTGAGCCGTGGCAGAGTCGTCCTTGCTGAGTGAGCAGAAGCGTGGAACCTTGCAATTTCTTCAGCAGGCGAAAAGATCTACCTGTGGGCTGCCCCACCACTCTGTGGTGAGCTGGAAGGTGCTGGTCTTGAGCTCCCATTCTCCCGGTAGAATGTCCTTTCGACTTAGCCAGTCTGCTGTGACGTTTTCTTGGCATGGAATGTATGCTGCCAGTTGACTTGCCAGGTTGGCTTCTGCCCACTGGAAGAGGAGAAGAGTCTCCTGCAGCATCTGGGAGCTCTTTGTGCCTCCCTGGCGGTTGATGAATGCCATTGTTGTCAGATTGTCTGTGAGGATGAGGATGTCCTGGTTGGATAGTTGCAACTTGAACTGCTGTAGTGCTAGGCGGACCGCTCGCATCTCCAGTACATTGATGCTGTAGAGGGATTCTGCCGGAGACCACTTTCCTTGTGCTGAGAGCTGATCCAGATGTGCTCCCCAGCCCCAGAGACTGGCATTGGTGGTCACTCTGATCTGGTGAGAGTGCCCCAGACTGAGGCCCTTCATGATTTCATCCCGCTGAGTCCACCATGTTAGGGATTTTTTCACTGTGTGGGATTCTTGAATCTTTTGATCCAGTGTGCCCCTGGAGTGGAGCCATTGCTGGGGGAGAGCAGACTGGAGAGGTCACATGTTGGTCAATGCCTAGGGGACCGAATCTGCCAAGGAGACTATTGTCCTTATAAGTTGCATAAAAGAGCGGGCTGGTAGAGAGCGAGCTGTCTGGAATTTGATGATGAGGGCCTTCAGTTCTCTGAATTTCGTTTCTGTGGGGAAAACTTTGTTCTGGGCTGTGTTGAAGTTCACCCCCTAGATGGGGGAGAGACTGGGATGGATGAAGAGAACTCTTCCGCTGGTTGATCACGAACCCCAGGAAGGAGAGGCGCTATGTGACCGCTGTCACAACCCGAACTGCTTGATCATAACATGGGGCTTTGATCAGAATGTCATCCAGGTACGGGAAGAGCTGGATCTCTTGCATGCGGAGTCGGGCGACCACGGTCACCAGGACTTTGGAGAAGACTCTGGGGGCTGTGGATAAGCCAAAGGACAGGGTCTTGAACTGATGGTGGTGACCTGCTACCCTGAATCTCAGAAATTGCCGATGAGCCTTCCTGATGGGAATGTGTAGATATGCATCCTGCAAATTTGCAGAGGCTAAAAAGTCCCCCTAATGGACTTCTCGGATGATGGAGGACAGGGTCTCCATCTTGAAGGTTCTGTGATGAATGTAGCCGTTTAGAAATTTGAGATCTAACACTGGCCAGTAGCCCCCTGAGCATTTTGGTACTATGAAGACTAGCAAGTACACCCCTCTGTTCCTTTCCAGCGTGGGGACTTGTTCTATCGCTGCTGACTGAATGAGATATGTAATGGCTTGCCAGGTCGCCGCTCGCTTTATAGGATTGCCTGAGGTTGGTGAGGGCACTATGTGGGGCAGAGGGGGCCAAGAATTGAACTCTATGAAGTAACCCTCGTGGATTATGTCCAGTACCCACTTGTCCGTGGTGGTGTGGACCCATTCCTCGAGAAGGTTGGAAAGCCTGCCCCGGACATGAGGATGGGTCCGTGAGTCCTCATTGTGATTTTTTTTGGAGTCGCCATCAACATCCCAGGCACTTCCTCTGCTGCCTCGGAAACCACATTGGTTACACAAGTTGAACCAGGAGTGTCTGCCTGTGGTCGCCTTGTTCTGCCCCCTGGAATAACCTTAGGTCCAAAAAGTATGTCTTGAACCTGAATTCCAGGGCCTATTTCTTCCTTGGGCTTGTGGCATGCGCACTTTCACTGTTTCTCCGGTTTCCTTGACTGCCTCCTTTAGCGCTGAGCCGAACAGAAGGCCTCCTTCATAAGGGGCATTGAACAAATGCATTTTCGAGGAGGCATCCGCCTGCCAAGCCCAAAGTCATAAGTTGCATCGGGTGGAGGTCTGGTAGAGCATAGTCTGAGCTGCACATCTGACTGCCTCTTCTGATACATCAGTCGAGTATGCTGATGCTAGACCCATGAGCTGTAACTGTTGCAAGATGGGCTGATTCTTGTCTGGCTCGTCCGCGAGCTGGAATGCCTGATCAGTGGCCCAGGAGAGCGCAGCTCTGGTGGAGTAGAGGTTCGCTGTAGCTACTTTAAGGGAGGCTGCAGTGGACTGAAAGGCCTTCTTTAGTGAGGTGTCCACCTTCCTATTCACGGGGTCTCTCAGGGATGCTCTGCCTTCTGCTGGGATGACCATCCTTTTCGTGAGGTTTGATGTAAGAGGGTCTATCTTGGGGCAGTCGAGCTATTTCTCCGCAGGCTTCTTGTCAAACTTTAGGAGTTTGGTTAGGCGGCACGGGACTGGGAAGGACTGTTCAGGCCCCTGCCATTCTTCCTTTAAGAGGTCCTCTATAGCCGGAGGTATAGGGATGGCCGTCACCAGCTTTGGGGCTGACGCCAGTCCGAACGCCGGCTTCACTCGCTTGGGCTCCAGAGAAGTGGGGGAGCTGAAGTGGATCTCTTCGGACACCCTTTTAATAAAAAAGTCTAGATCTTCTAAATCAAAGTTTCTGGCTGGTGAGACCTCCGAGTCAGAATCTGAGTTGGGGAACTCTCCTTCCTCCAGGCATGTATAGTCGGACCCTGAGGGGGGCCTGTCCTGTTTATGCTTCCCGTGGGCTGGGTCCCTGTGCTGGGAAGAACTTCTGGATCTGGGCCTGGGTCTCTTCTTCCTCTTGTCATGTCGTGGGGGGGTGACCCTGATCCGAGGATAGGGAAGGGGTGCGTTTACAAGTGGCCTTCCCTTGAGACCTGGATTCTCTCGGCTGCTGAAGGATATCGAAGCATGAGGGATTAATGGCAAATGCCCGATTCAGCTTGTCTATGAGCTCTGGAGCTAGAGCCCCGCAGTGGCGACTTCCCTGTAGGGTTGGGGAGTGGCCCAAGCCCCTGGTCTGCTCTTGAGTATCCATGTATTCTGAGGTGGAAGCCTCGTCCTGAGCCGGCGATGCTGCTCTGTCACATTTTACACATAGTGACCATGCGAAAGTGGCCAGCATGGGTGCTCTGCATTTGTGGCATTTCTTGCCCTGGGGGAGCCTGTCCTTGGGAGAAGCCATTACCCCTCCCAGAAGTGATGAGCCCGGAGACCAGCTTTGGGAGAGAGAAAGTAAAATGTTGCTTTTCAAGCTCAGATTAGGTTATAACTTCTTTTTTTTTTTTTTTTGTTGGCATAAGAGGGCAGGGGAGTGCTACCTCACTACATAGCTGGATTCGCTAGTGCATGATTTTCTATATACAGCTGCATAAATGCAGGCTTCCTAGGGGCCTACCCTTCTGCAGCCAGAAGTCAGTGTGTATGTCTTACACCTGTGGCTGAAGTGGCGCAGGACCCTCGGGACTGCAATTCTACAGACACAAGTGCTGTTGCAATTTTGATATATTGGATTTCATCGCGCGTGCACTTCTGCAGTGAGTGGTCGGTTTGTATGTCTTACACCTGTGGCTGCAGAAGCGCAAGCCCCACAGGGACTTGTGCTTCTTCTGAAAGAATTGTGTGTATGTCTTACAGTGTAGATGAATGTCTGTGACTACAGAAGCGCCACTGGGCAGAGAAAAGAACTCTTGTAATTTGGATATCGTGGATTTGTATCTGTGGGAGCAGAGGCCTGTGCTTCTGCCCAAAGATGTAGTGTTGTTATTTGAGTATCAAGGATTTCTATCTGCAGCCACAAGTAACTGCTACATCTTGTGGTGTGCGTGCCATGGATACAAGTCCACTAAGGTAGCAAATCTGTGCTAGTGTGTTTGTGTCATCTGGAACAGTTGTATGTTGTTTGTCTTACCTGATGATGGCTGTCTGTAGTTGCTTGTATGGTCTTGTCCATTTACTGCTTGGGGGGTGGGGGTTAGCATTTGAAACCCTAATGCCACATTTCCCTACTTTTGTACCCTAACTGGTTCATTAATGCAGTTTTTTTTGGTAAAGAAATATTTTATATATATATATATATATATACACACACACATGTAGATAATGGGGAGCCAGTCAGGATGCAGCTCAGTACCTTGCAGTTAATATCATATAACAAAATACTGCATAATAAAAGAGCTAAAGTGCCATGGAATTGCACTGTTCCCAGCAGCATACTACAGCACTCTGAAGGAATACTGCAAGGTACTGTGTTGCATCCTGGATGGCTCATCACACTGTATATGTGGGGTATGGCATGGACCTGGTTAAAACAGGCCTGATAATTTTTATGAGTGGTGTGTGATGTCACAAACCCACTCAGCAGGTCAGGCCCTCTACTCTCAAAGTGCCAACCTCCGAGTGCAGTCTTGTGAACAGTTTAACAGAACAAGGTAACCAACCCTCTTGTCTGTTTTGTGAGTTCGGATCAACCTTTGGTCTCAAGTCTTGGAGGGATTCAAACTGTGAACCTCTTGCTAGAATACCCAGTGCACAGGCTCAGATATTTCTGTCTTTGGGGGGCCAGATATCTTTGCCTACGGGCACCTAATCAGGTATACAGAGATGAACCCTTAAAAACTTTAATAAAGACGTCAGATTTAAAATGCTTCTCTTTCCAGTTTGGTATCACCATTCAAGCTATGTGTAATATCTGCTATAATTTTATCCATATATACTTTTCTTACAAATGAAAAGAAATCAAAGACAGACCAAATATGCTCTAAAAAGAGTTTTACTAAAATAGATTAAACTATGTAAAACACAAAACACAGAACTCTTATATCACAAGACATACAAATCTTTTAAAAGAACAAGGTTTAAACAGTGCAAATTTCCTACAACAATATTTAGATTTTTGTCTATCTTTCTAAATACCTGTTTTAAAGTGCTCACAGATGTTTCGTTGTCAGAGTCTAGATAAAAGTGTCTCTGAAGTAAAACAGAATATTCCTTAAAGCAAACTGTATTTGCCAAGCCTATTTTGTGTGAGGTCACCTAGCTCCTCCTCTGTCAGACTATATAAAAAAAATATATCTAATAAAAAAAAAAACAGGATGTCATTTTCAAGAATTAAATTCTGCAATCCTCAGCATTACTCATATGTTCTTCAAATGACATCTCTTTGATCTCATGATAAACTTCCTCCTTCCAGGACATGAAAGCATCTTTATGATTTTGCAGTAATACTGTATATCACTACCTGCTTTTCTTCCTCTGGAGACATCATAAAATGGATATGCTCAACTCAGGCTTCTTCCACCCTGTAATTAGCTTCAGGCCTTCCACATAACACCTGGTATCTAAAACCGGTGTGTGTGATCTCACATGCTGTTTCAGCATTTTCTCATGGCTTTCATCTTTCAGCTGAAACCTGGGTGGAGTGGGTGGGGCGAGGTCACTCCTAAAGCACCAGATTTTCAGCAGAGACGGTCAGTAATACATTTTATATTTAAAAAAAATGATACAGCACTCAGAACTGGCCGTCCACGTCACATGTGACACCATGACATCTTGTGTGATGAAGCCATGTGTGATGTCACAGGGGTCGAGGATCACAAGTAAAATATCGGGCATAGTTTTGTGTGCCTGTGCCATATTGGATTTATGCAGTGGCATTGGTTTGTGTGGTAAAATGGTTTGATGTGCTGCTGTCTCAAGGAAGTTACACTAGTAAATAAAACTTTCTGAGAACAAGCACGTCTTGAAATGAAATTATGTCAGGTTTCTATTCTGAAGGACCTACAGTAAGAATATTTGCATTGTCATCAACCTAGATTGAAAATATTGTGATATTTTCACTGTAGGACCATGAAAAGCAATGGTATTAGGGTTATTTAGTGAAGTTTATTTTTTACAGGGATTACATACATTTTTCTCTCTCTCGGTATATGTATGTATGGATGGATAGACAGACAGAGACTCTTTTGCAAAAAACTGTATTAATGCAGTGTTATGGTGTTCCTAGTCTCAGTGCCTACAGAGTATGGAAATGCGCTGTTAGGGCTGTCAACTCTTAACACCCACTCCCCTCCCCATTCCCAAGTTCTGATCATAAGTAGTTGGGCAATATTCCCCATTCATTATTTTAGTTCAGTGGGCCACCACCCTAATTTTTTTTTTTTTTTTTTTGCCACCACCATTTTTATAGCCAACGGCCTAATTTGTTTATATAAAATCCTCCAAATGTTCCTTTTACCACCATGCTTTATTGCCCTACTATACCTGTTTTGATACCAGTACTATAATTACCACCACTCATCATACCGCTCAACTGCTATGAATTTCGCATAGTGCTATGATTTTCACACTCCGATTTACCCTTGCTCTGCATAGGTTTACTGATGCTCTTATTAATGTTAGAGCTATTTCTGGACACACAAACTATTAAATAACTGAACTAAGTTGATAAAAAAGATTCCTTATCACTAACTACATGGGGCCCACTATTTGTAGACATTTTATTCTTTAAAATAAGAAAGTGCTCCACATTCTGGCCATTTGCTATGATTTTTGAAAGCCAGTGCTATGAGTTTTAATGCTGATAAGTTGAGAGGTATGCCACCCATATTTTTTTACCTCCACCCTATTTTTATAGCCATCTGCCTAATGTTTTTTTATAAAATCCTCAAAAATTGCCTCTTACCACCATCCTTTATTGCCCTACTGTCATTGTTTTGATACCAGTACAATAAAACTTACTTAAAACCACTTATGTAACATGTACAGTGTATATCGGAGGCTCAAGAAATAATACACCTTCAGCCCTGATCATCACAACATAGAAACATAGATTTGATGGCAGATAAGGACTGCTTGACCCACCTAGTCTGCCCATTTTCTCTACTACTGTAGCACCGTAGACTTGAGGTCCGGCTTAGCCCTCCCTTCCCTCATGACTAAGGTTTCCTTATGTCTGTCCCATGCGTTCTTGAATCCTGGTACAGTTTTAACCCTCACCACCTCCACTGGAAGGCTGTTCCAGGCATCCACCACTCTTTCTGTGAAGAAGTACTTCCTTACATTTCCCCACCAACCACAACCACCGTCCTATATCTGCAGGCTATGGGGAATCCTGGTTGCGTAACTCTTGGTCATGTGTTTTCCTTCATCAAAGGGTGAAGTCTAATTGCAGAACTTGATTAATTGGTATGTAACAAGAGCTGTCCCTGCCTCTAATCCTTACCGTAATTCTAAGTAAAGTTTTTCTTTTTTGTTTGTTTTTTCACTCTTACAGAACAAGCTTGGGCTCATTCAAAGTTATGGGAGATTGAACAGGTTACAAAATCATTCAGTTGTTAGCAGGAACAATCAGAAAGATTCTTGAATTTCTTGAACACACTAGCTGTGCCCCTCCTGCAAAATTAAAGGGCATGTCCTCTCATTACCATTTCCTTCTGAAAGTGAAAATGTGCACGGACTGTTTATGGTAACAGGTAAACAAATAGAAAGCCACAGATGCAGTAGATAACACCTTGTATTATACTGGTTTATCAGATATGTTTCTTGGAAAGTTCTGTTTTTTTCTCTTGGTCTCTGTGTACAGAAAAATTCAACATTCAGATATGCCAAAAACAAGCCTTAACTAAAAGTCATAAAGTCTGTTGGCTAAAATTAAAAAAAGATGTATGCATTGGAACAGGCTGCTGAGAACTAGCAAAATTGTTGGACACAAGTCTTTCTTACAGAGACCAATTGTTAAAAAAAGACTCTTCTTATATATCTCTTTAGTCTATAGCCTTTTGTCAACATTCCTTGACTAAGAATGAAGCAAATTAGCCAACCTGATAGTGTGGCAGTAGCAGCCAAAGTTCAGGAGTGGACTTGTCACATGGGGCTGGCGGGGGGGGAGGATGGAGCATCCCACAGACCTCTCTCAGGGAGGGGGAACTAGTCACACTCCACTTGCCTGCCACCTGGTGGAAGCCAGATGGCAGCACAGTGGGAGCGTCCCTCCCAGGGGAAGGCCATCTTTGGATGCTGTGGATGCTAATATGCACATGTGCCTCTGCACACATGCATGGTGTGTCATTGCACTATTGACAGCCCTGGGGAGAAAAGGGAGGAAAGCCCCCAACTAAGCAGGTAGTGTTGTGGTCCACCACAGGCCCCATACCTACCACTGACTAGGCTCCTCCCCTTGGGCTATCTGATGGCCTGTCATGGGGAGTAATGCATGGAGGACTATGTCAGAGGAGAGGTAAACCCTGGAGAACATGGATGATGGGGCTTGGTGGACCTGGGCAGATAGGAACTTATCAGCAAATGGAGGATAAGCACCTTGATTGAAAAAAAGAGAATAAAGCAAACTAGCCGTCTAAATTTTTGAACTGCTAATTCAGTAAAGGGCCAAGGCAGTCTTGAGCTACTGTAACACTCCCAACACACAGGTAAAAAAATGTAGTTAAAATAAAAAAAGGATGGGATATAAGTCTGGACATCACAGTGACGGGGAATTCAGTTCCTTCTGAAATCACAGTATATTCAAGAATAAATATAACTGCATCTTTGGGACTTTAAAAAAAAACTACAGTAAAAAGGTTTTCTATAAAATATAGTCACATTTGAATTATAAAAGTTTAAAGATGGATCAAGAGCTATAGGTTTAGATTTCTTGGTATCCAGTATAAAATGCCTCAAAACGTTATACTGTGGAAGGGGTCTGCTACATGTGTCATGGCATGTTTGCCCCCATGGATGACTGATCTGTACGTACTGCTTGGGGGGGAGGGGGGCTCCTTTATATATAGCTCTTTATTTCCCTCTAGCACATCCTTGCCTTTGGCAATCTCCCAGTCCTGTCACAAATAATCTTTCCTTTGTTGTCCTCCTTGGCTCACCCCCACGGTGGAGCCTTCAAATAAGGACATCCTTTACCTCTGTGGCGTTCTCACTGGCTGCAGAGTGAGGGTTCGTTGTGTATGATCTGAGTGTGCCATCAGTCACTCTAACGGCAACGTGCGTTTTTAATTGCCATTAATTTCTCATAATGACTGTGTCAATCTGCTTGTTCTTATGTTACCCTGTGACCTTCACACCACATTGGAGGCACTGCTCATAGACTCTTGCAGTCTTAAGCCGCTTTTACATGGCACTTACTTATGCCGCTCACTTTCGTTCCTGTCCAGTTGCTCTCATCCCACTGAATTTGCGTGCCACTTGTACATACAAGCAAGGTTTCAGAAAATGTCATCTTCTGGTGTTGCAGCGGTGTTTCCTGCCGTCAGGAGCCCGGTGGCATCTCGGCAAGGCCAAGTGTACTTTGGGCAGCTGTTCTGCCTTACTAATCCAAAAAAAAGTGTAACTGCATGGCAGAATTTGTTTAGGGCAGAGTTTACCTAATGAATTCTGCTGAAAACATAACAAAAAGTCATCCAACGTTACCATAGTACAAGCCTCCAAGTTACTATACCTAAATGGACAAGTTTTGTAAATGTTTTCAGCAGAATTTGTTAGAGAAAATCTTCCTTAAGCAAATTATTTACTGAACTTAGCATTTTTATGTTATTTATTGCTGTGGTCAAATGTGCTGAATGTTGGGTTACTTTAGGCTGCAGTTTGCCCAAATGAATGGAACGCCGATTTTACCCGGCAGGGCAGAATGGAACAGAAGCCAGCGAACCCAGGAGGAGGAGAAGGAATGTGTGTCAGGGAAGTGCTTACTTTTGTACTGATGTATGAATGCTTGTACACAGCAAAAAGGCACCATTACAGTGTGTCTGTGTCGGTCATTCCGATACAAACCACTGCATGTAAAAGTGCCTTTAAATATGCATGCAGCAATGGCCGGATGCCGTCTCTCATGAGGGAGTTAACTTCCATGCCCACCACGAGAGGCCACTGCAGCACCAACCTGCTTCAGACTGGGATGTGCTGCTAGCAGCAGCATTCGTGCCAATCTAGCAATTTTAAACTAAACCCTGAAGGGGACAAAAAGTCATTGCATGCCACAGAGAATGGAGATAACATGATTATGTTTGTCTGTGCCAGTAAAATGATGGGCGATTGCATTTTGGACATGCTGGAGTCTTGAAAGCTGATATTTAGGAAGGCCACAGTATTCAAGATGAGAGGAGAAAAGAGGTACAGTAGGTAAGAATAAGGATTTCAGCAGCAGAGCTGGCCGAGAAGTGGCAAACATGGATAATGACAAACAAAAGGTTTTGCAGATATGCGAGATGTCTGAACAGAAAGAAGTGTTTCTCGCATATCTGCAAAACTTCTTTTTATCTTTGTCCATGACTGCCTCTTTTTCACTAGCTCTGCTGCTGAAATTCTTATTCATGCCTACCTCTTTTCTGTTCTCATCTTGAATACTGTGAAGAGTCAAGAAAGAGCTGGCCCCGGTGGTGCTGTAGGTTGAGGTGCTGGACGCCACACCTCGCGCCATGCTGGTGACCCAGGTTTGGGAACAGACTTGGGTCGCTGGGGGTCGGCTGGGGAGGGAGAGGATCGAGCATCCGGAGGACGGCTCTCCTCTCCCGGGGTGGGTAGAGATCATTGCACTGCTCTTCAGCTGTCCCCGGTGGAAATTGGGGGCACTGAAGTTAGCGCCGCTGCAAGAGGGGTGGAGCGGCGGCAGCATGCAAAGTGCGCAGACACCATTGCATGACTGCGCTGCATGGGACAGAGCTAGAAGAAAACCCTGCCTCCCAGACAGTTTTTCAAATATAGAACCTGCCGAGTGCAGAGAGAGGTCTGATGGTGAAACATTGTTTTAACTGTTTTATGCTGACCAGCTTTCAAACTTTTTATATTCACAAACTCGGAAAATAGGAGCAGAAAATGAAGCAGCAGAGGGTTATAAAACCAGAAGAGAGGGAGGCCATGAGTGGAGTGCCACAGGGATCCATGCTGGGTCCTGTCCTCCTCAATATTGTTCATCAGGAACTTTGGATAAGGAATCGGGGGCAAGTTGTGTCTCTTTCCAGTTGACAGCAAGCTCTTTGGGAGGGTAGGTAGTGACAAGGGATTAAGGGAGATGCAGAATGACCTACAAAGACTAGAAAAATGGTCTAAGGTTTGGCAGTTGAAATTCAGTGCCAAACAGTACAAGGTGATGCACCTAGAGAACAAGAACCCCAGGACAGACTAATGGATGGGTGGGGTAGAGCTGAACACTGTGACTTAGGAAAGGGACCTTAAAGTCATCATAAAATATACAGTCAAGCCTGTGCAACAAGGCCTACAATAAGACGAATAGGATGCTGGTATGTATTGGAAGGGGTACTGACAGTAGAAGAAAAGAGGTACAGCGGAATCCGCTTAAATGCAAACCCATTCTGAGCGAGAAAATGTGCATTTAAGTGGAATGTGCATTTAGCTGAACTTCTATGTTTACAATGCAACATAACGAAAATAACTGAGACCTGACACTAATGGCATTCCACATTTATTTATCATAACAATATATTAAAAATGTTAAAAATCTTAAAATGTGCTACTGTGCAGCATTGACTGCGGTAATGGTGTTTCATGTTCTTAATTATGCCCATGTCCAGCAGTTGAATTAATGAGGTCATGTTTGGTGGCAAGAAAATCATTCTTGTGTGGCTCAGAGGGATATTGGGGTGGGCAGAGCAATTGTCCAGTAACAAAGCTATCTTTTGCCTTTTGCGCCCCTTCTGGTCATTAATCTTTTTTTAACCAGGTCGTAAAGATTGTGGCTGCCATCCAGGCATTAGAATTGCTTTCCTAATCTACTGATAATGCATCCAGGGGCAGTCCTGAAAAACATCTTTTTTTTTTTTTTTTTATTTACCCATGACCACAGATCTCAGTTTCTTGGTCTCAGAAAGGTTGCAACATAGCAAGACTGAGATCCTCCCCCCCTCCTCTCCCCTCTCCCTCTCCCCTCTCCCTCTCCCTCTCTCTCTCTCTCTCTCTCTCTCTCTCTCTCCCTCCCCTCCTCCAGATGCCAAATCAGACTTAAATACTCAAGTTCCATCAGGTGTGGCTTGAAATACAGTCCCATTTCATTGCAGTTGAAAATGCATTCTGGTGGGTAGTCTTTCAGGATTTAGGGCAGGACTGTTGTTAGCCAGGTATCTGCCGATTCTCCAGCTGCATCCTTTTTTTTGCCATATCAGCATTTAAAGATTATGCCATTACACTTCTTCCTTCTGCTCAGCCAGCCACTTGTGGCTGTGAAATCTAAACCCATTGTGTCTGCCAGGTGCTGTGCTTATTTTTCAGTAAAATGGGACCATTCACTGGGGCATACACACTGTTAGCAGCAGAGAACCAGCGTAATAGAGCAGCTTCTACCTTCTCGCTCTTCCAGCCCTGACGGCGCTCTCTCTCTTGGTTCTCTGATCATTCCCATTCAGCCAATGGCCTTTCCTTACTTGTCACTGTTCTAGACACAGTCGAGACATCAGCTCCAAACTCTATTGCTACATCTCTTCTCTTTACATTTGGCAACTGTAATCATTGTAAAACAGAAACTTTTTGTCAAAGAGTCAGCGTGACCTTTTTTGTGTTCCATTACTGCAGTAAGCACATTCAGTGCTTGGGGGCAGGTAGGGTGTTAAATGCTCTCTCACACCTGCTTAGACTCACCTGTGCATTTAAGAGATGCTAACTACCTAGGGAGAGATGTGTTGGTAAACTGTGCATTTAGCCGAAATGTGCACTTATCCAGTGTGCACTTCAAAGATGTTTTTGTACCATGTGAATAAGAAAAACAATCTGGGAACTGGAAAAGTGTGCACTCAGGTAGAATCCACAGTATTACTGATGCTTCAGATTGTTTGAGGCTGCACCTGGAGCACTGTGCCCAGTTCTGGAGTCCTCACTTCAGGTAAGATAAGGACAAGCTTGAAATGGTGCAGTGAATGGTGACCAGGATGATTCAGGGCCAACAGGACAGAGCATACGAGGATCAGCTCAAGACACTGAACATATACTTATGGGAGACCAGACAAGAGAGGGATGATATGATAGAGGCCTTCCAATTCCTGAAAGGAATAAGCTAGGTGAACAGTGAGGAACTATTTACATGGGGGTAGAAGTGGAAACTGATGTAAGGGAGATTCTAGGGGGATACGAGAAAGTTGCATTTTACAGAAAGGCTAGTGGAACCATGGAACAGTTTGCCAGGCGAGGGGATGGGTGCCAAAGCCATAAATGGTTTCAAGCATAGCTGAGACCGTGAAGGATATAGTGGCTACCCAGCTTAAAAGATGATGATTGCATAGTGACATATAATGAGTGATCATTATCAGTTATGTTCAAAAATCATGTTCAAGCTTCAAAAAGCATCACTGTGGTCATAAATAATAGTAAACATGAACGTTAAGTGGCCATCAGTCAAAAACCATGATGTTTGGTGACTGTAACTAAAGGGACACTGTCAACCCTTTTTGCATCATACAGTTTCTAGCTGTAGGTGTTCTAGATGTACGTTTCCAGCTATTTATCTATAAAAAAACAAAAACTAAATAAACAACTAGCTGAAAACCTACATTTTATGATTGCTTACCTTCTCTAAAAATCACTGTTGCTGCTGGATATTCAATCTGCCTCCTCCTTTCTTAGTAGAATGGAAATGCATGTTATTGGTGTTATTATACCCAACCTTGTTTTGTTTCAAATCCTTGATCTACTTTGTGAACATTAGTACCACCCCTAAACAAAGCAGCCACTAATGATGCAATAGTCTCCTCTCCTCCCACTGCATTGTGAGTTGACAGACTGTGCTGGGCATGGGAAATCTAGGAAAGATGCAGTGGGATTTGATTAAGAAATGTAAACATACACATTTTGGTGTGGTAACACCAGTATGGCAGGCAGTCTGTTTTTCACTTTTAAAAAGAAAAAAAAGAATCAGAGTCAAACTACCAGCTGCATCAGCAGTCTCTACAGAATTTGATCAGTCATAAAATGTTTTTTTTCAAACTAGTGACATGTTGAGGCCTAAGGGGGATTGACAGTGCTCCTTTAATGATTATCTCATATCCTTATGATTTTTCATGATTGCCCGTGTAACCCCCCTGCAAATGGGGGTTCCCAAAAGACTTCCAGGAGCTTGCTTGAATGCTCCAAGCCTGAATGGTGTTTGGCGTTTAAGCCATTTATCAGTGAGTGTTTTTAGAGCCTCTGGTACTGTCTCTTTAAGAGCTGTCTGCTTGCAGACATAATTAGTTTGTATGGGGGGACTGTGTGTTTCTCTGCTCGAGTACCACTCGAACTGCTGCCAATTCACTCCATTTTGCAGTCACTAGAGTGCAAAGGGAACCTATCTGAAAGATGTAACTGTTTGCCAGAAATCATTTAGAGTAATAATGAAAATACAGTTTGTCTAACCTGCTTTCTTTGCAGTCAGAACTGTGTCTGCCTAGTTCCCCATTCTGGTTTTGAACTGCTGAACTGGACCAATCAGTGTGGGGTAAATCTAGCTGTAAATGGTGCCTTGGACGAATCAGAACTTGGACTCATAATCTGAGCCAGCCACAAGAGAATTGTATGGGCAGTGACTCTGGGAGATGTAGTTTAGACTTGGAGCCTTTTTGGACCAACAGCAGCAGTCTATTGTGAGTGACAGCCAATCCAGCCAAGAACTGGGAGGAACTCAAAGGAAGTGCCGGTTTTGTCTGTTGGAGTTTCAGTTTAGCTCTGGCAGTGAGGAAAGGAACCCTGTGCTCCTTCAGTGCACAGTTTTAGTCAAAAACATGTGTAGGTCCAGAGTTACGGTCTGCAGCTTGTGTAACTGCTTGTTAGGACTGAATCTGTCCTGTGAAGAGAATCAAAGGATATCTGAAGAGTAGAAACCAGGCTCACCTGTAGAAGACTGGAGAAATGCGAATTGCACTCGGTCTGTCAGGAACTGAATCTGCTGTGTGTTCTCCGGGTATTGTGCAGTAATTGCGATCGGGATACAGATGCAGCCTGCCTGGTATAGTGCTTTCTTTTACCATATAAATGTGTGAAGAGGTTTGTGTACCTCAAGTGAATCCTGCTGCCATTAAGTGACTTTTGCCTGTGACTGTTTACCATATAAATGTGTGAGGAGTCTCTTGGAGCTCAAGAGTAGCCCTGCTGACATTGAAGGACCCTATCTTGTTTGGAGGTCGTGAGTACTAATTCAGGGTCGCTCCCTGTTGAATTGCCACATTAAAGCCAAATGGAATTACTGTACTGCTGACTGTTTAATTTTCCTTTTCTCTGTGTGAAAGGGCCCCTACCAGCTGCCACAGTTTGGACTAGCCACTAGGGCTTGGGTACCCAGGGACAGTAACTGATAGGGATAGGCCTGTGCACAGAGCCATAAATAGATGAGTAGAGTGATAAGCTAATTAACCTGATTTCCCCTGTCCTTGTTATATCCCCTAAATAAATCAGAGCTGCTTGTTTCAGCAAAGTTATACTGCCTGAGGTATTTGTCTATGTTAAAGTACTGTACTGTGATTGTTGCACTGTATCTTATTCTGGGAGGTCCCAGTGCGGAACCAGTCCTGGGGGTAAGTGTATACTGTGAAGGTAATTCTGATATATTGTGTGGGCCACTAGTGGGAAGAAAGGGGGGGTTGCAGTGTCCCAGAGGGCTGTGACCAAGTTAGTTTAACTATTGCAAACCCTGACCTCTGGGTGGAGGCACCCGCCATTGGATCCAGGCCCCTCAACCTGTTAGTGGCAAATCAGGCAGGGGTAGTAGCCCCTGGGATAGCGCCATCTAGGGGTTACACCCATGGTCAGTATTACTGTAATACATTTTTAAAGAATCAATTTATCTTTTTTCTTTTAGTTTATTTTGTGTTCCATTTAGACATTTTTTTGAATTATCAGTTATGATACATCTTCTGTACAAACACACTGCTTTCAGTTATATTTACTCTGACACCTCAGTTCTTACTAGTGTTATAAAGGCTCATAATGGTTTATATAGCTCCATTCAGTGGTTCCTTTTATGGTTGTGGTGAGTTCCTACAAGTACCTGGTTTGTGCTCAAAACCTTTCCTAACAGTTTGCAAACAAATACTGTTAACATACTAAAATGCCAGCAGAATAGGCCTAATGATCTTTCGTGTCTGCTCATTTGGTCAGTCCCCACCCTGGGAGCTGACCTTGCTGCCCCCTTCTCCCTCTCTGGCTTCTCCCCTCCCAGTCCCGGATGTTCTCGCTGCACTGGTTTTTGCTTCCAGAACCCTTCCGCTGTACCTGTCCCACCCCCTCTTGAACCCCTCCATCGTCTCTGCCTCCAGCAACCCTCTGGGCAGCACATTCCATGGCTCCACCACCCTCTCAGTGAAGTAGCACCTCCTCCTTTCTCCCCTGAATCTCCCCCCTCAAGCTTCCACCCATGACCTCTAGTTGCCCCCCCCGCTTCCTTCAGAGCACCCTGACTGCTCCTCCCCTATTTACCCCCTTCATGTACCTGAAGACCTCTATCATGGCCCCCCAATCCTTTCTCTCTTCCAGTGTGTACATATTTAGCTCTTCGAGCCTCTCCCCATAGGTCCTATCCCCCAAGCCCCAAATCATTTTGGTTGCCCTCCTCTGGACCCTCTCCAGGAGTTCAGTGTCCCTGTTTAAATGTGGCCTCCAAAACTGCACACAGTACTCGAGGTGCGTGATGCATCCAAGCATCCTGTTGGCCTTTGCCACTGCCCTCCTACAAGTCTCCGAGTTGTTCATCTTGACATCCACCACCACCCACAGGGATCTCTCAGCCATCGAGACTTGTAGCATTTCCCCCGACAGGGTGTACACTTGGCCCAGGTTTCTGACTCCCAGGTGCAGTACCTTGCATTTCCCTGCATTGAACCTCGGCTTCCACTTTCTAGACCACCTTTCCAGAGCCTCCAGGTCCCCCTGTAGGGCCCCCTTCCCCTCCTCCCCATCCACCACTGCCCCCAGTTTTAAGTCATCTGCAAAGAGAGTCATCTCACTCCTGATACCCTTCCTTATGTCAGAGACGTAGGCATTGAACAGGAGGGGCCCAAGGACCGATCCTTGAGGGACTCCACTAATGACCCTACTTGGGGATGAGACTATCCCGCCAACCACGACCCTCTGGGTCCGGTTCTGGAGCCAATTGCCTATCCATCTGATCATCTGGTTCCCCACCCCCATTTCTCCCAGCTTATCCAACAGGCTCCGACGAGGAACAGAGTCAAATACCTTACTGAAGTCAAGAAAGAGGACGTCCACTGGTCTACCCAGGTCCAAGGCACACGTCACCCAGTCATAGAACGTCACAAGGTTTGTCTGACATGATTTCCCTGGGATGAATCCATGCTGTCTATCGTCCAGGCACCCCAACTTTTCCAGGTCCCCCCCAGTCTCTCCCTGACAATGCCCTCCATCACCTTGCCCACCACCGATGTCAGGCTGACGGGCCAGTAGTTCCCTGCCACCTCTCTTGATCCGCCCCCTTATGGATAGGCACTATATGCACCATCTTCCAGTCCTGGGGCACCCACCCTGTCCTCAGAGAGATGCTGAAGAGCTCTGCCAGGGGTTTCGCCAGGACACCCGCCAGTTCCTTCAGTACTCTGGGATGTAATTTATCCAGCTCTGGTGCTTTCTCCGTCTTAAGGGACCTGAGGGCTTCCCTCACTCTCTCTGCCATAATTTCCACCTCCACTACCTTGTCCCCCTGCTTTGCCTTCCCCCCACCTGCCAGTGAGGCCCCCCTCCCCAGACCTGCCAATTGGTAAGGGTCCCCCCTTGTCAGTTTCACCGTCTCCTCCCATGTATGATGCAGCCCCCCCATTTTCCTTGGTGAAAACTTAGGCGAAGTACTCATTTAGTACCTCAGCCTGCTCCCCCAGGTCTTGTGCTCATCCCTCCCCTGTTTTAATCCTGCTTATCTGCCCCTTCACCCTTCGTTTTTTCTGCAATGTATCTAAAGAACCCCTTGTTCCCTCTCCTAATTTCCTTGGCCAGGTTCTGTTCCTTCCTTGCCTTAGCTGCCCTCACAACCCTAGTGGCCCTTCTGGCCATCAGCTCGTACTCCCCTCAGTCCCTTTCACTCCTTGAGCGCTTGAATTGCCTATAGGCCGTCTTCTTTCCCATCACCACCTCCTGAACCTCCCTGGCCCACCAGCAGGGTTTTCGGGCCCTACCACATTTTCGTCTTACTCTTGCACAGGTGCTGGTAGCATCCTGCAATCCCTCCTGATGATTTCCCACCTACTGTCAGCGTCCACATCTGGCCCAATCCCATCCAAGTGCTCCTTAAGGATCCTTCCCATTTCCTTGAAATCCGCCCCCCTGAAGTCAGTTACCTCCGTCTTTGTGCAGCCTTCTACCCTTCCTAGGTTCAGGCAGAACCAGACCGTGGCATGGTCACTCCTCGCCAATGGGTCCCTTACCTCCAGGCCCCCAATCTGGTCACTGTCTGCCAGGACCACATCCAGTATCCGCTCCTCCCTGGTCGGTTTCCCCACCTGCTGAGTTAGGAACGTGTCCTGAAAGACATCCAGCAACCTCTGTTCCCTGGCCACTGAGGATGTCATAGTCTCCCAGTCTGTTCCTGGCATGTTTTAAGTCCCCCAACACCACCACCCTTCCACTTCCCAATCTGCAGTGTCTCTCAACATCTGCCACCAGACTCTCCTCCAGCTCCTGCGCCAGCACAGGGGGTCTATACACCACTCCTATTTTTACTCTCTTGCCCCCACTAGTTATCAAGTTGACCCAAATCACCTCCACAGTTCTCTCCACCTCCTCCACTCCTCCTATGGCAATGCAGTTTTTGACTGTTATTGCTACCTCTCCTCCCCTTCCCTCCCCCCTGTCCTTCCTGAACATGGTATAACCCTCCAGGTTCAGGTCCCAGTTGTGCCCTGCGGTGGCTCAGGTCTTAGTGACTGCTGCCACATCCACCTCTCCATCAGTTAGTGTCGCCTGGAGCTCAGGCATTTTATGGCCCACGCTCCTGGCATTTAGCAGGACTATCTTCCATCCTTTCCCTAGTCTTCCGTTTCCCCTGCTCGTGTTCCTGTTGGGATTCTGTCATCCCCTGGTCTGCACCTTACCAGTCGGCCTTTTCCTGCATTCCTCCAGCTCCTTGGGGGGGGGGGTGGAGATAGAGTCCCTCCTTTATTGGACCCCTCTCGACAGCCTTTTCTCCCATCCTTCCCCCTTCACAAGTTTAAACCCCACCTTTCACCAATGAACCCCTCTGTTTTCAACTTAAGGATTTCCTTCCCCTCCGAATTGAGATGGAGCCTATCTCTAGTATACAGCCCCTTACCCTCCCAGGTCTCCCCCCCCAATCCCCCATCAACCCATACCCTCTGGCCCCACACCACTCCCTGAGCCACTGGTTTGTCACTCTTATCTTCCTCTTGTGGTCCCCACTAGCCCTTGGCACCGGCAGGATTTCCGAGAAGGAAACTGCGCATCCTATGTCTTGACAGACCCTGGCAAGCTCCCTGAACCTTGCCTGTATCTCTAGCTCACTATGTCCCTCAATGTCATTGGTATCCAGGTGGACCAGTATGTCCGGGGAACCTCCACAATCCTTTGCCAGCTGATATACCTCATACTTGGCCCTGTGCACCGTTAGTCCAGAGAAGCATTTTGTTCTAACCGGGCAGGCTTCTCCCTCCCTATCCCATTTGATCCCCCTGATCATGGAATCACCCAAGAGGAGCACTCCCATTTCCTTTTCCCTCCATTTCCCCTTCCATGTCCCTCATCCTTTCTACCCGCCCCTCCCCTAGCCGGTCTTTCTTCCTCCCCTATCTGGGTGCCACCTGCCATTCCCTCCTTATTTACCCTGGCCACCCCCTCCCCTCTGATCCTATGCCTATCGTCCTCCTGAGTATCCTTCTGTGCCTCGCTACCCCCACCGTTACTGCTCGCGAGTGGTGCTTCCCCCCCTATGCTAAACTAGCCTGGCTCGTCCTCTCTTCCTTCCCATCTCTGTTTAGCCCCTCCTTGCCTGTTGTGCTCCCCTGACCTAAACCCTCAGCTCCCTTTACTGTACTCCTTGTACTTCTGGTCCTTCTCCTTGCTGTTTCCTCCCTCTACCCCTCCTCCTCCTCCTGCTCTGATCCCCTGCTCCCCCCGTTTTCCCGCATTCCAAGTTCCCCCTGTTCCTCCTGCTATCTGGCCCCCGCCTCCTGCCCCTACTCCCTTTCCATCTCTAACCATGCATGTCATGGCTACATCACCCCCCTCATCCTCAAGCAGAAGAAGAGAATTGAAGCGATTACTCAGCTTAAAGTCTGATCCACCTCCCCCCATTGCTTCCTTCTGTCCAGCCCCAGCCGTCTGCCTACTTCCCTGAGAATGTCCTCCCTTTGGCCCCCCATCTGTGAGGGTCCCTAGTTACCTGCCTCCTTCCTTGGTAGTATCCTCCTTTTGGGCCCCATCTGCCAGGGTCCCTATGAGACCCCAGCATACTCTCCTGCACTCCTTTCCCTATGCTCCCGCCCCTAGTGCTTGGTGCAACCCCGTGGGAGAGCCACTGCCCTATTCCCCTACCATACCTCCCCCCAGCTGTATCCTAATCCCCTCAACCTCCTCCCTAAGCTGTTCCAGGTGGTAGCACACTGGGCAGCCACTGAACTTCCAAGCCCAGTCCAGTATTATGGCTGGCCCACACCCTGTGCACCCCAACACCCTCCCAAAGATGCCGGCCCTAATGACATGTGGTCCCATCCCCCTCCAAGTAGGTTTCCTTGGGTGAGCCACCAGGTTCCTCACTAGTGCAAGATACACCCCTACTGACTAATCAGGTCATCCACTAATCCTAGATACAGTCCCACAGTAAACAGGTACCCCTGTTACTAGGTGCAGTACAACACAGTAAACTTATAAGGGAAGTGAACAACTCCCTAAGCTCCTCTCTCCCAGCCTTTAAACCCAACCCCCAGTGGCTAGAACTACATGAGCTGTACCTGAAGCCTTTTCCTCTAATTGCAGGGCAGGTGTTCCCCTATAAATGAGCCGAGCTCTGGGGAGGGGGTGGGAGAGGTGGGATTAGGGTCTACACCTGACTCTCTCTCTCTCTCTCTCTCTCTCGAGTGTATCAGCCCTGTGTCTGTCCCTCCAAGCACTGCAACCAAAGAAACTGCCCCAATTAAATCCTACCAAATAGGTTTTAACTCAGTAGAAATAGGCCTCCACAAATGCAGCCTGCTATACAGTGAACCATCAAACAAATGAGCCCAATTATAGCTACCAAAAACAGTTTCAAAACTTCCAACAGTCCCAAAAACAATACCCTGCTAGCCCCTTAAAAGTAGTAAGAAAGAAAATAAATTACTACCTTCTACCAAGTAAAATCCACAAGAAACCATGTAAAAATAACAAGAAGCAGCTACTGTACTGAACAGATCTGCCCCCTTCCCCTTCCAGTAACTTATGAGAAGCCAAAACAACTGACACCGCAAACCTAATTCAGCTCTGCCTTCAGTTAATTAGCTGAGTGAGACCTGGCCAGAACATTAGCACCCGTCCCCCACTATGCACTAAATTTTGCAGCTAGTGAAGCCAGCAAAAAGGAATCAAAATTCCACTCAAAGCCCCCAAAATATGTTTGCTACCAAAGGAAACAGGTCTCCAGTTCAAACAGCTTCACTAACAACACATCAAAATAGGCTTGAAATTAACAGATATAGGTCTCCAATTAAATCTCACCAAATAGGTTTTAACTCAGAAGAAATAGGCCTCCACAAACACAGCCTGCTACACAGTGAAACATCAAATACATGAGCCCACTTATAGCCACCAAAAAACAGTTTTCAAACTTCCAACAGCCCCCAAAACAGTACCCTGCAAGCCTCTTAGAAGTAGTAAGAAAGAAAAGAAATTACCTTCTACCAAGTAAATTCCACAAGAAACCATGTGAAAACAACAAGAAGCAGCTACTGTACTGGAACAGATTTGCCCCTTCCCCTTCCAGTTAAGGCAAAATTATATATTAAAAAATAGAAATGACCATGTTTTGATCCAAAAACTTTTCTTTTGAAATATGTAAATTAGTTATGCAAATGTGTATACTGTACCTAACATTACATGTACTCTTTCTAAATGAAGTAAAACTTGACTTCACATGATTTACATTGTCATTAATTTGCTTTTCCTGATATTTGACATTCATATTTTCATAATAGTAACACATAAAATGCTAAGTAGTACTCATGTGACTGACAGTCTTATAATACAGAACTAATACAAACATCAGTGATCATCGCTTAATCATCCACGGGTCATCAAAAACCATCATGCTGATTTAAGCTTACATAAATAATCAGTAATCATCAGCTGGTGATTTGAAAGTTCATGTTTGATGATTAAATTATTATCTAAATGATGATCTTAGACCATGATCTCCCTTAATGAGCATATTGTAACATTTAATGATTAACAATGATCAATCATGACTAACATTCAAAAAACCTGACTGATGATTTACCGATTTGCCTGGGAACTCAGGGTGTTAGTTGTAGGGAGGGTAACGGGTGTGAGGAAGTACTTCTTCACAGAAAGAGTGGTAAATTCCTGGAACAGACCTCCAGCGGAGGTGATGGGGCAAAAACAGTGTTGGGGTTCAAGAATGCGTGGGATAAGCACAAGGTAATTATGGGGGAAGAGCTGTAGATTGGGCACAGTCTGTGGTAATAGTGTAGGTAGGGAGAAATGGGCAAAATGGTCCTTATCTGCCATCAAATTCTGTGTTTCTATGTAATGAGGGGAATGGATAGAGAGGGCTAGCACTCTGTACGGACAATAGGTCCTGGGGTTTGATCACAAACTACATGCAGATTGAATGGACCAATGGTCTTTTTCTGCTGTCATTGTCTATGTTTCTTTATTCTACTCCTCAGTGATTCCAGAAGATTTGATTTCTGACAGTAGTGATTCTATTGCTGCAGCCAGTTTGCCATTTTCTACTGACCTGGATATGCCCCCTCTTGAGGACTGATAATTAAACCTCTAGATCTGTGAAACTGTGGGGCTTGATTTAAAAATAACCTTTTCTTCACTTTTTTGTTTTGTTTGCTGTGGTTTGAATGTGCTCTTTTTGTGGATTGCAAGTAATGAAACACATAATTGAGGGGCACTATCATAAAATTTCAGTACCTTCTGGTTTTCCTTTGAGATGATTTTTTTTTAAATATATTCTTTTTATTTAAAAATAAAGTCTTGATGATGGTGTAGGTGTGCGGAAGCACCTGCTTATTCATGGAAGTCCTTAGAATATATAGGCAAGCGGCAGACATCACCGATTTGTCGACTTAATGTAACCTCTCTATACACGTGCACATCATACATCATTTGAAAGCTTGTTATGTCTACTTTAAGATGAGGTATGATGTGGAGCTGTGAAGTGGTGCCATTGCCATAAAAACGAGGCTAAACAATGACACCCTCAACACGTTAGAATGACCACTTTAAAATATTTGCATTCGTTTCTGTTAGTTTAATGACGCTAGGTATTATTTCAAAGCATAAGACAGGATTTCTTTGTGACCACAAAGCATCACAACAACAATCTAAAGGGTAAAACAAAATCTAATAATAAATTTGCACAGGTATCATTGAAATGTAATAGCGCTGTTTGCATTTCTAGTCAACATCATTATCATCATCTTGTTTATCATCATGATCTCTGTCAAGAGTGCATGGGTTACCACAGTCTTCACTGCCTTGGCATGTACACAGTTCTGTGCAGGCAAGATTGTTATGATTACAGACACAGTTGATTATGCAGCGACCCCTACTGGTACAGGCACAAATATGGTCTTGTAGAAGCTCAGATGCCATTGGGCCCTTGAAGAATACAGGAAGTAGTTCATGATCCACATTTTTCCATCCATTTTGTAATGGTTATCCAATATCTAGTTTACCTATGTGTGAAGACATCCAAATCTTTGTTTGCCAAGATGCTCTTTTGACATGCTCTTCAGAGCTGTCTTCACTTGGTGGGAGTTTAACCAGTGACTTATCCTTTTTGATGGCTAGATTGAGGTGCAGGCAATTCAGGTCACTGTGGGTCTCATTTTCTTTCTCGCTTTGGTCATACAGCACTGCTTCTAACTTCCTTGCTGCAGAAATTGCGGCTTCTTCATCACTCTCTCCCAATTTGGCAAGATATGTGAAGTGGTAAACTCCCTTTGTTTTGACAACATTAAACACAGATTTTTCCCCAGTACCAAACAGGGGTGACACAGAGTCACATCCTGTTAATGTGTGTACAGCAGAAAGTATGTTGCAGAAAGTCAGGAGTGAATGCATCACAGATTACATGCACAGGTATGAAGCAAGCTTGTCAGTTGTGCTGGTAATGGTGTCTGTTTCTATTCACATGTTATCTATGTGTTCCATTTTTGGAAAGTAGTGAACAGCAAGGACCAAAACATCTGTATCAGGTGACCAAATTACTATGGTACCTTTGACACCAAGAGACCCAAAAGCCACATTGGCACATACAGCATGCAGAAGCATCCTTGTGTTTGCTTCTTCTTGAGTACTGTACAAGTCTTGGGCTTCTTCAGCACCTCTACTGGTGATGAACTTTGCTACTTCTCCATTTGGAAAGCCTCCAGCAAGAAGGCGTGTTTGTGTTGGATGTGCTTCTACACTCTCAGGTGCATTTTGAACGATATATACACCGATGAATTTTGCAAGTGACTGCTTGTTGGATGCTACGTTTAGAAACTTTTTCCATGGAGGCACAGGGCATCTATCAATCACTTGGTATTGCTTACATCCAACCTTAGATCCTGTCTGGCGCTGTCTTTCTGCAGTTTTCACAAAGTTACTGTTGTCATACCTGTCAAAGACTTTGATTACAGAATTAGCTTTGTCAAATCCTTTTAGGACCTACCTCAAGTACTCAGCAGCCAATTCATCAAATGTGTGGAATTTGTCTCCTGCCATCATTTGAATGACAGCCATGGCATCTCTGATATACACTGTGGTTTCTTTGTTGCATTCTCGTAGCTCATGGATGCTTTTAGCTTGAGCTTCCAGCTGATGCCCTAATTCAGCTTTGTCTGCTTTTCTCATTGTTCCATCAGCATGGAAGAGGGACACAGGCACTGGTCCTATTGGGTGGCCAAGAACAGATGCCATTGAAACATCATCTCTGCACCTTGCGAAGGACAGGGCTCTGCAGAAAACAATTTCTGGACTGATAGCTGCTGTGATTGTCCCTTCCTTGCCAGACTTAAATTTGGTCTTCTTGGCCATGTCAGCAAATGTTTTGATGCTAGATTTCTTGATGGGGCTAAAGAAGCTACGTGTCCCATCAGAATCAAGTGCACCTCTCACAAATCTCTCCATTTGTTCTTCACCAACATCTGCTATTTTCAGTAGAGACTCTTGTACATCTGGTGTTACATGCAGTCCAGTAGATATGTTGATAAGCACCTCTGGGTGTGATTCAGGGTCAAATGGGCTTGTCATATTGTTGATGGCATGGTTGGTAAGGGCTGTAACATGCTGTTCATCCCTCTTCAGTGCAGAGGCAAGGACTTGTTTGTGGGCTTTGTCTTCACTTGTTGATAGGCCACTTCTTTCTCTCATAGCTTTTGCATAGTCACTTAGCACATGTCTTGTGAGGGTCCATCTGACAAGGGCTAGCTTCTTTCTTTTCAGTCATACAATTCCACTGCTGCCCTTTAAGTCTTCGATGACAGTTTTCTCTGTTCCCATGTCACTCCAAATTCCATTGAAAGAACCAGGAGTCTGATGCACAGCAAATTCCCCAGATTCAAAGGCACTGTGTACTTCTTCAAGGAGATTTAGCATATCAAGAATGTAGATAGCAGCTGGCCTGGTGGCACTCAGGGTTGAGACGCTGGACGCCACACCTCGCGCCACGCTGGCGACCCGGGTTTGGGAACGAGCTTGGGGAGCTGGGGAGGGAGAAGATCGAGCGTCTGGAGGACAACTCTTCTTTCCCTGGAGAGGGTTCCAGGGGCAGTTCAGTGTCCTAGTGACCGCGATGGAGATTGGGGTACTACAGGGGCACCAACTCAAGTTGTAAGGGGGCAGGGAGTGCGGCAGACATCAGCAGGGCAGCCATGTGCAGACGTCATAGCACGTCGCCTCCCTGGAGGGCAACAAAAAGCTAAAAAATCCCTGTGCATGGGGACAGGTGATGGCACCACCGCTCGTCACCACACTCCACCTGCTGGACTCCTTCCACCCTCAGGCTGAGCCCAGCCTGGCCTACCAATGTGTAGATAGAGTGCCCTGGGATGAAAGGATGGCCCTACCTCGGGGGGGCTCAGAGGCGGGGGGATCGCTGGGCTGGTGCCGGGGGCTGGAGAGTTTCAGGCATGGAGGTAGAGCAACAAGAGGTGGATGCCTGAGAGAGTTCCCCATGAGTACGGAGTATAAACAGAGTTAAAAAAAAAAAAAAAAGAATGTAGATTGGAATCCACCTGGCATAGGTGGGCCTTTTTGCAGCAAAGAAGTAGGGAAGCATGGCACACTGTGTGCATTGGTGACGTTATACAATCACCCTCTCGCTCTGCACAGACATTTAGAAGTAGTACCTGCGTAACCTGGAGAAAAATTATCCCAGAACTTGAATGTAGGAGACTGGGCATTCCCCCATGTCTGAAATTCCTCCAGTAGTAGTAGCATATGCTGAGTTAGAGCATTATCAAGCTCTTTAACGACATGTTGTAAGGACTCAATGTCTTCATACTCAAACACCTTTTGAGTGTAAGCCAACATTTGCCAGACAAATGCTGGAACTCCATGAGTACCTCCTCCCTGCTTACACCATTTAGCAAATGAAGAACGTTTCAGAGCACTCAGGGCCTTAAGTGCTAGAGTGAAGTCACGTAGAGCATGGTTGAATTGCTTACTAGCACGCATTTGATCTGCAGTACAAGCTGCATACACATTAGAATCAACAAGAAGGTCTAGCAATCCTGCATCTCCCCCAAAATGTCCCAATACATGCAGTAAAACGACCCATGGTGTGAAAATCACCTAGGCGAATCACATTGGTGCCAACTTCATTTGGGAGAGTCCTTTTTACTTGCTGAGCAACAGCATACAGCTGCTGATCCACAGTCTGAACAGCATGCTGCTGCCCTAGAGCTGCTGACATTTCTTTATATTTCAGCATTGTAGTGTAGACTGTGACCATGCCAACTAGTTTGGCATCCACAATAGGTGCATATGCAATTGCTATGTAGGTGTTCTTCTTTGTGGCAAGCTTGTGGTTGAAACCAGTCCAAAATGGAATCACCCGAGTGTGAACAATATCAACATAATTTGGTATTGGTAGAACATCATGAGGTAGAAGTCTTAAAAGACACCAGCAGAGATCTCGGACAGCTTTCACTTGTAGGTGACAGAAGTTTGTTTTCTCAAGTACTTTTTAATGGCGAGTCAGTTCTGGACGTGTTCTAGGTTTTTCAAATGCTGCGCACTGCATAAGAGACTCTGAATGCCCGGGGAGAGTAAGTGACTTTTCTTTCCCATGCTTCAGTGATATTTCTTGTGATGCTGGACTTTCTGCAGACTGTTCTTGAAATACAGCTCTAGCCATTGAATGGAAGGCATTCTTTTCACTAATGGTCTCTACGTTGATGTCTATATTATCATCTCCTTCACGGATGAGAATTCCACCAGGATGAAGTGGTACAATTCCATTTGAAATGAACACATCTCCTTGGAGTCTTTCTCCTTTAGGTTTTGCAGCACTAGTCATGAACCGCCTCAGCTCATCATAATTGATGCAGAATCCATGAAGGTGTAGTATGTCAATTAAATTGCGAGGCCCAAACTCATGGTGTAGCTGTGCAGCAAGGCTTATGTGCAGTGGTGTGATAATTTTGGAGCTGTTAAATATTACGCACTCCACAGTTGAGAGGCACCTTCTTTGAATGTCTTCTGAAGGATGATACTCATTGCTGGCTGAATTATATGCCTCTTTATCAACCAAAGGACAAATTCCTGCACCAATTGGGGCTCAAAAGTAGCTGACCTCTGCAAACTACAATCCCCTGGCTTTGGAAATATTCTGAGGGTTTCAATGTTGCTATTTTAGACCAAAGGATTGAAGCGGCAGTATACAAAACCACCTGCTCGTTTGAAAGCTGTTCATCAGGCTCACTCGCCAGAAGAACATCCACAAAACATTTAGATGACTTAAGTTCCTGTTTCAGATTACTAGCAGCTTGGATAGCATCAGCTAATGTTATTGAGCTGCATAGAACAGTGGTAGACTTGCCTTGTCCATGCTGTGCATGGACTGAAATTGCAGAATCATCGTGTTTTTTCTAATCTTGCCTAAAATGTTCTACTGGAATAGCTTTCAGTTTCTACATCTGAGGGAAGTAGGGCTTTTTTATATCTTTGTAGTAGCTTGGACAGAAGAAGAGCCTTCTTGTACATAAGGGCATTGTCTATCTCTTCAATCAGCTGACAAAATGCAGTGTCATAAGGTGACTGTATTGTTACACTGGAACTAGATGGTATTGCTTTTAAATTTGTTTAACTCCAGTAGGAAGAAAGACATGTTGAGTGACAAACTGCATCCTTAGCAATCAAGTCTTCCTCAGATATTCTGTGCAACGTGTCATCATCTCCTCTTTGAACTGCTGCCTCCTTTAGATTGGTTGTTCTCTCAAATGTTTCAATTTTATTAAGTTTCTTGTCTTTCTTTTGTGTTTTTCTCAAGCAAACAATGCAGTAGGACCAATCGCTGGAGGACGTGCTTGCTCTGGTGGCTATAGAAGTGGGTGAACATGATGTTGTTTGATCAGAGTCAGTCTGTTTTCTTTCCTGGGTTGAATACAACTCTGACATGTGCCAAATTAGACTTGCTTGTGTATTTCTGAAAGCAACCCCTGTTATAGAGTATTGGTGGCACATTATGTAAACTAGAAAACTCATCCAGTAGCTGCAAATACAATTCATCTCCCCTGGCTTCTGCTGCCAGCATCAAAGAGTTCTGTCCAGCACTGGTGGCTTTTGACAGTTGTGTATTCTGTTGATTTTCTTGACAAATAACACATTTTTCAAAGTTTATGGAGAGTCTTTTTCTCTTTGATGTAAGCTTTAAGGGGCTTGTATCCTCCATGTCTTCATATACTGTGTCTTCATATACTGTAACTTGCCTGTGGAGGTAGAATTCAAAAAGTGTATTGTTAGCATTACCACCACTTTTCAACTTGTACAAGTAAAAAGACTTGTGCTAAATTACATATAAATTACATCTGTATGTTAGTATCAAAATTGGCATTTTTAGTGAGCACTTTGATTGATGCCCAATATGAAATTGTCTGTTGTCATCTCTAACACTAATACTGACCTGTGCAAAAGTGTCACTGAATTAAAAAGCTAGTTTCTAGAATATTTCAAAGGCTAGTACTGCATGCATAGGCAATTACAAATTTAAACCTTCTACCAGGCAGACTAGATGCTACATTGTATGTACAAAACCTTACAAATGGAGAAGCATTACATTAGGATTTCATGTACATTTATAGCTACCCACTGTACAGTACAACTATGGGCATGCAATCTACTGCTTCTGGTGCACGACCTTCAGCGTGAGACTGATCTGGGCAGCAAATTTCAATTGAAAATATAGAAAACTATTATAATCACTTGTGAGACACTTTGACAATTAAGAATCTGTGATGTGAAAACATTAGAAACATAGAATTTGATGGCAGATAAGGACCGCTTGGCCCACCTAGTCTGCCCATTTTCCTACCTAACGGATAAGCTGTAGATCCAAGTTAGCCAACAGCCTACTTCCTCCTACCCCCCACTAGGACTGTCTTATGTCTTGTCCATGCATTCTTGAATTCCCCCACTGTTCTTGACTCCACAACCTCCTCAGGAAGGCTGTTCCATGCATCCACAACCCTGTCCATGAACAAATACTTCCTCACATTACCTCTGAGTTGTCCCCCCTCTATTTTCAAATTGCGCCCCCTTGTTTTTGCACATCTTTTTTTCCTGAAAGATACTACCCTCTTGGACTTTGTTGATTCCCTTGAGATACTTGAAAGTTTCTATCACGTCCCCCCCTTCTTTCTTCAAGGGTGTACATATTAAGCTCCTTTAGTCTCTCTTCATATGTCTTCTGGTGCAGACCCTGCACTAGTTTAGTTGCCCTCCTCTGGACAGCCTCCACTCTGTCTGTGTCTTTGCAGAGATGGGGTCTCCAGATGGGGTCTCAATAACTGTCTGTAAAGAGTCTGTCATTTCATTTTAATATATTGCAAAATGTTGATATTCACCATTTTTGCCACATGCTAATCAGCTTTGTTTCTGAAAAAATAAATAATGCAAAACCAATACAAATTGTGTAATACATTGTCATTTGGTAGCTTTGACCAATAAACACCACATTAAGGTGTTGAAATTAACTTAAACAGTTAAAACTGAAGTCATAGTCATGTTGCAGTGTTTCTGGAACTATGCAAAAAATGAACTTTGTCATTTTGGGTACCATTGTTTAACCTCACCTACAGGCTTACAGCTCCTCTTGACAGCTCCAAATCATACCTCATCTAAACGTACATAAAATAAGCTTTCAAATGATGTATGATGTGGGTGTGTGTAGGGTGGGTACATTAAACTCCAAAAATATGGCACTTTTTGGAGAATTGCCTCACACCTAATATTTTGGGTGTCCTAGATGGTAGTGGGAGCTCGTGGAAGCACAGGCTAATTCTGTAGAAGGATTCCTAAACAGTAGAGCTAAAGCAAGCTTCATATATACCTCAGAAAGCTTTGAATAAATTCTCTTTGTAAATGTACTTTATTTGTAAATATCTTGCCTCACCCCCTATAATACTGTGGTTCTGATTTACAGTATATAAATTGCTTGTGGCCATGGTAAGAGGCAGCATTTAAAATCTACAAGGCTGCCTCCAGCAGTCATGAACTATGTCAGTTGTTTCCTAGGAGATGCAGTAATCAAAATAAATTATCTTTGTAAATTTATTTTATTTGCAGATATCTTGCCTCACCCCTATAATACTGTGGTTCTGATTTACATAAATTGCTTGTGGCTGTGGTAAGAGGCAGCATTTAAAATCTACAAGGCTGCTTCCAGCACTCATGAACTATGTCAGTTGTTTCCTAGGCGATGCACTCAGCGGGCAGGAGACTTGGGGGCCAGCTGGCAGTTGAGCCACGTCACGAGGGGGTGGGGCTGCGTTACTGCTAAAGCTTGCACCGTCCTGTGGCATAAGCTCAAAGAAAAATCAAAGCTAGATCAACTGACTTGCCCATCCTGTTCTAGGAGCTTCTATATTCTTATTTTTTACGACTCACTGAAAGATCTGTTAAGAGCTCAACTCTCTCTTCCCCCATTTTAGACAGCTGATCGGTCTTCTGGTAGAGTCTTTTTAGCCTTCTTTTCATATTTTACACAGTCACACAATAAAAGTCCCTGTTTCCCATTTCCTCTCTGCCCATCCAGGAGAAATGGCAGCCTTAGGTTTGGAGGCGTGGTGGAGATGTGGTGTGGAGGCATCACAAAGCTTGCTTTGGACTCTTCTAGTTCATCTGTTCAGTATTGTACATTTTCATCTCTTCAGTTTGCAGAGTGAAAGGATTGTTTTCCATCATTGTCCTGCACCCTCCCAGCGAAGTAGCATATATTTAGTGTTGTTGTACGGTGGAAAAACTGTTTCCCATCATTGTCACAGATACAGTTTACAGTTTTTCTCTCTGTTGAAATACATATGAAACAGAATTCATCTGAAAATAGCCTTCGACCTGAGTATGTAATTCCTGTATAAAAATAAACATTTTACTTTCTTGTTATAGAGTACTCACTTTTATATACAAGTATTCACCACTGATTCTTAAGAATGACACTAATTTGGAATGGAATTTTTTTTTTGAATGTTGGTGCAATAAGTATTTATGTAGGTATGTATGTTTGTTTGTATATATTAGAAGATTCAGATGGTAACTTTGAGCACAAGTTCTCTTTCACAAAGATTCCACATCAGAATTACGACTATTACAGCATACAGTATGTTACAATAAAATTACGGTAAATGTTACAGTTAAGACAGAGACAAGGTGAATGAGCACATTCTAAAGGGAAAACTTGTCTTAACAGTCAAAAATACATCTATGTTGCCTACAGTAAGTGCAATGCTGAATGAACAAGGACAGGTTCTACTGTTAGGCTGCTAGAAAAATGGCAGAACATAAAAATGTTGATTACAGCTAGTTCAATGACAAATTGCAGTTGCACTGAACTGCTTGGGCAGCCCACAGGGATTTTCTGAACTGGACAAACCTAGGGAGGTTTAGCATGGATTCTGGCAGTTCATTTAGCCAGCCTGTAGCCCTAGTAGCAAAGGAAAGCTTACCCAGCTGAGTTCTGCAGAAAGGTAGTTCAAAGACATTCTTGGTCGTGCTATTAGTGCTATATTGGATAGACAGTGGGTGGAAACAATTTTTTAGTGCAGAAGTGTTAGGCTCATCAGTGCTTTTTTGGCTAGTAGACAGGTTTGAAACTTTATTCTACTGGGTAGGGGTTAGTGAGTAAAGGGTACAGCTGTGGGTGCCCTTGTCAGTGCTTAATGCAAATTGGCGAGCTTTATTGCATAACACCTTGACCCTATTTAACACTGAGTCACAGGTAGCTGCATAGATGGTTCGTCCACAGAACACTAGGGGCAGGATGGAGCTGGACACAGTCACCTGGCATCTGAAGTAAATAAATGTAACCCCTAGGTGGCGCTATCCCAAGGGCTACTACCCCTGCCTGCTTGGCTAGTAGCAGGTTAAGGGGCCTGAGTTCTGAAACGGATGCCTCCATCTGGAGGTCAGGGTTGGTAGTGGTCAAGCAAACCTGGGCAAAGCCCTCTGGGACACTGTAACTCCCCCTCTTTCCTTACTAGTGGCCAGGACAATACACAATAATCACTTTCACAATACCCCTGATACACCACACAAGCACCCATACTGTTTGCACTTACCACCAGGGCTTTCCTCTGGCCCGTCCTGGGAACCCCCTGTAAAACAAGGTTATACACAGCAACTAACAGCAGTACAGTACTCTTGCACAAACTGGAACCACAGTCAGGGTAGATGCAAAAAAGAGTTAGATCTGATTTATTTAAGGGGCTTGAACAAGGGAGGGGCATAATCAGGTTAATTTGCTTAAAGCCTCTATCAATCAAACAGTTATATATGCAGTTCAGGGTCCATAAACAGTCACATACTCTGGGTACCCAGATGGAGAATGGTGGGCTAGCCAGGAACGTTGCAGCTGGTTGGGGCCCTGTGATGGAAGAAAACAACATGCACAACACACACTATTTGTAATCCGGAGCTGGAGGGCTCAGTTCGTGAAAAGAAAACAACAAGTCAATCAGATGACACTTTTAGATTAGACTGTTGTTGCAGGGAGCTACCCTGATGATTACTCACGGTACCCAAGACTGGACACAGGCTGAACGAAAATTGAGACAGCAGGCGGTTAATCTGGAGTGCCAGGAGAAGCACGGCCTACACGATTCGCCGAGGCATCGTTCCTGTTCAAGCGTGGAGCAGGGGGCTGATCCCAAGGCAGGTCTCATCGGTGACTTTCTCTGTGCAGTGGGGTAGTCTGGCAGGACCAGCGTGGCATGGCCCAGGCCAAATGGAGATGAACACGGATTAGGTCCGATTAGGCTGGATAAAGCTTCCAGCAAGCAGAACACAGTTCACACAGTGGGGAACCAAATCACAACCCACTTTCAATACACAGCACATTTACATGTAAAGGATTCTACTGTATCAGCAAGCAGAACACAGTTCACACAGTGGGGAACCAAATCACGACCCACTTTCAATACACAGCACATTTACATGTAAGAAAATTCTGTTGTACCAGGCAAACCGCTCTCTGGTCACGATTGCAAAGTCTCTGCACAAACCGGGGATTCAAAAGCAGCTGGACATCCTGACAGGCCCATCGCATTCAGCAAAAGCTTCGTTCTTCTTCAAGTTAAAGCCTGGTTACAGTCCAGTGGCTTAAATAGTCCTCACAATTCGGATTCAGTACGAATAAACTCCCTCTCAGGGACAGCAGGCAGACCAAAACTCAGCCCTTTCAGCGTTCTCCCATGCAAAACTACACAGAACTGCTGTTCAAAATCACTTGAGCTGTTACTTCTTCACTTCTCGGCTCAAAACCAAAACTAGCTGCAGCAGCCTGGGAAATTCCTCAAGATCCAAAAGGTTTGGTTGGCTGATCCTCCTGTTAGTCACAACAAAGGCTCCCCCTTCAGGTGCAAAAAGCCCAAAACTACAGTTCCTACAGATTTTGACTCCAGACAGCTCCTGTGGTCCGGCTTCATTTTAGGTCCCACCAGTACTGATTGGTCCAATTCGCAGTCCAGGACCAAGATAGTGGAGATAAACAAAACAGTCCTCGCTGCAAAGAAGGCGGGTTAGACAAACTACATTATCACTCTAAATGATTTTCAGCAAATAGTTACATCTTTCAACAGAGCTCCCTCTTAGATTACTTATGACTGCAATCCAGGCAGCTCTTAAAGAGACAGTACACAGAGGCTATACAGGCACTCTCTGGCAATCACATTTAAACTGCTAAATCGCAGGACACCAGCCTGGCAGTGAACAATTAGGCAAGCTCGAGGAATACTTTTCGGGAACCCTCATTTGTAGGGGGGGTTACATAAGTATGTATAATAACTGGTGACCCCCTATAATAACTGGATTTCTAGCCTGATAAAACACTGTAATAACTTGCTGAATTCCGTAATAACTCGATAGCGGGTTATTGCGGCATTTTCCTCCTCGTGCTCTCACATCACTGTATTTATGCGAGTAGAGAGGCTGCTCAGGCACACACTCCTACGCACAAATACAGATTACAGTTTTTCTCTATGTTGAAACTTTGCACCAGTTATTATAAAAAATATTTCCTGTGCAAAGGTTGTTTTGTGAGGATTTTTCACACACCCTCGGTGAGTGATAATCTCATAAATCCCTCAAGCTTCACTCTCGGGGTTTATGGATTATCACACACCTCAGGTGTGTGAAAAATCCGCATAACACACACCTGCACAGGCATTATTCTCTATATAACTACTGACCTTCATTTTTTCCCATAGAGAAAGCCGGTTATAATTTGACGTTATAACCAGCTGGGCTGCTTATAACGGCAAACACGCGCCAGCTTTCTCTAGGAAGACCACGAGCCATCAACACCCGTAAAGCAAACCACATTTAATCTGAAACTCACGGTCTGTCAGCTAGCTTCCTCCTCTCGCTGCTTAAAATCAACACCCTGTGTCCTCTATAACACAGAGAAAGACGAACAATAAAAATTAAACTAAAGTAGAAACTTTTCACATCATCCCTAACACACACTGAACAAATCTCTTTCTCCCCACAGGCATCGTGAGCTCTTTAAGCAACTCTGTATGAACAGCATAACCATGGCAACCGGAACCCTCACTTAGCAACAGAGAAATTAGTAAAAACCGAAGAATTTAAATATTCTTACAAAATCTTTAAATGTTTTCTTCGTTTAACATCACTTACAGTTTCAGAAACAAGATTTACTTCTCATAGAAATCGCGGTTACTGAGCGGAGTTACAAAACGGACCTCGCTGTTTCAAGTACTGTAAGTTAACACAGTTTCAAAGACTAAAAAAAAAGAAATGTAATTAAATCATTCAGTTAAAATCTATTTTACTATTACAAAGTCCTTTAATAGTATACAATTAATGAATCAGAGTGCTGCACAGTTTGTCAAATAAACTTCCTATGGGTGAAAAAATGAAGGTCAGCAATTATATAAAATAAGGTTTGGGGAGGTGGTTCAAACTCGAATTTTACACACACCCTCGGTGTGGGATGCCTTAATAAACCCCGAGGGCGTTTATGTGGCATCCCACACTTTGGTGTGTGTAAAATTTCATTATAACCGCCTCCCCGTACATTATTCTCTATATAATATATTAATATAATTATTGAATTATGTTGATATTATTCCCATATTACACCCAGTTTATTAAAAACGTAATAAATAAAAGTTGAAAAAACAAATAGCCCCGATACCAAGCAGGATGAGGAAAGAGGTCCCCATTATTATAGGATAGGAAAATGTCATTTATCACTCTGAGGAGGGCTAGCTCAGCACTGCGTTCAGGGCGGAAGCAGGGGAACAGATCAAGGGAGTAAAGGAGCATTTTACTCCCATTTTTGCACTCCCACTTTCAGATTTTAAGAGTTTGTTCCTCACTCCGAATACATTTTACAGTGTGTTGGTAAAAATACACAGAACTGGCAGCACCAGGTGATGCTAGCAGCCATGGCTTCACACACTAGTAAAGTGGAAGCAGTATAGGGGTAGTACCAACTTCAGTTGTGTACTGTTGGAACTTTTTTAAGAGTTGCTCAGTGGCTGGCCAGAAGTGCTGTTGCAAAAAGAGGTCATAGCACTAAGTAGCAGTATGGCAGTATCTCCGCTTCCGGGATTAAGCAAAGAATATCAGTGACTGCAGGCAGCCGGTGGGCTAGGGACTTGGTTTAGAGGTGGTAGTGGCTTGGGGGTGGGGGTTGCGATGGGTCTGTGGATAGCATTGCTACCATTTAAATGAAAATACTACCAGGTTGAAGAAGCTAACAGTAAATACTTCCTGGTCCTAAAAGTTATCTGGACTGCTGGGTGGAAACCAGCCTGGTAAAATTATTAAAATCAACACGGCTGCAATAGCTAACAGAAACAAAGTACTGTGTCTTCTGGTTTGTTTTTTAACTCTGTCCTTGTGTGTTCTGACTAACTAAACACACAGGTGTTCTGTTAAGAACAGGTTTGGATACATAACATGCATCAAGATTACAATCTGACCATTAATATTTATAAGTTAAGGTAAACATTTAACATAAATACTACTTGGACACTGCATCGTGAACCTTAACCCCAACCCCCAACCCCTCCACCCCCAGAATAAGGCCCTGTGTTTTTTTTTGTTTTTTTTGCACTGGACTAATTACATAAAGATGTTTTTCCATCATAAGGGGGCAGTCTAGGATAGGAAGTGTTTCAGTTGTTTCAGCGTGTACAGCAGAGGCACAATCCTTCAAAGCATTTTTATGTTTCACCTGATAATAGCAACCAAGATGAAAAATAATCAGCAATCTCGGTGCAAAATCATTTTGCTCCTCTGGCAAGTGACAGAGTGAGCACTTGAGAAATTATTTATTTATTTATTTGAATTTTGATGACCAGGTAAGCACACTAGGACATGCATGTCCCTTTTTCAAGGGTGACCCAGGCAAGTACATTCCAGTAAGAGCAGTACAGAGAAATGTTTACAGAGACGTCAGCAATAGCAATCAGTCAATCAATCACTTTATTTAACCAGGCATAAACACCATTGAGCAAGCTCATTTTCAAGGTGGTCCTGGGCATTAATACAATACAGTACACTTCATAAGATTACAATTACGGTGGACAACGATGCAATAAAAAAAAAGAAAAAACATTGTGAAGGTGCCAGTCAATATGGGCCTATACATACCGGTCAACATAATTAACATGCAAAGGTACATAATGATAAGCTTTACTGAAATGAGAAGAGACAAGACAGACGTTACATTGAACAGATATACAGTAACTAATTTGATTACACACTAGCTATAGGAGACATAACATACAGATTATTTTCACATAGTCAGTGTATTTACAGGGTATAAATAATAAACAGGTACAGTATGTACAAATTTACAATAGACTGTGTAGGTATGGGGGGCGTGAGAGAGAGAGTGAGTGAGCGAGGGAGGTGGAAGGGGAAGAGTGGTGGGATTCTACCGAAGAGGGGGATCCATATAATTTTGAGGTGAGCATTAAAAACAATTACAATTGTTAGAATTAGAATCACAGTTAAATCTGAGCAGTCATTACAGTGTTAAAATAGCCAGTTGGAGGAGTGCAGAGAAATGATGAAATAACATTCACAGCCATATCAGAAGGTAGATTCTGGAGAACTGGAAAAAGGGGAAGATTTACATAGTCTGTAGGATTCCCGGAAGAATGGAGAGGCAGCTAAAAATGCAAGTCACCATTTCTGAACCGACCATCTGGGTCCAGAAAATCATCATAACCAAGTCACCCTTGACTACCAGTGCAGCAAGAATAATCTGGAACTGTAAGTGACCTCGTACCCGACTACAACAGACTTGGGCTGGAGGTGATCAGACCACCACTAGTCTTTCCGGAGAAATCATGCCTTCTTCCAACAACACATGCCTTTCATGAATTTTCATACCAGCTCTGTTCTTAGTTTGATAAGCAGATGCTGTATAGCAGCTTGTTTGCATTATTTTTGAAAAGCAGTGACCTGAAGGAAGTATTTATATTATTATTTATGATACTATAACAGTGGAACCCATTGACAGATGCATACTGTATAAGGTGCCTTTTTAAAAACTAGAAGCTGTTACTGCTTTCTGTTGTCTAGTTTATCTGTCAGCAATGACATTTGTTTATTTCTGGTCTTAGTAAAAGGGCTTTTGTAGTAGATTGGGAGGCCAGTAAAGGTCCATTTTCACAACTGAACAAAGTGCTACGGAGTGTAAGTCCTTAAAAAAACTTACCTGTCTTAGCATTTGCACCTGCTGGATTGGTGCCTTACCCCTGCGAAATGATCCTTTTGCAGAGATTATCAAAAATATTCCAACAGGTTAAAAGTAGTAGCCCTCGTAAAATTACCCCAACCGGGTCTCTCCGACTTCCCGGTTTCTGGAGTCACCCGCACTCAGCTAAGTTATGACGTGATCCCAGGGGGAGCGTGGGGACAAGCTCCATTATAGTCTATGGGGGGCCCTTGTTAGTCAACTGGTGCACTTGTTTAATCACCAAATGACCATTACAATAGATAAAACAATTTGAAAGCTGCCCCCCCCCATACACTATAATGGAGCTTGTCCACGTGCTTTCCCTGGGATCATGTCATAACTTTGCTAAGCTCGGGGCGGAGCATGGGCAGCTCCAGAAACCAGTAAGTCGGAGAGACCCGGTGGGGGTAATTTTATGAGGGCTACTACTTTTAACCTGTTGGAATACTTTTTATAATCTTTGCAGCAGGATCATTTCACGGGGGTAAGGCACCGATCCAGCAGGTGCAAATCCCACTGTATTTAACTTGGTAGCTCTCTTTAAGAAAAACAGTGGCTCTAACTGTAACCCGCAAGAGTGCCGCGGTACACTGAGGATGATTGCAGGTGGATGAGACTACACTGTGCTACACGCTAGGGTTTACACGTAGCTGATATTTGTCACAAAAATACAAGTATAGTTCATAGAAAAACCTGAACATCTAGGTTTATTTCTCACTTTTCAAATTCAGTATTGAAATAGGTTTTCAAGTAGAATCACATTTCAATTTCCTTTGTATTTTTCCTCACTTGTTTAGAATAAAACGCTGCTAGCAGTTGTCAGTGAAATGTCAGCTACGTATTAGCTGGGGGTTGTCAGCGGGTTTACATGTTGCTGTGATAGGCGTGCTCTGTTTTTGGGGAAAAAGTCAAGCAGGTATTTAAGCAATAAACCACAACAGGGTGTGGGTGATGCTGGGTTTACCCACGCTGGCGTGGTTCGGTCACGAGGCCAGGTGTGGATAAATCCCTGCATCACCCATACCCTGGAGTGGTTTATTGCAATTATACAACAGTCCCTATAGGTAAAATGCAAATATTTCGGTGGGAAATGTTTAATTTTTATTGAAATATTGAAAAAATAGTGTAGATATTCCACTGCGGAAAGAAATGAATACACCATGAATACGGGCCATGAATACACCATGGGGGGGTCACACTGCAAGCCACATTGGGAGAAAGGGATTTAGGGGTGGTGACAGACGTCAAAATGAATAACTCTGAAAATTGTAGAAAAACTGCAGCCAAAGCAAACAGGATACTGGGCTGTATAGCCAGGGGAATTGCATCCAGAAGGAGGGAGGTGATCCTCGCTCTGTACAATGCCTTGGTCTGGCCGCAGCTCGAGTACTGTATACAATTCTGGAGACCTCATATGAAGAAGGACATAGGGCTGCTGGAGAGGGTCCAGAGGAGAGCGACCAGGATGATTCAGGGCATGGAGTGGAGGGGAAGCCTTATGAGGAGAGACTGGAAGAGCTTGGGCTTTACTCACTGGAGGAGAGGAGGGGATAGGGGATTTATGATAGAGGTTTTCAAGTATGTAAAAGGAATAACCAAGAGTGGAACCAAGGAGCTTTTTAGGTTAAAGAAGGGGGAAACAACCAGGGGCCATGAGTGGAAGCTGGAGGGGGGGGGGACTACAAGGGGGAGCGTAGGAGGCATTTTTTTCACTGAGAGGGTGGTGGAGAATGCGCTGCCTGGGAGGCTGGTGGAGGAGGGCACAGTGGAGGGATTCAAGAAGGGGTGGGACAGGTACAAGGGGAAACTGAAACTAAAGAAGACCCTCTTGGGGGCTGGGGGGGGTGGTAAGGTGAGCAACCACTAGATTGCTGGCTTTCGAACAGACAAGACAGACCGTTTGGCCTATTCTGCTGGCTTTTTAGTATGTTAGAATGAATTAGTCCCCGACCTCTGTTGGTTTAAATGCAGTGTATTTCAGTGAGAACATTAAAGAAAGACATGTAGTTAACTGTTTTTGATTGGTCCGGCCTTCAGAGGTGTCAGCAGCCATGGACATGGAGGTGTGCTGATCGGCGTTACTGACGTTCGTTTCTCCCGGTTACCAGTTTTCAAATAAATAAATAAACAGGTGCGAGGGATCATCTTGGCCATCAAGAGTGCTGCGTGAGGGGCCGGTCACATCCTGTGATTAAATGGAGGATATACCAGACAGTTTTCTGCATTTTCAGGCTTTTACTTTACCAAGCTGAAAATGTTGACAAAAGTCAGCATTCTGTTCAGATCAAATTGACTGCATGCTCATGCAGCTAAAAGGGGAGAGGTGTGTGTGTTAAAGTGAATGGAGCAGGGAAGAAAGGGGAGATAACGGCAGTGCTACGGAGGCGGTACGGCTGTTATAAGATGGAGGAGTGTGGAGTGACTGCTATGAAGGCTGGAGAGGGGGTAAGTGTCACAGGAGCAAGAGGCGAGAAGGAGCAACTGTTATTAAAGTATTTTGTTTCACATAATTTTTGTTCAGTGAGTTGTTTCAGGAGGAGTTTACTCTTTGTTTGCAGTGGATCTGGGTTTACTGGCACTTTCAAGATGGCGGTGTTCCATTTCAGTTTTCGAGGGTCGGAGTGGTTTTAAAACATGTGGTTGGTTGGCATCTCTTCTCATCTGTAATGTCAAAATTTACCACGGCTGGGAGGTGCCAGCCAATCAGGGGATGTGATTTTTAAGCCCGTTGTATAATTACTCCTTTGTTGTCCCCTTGCATTATTTAAAAAAAACTAAAAATGAGAGACAGGATTTACAGTAAGTCTAAAACAGTAACACTGCAGAAGGCTGGGCCTTGTTTCAAAGATTTATAACCAGTGTATCACTTGGATAAGAAATTCAAAGGTGTTTTACTCTAAAAATAATTAAGACCGCCGTCATAACAATTCAGACATTTTGGCAACAAATTGACTCTATATGGAAAGAAAAAACGTCAATAATACCTTCCTACTTAAAGGGATACCGTCAACTTTGTCAGCTTTTTCTGGCACCCTTGCTTTTGTATGTCAGTTTAACTGAATTTCTTTCAGTGTTTGCTCTGATTCTGCTCTTACTGAATAATCCACTGTATAAATCTGTATTTTTGCTGAAAAATTACAGTTTGTCGGTCTGACCGAAGTTCCGCGGTCTACTCCGTACCGCGTGTCCTTGACATTGAAATGCCAGTACATGACATGGACTCGTGCATGTACGAGGCTGCAAATTCTGGAGGTGCATGAAAGAAAAGAGTGCTCAGCACTCATACAGATTTCCACAATACACCTGTTTTATAAAACCGAGGGCTATTTTGTACATAATTGTGATTTGAAAACTGAAACTGGGACCGCGCACATGCTGCCTGATCCAGCTCCCAGTTTCGTTCCCAACCCTAATCGCCAGTGTGGAGCATGGCATACTGCTCACGTGACCATCGGGCATCCTAGTACTGTTTTTCTTATGTGGGCCCTGACTTCTGAAATGCTTTAAGTCCTAATTTGAGAATTTCGATCACATTCCCTGCCTTATCTGCTTTATCATCAGAATTTAAGAACATATACAATTTATTTATTTACTTACAAATTGATAACTGGGAGAGGCACACTGAGCCAAGGCTCATTTCCAGGTGTGACCCAGGGAAAGGGGAAGGGGAGAACAAAATTACAAGTAAATACAGTCACTCAGGTGATGTGGTTGCAGTGAGGAATAAAGAGCATAAGTTGAGTGCAGTACAGACAAAATGGCAAAACACTGCATATGGAGAACAAATTAGCACACAAATCATCTGTGCAAATTGGTCAAGCTCAAAACGTGCATAGTGCCAAAGTGAAGGGAGGCTGAGCTGATGCTGAAAGGAGGAGTCAAAACAGGTTGATAAACTTTAACGAGGTTGCTGGAACTGTGAGGTTGGGGGAGTGGGAGAGGTTACGGGTGGTGAAAAAACAGCCAAGAGTAAGGAAGTGTAACCCCCCCTGCAAATGGGGGTTCCCAAAAGACTTCCAGGAGCTTGCTTGAATGCTCCAAGCCTGAATGGTGTTTGGCCTTTAAGCCATTTATCAGTGAGTGTTTTTAGAACCTCTGGTACTGTCTCTTTAAGAGCTGTCTGCTTGCAGACATAATTCGTTTGTATGGGGGACTGTGTGTTTCTTTGATTGAGTACCACTCAAGCTGCTGCCAATTCACTCCATTTTTCAGTCACTAGGAGTGCAAAGGAACCTATCTGAAAGATGTAACTGTTTGCCAGAAACCATTTAGAGTGATAATGAAATTACAGTTTGTCTAACCTGCTTTCTTTTGCAGTCAGAACTGTGTCTGCTAGTTCCCATTCTAGTTTTTGAACTGCTGAACTGGACCAATCAGTGTGGGGTAAGCTAGCTCTAAAATGGTGCCTTGACTAATCAGAACTTGGACTCATAATCTGAGCCAGCCACAAGAGATTGTATGGGCAGTGACTCTGGGAGATGTAGTTTAGACTTCAGTGCCTTTTTGGACCAACAGCAGCAGTCTATTGTGAGTGACAGCCAATCCAGTCAAGAACTGGGAGGAACTCAAAGGAAGTGCCCGTTTTGTCGGTTGGAGTTTCAGTTGAGCTTTGGCAGTGAAGAAGGAAGGAGCCCTGTGCTTTTCAGTGTGCAGTTTTAGTCAAAAACGTGTGTAAGGCCCAGAGTTCCGGTCTGCAGCTTGTGTAACAGCTTGTTAGGACTGAATCCGTCCTGTGAAAAGAATCAAAGGATCTCTGAAGAGTAGAAACCAGGCTCACCCTGTAGAAGACTGGAGGAATTGCTGAAAATTGCACTCGGTCTGTCAGGAACTGAATCTGCTGTGTGTTCTCCCGGTATTGTGCAGTAATTCGATCGGATACAGATGCAGCCTGCCTGGTATAGTGCTTTCTTTATATGGATGTGTGAAGAGGTTTGTGTACCTCAAGTGAGCCCTGCTGACATTGAAGGACCCTATCTTATTTGGAGGTCGTGAGTACTAATTCAGGGTCGCCCTGTTGAATTGCCACATTAAATCCAAAATGGAATTACTGTACTGCTGACTGTTTAATTCTCCTTTTCTCTGTGTGAAAGGGCCCCTACCAGCTGCCACGGTTTGGACTAGCCACTAGGGCTTGGATACCCAGGGACAGTAACTGATAGGGATAGGCCTGTGCACAGAGCCATAGGTAGATTATTAGAGTGATAAGCTAATTAACCTGATTTCCCCCTGTCCTTGTTATATCCCCCTAAATAAATCAGAGCTGCTTGTTTCAGCAAAGTTATACTGCCTGAGGTATTTCTATGTTAAAGTACTGTACTGTGATTGTTGCACTGTATCTCATTTCACAGGAGGTCCCAGTGCCGAACCAGACCTGGGGTAAGTGTATACTGTGAAGGTAATTCTGATATATTGTGTGGGCCACTAGTGGGAAGAAAGGGGTTGCAGTGTCCCAGAGGGCTGTGACCAAGTTAGTTTAACTATTGCAAACCCTGACCTCTGGGTGGAGGCACCCGCCATTGGATCCAGGCCCTCAACCTGTTAGTGGCAAATCAGGCAGGGTAGTAGCCCTGGGATAGCGCCATCTAGGGTTACATCTTGGAGGCTCACCGCTGGGATTGTGTGTCCTCTAGTGGCCATATTTACAACCACTGTTAAGAAAAAATGGGTACCCGACAGAGTGGCTGTGCACCGGCTGGTGGAGTGGTGTACTGGGGAGGAGATCGACCCCCAAAATGCTATGCTTATCCTGGACATCCCCTGGGTATCAATACGGACACTGTGCAGGAGTACTTTCCAAGGTGGAAGGTTACAAAGCCCTGTGGTGGTGGGTCGGCATGCTAATCTGCTCACCCACACTTTCCTGGCCCTAGTAGAGTTTAGGATCCCATAGATAGCTCCAAAGTGCCACAGACCATTACCCCAGAGGGAGCCCTCACTGCTTGGAGAGTGATAACTAAGGACAGTAAAGACCCGGGGGGGAATCAGCCCCCACCACTATCTGAAACTTTTGAGGAGAAATTTGCTGAATGGTTGCTGGGAGAGGAGAAAACTGTGGAGGACTTGAAGAAACTATTCTTGCCACCTGGGGGTGTTCCTCCCCCAACACCCTCTCCTGCTCCAGTGCCCGTAATGGTGGCTGAACCAATGCAGACTCCTATTTCTGCACCTGCCATTAGTCACGACTCTTACCGAAGGTTGAGGATCTTCTCTGGCACCCTCCCCACCCCCCAAGGGGAGGATGACTGGGAGACCTGGATAGACTATGTTGCCCCCCAAGTGCTAGAATGGCAATGCTCGGAAGGCGAAAAGTGAAAGAGGGTTAGTGAGAGCCTCCGAGGTCCTGCCCTGGCTACCATCCGTGCTAAACGGGCCAGTAACCCTGAAGCGACTGCACAGGCCTATCTTGAGGCCTTGGAGAATGTGTATGGGAGCCCAGATTCTGATGAGGACCTATGGTGGAGAGTAAGAAATGCACAACAGTACCAAGGGAGTTGTTGTCTGTGTATGTCTCTCGCTGGAAAAATTGTTGCAAGAATGCCTCAGAAAGGGTAGTTTGCCAGCGATTGAACTGGACCGAACCAGACTGGACAGAATCCTTAAGTCTGCCCCTTCTCAGAACTGCTGTTGCTTCAGTTCACCCTGGCCAATCGACTGAATCCCACCTCCTATGATGAGTTAATGAGAGAAATTGAGAGTTGAGAAAAGGCGACCGGGAGGTACCTGCACCAACAGCTGTGGCTACGACCTGAGTGACTGAGGGTGACCCATCAAGGAAGTTCAGGGCAGAGGTTGACAGTCAATGAGTGCTCTGACAAGGAAAAGATATGCCACAATGGGCGAACTGTTGAGAGAGATCCGGAATTCAAAACAGTCCTTTATGAAGGCCACGCCTGCAAGTACGGCCCTGACCTATATCCGACTGCATCTGCTATGGGGTGGGGTGACCCACCCATGTATCTCCTGCTGATAACAGCTCCAAACTCAATTCCTTGACCATGGAAGTGGAGAAACTGACGAGATGTCTCCAAATGCTTATCACGCCGCAGACAGAGATGGCACCCAGGTTTCCAGTTAGTAATACCCCGCCCTGGCTCCCAGTGTGGCTCTGCCAGCTCAAACTCCAGAAAGTATGTTTTGCTATAATTGTGGGAAAGATGGGCACATGAAAAGGGAATGCCAGTCCCCAAAGACACTGACAAAGTTGCATATAGGCTACAAGGAGAGCTTGGAGAAGAAATCAGTGGTTAAGAGGTGCGACATGATCCCAGTGAGGGCACCAAAATGCTAATTCACGCCCTTTGTGGCAAGGTCAGTTGCCCAGGCCCCCACTACCACTCTCCAGACTGGTCCAGAATAGTGGGTCCCTCCATGGAGACCACTGTAAAGGTGAATGGAGTGTCTACAAGAGCTGTATTAGACAGTGGCTCCCAAGTGACAATTATGTTCCAGGATTGGTATCAGAAGCATTTGTCAGACGCACTTACAACCATTAGAAGGACTGCATGTATGGGGGTTAAGTGAGAAGGCCTACCCCTATTCTGGGTATATCCGAACTTGGCTGTCTTTCCCACCTCCGTGGCTGGAGTGGCGAACAAATAGAGACCCTAGCCTTAGTGTGTCCCCCACTGGACTGTATGATGGTGTCCCTTTGTTGATTGGAACAAATGCTCATTATGTTCGGAAGGCTGGCACAGTTGTGTTATGAAAAACAGGGTCAAAGACTAGTAGAGCTTTAAGAGTTCCGGCTTTAATTAAGAAGGCCTATGAGGCACAGAGAGATGCTGAAAAAACAGAACCAGAGGAACCGGTCGGAATTGTATGGAAGAAGGATCCTGAGTCTCTGATCCTGGCGCCAAATGCCCAGTGTACCTTACAGGGAGAGGTCCGTATCAGAAAGGATGTTAAGAATAAAATATTAATGTTGGATGCACCAGGCGATGGAAATTGCCAGAGGGACTGCTGGTCAAGCCTAGTATTTTGCCCGCTAGAGCCCATGCTTATGCCAGAAGGGTAATGGTCCAAGTTCATAATGTGTCTGAAAGAGACATTCGAGTAAACAGAGGTTGCATCCTGGCTAATGTGCATTGTGCAGACACTGCAGTGCTACCCAGCAGCAAGAGTTCAAGGAAGAATGACAGAGTAACGCCTGACTTGTTTGATTTGGCGACTCCGCTGCCAGCTGAATGGAAAGTGAGGATCAGTGAGAAGCTTGCCCAGAGAGACCAGGTGTTTTCTTTAAAGGAATGGGATGTAGGATGCGTGCAAGGAGCTGGAGCACAATATCCGGCTGCATGACGAAAGACCATTTCGTGAGAGGTCTCGACGCCTGGCACCTGCTGACATAGATGATGTGAGACGCATCTGCAAGAGATGTTAGCTGCTGGTGTAATACAAGAATCCAGAAGCCTTATGCTTCCCCATTGTGGTAGTGAGGAAAGAATGGAACAGTAAGGATGTGTGGATTATCGCACCTTAAACCGGGCGGACTATCCTGATCAGTACACAATGCCCGCATTCAGGATGCTTTGGACTGCCTAAACGGGAGCAAGTGGTTCTCTGTGCTGGATCTCCGCAGTGGGTACTACCAGATCCCGGTGCCCCAGAGGACCGTGGAGAAGACGGCCTTTATCTGTCCGCTGGCTTCTATGAATTCATGAGGATGCCTCAAGGGATTTCAGGTGCCCCAGCCACTTTTCAACGATTGATGGAGCGTGCAGTGGGGACATGAACTTACTAGAGTGCCTGGTATACCTAGATGATGTTATTGTGTTTGGCAGCTCACTGGAGGAACATGAGAGCAGATTATTTATATGTAGACCGACTGGAGGACTTTGGCCTAAACTGTCCATTGATAAGTGTCAATTCTTTCAAACATCAGTAAAGTATGTGGGACATAGTATCCACCGAGGGAATAGAGACCGACCCAAGTAAAGTTGAGGCCTTTGACCACCTGGCCACAGCCCAAAAATCAAAAGAACTGCAAAGATTCCTGGGATTCTGTGGTTATTATCAGCGCTTCATCAAGGACTATTCAAGAGTGATCCGCCTTTACTTAACCTTACTCAAGGGTATCCCCAACCCACAAAAAATACCAAAGTCAGCGCCCCTCAAGACTGAAAGAGTGTATTTTCATCCAGTGAAGTATTTGGGGCCCGCTGGACTCCTGATTGTGAGACTGCTTTTCATGAGATCATATATCAACTTACCCATGCTCCAGTGCTGGCCTATGCCGATCCAAGAAAACCTACGCCCTGCACACTGATGCTAGCTTGCAAGGGTTGGGGGCTGTGTTGTACCAAGAGCACGAGAATGGCCTGAGACCAGTGGCCTTTGCCAGTAGAAGCCTGACCCCATCCGAAAAGAACTATCCTGTACATAAGTTAGAGTTCCTAGTTTTGAAGTGGGCTATTGTTGACCAATTCCATGAGTACTTGTATGGGGCTAAAATACTAGTAAAAACTGACAATAATCCTTTGACCTATGTGCAGACCTCAGCTAAGTTGGATGCCACTGGCCATAGGTGGCTTCTGCATTATCTACATATGACTATGCTCGAATACCGAGCAGGTCTGAACCACATAGATGCTGATGCTCTCTCCGAGGCCTGTTCCCCAGAATGATTGGGTCCGATTGGCAGAACCTGACATTCGGGCACTCTGCCGGAAGTTTGACAGGGAGGAACAAATGTCCACGGACGCAGGGACTGCATGGTGGATTGCTTGGGACCCTCTGAGAATTGCATACCCGCTGCTTATTGCCACTTTTCTGCAATAGACATTGGTGCACTGCCCAGCTGGACAATGACAGTATTCAGCGGGCTCAGTCCCGCGATCCCATGATCAAAGCAGCTTTAGAAGCCCTCTATGCAGGAAAAGATGTCCAAATTACTCCACTGATTTGAGAACTGCACTGTTATACAAAGAAGGTCCTAAGTTGAAACTGATCAATAAACTGTTATACAGAGAAACAGTAGACAGAGGGGACAAGTAGACAAACAACAACTAGTGCTGCCCACTGCCTTTCGAGACTCAGTACTGAGGTCCTTGCACAACCACATGGGGCACCTTGGTATAGACAGAACACTTGACTTGGTGAGATCCAGATTCTATTGGCCTAAGATGGGGCTGATGTGCAACACATTCAAACTTGTAGTCGCTAGCTTACAGAGGAAAGCTTAGTCGGAGGGCTGCCCCTTGTTAACATCACCACCAGTGCACCCATGGAGCTGGTCTGTATTGATTTTCTGAGTTTGGAGTCAGATCAAAGAAATATCAGCAATGTGCTGGTGGTCACTGACCATTTCACAGATATGCCCAAGCTTTCCCCACCAAAGACCAGAAAGCATCCACTGTGGCCAAAGTACTTGTAGAAAACTTTTTGTTCACTATGGGGCTCACAAAGAATCCATTCTGATCAAGGGAGAGACTTTGAGAGTCGCCTGATCAAAGAGATGCTTCTCTGTGGGGAGTACGAAACCAGAACCACTCCATTTCACCCCCCAGGGGACCCACAGCCTGAACGCTTCAACCGCACTCTTGCTAGATATGCTAGGCACCCTGCACCCAAAGGACAAGCCTAGATGGAGCCAACAAATTAGCACCCTGGTACATGCTTATAACTGCACCAAAAGTGATGCCACTGGATTCTCCCCTCACCTCTGATGTTTGGAGAGAAGCTCGACTACCAGTAGATGTGTGTTTTGGGGTCTCTCTGATGGGGTTCAAGCTGACAACTATTTACAGTATGTGCAAAAGTTAAAGGCCCAGCTAACTCATGCGTACTAACTGGCTCAAACCATGGCTGCCAAAAGAAATCTGGCCAACAAAGAAAGGTATGATAAAAAGGTGAAAGCACAGGAACTCCAGGAGGAGATCAGGTATTGCTAAGAAATCTGGGACTGCATGGCAAGCACAAGATTGCTGACAGATGGCACCATCTCCCTCACATTGTAGTGGGCAAACTAGATGATCTGCCAGTGTACAAAGTAAGGCCTGAGAATAATTCAAAAGATGTAAAACAATGCATAGAAATCATTTACTGCCCATTGGACAAATCTTAATTGAGTCTGAGCCCTAGAAGATGCCCCTCTGGACCAGTGACTAGAGCTGCTGCTAAGAAAAGATCAAGAAAGTCTGCACCACAGAAGCAAAGTTAAAGTGTTCCTCCACAAGTCCCAGTTGAGCATGACTGTCAGTCCATATCAGAAGAAAGTGAGAGTGACTTTGAATACTATCCTTCACGAACTGAGTCAATTGTTTCGGGCAATCCCAGTCAATACTGAGACAAAGCTGGGCCTTCTGGACTGTCTAAGCCCCCAGCTTCATCCCTGAGCCAATGCTCCAAAAAGTGAAGTGCAAAGCATCAGATCAGATGAAATGGAATCATTGTGCATGGTTGAACTGTTTGAGCTTAGGGAGAAAATGATAGATTGGGGCAGACTGGTGATACACCCAACAAGAAGAGTATTTTGAGTGCCCTGACAGTCCACTGCCAGTGTCCGAAAGCTCTCTGCGAGCCAAATGTTGTGGACTCAGAAACTGTAACTCCTGAGCTGAAAGTGCCCAAGTTCTAGCCTCTACCCCCATGGAGACTCCCTGACAAGTGAGGACAATGCTGAAAATGAGGCTCAGAGTGCAGAGACTATAACAGTTCCCCTAGAAAGACTGGTCGAGCTGTAAAGCCTGTGGTGCACCTCAGTTATGATTCCCTTGGGAGGCCTGTGGATTTGCCTCTCAATGTTGTCCATAAAGGAGTGTATTGTCCTTGAGCTCATTGCCCAAACTTAGCCAGTGCTAACTCCAAGTTACTTGAAGTTGTTCTTCTACATGGTGCCCTTGTCCCGCTCCAGCCCCAAGGTAACTGATAGGAAGGGCCCCTCTCTTCAGGTTTCATGTACAAGAGGTAATAACTTGAGTTATGGTACAATGTGTGTGTAATACTGTGTAAAGAGTGACGACTGCAATGTTTCAGAAATGTTCTTGGTAAAATGATATATTGACTGATGATTACATGCGTGAGCCTAATGCAAATGTATATGGTTGCAGTTAAAGCTTATGTGGGTACTTGCTTGACGCGGACGTCAAGCTTTCCCAGGCCAGGAAGGGTGTAACCCCCCCTGCAAATGGGGGTTCCCAAAAGACTTCCAGGAGCTTGCTTGAATGCTCCAAGCCTGAATGGTGTTTGGCCTTTAAGCCATTTATCAGTGAGTGTTTTTAGAACCTCTGGTACTGTTCTTTAAGAGCTGTCTGCTTGCAGACATAATTAGTTTGTATGGGGACTGTGTGTTTCTTTGATTGAGTACCACTCAAGCTGCTGCCAATTCACTCCATTTTGCAGTCACTAGGAGTGCAAGGGAACCTATCTGAAAGATGTAACTGTTTGCCAGAAACCATTTAGAGTGATAATGAAATTACAGTTTGTCTAACCTGCTTTTTTGCAGTCAGAACTGTGTCTGCTAGTTCCCCATTCTAGTTTTGAACTGCTGAACTGGACCAATCAGTGTGGGGTAAGCTAGCTCTAAAATGGTGCCTTGGACTAATCAGAACTTGGACTCATAATCTGAGCCAGCCACAAGAGGATTGTATGGGCAGTGACTCTGGGAGATGTAGTTTAGACTTCAGTGCCTTTTTACCAACAGCAGCAGTCTATTGTAAGTGACAGCCAATCCAGTCAAGAACTGGGAGGAACTCAAAGGAAGTGCCCGGTTTTGTCGGTTGGAGTTTCAGTTGAGCTTTGGCAGTGAAGAAGGAAGGAGCCCTGTGCTTTTTCAGTGTGCAGTTTTAGTCAAAAAACGTGTGTAAGGCCCAGAGTTCCGGTCTGCAGCTTGTGTAACAGCTTGTTAGGACTGAATCTGTCCTGTGAAAAGAATCAAAGGATCTCTGAAGAGTAGAAACCAGGCTCACCCTGTAGAAGACTGGAGGAATTGCTGAAAATTGCACTTGGTCTGTCAGGAACTGAATCTGCTGTGTGTTCTCCGGTATTGTGCAGTAATTGCGATCGGGATACAGATGCAGCCTGCCTGGTATAGTGCTTTTTATATGGATGTGTGAAGAGGTTTGTGTACCTCAAGTGAGCCCTGCTGACATTGAAGGACCCTATCTTATTTGGAGGTCGTGAGTACTAATTCAGGGTCGCTCCCTGTTGAATTGCCACATTAAATCCAAATGGAATTACTGTACTGCTGACTGTTTAATTCTCCTTTTCTCTGTGTGAAAGGGCCCCTACCAGCTGCCACGGTTTGGACTAGCCACTAGGGCTTGGGTACCCAGGGACAGTAACTGATGGGGATAGGCCTGTGCAGAGCCATAGTAGATTATTAGAGTGATAAGCTAATTAACCTGATTTCCCTGTCCTTGTTATATCCCCAAATAAATCAGAGCTGCTTGTTTCAGCAAAGTTATACTGCCTGAGGTATTTGTCTATGTTAAAGTACTGTACTGTGATTGTTGCACTGTATCTCATTTCACAGGAGGTCCCAGTGCCGGAACCAGACCTGGGGGTAAGTGTATACTGTGAAGGTAATTCTGATATATTGTGTGGGCCACTAGTGGGAAGCAAGGGGGGTTTCAGTGTCCCAGAGGGCTGTGACCAAGTTAGTTTAACTATTGCAAACCCTGACCTCTGGGTGGAGGCACCCGCCATTGGATCCAGGCCCCTCAACCTGTTAGTGGCAAATCAGGCAGGGGTAGTAGCCCCTTGGGATAGCACCATCTAGGGGTTACAGAAGCATTCAGGAAAAGGGTTGGCAGGAGGAGGGGGAGGAGTTGTAGCTGGCACCTAATGGGAGGAAGGGATGGGGGAGACAGATGGAGGAGGGTAGCTGGTTCCAGAGGGAGGGGAGGCGGTATGAGAAAGCAGATTACCTGACCGGTGAGTGGGGTTGGGGAAGGGAGAAGAGTGGGTCCCTTGAGCACAGGGCATAGGAGAAGGAGGGGATGGGGAGAAGAGATGGGATAGATATGAGGGGAGTGATCCAATCCAGTATTTAGATATGAGGAAAGCACAGTGGGACTGGTGACATGAAGGGAGAGGAAGGATGGATCGGGAGAAGTAAAGGGAGCAGTTATGGGTACAAGAGTGTGAGCTGATAGCAAAATAGCAGAAGGCATTGCATAAGGTGTCCAGTCTGGCAAGGAAAGTGGAGGCTGCAGTGTCATAAACTACATCTGTATAGTCAAAAACCAGGAGAACCATTTTGGTGACCAGATCCCAGCAGAGCTTGGGAGAAAGGCAGTCCTTATTGCAATACAGGGCACTGAGTTGAGGGTGGAGTTTGGCACTGATGGCATCAGTGTGGGCAGGATGTCAAGTCTGCTATCTAACCAGACACCAAGGTACTTGAAAGTTGGGATTACTTCAAGCAGTGTGCCATCCAGCATGTAGAAGATGGGGAGGAGGCAAGCTGGGCCACCTTCTGGCTGGTACCAAAGGTCATAGACACAGTTTTTTTGTGTTGACCCAAAGTTGCTTGGACTGGAACCACCACAGAATATTGTGGCAGTCTTGCTGGTGCGATACTTCCAAAGATGCAGCTGTAACCCCTAGGTGGCGCTATCCCAAGGGCTACTACCCCTGCCTGCCTTGCTAGCAGCAGGTTAAGGGGCCTGAGTTCTGAAACAGGTGCCTCCACCCGGAGGTCAAGGTTGGTAGTGGTCAAGCTAACCTGGGCACAGCCCTCCAGGACACTGTAACCTCCCTCTTTCCTTACTAGTGGCCAGAACAATACACAATAATCACTTTCACAATACCCCTGATACATCACATAAGTACCCACACTGTTTGCACTTACCACCAGGGCTTTCCTCTGGTCCGCCCTGGGGACCCCCTGTAAAACAAGGTTATACACAGCAATAACAGCAGTACAGTACTTGCACAAACTGGAACCACAGTCAGGATAAATGCAAAAAGAGTTAGATCTGATTTTATTTAAGGGACTTGAACAAGGAAGGGGCGTAATCAGGTTAATTTGCTTAAAGGCTGAATCAATCAAACAGTTATGCATGCACTTCAGGGTCCATAAACAGTCACACACTCTGGGTACCCAGATGGAGAACGGTGGGCTAACCAGGAAAGTTGCAGCTAGTTGGGGCCCTGTGATGGAAGAAAACAACATGCACAACACACACTATTTGTAATCCGGAGCCGGAGGGCTCAGTTCGTGAAAAGAAAACAACAAGACAATCAGATGACACACTTTTAGATTAGGCTGTTGTTGCAGGGAGCTACCCTAATGATTACTCACGATACCCAAGACTGGACACAGGCTAGACGAAAATTGAGAAAGCAGGTGGTTAATCTGGAGTGCCAGGAGAAGCAGGGCCCACACAAATCGCTGAAGCATTGATCCTGTTCAAGCGTGGAGCAGGGAGCTGATCCCCAGGCCGGTCTCTCGTCGATGGCTTTCTCTGTGCAGCGAGTAGTCTGGCTGGAGACAAATTTGCATACAGTCCGTTTTGGGCTGGATACAGCTTCCAGCAAGCAGAACACAGTTCACACAGTGGGGAACCAAATCACAACCCACTAACAACTCACACCACATTTACATGTAAGGAAATTCTACTGCACCAGGCAAACCGCTCTCCGGTCACGATTGCAAAGTCTCTGCACAAACCGGGGATTCAAAAGTAGCTGGAAATCCTGACAGGCCGATCGCATTCAGCAAAATCTTCAGTCTTCTTCAGGTATGAGCCTGGTAAAAAATCAGTGGCTTACTTTGTTCTCACAAACTTGGATTTAGTCTGAAATAATTATTTTCTCTCCTTCTCGGGGGCAGCAGGCAGACATGTAGGCCACAACTCGTGCCTTTCCACAGTTCTCACGTGCGAAACTACTCAGATGGCTGCTTGATTGTCTCAAGCTGTTGCTTCTTCAGCTCCCAACTTAGATCTGACTCAACTGCCAGCAAGCCTGGGACTTTCCCCAGAATCCAAAAGGTTCAGTTGGCTGATCTGTCTGTCAGTCACAACAAAGGCTCCCCCTTCAGGTGCAAAAAGGCACCAAAAGCTCAAAACTACTATTCCTACAGATTTTGACTTCAGACAGCTAATGTAGTCCAGCTCCATTTTAGGTCACACCAGTACCAACTGGTCCAATTCGGCAGTCCGGGACCAAGATAGTGGAGATAAAAAAAACAGTCCTTGCTGCAAAGAAGGCAGGTTAGACAAACTACATTATTATTATCACTCTAAATGATTTTCAGCCAATAGTTACATCTTTCAATTGAGCTCCCTCTCAGATTAATTATGACTGCAATCCAGGCAGCTCTTAAAGAGACAGTACACAGAGGCTATACAGGCACTCTCTGGCAATCACATTTAAACTGCTAAAACGCAGGACACCAGCCTGGCAGTGAGCATTTAGGCAAGCTCAAGGAAGACATTTCGGGAACCCCCATTTGTAGGGGGGTTACACAGTCGATGGACCAAATGTGTAGATTACGGTCTCATCTGCATACATGTGAATATACGAGTTGGCACAGGCAGAGGGGAGGTCATTTAGGAAAATGGAGAAGAGGATTGGACCTAGAATGGAACACTGTGGGACCCCAGCCTGGATATGGAAGGGTGGAGAGATGGCACCTCCTGTTCATACCGACTGTTGCCGGTGCAGAAGGTATTAACAGAACTAGTCGACAGTGGAGGCTGAGAGACTGGCTAAGCTCAGCTTATCCAGGAAGAGTGAGGGAGACACCAAATGAAAGCCTTTGGCCAGATCGATGAAAATGGCTCCTGTGATGTGCCCCTGATGCATCCCTGAGACGAAGGAATAAGTGACCCTAAGTAGGGAGGAGATGGTGGAATGAGCCTTCCCAAAGGCAGATTAGAAGGGGGAGAGGAAGCTGGAGGAGCAGAGGGACTCTACAAGTCATGAGTACATTAGTTTCTCCTGAACCTCTGCAAGAGAACGGAGGGAAGAGAGAGAGCAGAAGTTGCCAGGAGTGAAGTGGAGGGATTATCCCCTTTGTGGAGGGGGAGAACCTTGGCAGCCTTCCAAGATTGGGGGAAAGTGCAAAGAGTGGAGAGATTTTATCTATTTATTGTAAACTCAGATAACACCTTTGAGCTAAAAGCTCGTTTACAAAGGTTCCACATCATAAGGCAATAGACAAGGTACATAGACATTACAAAACAGATAGGAGTATATGCAGCAGGCAAGTACATTATGGTACATACAGATACAGATTCAAACAAATAAAGTTAAAATACATCAGGTAGGAGAGGTCAACTTTATTGCAACAGTACTAAGAGCATGCCTAAGGTGGACAAGCAATTTATAGTGGTAGCTGAGCTTTAGAGCGTGCAGGTAGAGTTATGGAGGGTCAGAAGTGGTGGTGACCAAAGGAGGGAGAGGACAGAATAGATGAGAGCAGGGGGGGTTGGGGCAGAGACAAGGGGTGACAGAATAAGGGGTTAAGTAGTCAGAGGTGGGACTGGATAGGAATCTACCAAGGGTTACGTAAGAAGGTGATAGGGTAGGGGTGGGTAATGTGGGGGAGAGAGGGATAAGGAAAAGGGTTTTAAAGTGGGGGTGAGGGGAAACCGGGGTGAAAATTGGGGATTAATATTTGTGAAGAGAAAGCAGGAAGGCGGGGGATAAAGAGGGATGTGGGTAAGTGCTCAGTGGGGTCACACCAGGCAGGGGAGGAAGTGGGGGTGAGATGGGTGCTATGCAGGACGGATAAGCTATCAATAACAGTAGGATTAGGCACAGGTGATGCATTCACAGTTACTAAGAGTGGTCAGGTACTGCAGCAGCTTGGCCTTAAATGGGCATAGTTTCATTTCCTCAATCAGCTCAGAGTTAAAGGAATTTAGCCAGCAGGGGGCCCTGTATTCGAAGGGCCGCTGCTCTAGTGAGGTCCGGTGGAATGGAATAATGAAGGCAGCTTTACTCAATCCCCTAGTTAGTCTGGAGGAAATGGAGTTTCTTAGCAGTTGCCTCACTCCAGGAGGAGCAAGACCTAGGGTGGATTTTTTGCTAACAGACAGACTTGGTACTGAATTCTACTATTCAAGTTTAAGCAACCAGTGCTTGAGTATAGTTCACAAGTGTGAGTTAAACAGTCCATACCCAGGACTAGTCTGCAGGCTTTGTTAAAGACAATCTTGATTCGCCTAAGTGCTGTATCGGTACTGGCTTCATAGATTGCCAGTCCATAATCTATGATAGAGAGCACGGAGCTGTAACTGCAAGCTTGATGGCACTTTCGGTGAGGCACTGCCTATGGCTATAGAGCTGACCTAGTCTGGCACTAGCTGCCTTGGCAACATGGTCTATGTGCTGGCTGTAAGAGAGAGAGCTGTCAAGGTAGACACCAAGGTGCATAAAGGTGGTGACCATTTCGAGTGTATCAAACTTGTTATTGTAGAAATTGAGGTGATGTTACTTATGACGGTTTTAATGGGAGGCAAACAACATTGTTTTAGTCTTAGTGTAGTTGAGCAAGAGCTTAGACTGAAGGAACCATTTTTCCACAGCATTAAAGTAATCTTGCATGCATTTTTCCAGCTCTTCCAGAGTAGAGTGACACTTGTAGAGAACAGCATCATCTGCATATAGAAGGATCTTATTCTGGCAGACTTTGGGAGTTCATTTAGAAACAGGCTGAACAGCAGAGGGCCCAAAATGGAACCTTGGGGCACCCCTGTGTTGGCATGCCGATGGTCGGATAGAAGGTCAAGAATCTTGATCTGCTGGGTCCTGTTAGACAGGTAAGTCTGGAACCAGCCTAGAGAGACAGAGGATATACCAGTGTTAGAGAGCTGTGTGAGAAGCAAGTCGTGGTTGATCGTGTCGAAGGCCTTGGTGAGGTCGATGAAAGTGGCCCCCACCAAGAGCCCTCGATCAAGTGCTTCATGGATATGACCAGTAAACTCAACCAATGCCGTTGAAGTACTATGTGCCTTCCGAAAGCCATGCTGTTCCTGGCATTGAAAGTTGTACTTATCAAGGTACATACCCAACTGATCGTATACTATCCTCTTTAGTGCCTTGGGGGGGGGTAGAATTGAGATTGGCCTGTAGTTGGCCAGACAGGTTGTGTCCCTGCTTTTAAAAACTGGGGTGACCACCGCAGCTTTCCAGCGCTGAGGGAAAATGCCAGTGGTTAGTGAGAGATTTAGGATCCAGGTTAGAGGGGAGAGTAACACATCCAGGGTGAGAGCCACAATCTTTGGGTCAAGCGAGTCCCCACTGGTCTAGTGTTCATGAGAACTTTTTCCAATTATTTTTTTGCCTCAGTTGTAGAGATTACCTTCAGGTAGAAGAGAGGTGCTGTGTGTGTTGGAGGGATGTCGGTACGACTAATGGTAGAGCTAGGCACAGATTGGAGATAGTCTGGAGGAAGGACCCCACTAAGGTCTGTGAAGGCCTTGTTGAAGCCATCTGCGATAGTTTTGGGATCCTGGGTAATCGTACACTCAAAGTTTATTTGCGATGGTGGTGATTTACTTGCTCTGCCTGTTAGGGTTTTTATATTGTCCCAGAATCTGCGGCTGTCGCGCCAAGAGTTGTCCAGTTCACTTTTAAAGTGAGATCTTTTTGCAAGGCGGATGGCTTGAGTGCACTTATTACATACTGCGTTGTATTTCTGTATGTCAGAGGGGGACCCAGTGCTCTTTGCTCTATGCCTCAGGTTATCCCTGACCCCCATGAGCTCAAGGAGCTGTGGTGTGATCCATGATTTGCTGGTTCCTTTGATTTTCCTCATTTTTAGAGGGGCAAAGATGTTGCAGGCCGTGTTAAACTTGTTGATAAAGCACTCAAGGGCAGCATTCACGTTGGCAGCTGCCTATCTCTGACCTGTGCCTAGCTCCGCCATTAGTTGTACCGACATCCCTCCAACACACACAGCACCTCCCTTCTACCTGAAGGTAATCTCTACAACTGAGGCAAAAAAAGGAGGTGAATAAGCGGGGAGGCAATGGCACGAGCCAACAGGTGGAGAAGTTTAGTGTCCAAACCATCCAGACTAGATTTGGAAGGGTTGAGCGACGACAGGGCGAGCAGGGTCTCATGGGGAGTGATGTTGGGGGGGTCAAACCCCAGGGGGTGAGGTAAGGAGGAGAGGAGCCAGGATGTGGGAAAGCGGGGAGAGCACAATTGGTAAAAAAAATTCATTGACGTGAACAGCAGCAGAGGGAGGGTGAAACACTAGTGAGCCATTAACCATGAGGACCAGGGGAGAGGACTGGGTGGGGGTGGGGAAAAAAGGGAGTGAATCACCTTCCAGAATTTGGCTGGGAAATTAAAGTCACTTTTACATTACACTTACCTGGAGCGTTGCCGTTTTGAATCGACTTTCTCCGCTCCACTTGCACCACCGCCCTCTTCTTTTACACGCTGTGGCTGTGCAGCATTCCCGATGGCCTTCCCGTGTTTTGGGGCTCTTTTGGTGGAAAGGTTAGTGAATGGGAGTAGCACCAGTGCAGGTGAAGCAACATTTTTACATGCTTCAAGGCTTGCAAAAAAATGCTTGCACTGGTTCATGCCACTCTGCATTCACAAAATCAGGGAATGCTCTGTGCTGCAGTGGAGCAGCTTGCAACACTCTGGCAGCTGTTTACACTGCTGGATCTGCTCCAGTGCAGCTCTTCTACACCGCTGCAGATCCAATAGTGTAAAAGCACCTTACGATTATATTGGATTCAAAGTAGAGGAACTTGGTGGAACAAATGGCCTTAGTGCGAGAGTTCCTAAGCACCTTGTGGGAGAGAAGGTCAGACAGGGAGCAGGATCATTTTGCACAATTCAATGAGATCGAAGGTGATCCAGGAGTGGTGAGAGGGTTTAACCATAGATTTCCCCGATGACTGCACTGAGAAAGTTCACATTTAGTTGATATCACACTATGCTACATCATGCTTTGCTACAGTGTTAGTTTACTTGTTTTTAATGATTATATTTTTTTATCTGTCTTGCTGTTGTAACATTTCATGACTTATCCTGCATAGTAAACCAAACATGAAATGAACAAAGTGTACCCTCCTCCCCAAAGAGGTGGGGGCTTACCTTGGGTTACCTCGCCAGGCACACCCTTTGCCCTCCATCTGGCCTTGCTCCAGCCCTATTGTTTTCTGTTCTCTTGAACCTGGGCTAATATCCAGTTTGAGGTTTGAATTCATATGGTTTAATGTTTGCCTAGCTGCTGTGTGAATGTGCTAGCTGGTGCCATTCAGTGTAGCTTTAAGAGCTCTGTAGTCATATAATAGCCTGTGCTGGGCCTGAGTGCTTCGGCGCTTGCGACCGACCAGGGAATGCTCTCTCAAACTCCACACTTGCACTGCATAATAGTGCAGAAGGAGCCTTATTGAATGCTGTAAATGTTTAATTCTTAAACTGAACTGATTTTTTATAAAAATGGACTTTAAAGTTGGACATTTAGCTGTCTGCCCTTTGGCAGCCATCTTGCCACTTTGACCTTTCTGTTTAAGCCAATCAGAACTCAAAGGGTCCTAGGGACCCTTAGCTATGGCTGCTGGGAAGAAAAGAGGACTGTGTGTCTGGCACCTTCTGAGTGGCCAGTCTGAAAGCCAGAACTGTGATTGACAGCCTCAATGACCAATTGGATTACAACATTGTGTTTCTTCAGTCAGAGATGAACCATTGAACTGAACTTCTCATGAGGAGAGGAGCTACTCTGTGTGTCCCTCGGCTCGTGGTTATGGGCCTACCATTAAGCTGAACCAGCCCCTTCAGCCTAGGAAAGGATAGAGACTGACTTGTAAGTTGGATCAAATTTGTCAAAGCTTGTTTCACTGACTTTGTGAGCCAGAGCTGAAATAGCCAGAAGTTGGTATCCTGCATGGGACTGTTTCAGTTGGAACTCAGATCCAAATGGTCCAAAGCTTGGTCTCTCAGCCTGAAAGTGCCAGAGACTGTATCCTGAGTTCAGAGAAATGGTTCCAGACACTGCATTCTGAAACCAATCTGCATCTTCTTCCAGACCAGTTCAGGGAGTCAGCCTTAGCACAGCATGTATTTCTAGTTGAGGCCACCTCAGGGGTTATGCCCAGATATTGGGGTAAGTTGTGCTGGCCTGGGTCCCTTTGTGCTGGTCCCCACTCCAGAAGTCAGAAGCCTGAATTGAAGACTCTGAAGGTTCAAGTCCACCAAAGGGAGCTAACCCTCCTATCTCCACTTCAGAGACAGAGGTGCTACAGAACTGTGAGTAACTTCAGAGCTAGCCCTGCAACAAATGTTCCGAGTTGTTTTTGAAATGTACTGCAGGCTATCTGGCCTGGGATTACAAAAGCCAGTTTGCCTAACAACTCAACCATCATTTATTCTTTAATGTTCCTTCATGATTGCATGAGTAAAGAGTTAAAGGGGAACTGTACAAGTTGGGCAGCTCCTACCCCCGTAAGGCGTACCCTCCGATTTAGCTCTAGCCCTCAAAAGCGGCATTTTTCTTGCACCGCAAAGGAGTTTATTTTATTTTGTAAAAGTTCATGAACCGGAAGTATGGCAGATGCTGGGGGCTCCATTAAGTGTAATAGTCACGGCACTGCTCGCTCGCTTCCGATACAAGCCGACGACGGCAGCCGCTTTCAATACATAATGAGACCCACCGTCCGTCATACTTCGGTTCATGAACACAAATAAAACAACTCACTATGAAAAATCCGCTTTATGCTAGAACAAACTGATGCGCCTTATGGGGTAAGGAAGCTGCCCGATTTCTACAGTTCCCCTTTAAAATCAAAACCCTTTTTTTTGTGCACCAACGCCGGCCAACCAACTGCAACATGCTCCAGGCCTGCAGCAGTTCAAGTCTGGGTACCCAGTGCAGTTGTCTGGGAGTAGCTAATGGGACTATTAATTTCTGTTGTTAAATGTGTTGCCAAGCCTTAATTTCCAGTCTGTTGTTTCCATCAACTACCCCCATAACAAAAGAGTTTATTGTTTTGTTAACACTGTCCATGACCATATCAATACTGGGTGCAACATTACTGCATCTAACTTTAAAGTGAATTGCTGTTGTTGCTTGTTTTTCTTCACGGTGGGGGGCTCAGCACCCACTTTGTAAGTTCAGGCATTGTGAGCACATTATTGGCTACAGCCATTAATTGCATGACTTTAACCTATTTGAATTTCCGTGTGTCAATCCATGTGTGGGACCACTGTGTGGGGAAGAGAGTAGGGACAGCATCCCAGGGGGTTGTACTGGCTTGTCATCTGACCCACTTATCCTTTTACTCTGGGTGGAGGCACCGCGCTAATTCTCTGTCTTATGGCAATGAACCTCTTTTTTCCGTCCGTAACAGAGCCCAGGCCCCTCAACCTGTATTGCGGTCACCAGGCAGGGGTGGTAGCCCATTAGTACACGACACCCTGGTTACAGGAACAATAATGTTTACTTTCAAATACATTGCATATGATTCTGTGTGTAAATCTGTATGAGTATGAACAAATACAAGGGAGAATGAAATCAGTTTTTTAAGCGTTTCTAAAAAATACCTGATAGCAGTTTTGCGACTCATATGAGCTGCACGTAAACTAACTCTGTAGCAAAACACAATGTAGCGCAGTGCGGTGTCAACTAAATGTGAGCGCTCTCAGTGTCCTATGTCAAAGAAATTAGATACTCTGAATATGGTACAGGCTCTGCATTACAAGTTTGCCTCATCTACATCCAGAAAATGGCTCCCACCTGCTGATTTTTATTTTATAGGCTTTGCCAGAATACAACCAACATTTCAGTGCTCCGCTCTACATTTGCGGTGCATGTGTTTCTATGGAATTAAAGGCCTTAGTTAAAGGAATCCAGATGTTGAGAGAATGAAGTATAAAATCTACTATAGCATAGGCAGACTGACAGTTCTACTGATGACGTGCCATTAGCAATGCAGAGTAGATAATTACAAGGAGAGTGATCATGGAAATTCTGTATTTTAAACAAATTTTATTGTTCAGAGACACACTATTGAAGTAGCAACAGCTGCAACAGTTTTCTTCCACAACAAAGACTGCAGAACAGAAGAAAGAAAAATCTCAGATGTTATTGTGAATTACAAGTGAAGTAAAAGCCGTATATTATTTGGGTAAGATTTAGTTTTCTTTCGTCCCCAGATTTGTGACGCGCCAAATAACAACTTGTACAAGGGCCCTTAAAGACACGCTATTGTGGTGAGTTTGATGTTATTTAGTTGTTTGGGTGAGGGAGGGAGGGAGAGAGAGTACTGTTTATTTTAAATGATTGATATGGTTACAGTCAGGTTGCGCCTGTACTTGGTAAAGAGTCAGTGCCAACACCCACAGACTGTTTTTTGCCCATTTTGAACTTAACTGTAGGATTGACAGTATCTTAAATTGTGTTTTAAGATATTTAAACTAAATCTTGGCTGCAGCTTGCCGCACTGGTGACCAGAAGTATAAGCTGAAATCTTAATTTTGTACACACTCTCTCCAACTGCTGAGCCCCCGGCCATTCTGTGTCATTATCACTGTGTACACTTAGCACATATAGTAGGAAATCCAGGCAGCTAGTTACCAGAAGATTATTTTCTCATTTTTCTGAACAGAATGCAAAATGAAAGAACACTGAATCATCTCATCTTTAAAACAGGTTGCATATGTAACCCCTAGGTGGCACTATCCCACAGGCTACTACCCCTGCCTGCTTGGCTAGTTAAGTACCCACACTGTTTGCAGTTACCACCAGGACTGGTTCCTCTGGCTTGACCCTGGGGACCCCCTGTAAAACAAGGTTATGCACAGCAAACAGCAACAGTACAGTACTCTAGGCACAATCTGGAACCACAGTCGGGTTAAATGCAGGAAAAGTCAGATCTGATTTATTCAGGGGACTTGAACAAGGGAGGGGCATAATCAGGTTGATTGGCTTAAAGGCTATATATATTTTTTTTTTACTTTCTCTTTATGCCCCTTTCTTGCAGTGCTGGATTCCTTTCTTCGGGGATCCCTAGGCTGTGTATTCCCGTAGTTCCGTCCCAGGTACCTCCCTCCGGGTACTGGTTAGCCTTACCCCATCTTGCCTCAGTTTACCCCCCCCGGGCGGGGAGGAGAGGGACCCCCCCCTTTGGTCCCCCTCTCACACCTCAAGTATGCGTCGGAAGGCCTCACCAGCCCCATCTATGGAGCCTGGTTAAGGGTTATCTCGGGACAACCGGGTCCCATCTACAGGATCCCAGCACAGGGTATTTTCCGCTTTTCTGGTCCCAGCCCACAGGACATCTGCACGCAAGGGGGGCCAAGGAGTGACGCATGTCACGACGTGCTAACGCTCCGGCTCCCGGCAGACGTCCTCCCTCCCATATATGCTGTCTCACTGCACCTCCACCCGTGGTCACCCAAGTGGTGGTATCGCAGCGGGACCTGCATCCCACCCCACCCGGAGGAGGAGAGCAGCCTCTGGGTGCTCGATCCTCCTCCCCCCAGCCGGCCCTCCAGCCGCCTGAGTCCGTTCCCAAACCCGGGTCGCTGGCGCCGCAAGCGGTAGCCCTACCGCTGCGCCAGCAGGCTGGCGGTTTAAAGGCTATATTAATCAAACAGTTATGCATGCGCTTTAAGTCCCCACACAGTCACACCTCTGGGTACCCAGGTAAGGAGACGATGGGCTAGCCAGGAACATTGCAGCTGGTTGGGGCCCTGTGATGGAAGAAAGCAACATGCACAACACACACTATTTGTAATCCGGAGCCAGAGGGCTCAGTTCATGAAAGAAAAAGCAACCAGACAATCAGATGACAACACTTTAGATTTAGCTGTTGTTGCAGGGAGCGACCCTGATGTTTACTCATGATACCCAATAGTGGACACAGGCAGGACGAAATCAAGACTGCAGGTTGTTGAGCTGGAGTGCCCGGAGAAGCGGGGCCCACATGAATCACCAAGGTGTCATTCCTGTTCAGGTGTTGAGCAGGGGGCTGATCCCCAGGCAGGTCTCTTGTCGATAGCTTTCTCTGTGCAGTGGGTAGTCGGGCTGGGCCCGAGTGGCAAGGCCCAGGCCCAATGGAGATTATTTTGAATACAGTCCATGGGGCTGGATGCAACTTCCAGCAAGCAGAATATAGTTCAAACCACAGTGGGGAACCAAATTGCGACCCACTAGCAGCACACAGCACATTTACACGTAAGGAAATTCTAATGCAGCTTCCAGCAAGCAGAACACAATTCAGACCACAGTGGGAAACCAAATCATGACCCACTGTAAGCACACAACATATTCACATGTAAGGAAATTCCACAGTACCAGGCAAAAGGCTCTCTGGTCACAATTACAGAGTCTCTGCACAATCTGGGAGTTCAGAGGTGGCTGGAAGTCCAGACAGGCTGATCGCATTCAGCAAATCTTCGGTCTCCTTCAGGTAGGAGCCTGGTCACAATTCAGTGGCTTACTTCACTCTCCAAGTTAGGATTCAGTCTGAAAAAGGCACAAGTTCCCTCTCAGGGACAGCAGGCAGGCATGCAGGCCAAAACTCAGGCCTTTCCACAGTTCTCCCACGCAAATCTATGCCAGGGCTGCTGCTTGAATCATTCAAGCTGTTATTTCTTCACTTCCCAACTCAGAACTGAAAATAGCAGCAAGCAGCTTGGGAATTTCCCCAAGATCCAAAAGGTTTGTTTGGCTGATCTGTCTGTCAGTCACAACAAGGGCTCCCCCTTCAGGTTATTTTAGGTGCCAAAATGCAAAAACTACAATTCCTACAAGTTTTGACCCCACCAAGCCCCTGTAGACAGGCTCCATTTTAGAGTCCCAACAGTACTGATTGGCCCATTCTGACAATCCCGGGCCAAGTTGGTGGAGATAAACAGAACAGTCCTTGCTGCAAAGAAGGTAGGTTAGAACAAACTGTAATATTATTACTACTCTAACAAATGATCAGCAAACAAGCACATCTTCTAACAGAGCTCCCTTTTAGATGAATTAAGACTGCAATCCAGGCAGCTCTTAAAGAGACAGTACACAGAGGCTATACAGGCACTCTCTGGCAATACATTTAATCTACTAAAATGCAAAACACCAGCCTGGCAGTGAGCATTTAGGCAAGCTCAAGGAAGACTTGTCGGGAACCCCCATTTGCAGGGGGGTTACACCCTTCTCTGCCTGGAGAAAACTTAGCATCCGCGTCAAGTCTGTACCATCACAATGTAAAAATTGCGATATAAACATATATATCATTAGCTTGTTACATTACTATACATTTCAATATACTTCACATTACTACATCCATATTGACAATACTTATGCAGGTTTCATACAAGTAATACTGATTAATTTAATAACTTCTTGTACATTAAACAATGTAAGAGGGGGACCCTTCCCTATCAGCTAACTTGGGGCTGGATGGGGCAGATGCATCATGGTGAGAGGGAAGAACAAGTAACCTGGAGTTGGCCATCAAGCTCAATTTGCACAGTGAGCTTGGCAAAACATAAACCCCTTTGTGAACCACATTGACAGGCAAATCCACTGGCCTCCCAGGGGAATCATAACTAAAGCGTAGCACTGGCTTGACAGCTCGGCCAGTCTGTCTGGGGGGCGCGGCCACAGTCTTTATACTTTCAGCACTAACTTTGGAGCTTTTGTCACTTGTGAGGGGTGCCTCTGCATGGATGGGAATGTCTAAACTTGGAGCACTGTCAGCTCCTTGCTCTGTAGGCTCTGTTTCCACAACATTTTGCTTATTATCTTCTGATGGAGGCCCAGGTTGTTCATTTTGAGGAGGCTCTGGCACAGTTAGGCTTTGTGGCACTGAAGGGGGGCTGTCAACACTCTCACATTGTTCTTCAAGTTCTGATGTGTCACTAGAGAAACTCATATCATCAGCCCCTTCTTCGGGCAATTCACACAGTTCCACAAAACACAGAGTCCGCAACCTCCGACGTAATACTTTGCACTTCACTTTCAGGAAGTATTGGCTCCAAGGATGAAGCTGGGGAGTTAGGCAGTCCAGAAGGCCCAGCTTCATCCCCACAATTAGTCATAGGGTTGCCTTGAAACAGCTCACTCAATTCATAGGAGGGGTAATAGGCATTGTCACACTCACTTTCTTCAGAGGTGAACTGACAGTCACTATCATTCTGGGCCTGCTGCAGGGGAAACCTTAAATCTGTAACTACTGGGGTAGGTTGACTCTGTCTCTTTTTTGCAGTAGCACGAGTCACCAGCCCAGGGGAATCAATCTCTGATGGTTCAGCCTCAATTATCACTTGGCCGATAGGTAGCAAATGGTTACGGTGCATGGTCTTGACAGCTTTGGAGTTGTTCTCTGGACGCACCTTGTACACTGGTAAATCATTCAACTTTCCAACTAATACATGGGGAAGATGGTGCCACCTATCAGCAATTTTGTGTTTGCCATGCAGTCCCAAATTGCGTAACAGCACACAGTCTCCAGGCTAAAACTCTTGAGCCTTTACTTTTTTATCATGCCTCTCTTTGTTGGCGAGACTTCTTTTGGCAGCCATTGTCTGGGCTAGTTGATAGGCTTGGTTTAATTGAGCTTTCAGTTTCTCTACATACTGTAGGTAATTTTCAGCTCGGACCCCATCTGGAGAGACCCCAAAGCAGACACCAACGGGCAGTCTGGCCTCCCTCCCGAACATGAGGCGGTAGAGAACCCAGTAGCATCATTTTTTTGTGCAATTGTATGTGTGGACCAAGGTGCTAATCTTCTGGCTCCACTTAGGCTTGTCTTTGGGATGGAGGGTGCCCATCATGTCTAGAAGGGTGCAGTTAAAACGTTCTGGTTGAGGGTCCCCTGTGGGTGATATGGGTGGTTCTTGACTTCGCCCCCATAGAGAGCATTTCTTTGATTAGCCGATTTTCAAAATCTCTGCCTTGGTCAGAGTGGGTCCGCTGAGTGGCACTATAGTGGATGAAGAAATTTTCCACTAGCACCTTGGCCACGGTAGAGGCCTTTTGATCTTTACTTGGAAAAGCTTGTGCATACTGTGTGAAATAATCCGTAACCACTAACACATTACCAGTATTCCGCTGATCAGGTTCTAACCACAAAAAGTCTAGGCAGACCAGTTCCATGCAGGTGCTGGTAGTAATATTGACAAAGGGGGGCAGCTCTCTGAGGCAGGACTTTCCTTTGCAGGCAACTACTGCAGGTCTTTACATGGTGCTCAACATTGGCCCCCATCTTGGGCCAGTAGAATCGAGATTGTACCAAGTCAAGAGTTCTGTCAATACCAAGGTGCCCCATGTGATTGTGGAGGGACCTCAGTACCAAATCTTTAAAAAGCGTGGGCAGGACTAATTGCTGCCTGTCTACTTGACTGCCACAATCCACTGTCTCTCTGTACAACAACTGATTGAGTAGCTTCAACCTGGGGCCTTCTTTAAACAATAGAGCAGTTCACAAGTCAGGGGAACGCAACTTGGACACATCTTTCCCCGCACACAGGGCATGAAGTGTGGGCTGAATTATAGGATCTTGGGACTGAGCCCACTGAATGCTGTCATTGTCAAATTGAGGTAGTGCACTAATATCTAGAGCGGAAAAGTGGCAATAGGCAGCTGGTATGCAGGTATCAGGAGGGCCCAAGCAATCTACTAAACAGTCCACTGTGTCCGCAGACATCTGTTCATCTCTGTCAAATTTTTGGCATAAGGCTCGGATGTCAGGTTCAGACAGCCTGACCCAATCACTCTTGGAAACTGGCCTTCGTGACAAGGTGTCAGCATCAATATGGTTCAGTCTGGCCGATATTCAACAACATAATCATAGGTTGATAAGGTGGAAAGCTACCAGTGCCCAGTGGCATCCAACTTAGCTGAAGTCTGTACATAGGTTAACGGGTTATTGTCGGTCTTCAGCAATATCTTTGCCCCATAGATGTATTCATGAAACTGGTCGACAGTGGCCCATTTTAGCGCAAGGAACTGCAGCTTATGCACAGGGTAGTTTTGCTCTGACAGGGTCAAGCTCCTACTGGCAAAGGCCACTGGTCTCAAACCATCCTCATGGGCTTGATACAGCACAGCTCCAAGACCCTGCAGACTGGCGTCCTTATGCAGCACATAGTTCTTGGTGGGGTCAGCATAGTCAAGGATGGGGGCTTGGGTGAGCTGGTATATGACTTCGTGAAAGGCTGCTTCACATTCAGGTGTCCAGCGGGGCCCAAAAAGTTCACCTGTGCGGAAGTACACTTTCTCTGGTTCTTTGACGGACCCTTTTTTATATTTATGGTTGTTAGGAGGGTAACCCTGGGTAAGATTCAAGAGCAGGCGAAGCACCTTTGAATAGTCTTTTATGAATCTGTGGTAGTAGCCACAGAACCCCAGGAAACATTGTAGTTCTTTCAAATTATGGGGCTGGGGCCAAGTAGTCAGTGATTCAACCTTACTGGGATCAGTCTCTGTCCCTACTGCAGATACCATGTGCCCTATATACTTCACAGAGGTTTGAACAAACTGGCACTTAATGGACAGCTTGAGGCCAACGTCTTCCAATAGGTCTAGGATTTTAAACAGTCAGGTCTGATGCTCCTCTAATGTGCGCCCAAACACAGTGACATCGTCTAGGTACACAAAACATTCCAGCAAGTTCATATCAGCCACCGCACGCTCCATCAGTCGCTGAAAGGTGGCCGGGGCACCTGAAATCCCCTGTGGCATTCTCAGGAATTCGTAGAACCCCAAAGGACAGATGAAGGCTGTTTTTTCACGGTCCTCCGGGGCCATTGGGATCTGGTAGTATCCGCTGCAAAGATCCAATACTGAAAATCATTTGCTCCCATTCAGACAATCCAGGGCATCTTTTATACGGGGCATGGTGTATTAATCGGGGTTGGTCCACCGGTTCAGGGTTCGATAATCAACACACATCCTTACTGACCCATTCTTCTTATGCACAACCACAATGGGAGAGGCATATGGGCTCCTTGATTCTTGTATCACACCAGCAGCGAGCATTTCCTGCAGGTGTCTCCTCACATCATCTATGTCTGCTGGGGTGAGACTTCGGGATCTCTCTTGAAATGGCCGGTCATCATGCAGGCATATGTGATGCTCTGCACCCTGGACACACCCCATGTCCCATTCTTTTAATGAAAACACTTGGTCCCTCTGAGTGAGTTTCTTGTTAATTCTAGCCTTCCATTCAGCTGGCAACGGGGAGTCACCAAAGTCAAATAAGTCCGGGGTCACTCTCTCCTTCTCACCAGAGCACTTGTTGCTGGGCAATATGGCAGTGTCAGTGCAGTGTACTGTAGCTAGTGTGCACCCTCTCTTCACCCGAATCTCCCGATCTGACACATTCTGAATCTGGACCATCACTCGACGTGCATAGGTGTGGGCACAAGCAGGCAAGATGCTGGGTTTGACCAATAATCCCTCTGGCAACTTTCCATCTCCTGGTGCATCCAACATTAATATTTTGTTCTTTACTTTTCTCTTTAGGTGGACTTCTCCATGGATTGTGCACTGGCCGTTGGGGGCCAATGCAAAGGAGTCAGGTTCCTTTTTCAACACTATCCCCACTGGCTCATCTGGGTCCTCTTCATCGGGCCTCTGTTGCCAGTCATAAGCCGTTTTTTACTAAGGCTGGAATTCTTAGGGCCCGTCCAGTCAGCTGCCCTTGTTTCTCATGGCAGAGTTGTGCTAGTCTCCCAAACATGTGGGAGTTTGTTCCAACTAACAGGGGAACCCCATCATACAGCCCGGTGGGGGGACACACTAGGGCCAGTGTCTCTACTTGCTTCTCTACGCCAGTGACAGTTGCAGGAAAAGACAACCAGAGGTGGGCATATCCTAGATATGGATGAGACTTGTCGCTCAGCCCCCACACATGTAGGCCTTCCAGGGATTGTAAGGGCACATCAGATAAGTGTTTGTCATACCAGTCCTGAAACACAATGGTCACTTGCGACCCACTGTCAAGCACAGCCCAAGTAGGAATACCATTCACAGCCACATTAGTCTCCATTGAAGGGCCCACTATCTTGGACCAGTCTGGAGGGACAACAGCAGGGGCTTGGACAGACGATTTATCCACAGAGGGGTTTGAGTTAGGATGGCCGAAGTCTTTACTGTAGTCATTTTGTGCACCCCTTGACCACTGACTCGTTTTCCAAAGCTCTCCTTGAAGCTGGTTCACCACTTTCTCCAAGTCCTTCTGAGACTGGCATTCCCTCTTCATATGGCCATCCTTGCCACAGTTGTGACAAATGACATGCTCTCGGGGCATCCTTGGGGAAAACCTAGCAGGGGATGCTGGAGCATTGACAGGAGATTGTGATCTGACTTCTGTGGGTAGTGTACCATGTCTCAAAAGTTCCTTTGGGGTGGCAGTCAATTCCTTGAGCTCAGCCGAGAAGCCACTCTCAGTAGAGCATGCCTGAGGGTGCACCCCAACCCCCATAACAGTCATGTCCTGACAGGGGCCAGGGTCTCTGTCAGCAGGGGATACCTCAGCAAACGCACCTAGTTGTACCTTTCTGACTTCCTTCAGCAACTCCTTCCCACACCGTTTAACCCACAGCGGGACACTCTTAGTGGTCCCCATTTCGGAAGGGCCTTCCGGTGCCATGATCACTTGGGCTGCACTCACCCCATAATTACAATCTCCCTCTTCACCTTCTACCTCCTGGAGTTCTTTTATCAAGTCATAGTAGTCAGGTGGGTTACCTTTCCTGTCCTGGAGCTTTAACTGGATGATCTGCAGTTTAGAAGCTTGGCATGTTGCAGTACGTGCCCTAATCTCACACGGTTCAAATCACTAGCAGCTACCCCACCTTTCCGGTAGGCATTTTCAGAGCTCTTTCTAGGCGAGTAACATACGCAGACAAACTTTCCCCCTTCCATTGTTTGGTACCTTGGAATTTCCACATCAAAGTCTCCCCTAACTCAATGCTCCCAAAATTGCCTTCAAGTACAGATAGGTACTCTGAGCAGATGCATCAGTGTTCGTGGACCTCAAAAATTTAATGACTTCAAGGGCAGGGCTCCTCAAACTTTCTGTGATTCTTTTCCACTTCTCAGCCTCTGCACACTGACACACAGGTACCAAGGGGGCAACATAGTCGATCCAGGTCTCCCAGTCATCCTCCCCTTGGGGGGTGGGGAGGATGCCCGATAAGATTCTCAGCCTTCGGTTGGAGTCATGACTAATGGCAGGTACAGATATAGGGGCCAGCATTGGCATGGGCACAGAAGGCGGAGCAGTAACAGGTGCTGGATTGGGAGGGGGTGTTGGGGAAAGAACACCCCCAGGAGGCAGGAACAGTTTCTTAAAGTCCTCTACGGTTTTCCCTTCCTCCAGCAACAACTTAGCAAAATTCTCCTCAAAAGTCTCAGATAATGGTGGAGCTCATCCTCCCCAGGGTCTTTACTGTCTTTTGTTATCACTTTCCAGGCGGCTGGGACTCCTTCTGAGACAATTGTCTGTGGCACTTTAGAGCTGTCCACAAGGTCACTACACTCTACCAAGGCTATGAAAGTTTGGGTGATCAAATCAGCCTGTCGACCCACCACCACAGGGTTTTTTAAACATTCATCTTTAGAGGGTGCTCCCTCTACAGTGTCCTTACTGGTACCCAGGGGAATATCCAGTATAAGCAGAGCATTTTGGGGGTCGATCTCCTGCCCAGTACACCACCCCACAAACTGGTGTACAGCCATTTCTACTAGGGTAGCCATTAATCTTTAAAAATAATGTAACCCCCCTGCAAATGGGGGTTCCCAAAAGACTTCCAGGAGCTTGCTTGAATGCTCCAAGCCTGAATGGTGTTTGGCATTTAAGCCATTTATCTGTGAGTGTTTTAGAGCCTCTGGTACTGTCTCTTTAAGAGCTGTCAGCTTGCAGACATAATTAGTTTATATGGGGGACTGTGTGTTTCTTTGCTTGAGTACCACTCGAGCTGCTGCCAATTCACTCCATTTTGCAGTCACTAGGAGTGCAAAGGAACCTATCTGAAAGATGTAACTGTTTGCCAGAAATCATTTAGAGTAATAATGAAATTACAATTTGTCTAACCTGCTTTCTTTGCAGTCAGAACTGTGTTTGCTAGTTCCCCATTCTAGTTTTGAACTGCTGAACTGGACCAATCAGTGTGGGTTAAGGTAGCTCTAAAATGGTGCCTTGGACGAATCAGAACTTGGACTCATAATCTGAGCCAGCCACAAGAGGATTGTATGGGCAGTGACTCTGGGAGATGTAGTTTAGACTTCAGCACCTTTTTGGACCAACAAGGGCAGTCTATTGTGAGTGACAGCCAATCCAGCCAAGAACTGGGAGGAACTCAAAGGAAGTGCCCGGTTTTGTCTGCTGGAATTTCAGTTGAGCTGTGGCTGTGAAGAGGGAAGGAGCCCTGTGCTTTTTTTGGTGTGCAGTTTTAGTCGGAAAACGTGTGTAAGGCCCAGAGTTCCGGTCTGCAGCTTGTGTAACTGCTTGTTAGAACTGAATCCGTCCTGTGAAAAGAATCAAAGGATATCTGAAGAGTAGAAACCAGGCTCACCCTGTAGAAGACTGGAGAAATTGCTGAATTGCACTCAGTCTGTCAGGAACTGAATCTGCTGTGTGTTCTCCCGGGTATTGTGCAGTAATTGCGATCGGGATAGAGAAGCAGCCTGCCTGGTATAGTACTTTCTGTTTACCATATAAATGTGTGAAGAGGCTTGTGTACCTCAAGTGAATCCTGCTGCCATTAAAGGGCTTTTGCCTGTTACTGTTTGTCATATATAAATGTGTGAGGAGTCTCGTGGAGCTCAAGAGTAGCTCCAGTTACGCTTGAAGGACCCTATCTTATTTGGAGGTCGTGAGTACTAATTCAGGGTCGCCTCCCTGTTGAATTGCCACATTAAATCCAAATGGAATTACTGTACTGCTGACTGTTTAACTAATTTTTCTTTTCACTGTATGAAAGGGCCCCTACCAGCTGCCACGGTTTGGACTAGCCACTAGGGCTTGGGTACCAGGACAGTAACTGGTAGGGATAGGCCTGTGCACAGAGCCATGGTAGATGAGTAAAGTGATAAGCACTAACCTGATTTCCCCTGTCCCTGTTATATTCCCCTAAATAAATCAGAGCTGCTTGTTTCAGCAAAGTTATACTGCCTGGAGGTATTTGTCTATGTTAAAGTATTGTACTGTGATTGTTGCACTGTATCTTATTTTACAGGAGGTCCCAGTGCCTGAACCAGCCCTGGGGGTAAGTGTATACTGTGAAGGTAATTCTGATATATTGTGTGTGGGCCACTAGTGGGAAGAAAGGGGGGTTGCAGTGTCCCAGAGGGCTGTGACCAAGTTAGTTTAACTATTGCAAACCCTGACCTCTGGGTGGAGGCACCCACCATCCGATCCAGGCCCCTCAACCTGTTAGTGGCAAATCAGGCAGGGGTAGTAGCCCCTGGGATAGCGCCATCTAGGGGTTACAATAATTAGTCATTTTTGGCCACTAGAAGGCACAAAATCCCAGTGGTGAGCCTCCAAGATGTAACCCCTAGGTAGCGCTATCCCATGGGCTACTACCCCTGCCTGCTTGGCTAGTAGCAGGTTAAGGGGCCTAGGTTCCGCAACGGGTGCCTCCACCCAGAGGTCAGGGGGTGGTAGTGGTCAACCTAACCTGGGCAAAGCCCTCCAGGACACTGTAACCCCCCCTCCTTCCCCCCTAGTGGCCTCAGCAATATACGAAAATTACTTTTACAGTATCCTTTGTACACCATACAAGTACCCATACTGTTTGCACTTACCACCAGGGCTGGTTCCTCTGGCTCGACCCTGGGGACCCCCTGTAAAACAAGGTTATGCACAGCAAATAGCAACAGTACAGTACTCTTGACACAAACTGGAACCATAGTCAGGTTAAATGCAGAAAAAGTCAGATGTGATTTATTCAGGGGACTTGAACAAAGAAGGGACGTAATCAGGTTGATTGGCTTAAAGGCTATATTAATCAAACAGTTATGCATGCGCTTTAAGTCCCTACACAGTCACACCTCTGGGTACCCAGGTAGGGAGACAATGGGCTAGCCAAGAATGTTGCAGCTGGTTGGGGCCCTGTGATGGAAGAAAGCAACATGTACAACACACACTATTTGTAATCCGGAGCCGGAGGGCTCAGTTCGTGAAAGAAAAAGCAACCAGACAATCAGATGACAACACTTTAGATGTAGCTGTTGTTGCAGGAAGCTACCCTGATGTTTACTCACGATACCCAGTATTGGACACAGGCAGGACGAAATCGAGACTGCAGGTTGTTGAGCTGGAGTGCCCAGAGAAGCGGGGCCCTCACGAATCACCGAGGCGTCGTTCCTGTTCAAGTGTTGAGCAGGGGGCTGATCCCCAGGCAGGTCTCTCATCGATGGCTTTCTCTGTGCAGCGGGTAGTCGGGCTGAGCCAGTGTGGCAAGGCCCAGACCCAATGGAAATTATTTTTAGATTCAGTCTGTGGGGCTGGATGCAACTTCCAGTAAGCGGAATACAGTTCAAACTACAGTGGGGAAAGAAATCACGACCCACTAGCAGCTCACAGCACATTTACACATAAGGAAATTCTAATGCAGCTTCCAGACAGCAGAACACAATTCAAACCACAGTGGGGAACCAAATCATGACCCACTATAAGCACACAACACATTCACATGTAAGGAAATTCCACTGTACCAGGCAAAAGGCTCTCCGGTCGCAATTACAGAGTCTCTGCACAATCCGGGAGTTCAGAGGTGGCTAGAAGTCCAGACAGGCTGATCGCATTCAGCAAATCATTGGTCTTCTTTAGGTAGGAGCCTGGTCACAATTTAGTGGCTTACTGCGCTCTCCAAGTTCGGATTCAGTCCAAAAAAGGCACAAGTTGACTCTCAGGGACAGCAGGCAGGCATGCAGGCCAAAACTCAGGCCTTTCCACAGTTCTCCCATGCAAATCTACGCCGGGGCTGCTGCTTGAATCATTCAAGCTGTTATCTCTTCGCTTCTCAACTCAGAACTGAAACTAGCTACAAGCAGCTTGGGAATTTCCCCAAGATCCAAAAGGTTCGGTTGGCTGATCTGTCTGTCAGTCACAACAAGGGCTCCCCCTCCAGGTTATTTTAGGCACCAAAATGCCTTGTATGACATGTTCGATACAGTGGCCAGGGCAGCTGCCACTTGCATATGTCTTCGTAGGCACTCCTGGCTCAGAGTCTCTGGAATTGCAGCCGATGTGCAAAACAAGGTGCTTAACGCCCCTTTCAGTGGCACCAAGCTCTTCAGCCCTGATGTCCAGGACCTCATAAATGATCTGCAGGCCTCTGGCACAGCCATTAAGTCTGTCCATTCTCTCTACCACACTCAACCCCGTGGTAGAGGGATGTCTACTTTTCATAGACTGGCCAATAGGCCAGGCTCAGCTTCCCCGTACTAAGGGTAAGCACAGAGCCCAGACTCCCTTGCCTGCCCCCTCCAATGCTGGAGCCACAGCCAAGCATCCCAGAAATGATGGCACAACCTCCTCAACTGGTCCCACCTCAGCTTGACTCCTTGCCAGACCCACCTTCTCTGGTCCAGACTCAGGAGCTGGTGGTTGGAGGTCGATTCTCCCTCCATCTGAATCAGTGGAGAACCATAACTACAGATGCATGGATTTTGCAGATCATAGAGGCAGGTCATACCCTGGAGCTTATTCAGCAGCCTCCAGACACCCCTCCCCCACCCTCCAACTGTCCCCCGGCTCACTTGTCTATTCTCCGGGAGGAAGTACAGTCTTTTCTGTGCAAGCAGGCAATCGAACTTGTGCTGAGGCTTCAGAGAAATCAAGGGTTTTATTTCAGGTTTTTCCTGGTCCCCAAAAAGACCGGAGATCTGAGACCCATTTTAGATCTAAAAGACCTCAGTCTCTTTGTCCAGTACAAAAAGTTCCGGATGGTATTACTCTCAACTTGCCCAAGTCGGTTCTAGTACCATCCCAAAGACTGCAGTATGTAGGAGTGGTCCTGGATTCCGAGCAGTGGAAGGCCTTCCTGCCCCAAAACAGGGCGGAGTGCCTTATAGCTCAAGCTCAGGAAGTTGCTCAGAGTCGGTACATTCCCGCCAGGCAGTTCCTCAGGTTGTTGGGTCTAATGGCAGCGGCCATTCCTACCATTCCACTGGCCAGACTTCACATGCACACCCTTCAGTAGACCCTCAGGGTGCAATGGGACCAGCGCTCAGATAAGTTGTATCAACAAGTCCTGGTCTACTCTCCAGTACGCAAGGTACTACAGTGGTGAATGGACCCCCTTCTTCAAGTGATTCCCTTACAGATTTCTTCCCCGCATCAGTTTCTAACCACAGATGCTTTGGGTCTGGGCTGGGGAGCACACCTGGGTCCCTTCCAAACCCAGGGCTCCTGGTCCCAGTGGGAAGCCACCCTGCATATCAGTGTCCTGGAAATGAGAGCAGTGCTCTATGCCATACAGGCATTTCAGGAGCATCTTGTTCAGTTGGACAATCTGAGGCCGGGACTCACTTGTATCCCCTTTGCAGGGAAGCAATGAGTGTGTGGTATTGGGCACTGGAGCACAGTCTGATTCTCTCTCTGGTCCAGGTGCCAGGCATCCTAAACATCCTGGTGGACAGTCTCAGCAGGACTCAGTCCAGCATGCATGAATGGGAGCTTCTCTCATCCGTAGCAGAAGATCTGTTCAACAGATTGGGTTATCCAGAGTTGGACCTTTTTGTGTCCCCACTCAATGCAAAACTGCCTAATTTCTGCTCCCTAGATCCAGGGCCTGGAGTTTTCTGGCGAGACGTGTTGTCCCTGTCTTGGAGCAGAAGATTTCTGTACACATTCCCTCCATTTCCTCTGATTCAGAGGGTGCTGATCAGGCTGCAAATAGAAGGGGCAAGCATGCAGGGCCGGCGTTAGGTACCCGCCAACCACCGCGGCCGCGGGAGGCCCCCAAAATTTAGCGAGTCTAGTGGTGGGCCCCAGCACACAGCGTACCACCTTGCTTCAGTCTCACTCCACACCAGATGACCCCACCACAGTCAGCATTAGCAGCATAGTTAATTCATTTTTCTCTGCCCTGATCAACACAGCAAGCAAGCAAGCAACATAGCTTTGCTTTAATTAATCCTCCTTGTCCTCCCGGCTCCCCAAATATTCTGTCTCGCCACCGTGTAATGTCTGGGCCCACGCGAACTCTTTTTGTGGTTGTCCCCCTCCCAAAGTGGTTGGTTTGCAAAAAAACTGTTTCTTTGCTGTGTTGTTACAAAAAACGCGAACTTGCGACTGACTGCCCCATTTCCCCGAACGGGGAACACCAAACCACGCGGTCCAGGACCAGGGACCATGCCACCCCCTACAACATGTTTCTTTGTTATCCCATTTCCCCCAATTGTGGTGCACAGTAAAATACATGCTGACGTCGGGAGGTGCTGTGTTGGAACCAATCACAGGGCTCCACTTGGTCCATTCCTGCTATCGCACCTCCTACAACACGGACCTGAACATTTCTGTCCCCTCAGGTCCACAAGCTCAGCTGCAGCATAAAATGGTCCTCTCAGCACTCTTGGAACTATTCAGCCGAGGACCAGTTCCAGAGTGTCGGAAAGAAATTTGCTATTGCAGCCGCTATCCAGCCAGCCAGTGTGAGGCGAGAGAACCACCACCCGCTGCAGCCAGCAGCCAGCCAGACCTTCCCTACCGGCAAAATTTGACTTCTTGTTTATTTTGGCTGGCTGCTAAATTTGCAAGCGAACCACCATGGACTGAGCGTAGGACAGTTGTTTTTTTATTTTCATCTTCCCTACCTGCTGCTGATTCTGCTAGTGCAGCTTGCTGAGAACTGTAATTCATTTTATTAAAAAAGAGCTCAGCAGTCAGCAGCTGCAAATTCAGCAGTGCACAGAGTGGAGGAGAGAGCCAGAGAAGGAGGATTACACCCACTTAGAGACCAGTGCCTTGCCAGCCTTCACTTCTTTTAGGTAGGTAATGAATAACAAAGTCTGGAAAATGAGATCAGTAGATGGTCTGGACCATAATTTGGACTTAAATGTTCATTTAGAGTAGCCTGCCTCCGACAACATACCCATGATAACACAGTCAGTAACTGACTGTGTCATTATGTATATCTGTTGTCACTCAGAGGCTATTCTAAACAAACACTTATTTCAGTCCAAATTATGGTCGGTTACATATAGTACATATAGCATACTATTGGAAGTCAAGAGAAGATTAGACTGCATAGAGCAGCAGAGCTAGAAAATTAGTAACTGTTAGAGCTGGAGGATCATTTTTGCAGTTATATATTATTTATTATAAATGTATTTCTAGACTAGTAGTACATGTGAAGGGCTTGTTTCTAGGATTCCACATGCGATTAGCAACTAAGTACGCATTAGTATTTTAATGTCGTAAAATAGGGGCAATGTGTAAAGATAATCAGTTGGGGGGGCCCCAGTTTGTGGGACCCTTATCATTAAGTTTGCTGGAGGCCCCCCAAATTCTAAAACCGGCCCTGCAAGCATGATTCTGGTAGCCCCATTCTGGCCTCGCCAGATCTGGTTCCCTGTACTTCAGCAGCTGGCGTTGGAACCTTCGGTCCCTCTCCCCTTTGCAAGAATCTGCTGACCCAGGATCAGGGGACCCTAGCCCATCCCAATCTCGGGTCCCTCCATCTGCACTCCTGGCTCCTGAGGATGTAGCCATTGCCAGGTTTGGAGTCTCTAGCAGAGTGGCAGGCATCCTGGTGGCCACCTGCTGGCCTTCCACCCGTGCCACTTCTGCCATGAAGTGGAAGCGGTTTGCCATCTGGGCTGCCAAACATTCCCTAGACCCTTTCACCTGCCCGGTGAATCATATCATGGACTACCTGATTTCTTTGTCTAATCCAGGTCTCCAGTATTCTTCCCTCGAGGTCCATCTTTTGGCTATTTTCTGCCTTTTTATGAGCCCGTGGGTGACTGCATGATTGCTCAGCAGGATGTCTCCCATACATTTCTCAGGAGTATCCTTCATCTGAAGCCTCCAATCTGTTCTCCTGTCCTGGCTTGGGACTTGAACTTTATTTTGGAAAAGTTGACCCTGTCACCTTTTGAACCAATCGTGTCTTGCGATTTGTGCTTTCTTTCTTGGAAAGCACTATTTTTAGTTGTAATTACTTCAGCTCGAAGAATTTTAGAGCTTCAGGCCCTCTCGTGTGAGGAGCCTTATTTGATTTTTTACAAAGACAGGGTATCTTTGCTCAAAAATCATAAGTTTTTGCCCAAGGTGGTTTCTGAGTTCACATTAAATCAGTCTCTCCACCTTCCTGTTTATTTTCATGAGTTTGCCAATCCAGGGGCAGCACTGCTCCATACATTAGATGTGCGCAGAACATTGAAATATTATCTGCTTTGGATTAAAGAGTCCAGAAAGTCAAAGCAGCTGTTTGTTTCTTTCGTCCCTGGTAGAGAGGGTGCTTCTGTTTCTAAGCATTGTGTTCTGCTACAACAAGTACGGCAAAGATTTGCCTAGGGCTGTCAAAACTCATTCCACCAGAGGCATGGCTACCTCGGTGACTTGTTTTGAAAGGCAGTCTCAGCAGCTGATATTTGTGCAGCTGCCACCTGGAGTACAGTCCACACTTTCACCAAGCATTACAATCTGGACATTGCCTCAAGAGCCCATGCAGGTTTTGGCATGGCTGTGTTACAAGGACTCCTGTCTTAAGTTTATGGAGATCCAGCCTCCTAGACTGTTTATTTTTCACTTGTCACTGCTTGATACTCGTTCCTATGGTGTAACCTGATGACTGAGATACCCCTGAAGAAGATAGAACAGTTAAATAAGAATTTACCATAACAGTAGATCTTCAAGGGGATCTCAGTCATCAGATGTATTTCCCTCTCACCATCCCCTTCTTGGGCCTCCTGTCTAGGACCTGGCTATCTGTTGTATCCTATCTTATATTTAGAGCTGGGTCCCTCTGTCTCTCCTCAGTTCCCCAGTGCGTCAGCCTTGCTCCCTTCGTCTCTGGAGGGAAAGAACTGAGGAGGGAGTGGGGCTGCCTACACCTATATAGGGCTGCTGACATGAGCTGATGTCAACGCCGTGGGTGGACCCAGTTGTACTCCTGAAAATCTTCCATGTGGATTCCCCTTCACTGACAGCGAAGGTGCCTACGGCGTAACCTGATGACTGAGATCCCCTCAAAGATCTACTGTTACAGTAAATTCTTACATAACTGTTCTATGTGCGATTGATGCATGGAAAAATAAAATTTTAATTTAAACTGTCTCTAGGATCAGCGGTTGGTGTGTGGGAGTAGTCCCACGCAGCAATATGGCTGATGCCACAAGACACACCAGGATACGTGCCTGTATGCATATCACTGCACACTGAGCCTCTTTTTAATAGTACAAGTTAGCCAGACCATAACTTTTGTTCTGGAGCAGAAATTATTATATTGACAAATTGATTGACTGGCTTGTTGTTAAAAAATGCTACCTTGGTGCAATAATTTATATAGCGCCAATAGTTTCTTTTTTTTTTTAATTTCTTTTTATTATATTTTTGACATAGAGACACAGGAGAAACACTGTCTTTCATTATGGTTACAAGTGCATGTACACAGTCCACATTTAACAGAGAAAAAGGAGTACCTTTGTATGAACATTAAAGGACACATTTCAGAAATCTTGGGCCTGCAGTCTCCCCCATCCTTACCCCCAGCCCCGCCCTGGAACTATTATTCGTGTATTTAAGAACAGAAGTCCTGATCCACCTCCATTTGATGAATACTCAACACAGTACATGTTTAACAGATGAAAAAAAGAGTACCTTTGTATGAACATTAAAGGAGACATTTCATAAATCTCAGGCATGCAGTCCACCCCCTTTCCCCACCCCCACCCCGGAACTGTTATTCGAGCTGGTCTCCCCCCCCCCCAATCTGGGTATTTACTTATATAGGCTTATTTTGTCAGTTTCAGCTGACTTCTTACAGGCCACTTTGCCATTTGCTCCTTATCATATACTACCACTAGGGGCGTCGGCTCATCTCTAGTGCCCATTCAAATACCTTTGTTGCAGTTTGTATCTGCACTAAAGCTGTTTTGACTCCTTCATGCTTTTGCTACCGTGTTGTTATAGCTCATCATGACACATGAAATTCTGACCTCTCTTGTAACAAGCCTGTTGCTTTGTTCACTTGCTAGGCTATCCCTGCTCCCATGTTCCTACAGCAGTATCTGGCAGCAAAACCAGAATGATTATTTCAATTTCTGTAACATGCCGGTTAGACCTATTGACTACCTTGATCTCACTCCTCTATTGATCCCGAGAGTCATCAATTATCTTGTGACCGCCTACTTAGATTATAGACTCTGTTCTAAAATCAGTATGGTTACTCCTCTTATTCATCGCAAGCTCTGGTATCTCATGCTGCTTGCAGTCCTGTTGGCAGGCGATATGGAACTGAACCCTGGTCCCTCACATCCTCAGCCATGCAATAATGCCTCCTGGGCTACCACCTCAGGGCTCTGCATAGCCCATCTAGACATTAGGAGCTTTATGCATAATTTTACAGAGCTGGAGGCGTGGGTCTCCACCTACAACCCGGGTATACTGTGCCTATCTGAGACATGGCTAAAGCCCTCTACCCTGATTCAATCTGCTAGCTACAAAACTATAGCCTTATCAGGAATGACAGGCTATCTCCTAAGCGGGGTGGGGGAGTTGCACTATTTTACAAAGCTCATCTAAACATCCTGCAGAACACGATACCTCAATCCTCCGCTTATAAATCCATTCATGCATTTCTCCGCTTGGGTGCTACAAATCTACATATAGTTGTTGCTTATAACCCTCCCCAGGGAGGACTGTCTGCCTTCACTAATTTACTGGAGGACTCGGTAAAACTAGCAGGCCAAAACAAACTGCTTATTCTTGGGGACATGAATTTAAACTGGCTTAGACAAACTAAAGACTCGCGTCTATCTGTAATTCAAAGCTATAACCTGCATCAAGTTATAACAGAGCCCACAAGGATCTCCCCTAAAGCAATGTCAAACACGCTGCTGGATTGGGTGTTTACAAATAGGGTTGATAGAGCTGTTGATGCAGGCACTCTGCCGGATACTATATCAGATCACTCCCCAATTTTTTGTGTGTGGCAACATTCTAGTCCCCAGTCCCTACCCCGATGCTATATCACTTTCAGGAACTATTCTAATCTGGATTGGGGAAGTTCCTGTATGAAGTCTCATCTATTGACTGGTCTTATCTTTCTCAGGCCCTGGGTGCACAAACAGCTCTTGACTACTCTCTAGACAAATGTCGTGCAGTTCAGAGTAGACATACACCCCTTGCGACCCGACGTGTTCGTGGGACATCCACAAAGTGGTTACACAAAGATCTTCTGGCTGCATTACATGTCAGGGATAAGAGCTGGGGTGTTTCAGAAAATCTGGGCTCATTGCTGACTACCACACCTATAGGACCCAGAGAAGTGACTGTAAAAAGCGGATCAGACTTGCAAAAAGCGCATATTACAAGGATCTTCTGCAGGAAGCATCAGGTGACCCCAGGAAATTCTGGGCACATGTGAAATCATTCCTAGGTGCAAAGAAAACTCACTTGGCTGATGAAATGATCATTAGTGGAGTCCACTGCAACAACCCCAGGACCATTGTGGAAGCATTTAATAAGCAATTCTCTGACATGTCCAGCTTTACATCTGCCTTCCTCCATGGTCAATCGTTACCTCCACCCACCCCTACTGTTCTTCCCCCTCCTTTTTACTTTAAGGCAGTATCAAAATCTGATGTCCTGGGCCTGCTGAATACCATTTCTGACAACACTAGTATAGGCTCTGATGGTATTGAACCCAAACTTCTGAAACTGGCCACACCATTTATTGCCCAGTCTTTGGTAAGGATCTTTACCCTCTCTCTTTGTAATGGAGTTGTCCCGGATATCTGGAAAATGTCCAGAGTCACACCGGACTTTAAGAAAGGGGCTAAACGAGATATAACTAACTATTGGCCGATAGCTATACTATCAGTTCTGTGCAAAATAATGGAAAAGTTAGTATCAATACAAGTTATTGAATTCATGACTAAATATAACCTCCTCTCGCCAATCCAGTATGGCTTTTGCAAAGGTCATAGCTCCTCCATGGCCTTGCTTCACCTGGCAAATGATACTCTAACTGCTGTGGACAATGGCCACCTCATGGGGACAGTTTTTATTGACCTGACAAAAGCATCTGACCTTGTTGATCATCCTCTTCATCTAGATAGTCTCCTAGCCCTTGGTTTCTCACTAACCTCAATTGCCTGGTTTAATAGCTATCTATCAAACAGAACTCAGCTTGTTAGCGTCAATTCTGCTGTGTCCAGCTCCATGACTATCAATCTAGGTGTTCTCCAGGGATCAGTATTAGGGCCCCTTCTCTTCTCTATTTTTATTAACAATATCTCGTTGAGTATCCCCGATTGCTCGCCAGTCCTCTACGTGGACGACCTGGTCTTGTACTGTAGTGATAAGAATATACACCACATCAACCTGACTCTAACCACTGCTTTTAAGGCTATTCAATCCTGGCTCTTCCACCATAAGCTAATCCTTAATGCTGATAAGACGCATACTATGTTGTTTGGTTCTACAGTCAAATTAAATAATAACCGGGACCTTTTTAAAGTTTCTGTTCAGGGTCGGATGGTCCTTGAACCAGTTCGCTCTTTTAAGTATCTCGAAGTACTCCTTGACAAAAATCTTAACTTTGATAAGCACATAATGGCTACCTGTAAATCAGTTAATGCTAAAATTGGTGTAGTCTACAAAACCAGCTACGTCCTTACACAGTCGGCCAGATTAGCCATAGCCCATGGGATCTTGCTCGCGTCATTATCCTATGGGGTAGTCACTTATCTCAATGCATTCATAACTCTTCTCAGGAAGAGGGATACTACTTATAATGGCATCTGCAGGTATGCCTCGGTCTCTCCCTGGTCAAAACACCATTGTCAGCTTTATGCTGATCTAAATTGGCTACCTCCCGCTTCTGCTCGAACTCTTGCTCTTGCCTCCCTGACTGATAATGTTATTAGATCAGGAATCCCCATCTCACTGGTCTCCCTACTAACTCCGCTACCCTCCTCCCATGGCCTTCGCTCATCTGATAAATCACTGCAGCTAATACCGAGATGTAAATCTAACAAAGGAACCCTTGCTTTCTCACACTTGGCGGCCAAACTCTGGAACTCCCTGCCTCTCGATGTTCACCTAGCCCCTAGTCATGCCCAGTTCAAAAGCAATTGTTGCTCCTTCCTCTTTAGCCAGGTCCCCTGTGTCTGCTTCAACCCCCCTGAATCTACATTTCAGACTCTGTCTCACTTCACCTCTGCTGCAAACTGCTCTCTGCTTAGCCCATCTAGTCATGTTATTATTAGGTACTTGTGTCTCATTTTGTTTTTGCTTCAACTGCTCTTAACCTAGTTGTTTGTTAGCTACATGTCAATACTAGTTACTGAATTTATGTTTCTGTTCATGATCACTCTGACCTATCTTGTTACTTACTCAGGTATTTTGTGAAATTTTCATTGTATTTGCACTGTTGTTGCTTCCCTGAATTCAAAAATGTATTTCCCTGATTATCCCTACCTATTGTAATCTCCCAGGTCATGCCTGAAAATAGTCATGTCCTGGCTATGGCACTAACCCGATAAACAAAAACTAACTAAATAAGTAATCCATCTTTGCCATCTAGCTCAAAATTGTTGTTCTTTATTCTTCATTTTGGCTATTAAACTTTCCATTTTATAAATGTTCACCAGGATCTCTCTATATTCCTGTATCGTAGGAACCCTTTGAGTCATCCAACGTCTTGTAATGGCTTTTTCTGCTGCTAATAGGTAGATCGTGAGTAATGTTTTAGTCCAGGGTGGGGTATGTTCAGGGTATATATGTAGCAAAAACAGTTCCACTGTGAGATTAAATGATTCCCCTAAACAATCTGATATATCTTTTTGTAAACACATCCAAAATGGCATGAGGATAGGGCATTCCCACATAATGTGGCCTAGATCAGCCAAAGAGCACCCACAACCCCTCCAGCACTTCCCATAACTCTCTGGCAGGTATTTGATTAACCTAGCTGGTGACCTAAAATATCTATAGTGGCATTTCGAAGTAAATTCCCTCCATACATTTGCAGAGGTAATTTTTACTGCTGCTAAGGCTGAGTCCTGCCATTGTTCCCCTGAAATTTCCAGGCCAAGGTCCTTGTTCCAACTCCGCCGGACCAAGTCCGTAGACTCAGGAGTTAAATCCCTCATAATTTTATACAGAGATCCTATAACATGGTCCCAGTGGTTCCCTTGGGTATGTTCCATATACATTTTAAGCAAGGGAGGGGTCGGGCATGCAGTCCTGGCCTGGATCACTCTACTCCTTAAAATATAATTTCTAACTTGGAAATATCTAAATAAATCAGAGCTCGGGATGTTACATCTAAGAGAGAACTCTTCACATGTCAGGACCCCAGAGCGCACTAAAAATTGGAATACGTGATCCAGGCCAAGACAGCGTCATTTAGCAAAAGTCAGGTCAGACTTAGATGGGAGAAATAAGTCATCTTAACAGCTTAATCTGGTTCAAGGTCAGTTGGCATTCATCTGTATCCCCTTCCCCTGGGTCGTGCCTGAAAATAAGCAGGATTTGTCTAGTGCACTTACCCAGTCAACAAAAACTGAAATAGAAAAAAAAATAAAAATAAAAAAAATCTTCCGAGAGAACCTTACAGTATTCGTATGTAGAAAGGAAGGCCTTGGATCTTCTGACCCTAAACCACATTTTTAACACCTGTGCTGTTATGCTGGAAATGTCTTTCAGGGGTAGAGACTGCCCTGGTGAGGAAAAAAAGTATCCTTTTAATATCATGGAGATCATTGATGTGAAACTCCAATGTCTTCCATTGTGCTACGTAGCTTTGAGATACCCATAATAAGTGTAGGCGTAAAAAGGTTGCCTCCACGTACAGGTGCAGATCTGGCAACTTTGTCCCACCCTGTTTTAAAGATAATTTTAGTAATCTCAGCCGTATGCAGGGTCGACAATGTCCCCAGATAAAGCCAGAGATCATGGCATCCCATGAACTAAAAAGAAATGCGGATGGGAAATACGGAATATTCTGGAATAAATATAGCAGGCGGGGGAAGGACATTCATATGAATTGTTTCTATTCTTTGGAAGCACCAATGGTTTCTGATGGTTAAACAAAGTAATGTTAACCAGTTATGCTTTATTCAGAAGTTTTTTTGTAGGACCAAGTGGTGCAAATCATTGGTTCAAGTTTGATGTTAAGACTTGTTTTGTTTCTCTACTACGAGCAGATGGGTAAGGTGAGAGCACGCGAGGAGCCGAAGCGCTGGTGACTGGTGCGCTAGAGTTGTATTTTGCAATAAATTTTATTTGCAGTTATTTTTTGTGCTTTGAGTATTTGCAGGCTGGCAAGAGTGACACCTGTTCTGGATTTAGTTTTAAATTTAGGTTGGCATGGACTCTACTGCTGTACACTATGGCGTATTAGTTGTGCTGACATAAAGAATTCTGTTTTCAGATTGTAACGTGCTTCTTGAATAGTCCGTAGTCACAACTGCAGAAGCACATGTTGCAGTTACTTAGAAAGTTATTACAAATTCCTCTAATTGATCCTCATGTGGTAACTGAGGATGCAGAGTGTACAATTCTACATAAGTGGTTTCTCTTATAATGCAAGTGTATCAACCTCATGGTACTGGTAACTTTGAAAAGCAATAAACATAAATAAAAAAAAAGGTTCAGGTGACAAGCTGCCTTTTGTGATTGTGGCCTGCACATTAATTTGTGGTTGCATGCTGTAACTTTGGTTTGTGGTATGTGTTTTTAGGGGGGTTATACACCACTGCCACAGCAGCAGCACCCGTTCCAAGTACCACAGTGCACATGCTTTTCTGTGTGAGTATGTATAAGGTTCAGGATATAGAATTCCAGGTTTGGGATACAAGGGTCAGAATGTAGAACTCCAGGATCAGGATTTGAGATTTAGAATACAGAACTCCATGATCTGGATATAAAGTTTTGGATACAGAACTCCATGTTCAGGATTTGAGGTTTAGGATACAGAAATAAGGTTCAGGATACAGAACTTCCATGATCAGGATATAAGGTTCAGGATACAGAACTCCACGTTCAGGATTTTCGATTCAGTATACAGAACTCCAGAGTCAGGATATAAGGTTTAGGATACAGAACTCCATGTTCAGGATTTAAGATTCAGGATACAGAACTTCTCATACATAATTCCGTGTTCTGGACATAGAATTGCATGTTCAGGATAAAGAAAATCATGTTGAAAACTTTGTTGATTTTGGCAATAACCCCTTACGTGGGGAGGCTTGTTTATACATGGATTTGCCTACTAGTTTTATGGCCTCTGGGGATCTCCATATTTGAATATTTTATTGTTTTTCTTTTTCCTACGATGCCTTCTTTCCTACCTGACAGTGATGCACCCAGGACCATTGATTCAGTGAATGACAGCTGTAGTAGCAATCTGCTCCTAGGAGCCTGAAGTTCTGGCCTCAACTAAATAACTCTTTTTAATCTTTTTGTTTTCTGGTATGTGTCTAGGTTTAGCCAGCAGGAGGAAGTGCTTTTGTTTTAAATCTTTTCATGTTATCAAACTACACCAGCCATTAAAAAAGCACACAAATCACCCTATGTCAACAATGCTATAAATTAGTGAAGCCTTGGTTTCCTTACAGAATAGCCCACTCAGGTATCCGCCAAACTGTTAAAGCCTTTATTTACTGGTTAAAGACAGACACTTAAAAATCACAGCTGTATTGCTGTAAACTTGATACTAAACCAACACTTGCTGAACCTATGGTCACGGATACATCACTTTTACCTGGGACAGGAGGCATTGTGGAGGAAAAAAGCAATAAACAGTTGGGATTCATCCCAGAATTCTAAAAGAACTAAGGGTAGAACTAGTGACACCACTGACTACCCTCTTTAACAAATCATGGGAGGATGGGGTGGTACATGAGGACTGGAGGAGGGCAGATGTGATTCCCCTTCACAAAAGTGGGAGCAGGGCAGAAGCAGGAAACTACAGACCTGTTAGTTTAACCTCAGTGATAGGGAAAATGATGGAATCACTTCTGAAGGAAAGAATTGTCGAGTATCTAGAGGTCAGAGGCGCGGGACCCAAGGCAGCATGGATTCACAGCAGGAAGGTCATGCCAGGCAGATCTAATAGATTTCTTTGACTGGGTGACCAAAGTAGTAGATCAGGAGGGCTGTGGACATGGCCTATCTAGACTTTAGCAAGGCATTTGACACAGTCCACACACAAGATTAATATACAAGTTAGCCAGCCTGGGAGTGGGTCCCAAGATGACAGCCTGGGTAAAGAATTGGCTGGAGAATAGGACACAGAGAGTAATAGTAAATGGAGTCCACTCTGAAGAAAGGGGGGTTACTAGTGGGGTACCACAGGGTTCAGTATTAGGACCGGTCATCTTCAGTGTCTTTATAAGCGACATTGCAGAGGGACTGGAAGGAAAAGTATGTCTCTTTGCAGATGACACAAAGATCTGCAACAGAGTTGATGCACAAGGTGGAGTGGAAAGGATGAGAAGGGACTTGGCAAGGTTAGGGGAATGGTCAAATGTACGGCAGCTTAGATTCAATGCTAAGAAGTGCAAGGTAATGCACCTGGAAAAAAACCAGGGGAAGAATACACAATGGGGGTAGATACTAACAACAACAAAATGGAAAGGGACCTGGGAGTAGTCATATCAGATGACCTAAAGGTGGGCAAGCAATGTGAGAGGGCAGCAAAGAGGGCTGGGGAATACTGGGATGTATAGGAGAGGCATCACCAGTAGAAAACAGGAAGTTGTTATCCTCTGTACAGACAGCTGGTGAGACCCCATCTGGAGTACTGCGTGCAGTTCTGGAGACACAATCTCCAAAGACATAGACAGGATGGAAGCTGTCCAGAAGAGGGCAACTAAAATGGTGCAGGGTCTGCACCGGAAGACATATGAAGAGACTTAAGGAGCTTAATATGTATAGCCTCGAGGAAAGGGGGGGACATGATAGAAACTTTCAAGTACCTCAAGGAATCAACAAAGTCCAAGAGGGTAGCATCTTTCAAAAAGAGGTGCGCAAGAACAAGGGGCACAATTTGAAGATAGAGTGGTGAGGCTCCAGAGGTAATGTGAGGAAGTATTTTTTCAGAGAGGGTTGTGGATGCATGGAGCGGCCTTCCGGAGGTGGTTGTGGAGTCAAAAACAGTGGTGGAATTCAAGCATGCATGGGACAGTCATAAGGCAATTCTAGGGGGTGGGGGTAGGAAGAAGTAGACTGCTGGTTAACTAGGATCTGCAGCTTAACCATTAGGTAGGGAAATGGTCAGACTGGGTTGGCCAAGCGGTCCTTATCTGCCGTCAGATTCTATGTAAACATGGAGACCCCAGGGGCCACAAAACTAGTAGGCAAATTCAGAAACAAACTCCTAACCACAAGCTAAGGAAAGGACACAGTAGGACTACACTCACAACTCAGAACACTGTACGACATATTTTTTTGTAAATGTTGACTGCAGTTCCCTTTTAAGATCTGTCAGCAGGAATTTCAAGCTAAGAAATCTGAATGACTGGTCAGATGACCTTGCCAGGGCAGTGATGACTTTTTTTTTTTTTTCAAACTCTATTTTTCTCCCACACCGCTGAACTCTCTCCAGCGACCCTACCTTGCCACACACTCTACCTCCCTGTGTGGCCCTACTGTGTCCTCCTCCACTACTCCCCGGCACCGGGCATCCCCCCCCCAGGTCTGCCCTCCGGGGTCGGGTCGCCAGGCTGTTTCTATTAGGATTGAGACACCAGGCCGGAGAGGGGGGGAAAGCGGAGAGGATTTCAGGCCTGACTACGGGAGTGTGGAATGCGGAGGGAAGGCACCTTCGCCTGTCAGCAGTGAGGGTTTTTTTTCTACGTTTCTTGGAGCCATAGCTCCACCCCTGGCATACACCCTGCGATGCTACGTTCGGCTCACCCCCCAGCCTCTGCCAGAGGGCGCTCATTGAGCGACCCGCAGCCCTAACCCACCCCGGGAAGAGAGAGCTGTCCTCTGGACGATCAATCTCTCCCTACCCCCACCAACCCCCAGCCACCTGGGGCCGTTCCTGAACCCGGGTCGCCGGTGTGGCGTCCAGCACCTCAACCCTCAGCGCTACCGGGCCGGCTTAGGGCAGTGATGACTTTAGGACAATAAATCTGATGCACACAGTAGACCATCCTTTGGTCACTAAGAGCATCAGGAGGGTATCAGTTGCCAGAATACACTGGGGATAGGCTGTCACACTGGTAACACTACTGCTAACAATGCCAGTGACCCAGGTTCAGAAGTGAATCCGGGACTTAGGAGGGCCTTCCGGGGGGGGACAAGGATTGAGTGTGCAGAGGACTGCTGTCCTCTGGAGGGGCTTGAAGAGCCCCGAGGATTGCCTATCCCCTAGCGGAGGCAAGAGGAAAGGCATCCTAAGGAGGCCTTCCTGAGGAGGTTGTGGGGTCTAAAACTGTTGGAGAATTCAGGAATGCATGGGACAGACATAAGGCAATTCTTCTGGGGAGTAGGAAGAAATAGGCTGTTGGTTAACTAGGATCTGCAGCTTATCCTGTAGGTAGGGAAATGGGCAGACTAGGTGGGCCAAGCGGTCCTTATCTGCCATCAAAGTCTGTGTTTCTGTGTTTCATCAGGGACAGCCAAAAAGGCATGGGGGGGTGTTGCAGATGTTGTCATGGTGTGACGGTCATGGCGTCATTGCACCCTACGCTCTCAGGGAAACAGAAAGGGAGGAGAAAGACTACTGATGGTAAGATGAGGCCATAAACCTCCAGGCCCTGCACCCGATTGTCTGGGTTCACCAGGCCAGGAACTGGATCCTGTTCCCAGTGGGGGTTGGGGGTACCCATCTACCCCGCCGGGAGTGGTAGCAAGCCCTGAGGGAAGACTGGCTGGCAGGTAAGTCCCGGTGGATATCGGGGTGTTGGGGCATGGGTGTCCAGGCAAATGGGGGATTTCCAGTAATGGGCAGAAACAGAATAGAGAAAAAAAGAATACAGCGGGGATGAGGGGAAAGGACCCAGTCAATGAGGAAGTGGTTGGGCAAGATGGGTTAGGATGGGTTGGTTCACAAATACATTGTGTGAGGAAAGCCTGAATTAATTAGTATTAATGTTGCCCATTACCAGGAGTTCACTGGGGAAGGCAAAAGTAGAGAAAGTGGACAGAATGTCAAGAAGGGTGTCCAGCTTGGTATTAGGGCATCAGTAGACACCACCAATAAATACCAGAAGGGAGCATGGTAAGTAGAGCTTACCCAGGAATAGTTCATGCGAAGAGGGGTAATGGAGAGTTATTGACATACATAGCCACACTACCTTTTCTCTTACCAAGGTCCAGTCTGTGGACCACAAATCCAGGCAGACTTGTACAGGCGTCACTTCCCCTGGCAGAGAGCCATGGCTCAGTCAGTATAATGATGTCTGGTTGGTATTGCTGGGCCCACAGCCTAAAGCCCTGTTTATACTTCCCTCTTTTCAGCACATCAACTCGTGCTTTCCGGATGATGCGCTGCAAAGTCGCCGTTATGGACACTCACCGCATCGTGTTATGTGCTGCTCCCGTTTCTGCTCCAGTGAAATTGTGGGGATGTGTACTGCATTGAGCACATCATCCTGCGGTGTAAACTGCTGCAGCGCTCCATCCACATGTGGTCCTGTTTCTCCCAGTATCCTGGCCACTAAGGGACACTCCTCTCAGCGCGATCTGCAGTGCATGAGCCACAGGAGGTGTAAACGTGAATTGCAGCACTAAGTGAGAGTGCAGCGGGATGGCGGTGGAGCGGTGAGTACAGTACTCCTGAAGTGTAAACAGGGCTTGAGATGGTTAAGCTTGGGGACTAAATGAGTGTTAAGGTGGCAAACAATCAGTCCCTTTGGAAGGTGGTGGAAGGAGAGGGATAAGGGGAGGACTGTAGTTAAGTTTAATGTTGCTCAATAGCAGTAGCAGAAGTGTTCTGAGGAGACAGAGGGAGCTCCGCTTCCTCCAGTTTGGAGGTAGTAGGGAAGAGGGAACACCAGTAGGAGGAGGAGAGAGTGGAAGTAGCTGTCAGAATTATTCATAAGGGAGCAAGCTAACTAAAGAACAGTATTGGCGTTGGCTGTGAAGGAAGCCACACACCCTGCCTGGCTTATTTTAGCCTTCTTGTTCTTTCCACAGTAGTCTGGCCCTCTGTTCAAGTCACTCAGTGGAGCCCCCCACCAGAAGTACTATAATGGTCGTCTGGAATCTGTTCAGAAATCTGTTTGGAGAACTCTTAGACACAACTGTGAATAGAGTTATTCAGAAAGCAAACGTCTGAGGAGTACACACATCTGGTCCAATTATACAATTGCTGGAAACTGATCATACCCTGTTCTACAATCAGCAATCCTTCATGGCATCTGTATCCACACCGCGCACATTTGCTACACAGCTCTGACTTCCTTTGAAAAACAGAGAAGTCAGATTGTTCACTAGTTCTACAACCATACTGCTTTTTACCTAACAAATTATGTATTCAGTGTAGTCCCGTGGTGATAAAGCATCTCGTTACCAGTGAGGACCTACTTGTATTTGTAGTTTATATTTATTATTTTACCAGGGAAGCTCAGTTGAGCAAAGCCTATTTACCAGGAGGTGCCGGTTAGGACAGGTAACACACAAGGGGTAAGCAGGCAATTCACATAATATAGGAAAATCAAGAAACACTTTTTGAATACTGGCCAACAGATAAAATCTAAATAAAAAGACAAGAAATAGCAGGTGTATTTATATACAAGGCTCATGGCTGAGTTGATACATAAAGAGAGCTACCATAAATGCAGTGTCAGGTATACAGTAAAACATAAAATATAGAGCAAAGTAAGAGCATGTACATTTATTTATCAACACATGACTGAACAAGCAGAACCTTGAAATAAAAGGGGCTGACCAACGAGCTCAGTTTAAGTGATTGTACCCAATTTTACAGCTCAGTGGACTGAAGAATAGATCAAAGGACTTGCTTAAGACTACAGATTCAGACGGGGGAGGCTGCAAGTTCACAGTGCTCTGCTCTGACCAGTGAACCATATTGCTTTATTTCTCTTGGGCATAAAACTTTGTACTGTAAGACTAGAATAGCTCAGGTATAAAGTACTGCAGCTGATTGCTGCTAATTTACATGACAGCTCTGCTGTGAAACAAAATCAGTGTGTTGTACAACACAGTATAGTGTAGCAGCTAGAGTGCAGAACTGCGAGCCTGATTGCCTAGGTTTGATTCCCACCGCTGCCCCTTAGTTACTCGGAAACCTTAAGCAAGTCACTTAGAATCTCCTTTTTTCTTTCTTTATGCTAAACCTTCCAGACGTTTTAGTAATTTCAGATAAAGGGATTTACCAAACTGTTCAGTGTATAAAAATCTCAATTACTTCTGGTTAGTAAAATGATATTGGTCTGTATTCAGGAAGCAGATATTTTTCAGGGCATTGAGACTTATTTTACCCTTCTGTTCCTAAAACTTAAAAAAAAAAAAAAAAAAGATTTTGGGGTTGCCTCATCTTGTACTATCACTCCCCTCCTTATTAGGGTTCATCCCAAAGGAATGAAGTAAAACATCAAGAAAGGTAAACACTAAATCTAAACAAAGAAGCAGAATCAACGTAAACGTGCTTTGTTGTGCTGCCACCCGCTGGTACTATTCTCAAAATATGCATTCCAGCTGTTGGTGGGAATAGATGTGGGCTACACCTGCTAACTGGTTGATTTGCACCTGTGACACAATCACAGCATGACACTGTGTCAGGTACATATCATATTTCAGTTGACTGGCTGATCGTTTGAACACTGAATGTTTTCAGATGTTTCTACTTAAAATGATTTACCAAGTTTTGATACAAGAACGCATATACTGCAAGTTGACTGCATATAGAACTGATTCACAATGTATTTTGATAGATGCATAGCCTAATTTTAGCAAATTAAATCAGGTTTTCACCCTCACAAAGCAGGAAGTGTCATTTTGTGTATTGGAGCCTATATTTGGTGACCTTTGACACTCATAACCTTTGCAACAGGGAGATCTGTGCTCTGCAATTAAAATTAGTTCTTGGTCACAGCAATTCTGTCTTGATAACATAGCTCTTGGTCGCAGCATGCAACACGACAATGGCAATGTCAAACAGTTAATTTTCATGGTCTGATGATGAAAGCATTGTGTTGTCCTGCACGAACAGTGATCTTTCAGACACTGACATAGTGCCACAATTTGACTGCCGCTGCATAGTAGATCCCCATAGGGATGACCCTATGACAGCAGCGATAATGATGTGGGCAGTAGCTCAGGCAGTCACAGCAGTAGTCCCGATCCATTCCAGTACAGCAGTGAGAGCAGACTTAGCAACACGGACTGTTAATATATTTTGCTACTTAGTGCTACGGTTTGGTTCCCGTCATTGCTGTCATTTTACTGTGCAAAATCGAGGTATGGTGTGTGTTCAGTTACTCCCAGCATCGATCTGCCCACACAAATGCTAGTGATAGTACCCTGGGTTTTTATATTTTTTTTGGGGATTGCTTTCCTTATGTGAACGAGTTGTTGGCCACTCCAGCTTGACACTGAGAGCATGGCTTGATCTGGTGGCATTGCTTGAGCAGGATAAATGGCTCACAATTTGTCCAAATTCCTCACCTGGTACTAGTTAGTAGTGACCTCCTGCCAATTGATTTATCAGTCACTCACTCTGATGGAGCACAGGGTGGAAATTACAAGCAGGCACCTTGTACCCCAACCACTCTAAACCCCCAGCTGCACACATACACTTAGAAAAATGCTGCAGCATAGAACTTTTATTGTCTGTAAATTATTTATTCTGTTTGGGTCTGTCTTTGCCCTAGTGCCAACTGGTCTACGCTATAGCTTTCTTCTCTGTGTATGTGTGTGTTTGGGGGTGGGGACCTGCTTGTACTTTCCCCTTTAGAGGTATCAGTGATTGGGTAACGTGTTGAAGTCACCGGTTCCCCTGTTTGCGGCATGTTATAAATTTAAAACTACAAATTATTGCACCAGCTTTGTGTTACCTATAAGCGCTCAGGAACTATACAGACTGCAGCCATCATTAGTGTCTGCATGAGCATCTGTAATACCATCCTGGCATTGGCTTATTGCCACTACATGTGTGCCTACAGGTGCATTATGAATTGAGCAAAAAATGCACAGTACAGTCGGTGATCGTCCCCCACCCCCCAAGGTTAAAAATGACACTGCCAATACCCTTCTCATGGAGAAAGAGACTGCATTTATGTTTAGATAGCCTATGTACAGTTTGATTGGTCCACTACAAAAAGGGACATATCCTTGCAGTAGGTACTCAAGTGTTAGACTGTATTTGAACCACCCTTCCTCACTTACGTCACCATACTTCATTACCACTTAGGTCTGTGTCAAGCCATTTGTATTTTACAATTTTTTCCTTTACAGTGGATCTCTGATGCACATGCGTGAAGTGTACAGCAAATACAACAGATGCTGCACTATACTGTCTACCATGCCTTACCGATGTCGTGGTGCATTGTGTAGACTCCCTGCATTCACTGCTGTGTAGCCCACATTTTGGTTCAGACATTATTCCCTAAGTATGCCGAACTCACTAGCACACTTTGCAATATAACACCATAGAAGCCGTACATTGGTACCACAGTGTCGGGAGAGGATGGCAACTGCAGTCTCTTCTTTTGCTGATGTTCCGGAGCACATACAATGATGCTGTAATCCTATTTATAAATAAAGGCTGTATGTTAAAATACTAAGTATTTAATTTTGAGATACACTGTAAACGAAGTACAGTATAACTATGTACAGTATATAACTAATTTCTAAATTCATTTATAAACTTAGCGAGGAGCTGGCAAGCTGGAGAAACAATTCAGTGTACCATGTCCCTTTATTCATGCACATCTAAGCATACTTTGGTGATCAGTGTTATGGTGCTTGCATGACAACATCAAATGAGCCCAAGAAAACACAGGAGCACAGGAAAAAACATAAACTGTCTATAATGATGGTGCCAATCAGAAATGCAATAGCAAAGGCAGTTTACTGAAGCAATCACATGCACTGTTGTCCTGGGATTGGACTGTGCATCACAGTGCTTGTACTCTTACTGCACATTACAATTCTGAACTGTTGAAAAAGTCATCCATTTAACACAGACCTCTATGTACCAATACTGAAAAGCTTACTGCAATTTATAGATCTGCCCAGTTCAAAAGTCATCCTTTTGTGTCCTAATACGCTACAGATTATTACAGCTCCACTCAGTTAAAAAAATGCATTTTTTATACAGACTTGTTGTTGTAATTATGTACTTGCAGCACTTAATAAAACTGTAACACTGTACTCAAGCAATGTAGATTGTGATGTTCCTAAAACCGATGGACCTAGGACACAGAGCTTAGTCGGATGAGTAAAATTGAAAATCAGGAGAAATCACCACTTCTGCAATCCCAAAATCAAGTATAACAGCTGCCAGTATAACAAACAGTTTCAGTCATCATTGCTGTAATTTTTGCCAGTTTAGTTTTGGATCTGCACTCACTGAGGCTGGGTCCAGGAAAGACGAATGAACGAGCAGTGAGAAAGGTGCAGTGGGAACACCTTCCCTGTGCTGATGTCACTCATGCATGTGAACTTCAAAGAAAGGAAAAAACATGCAGAGACAACTGTGGCACAAAAATGTTAAAAAAACTAAGCATCTGAATATATTTAATACTTAACTTCAGGGCAGCTGAGCTTTGCATCAATCAGTGAAGGGAAGGCGATCTGTAAACATGACATCGGGGGAAGTTGGTAAATCACTTTAAGAGAATTTTCTAGTTTGTTTTATTGTCTATAGGAGTTTTGATGTACATTCATGCCAGTTTATTTTGTAGGTGTATTTTTGGTTAGTTTTTCAGGACTGTATTTTTAATTTCATTTGGCTGTGTGTTAAGTGGGGGTGGGGAGTCAGTTCTACTTAGGTTGTGTGACAGGCAGATTCGAGTGTAATGTTCATTTCCTCACTTTACTGAATAACAGTGTTAACTGGGCTGTCAGTCATTTATTATTCACAGAAGTGATATCACATTAACGAACAGCAGTGTTTTTATTGGCCTGTCAGTCCACCGTTATTCATAGAAGTGACATAATTAGCGTGGGTAACAATGTCCCCAACTTCATAATATGAAAGTATCAGAGTTCTCCACAGACACATTCTTTATGGTTAGTATTTTATACTACATTGTTTTAGAGGAAATATGTTTAGAATACTGACTGCAGGAGACAAAAACTGCTTTTAACCCTTAGACTGCCAGAAGATTTAGAAACATATAGGTTTTTAGAACATGTATACACGCCAGTGGCACAGCAAGGGTTAACATAATCTAGTTCAGGTTTTACCTAGAGCATTACATTAAATTTCCTATTCTGATTGAGTGCTTCATTCCAGTTTTTCTATGCTGCTGTCTACTGTTGTCATTTATGAGCATTAGTGAAATGGACCCATTAACAGAACAATTCAGTGCAGAGTTTACCTAGAGCATTACGTAGGGTGCATGACGGGGATTATGCTATGTTAATGTACAGACTGGTGGGTTGGAGTCCGAAGGGCTAGAGACTACAATCACCAGGAGGTACACGGACAAAAATAATCCCCTGAGCTGGCCTGGTGGCGCTGAGGTTGAGGTGTTGACGCCTACCCTCGCGCTGACGGCGACCCGGTTCAGGAATAAGCCAGAGTCGGCGGGGTCGGTGGGAGAGATCAAACGCCCAGAGGACTGCCTCTTCCCAGGGAGGGATGGCATACACTCGCTCATGCAGCGACCTCTGGCGGTGGCTGGGGTTCGCCGACTGAGCAGCTCGGTGCATGCCAGGGGGAGGGCAGAGCTATGGCGCTACGTTGCCATGCTAGCTGAGCTCCGAGGGGGAGGGAACAAAAACAAGTGAAATGCCTCCTATGCGCCGGTGAGATGACAGTGGCCCCGGTGGACCCTCCCACATCCCAGATACCAGCCCAGACGCGCCCATGTACTCCCTCCGGAGGACCCGACGACGTACAGGTAGGCCCCTCACACTTAGGAGTAGCCACTGAGGGAGGAGCGGAATCAGCCCCGGAGATGGTACCCGGGCTCGGGTCTGCCTGTGGTTGATCAGGGGAGGGAGTCGGGGAGATGCGGAGGGTTCAAGTTGGGAGTAGGATAGAGATCCGTGTGGGCACTCCTGAAGGATGCCCAGGGTATAGGAAGAATAAATAAAGTTAAAAAAAAAAAGAGGAAGAAGAAGAATCCCCTGACTGAATTGCCTTATCCCTCTTATAAAATGGTTAGTAATGTTAGTTTTTTAGCAGTGTGGTAGTGTTGTAATGTGGTACTGTATCTTTAAATGGGTAGTTTTGTGGAATTAGCATAAATCAGATATGCTGCAGTTTTGGTTTTTTTGTTACAATTTTTGGCCAGGAAAGACACACTAAACTGAGGCTTGTTTCCGGGTGCATCCAGAGAGCACAGGAAAGTTAAGTGACTTACTCATGGTCATTGAGACTGCAGGTGGTGGCTATGAGGTTCAAACCCAGTTCTCCAGGTTTGCAGCTCAGTGCTCTTAACCACTGTGTTACATCGCCTCCCCTAATTAGGTAGTTTAGTTCAACATCTTACCAAGAAAGACATATTGAGCTGATAACAACTGATTTCCAGTGTGTCCTGAGCACTGAACAGAGGTTGTAGCTAGACCGCATCACTAGTCGGGTGTAATTGCACTGCAGAGAGGGGGTTATGTAAGCAATGATACCCAACAGTGTGGGCAGTACTGGGGAATATCAGACCTCCCAGGAGCGTAATAAGGCCCGACGCTGCAGGCAGAGGGCATTATGGCCCCTATAAGGTCCGGTATTCCCACTACCGCCCACCCTGGAGGATATTATTGCGCTTAGAAAATGGCAAACCGTGCCATTTTTAGATAGCATTTCAAAAATTTAAAAAACATTTTTGAAATTTAGAGAAAGAATGATCTTTATGTCTCTTTGTTGTCAAGTAGTCCCTTTATTGCTGCTGTTACATCTCCTCTTGCTCTTTGCACCACCAAAGAGCCATTCTGTTCAACTTACCCCCCCCCAGCAGCAGCTCAGGAACAATATATGGATTTTCCTGTTGCCCCCCGCCACACACACACCTCCAGTCTCTTGTTATTGTTGTTTCACTAAAATAAAATAAAGGTGTAACCCCCCTACAAATGGGGGTCACCAAAAAGCCTTCCTCAGGGGTACCTAAATGCCCTCTACCAGGTTGGTGTCCAGTATTACAGCTGTTTTAAAAATAAATTTATGAGAGTGCCTAAGTGCTTCTGTGTACTGTCCCTTTAAAAGCTGCCGAACCAGGATTACTTCAAGAACATGAACCTAGTTCTTCTAGACCCTAATTCTTAGGGATATTTATACCTCCTTCTTATTTTCCTCTCAGATTAGGTTTTCTTGAAACTTTTGTGCATAGATTTCTCCTCTTTTCCCTTCTTCCCTGTTTTCTCCCTCTCTCCTTCCCTTCTTCCTTGCTTTTTTCTCTCTTCTTTCTTTCCCTGCACACTTTTCTCTTATCTTCACCTCTCCATTACTGAACATTGTTCATATTACCACATTTATCACTTTTTGCAATTTACTGTATGCCTTGCCATAGCCTGCCCTAGCATGTATTTCGTACATGGTTGCTATTTCTGATCCTGTAATACCCTATTGATTGTAACCCTTCTGCTCTCCACTTACATCCTGTCTAGGTTTGTGTTTTATTATCAATACATGTATATAAGGCTTCTCCAATATGTTTACCCTAAATACTGTGTTTTGTTAAGTGATATTTTATACCTTACATGGAGGATAGTCTTCTATTGTATAAGATGTGTGCTTTCTTATATACTCGAATTTCAATAAAAAGATAAAGTTAGAAAAAGCTGCCTAACTGCGGTATAATTAATTTTGATGGGGGTCTGTGCGTTTTCCTGCTCGAGCTGCTGGCTAAGTGCTCCATTTCTGCTGTTGCTAAGTGCGCAGAGGGAGCCCAATTGAAAGCTGTAACTGTTTGTGGGGAAAAATGCAGAGTAATGGTAAAAATGCAGTTTGACTAACTCGCCTTTCTTGCAGCGTGGACTTTTTTTGTTTTGCTCCACCATTTTGGTCCCGAACTGCCGAATTGGACTCTAAAATGGAGCCTGTTATAGTGGGACTAGTGGTGCCCAACTCTGGGAAATGTAGTTTTGGAGAACTGGCGCCTTTTTGCACCAGCAGTGGGAGTATGTTGTGATTGACAGCAGAATCAGCCAACCGAATCTTTTGGACCAGAGGGAAGTTCCCCAGCAGCCTGCATCCCAAGGGCAGAACAGAGATGGAGCGGAAGGAGTGAGCAGCTAATGGAGCTGCTGCCCCACTGGGCAGCGTGGAGACTTGGCGGGAAGGCTGAGTCTAGCCTTCCTGCATTTAGGTCTCCTGAATGGAGAGAAATGGAGAGACAGCGACAGAGAAAGGAGAGTTTAGTGTCGGACTATGTCTCCGAATTCTTTCGTTGTGCCGTGAGTTATGGGCATGACAAGCAGAGAGGAACAGAAGAAGGGGATCTTTATTTCGGACTGCGTCTCAGAAACAGTTCTGATGTGCCCTGAAATGGAACCGAAAGAAGCCAGATTCGAGCTGGAAGCTGAAGGAGCAGCACCTCTATGTGGTTGAGCCGCTCTTTGCGGTGTAGTTCATGTGGGAGAACAGTGGAAGGCTTGATTTCTGGCCTACTAGCCTGCTTTCTGCCCTGAGAGGGAGAAGAGGACTTTCTCGGACTGAATCCAGATTTGTAGAGAACGAAGCAAGCTGCTGATTTATAACCAGGCTCACCCTGTAGAATCAAAGTGTGTCATCTGATTGTCTTGTGCTTTTCTTTCCGCGAACTGAGCCCTCCGGTTCCGGATTATGAATTGTGTGTGTGCATGTTCTTTTTTCCATCACAGGGCCCCACCCAGCTGCGATGCCGGCCTTCCCCGGGCAACGATCCTGGCTAGCCCATCTGTCTCTCACCTGGGTACCCAGTGTGTGTTTGACAGTGTGGGGGAATTCTGTACTGCATGCATAACAGTTTGATTATTATAGAGATAAGCTAATTAACCTGATTGCCCCTATCCTCGTTAAAACCCCCCTGAATAAATCAGATCTTACTGTTTCTGCATTTAAACTGACTGTGGTTTCCGTTTGTATTGGGGTACTGTACTGTTGTCATTTGTGCTGCCTAACCTTGTTTTACAGGGGGTTCTCAGGGTCAAACTGGAGAAATCGGCCCTGGTGGTAAGTGTCAATTGTGAAGGTACTCATTGTGTATTGTGTGGGCCACTAGTGGGAATTGAGGGGGGGGTCACAGTGTCCCAGAGGGCCGTGCCCAAGCTAGTTCGACCACTACCAACCCTGACCTCTGGGTGGAGGCACCCGTTACCGAACCTAGGCCCCTTAACCTGCTACTAGCCAAGCAGACAGGGGTAGTAGCCCTTGGGATAGTGCCACCTAGGGGTTGCAAAAGAAAAAAAAAAACTGTTTCTGCTGTCCCTGGTAGAGTCTTTTTTTTTTTTCTCTCACTTGGGAGTAGGGGCTTTTACTACACAGCTGTTACTACACACATGATGTTGCGAGCAGCGCAACCCTGTAACATAAAAGCAGGACGTGCACAGCAGAAGGTGCGAGTGGCACGGGAGCTCTGTAAATGTTTCTTAATTAATGGCCAGTGTTTTTTATAACTGGATAACAGTACTTTTATTTTTTGGTTACAACCTCCCAGTTGATATTCTTGATTACAACTGGGAGGTTGTAATCTGTGCACATCAATCAAACTCATCCTGAAAAACCTAATTGGTTGCCTAAGTTTCTGTGGGCAGGTCGACCATCTCACGCAAACATGGCATCTCCGTTCCTCTGATACTGAACATTCTGCGGCACTCATGGATTCCTTCACACTCAAGAAAGGTATAAACTCTAAAAACATTTTTTTAAGTGTATCTGGTTAATCCTGCCTTTGAAACCGGCTCCCTCCCACTTTCCTGAACCGCTGCTGTAGTGAAAGGTGGTAGGAGCCCCCTCCCACTAAAAATGAAGTGGCGCCGGTGTGAGAGAGAGACTAAAATCGTACAAAGCCAACACTGATCACAACACTGACATTCTCACTACAATAATAATAAAAAAAGAATTAATGTCTCTACTAAAGACAGACCAAAGGCAGTATGTGTGTGTGTGTCTCTCTCTCTCTCTCTCTCTCACAAACACATAAAAAAGTCTGGCCATTAATTAAATAAAATAATACATAAGTGGATGTGTGTAAAACCAGAATTTTAGACACACCCTCGGTGTGGGATGCATTTATAAACCCCTTAGGCTTAGCCCTCAGGGTTTATATAGCATCCCACACCTTGGGTGTGTCTAAAATTCTATTCCCCTGAGCTCCACCCATGTATTTTTCTGTGGCCCGTATATTCAGACTGCGCCAGGCGGTGGTGAAAGCCTGGGTGCAGCGCAACTGTGATGCGCTGGGGCCAGGTCCAGGTGATATTCACTGTGGGATGCGCCATGGCGCAACACCATTGAATATGGCAGGGTAAGCGCACATACTGTGCATGGCGCAGTGGCACTGCGCTGGTGCAAGCCACAGATAGGGAGCACGGGGATGCGCCAGTGCAAGTGCAGTTGTGCTAGGTGCATCACCCGTGATATTCAGCAGGGGGCGTGCAGATGAGGCCATAATATATGCAGGGTGCAAATGGGACCATTTGCATGTCATTATAGCCCTATTTGCATGCCTTGTGCAGGGCAGCCCGGCGACTTGCGCCTGGCCCCCTGCATAGCATGACGTGTGCTGTGGGGATCCCGAGGCATCCCCTGCCCAGTAGCCGTGATCACGCGGCATATGTGTAAAAATAAATCCCTGGCAGTCTAGTGCCCCCCCAGTCCCCGATTCCCCAGTAAATGTAATACATAACCATCCCTGGTGGTCTAGTGGTTCCCCACCCAATTCCCCAATATATGTAAATATGCCCGTCCCTGCTGGTCTAGTGGACCCTTCCTCGCCAGTTTCCACGATCGTGGTAAATGTAAATTAAAACATTCCCTGGTAGTCTAGTGGACCCCCCTCTCTCCCGAGTTCCCAATCGTGGTGAAAGTATTATAATCCAGTCCCTGGTAGCCCAGTGATACCCCCTTCCCTCCCGATGTCCCGATGGATGTATAGAAATACAGTCCCTGGTGGTCTAGTGGACCCCCCTCTGTCCCGGGTCCCTGATCGCGGTAAGTCACCCACACGCAATTCCCTGGTGATCCACTGGCACCCCCCACCCCTTCCACCCACACAGGACCCCTTGCCCACCCGCTCCCCGTCATCAGCGGTATGTGCATCCCAGCCAATAGCCAGCTGAATGACAGACCTGACCACAGGGCTGTTTCATTGTTCCTTGTGCCGGACCAATGGGCTTATAGACACACTGTACTAAACAGTCCCAGATATGTGAATGATACTATGATTACACAACGGGGGGTCCACTAGGACCACCAGGGACAGGCATATTTACATATCGGGACTCGTGAGGGGGGGACCACTAGACCACCAGGGATGGTTATGTATTGTATTTATCGGGGAATCTGGGACTGGGGGTGGCCACTAGACTACCAGGGTTTTCTTTTTAAACATGTACCACATGATCACGGCTACAGGCGGGGGGGGGTTTCAGGTTCAGTGTGTGCTTGTGGATGGTGTTCTGGGTGGGCAGGTGGCCACCCATGGCTGGGCTGCTGTGTTGCGCCCTGCAACACTGCAGCCCACCTTTGGGTGGCCAGGAGTTGTTCCTACTCTGCAAGGGCTCAACTTTGAGCCCCCCATATGGTGCAATGCAGGGTTGCGCCAGCATATGCGATGCACATCCCGGGCTGAATATCGAGATGTGACGCATATGCATGGGCACGCCCCCTGCATCTGCGCTGCATACCATTACATTACACCCCAGCGCATCAGGAGTTGTGCTGCGCTGGCCAGCCTTTTCAGTATCCAGCCGAGGCGCAATGTGGGGTTGCACCAGTGCAACTCCTTTGAATATCCGGGCCTGTATTTTATTCTCCAGTTCACAGAGAAGCACTGTTATAGTTTTAATTTGTGGCAAAAATAATGTGAGATAAGATACTCTGTAAATTGCAGTTACATAAGAACTTACCATAACAGTAGATCTTTGAGAGAGGTTCCTGCAGTAGGTCTTCACATATAGGACTGCGCCCCCTGGCATCAGGTCCGCACAGCAAACTTGTAGATAGCAATCATCAGTGGGGACCGCCCCCGACGTCAGGTGACGTGACGTCAGCCCAGCTATAAAAGGGGGTGGTCCCGTGCCTGCCCTACAGTTCTTTTCCACCGGAGACCTATAGAAAAGTAAGAATAAAATAGGAGTAAAGACTCCTAGGACCCTGCTTCCTCACTAGACCTAAGGACTAGGCAGGATGAAAAATAAAGAAAAAAACATCCAGGAGCTGGGAGAAGGTGGGTGGGAAACTAGACCTACTGCAGGAACCTCTCTCGAAGATCTGCTGTCACGGTAAGTTCTTATGTAACTGCAGTATCTTACTTCGAGAGGGTTCCTGCAGTAGGTCTTCACACATAGGACTGAATACCAAGCAGTCCCCTAAGCAAATAATACTGAGGTGCATCTTGGAGGAGGAGAAGTCGCCATAGGGAATCATGACAGAAGGCCTTGCAAAATTGCAAGACCAAAGCCAGTTCTGTGCCTAGAGGCAATGTCCAGACTGTAATGCTTAGTGAAGATGTGAACAGATGACCACGTGGCCGCTGCACTGATCTCTGCAGTAGACACATTCCTGTAAAAAGGCAGTAGAGGTAGCCATGCTACGGGTGGAGGGAACTTTGACTGCCCCTGGAAGGGACTTCCCATATTTCTTGTAAGAAAAGTAGATGCAGTTGGCTAACCATCTAGAGATGGTCTGTTTGGAAATAGCCTTGCCCTGGCACAGGGCAGCAAAGACTACAAAAGAGTTGGTTGGACTTACGAACCCCTTTAGTTTGGTTGGTGTAGTACCTCAGAATCCGGTGCACATCCAAGGTGTGCAGTTAAGTATTCCTCCGGTTGGAATGTTGGGGGTAGTAAACTGGCAATTCCACGCTCTGATTCAAAGTGGTTTCTGATACCACTTTAGGGAGAAAAGAAGGGTTTGTCTGAAGGACAACTCTGTCCTTATGAAAAATCAAATACGGTTCCTTACAGACAAAAGCCTGAAGCTCGGAGACCCTTCTGACGGAAGTGACTGTGACTAAAAATAAAGTCTTCCAGGAAAGGAAGCGTAAGTCGCAAGTAGAAGCTGGTTCGAACAGAGGAAAAGTCAGCTTCTCGAGCATGAAATTCAGGTCCCGGGGGGAGAGGGATTCCGGATTGGAGGTTTCAAGTGAAGGATGCCTTTCAGAAAAGTTTTGGCAACCTCTGGCTGAGCCAAGGTTTTGCCCTCCACCTGGAGGTAGTAGGCTGACACCGCAGAGAGATGGACCTTAATGGAGGAGTAGCTAAGGCCCATCTCAGATAAATGTGCAAGGTATTCTAACACCTGGGCTGCCGAGCACAAAAAGGGGTCCCAGCGCCTTGCTTGGGCCCAGATCGAAAATCTTTTCCACTTCATGGCGTAAGTGGATCTAGTAGAGGGTTTTCTGGCTTCTACTAAGACATGTGCCACCTGTGAGGAGACACCGTAGCAGGAGACCGCTGTGTCCACAGGTGCCACGCATGAAGGTGGAGAGACTGAAGACTTGGGTACACCAGGGTTCCCTGCTCCTGAGTCAGAAGGTCATGTGAAAGAGGAAGGGACCGGAGGTTCTGATGCAGTTGTTGTAATAGAGGATACCAAATCTGGTGTGGCCAGAGAGGAGCGATGAGGATCACATGTGCTCCTTCCTGCTGAAGTTTCACTAGAACCTTGTGAATAAGAGGAAAGGGAGGAAAGGTGTAAAGAAACCTCCCTGTCCAGGAGAGAGGCAGTGCGTCTCGCCAAAAAGCACCATGCCCTGGAATGAGTGAGCAGAAACTGGGTAGTTTTGCATTGAATGGGGAGGAGAACAGATCTATCTCTGGTTGACCCCATCGAAGAAAGAGTTCTTCGACCACCTCTGACCTTAGTTCCTATTCGTGAGCCCTGGCTACTGATCAACTGAGACTGTCCGCCAGGATGTTGCTTATGCCTGGGACATGGACTGTTGTCAGGAAAAGGCTGTGCTGAATCGCCCCAGTATCAGATCCTCATTGCTTCTCTACAGAGAGGGTACGAGCGAGTTCCTCCCTATTTGTTGATGTACCACATGGTGGACATGTTGTCCGTCTGGATCAGAAGAGATTCTGGCACCAGGAGAGACTGGAATGCCTGGAGGGTGTAAAGAACTGCCCTGGTTTCCAGAACGTTGCTATGGAGCATAAGCTCCTGGTCGAACCAAGACCCCTGAGTCTTGTGAACCCCCAGGTGGGGGTGAAAATACCACCAACAGCTTAATCTGGTTCAAGGTCAGTTGGCTTTCATCTGTATCCCCTCCTCCGGGTCGTGCCTGAAAATAGGCAGGATTTGTCTAGTGCACTTACCTGGTCAACAAAAACTAAATAAATATCCAGAGAGCACAGCCAAGAGTTTGGATGGAGCAGGGGGAGGAGCCCCTGAAGAGTCAACATGTGAAACTTCTTGTACTCGCTGAAGAAGTTTAGCATGCTGAGGTCCAGGATCAGTCTCAGATCACCCGTTTTCTTTGGGACTAGGAAGAAGTTGGAGTAAAATCCCCTTCCTGTCTGGTTTCAAAGGACAGGTTCTATGGCCTTCTTTAGCAGAAGGAACTGGATCTCTTGAGAGGCAATGGGGACCTGATCCCTGGGATAGAAAGAGCATCCCGATGGAGATCTCGGAGAACTCTATCAAGTGACCCCGCTGGATGAGCTGAAGCACCCAAGATTCTGCGGTGACGAACCTCCATCTGACCGGTTCCTCCTGACTCAAAGGAGGGAGCAGAAGGAGGGGAAAGGACTCAGGACACCAAGGGAAGGGGAGCCTTTGCCCCAGAGGCCTGTTTGGGGAATTTGGCCTGGGGGGGGGTTTGTGTTCCTGAGCCAGGGGCGTGTTTTTTTCCCTGATGCTTACCCTGGTTCTTATTCCACCTTCTTTGGTGGTGAAAAGGCTGCTTTTTCTGTCCCGTCCGGTATGTAGAACATACATCTCTTAAGAATCGTCCACTCTCTTGCAGCCCTGTGATGTCATCTTTGCCATCGCCACCAAAGAGGACAGAACCCCTAAAAGGGGCATCCAAAAGGGAAGACTGGACATCATGTGCCAGACCTGCTATCCATAGCTAGGAGAGACGGTGGAGACAGATCCCCATGGCTGCCGCTCTAGCCACTGAGTCCAGAGTCGTAAGTTGCACGCAGTGCATGACGACACGAAGACTTTCCCAACCTGAACTTTTCCAGAAGTTTCTTCCTAAGGGTTTCATTCTGAACCTCCAGGAGATCCCTTTCCAGTTCTGAAAGAGAAGCCTTCTGGAAAGCAACCATGTGGGAGACATAGTTTAAGGACCGAATGGCCAAGAGGAAGAAGAAAAAATCTTCCGTCCAAACTGGTCCAACTGACGAGAGTCCTTGTCTGGAGGAGAGGAGCTCAGGTGTTTCAGTTGAGCTGACCGGTCATGATTACCATGGAGTCAGCCTTTGGATGGGTGGAGAGATGCTGGACCCCTTCCAGGGGATAATAAGTACGATCCACCTTTCAGGAGACCGCCGGTATGGAGGACGGCTGCTGCCATATTGTGGTCAACAAGTCCTCATGAGGGCCTATCCATGGGGGGGATGGGGATGGGATCAGAAGTAGTTAGATCCAGGTACTCCGCCAGTCTTCCGGGGACGGCGGTAGACCTGGTGAGGTGGGGGGGAGATCTGGGAGAGACCCCAACGACAGGTCAGTTAGCGATCCTGCTGGAAGGTAAAGCTGAGAATCGGGTGGCAAGTCCCTGGGATGAATAACCCGGTGGGACGAGGTGTCGCTCTGCTGCTCACTCTGTCCAGTGTCGGGGGCCAAACTGGAGCCCGACACAAGAGTGGAAAGGTCCGGGCAGGTGACGGAGGAGCAGTCATCCAACTGATCGGACCACACCAGACTAGTGGTGGTTGGGAGACTGCCGCTAGACTGATCGGCTGGAGCTGTGCGCCTTTCAGTGGCATTGAGGGGTGGCTTATTGGCTAGGCAAAGAAGCAACTTGATAGAGACCTCCAGAGAGGCTACCCTCGGCTGCCCCCTCACTTCGGCAGGAGGGGGAGAAGGTGCCCGGCCCAAAGAGGCGGATGGGGTACCAGAAGTAGTATTCACAGTTTTGGTAGACCTCCCGCATGGCGACGGACTCCTGTCCTGGCGCGACTCCTTGCTCTTTTCCGGGGTCGGTGACGACGACCTTTTTGATATGTGGACAGCCAGATCTTACTTCGAGAGGGCTCTTGCAGTAGGTAATTACATATAGGACTGATGTCGGCAGGCGGCAGGACCCCACGGAAAAATTTCTAGCCAGCAGTCCCTAGCGAGGGACCGCCCAAGTCAGGTGACCAGCGCCAGACGCGTCGGTATAAAGGGCGGTCCCGGACGCCCGCTTCCAGTTCTTTCTCACCGGCCAGCCCGGCAGCTCACAAATTCGCGTGCTCAGCCCTGTTGCTTCGCAGTTTTTACCAAAAGTATCAGTATTTTGCAATTTATTTGTCAGGTGAACGTCGGTTTATGTCGTCCCCTTCAAAAAATAAGTGCGACTCGTGTGGTGCCCAACTGCCTCACAAAGACGGTCATTCCCTCTGCCTTTTTTGTTTAGGCCCCGACCACGCGGTCGACAAGTGCCCGCATTGCCTGCATTTCAACGCGGCCACCCGCAGACGCCAGCAGTCTTTGGAAGCCCATCTCCTTCAAAAGAAGATGTCTGCAATGGAGAAGGAGTTGAAGAAGCTTAGGCAGGCGTCGACCTCCCCTGAAGGACACAAGAAGCGGGACAAAGAAAGGCACCGGGAGAAGGCCTCCTCTTCTGCTACTCCGGCTGGAGCCGCGGCTAAGGTAACGTCCCCTCTGGGGGATCGCACGACGGCAGCCTCCAAGGCTTTGGAGGAGGCATCGGCCTGTCCGTCGGGTTCGCGTTCGAGCCCTTCGGGTGCCTCCGGGCAAAAGGAGGCTTCTGCCCCCAGTACTGCCGCAGGCTTGCGGCCTACTGGTGTGGGCGCCTCCCATAAGCCGGACATCGGCTTCTCCGACGTCCGCCGGGAGAAGGCCGCTAAGACGCCCGACCCTTTGGGTCGGTGCATGGCAGCATCCCCCTCGGACTGGGCTGCTTCCCACCCTAGGCCTGCCTCCGATGAGGGACCCCTTACGTCGGACATCGGCTCTTCTGGCGTCCGCCGGGATTCGGACCCTAAGTCGCACGTCGGCTCCTCCGATGTGCACCGGGCATCGGAGCCTACGACAGACCCTCCATCGTCTGTCGTCCCAGGTTCCCCGCAGCCTTCGCTGCCGTCCGGGGAGCCCGAGTCCCTCCTGCCGGACCCCGGGGACTTCTCTCCTCCGTCCCCAGGCGAGGCTCGGGAGGTTTTTCCACTGTCAGACCCTCCTCCTACGGAACTGGATCTGACGCTGGCTCCGCGGACGCCGGCCCCGACACTGGCCCTGCTGACGTCGGTTCTGACGCCGGCCCCTCCGACGCCGGCGGGGGGGTATTCCTCTCCCATCAGGCCCTCCACCCCATGGGCCTATCACGGTTGATCTGCCCGTGGAGTTCCCTACTGGGCCATCTGCTCCGGCAGCTCCCCCGGTACCTGGGTATCCGCCGTCCTATCCGACGCCGGTTTACCCGGGTCTGCAGTATCCTACGCCGCAGTACCCGGTGCCGACTCCACAGATGCCGCAGTACCCGACGCCACATTACCCAGCTCTGGTATTTCCGCAGCCGGGTTATGGATACTCCCCTTACGGATATAATCCGTACAACTATCCCCCTCCTCCTCCTCCACCGCCCCCCAGGCCGCCAGTGGATCTTCAGGAGACTCTGGCCTCCTGGTGGGCTGAGGCCAAGGCTCAGCTCACCAAGGAAGTCGAGAGCCGCCTCACGGTGACGGTGCCACCTCCGGCTCCCATATGCCCTAGACGGCACACTCCCTCTCCGCCTCCAGATTCCCGAGCTCTCCCTCGGATCTCAGAGAGGGCAGGACACTGTCCCCCCCAAGGAACCGTGCTCCCCCCTAGACGAGTTAGGGAGTCTTACTCTGCTTCAAATTCTTCTTCTTCTTCTTCTCTCTCGGACTCCTCGGATTCCTCTGACGGATGCTTCGAGAAAGACGACGAGCCTCGCTCTCCGTCCAAGCCCCGGCCAAGGACTCCTCCAAAGTCCCCTCCGGAGGATCCATCCTTCACGGAGTTGCTCAGAAAGATCCAGGAAGTCCATCAGTGGCATTCCTTAGAGCCAGATCCTCAGCGGGTTAAACTCGCCGAACATCTGGACTTGCCTCTCACGTCCCCTACTCTAGTGCCACCCTGGATCGAGCCTCATGCCCACCTTGTTTTCACTATTTGGAAACAACCGTCGGCTTTAGCCCCACTTACTCGGAAGTCCAACAGGCTATACCAGGCTCCGGAGGGTGTAGACTTTCTAGACTCTCACCCCCGTGCAGACTCGGTTGTGATTAGTGCCACTCGTGGCCGGTCAGCACACCCAAAACATTTGAGCTCGTCTCCCCCGGATAAGGAATCTCGCCTTCTGGATCAGTATGGAAGGAAGATCTATGCTTCTTCCACACTGGGGATCAGGGCCCTAAATTATGTAGCACATATGGGGGATTACCAGAAGGCTGTCCTTACCCAGGCAGAATCTAAGATTGACTCCTTGCCTGACTCCCAAGTCAAGCAGGAGTTAGCTGACCTTGTCCGGTCTGCTCGTTCGGCCAGTTGTCACATTCTGAGGACGACCTATGATGCAGTGGACACAGCAGGGCAGAGATCTGCGTTTGCCGTAAGTCTTCGGCATCATGCCTGGCTCCGAGTGTCAGGTTTGGTCCCGGAGGTGTAGTCAGCAATCCAAGAAGCACCTTTCAGGGGTTCGGTGCTTTTCGGTGGTGATGTCAAGGACATCATCACTGACTTGCAGGAGAAGGGGACGGCCCTTAAATCTGTGGATTCCATGTACCATCCCCATCCCCCACAGCGCAGTCCTTTTTGCAGACGCAGCCGGCCTCAAGCGAAACCCCAGGGAAGGCGGGCCACTAAATGTCGGGCCCCCACAGCTGCCAGGCTCCCGCCGCCCAAAAAAGCAGTGGGTGCCACAGCTGTGGCGCTGCCTCACACCACCTGACTCCTTCCCTCTCCCACCGCCTCCGGACTCTCCGGAGGAACTGGTAGGAGGGAGGTTCTCCCTCCACCTTCTGGGTTGGGAGAGGATAACATCGGATTCATGGGTGCTTCAGATCATAGCAGAGGGGCACTCCATAGAGTTTCTGTAGAAACCTCCATGTCACCGCCCTCTGAACTCCTCTTACACAAGGGACCATCTTCCTTTGGTCAAGGAAGAAATATCTGCTCTCCTCGCGAAGCAGGCCATAGAACCCGTCCCCCCTCACCTTCACGGGACGGGTTACTATTCCCATTTCTTCCTTGTACCAAAGAAGACGGGAGATCTCAGACCCATTCTCAATCTCAGCTCCCTGAACCTCTATGTGGAATACAAAAAGTTCAGGATGCTCTCCCTTCAAACCCTCTTGCCTCTGCTCCGGCCGGGCCAAATGGCTTTGCGCACTGGATATGCAGGATGCATACCTGCACATCCCCATTCGCCCCTCGCACTGAAAGTATCTCAGGTTTGCGTTCCAGGGGGACCATTACCACTTCTGTGCGCTCCCATTTGGTCTTTCCTCAGCTCCCCGAGTCTTTACCAAATGCCTGGCGGTGGTAGCGGCCCATCTGCGTACTTTGGGAGTTCAGGTTTTTCCCTACCTGGATGACTGGCTCTTGGCGGCCTCGTCCAGGGAGGAACTCCTGCATTTTCTCTCCCTCACCCAGCAGGTTTTTTATGGCCTGGGTATCACCATCAACCATTCCAAGTCTCATCTGGACCCTTCCCAGAGACTCCAGTTCATCGGGGCAATCCTCGATGCGACAGTCTGCAAGGCCTTCCTGCCTTCGGACAGGGGTCCTCCCTCCAGTCACAGATTTCCCTACTTTCGGAAGGCAGGAAGGTTCCGGCGAGGTCGGTGCTCCGTCTTTTGGGGCTGATGGCGGCCGCCATCCCGACGGTTCCACGCGCGCAACTCCACATGAGAATTTCCCGGTGGACTCTCCGCTCTCAGTGGGATCAACTTGTAGACGACCTAGATCATCTGGTACTGATCTCCTGGCCGATGATAAGAGACTTGCAATGGTGGATGGTTTGAGAAAACCTGTTCCAGGGGTTCCCCTTCTTTCATCCTCCCCCCTCCCAGACTTTGACCATGTACGCATCAGGTGAAGGTTGGGGAGTGCATCTGGGTCCTCACCGAACCCAGGGTTTATGGTCCAGACTGGAATTAGCTCTCCACATCAATGTGCTCGAGCTACGAGCAGTTCTGTATGCCCTCCAAGCCCTTCACCAATACATCCTTCCCGGCCACCTGGCCGTCCAAACGGACAACATGTGCATGGTGTGGTACATCAACAAGCAGGGAGGGACTCGTTCCAACCCGCTGTGCAGGGAAGCAATGAGGGTTTGGGAATGGGCCACGCTTCACAACCTCACGGCGATCCGTGTTCCAGGAGTCGACAATGTCCTGGCAGACAAGTTAAGTCATTCCTCGGCTCTGCCACACGAGTGGGAACTGGACCAAAAGGTTCTAAACGGCATTTTCCAACTTTGGGGGACTCCACAGGTAGACCTGTTCGCCTCTTCCCAAAACACAAAACTTCCCACCTTTTGCTCGCTCGCTTCAGAGCGAGGCGCTTTCTGGGGCGACGCTCTGTTTCTAAGCTGGAAGGACAGATTCGTCTATGCTTTTCCCCTGATTCCTCTGGTCTCTCGTATGTTGCAGAAACTTGCACTGGAAGGCGCGAGAATAATTCTGATTGCTCCTTTCTGGCCCAGGCAAATCTGGTTCTCTCTTCTACAACAATACTCAGAGGTTCCTCCTCTTCCTCCTCCTTTATCTCGAGGATTGCTGACCCAGGATCAGGGGACCCTGGTCCATCTGGGACTCAAGTCTCTACAACTTCATGCATGGCTCCTACAGACCTAGCCCAGTCTCATTTTGGCATCTCTCCTAAGGTGGCCGAAATTCTGGTGGAGGCTAAAAAACCCTCCACTAGGTCCACCTACGCTATGAAATAGAAGCGATTTTCCATTTGGGCTGCCTCAAGGAACGTGGAGCCTTTCTCCTGTCCTGTGGCTGTTCTGCTGGATTATTTGCGTCATCTTTTCGACCTGGGTCTCAGTCACTCCTCTTTGAAGGTTCACATGGCTGCTATTTCAGCCTACCATGTTCCTTTTGCTGATAAAGCCTTTGCCCAATTAGAGGTATCCAAGACCTTTCTCAGAGGGGTCCTTCATCTCAGGCCCCCTGTTCGGACTCCTGCTCCCCCTTGGGATTTGAACTTTCTTCTCGAGAAACTTACCCTTCCTCCTTTTGAACCTGTGGCTTCTGCAGACTTGAAGTTTTTATCATGGAAGACGCTATTCCTGGTGGCCATTACTTCTGCTCGCAGAATTTCTGAGCTCCAGACCCTTATGTGTAAAGTCCCCTATCTGATTTTTCACAAAGAACTAGTAGCTCTTCGCACGAACCCTAAGTTTATTCCGAAAGTGGTTGCGGAGTCTACCTTAAATTGGTCTATTGAGTTACCTGCCTTTCTCATGCAGTACTCCAACCAGGGAGAATACTTACTCCATACCATGGATGTCCACAGGATTCTGAGATACTACACCAATAGGACGAAGGATCTCAGAAAGACCGATCAGTTGTTCGTCTCTTTTGCTCACAAAAGAGAAGGCAATGCTGTCTCCAAGCAATGCCTATCAAAGTGGTTGGCTCATTGCATCACTTTCTGTTATGAGAAGTACAACAAGACCCTACCGGGTCAAGTCAGGGGTCACTCCACTCGTGGAGTAGCAGCCTCTGCGGCTTGTTTCAAGAATGTGTCTGCGGCAGACATCTGTGCTGCCGCCACCTGGACTTCCATCCATACCTTTACGAAACATTACAGTTTGGACATTGCCTCTCGCCGTAGAGCAGGCTTCGGGTTAGCGGTCTTGCAAGGCCTCCTGTCTTGAGGCCTGCAAGCTTTTTGCTACTTCTTGGAGTAGTTCCTCCTCCCGGTGCCTTTCTTTTGTTCCAGACTGCTTGGGATTCTGTCCTTATATGATTATTTACTGCAAGAGCCCTCTCAAGTAAGATAGTACAGTTACGTAAGAACTTACCGTAATAGTAGATCTTTGAGAGGCTCTGCAGCACGTACCTTCCCACCCTCCATCCCCCTAGGCTTTTTCAGCTCCTTTTCCATTGAAGGAAATATCAGCTTCTCTCTCATCCGGGCCTTCCGGGACTGTGGCGGGAAAGAACTGGAAGGCGGGCATCCGGGACCGCCTTTATACCGACATCGCCTGACGCCGGGTCACCTGATGGGGCGTCTCGCCAGGACCGTTAGCTAGAAATTTTTTCGTGGGGTCCTGCCGCCTGCCGACGTCAGTCCTATATGTAATTACCTACTGCAAGAGCCTCTCTCGAAGATCTACTGTTACGGTAAGTTCTTATGTAACTGTACTTTCTGAGTACACTATGATTTTTTTGTAATATAAAAATGTGTTATGGACTGTCTGTCATAAGAGATGCTGAGACAGCATGTGAGATCGCAAACACACACCCAGGTTTTAGATACAAGGTGTTACTTGGAAGGCCAGAAGCTAATTACAGACTAGAACAGGCCTTAATCAAGAATCTCCTGTTTATCCAAGTTAAATATAGCTTTAACTGCCAAGAGGGAAATCAGTATCCATTTTATGACATTTCGAGGAGGAAAACATGTTTGGCACACTGGTGTGAAATCATAAATTCTTTGATGCGTGTGTGAGAGGGGATACTGTTCATAGATGAAAGGAAATTTACAGACTTGATTGGGGAAGTCACATGGAGAAAGGAGTTTCTGCTAATGTAACCTTAATTAACTTTCCTTCTAAAATGATAAAACACCCTGTGTGTATGAGTTTTAATAAACAGAGGAGGAGATAGGTGACCTCGCACAAAGGGGTTGGTGAAGACAGTTTTTTTAAACAGTATTCTGTTTTCCTTCAGAGACACTTTTATCTGCACTCTGACAAAGAAACATCTTTGAGCACTTTAAGAAAGTATACCAGTAGAGAGAGACAAAATCTAAGTACTGTAGTAGGAGTTGCACTATTAAAACCTTGTTCTTTTACAAAATTGTATGGTTCTTGTGATATATGGTTCTGTATTTTATGTTGTACATACATTTATCTATTTTAGTAAAACTCTATTTTTAAAGCCTACTTGGTCTGTCTTTGAATTTCTTTTCTTTAACAAGTGAAGTATATATGGTTATAACAGACACTGTGCATAAGCTTGAATGGTGAACTGGAAAAAGGTAAGAGTAATCTGAGGTCTTTATTAGAGTTTTTAAGGGTTCATTTTGTACACCTGGTTAGGTGCCCATAGGCAAAGATATCTGGCCCCCCGAAGACAGAATTATCTGAGCCTGTGCATTGGGTACACTAGCAAGAGGTTCACAGTTTGAAACCCTCCAGAACTGAGACCAAAGGTTGATTTGAACCCACAAAACAGACAGGAGAGTTACCTTGTTTCTGTTAACTGTTCACAAGACTGCGCTCGGAGGTTGGCACTTTGAGAGCAGAGGGCTGACCTGCTGAGTGGGTTTGTGACAACCTTTCCCTCAGTTCCTGGAGCTCCTTTTCCATCAACGTCAGTTGTCGGGTCAGGAGGTGGGCCTCGAGGGTCCACTTGCTCCTGGTTCGAGTTGCCTGGTTGAAGGCCTGGCAGATGGGGCACTCCTCGGTGTTGTGCTTGGAACCTAGGCAGAGGAGGCAGCGGGAATGGTCGTCCCTGTGCGGGATGTGGGCTCCGCACTTTGAGCACTTCTTCTTCTGTCTAGAAGACGTCAATTGAAAAAAATATTTTAATAAAAAAAGTTTTTATGAGGCGAAGAAAACTTCGACAAACACGGGCGTTTGATCGCTGTTCTATCTCGTGGCTGAACGTACTGAGGCGACGGCTAAAGAACTGAAGGGCGGGTGCGGGACCACCCCCTTTTGTAGTTGGGGTGACGTCACGTCACCTGACGCCAGGGGCGGCCCCGCTGATGATTGCTATCTACAAGTTTGCCATGCGGACCTGACGCCAGGAGGCGCAGTCCTATATGTGAAGACCTACTGCAGGAACCCTCTCAAAGTAAGATCACTAATTTTCTTTCCATGAGACTGCTTTGGCTGTGAGGAGCATCTGGTTCCCGTTGATTGTTCGAGCTGCTTCTTTACGCATGCTGCACTTTGTGATGGTTTTGCCAGGTGAGTCTGTGTGGCAGTGTGATTACTTTGGGTGATATTGCACCCTTTTCTGGCAAGAGCTGGTGCTACTTCTCAGCGGGATCTATTTAATAATACCCACCTGTCCTGATGGCTTTTTCAGTCATTCGAAATCGAGAAAATTACTAAGCCATTTTCTAAGGTTGCATGCTTATAGTTGGCCCTGTTGCGTTAAATAGGTGTTCCTGATTTTTAACTTCCTGTACTTCCCATGTGGTCAGTGAGGCTAAGCTAGAAAGCTGGGCTGTTGATCAGATGCCATGTGATCCATATCAGGTGCACTGCAAGCGCAGTTGATGATGTGGTTAAAAGCAGGGAGTTTGAGTTGTCCTGTGTTTGTTTCTGCCACCAGATAGTTAAGCGGATATTTCACCAGCCTTAAAAGCAATGTTTGTAGATGTTTTGCTGATGGTTTAGTGCTGTATGCATCTATGTTACTGCAGTTGTGTAGCATCATAGCTGCGGGATATATTTTGTGATTTCATTAGTTGTTTAAAGAGACTCACCAGCCTCGGCCCCCTGCACCTGATACATAGGTGCTGAACCTCATGGGACTGCTTCTAATGTGGAGCTTGATGAAAATAATGTATTAAAAAATGGCAACGCTCATAAAATTAGAAATACCGGGTCCCAAGGACTTCCCGGTTTCTGGTGCCACCCACGCTCCACAAATTCATGACGCGATGCTAGGGAAAGCTTGGGGATGCGCTCCATTATAGTCTATGGGCGGCACCTTTTCAATCTTTTTTTATATTATAGTGGCCGTTTGGTGATAAAACGTGGGCACTGGTCGACTAACAAGGGCCTCGTTAGTCAACCAGTGCCCACGTTTTATCACCAAATGACCATTATAATATTAAAAAAGACTGAAAAGGTACCGCCCATAGACTATAATGGGGCATGTCCCCATGCTCTCTCTAGCTTCATGTCATAACTTTGCAAAGCTTGGGGGAGGAACGTGGGCAGCACCAGAAACCGGGAAGTCCTTGGGACCTGGTATTTTGAATTTTACGAGCGTTACCATTTTTTAATACATTGATTATTTTCATCAAGCTCCACATTAGAAGCAGTCCCATGAGGTACAGCACCTATATATCAGATGCAGAGGCTGTTTCATTTACCTTGGTGGGTCTCTTTAAGATGATATTTCTTGTGTGAGCAGTAATGAGGCTTTTTTGAGTTTGGATTTGTGAATATGAAGTATGTTGTAGTTAGCAAATTGACCTTTTTGACCCCAACAAATTGTGCTCTCGACTAATGCACCCTTATCATGCCATATGAGCAGGGATGTGTGCTAGGTAAACACAGTACCATGGGACAGAGTCGTGACCAGTGAGGAGCCAGAACTAACCAGACTCCATTTTATAAATTTAATTATCCTATTGTGATAGATAACTGTGGTCCAGATTTTCTCTGTGCTGTGCTTTCTCAAAGTGCTTTACACTGCTGGAGGATCTGCACCGCTGCAGATCCTGTAGTGTAAACACTTGCCGGAGTGTTATAAGTCACTCTGTTGTGGCTTACAGCAGTTGGTGTTTTGTTGGGAATGTGTACTGGTGCATGCATTTAATAATAACGTATATACACACTTCTGTGCCTGGACTGGTACAGACCCGCTATACCCCACCCAGGCCAAGCTATCATTCCTTCTGACAGCTCACCCTCCTATGTGTAGCCCCGCAAAGACAAAAACAAATTTAGGGTGAAAAAAATCCATATCCAGTCTTTCTTCCTTAACCTGCTTGGTATTGGAGGCTTTAGGTAGGGAGGAGGGGGTTTGCTACTACTAAGCTTCTAGTTGGTTCACTTGCGTGTTGTTAGACTGAAGCTCTTTGGAGTCTGAGTTACTCGGTGTATTTGGCAGTCCAAATCCTTCTTCTGTATCCACCATGTCACAGACTTTTCTCACTGAATCCTCTACTATAAAACAGGACAACCCCGGATATTAAAACACCCCTTGTAGTGCCTCTTCTTATCAAATATTTCTTAATAGCAAAAAACAAGGACTAAATAATATTGGGCTCAAGCATTCCAATATATATTTATTTCAGATCCTGTTCTTCTTCAACATAAGTTAATTATATGACAGAGAAGAAAACTCCACAAATTTGTTTTTTTTTATGTATCTTGAGGTGCTGATAAAGTTATAGGATGCTATATTTGGTGAAAATTGATTAGAACAGAAAAACACATTGGTTGTGTTGCCTTCTCACAGGCCTCACTGAATTGTACTTATAGATTTGTTTTCATTGCAGAGCCTATAAACAAACCTCAGAATATTACAGGGAAAGTTGCATCAGCCTTTGATTCTGTTTCCGTTTGTAGGCATGCACAATAATTACCTCTATCGCAGCCTCCTAATTTCATCCGTATTCTAATGTAAATAAAGGTATTTAAAGAGCAATTTTACAGGTGCTCAAACAAAATATCGTAACGAACCCTTACCTGCCCCCAGTGCATATGCTGCCTATATTTTCATTTGTAACTGCCCCTATTTTGGAAGGGAAGGAATCGTATTTTGACTCCCTGGAGCTGAGTCACACTGATCTCTTCCACTTCCAACTCTTCAGACTGCGATCTGCCCCGATCCACCCCCACACTAGCACATTTTTTTATGTCACTATGTGGAGAGCATGGGGGCTTGTTCCATAGACATGAATTGGGCCATTTTTTAAACAAAGTTTTTTTTGTATTTTAGATGGTCATCACAAACAAATCAATGGCACTGTTTAACCTACAAGTCCTCAAGGGCACTGCTTAACAAACATATCCTTGTTAGTTGAGCAGTGCCCTTGGTTTGTTTGCGATGGCCATCTAAAATACGGAAAATGTTGTTTAAAAAATGACCCCATTCATGTCTATGGGATGTGCCCCGCACTCTCCATATAGTGACATCAGAAAGGTATCATGTTATATGAGCGAGTTTTATTGAGCTATTCAACAAGAGCAACTCAATAAAACTGCTCGTCGGAAGAGCTACTGGTGCAGTATACCAAAGAACAGATGACGGTGAGTATATCCATGATCTACAATCACTTGACGATGATAAGAGGGGCAGTGTGGCCAACCTCCACCAAGCTGGCCATTTCGCATAGTGGCTAGAGCCACCGCCTGTGAAGCTGAAAGACCCAGGTTTGGATCCTGGGGCTGGATATGACTTTTGTGCGTCCTTCAGTTTTCTTTTTTTTTTTTTAAGTCTCCCCACATAAAAAAAAGATTTCATTGTTTTTGTTGGTAAATCCTTCCTTCAAAATAGGGCAGCTACAAATGAAAATATTGGTAGCATATGCACTGGGGGCAGGTAAGGGTTTCATTATGGTTCGGGGGGGGGGGATTTGAAAAATAGCGGGTTAGTTGCTCTTTAAATTTGGTGTGAAAAGCTGCTTGACTCCATTGCAAATGTCATCACCTGACTCATGTAAGGCATCCTGGAATTTTATGACGTTTTGGTGCTAAAGCCTGCAGCAGTTACACTGTATTAGTCAGTGCTGTTTCTGTCCTCTGCAGCCCCTGTGTTCTTATCTTATGCTGGCCATGAAACGTTTCAAGGCATAGTGAATGCCCACTGTATTCTATAATTTAAAATGCATCTGCATTAGAAAAAACATGCTTTTAGAGAATACAGGGACTTCACAAGACATGTAACAGAACTAAATGAGAGTATAACTTCTGCTGGCTTGTGCATGTACGCATCATCAACTGCAATGATGCCTTGCATGAGTGGGGTCATGACCTTTGGAATGGAGACAAACAGGTTTTCACACCAGGACAAAACAGACTGAGGCAACTTCATTTAAATTTAAAATAGGATAACATTGGGGGATGCAAGAGGTGGAATAATTGTTCATGCCTACAAACTACACAGGTATACAGAAAATAGGCTGCGGGGACTTTCCCTTTATCATTCAAACACAATACTAGAACCTTGCGAATAAGGCGTTATACTGTGGAAAAGAATGTTAATTTAAACAGATGCAGTTTTCTGCAATAATCATTTAAATCCTGAAGTCAATTAAGTTTGAAAAGGATAGATGTAATGTAAATGTAAACACACTGAAAAGTTCCCAAAAAGTTCAAAACAATTCTATTAGATTGTACATTAGTTGCTTGTAGTGGCTATTGAAAGTACAGGAAGGGGATTGCTCACATGAAGAATGATGTAAGGGAGGCGAAGGAGCTAATAAAGTACTGGTTAATAAAGAAATTAAATTCCTTCAGCATTAACTGTACTATCAGGAAGGAACTAAAGGCCAAATATCAGCTACTAACTTCTGAAGTTGAATATATATATAATTTGTATTTTCTTGAAACTTGGCTTCCCAGCCAGATGCCCTTTGGGGTAACCCTTGCCTCAGTGTTTGCGCACAGAGGTTCTTTGTCTTTTAAATAGTTTTTTATTTTAATGGGTTCACCACAATATATCCCAGGCACACTGCCTTGGGGTAGCTGGTCCATTCCACTGGGGTGTCAAACAGACGAGGCATACTGATGAGTTGTGGTAGGACGAAACACGTGTCTATGTCTTCTGTTAGCCCCCTTTGCAAACTGTGTGAGAGGCCTTTCGGCACCATGCAATTCTGTTTAAAGTTAGACCAGGATAACATTCTGTGGTGATTTGCATATGCAGCTCATGATGCTTTGCATTGTGGGGGCATGTGTGATTTTGTATTTTCTTGAAACTTGGCTTCCCAGCCAAATGCCCTTTGGGGTAACCCTTGCCTCAGTGTTTGTGCACAGAGATTCTTTGTCTTTTAAATAGTTTTTTATTTTAATGGGTTCACCACAATATATCCCAGGCACACTGCCTTAGGGGAGCTGGTCCATTCCACTGGGGTGTTGAACAGATGAGACATACTGATGAGTCCTGGTAGGATGACACATGTGTCTATTTTTTCTGTTAGCACGCTTTGCAAACTGTGTGAGAGGCCTTTCGATACCATGTAATTCTGCTTAAAGTTGGACCAGCATAACATTCTGTGGTCATTTGCATATGTAGCCCATGATGCTTTGCATTATGGGGGCATGTGTGATTTTGTATTTTCTTGAAACTTGGCTTCCCAGCCAAATGCCCTTTGGGGTAACCCTTGCCTCAGTGTTTGCACACAGAGGTTCTTTGTCTTATATACATATATAATATTCATTCATTACAGAAATTTCCTTTAATGCATCAATTAGGGTTGTCATTACAGCAACAAAAGTTTGGAAACTCAATGTTAGGGTTATCAACCCTACCCCACCCCACCCTTCATACAACAACAGGCATCGGTGTGTGCCTTGGGGTCGTCAGCCCTAAGTCTCACCCCATTCCATTTGTAAGGAAGCTGAGATGGTACAGTATTGGAGAATGAAGTGAGAGTTAGGCCTGATGACCCCAAGACACACCCCGAAGCCTGCCGGTGTGTGGAGGGTTGGGGGGGGCAAGGGTAGGGTTGGTTACCCTAACATTGAATTTCCAAACTTTTGTCACTGTAATGACAAACCTAACTGATGCATTAACGGAGTTTTTTGCAATGAATTTCCCTTCTGTTTGAGAAAGTATAATGTTACTCTTATGTGGTTGTGGGAGCGCAGGGCCCTCCCATCATGCATGCATTTTGTAATTGTCTCTGATTTTCATCCAGGCCCTGTGCTCCCATCTATACATAAGTGTACAGATATTTTAATGATGTCACATCTCCGTGTGGGGGGGTCCTGCACTCCCACTACTGCATAATGTAGGGCCCCATGCTCCCATTATTACATAAAGGGATCCATATGTGGCACTGCGTTCCCATGTACCCATAAGTGTAGAGACATTCCAGAGAACCCTAGTGCTGCAAAACTTGCAATATCTCAGTAACCATAGGAACTTTGGAAAAACATCCACTGCAGTTGTATTCATGACCTGGCCACCTCCACGTATGCTTAAAGGTGTACTAAGCTGTGCTTAGTGAAAAATCCATATCTCAAACAGTTTTCGAGATATAGACGCAAAAAAGGTGGCGCGGGTGCCACAGTGTTATCCTATGGGAAATTACAAAATGTTGGAGTGCTGTAACCATGGAACCGCTGTAAATTTTTTCACCAAACCAGCAAAAGGCACATTTGTGGGGTAAGGGCTTGCCACCCTGCAAAGTTCAGCCCAAAGTCCTGCCGTTTTTGCTATGAAATGGCAAAGAAACTGGGTCTTTAGAGCTGTTGCCGATGGGACTTTTAGCATAGGTTCCATGAACTTGTAAAGTAATATTGATTTACATGTGGGAGCTTTTACGAAAGTATCATGGAACTTTCATGAAAGTCCTGCCATTTTAGATGCGGGTCTTTCGCAAAAGTACCCACGGAACTTTAGCGAAAGTACATGGTAATTTTTCAGGAGTTCTATGGCTAAGATGGCAGAAAAATAAAAAAAATGCATATTTCCAGGCATCCTATATAAAAACTAATTCCAGAATCGTATTGCTAGGGCCCCAATTAGGTAAATTCAACTGCTGGTGTTTACCAAGGGGCAGCATATTTTGAACAACATCATTTTTCCACGTTGCTAACTGAAAACAAGATGGCAGCAGCACGAAAGTACTAATCCCATTTGCGGTAATAAAAAGTGCTTTCACGAAAGTAAAGTGCTTTCGAGCTGTACATATATTTTTTCTCCATAGGCTATAATGGGAAACTTACATTTTTAGTAACTTTTGAACGGATTAATATTTTTCACCAAACCTTCTAAAGGCAGATCAGTGACCCCAGACCCCATATACCCTGACAATTTCAGACCCGAAACCCAAGCTGTTTGGGCTGTAGCCCCGAGCAAAGAAATACCCCAAAAGTGATGTTTTTCACCTTTTTGAGCACTCTGCAGCTCCATAACCGTACCACCCACCAGAACGAAACTTGCCAGATCCAGAGATCTATGGTACCAGGCAGTGAATGCAAAATTTCTGGCAAATCCATTTTACAGTTGCAAAGTTAGTAAAGTGCAAAATTTTGGCTTTAACACAGAAGTGGCTGTGCAGCCCTAACTTGAGCTGCAGATCTGGAGACCTGGGTTTGAATCCCACAGCCACCTAGGTGCCTACTGTGTGATCCTGAGCAAGTCACTTTAACTTCCTTGTGCCCCCAGGTCGCATCTAGAAACAAGCTTTGGCTTAGTGTGCTACTCCTGGTTAAACAATGTTCCCTTCCCTTCCTCCCCTATATCTGCACTACCGTGCAGGTATAATATACAGTATATCTGTATCTGTAAGTCTCCTTCCCCAGCAAGAGCCACCCTATACAGCCAGTTCCTATCCCATCCATGTTCCGGAGGCATGCAAAAAAATTAAAAATAAATAAAGGGCTTTCTCTCCCCCTGGGTGCCTTTTGTTCATTTTATTTTCCTGTGGTGCTGTGCTTCATCACGGTGGGGAGAGAAGCTGCTGTTGACCGAAGAAACTCGGCATAATACACCGGCAGCTGTCAGTGCCAGTTCTAGCCTGACTCCAGGGCCTGGTGAAAATTCAGCACAAAATACAGAAAGTACTGCCTGCCACCCTGCAGCGGTTCACAACTCTGTCTGTCTAAATGGTCGTTGCAAGCAGTGTGTGTGTGGAGCGGTGGACAACTGGCACATACAGAAGCACATCGACCAGCTCCATGTACGCTCAGTATGGGACTCTGTTGCTGGAGGCTGTCTACTACTCTAAGCCTGTGTTGATTAATGCAGTTTCCACTTTCCTCCACAAACATGCACAGTCAGTTTTTTTTTTTTCTTTTTGTAAGTAAATATTGCTGTTTAAAGATTACCAGTGTATGTGTGTTGTTGTTGTTGTGGTTGTTGTTAGAACAACTGCTTAAGGTGCTGTATGCTAAAATTAGGTCTGTTTTGATTATGGGGTTACTGTTTGTTTTAGTTGATTGTACTTTAGTTTTTCAGGACTGCTCTCTCTTTTGCTTTGACTGTGTTAAGTTGGGGTGCATTGTTAGTTTGTGTTGTAGATGGGTTCCTGTTGGTTTGGCAGGAAGTTGCAGTGTGTGACAACTAGGGAGCAGAGTTACTCTGGTTGTTTTGCAGGCAGCTTACTTTTAGTTTGGCTATGCAGAAAGGCACCAGTGTGTTTCCTAAGCGTAACATAGGAACATAGAGGTTGACTGAAGAAAAAGACCACTTGGCCCATCTAGTCTGCCCATTTTCCTTGCCTAATATAAAGCTGCAGATCCTACAAGGTCTTCAGCCTCTACCCTCTTGCCCTCTTCCCCTACCAATAGGGTGTCTCCAGTCCCTGTTTGGACTCAGGGTTACCTTTGCTACCAGTTTTTGTGATACCCATGTGTCTATCCTATGCTTTCTTAAAGGAAGGCTGTCCAAAACACTGTTGCCAATTACCAGGGCTGCAGAAATGCCCGTTTAGCACTACCTTTATGTGGTTACAAGTCTCCACCTAACCTTTGCCCCATTTCTGTGCCTTGAGTGTGCTCCCGAGTTCTGCGCTGAAGCTGCCATTTGGACATTGCCACCGCACCGGAAGACCGAGTGTGCACTCTGTTAAGTAGTTTCCTTCCTGCTCTCTGCTGGAACGCTCGTTCATGACGAGCTGGGCAAAATTTTACGGAGGCAAAATAACTTGTGTGGCATTTAGTATTCATTTAATTGAACTTTCAGAAGTAAGCCCCTTTGAAAACGGAGCATGGTAAATGATTAAAATATTAATTTCCAATAAAATACATGCCCTTTGACAGAAATGTAGCTCTCTGGCTGCATATTGGCAGGTGAGTAGAGACCGAGAGAAAAACTGGGTTTATGACAGCCTTCCTTTAAGTCCTGCAACCGTTTTAGCCCCACTACTTCCACTGGGAGGCTGTTCCAGGGGTCTACCCCCCTTTCCGTGAAGAAATACTTTCTCCTGTTCCCTCTGATCCATCTCCCCTCCTTCTTCATATTGTGACCTCTAGTCTTAGAACATGTTTTTCTTTGAAAAATGCTCCCTTCCTGTACCTTGTTTATTCTGTTTAAGTATTTGAATGTCTCAATCATATCTTCGCCCCCTTTCCCCTGATCCCCAGGAGGTACAGCTCTAGATCCTAGCCTTTCCTTGTAGGGCTTCTAATGCAGGCCCTGCGCCATTTTGGTCATCCTCCTTTGTACCCTCTCTATCCTGTCTTTTTTTTTATTTATTTGGTTGTTTAACCAGGTATAACACACTAAGCTGAAAGCTTTTTTACAGGAGCGACCTGGGAGCACAAGGATGTTAAGTGACTTGCTCAGGGTCACACAGTATGCAAGTGGAAGCTGTGGGATTCAAACCCAGGTCTGGTCTGCTGGATGTCACCAGATTTGCAGCTCAGAGCCTTAGACCACTGTGCTATACTGCCTCATAATCTCCATGTCTCATGCCCCATGTCTCTTTCCTTATGTAGATGAGGCCTCCAGAACTGTACACCATACTCGAGTTGGGGTCTCACCAGTGATTTATATAGGAACAGTATCACCTCCCTCAACCTACTGGTTATGTCCCTCCCAATACAGCCCAAAATATGATTTGCCTTTCCCACTGCATTATTGCATTGTTTCACAACCTTTAGATCATCTGATATGATAACCCCCAGGTCCTTCTCCTGCCCTGTTACTGTAACTAGCTCCCCACCCCCAGTTCGTACATGGCCCGTGGGTTTTTATGTCCTAAGTGCATGATTCTGTACTTCTTTGCATCTCAGTTGTCAAGTTCTTGACCACTTCTCCAACTTCCCCAGGTCCTTCTTCATCCTTTCCACCCCCACAGTGTATCCACCCTATTGCAGATTTTTGTATCATCCACAAATAAGCACACCTTCCCTTCCAATCCTACCACAATATCACCAGTGTAGATATTAAAGAGGACTGGGCCCAGTACTGACACCTGTGGCACCCCACTTGCCATCCTGTCTTCCCTGAGTGAACCCCATTTACTGCCACCCTCTGACTTCTACTGCTAAGCCAGCTTTCTACCCATCTTACTGTTTTAGAACCCATTCCCAGACTGCTCAGTTTGTTCACCAGCCTTCTGTGTGGGACGGTGTTGAAAGCCTTGCTGAAGTCCAGATAGGCCACATACACCAGCCTTCCCTGGTCACCCTAGTCACCCAGTCAAAAAATTGGATTAGGTTTGTCTGGCAGGATCTCCCCTCTGTGAATCCATGTTGCCTCTGATCCTGGAGACTGTTAGCTGCTGATATGTGGGGGTTAATCGAGGTGCTGTCGGTTTTTTTTATGGTGTCTGCCCTGGTTAGGCTCGTGTACATGGCTTTCACCAAGACCGGTGGAGCCTGACATATTTTTTGTGCATGCCACTGACTGAGAATGACGTTTTTGCAATTTATCCACCAGTTTGACCAGGTTGGGATAAAGTTTGTTAGAGCTTGAGACACAGAGAGTGGGCAGTGTGTCCTCTGAGTTTTGGCCTAGGGCGCCTGCCACTATTATTTTATTTGACACCTGGCTGACCAAGATTATTTGATTTCAGTCTGCAAAGGCTGTATGCTTGTTAAAATCAAAATTACCTTTGTGGTTGTGGTTATGTACATGGGGACAGTGATATTTTTCTAATTTTTTGAATATGTTTTCATGAACCTTAAACCCATCTGTTGTCTGATGTCTAGGACAGTCAAATATTTTACACCAGTGATTCTTTTTAGGGTCTAGAAAACACCATCACTAGTATTTATGTAAGGGTTTAGTGCATGAGAAGTCTGCACAATTTAACATATGGATGTAACCCTTAACTGTCACTTTAAGAGTACCAGCATGGCCCTGAAAACAAAAATCTAAGCCTGTTTTACTTTTGCAATTATCCTGTTCTAAACTCATGATTCTAAGTTTAATAATATTGTGTTGAGAATGAAAACTAGTATCAGGGTTTGTAGTTAAAAGTATTTACTTTTGATTTTGTTGGCTTTTAAGCATTTACAAATTAGTCTTTATAACAAAAGGAATAAGTAATCATAAGTTGAAAGTTTTTGTCTTGCTGTTGAACTGTTCTATCAGCATAACATTTGTAAGGCAGTTTTTGGCATTACATAGTTAGGAAAACACATCTTTCTAAATTAAGGCAAATTATTACAACACAATTATAATTTTTTTTAACAGCAGTACAAGCAAAATAAAATATTTTTTTTGTTGCACGTAAAAGTACGTCACATTTAAAAGAAATAAAAACTTAAGCCATTTTTTCAGTTTTTTAGGTCCTATGCCTAAGAGGTGGTAACACTCACCAGACCTTGTACAAACCTAATGCCTTTCTGAAGTCCTAAGAGTCAAAGAGTCAAGGTGACCACCTGTGGCAGTTGTCCCTCTGAGACTCCTTATGTTGGTTCGAATTTTTGGGCTGTTAGATATTATTGTCAAGGCACTCAACTGGGAGATTTTGGATATTTTGATACTCTTTTGGGTCTTAGGAGCCTCTTTGACAGACGTGATCAATTAAAAGGCTTTTATCTGATATAGTAGGTTTGCTTGGGGCTGTAATCTTAATTTTTATGTCATTACATCTAGACAAAATATGGCCAATATATTGCAATATAAAAAAATATTAGATAGTAGTATAATGTAGCATTAGTGCTTTTTTTAGGCATGGTACCCAGTCTAGGAGTACGAACACCTGGCCACTCACGTGGTCAGTTGTTTACTCCATAGGGCATGGTTGACAACTACTGTGGTAAGTTATAATGCTCAGAGGACAGGGTTGACTGCTTGTGACCACTCAGGCGATTACTGTTTTACACTATAGGATAGGGCTGACCTTTTACTAACTCCATGCAGCTAGACTGTGTAGACATAATTAAACTGATCACGCTCAGGCCTCATGAAGACATAGGCTGTTTGGTGGTTACTAATTTGCTCTCATAAAAAATTACAAAAAAATAAATGCTTAGGTTTTAAATTTGCAAAGTCAATTTAAACAAGTTATAAGTTGTTAATCAATCAGTACCAAATCAAATACTCTTAATACCATTGATAAGTATCAAGTCCCAGATTTGTTAATCAGTTATTGTAAAATCAAACACGTTTAAATCCATTTATAGACTACAAGTTGTTAATCAGTTAAAACAAAATTAAATCTTTTATAATTATCATTATTAGTCAGAAAATAAGCTAAACTTCAACATATTGGTTTGGTTATTGTCGGGTCCTTAAAATTTGGGGGGGTTGGTATGTCTGCAGAAATCCACCTGTTCACCATGCTCTCTTTTTTTTTGGAGGTATGTGCTCATTTACTGGGGGCTGCAGGTCAGTTGACCTTGGTGGAGTAAGTCTTTTTAGGTATTTTCCCAGCCATGGGGCATAAAGGTTTGGTGGCGTAGGTGGGTGTAATAAAACAGGTTTATTAATAAGGGCAAGTATGTGGCGTGGGCCAAACAGGGCTGGCCCTGATATCAAACCAGGGAGCGCTGGACCCAAAAATAGATGAGTCAAAGGTGTTGGCAGCAGGGCAAAAGGTGTTGGCAGCAGGGCAAGAGGTGTTGGCAGAAGGGCAAGAGGTGTTGGCAGCAGTGCAGGTCTAGCCTGACCTGACAATAGACAAGCCTGAAGTGGCATGTCCTGCTCTAAAACAGGTGAACCCGGTGGTGCAGGCAGACCTGGCGGGGTCTGCAGAGGGGCACTGCACGTGGAGCACTGCAAGGTGTTCACCAGTTCTCTCTTTAGGGAGTGACTCCATTATCTTTCCCGCCACTGAGGTCAGGCTGACCGGTCGGTAATTAGTTTACCTGCCTCTTCTCTACCACCACACTTGTGGAGAGACACCACATCTGCTCTCCTCCAGTCCCCCAGAACCTCCCCAGTGTCCAACAGTGATGCCAAAGGTGCCACTAGCACCGCCCTCAGCATTCTTAGCACCCTAGAGTGAACTGCTTCTGGACCCATTGCCTTGTCTACCCTTAACCAGGACAGTTCTTATAGGGCACTTTCCTCAGTGAATGCACTAGTGTCCACCTTCTGATGCTTTGTGCCCTTTTTATGCAACACCAGACCATTCCCTTCCCCCTCCTCCATGAAAACTGAACAGAAGTAATTGTTCAGTAAGTCTGCCTTCTGGTGATCCCCTTCTACTGGACCGCCCCCCCGCCCCTCTCTATTCCTGCTTTGGACTTCCTCTTCTCACTGATGTATCTGAAAATGTGTTATCCCCCTTCTTTACCGACTTGGCTATCCGTTCCTCAGTCTCTGCCTTTGCCTTCCTAACTGCCACCCTCTGTTTCTGCTTGTACTTTGTTCTGTTCTCCTCCTTCTGCGTACCTTTGTACCTCCTGAAGACTATTTTTTTTTCCTTTACTGCTCTTGCTACCTCTCTGGAGAACCAAAGCGGCATCTTTCTTTTCTTACCTGTCTTATGCAGAGTTCTGTAGCTGTTTCACTTCTCCATCTGATTACTGCCCACTGCTCCTCAACTCCTCCCAGTTTCTCTATGCCTGCTAGGGCATCCTTGAGGATTTTCCTCATTTTATTAAAATCTGCATGCCTAAAATCCATGACCCTTGTCCTTGTGTGACTCATCTCTGCCCCATTTCGTATTTTGAACTGCACCATGTGATGGTCGCTGGACCCTAGATTGTCTCCCACTGTGACATCGGCGACACTGTCCCTTTTAGTTAGTACAAGGTCCAGTATCACCCCACCTCAAGTTGGTTCCCGTACAAGTTGTTCGAGGAACGCTCCTTGTAAGGAGTCCAGTATGTCCCTGCTCCTGCTTGTTGCTGCTGCTGATAGACTTAAGTCCCCCACAAGCAGCAATTTCCTCTTTCGGGCCATCCTTTGTACTGCTTGCATTAGCTCCCCATCTAATTCTTCCCACTGTGCTGGAGGCCTATAAATCACTCCTGTACACATAACGCCCCCGACTGCTTCTCCAGGGTGACCCACAATACCTCTGCTTCTCCTTGTTCCTCCTGCACCACTGAAGCCTGTATACTGTTCTCACGTATAGGGCTACCCCCAACCTGACCTAAATATGTTAAAGCCCGGGATGGCCATCTCCCAGTCCTGGTTTTTGGTATGCCAGGTCCAGATCCTCCACCACCACTGTGGCCTCTAAGTCTGCTACTTTGTTGCTCAGACTCCTGGCATTCACACATAATGCTCTCCACCAGCCCCCCTTTACTGCTTCCTCTTTCCTTAAACCCTGCCCCTGTTTGTGGGGGAGTGCCAGCTAGGTAACTTCCCCTGGTTATGTCTTCCTTTCTTTCCCTAGCCTCATACTCCCCTCTTCTTAGTTTAAATTCATAGCCTTAGCTGTGTATACCTGCAGTTTTTCCCTCCGTACCCTGGACCCTGTCTCGTTTAGATGCAGCCTATCTTTTGAATATAGCCCTTCATCCTTCCCTATGTCCCCCATTCCCAATTGCAGATGAACCCCTCTCCCACACACCATTCCCTTGCCCAACTATTTAATTATTCTATCCTCTTTTTCCTGCCAGTACTGGCACTAGGGACCAACGGGACTTCCAGGAAAGCCAACAAGCTCACCCCTTCCCTGCAGCAGCCCCTTGCTAAGTCCCTAAACCTTTGCTGTACCTCTCCCAGATAGTTTCCTGGCAAATCATTTGTACCCAAGTGAACCAGCAGGTGTGGTTTGCCCCAGTCTCCTTATTTACTCCCTTACAGTTGGTCCTGCCCTCCTGGTCCACAGATGACCACCCTTCTTGTATCTGTTACAGAGTGTTAAGTGACCTGTCAATCATCTCAGCAGCTGGATAAATTGTGGGTAATGGGGACAACCCTGTGATATGAGGGGTTTCATTTCACTGAAATCACGTTATAATAGGCCCAACAATGTAGTGTGTGATAGAGTAAATGATGTAATATGCAGTAATGCTTGCTGACTTTGTGTGTTTTTCAGATGAGTTATGTAACCCCTAGGTGGCGCTATCCTAATGGCTACTACACCTGCCTGCGTGACTATGCGCAGATTGAGGGGTCTGAGCTCACTGAACGGGTGCCTTCACCCGGAGGAATGGTTCTGGGGTAGCGTAACTGCCGTTGGTGTAGCCCTCCAGGATGCTATAACCCCCACCAACCCCTCTAGTGGCCTAAACAGTATAGCAGCAAAACTTTCACATATTCCATATGGCAGTAATGTCTTGCTCACACCCCTTGCACTTACCACTAGGGCTGGATTATCTGCAGCTGCCCTGAAGACCCCTTGTAAAATAAGACCTGTAATGCAACAGTTCAATGGCAGTACAATACCCCTGCCAAAAAGGTACACACTAGCCAGATTAAATGCAAAAACAACACAATCTGATTTATTCAGGGGAATGTGAACAGGGGTGGGGCATGAATCTAGCAGATGACTTAGAGATCTGATTATTTCAGACTGAAAATGCATGCACAGAGAGTCCCTTGCATATAGTCACACAACCCTGGGTACCCAGTTGTAAGCAGGCTAACCTGAAGTGATGCCCAGGGTAGGCCGGTGTTGCAGCTGTTGTTGGGGCCCTTAGGAAAGAAAACAATTAGCATGCACATCAACCCAGAATTTGTAATCCAGAGCCAGATGGCTCAGTTCATTGTAATAAACCCAAACAAATAAATCAGATGACACACAATGATTGCAGCTTTGTTGCTGGGAGCTACCCTGTTTGATACTCACACTACCCAGACCAGGAGGCAGGACTGATGAGATGAAGACCTCTGGATAGTGTTCTGGTTTGCCAGGGGAAGCAGGGCCCACACGACTCACTGAGGTGGTCACTACCTGTTCAATGGTGTTGAGCAGGGTGCCGAATCCCCGAGCAGGTCTTTCGTTGGAAAATGTCTCTGCGATGGGAACGGCAGTCTAGGCCGAGATGACAGGGCCCAGACCAGAACAGGTAGTTTGGATTTAGTCTGTGCAAGTGCTGGAGTAGCTTCCAACTAGCATGACACACTTGAAGGTGGGGAACCAAACCACAACCCATACAGCACATTCAGCACAGTTATGAGCAACACAACTCTTAGTCACAGTTCGGGTAAAGTCCGGTTGCAATTTAGCAGAAGTTCTGTGTGAACCTCTCAATCCGTGACTCACTTCAGTAGCTGGCAGGCAGATTGCTTGGGGATCAAGTCTTCGGTCCCAAATTCAGTCAGTGATCACTCTCTTTCTCTTCAGGTTTCAGATCTCTGACAAAGGAATTAGATATAAGTCCAACTTTCACATTCCCAGGATTTGTAACTGGAAGATGTGACAGGCAGGCCAGCGTAGCCTTCCCGGCAATTCTCCCATGCTCTTACACAAGAGCAGCTGCTCGATGGCTCAAGCTGTTCACTCTCCAAACTCCAGCTCACAACTGACTCTGCTGCAAGCAGTTCTGGGGATTTCCCCGAGATCCAAAAGGTTTAGTTGGCTGAGGGAACTGTCTGTCACAGCAAAGGCACCCTCTCCAGGTCCATTTAGGTGCCAAACCTTAAAAACTACAATTCCTACAGAAGCTCAGTCCCACAAGACCTCTGGGGACAGTCTCCATTTTAGGTCCCCTGAGGTTTGATTGGTCCAGCTCTGGCAGTCCAGAACCAAAAAGGTGGCTCTTATGCAAAAAGTCCAAGCTGCAAGAGAAGGCAGATTAAACAAACTTCTATACTATTATTAATAAGGCAGATAAACAATAAATCAACACAGTTCCTAACAGAGCTCCCTCTGCACATATAGCAACTGGAGAATGGAACAGAAATACCACTCGCCTGGCCGGTCACGAGCCCTAAACTACTCGGACCCATCCCAGACTAATTTCTAACACAGCATAATGACTCTCTAAAAGAGACAGGCACGGAGGCTTTCTATTGCACTCTCATGCAGACACATACAGCTACTGCAGACACCGCCGGACACCATCCTGACAGTGGCCATTAGGCAGCCCAGGAAGACATATTAGTAAACCTCAATTTGTACGGGGGTTAGTTATTTGCTGCTTTAATTGTTGATCACAAACACAATCAACTTTGATCTCATGTTAAGCTTTTTTAATCCACAGAGGGTTTTTCAGCATGGACACGTACACTGTATGTGAAAAGGGAATAACTCTTGAATAAAACAAGAAATCAGAGTGAGATAGCTTCACATCACAACACTCACTACTGTCTTAAAGGGGCACCGTCAGGTTTGGAGGGCAATTTTATAGTGCCTGTACTAAATACATAAAGACAACCAAAAAGCACGCTCAAAACCTTTGCATTGCTCACAAAATGCAATCCACATTTCTGGCAAAGGGTGCTACTGGTGTATGGCATCCAGTGCACTCCCTCCCCCCCCCAAAAAAAAACATGGTACATATTCAGAATTAAACGATTTAACTGCCTATTGACTTTTCTTACTTTAAACTCCATGAAAAAAGGGGGTCCTCTTAGTTTTCAGATTGGAATTCCAATGTGAGCAAGCTATACCACCACTTCACAGTGGGACCCATTCGGTATAATCCCTACACAAGCTTCTCAGCTCTGAAATGCCTGCAGTGGCTACTCCTAAGTATAGTGTGCTGCCTGAATTGGCTTAAAGTGCATTGTCTGTTATATACCACACACCAGTAGTGCCCCTTAGTAGGTATGTGAATTATACTTTGTGAGCAGTGCAGAGGTTAGAGCATGCTAATTTGGGGAAGTGTGTCTCTCCTTTCAACATGCTCCCTTCCACCACCTGTGAAACTGAGCACTTTATTTAAAAGGCGCCAATTCAGGCAGCACTCTGTATTTATGAGTAGCCACTGCAGGCATTTCAGAACTGAGCAGCTAGTGTAGGGACTGTACCAAAGGGGTTCTACCGTGAAGGGGTGGAATAGCTTGCTCATATTGGAATTCCAACCTGAAAACTAAGAGGACCCCCTTTTTACATGGAGTTGAAAGTAAGAAAAGCCAATAGGCAGTTAAATTGTTTAATTTTGAATTTGTGCCATGTTTTGTTGGGGGTATGGGTTGTGCACTGGAATCCTGTCTTTGTCTGTACTAAATACATGTCTTGGAGGCACTGTAATCATGTAAAGTATTGGTGGCAAAAGATTTTCAAATTCCAGCAAGAATATTTGTACTTGTTAATAAAATGACATTCAGAGCGGTCTGTTTAAAATCTGCGTGGCATGTGCCCATTAGCAGGAATGGCGCTGAGCTGCAGGTAAACTTGTTCATGAGCGAGTTTGACATTTGGTGTCCTGTAGTGGTAAAAGAGTGCATCTCATACCTTGCATGGCAATGTTACTTTTTTTTTTTTAATATAGATTTTTATGTGTTGTTTCTGGGTTTTCTCCCGTATCCCCCCGGCACAGAGCCATACATACATGTGGAGGTACACATGCACACCAGAAGCCAGCTCGGCTCCTTTCTCCCACCTGTACTGCTGCTCCTGCCCACCTACATTACCGCACCGACCTCCACCCGGTGGAACGAACTGTGGAGTGGCAACAACCCACTCCCCGGGAGGAGAGCAGCCTGCGAGCTCGCTCAATCCTACCTCCCACCCCCTTGCTTACCCCCATGACCCGAGGTCCTTCCTGAACCCCGGTCATCAGCGTAGCGTGAGGTGTGGTGTCCAGTGCTTCATCTCTCAGCGCCACTGGGCCGGCGGATGGCACTGATCCATTTAAAGTACTTTCCATTGAAAACCAATCGCTCAAAGACATTTTATTTTGGGTATTAAAGTTGAAGCTGTGATTCTGGACATGCGCAGTAGTGTCATCTCTAATGCGCATGTCCAGAATTGCAGCTTCAACTTTAGCACCCAAAATAAAATGTGTTTGCGCGCTTGGTTTTCAATGGAAAGTACTATAAAGGGGACAGGAAATGTGTGCTAATTGTTAGCAGTTAGTAATGTTCCTAGTAAGAGAAGTGATGCACTTGCCTCTAAAAGAGCCATATTTAACTGTACCTTAATAAATACTGATGTGAATAACTGTATTTTCAATTGTTTTCTTTTCATAGACAACATTCTGCACGGTTCTCTTCACGGAACCAGTAATTTGGAGTGTTTACTATGTCACGGTTTGAGTATAGAATGCTAAATGTGAGCTATTGTCCTATCAGAACCATACTTAGAGTTCTTTACTCAAACCGTGACATAATTAAAACTCCAGATCACTGGTTCCATGAAGAGAACTGTAACAGAATGCTGCCCATAAAATCAAAACAATGCAAAATACTGTTTTTCACATCACTTTTTTATTGAGGTACAGTTACATATGGCTCTTTCAGGCTGATGGATATTATTTCTGTAAGTGGTAACATTATAAACAGTTGTACATTAGAACTCATTTCCTGTCCTCTTTAAATGGATCAGTGCAATGCAAGGTATGAGCTGCACTCATTTACCACTATGGGACCCCAAATGTCAAACTCACTCATGAATGAGTTTACCTGCAGCTCAGCGCCATTCCTGCTCATGGGCGTGCGCCGCACAGATTTTAAACGGACCGCTCTGAATGTCGTTTTATCAGCAATTACAAATATTCTTGCTAGGATTTGAAAATCTTTTGCCACCAATACTTTACATGATTACAGTGCTTCCCAGACATGTATTTAGTGCAGGCACTATACAACTGCCCTCCAAACTTGACAGTGTCTCTTTAATTACAACCTATCTGTCAACCAGTTTTGCATCCAGCTTTTAAATACTTTGTGGACTCCATAGTGTGCTTAGTTTGTCATGTAATCCTTTTAAAGAGTCACTGACGCCTCATGAAGAACTTTGAAGAACATAATATTTGGACACAAAGCAGCTTATATTTCTCATTAGCTCTGTATTTCTTATCTCCGTTATTTATTACTTAGGCCATATGCATGAAAACAGGATAGGTGTTCCTTGAGGGTTCATCAGCTCCTGTTGCTTCTTCCCAACCTGACGTCATAATACTTTGCTTGTGAGATCACAGTTATTCCCATGGCAACCGACTCTGATGCCACAAGAGCATTATAACTACAGATAGGCAGTAAGCTGTGGAGGCACATGAACACTAAGTAATAAAGAACTTGTTTTTGTGAGAATTTCTTCAGTAATAAATAATGAAGAAGAGAAATCTATAGATGATATATGAAATACATGCTGAATTGTCTCTAAATATTATGTTTTCCAGAGTTTTTTCAAAGGTGTCAGCTGCTCTTTAAAAATAACAGCCTGTAATTGTGAAGCAGCATATTGATGCATTTTTGACATTTGTTTGTTTGTTTTTTACCAGAAGAAAGGCACTAAGCTGAAAGCGTGTTTACAAGTGCGACCTGGGGCACAAGGAAGTTAATGTGACTTGCTCAGGGTCACACAGTATGCAAGTGGGGGCTGTGAGCTTCAAACCCAGGTCTCCAGGTTTGCAGCTCAGAGCCTTAAACCATTGTGCTATACTGCCCGCTTCTCTCTGTTTCTCTTTCCCTCTGTCTTTCTATACTCTCCATCTAGTCAGTCCCGTCCCCTCTTTTTTCCTTCCCCCAGTTTTTTTCCAGGTGGATAGTGCAGTTAGATTGCTCACAGAAGCACCAGTGAAACTGAAATGCCTGAAAAAAGTAGGTGACAGGTTCTTCCTAAAAAATACTTTTATGTGCTGCAATATTATAGACGCATTGAATAATTTAGGCACAATTTCCTATCAGTGATATTTTGTATGTGCTCTGTGAGACGTATTTGGCTCATTTTAATCTTGTTTTTGTGTATTTGTTGTGATTTGTTAACTGTATTTTGTGCCAGAAATCAACCAAGATGTTATTTTTTTTACCTGGCACGCTTCACTTGTAGTGTAGCTCAACTTCTCCCTGGTATCTAGGGGTATAGAAACATAGAAACATAGAAACATAAAATTTGACGGCAGATAAGGACCGCTTGGCCCACCCAGTCTGCCCATTTCCCTACCTACTGGATAAGCTGCAGATCCTAGTTAACCAGCAGCCTACTTCTTCCTACCCCCACCCCCCAGAATTGCCTTATGACTATCCCATGCATGCTTGAATTCCACCACTGATTTTGACTCCACAACCTCCTCGGAAGGCCATTCCATGCATCCACAACCCTCTCTGTGAAAAATACTTCCTTAAATTACCTCTGAGCCGCCCCCATCTTCAAATTGTGCCCTCTTGTTCTTGCACACCTTCTTTTTGAAAGATGCTACCCTCTTGGACTTTGTTGATTCCCTTGAGGTACTTGAAAGTTTCTATCATGTCCCCCTCTCCCTCCTTTCCTTGAGGCTATACATATTAAGCTCCTTAAGTCTCTCTTCATATGTCCTCCGTGCAGACCCTGCACTATTTTAGTTGCCCTCCTCTGGACAGCTTCCATCCTGTCTATGTCTTTGCGGAGATTGGGTCTCCAGAACTGCACACAGTACTCCAGATGGGGTCTCACCAGCTGTCTGTACAGAGGGATAATAACTTCCTGTTTTCTACTGGTGATGCCTCTCCCTATGCATCCCATGCACCGATGTTACTGTCTGTGGGGAAGGGGGGACCACAACAGAAAGTGCAAAGATGACTTATGTTTTATTTCTTCAGGACAGGAGGCCAGTTCTTCTCCCATGGGGCGCTGGGCTAGGAGGCAAATGAGATTAGCAGACAAAGTAACATGGCAGACAGAAAACACAGCCCCAACCATATATAATGAAGAACTCTGTAACTTTAATTTCAACTTGATTCAAAATTTTTATTTACTAATTTTATCAATATTTCTCCTCCATGGAGAATAAATCAGTGTGTTGCACAGTCCCCCTGCAGGAAAAAGGTGAGGCACTGGACCAAAGAGTCTGCTATTTCAGTGTCCCAGCATTCTCTATTTTTTTAAGTCCATCACAGGCTGTGTCCAAGAAGCCTGTTCACACTTTAACTCATATGCAGAACAGCATGACTCCCCCAACAATATTAGGCTCGGTGGGGCTAACTACCTCCTTCAGGTCACGATCCACGGTCCTACATTTCGCTATTCTGCAGGTAGCAGCTACATCCTCGGGCTAACCTCCCAAGTTTCCTTTATGGCAGTGCTTCCCAAACTCCATGGTGACCTCTCTCTTTATTCGAGGTCACACTACGGGCAGCCTCGTCAGCTGCAGACTTGCACTTAACTTACATTCTGCTGCCCTTGGTGCTTTCTGTTTGTGGACGTGAAGTCCTGTCTCGCTCACATCTCCTATTACTCCGATCACATTCCGCAGGGGTTCAAACCCCAAGGCAACGATATGTTAGCAGCCTGGTACTCCCCGTCCCATCACAACATCACTCCTCCACTGGGGTTTCAAAATTCTATGTCCACCGCCACGTCCTCACAGGGTCCGGACTGAACCTCTTATACTGAGAAAACTGGATGGTCCTGCAGGAGTAGGCAGTCATCCCCACTCCCACCTTAGAACTAACTCCTTCTGCCCACGCACTCCCACACAGATCAAAGGGGACCGCCCCCCGAGGTGCTCTTAACTAATAGCTGACCAGCTCCCCCGGAGGATGGGAAAATTAAGCCTTTAAGGGCTCTTGGCCAATGGACCCTAAAAGGAAACAGTGTGTCACGGGGACCACTGTACATTCTCTCCCCAGAGGAGTGTCACAGTAGCATCTGCACTACAAATACAATCCATTTTTGGCACACACATTAAACCCAGTTTGAAATTTTGCTGTTTAAATAATAGAGGTGCTCAGAAGAGGTCACTAGTCCCTTGAAAAAGCTCGTTTGAGTGCAACATTGGGCTGGTGACACTGGATCTGTACACTTCACAAAGTTTGTGCTGGCCCTGCTGCACAGTAAAGGTAAGCTTTTACCTGCACAGTAGCAGAGACTGTACTGGCTTTCTTTTGCACATGGTAAATGATGAGATGGTTTGCTGCTAGTGCCTTTCCCACAACTGCTGATCACATTCAACAGTCCTCTCACCACCTTTCTTTATGAGACCAGACAACACTAGTAGTAAAAAAGCTTTTCAAGTAAGATAAAAAAAAAAAGAGTGCGTTTTTGAATTTATTGGCTGTCCTGGTCCCACAGAGTTTTCTAGAGCCATTACTGCTGTCATAATGGTGCCAACCTCACACACCCCGACAGCTTTTTATTGAAGAGATGGACATTTCACCACTACCCTTACTTTGCCCTTACACTCTTTAGGTAAAAACAGCACTTTACGTACTACACTAGTGCCACCTACTGGGCAAGCAGCAACACTGTTACACTGTTATAGAACTGTTGTTTTCTTTTTCTGCTTTTTCTTTTTCCTTTTTTTGTTTTAGTAAAATTTAAAATTAAAAGAAACCCGATTCAAAAAATATTTACTTACTAATTCTAATAGAGCCATTTTATAATCACAGTAAAACACTCCAGGGAAGTTCATGAGGTGGACAGTGGCACTTCTAGCATGGTGGAAACGCTCAGCCTTCAGCCTTGTACTTTAACCCACCTAAGGGGTGCCATATCCCACCACCACACCCCCCCCCGCCATGCCTTATTACTTAAATAAAATACATGCAGAGCATAATCACACTCTGAACAAGTTACAAAACTGTTTAAAATTCTCATTTTTATAATAGCAATAAGGGACTCTTAGGGGTTAAATTAATGGTCAGTTAATCACACTCTGGGAGCATATGGCACTTGGCTATGCCTCGTGCCATATTACACCCATAGAGGGTGATTACCAGACTGTTAACATAACCCCTGGTCGTGCCTTATTGTTTAATTGCAACCTGTTAAAAAAGGACCAAGTCTGAGTATTACAGTCTCCTGCTAAATGAACTAGTAGAGCTGCTCCCTTATCTAAGAAGAACTACTGTTCTGGTGTTCAAGAGACCCCTTGTACAAGAACTGGGGCTGCACAGTAAATGAATCTTTAGACCTGTACTGGCTTAGCATGTGCCATCCTTGTTTTTTAGTTCTGGATTCAATGTGATTCTGTCAAATAGCATCATCTACTTTAGAGTGAGTGACCTGTCCTCTAGCTTTGTATGATTATTACAGTCTCCTCTAACTGAACTAGTAGGAACTGCTCCTTTATCTCTCTCCTAAGTGCTACTGTTCTAGTGTTCCAAATATCCCACGTACAAGACTTAGATCTACCAACACCTATTTCGTAATAATTCATCTGCCATGTGCCTCAGATAAATATATGCATTCCCCTGACAACCTGAATTAATGTAAAGTGCTCGGATTTTTATGAACTTCTTAACAGATGAACCTGGCTGGCTTGTGGTTTGGAGTGATAACAAAGAGATTATAAAGGCTGGGATTTCAAAGGGTTTGGAAGCCTACAAGACCTGTTTGTTTTATCTGTTGATTTTGTGGAAGGGAGTATCTTTTAGTGATAAATGTTTGGTTGCATTTGCTCCAGCCAGCAGTTTTTGCAGCCAAATAACAAAACTGTTTTTGCAATAAAATGGTCTTGTTGGTGGCCATAAAAGTTACTTTAGATATGGAATATCCATGTTTAATTTTTGCACTTTTGAAAGTCGTTTTTTAAGATAGTTGAATACTTTTGCAGGTGCTAAAATCTCAGTAAAAAATGCATTGAAGAGGCGGCCCGGTGGCGCTGAGGTTGAGCGCTGGGCGCCACACCTCGCGCCATGCCGGCGACCTGATTTGGGGAGCGAGCTCCGGTGCGCAGTCGGCAGGGAGGAGGATTGAGCCCACTGAGCTCACCTCTCGGGAGGGGAGGGCTGGGAGTGTCCAGCATTCCTCGCGGCCCCGGTGGAGATAGGGGCTCTGCAAGCGTGGACCGCATGACTAGTGGCATGGTTGGCGCGGCAGGGGTTGCCATGCGCCCGCGGCATCAGGGATGCCATGCAAGGGGAGGGAGGAAGGGTTTCACTACGGGGAAGAAATACTCCTCCGGCCAGGATAGCGAGAGCTCACGCAGTGTCCAGCCACCATCCATGCCAACACTGGACCACACCTCGCCCCCACTATCTCCTGGCGGGGCATTGAGCCAGGAGGCCCCGTGGGAGAGAGCAATTACTTTTAGGTAGGTGAAGGTCACAGCAGGTGGTAGAGTGGGGTACGAGTCGAGGCCTGAGAGAGTTCCAGAGCCGGGGGGGAGATAAAGAAGAGTTGTAAAAAAAAATGCATTGCAGATGTTTGAATGCAGCAACCTTGTTTAAGAATATGGAGTACAGATCATTGCACCAACTGAGGCTGAGGAGTCGCTGGCTGTGTTTGCACTGTGGGTTAGCACCCTGAGCCTGGACAAATGTGATGGGCTAGCAAGAGGAAGACTGAGTGTCCCAGAAGACACCCTACTCATCTAAGTGCAGAGGATGAAAACTCCACTGCCCTTTGTGACTTCGGGGAGTGCAGTATTGGTGGTAGCTGTGGCATTGGAGGCCGAAGGACTGGAGACTCTGTCCTTGTGTGGAGGCTGGGTGAGAGAAAGTAGTTGTAGAAAAAGGAGGGTGTGGCCCATATGGTTGATTCTGCTACATCCCACATGTCCATTGGGGTTGCTTTGTTACCTTAGGATCGCACTCTGCCCTGCCTCTTGTTCGAGATGCCGTGTTTCAGCCAGAGTCTGGGGCTAGTCAAGCCTCACTGAGGGGGCTGCCTACCGATATTTAGGAGAGGATTGCAGCAGCCTTCAGGGTGGAAGAAAAGGGACACAAACCAAATTTAGCGTCACTTGAAAACCGGAAAGCACACTGTTAGTAACAGAATTACTGAGACAGTATAATCAGCTTTAGTAAACTTTAATTTGTAAATCAAAAGATGCGGCTCTGGCACACCAACTAACCACCCAGCGCTTTGACTCCTCACGAGTCTTCCTCAGGGGTGCGGTCAGGAGATGGGAGGAACATTTAAATACACTTGCAGCTCTTTATAAATGCACAATGTCACAAAGTGTCAAAGTAAATCACTTTTCTTTTTTTCCAAAAACAAAACAGAATTACAAGCACACGTAATACTTTCAAAACAATCTTAACAAAATGCTATCTTTTTGAGTTTGTTTTAGAATTTTATATTTGTTATATTAAATGTCTAAAGTTGTGTTTGAGCTCTGTAAATAGAGAAATGAATTTAATAATCTTTACACCATTTGGAATAATAATTAATGACTCTACTAAACAGTGCCCATATCACATCCTGAATGTTTCTAAAATTTTAAGTGTATAGAGGCTGCTAAATATAGGTGCACTATGCTATTTTTACATGGGATACAAATCAGGGTGTGAAGTTTGTGTCCATAAGGAAGGATCAGTCTCTGGAGCATGTCAAGACAACGTCATTGACACAAGTAACAAAATTAAATTATTTGTACCATACTTTGTATCCCAACATGGCAACAATGGATCCGGAGAACTGAAAACTCCTAGTAGGTCCTGTGAAGGAGATGTGGCAATAGATTAGCACCAACAGTTTAAATTATAAAATAAAATAAATAATAATACTCGCTAAATATACATTATATCAGCATCTACATTTCAGGAAGGGCTTCAGGTCCCATCTTTCATTTAAACCTACAGGCTTAACACTCCACAACTTATAGATCCACTGACTTTCTTTTTCTTCTATTTTTTTGTACATTATTTCTTCCTCTGGGGTCCCCAGGTCGACTTCCATCCTAGCCATCCATCCAGCCGTGTACTCCGATATCAGGCTACATCTCCTCTTCTGCCACGGCCCCGTGGCAAGGTGATAAGGAGCTCCCCCAAGCTGCTACTCACCTCGATTAGGATCCAGTTCAGGGAGCACCATTCAGGGTCGGGACCTGCAGCGGGTGGCTTCTCATACAGCCGACCTGGGTCCATTTTTTCCTCAATTTTTCTTCCCCGAGAGTTGGGCGTGCAATGACGTCTAGGGAGGGAGCACGCACGCGTTACTCCTGGGGCCTGCCCCACTCAGTATCTGCTTGCAGTGTTGGTGCTCTGACTCCCAGTCGCCGCCAGGGGTCAGGAACGCATCAACCACTGGGAACCCCCCTTCCCTGGAGAGGGAGAGCAGTCCCTTGGACGCTCATTCCCTCTCTGCCCCTGCTGACCCCCAGCAGCCCACGCTCATTCCCGAGCACAGGACGCCAGCGTAACATGAGGTAAGGTGACCAGTGCCTCAGCCCTCAGCACCACCGGGCCGGCAACTTTCTTTTTTTTTTTTTAGCATTATATTTTTATTGAGCTTTTTACAAGTGAAAAACTTACAGAAGCTGATATACACAGGTGAATCCAAGTTACAAATATGATTCATAAAAATATACACAGTTACCCACAAGAGCTAGGAATCACCCCAATCAATACACCATAGGAGGAAGTAACCAATGGCATACATCAGATTATTTCAGCAGCATGCAGCCAAGGGAGGGTCCCAGGGGGATGGACACCAACTACCCAGCCCAGGCAACAGAGCCAGCCAGCGTGTAGGCCAAACAGCCCTACCACCCCCGTGGAACTTAAACAAGATTTAAAACAGACAGCTCCAGAACCTTTAAACAGTAAAATCAATCTGGACCCAGCAACAGGTGCACTAAAATATACTGTGAGCACCTTATAAGGCACAACTAAATTCAATCACCCCTATATGTAACCAGTTACATGTTAGGTGGAACAAAATGCTAGAAAAGAAAGAACAGGGCTCCATATGAAACACTAGTACAATTTAAGATAGTTCAGGTCCCATCTATGTAGTCCAGTACTCTGTCTTAGAAAAATAATGATAAGTGAGATCATAAGGACCAAGATTAACGACATGAGCCCGCTGTAGCAGATACAAGATACTCCAGAAACATGTACCACCCGATTGCAAATTACTAGAAACACATGTATGTAACCTTACAGGGGTGAGTAAGCTTATTATACTTTGCAGTTTGCAGAGTCCAAGGAACAGTTACTAGCCTTCCATTTCATCAGTCTCATCCTCGGGACACATCTCTTGCTCAGTATTGCTCAGCACCCTCTCCGCATCTTTCGGGTCATGGAATAAATAAGTCTTCTTCCTCCACGAAAGTCTCAATCTGGCTGGATATAGTAGCTGATGAGGGACTTTCAGTTGCCGCAATCGACTCTGAACCCCATCAAATGACTTGCGAGTTGCGGCGTTGTCGGGTGCCATAGGAAAGATCTGGAAAAATTTGAAGATCGTGTCTCCATACTTAAGATGTCATCGCCTTCTTGCCGCAGTTAACATTCTGTCTTTGTCCCCCACACCCATGCAGATCACCATAAATGTCCGGGGACTGTTATTTACACTTGGCACTCTTCGAGGGGTAAGCCTAAAGGCTTTCTCCAAAGATAGTGAGGGCTCCTCCTCAGAAAGTCCCAGTAACTCCTGCAGCAAACTTCGAGCAAATTCCAAAAAGGGTCTTCTCCTTCAGCTAACTCCAGCAGACCCAAGATGCGAACATTTCGTTCTCGTACCCGATTCTCCAAGACCTCTAGTCGTTGGCGCATCCAGGCAGTGTCACTGATCAACATAGTTCTGTATAAATTTGTTTCTAACTTAGAGAACGATTGATCGGTGGTGTCCATTTTTGTCTCCAGAGCCACGACTCTGAGAATTAACAAGTCGAACTTACGGTCTAGGTCCTGGACCGTCCACACCAGCTGTTGCAGTGTGTTGTTGATCATAGCTAGAGACACATCGTCAGTGTTCACTGAGCTAGAAGTCCCTGCCGCACCACCCTTAGGAGGCCTTTCATTCCTCTTGTCTTTTGAATGGAAAAAAATCGGTGGAGATAGCCGCGGATCCCTTAGTTTTCCCCATATTGGCCACCAGGAAAGATTTAGCATACTAAAAAGCCAGCAGAATAGGCCTAATGGTCTGTCATGTCTGCTCGTTAGCCAGCCACCTAGTGGTTGCTCACTTTTCCACCCCCCCCAAGAGGGTCTTCTTTGGATTTAGTTTCCCTTTGTACCTGTCCCACCCCTTCTTGAAGCCCTCCACTGTGCCCTCCTCCACCAGCCTCTCGGGCAGCGCATTCCATGGCTCCACCACCCTCTCAGTGAAATAATGCCTCCTACGTTCCCACCTATAATTTCCCCCCTCCAGCTTCCACCCATGCCTCCTAGTTGTTCCCCCCCTTCTTTAGCCTAAACAGCTCCTTGGTTCCGCTCTCAGTTATTCCTTTTACATATTTGAAGACTCCTATCATGTCTCCCCTATCCCTCCTCTCCTCCAGCGTGTACATCCCAAGCTCTTCCAGACTCTCCTCATAGGGCCTCCCCTCCATTCCCTGAATCATCCTGGTCGCTCTCCTCTGGACTCTCTCCAACAGCACTATGTCCTTCTTCAGAGGTGTAAACAGTGTCAAGGGGCTGAGAAAAATGCACAAACATTTAGATTATATGGTAAAAATAAGAAATAGTCTATGGTGCTCTGAAAATATGTTGTCTCCCGTGTGGCTGCTCAGCAGCGCCCCCCCAAACTTTCTTTTTCTAACAGTAAATTAGATCTATCTCCACCAAATTCTAAAGGTGGTATCCATTCAATACCAGTAAACTTCAACGGATCAGGTTTAGACTGGTGGCAAAGGCTAAAATGGATACCCACAGGTGTGTCCTCTCTTTTGTTAATGATAGCGTGAATATGCTCCTGTATTCTTTGTTGTAAAGGATGTACAGTTTTACCCATGTACAGTAAGTTACAACTACACCAAAGTGCAAGTGTATATTTATATTTATTTGTGAGGCACAAGGCCGCATGCCAAGTGTCCTCACAGCACCTGGGTGTGCGTTAATCCCCAATAACCGCACACCCTGGAGTGGGTTATTGCACTTATAACATGGGCCAAAATGACATAATTGTATACTTTGTAAAAAACACAAAATAGATAAGAAGTGGATGCCAAGATTGAAACTTTATTATGTGTTCTGCCGTTAGGAGATCTCAGCAACAAGACGTAGGACAACAAAACATGTAGCACAATGCTCAGTTTCACAAATAGAACAGTGCAAGGCAAGAACACTGCAGTTTCAGATATACAAATAGAAACAGCTATCATATCATGTACTACGAACTATATCTACTGAACAACACGAATAGTTGATAGAGGGATATACTTTACAACACTTACTGTAGCAACGAATACATTGGAACACAAGGCATTCAGCAGCATTTTTGCTTTTCATTTACTCTCGGACAGCGATATGATAAAGCTTGTAAGTCATCTCCGGCTGCCATGCTGTGGTAAGAAAGTGACAAACAAACGACCGAGATAGGAATGTATTTCCTGTGGTGTTGTGACAGTCTGGGTCCTGAATCGCCGCTGCTCTGGTTCGTAATAAATGAGTAGAGGAGCTAGCGATTCACAGTCTTTTAAACCGAGGTAGTTGCGGCATGCCGGCATTTACCCACTCGCTCTGATGAAGAATACAGCTCTGTGCAGGACCGTCATGACCAGGCAGAGAGTCACTATAGTGTGGTTGGCGCTTGGTGCTCCATGCCTGCATCCTTGGTCATGGGTTCAAGCCTGCACAGGAGCCATCAGAGGGACAATGCTGAGATGCACTATCTCACCACTACAGTTTGCACATCTTCCTGCTAGTTTCTCTCTCTCTCTCTCTCTCTCTCTCTTTCAGCACTGCTTGTTAGCGGTTCTTTTCTGTGATCGGGAGAGGCACGGGTACAGAATTGTGCGGCTGCGTAGAGTTCTGTGTGAAGGGTGGGAGGGTTTCCCAAATAATATAATAGTGTTGTACTCCTTGCAAATCAATTTCAGCTGGCTCTATCACTCACTAGTATCAGCAGCACTACAATCACTGTCTGTGTGACTGCATTGAGTACCGCGGGACAGGTGGGTGGGAGGGTTGAAACAGATGATACTAAACATAAATATCGCCACAGCTGTGTATCACCAACTATTCACTTTGGCACTGATGCGTTAAATCGCTTATATGAACGCTTTCTACTGCACGTTCCCTAAACTGTACACCTCTCACTTACTAGCATTTTAATGGCGGCCATAAAAAAAACATCTACTGCTGCAGTCTCAACAAGTTCAGCACTGGCAGACAAATTATGCTACTGAGACTTCTCACCGTCACTGTTCGTTAGCAGTCATTAACGAACGGTCACAGGGTACAATTCTGCCAATTGCATCCCTCTATTTATTGCCCCATGTTATAAGAGTAGATAAAGGACTGAAGCAAAATTAAGTAAAGATTAACCCACGACAGTGCGTGAGTCTACTGGGGGGCCGTGGATTAATTCCCAAGTAGACCCACGCTCTGACATGGGTCAATTCACTTGTAACATGGGGAAGAGAATGGGTTTGATGCTCTTTTTATATGTTTCTCTTCCCTATGTTACATTTGCGTAAAAGTAATTTTAAAATGCAAATTACAAAGGTTCCTGGAGGATATTAAGGTTCCTACCCTGGGGAAGAGAAAGGGGGTTGCACCTGGCTGGAGAAACTACATGCTGAACAGGCTGATTTATTTTTTTTATATTGTGGTGAACAGTCATTGAATTACTGATTACATGCAGGTGTGCTCAACATTTCAGAATATGTGCTCATTTTGTCTGACTTACTTTTGTGAACTGTGGAATCATCTCCGTTTTTCTGCTATGTTGTCTGGGATTTGGCTACTGTGCATTATGGGAAATGCATATATGTATGTGCACAAGAGATTTGAGGTCTAGTAGTTGTTCCTGCAATTTCCTTGGCAGACCAGCAGATGGCTGTGAAACCTCTGGTAGTTATTTGTGCATAGAACAATGCTCTATGCAAGCATTAATACCCGACAGGGTGGGTGGTATTGGGCAATACCAGACCGCCCAGGGGCGTAATGAGGCCTGACGCTGCAGGCGGAGGGCTTTATAGCCCTGGAAGGTCCGGTATTGCTCATACTGCCCATGCTGGAGGGTATTATTGCGCTTAGAAAATGGGCACTGTAAAAGAAAATAAATGTAATAAAATAATGTAAATAAAAAAATAGTTTAAAATGCATTTTTTTGATTAAATAGTTCCTCCGCCTGCATAACAGTGGCTGCAGCATCACAACTGGAAAAGACTTCAGAGTAGGGACAATCAAAGCCACGGTGGTGATTTGTTCACATCAAGAAAAACTTGCGATGTGACAGCTCTTTAATGCTTTTTTTTTTTTCCCCTGAAACACTGCATTTGAACCTTTTTTTTAATGCGGTTTCTGGTTGCTATGGAGCACATATGAAAGTAGCTCAAGCTGGGAAGAAAAAGTAAAGGTGCTAAAAAAGAATCTGGATGTCACACACACACACACGCGCGTGTGCGCACACACACACACACACACACTACTGCTTACAAAGATTTGCAGGCTATCAGGAACAGCGGGAAATTAGGTAGTGTGCCGTTTTATTTTCACATCACTTTCACTTCAGCCGGAGAAAGGGTGCTGGCTTGTGGAGAAATAACTGCTGCACATCGGGTGAACGAGTTGTAAGAGAGAGCACTACAGGAGCGGTACCTACTTTCACACAGTTGCGGTACTAGTGCTAGCGCTCTCACTGTTGCTCTTCACAGTCTGCAGTTTTGCACTCAAGCTGCTTTCTCCCCATTTTCTTTGTCTCTGTGGGGAATGAAAACTGCGATGGCAAAAGGACGTTAACCCCCACTCTCGTTTGTCTGGCAATTGCCTGCCTGTCACTGGGGGTGATCTGTATGGCAGCTGAAGTTGATAGGAAGAGGGACATCCCAAACGACACTGGGGGAAACAACAGCATGTTTAAAAAACAAATCGCCAGTAGAACCAAGCGAGAGAGATGAACTAATGCTGGCAATGCCGATGGTACTGGCGGTATCCCGCTTCTATTTGTTTGACGTAGTGGTTGTCTGGTGGAAGCTGTAAAGTATCGGGCATGTAAGGAGAAGGGCAGGGAGCGGAGCGGGAGGAAAACTACTGAAATAGGCGGCTTCCAACAGAACACAAAATAATGACTGTATTGACAGTTGTCTGTGCCTCTCTCTCTCTTTTCAAAAAATGTTTTCGGTGGATAGTGTGAATGCTCTGTTTTTAAAATTCATGGGTGGTATCTGGTCACTCGCTCTCTCGCCAAGTGATAAACAACAATGGCGTCAGTTTGAAATTGTGTACCCAGTGCTGCAGCCAATGGCTGAGCAGTCTGGGCACAATGATACTTTGCTGGGCATGAGGCAGGTTTGGACTGGGACTTTTTAATTGGTGGGCATCTATTGAAAGCTAATGTACCCCTGTGGATTGGGTACCAGCCAATCAGATGCCTCCAAATAAAAAGACCATTTTCTAATATATTATTCTGTAGTTCACATGATAATCCATTTCTGCTGGTGAGATTCTGTCAGTTCTTTTCTGACAGAATTCCAAGGAATAAGTAGGAATTTTCAGAAATTTCACTGAATTCTGCCCCAATGGGATTTGAAAATTCCAAACAGCACTAGGTAGGGGACAGGGAGGAACCACACAGAAAAAAATGGAGAATAATAATACAACAATTCTTGCAGCATAAAGAGTTTCTGGATTACTACCTGTCACTTGAAGTCAGTTGTGTAGTATAGTAGTTGCCCTCAGGGGTAGGAAAAAAATAAAAAGAAGGGAGATGTTAGTACATTTGAGCTGTTCCATACTGCTGGAATCACAGGTACCAGTGTGTGTCACTAAGAGCATAATCCATCTCGGTTCAGCTGCTCTGCAACAGAAACCAGTTAGATTAAAATAAACCACCAGTAATTATAGCCTACGTCTTGTAACTATCCAACAGGATGCAACCTTGTAGTTTACAAACTGTTAAAAGATGGAATTTTGCTCAGCCAAACCACAGATTCCTTGACCTAGTAAAAGACCACTGCCATGCTGTGGCTTTTGTTCCAGAAACCAAATGATGTTCAGCACATCAGCATGTCTTGCATACATATATGGTGGGCACTCCTGGTATTGCTACTTTTTGTCACTAAAGTGGAGGACATTGTGAGTGGGGGAAGACAATTGCTGCGGACTCAGCCATACATTAATTCTCAGACAACCATGGATTACTTGAGAATTAATGTATGGTCTCCTGATGCTCTTGAACCAATCTGATGCAGCCGTTTCTCTTCCCCATGTTACAAGTTGGGTGTAACTGGTGCATTCCAGTGATTTCAGTTCTACTAAGAAAAAAAATAGATCAACCAATAACTTCAGTGAGTTTTAGAGAAGGTAAGCAGTCATAAAATGTGGGGTTCATCTTTACTGTTCCCTCCTCCTCACCCCTTCCCGCCCCCTTCCCGTAGCTCCCCTCTGCTAAAACAGAAGTTCATCACCCACCTCCGACCCAGATCCTGCGCCAGTTCAAAGCCATCTTCTCAACTGTGTATGCACATCTTTAACAACACCTCCTCTGTGCCATATCTCAATATTCTGTCTATGACCTTAGAGTTATGTAAAAATTGTAAATATGAACAAATTGGTATCAAATTATCAGAATTTACCTGATAATTCAACTATGTATATTGTATAAATCAACACTATGTACTGTATATTGTATCTTGTTCCTGGTATTGTACTATGTTTATGTAATTGTCACTGATCCAACCAGGTCCATCTTGCAAATGAGCATTGCTCAATGATGTCCGCCTGGATAAATAAAGATTTTGATTGATTGATTGATCTTATTACCTAGCCTCTTCAGCAGTGTTGGTCTCATACAATAGGGAGAGCTAGGTAGGTAGGTTAGCGTAATAGGGAATTGTGATTTGAAATTCTAGGTCCCTACCTCAGTCTCACCACTGACCTACAAACCCATGACTGAACATATAAGATGCACATTCTCCAAACATTATGAATTATACAGATTGTAAACCGTAATGATTAACTGTGCTAAACAGTGGAACCGTAAACACCAAATGACTTTCTGATCAAACGCCAGGCAATATCTGCAGGGGATGACTGTTCTGGTCTTGCGTACAGGGGTAGGGGAATATACGTAGTAAAGCAGACTCTCCTGCTGTGTGTCAGGTGCCATACTGTAAGAAAAGAGTGAGTAGGTGCCCCCCCCTTGCCGCCTGCACAGTACTACATCAAAAGTTTTGGGAAACTATAAGGAAATAAAACCATAAAGTTTGTACTTGCATTTTAGTATAAGCAATGGCCTCAGATGTTCACAGCAAATATTAAGCATAACTGTAGATTCCCATACTGCAGTGCCCTCAACGCTCAAGTGAGCTTGTGTCCAAAAGTCAGTTTAAGAGAGTCTTACTGATTCACTCGCCCTGTGTATCTTCTTCCCCCAGGACCGTCCACAGTCTCTGATCTTGCAGCAAACTCCTTTTCATATCTCTCAACCCACCTCCCAGCTTCTTTAGGGTCAGTGCATTGTCACATCTCGCCTCTGTGCACTATCCTAAGATGGAGAGGTAGCAGAAAGGAGTGTATTATCCCCAGGCGTGGAGGCTGTGCCACACCGGATTGAATCTCTTCCTCTGGGCTGTGGTCTGGAAAGAAGGGTCTGGATAAAGTTTGTCTGCACTGTCCATCTCGGGGGTGGGGGGGGGGATGGTGATTGGACTGCTGCCAAAACCATGTCACGTATCTCAGCTCCTGCAGTCTTCAAAAGATTGCTCGGGGTTGATTAGTTTGCTAAGGTGCCACCCTCTGATTCACACGATGAGTCCACTGCAGTAGCCCAAAGTCAAAATCCTCCAGTAAGCTTTGTTTGTCCTTCAGCCAGTTTTTTTTTCTACCCCCTTCTGGGACACCAAGTCTCAAGTTCCCAGGCCTGATTTAGTTTTCTATGGCTTCAAGATGGCCCAAAGCTGGGAATTCTCTTGAGTCAGGGTAGCTACGGTGCAGAGCATGGAAGTCGAGCATCTCTCTGTGTCTGCTACACAAGATATACGATCTTTAGCTGGAGTCATGATGGTCTAGTTTCTGTAAGGATCTCTCCAGTTTAGTCCATTGCTTGCATGGAGTCTAGGAGAATTTGCTAGGGAGGCTTCATGCTAGTGGTCAAGGTGCCGGCTTCAGCACTGCTCAAGGTATCTGTGGCCTTCTCCTTTTGTTGCTGCCCCAGCTTAGTGGATCCCTTCTGTTGGTTATTGGATCTCCCAATAGCAAAAAAGGTACTGCTCTGCTCTGTAGTACTTCTGTAATAGGATGCCGTCAAGTAAAATGTGCTTCATCATATATTTTCTCTGTTTTCTATGAAAATTGAAGGTCATTGTGGAGAATTCATGTGGGGCACATCCTACCAAGAAGATGATTCTCTTGCACCCCCCCCCCATCTTTCTGAAGTCTAGGACCTTGGTCTTTGTGGGTACCTTCTCCTTCCCGATGTCCAGTCTGAACCACACTATGTGATGGTCACTCCCACCCAAGGGCTTCTCAACCTGGATATCCTGAATGGTGGTCCTCATTTGTCAGTACCAGATTAAGGATGGCTTCCTCTCTAGTGAGCACCATGAAGCCTCAGGTCAGGAATCCACTCTACTCAACATCCAGGATTACTTGACTCCTGACAGGTCATGGCAAGGATCTTCCAGTCCACTTTCGGCAGGTTAAAGTCTTTCACAGTTATCAACCCCATTTCCCCACTGCCGCCCATATTACTGACCCCAGTTTCCTGTCCCTTTCCTCCTGGTTAGGTGGTCTGTAACCCCCCCATTCTTACCTTCTCCCCGCTAGTGGATTGCAACTGCACCCGCAGCACCACTGCCTTTCCGTCTTCAGACTCCTCCCTTGTATATGGTATTCCTTCCCTTACATATACCTACCTCCCCTTCCCTATTCCCCTGTCCAGGTTCCAGGTTATACCCAGGGATCGAAAGGTCTCAGTCATGGTTTGGAGTACCCCAAGTCTCTGTGATCACCGCAGTGTTCACCCTCCTCTCTGCCAACAATGCCTGTAGGTCGTCTGTCTTATTACCAAGGCTTCGTATGCTCAGGGACACAACCTTCTACCATAAATCCAAGCCCCCCGCCCCGGCCCAACTGATCTCCCTCTTGCTCCCCTCTGCCTGCTCCCCCTTTGTCTCTCATTTTGCTTGTAGGCTTCCATATCCAGCAACCAATCTCCTTTCACCTGTACCCCCACCTACCCCTCTGCTTTCTACCAGTTGCTGCCCTCCCCCCAGAACTTACTCTTGAATCATCCTGCCCAAATTGATGGGGAGGCCTACTGGCTTCTTCCTCCTCCTTCCGGAGACTCTGAGGCCCAAAGACCTGTTCCCCCCATCAGTTTAAATTAAGGCCCTAGATTATGTACTACCCCAGTCTGTCCCTAAGGGCCCCTCTGCTGAGGTGTAGCCTATCTAGTACATATAGGGTTTTGTCAGTCTAGGTGTCCTCCCAGCCCCAATGCAATTATAACCTTCCTTCATGAACCACCCTCATAGCCAGCCAGCCACTAAAATCCTTTTATCCTTCTTTCTAGCTGTGCTGACTCTAGTTACCTGTATAACCTCAGAGAAGGCTACTGATGTAGCCACCCCCCCCTCAGACCTTCCCAACCTCACTAAACCTCTCTTGCCACTACCTCTACCTCTCTCCAGCTAGGTAATGTGTTCCTAGGTTATTAATCACATGAGGTTCCCCCCAACCCCCTGCACAAGCGGAACAGTCATAGGCCACACCCGCTCTGCCATCATCCCTGGCATGCATGCCAGTTTCCTGCTCATGTGTGCTGCCCCTTCTCACCTCAGTATATGCCCTTTATTATCAAGTCCCCAAAGATTATAACTGTGCCTCCCCCTTCCTATGCCCTCACCACACTATTCTTCTCTTGAGCCCTTCCCCTTCTTGCCAGTTCCTTCTCAGTCTTGATCCCCCATATTTCCCCCGGCTCCATTTCCATGTCCCAGTATACCTGTTGTTTGCTCCAGGCATTAATTTGCTCCTGGAACAAACTGTTAGTGAGTGCAAACCCAAGGCTTTGAATATCCTGGCCTTAGAGTAGTAGCAGGCAATCAGGGAAGACTTGATGGGCTGACAGTCTTTTTCTGTCCTTGTTCTTTTGTGTTCTTATCATAACTATTTCCAAGACAACCAACTGTGATTCATAAACAGCAGATTACGGCATCACGTGCAGACAGGCAGAAGGACTAGATGAAGTCTGTGGGGCAAGGATCCTGTTTTTAAGCAGATGTACTTAGACATAAATAAAGAGTGGATGATAACTAACTATAGATATAAGACATACAAGGTGAAGTGTGTGAAAATGCTATTTTTTGTAACAGTTTTCCCAAAATTGTCCCTAACACTTGAGGTAATATTGATTATAATTAGGCCTTTGTACTGTTGCCTTAGTGACACTCACTGTTTGTTTTTTTTTTGGGGGGGGGGGGCAGTGAAAAAAGTCAACAAACTCATTACAGTATTGTCAGTGCTATTTCTGATGTTACCTGCAATGCTGGGCTTTGTCTTGGGCTTTTTGGGTTATCAGGGGGAGCCCTTGCCACAGCAGCATGCAGTGAGTCTCTTTGCTAACAATGTGACATGAACTTTAGTTGAGGAAGGAGATGTACCGGAGTTCAGGCCTGATTGAACTGCTCTGACCTGATAGGGGCTAGAAACTTTTTGTTTTAAAGGGAAACTCCTGCAAGCCCACAAAGTGCAGCAGCTGCTACACAAACGCCCGGTTAGGGCTTTTAGCATTAAAACAATGTTTAATTTCCCTCTGGGCTGTGATGTTTAGTTTTAAAGATCCGCGCCATCCACAGTCTCGCCAGAGCTGCCCGCGGCCATCTCGCGCAGCCAGGCGGTTTCTGCCACACAGATGATGCAAATGAGGGCTACCAACTCTGTCACTGGTTGGTAGCTCTTATTAGTGTAACCCCTAGGTGACGCTATCCCATGGGCTACTACCCCTGTCTGCTTGGCTAGTAGCAGGTTAAGGGGCCTGGGTAATGAAACGGGTGCCTCCACCCGGAGGTCAGGGTTGTTAGTGGTCAAGCTAACTTGGGCACAGCCATCTGGGACACTGTAACCCCAATCTTTCCCTTCTAGTGGCCTGAACAATATACAATAATTACTTTCACAATGACCCTTATTCACCAGGCAATTAGCCACTCTGTTTGTACGACCCTGGGGACCCCCTGTAAAACAAGGTTAAGCACAACAAATAGCAACAGTACAATATGTTTGGCACAAACTGGAACCACAGTCAGGTTAAATGCAAACAAAGTTAAATCTGATTTATTCAGGGGACTCGAACAAGGGAGGGGCAAAATCAGGTTGATTTGCTTAAAAGCTATATTAGTCAGACAGTTATGCGTGCAGTTCAGAGTCCCTACTCAGTCACACACTATAGGTACCTAGGTAGGAAAACGGTGGGCTAGCCAGGAACGTTGCAGCTGGTTGGGGCCCTGTGATGGAAGAAAGCAACATGTGCAACACACACTATTTGTAATCCGGGGCCGGAGGGCTCAGTTTGTGAAAGAAAAGGCAACAAGACAATCAGATGACAACACTTTTAGATTTAGCTGTTGTTGCAGGGAGCTACCCTGATGTTTACTCATGATACCCAATACTGGACACAGGCAGGACAAAATCGAGACTGCAGGCTGTTGAGCTGGAGTGCCCAGAGAAGCAGGGCCCACACGAATCACCTGTTCAAGGCGTTGAGCAGGGGGCTGATCCCCAGGCCGGTCTCTCGTCGATGACTTTCTCTGTGTAGCAGGGCCCAGTCAAATGGAAATGGATACGGATTCAGTCCGTGGAGCTGGATACAGCCTCTAGCAAGCAAAACACAGTTCCCACACACAGTGGGGAACCAAATCACGACCCACTATAAGCACACAGCACATTAACATGTAAGAAAATTCCACTGTACCAGACAAATGGCTCTCTGGTCACAATTACAGAGTCTCGGCACAATCCAGGAGTTCAGAGGTAGCTGGAAGTCCGGACAGGCCGATCGCATTCAGCAAATCTTCAGTCTTCTTCAGGTTAAAGCCTGGTCACAATTCAGTGTCTTAATTTGCTCTCCAAATTCAGATTCAGTCGGAAAAAAGCACAAGTTCCCTCTCAGGAACAGCAGGCAGACATGCAGGCCAAACTCAGGCCTTTCCACAGTTTTCCCGCATGAATCCATTATGGATTGCTGCTCAAACTATCTCGAGCTGTTACTTCTTCACTTCCCAACTCAGATCTAACTGAAACTGCAAGCAGTGAGGGACTTTCCTCAAGATCCAAAAAGTTCGGTTGGCTGATCTGTCTGTCAGTCAAAACAAGGGCTCCCCCTCCAGGTTATTTTAGGCACCAAAACCCAAAACTACAATTCCTACAAGTTTTGACCTCACAAAGCCCCTGTAGGCAGGCTCCATTTTAGCGTCCCAAATGTACTGATTGGCCCATTCTGCAGTCCAGGACCAAGATGATGAAAACAAACAGAACTGTCCATGCTGCAAAGTAGGCAGGTTAGAACAAACAGCAATATTATTACTACTCTAACAGATGATCAGCAAACAAGTACATCTTGTAACAGAGCTCCCTCTCAGATTAATTATGACTGCAATCCAGGCAGCTCTTAAAGAGACAGTACACAGAGGCTATACAGGCACTCTCTGGCAATACATTTAAACTGCTAAAACGCAGAACACCAGCCTGGCAGTAAGCATTTAAACAAGCTCAAGGAAGACTTTTCAGGAACCCCCATTGGTAGGAGGGTAACATTAGCATAATCCATATGGTTGAAGCCGCCTGGCTGCACGGGATGGCCGCAGGCGGCTGTGACCAGATTATGGATGGTGCGGATCTTTAAAACTAAACAGCACAGCCCAGCTGGTAAAGCATTGTTTTAATGCTAAAAGCTCTAAACAGGCATTTGTGCAGCAGCTGCTTCACTCTGTGGGCTTTTAGGAGTTTCTCTTTAATAAACACTTGAAGTTATGTCCGTAGAGATGAGTCCTGTTGGTGCAGTGTTCATGCAGCAGTCTATTATGGTAATATCAGTACAGTTGAAAAGTAGATCAGCACAGTTTAAAACCATAAAAAAGGGAAGTCCTTCTGGATTTTGGAGCTGCACTCATTAATTTCAGTTTCTTTGTAACCAAATAATCCTTCGTTCTTCACAGCATTACAAAGGGTAAACCTCCCCACTCCATGGGTAAGTGCAAAAGTACTGAATTTAGAGAACTATGGACCTTGAAAAGGTGCACAGCCATTAAAATGCTACATATACGACTGGTTTAGGACAATACACGGCCTTGATGCATGCCATGTATGGACCAAAACTGGTCAGAGATGTAGCATTATAATGGCTATACACCTTTCCTTTGTCAGTATATAGCTTTTTTTTTCTCAGAATGCAGACCAAGCTCTTCAGTCCCTTCTCATCACACCTGCTGTCTACCAACTTCCTTGGGACTCACCTGCCAGAGAATCCCCAGGGATTGCCCCCTTTGGGGGCCAGGGAGTGGAAGGCCTACTCTTCCTTCCCTGGAGACACATATCCAGATGCCAGCAGGGTCCCGATTGGTGGAGTGGGCGAGCAGGCCTTCATATGCCATGCCCCCTAGTTTCCTCTTTTTCTGGTCTCTCCCCTGACTGGCAGTGTGGAATGATGCTTAACATGCATGTTCACGGAGGCACACATGCACTACGGTGTCTGCTGCCCACCATGCCCCCTGTGACTCACTTCCACGCCACCATGCCTCCATATAGTGGCAGTGCAGGAACAGTGCAGCTCGTCCTCCCTCCCTGGGAGAGGAGAGCAGTTAGACACTCAATCCACTCCTCCCTGGCCAACCTTCACTGACCAGAGTCTGTTCTCGAACCCAGGTTGCCGGCATGGTGGGAAGTGTGGCATCCAACACTGTAACCCTCTGTGCAACTGTGTTAGTGACGGTACACTTTTTCAAGGTTACAGTGCTTCAAATAAAGTACTTTTCCACTTATCCTCAGAGTGATGAGTTTTACCCTTTGTAATACTGTGGAAAATGAAGGATTAACAGGTTACAAGGACATCTAAATTAATGAGTGCAGCTTCAGTGTCCAGAAGTATTTCAGGGTTTTATGCTATGGATTGTTAGTAATATCACAGCAAGTACCTTAATTATGATGTATGGTCTCAAAACGTTTTTTTGTTTTTTTTTAAATATCACAATGTTCAGGCTGACTCATCACCTCAACGGTAGCGCTAGTGCCCGTGACAGCAGTGACCTGAGTTCAGGAATAAGCTTGTCATCTGAAGCCAGCCAGGGAAAGAAGGCTGGTGTGTCTAATGAACGCTCTTCTCCTTTGGTGGGGAGCTCAGCGAGATCCACTGCTTGACTGCCACCTAGCAAAGTCTGGGTGGCAGCAAGACTGGGTCAGCTAACGTATGGGAGGGTTGTACGTGGCCAATGCTGGCACAACCTTTTTGTGTAATCTCCAAATCTTCCCATGCTTTTACAGGTTATGCCAGCAAAAGCATCGAAAGACAATAATTTTAGACTAATATTGTAATATTAGTATTATAGTAAGAGTTTTTGAATAAAAATAATCTGTTCTGCTTGTATAAAGCAAGTTGGAAGTTGAAGCAAGTTGGACTGAGGAACAAATAGAGGACTATGGAGGAATGTGTTTTGCATTCTTTCAAGAGTTTCCAAGAATTCTAACCCCATAATTCAGCCAAATACAATATTTGAGAATTGATTTCAAGTTTGAAAAACTTTTGGGACACTTGCTGGCACCTTACTACCATAACTTTTACTAAAACAAATATTACTTCTACTTTGAGTCATACTAAGGTGTGAGGCACAGAAGCATCTGGGATGCCCGTTGTGACTGTTTCCTGCTACTCAGTGATAAGAGCCTTCAAGGTTGCCTCTTAACATGTAAAATATGTGGACACTTTGTAAACAGCACTTTTGTCTAACATTCCACACTCTGTTATGGTAATGCATTCTAAACTACTATTACTATTTGGGTATAGAAACATTTCCTCCTATTCGCTTTTAAAAAGCCAACACCAGAGCTGCAAGTGGTGTTCCCTCATTGTTTTTTTGTTTTTTTATTTATTCTTTGGTAACCGAGTAAGGCCCACTAGGCACAAGTGCCTGTTTTCCGGGGTGACCCAGGAACACTGGGGAGGTTAAGTGACTTACTCAGAGTCACGTCACATAGTATGCAGGTGGACGTTGTGGGAATTAAACCCAGGTCCGCTGGATGTACCAGGCTCATTTACAGCTTGTTACTCTAATCTCTAGGCTATACTGCCAGCCCAATGAATGCCCCCATTGAATTCTAGGTGTAAAATTTGCCTTAGGTTATCATCGTTACTATTGTCATAGAGTAACAGAAGATTTCCCCTTATTTACCACCTTTTCAAACTGAACAGACCCAGTTTACCCAGTCTCTGTCCTCTGTAATGTCCTCTCCCCCCTAGCGAATGGGGGAAAATCTGAATTACAAGCTTGCAAATTTAAGTGCCAAACCCAGGGATCGATCCTTGCATTCCTGATCTCAGAGGCAGGAGTGCTAACTATTCAGCTGAAAGGAAGTTCTCTGTTAGCCAAGCTGGTAGAGTGAGGTCTTGTTCTTTAGGTGTTGCAATCACAGCTTTTTCCACCAGATGGTGTTCTGCATGGGGTGCTGTGTCTGTATGCACTACACCTTCATGTATCATATGTACTGTCCCTCTCACCGTCTTCATCACCCTTTTCTGGATCCTCTCTACCTGCAACACATCATCCCTCAAAAAATGGGCTGAGGACTATGAGCAGTAATCCAACAGCGGTTGGATGAAGGACCTCTACAGAGGACAAAGGGCTTCTTTTGACTTACTGACATAGTTACATCTAATGCAGCTCGACACCTGGTTTGTCCTAATGCTTTTTGTTCACACTGACAGTTTTGCCTGAGATCCCTTGAGAGTAACACTCCCAGGTCTCTTTCCTCCAAGGTTTTTATTTAGCAGCAATTTGCTGGTACAATACTCTACACCTGGAATTTTGTGTCCAAGGTGCATTACATGCACTTAATAGTATTACATTTCCTTCTTAATGTCTTGATTTGTAGTAAGTAATCACTTTATTTTAAATTTTCTTTTTTTCATCTAGCATTGTTTACATAAGAGGGCTCTGAGGCAAATATAAAACAAGACCCACCAAATAGGAGTGATATCTAGGTGTCAGTTAAACATATACCATTTTTCTCCAAGACTATTATTTTAAAATTCTGGGCAGTAATCCAATATATTTCAGTTATTGGTCAAACTTTCCAGTTATTTACTTTCCACTAAGAACCAATCTAAGTAAGAAGGAGAACAATCGAATAATCAACATAAAGTAACACAGCCATACTTCTTTCATATACAATATTTCGAGAAAATGAAGAGCCCCCAAGTTTACGTATAAAATTATTTATGAACAAGTTGAATAATATAGGGGTCAAAATATCAAAACCAAAAAACTCAGCAAGAAACCCAAACTAGAGGACCATGCGGAGAAAACGTGTGTTGGCAAGTGAGTCTGCAGAAAGATACACAGACAGACAGGAGTTTGTGGATAATCCAGAAACATTGAATGATGGGTGTGAATTCAGAACAAGTGCGACTGTTTAACTGGGTCAGCAAGGAGTGGGTATAAGGGATAATATACTTCAGTGCACAAGCTGACTTACGGCAGAAAAAGGTTTAATTTAATCTTAGGAACCAGGTGAGTCATTTAGGCAATAATGCACAGCAGGTTGTGTGTCATGATGGGATAATGTCACGCCTTGGGTGGGTGGGTACGAGGCCGCAGGCCAAGTGTGTCCAACACTGAGAAGTGATATTTTTCCCCACAACACACCTCATAGGTTGCATTACTGCAAATATAAAATGGCTTGCTTGTAACACAAAAGTGATAAAATACTTTAAAAAAATATATATATATTTTTTCCATATTCTATTTATGCTCCTGTCCTCTGTGCCCCCTTCAGACCGACCCTCCCAGCCCCAACATCCTGAAATTACTGGGGCTTACCTTTCTGCCTGGCCCAGGAGAGGAGCCTGCGGAGAGTCGGGCTTCATCCCGCAGCTGGAGGATTTGATTTTCTCCTCCATTTTTCTCCCCAATCCACATTGCTGGGGTGCACACGTCAAACGTGCATGCGTGGAGGTACGTCCGTGTAAGTCCTGCAGCACCCACCCCTTCTATGTGCTCTACAGACCTGCACTTCTCCCAGGCCTCCACCTGGGGGCAGTCATTCGGCAGGAGCGCAACCCTTCCCCTCCTAGGAGAGGAGAGCTGTCCTCTGGACGCTCAATCCTCTCCCTCCCCTCCGGCCTGGGCTCATTCCCGAACCCGGGTTGCTGGCGTGGTGCGATGTGTGGCGTCCAGCACCTCAATCCCCAGCACCACCGGGCCGGTGTAAAAATATATATTTTTAATTGCTTTTTGAATAGGTGTGATATTGTGCTAGGCTAATATCACTCTTGAAGGTCAGCACTGACCAATCAGACCCCAGCAAATTTTCTTGCCATTTTATAATTTAAATTAACTCTAGGAGCAAATGATCAAATATCATCAGCGTAGTCAAGGATTAAGCAAACAACTGAATCTCGTTGTTTTAATCATAGAGAAGGGGGCCGGGGCACATACTACCTTATAAGCCAGTTACTGAGGGAACCAGCATGGACAGACCTGAAGTAAATGGAAGTTGGCTGAGTGGGAGTTGAGCTGAAGGGAATGGGTCTGGTGGCTAACGACTTCTTCCCAAATAAAGAAGAGTGGTAAATTTGGAGTTCAGGACCATAACTGGGGTTTCATAATTATAGGTTCATTACCATACCTATTGATGGGTTGTTCTGTGACTGCTGCAAGCTAATTGCAGCACTTGAGGCCAAAATCAACATGCTTGAGGGGTAATAAGCAGTGCTTATGATGTAGGGTTGAGACCGTTGTAGGCTGGATCACATAGGAAGGGGTACAAGAAAGAGAAATCCAGATGTTAGAGACCAGCACTGGGTTAAGTTAGACTGGGGGGGGGCAGGGACAGCATCCTAAAGTGACTGGGACTGCTACTCTACAAACAACTTTGTCACAAAACGTCAGAGCACAGGTGTAGCATGGGGGCAGAGCTGTCTGCAAGAAAAAACAGGAAGGGATCTGATGGCAGACTCTCCGAGCTAAGAATTACTATCCCTTCCCCTTAACTTTCTAAGACTCAGAAGATTGAAAAATATAAACTAAGTCCAGAGGGATAAGGTGCCAGTGGGGGGTTTGATTGAAGCACCAAAATGGTGCTCTTCAAAACCTGTCCTGGGAAGGAAAGTGGTCATAGGACACTGGAGCCATGTGGACTGCTTGGTCACTTGCTTACTTGGTGTACCGGTTGCAGACACTATGCTGAGGGTGGACAAGCGTGTGTTGGATGAAGAAGAGGAACAGATCATTATTTTATATGTTGACACTAGTGACATCGGTAAGTGCAGACCAGAGGTCCTGCAGAGTAGATATAGGGAAGTAGGCAGGAGCTTTAGGAGCAGGACCTGCAAGGAAGTATTCTCAAAGATACTACCAGTGCCCTGCACAAGGCCAGTGAGGCAGCAGGAAATTTAGCAGTTTAATGCATGGCTAAATGTTTGGTACATGGAACAAGGGTTTCAGTTCCATTTACACTGGAAGGCATTCTGAGGAAGGAGAAGCCTATACACTGTGGACAGGCTTCACCTGAGCTCTGAATGGGTGGGCATGCTGGCACACAGGATAGAGTGGTGTGGAGGCTTTAAACTGAGACAGGGACAGGTAGGGGTATTGTAGATGTAGGAAAACACCCATGCGCCAGTCACATACAGGGGGTTAAAAGTAAAGTGGCTAGTTCTAAGGGGCATAAAGCAGGGAGCAGGAGAAACACATTGACAAATACAGTATGATGAGTGCAGTGAACAAGATGGCTGAGCTGGAGTGTGAATTTCTTGAGGCAAGCTATAGTGTAGTAGGACTGACAGAGACCTTTTTAACAAGGTTATGATCTAGGATGCCAGGGTAGAAGGGTATTTAGGAAAGACAGGGAGGGTCAGAGGGGGAAAAGAGTTGTTTTGTATGTCAAGGAGAAGGGATTGAAGCAAGTGAGAAAGAGTTAGGAGGGATTTGGAGCCCAACAGAAACCACTGTTTGAAATACACTATTCAAGGGAAGCAAAAAGACAGTTCTGGGAGTATGTTATATTCGGCCAGGCAGTACAACAGAGTGTGACATGGAAATGGAAAAAAAATGTAAAAAAAGCAACAATTATGGAACGCTTGGTTCTCATGTGGGAATTGTCAAACTATATGACATTCTAATGGGAAATTGATAGTGCCCGAGAGAAAACGGGGAGTGATTTTTCTGTCAGTTATGAAGGGCTGTTTCCTTCTTGAACAAGTCAGGCTTTGGTTAAGAAATGAGGATGTGCTTTTTTGTTTGTTTTGTATAACAAAGCTTATTGATTTTTCAAAAAATGAAACAGCAATATATATTTTTTTGAGCTTTCTTTATGCCCCTACTCACCGGACTCCTGGCCTTTCTCTGGTGTAGACTCTTAGGTACTGCCTTGTCCCACACTCCTGAAGTCCTCCGACTGACTCCTGACTTGGGCCTGTCTCCCTCCCACTCCTTTGGCCACCTGAGCCCCCCCCGGGGGTGGGACCACTGACTCCTACTGGCACTCTATCTAGAATAGCGACCAGGGAGCAGAGGGACAGCCAATTGTCGGCCGGCAGGACCCAGGACTGTGCGTGGGGGCCATCCCATTGGACTCACCTTCGCCTACCAGGCAATCGGGGTTTTTCCGCTTTTCTGTACCCCATAGGCTCGGCTGTGCCATGCACATCAGCACGAGAGATGGCAGCTCCGATGCTGCGTTCCTTAGAACACCATGCACAGCCAATCCCCTTGACAGGAGTCCACTGCTGCTACCCCAGTCTCCACGGGGTCACCAGACAGCGAGGATCTTCTCCCCTGCCCAGGAAGGAGGCTGTCCTCAGGCAGCTCAATCCTTTCCTTCCAACGACTCAAGTCCGCTCGGGTTGCCAGTGAGGCTCGAGGTAAGGTGTCTAGCACCTCAGCCCTCTGCGCCTTTGGGCCGGGATGAAACAGCAATATACAAACATATATAAAATTTCCTGGCCGGGGCAAGCCTCACTGAGTTACAACTCTAAGAGTAGTATGTGTTAAATTCATACAATTTCCAAATATGACTCTTAAGTTCTAATAAAACTCTTGAATTCCTGCTTTACATTTATGGGCCACAGTCAACCTCCTTAGGCATCAAAGTGTCCCTAGTTTTAAAAACCCATATTATGGTTGTTCACATTCTGTAGAGATTGCTGATGTAGCTGGTAGTTTGATTCTGATTTTAAAAAGTGAAAAACAGATTGCCCACCATACTGGTGTTACTACACAAAAACATTTGTTTGCATTTCTTGATCAACTCCAACTGCATCTTTCCTGGATATAGGAATGCCCTTAAAGGAGATGGTAAATGATTTTTGCATAGTTAACTGCCCTTCCATGTTCCTTTCCATGCCAGTTATGTGTTCTGATATGCTTTGATGATTTTTTTTTTTGAGAAATAACCTAGCTTTGGGGTGCCCTCAGATCTACATAGAGTTCCACTCTCCTCATCAGCTACTGCTCTTCTTTTCATATTTCTAAGACGTACTATGACATCAGTAGCGCCTCTTCCATGCTGTTTGTCTGAATGAGCTGGAATAGTGGTATTGATGTATACCCGCCCTCGTTTGAGGGCATACTTTCAATGTGCAGATGGTTCAGGAAGCATGGGGGGGTACAACTAAAGGGCTAAACTGAGCCAGTGCACCCGTAAACAAGATAGGAAAATAGCTGTCCTACCTTTCAGTGGTTTCACTTTTTTTTTTTAACCTTTCTTTATTTAAAATTTTTCGTTTAGACAATACATACATAAACAATACATTTATGTTTGAATTATTTGATTTGGTTCACATTAAGTCATATTATTTATAACATTACTTAAAACTATACTCATAGAGGAGACATGAGGTGAATATATATATCCCTCAGGACCTTCCTGGAGAGGATAAAACTTAAATTACTCTAATTACCTAAAATCTTAATTACTAGATTACTGGTTTACTGGATTACTGAATTACCGGAGAGGAATAGTTCTCTACCCAGTCTTGATTTTACGTTATAGGTAGGTATAAATTTGATAAACTTACTTGTCTGGTGGAATGGAACCAGAAGGAGAAAAGGAAAATACATGGAATTCATCTCCATCTTTCCCCAAGGGGATGAAAACCAGTCTGTCTTCAGACATATATAATACCCAAGTTCTCCAAAGTATCTCAAACTTTGATACTCTCTTATTCATGGCTGCCGCCAAGGCTTCTATTCTATATATAGAGATCATAAGATCCTGCCATTGTTGTAATGAAATTGTCACAGGTGACAGCCAATGTTTCGTTATCACCTTCTGAGCAGCCAGGAAAGAGATTTTTAAAAACTTGCTTGTATTTAGGTTTCTATATTCCTTTGGTAGGTCTAAAAAAAAAATAGCAAGTAGAGGTGACAAGAAATCCAGGATCTGAAATCTTCTGTAAAGCCTGCTGCAGCTCCCCGAAAAATGAGGACAATACAGGGCAGCTCCACATTATGTGCCCCAAGGCCGCTGGGGAATGCCCCCAGTTTCTCCAGCAAGCTAAATGTCTAGTCTCCTGATACTTCCCTTGAATTGCTGGAGTCCGAAAATACCTAATAAAAATCTTCCAGGAAAACTCCTGCCAGCAAATTGCTGATAAGCCCCAATGTACCTTCCCCCGTATCCAGGACCACAAATCATCTGTGATCTGGATCCCCAAGTCAGACTACCACGCTTTTTTAGTTGGGATAACTGTATCTCCTTTCCATGAGAGCAAGGATTGGTAAAAGATGGAGATAATGTGAGTCGTCAGAGGGTCACCCTCTACTTCTCTTTTAAGGATATAAGCTATCTGTGGTGGAGGGGGGTTATCAGTACCCAGTTGAGACTGTAATTTTTTAATATAATTTCTAATTTGAAAATATCGAAATCTATCCTGCCAAGAAATTCCATAATTATTAACCAAAGTTTGGAATGCCTTTATTTCATTTCCCTCCAGGAAATGCCAGATAAGGTGTAAATTATGTTTCTCCCATTTTTTAAATCCTATATCCCACTTAACAGGGGGGAAGGTATCCAAGTATGGAACTGAAAATAGAAGATGTCTCCACTATCTAGCCCTCCTATCTCCCATCATTCAAAACCACATACTTAGAGTTGGGGTCGTATATGGATTACCTAAATTGTGAGCTGGAGACCCTCTCCCTTGTCCCAGAGGAACAGAGTTAAGGTTTACAAGTGCCCTCTCCCTAAGTTCTAACATTTTCCATCTAGCTAGGTAAGTCTGGTCTAGCCAGTACATTATTGTCCTTAATTGAGCTGCTTGATGATATATTTTAAAATTCGGAAGAGTTGAACCCCCCCCCTTTGGAATTTGTAGCACTGTAAGGCGCACTCTTGGTCTTTGAGATCCCCATAAAAAAACGCGATATTCCTATGTTAAAATACAACTCTGGGGGAAGGATGGGTATGGTTTGGGCCAGGTATAAGAGTTTAGGGAGGATTATCATTTTTATTGCCTCTACCCTCTGTGCCAGAGGGATAGGAACAGGGGCCCATCTATCTTAATTCCCTCTTAATACCTTTCAGGATTGGGGTAAAGTTAAGGGTAAGAAACTGATCTGGCTGCGGGCTTAATTGGATTCCCAAGTATTTGATATGTGTGAGGTTCTATTAAAAAAGGAATTTCTTTATAATTTCTTCTGAGGGATTATACTGTAGTTTTAATATCTCCGTTTTGGTCAGATTCACTTTGTGTCCAGCTAAATGGCCAAATTCTATCAGACGTGCCCAGAGGGGGTCTAATGACTGTTCCGGATTTTTTAGATAGATCAGTAGATCATCTGCATAAAAAGCTAATTTGTGTGTTTCCCCTCTCAATTCCCACCCCTGAATTAGTTTATCCTGGTGAATCATCTGGGCTAGAGGTTCTAAGTGTAGAGGAAATAGGAGGGGGGAAGCGGGCATCCTTGCCTGGTACCTCGGTATAGTGGGATTGGGGATGTAATACTGCCATTGATCTTCACATAGGCTTTTGGATTTGAATAAATATTAGTTATACTTTTAATGAAAAGGTCTAGTGGTTTCACTTTCAAGTGTACTCTCGATCTCACCACAGCAAATTTGGAGTCTCCCCAGACGCTGTCCACCGGACCAGGATCTCCATGCTGCAACCTCCTGTCTCCTCTGAACCCCTCAGTCTTGCTACAGCTCGAGGGAACCCTTCTGGAAATAAAAACTTGTGAAATAAATTAGACACATGGGGAGTGGGGTTCTATTTCATTTGTCCCTCCGTCTAACTCAAACAAGGAGAACATCACTACCAATTTCTTCCCAAACCAGCATCTTTATTTAACCTCCTGCACCCCAAGTGATTCCAGGAAAATAGAGGTCTCATCTTCCACCAAATAAATAAAGCAGCTCCATGGGGCCATTTGAAACTTTGTACAATTTTACCCTAACTGGACATTCTGAGCAGCACAAATGGATTACAGGCAGTACAGGTAGAATTTCATCTCTCTAACCACTTGGATGATTTACTCAAGGACCCACTAAACTAGAAGAAATCCACAGGCTCCTGGATCCCTGGTGCTGGTAAGCCAAACCCTATCTCTCTTTCTTCCCGGGGTTACCCACACGGCCTTCTTAAACTGGTCTGGCTCTGGTCGGCTGCCCACCTCCGGCACGAGAAAGCGGGTTGCTTTCCCCACCTGGCCCCGGGATCTTGGCCCAAATCTGCTAAGGGTGCCAGGATTTTTTTCTCTGACCCAGGCCCTGTAACCCAACCTCCCTGGCTTCATGTTGAACACCCTCCTCAAAGCCCACTTCTGCTCTGTCTGTTCCTGCTCCTAATCATCCTATCAACTGAGTTATGTCATGGCACTTGTTATGAGGGTAGGCTGGGCTGCACAACCCCCGGCTATCGCCTCTGCTGTTACCTGTGCATTGTTACCTGTGTATTTTTACTGTACTTATTCTACTTTTGTATACCTATTCTTTGTATTGCATAACTACCTGTGCATTCCTACTTCTGTACTTATTATGTAAACATTTCTCCTTTGTACATATTATGTATATATTTCTACCTTTGTACTTATTATGTAAACAAATATACCTTTTTCCATGTCCCCGATGCATCTGGAAAATGAGCAGGAGTCTGCTCAGTATGCTTTCCTGGTGAAACTTTTAAATAAATAAATAAACAACCTGAACCTGTCTGGTGCTACCAAATTCACGCCACCAATCCCACGTCCGCAGCTCTGCTCTCTCTCTCTCTTTCTGGTGCAACGGCCCCAAAACCCAGTCCTTCTCCAGCACTCGAGTTACCTCCCCCAGGCTACCCTGTCATGGAAGGGGACCCAGGCCCTGCCAACGCCCAGGCCCTCCAAGCAGCCCACTTCCCTCAGGCTCCCAGATGGCAAATTTTGAAAGGAGGGGGTACACAACTCCTTGCCCCACATCTCTCTCTCCACACATCCTGGGCTTGCATTAAACCCCCACCAGAGGCACCCTCCAAGGCCTGTCCTAAGACCTTCAATTCACCCGACCCTTTAATGCAAGCACCCCAGGACCTGCCCCTCCATGCAGATCCTACAAGTTGGGTGAAAGGCCCCCTGGTTCCATCTAATCTCAGGCCACCCTGCCACGCCAGGTACACAGAAGAGCCACTACCACTGGCCTTCTCCCTGTGGGGACTCTGCCACTGCCGCCACAGCCCTGGCAGCTTAAGTAACCACTACCAGTGGGATCTCTATGGGCTCCTGCCTATCCTGGAATATCACCACCACCACCTACACCATCCCTATCCTAATGATGCAGGCGTGTACTGGCTGACCATGCTCCCCATGAAGCCTCTTCTCCTACTCCTCGGCGCCACATTACTGCCAAAGCCATCCCTATCTGCACTATTGGGGGGTTCCCCCTGAGCTCCCTTCTTGTCTGCCATCCCTGCTTCTCCAGCCGCCCCCCTCCATCCTCAGGCCTACAGCGTGGGCTGGAAAAGGCCCAACACTTCCTGTCTCCAGCCTTATATACCTCCCTAAACCTGTCCTCTGCTGCTACTTTGAGCCATCCAGTAGGTATTAACCCCCAGAGCACTAATAAATTCCCAAGCTGTGTGGGGGGGAGAGAGGAAAGGGGATCCTAATGGGAGCAATAAACCCCTCCTATAAGGGGGGCTTACACATGTCATAGAGTGTTCAGGCAGTATGAAAAAGAAAACAGCAACTGGTGAGAAGAGAGGGATTCAGGGTGGTTAAAAAGGCAACAAAATTAGCTTATTAATTCAACAAAAAAGGTCAAAAACATATCGAAATACTGAGTAGACAATAAAATAACAACTGGAAGCCATCTAGAGGTTTAAAAACTGTTTCCTTTCACGTTTAACACAGTCCAGCCACTAAGTATGCAGTGGGAATAGAGACTATTGCATCATAAGTGGCTGCACAGATTGGGAGTGTTTCTAATGTTCAGGTAGTTTATAAAAGGTATCAAATAATTTTCTTCTGGATCAGGTAGTTTTCAGTAAGAGTAGATCAAGGATTTGAGTAAGCAGTAATATCCAACAGGGTGGGCGATATTGGGCTATACCAGAGTGCCCAGGCCTTATAGCCCCTGAAAGGTCCGGTATTACTCATACTACCACCCACCCTGGAGGGTATCATTACACTTAGAAAATGGGCCACTGAATTATATGTTTGTTAAAAAAATTATTTTATGTTTATGTTTTAAAACTCTTACCTGTTTGTATTATTTTTTAATAAAGTAGTTCTGCCTGCATTAATATACTGTGTTTTTTTTAACCTAGGGATTTCTGTCCTAATGCAGCCTCTGTAGTTCTTACTTTAGGGTTACCCCCTCCCAACCACAAACACACAGAAACTCAGGGCTTAAGTCAAAGGGTCAGATATTCAAAACTTTGTGCTAGACACAAACTGTTTGCACAGGTTTAGTATCAGGTTAGCGCGGGTCCACTATATTCAAAAGGTCAAATAGCGTGTGCAAACTGCATTAGTGCCGGGCAAACTCATAATGTATGCAAGGGGCTAACTGAGGGGGCGTGTCAGTGGAATGCTATATTCAGCACATAGTGCCACACAGAGTGGTTTTGCGCAACATTAGCGCAACACATTGAGCGGTGCAGATTACCACCCAGGAAAAGGTAGTCTTAACCCTGGGCAAACCAGCTTTGCATGTCTTTGTGGCTTTATGCAGCTTTTGCGTGACCTAACCAATAAGTATGACACAGAAATAAGCCAGACATAGAGAAAACATGCTGCTCACTGATGCCATCACTATGATGCCATCATCTGCCACCGGTCCTAGCCATGCTGGCAGTGTGTGGTGACCCGGCTCCCATTGGACACCATGGCAGTGCAGAGATACAGCACACACCTGCAGACCACCCTTCTGTGGACATCAACAGATGTCAGCACACACATGCAGCACTGTGGGCATGGAGAGTGTTGAGGGGAGGGCATTTTTTTATTTTTTATTTTAGTCTTTGGTAACCGGGTAAGGCCCTGTAGGCACAAGTGCCTGTTTTCAGGGGTGACCTGGGAGCATACAAGTGGCCAGGCTGCACCGCAGACTGGGTGTAGCCACAAGACTGGGACACATCACGCAGTGTACATGGGCCAGTGTTGGGAATACACCAACACCAGTGTGCCTGTCTGATCATATGTGCCCCCCCCAGCCACATACCGCACATCTGTACAGACACTACAGCACACACAGCCACCATGTACATGTCACTGTGAGCATCCCATGTCAGTGGTGCGGCATCTGTGGGTCGCACAACAGCATAATAGTAATGGCCACTGTCAGTAAACTCCTGCAAGTTGGGCCTGTCACTGTGTACAGTGCAGTGGCCATCACTGCTCTGCACACCATATGCATTGTTGTGTCCCTTACTGGCCCCCTTGCTACTGTAGTGTCTGCTGTGCACTGTAGCATGACCTACAGTTTGACAGTTGCATACAATACCACCACCTGTGCCTATGCTATGTAGTCCCCTGGGGCAGGATATGCTGTAATGTACTATATAAATGTAGCGTGCAGCTACCACCATGCACTCCCAGACTGACCTACAGGTGGAGCTGTGAGCAGACCCAGCCAGCCCCAGTACTTCCAGACTGACCTACAGGTGGAGCTGTGGGACCCTGGAGTAACGCTGGGCAGACTGCGTGCAAATCAGGTTATAATGAGATGCTAATCTAGATGTTTGCCCAGAGACTACCTAAGCGGGCTCATTTGCATGTCACGTTTGAATATTGCAAAGTTTAGCCCCGGGCAAACGTGATTGCGCCAGGCAACTGGCTTAGCTCCGTGCTAAACCTGCGCAAGCATGTTAGCACCGCGCAAACATTTCAGAACTATTGTATATTTTTGCACAATGTACTTTCACATGCGCTGCTGTTTGCAGTTGCACTGACTCCACGCATTTGCTGACACACACATTGGCCACATAGTTCACCTCTACCTTCCTTCACGTTGCTGTGAACTTGGCTGCTGTTGTGGTATGCACTTCCTGGTTGCTACATTCAAAGCTGTCTTATTCCCAGGCTATGTTTGCACTGTACTCCCAGCCCATATTGCCCGGCTTCCTTAGCATACTATATTCAGCAGGTTTAGCACTGGGGCTATCCCCTTTGAATATAGTGGGCTATTGGGTCCGGGCTAATTTAGTATGCTGGGCAGTGCTAATATAGCCCCAGGGCGAAGTTTTGAATATTGGGCCCAAAATGTTATACTTCTTTTTCTCTCTGTTCGTCCTGTCGTTTGTTGATCACCCCACCTTCCCAAAACACACTCACTGGTGTTCCAGGTTGCTGTCAGTTTCCATTTGACAGCATGGCAGGGAATGTCTTCTTGCAGCGAGATCAGAAGTGGGAGCGGACATGGAATAACTCATGGTATGTCAGCTTCAAGAGCAAGCATCAGTATGGCAACCAGTTGCTAAGTTGACTAATAGTATCGGACAACACAGCTGCTTGGGAGGGAAAATATTTAATACTTGCTACCACAACAAAAGCAATTAGGTAGTTTGCAAAAAAAACCAAAAAAACATGCAGAACGTTTCACTGGCTGCCCTTGCCCAGTCGTTCAAACACATTGTGGAACCAATGTCATGACAGTGGACCCATACTCGCAAGGCAACCAATCTGACATGATACAGATGTTGTTTGTGTGTCAGTGAGAGCGGAGCGGGAGAGGTAAAGCGATACCACCAATCAGTACACCAACTGTACACACTGGACTGGTGTCAAACTATTCTTTTATTTTTTAAATAAGTGTTTTAGAAACTTTTTCAGCAAGGGGCAGCAAATGCGATGGGGAGCGGAGTCTGGGTGAGCCGGGAAGCTGTCTGCTATGTACTCTTAGCACTTTTAGTGCAACAGAAAGTTTTTAAAATTTTAAATGTGGGCTACAACATGGGTAGTGTGTACCAGATTTGTATGTGCGTGTGTGTGTGTGTGTGTTAAAAGTGAGATTAGGAGAACGGCTAGAGGACTGGGATTGGGTCTCGGCTCTCGCTAAGCAAGACAAAAAAAATGGCGGGCATTTAAAATTCAAAATTCCACTGGCACCATGATAGAGGTAATCATGTCGGTTAGGATTGGCACTGTTTAACCCGGGCTTTGTTGCCTGATAGACACCCACCTTGCCTGGGGCCGGTCCTTTCTAATGTCCTTGTAAGTGACATTGCAGAGGGACTGGTAGGGAAAGTATGTCTCTTTGCAGATGACACAAAAATCTTCAACAGGGTTGATATGCAAGGTAGGGTAGAAAGGATGAAAAGGGACTTGGCAAGGTTGGAGGAATGGTCAAATGTGTGGCGGCTTAGATCCAATGCAAAGAACTGCAAAATAATTGTCCTGGGAAACAAAAACCCAGGGGAAGAGTACACAGTGGGGGGTGAGATACTGACAGCAACAAAAATGGAAAGGGACCTGGGGGTATTCATATCAGACGACCTAAAGGTGGGCCAGTAATGTGAGAGGGCAGTAAGAAGGGCTGGGGGATACTGGGATACATAGGGAGAGGCATCACCAGTAGAAAACAGGAAGTTGTTGGCCCTCTGTACAGACAGTTGGTAAGACCATATCTGGAGTACTGTTTACAGTTCTGGAGACCCCATCTCCGCAAAGACATAGACAGAGTGGAGGCTATCCAGAGGAGGGCAACCAAAATGGTGCAGGGTCTGCACCAGAAGACACATGAAGAAAGACTAAAGGAGCTTAAGGTGTATAGCATCGAGGAAAGAAGGGAGAGGGGGGACATGATAGAAACTTTCAAATACCTAAAGGGAATCAAAAAGTCCAAGAGGGTAGCATCTTTCAGAAAAAGAGATGTGCAAGAACAAGGGGGCACAATTTGAAGATGGAGGTGGGACGGCTCAGAGGTAATGTGAGGAAGTATTTCTTCACAGAGAGGGTTGTAGATGCATGGAATGACCTTCCTGAGGAGGTCGTAGAGTCAAAAACAGTGGGGGAATTCAAGAATGCATGGGACAGACATAAGGCAATTCTAGTGGGGGTAGGAGGAAGTAGGCTGTTGGTTAACTAGGATCTGCAGCTTATCCGTTAAGTAGGGAAATGGGCAGAATAGGTGGACCAAGCGGTCCTTATCTGCCATCAAATTCTATGTTTGCCAGGGGTATCAGCCAATCAGAGCCTGGGAATCTCTCTGCCCATTTTCTGAAACAAAACAGGTTGGGTACAGCTGTACTGTACATTAGCATACATTTTAGTTCTTCTAAGCAAGAAGGCAGACAATACAACCAACAACATTCAGTGAATTTAAGAGAAGAATAGCAATCATAAAATGTGCGTTTTTCTCTCTCCTAAGCTGGTCTCCGGGCTTCCTTACTCCTGGGCTGTACCTCCTGATGCTGATAGGTAGGCAGGAATCAGACCTCTGCAGCAGGGGACATCCAGCCCTCCACTTCCTGTCTTCCTCAGTTTACTTCCTGCCTGCAATGAAGCAGGTAGTCTGCAGCAGATCCCTGTCACAGGAGGCAGGGCTGAAGAGACTGAGAGTTACAAAATCCTTATTCTACAGAAACAAGCGTATTCTTCTTTTTTGGATGACAAGAAATGCTATACAGAATCCTTGTTCTCCAGAAGCAAGTGTATTCTTTTTCTGGGGGATTACAAGAAGTGCTCTAGCAATGGGAGCAGCATTCAGATGCTCCAGGGTGGGATCCCAGTCTCAGCCTTGCAAGCTGCACAGGCTAGCCCCACCTCTTACTGGCTCATTTTTTCCCCGGGTTTGGTGTCTAAAAGCTGCAGCTGTTCATCGTAGGGGCATCTCGTCGGGCTAATTTGCCCTCTCATCCAGGAGTTTTGCTAAACGTTTACCGAAGCACCGGAGTGCTTCCAAAGAGCTAGGCATGCATCTCTCATCCCCAGGGGATTCTAAAGAGTTGGCCCCCGGCAAAACCTTTATCAAAGCACCGGAGTACTTCCCAAGAGCTAGGCATGCACCGCATGGCCTTCGATCAAGCAGTGGAGTGCTCCAAAGAGCTAGGCATGCACCGCGTGGCTTCCGATCGATGAACGGCCATTGGGAAAGCTTCAGCTGTTCGTCGTTGGTGTATCTAGACAATGTGAAAGGTGCTTGGCCGCTCAATAGTGTATTTAAGCACCGGAGTGCTCCAAGTGGTTAGGCAAACACTGGATTGGCTTCCATTAGACTGTTTTGAGATGGCCGCAGCCGTTCATTTTCGGCAGCACTAGTCCGCGCGCATTCAAAAAAGCGCGCCAAGCTGCTCTCGGCCAGCCTTCTTGTTGAGCAGCCTGAGAGCCTAACAGGGGTGCCCTGACAGGGGAAATGAGTTCAGCACCTGCGTCCCCACCCCCCAACCAATCTCCCTCGTCATGCAGGGACTTATTTTACCTGGGTCGTCATGCTGGGACAGCAAAACTGCAGTATTTTGCCCTTAAAGGGCCAGCACCAAAAGGGCCTCCACTGCCTAGACAGCTAAACTTCAGTATTTTGCCTTTAAAGGGACAGCACAATATGCCAGTTCATAGTGGCTTTAAAGGGCCAGCACAAAAAGGGCCTCCACTGCCTAGACAGCTAAACTTCAGTATTTTGCCCTTAAAAGGCCAGCACAATGTGCCAGTTCATAGTGGCTTTACAGCACTCAGCTCAACTTTTTTGCCCTGAAAGGGCCAGCTGCCAGCACAATGTGTCAGTTCATAGCGGCTTTAACAGCGCAAAGCTCAGCTTTTTGTCCTGAAAGGGCCAACACATTTCATTACAGCTTCAGCATGGAACCAAGAACCTCCACGGCGGGGGTCATTGAGGAGTATCCCCCTTTTTAGTAACACCGGGGCGACTTGCCCCCACTACTAAGCACCAAGATGGTCTGCCTAGCCTAATCACCAAGATGGTCTGCCTAGCCTAACATGTAGAGGACCATGCTTCTAATCTTTTTTGCTGCCCCCTCTACTAATCACCTCGTCGGTCCGCTATCACCTCGATGGTCCACAAGCGTCTCAATTATTATTATTATTATTATTATTATCATTAAATCGCCACTAATGGACACGAGAGGCACAATTTGACGAGCACCCAGAGACACAATGCTCGTCAACGAAGGCTGCAAGCACCCAGAGACAATGCTCACCAGTGAAGGTGGCTATCCATCCAGCCTGAACCCAGACGCTTCCTTAGGGTGCCTTCTGTGTCGTCCAGCGCCTCCAAGGGTCAGCTCGTTGCCGAAGGACGAGTATGGCATGACTAGCCAGGTGGCAAATTACTTAGGCTGTCGATGAGCTCCTTGGGCTCTTAGCTCATCGAAGGAAGCCTTCTGGAACTTGCAGCTCTGCGAGCAGGTACCCAGGTTCACAGCTTGTCGCCAAGCAACTTAAGGTGTCACAGTAGTTAGTCAACGAGCAACTTAAGGGGTCACAGTGCTAGTAGTCGAGGGTCACTACCGCTCCTGGAGGCGACCGGGAGAGGCTTCCTACAGACAGTTTAATGGAAGGCACTCCCTGCTTTTCCTTGAGCAGTTCTCTCCCCGAAAGGATCAGACATTTCAGGCAATGATGCTTAGGCAAAGCGATGCTAGCCAAGCCAGGAACTGGTAGCCAGGAGTCCTTGGACATGGGGAGCCTATTCTTCTTCTTCTTCTCAAAAGAGGCCACAGTCAGGATTCACCTCGGTTCTGCCTCCGAGGCTCTCGCCCAAACGATACAGGCTTTGTCATCGGGCAATTGCCGCCAGATCAACCTCAGCCTTCCTCATTCCTCCAGCCATAGGGAACTTTTAAAGGGACGCTGTCAATCTGTTTTTCATCATATTATTTCTAGAGGAAATCACACATTTTATGATTGCTTACCCTCTCTACAATTCATTGATGTTGCTGTTTGTTTTGTCTGTAGCCTTGCATAGTAGAACTGAAATGCATAGCAATGTATATTTATAAACAACCTTGTTTTTGTTTACAATCCTGGTTCTGTTCTTACTGCATGCTTCCTGAGCATTAGAAACACACCCAAACAGTGCAGTCACTCATAAGGCAGACTGTTTTCTGGGTGCTCCCAAGTTCAGGAAAGATGTATCTGAAGCTGATCAAGGAATGTAAACAGACCTGTTTTGGTGTGATAACACCAGTATGTTGGGCAGTCTGTTTTTCACTTTTTTAAAGAAAATACAAGTCCGAATCAAACTGCCAGCTACATCAAAAATCTTTACAGAATTGTAGCAATTATAAAATATGTTTTTTAAACTAGGTACACTTTGAGACCAGAGGGGGTTGACAGTGTCCCTTTAAGGGAGGAATGGCAAGGTCCATGACACACCTATCCAGTGGATCTCCAAGTTTTACAAGAGTTTGACAAGAAGCAATCGGAAATGTGGTCAGACTCAGACCACCCTAGAATCGATCCTCCAATTTTTAAACCTAACCAAGCAGTCAATCACCCGGCTGAAGGAGGGTCTTCTCGCTGGGACCCAGGGGAGAGGAAAGCAGGTGCTTCGCTCAGCATGAACAATGTCTCAAGGGGGCATCTGACAACCCTCTCTCCCTAAGCCTCTCTGTGAGGGGCCCCAGTTTGTGGTCTGACTTCGGCTTATGCAGTACATGCATAAGCGAAGGTGGTCGGATGGGCAGGTCACACCATGTTTCTTATCGCCTTGGCTCGCTGCAACCTCTGGATTCGAGCCTGGCAAGCAGTTACCTTGGTAAGAGCCAGCTGGTTATTGTACCCAATGAAGGATCTCCTTTTTGGCCCAGCCATGAGGGAGGCACCAAGGGATTCCAGGGAAATGGCCAAAGGTGCATATGCCATTTCAAGAGGCGGGGACCAATCTTCAGTCCCCAGATGACTTCTGCATTACAAAGATTACCTTAAGGGTTAAAACACTAATGTCTTGGAGGAGAAACAAGAACACGCTATTCACACTTCCTCCAGTGGGGGGCAGGTTTGCAATAAACTTTCCATGAATGGGCCCAAACCGAGTTGGATAGAGGAGTCACAGACATGGCCAGCATGGGTTACATAATCCAGATTAACAGTACGGGTTACCTAATCCAAGCTCCCCCCCCCCGCTTCACTGGCAACCCATATGAAAGACGGGCAATCGTGCAAGGGGGATTTTTACAGTCCACTACAGATTTTCAGCGACTGGAGTTTTTTTTCTACCCTTCCATGTGCCAAAAGGCGTGGGGGTGGGCTAAGGCCAGTCCTGCATCTCATGTCCATGAAACAGTTTGTTTGCAACAGAACCTTCTGGAGGAAGCCTTGTCATCAGGGAATTGCAAAAGGGAGATTCTTTCCGGCTTCAATAATTCTGCAAGATTCCTATTTGCATATCCCCACCCAGTAAGGTCACACATTCTATCCCAAGTGTAGAGCGGGAGAGCTGTACTTCTGCTCCAGACTCTGATATCACGGGCTTCCTCAGACTCACGATCAGTATGTAAGGCCTCGCAACTCAACCAGGCATGACAAGCAGTGGTAGAGGGAGTTGGGTGCCCGTCGGCTGGGGAAGGGGTGCACATCAGGACACAAGCCTTCTTCCCCGAAAATGAAAGTTTGGTTATCTGCTAAAACTCATCAAGGAGTTTCACAGGCTGCTCAGCCAACTGCTTATTTTTTCACACCGCTCATTGAGACAGATTAAACCCTCTCTCCAGTGACAGTCTCAAGGGTCAGACATCACAATGGGATGTAAGGGTGGCCATCCACACAGTGTAAACTTTCCTGAGTGGTGAACAATAGGCCATGCCCAGAGTCACTCTGAACAGCAACTCCTCAATTAGGATAGCTTGCTTTCAACTGACAATCTGTCAAAGCTGACATACACCGAACTTCAGGGTGACAACACAGGAAGCCTAAAGATGCGAAAAGAATACCCTTTTTCAGTGGCTTGAGCACCACCGACCGATGTGCATACCAGGACAGGAAAATGCCACAGCAGAATGTCCCCATCACAAAGTTGGCCGGCCAAGGGAATAGCAGCTGAAGGGCAGTGCCTCCCACATCCAGACAGAACAGTGGAGCAACACTCAAACAGATCTTTTCCCTAGTTTGCAGAACTCCAAGACAAAGCAGTTTGGTTCCCTGGTCACGGATGAACCAGAGGGGGCTCAGGGCACTTTTTCCCCATAATCTGGGATATGTTCAGTCTCCTGTGAGCCTTTCCTCCAATACCGCCTCTATCAAGAGTTCTACACAGAGCGGCTTTGGAGAGGTCAGTCATGATTCTATTCTGTACCTTATATCTTGCCCACACTTAATTGGTTATCATTCTCGGGTCAAGGTGACCACCTCTAACATTCAGGTTCAGTCCAGACGTTCTCCTTCAAAGTCTGGTTCAGCATCCCATGCCAGCAACTTCTCTCTCTAGGCCTGGAGCTGGAGTGAGAAAACTTCAAAGGGCTATGCTACAGGGCTTCTGTTATTAACATGATGGGGAACTCGTGTATCTCTTCTTCCTCCGAAAGTATATTTTAGAACCCAGGGAGGATTGTTGCTTCTGGCTTCATTCCTGTCACTTATAGAGTATCCCGACATATTGGCTTTAATACTGCAGTTCCTGTACGATAGAGGGGAGAAGGATTGCAACCAGCCACTTTTCAAGTTGGGTTTATATCAACATGTCTGGTGTTTCTGAAAGCAACATTAAAACGTATTCCTTTACACCAAAGCTACCACCTTGGAGTAGTAGTAATATGGTTCGCAGGGCCGTGACCAGGGTCCCCTTCACAGCCTTTTAAGGCGTCCATCTGCATCTCAAATAAAGGTCGCCCTCTTTCCTGAAGCTATTGCTTCAGCCAGGAGGACCAGCAAACTGAGTATTGCTTCCCAAGAACTGTACTCTTGTTCCTCAGGCTACAACAGTTCCAGCTGTTGTTTTCCGAAAGTTATGTCTCCTCTACATTACAATCAAGGGTTCATCCCTCTTTCCTTATGCCCACTCTCTAAAAGCAATAAGAAAAATTTTCATACACTACACCTGGGAAAAGGGAGGTTAACGTGCATTAGGAGGGAGAAAGCTGTTAGCAAAACCTCAAGGTTATTCATGCTAGCTATGGGCAAACCTTTTGAGTAACAGGGATTTGTCGGGCTTATAGCCAGTCAGTTTCTATCAGTCACCATGAGCTTATAATCAGGCAGGTAACACTAGCAGTGAGATCATTTGGCCCCTTCGCGGACGTAATTAGCGGCCCTCTGATCATCCATTCACACATTTTATTAAAAAAAAAAAAAAATTCACTAGAGGTGATGTCAACTGTGAAAACTTCATTGGCCGCAAACTGCTTCAGGGTTGGGGAACCCTTCTGGGTTTTTTGACATTCTTCCCACCCGGGACATCTGTGAACATACTGCTTTCGTATATCCCAGGAGTAAGGAAGCCCGGAGACCAGCTTAGGAGAGAGAAATTGAAATTTAAATACCTGTAAATTTTCTTTCTCCGACGGCTGGTCTCCGGGCTTCGAATTCCCTCCCAGAATGTATATAGTTGGATGGCCTCAGGGCCATATATGCCTTAAAATTCTTGTTTTTCTATTTTCCAAGTTCCTGTCGTATGGCCTCATTGGTCTGCTTTAGGAAGAACTGAGCAAGACAGGAAGTGGAGGGCTGGATGTCCCCTGCTGCAGAGGTCTGATTCCTGCCTACCTATCAGCATCAGGAGGTACAGCCCAGGAGTAAGGAAGCCTGGAGACCAGCCGTCGGAGAAAGAAAATTTACAGGTATTTAAATTTCAATTTAACTAGAAATAATATGGCGCTAAAAAAGTTGACAGTGTCCCTTTAAACTATAACAAGTAAAAAAGAACTCATTATTAGATAATAACTAGTTCTATGTTTGTGTAACAGTTACAGTGGTCTGTATAAGTTTATTTGAACTCCTTATGTGAAATTTGTTCAATAAGAGAGAAAATATACTTCACTGCATTCTCTTGGTTTCAAACTTTTCAGTTCATTGTGACATTGCATAACTTTATACTAATTGCATGACATATAAATAGTTTCATATGTAATCCTTAGGCGGTGCTATCTCAAGGGATACTACCCCTGCCTGCGTGACTAGGCCCAGGTTGAGGGGCCTGAGCTCGGTGAACAGATGCCTCTACCTGGAGGGTTGATTTAAGGGTAGGGTAGCTGCTCTGGGTATAGCCCTCCGGCACAGTGATACCTCCCTCTAACCCCTCTAGTGGCTTACACTGGTCAACAGATAAACAATCACAATTAGCATTGGAACACACTATGTAACCTACTCTTGCAACACTTACCACCAGGGCTGGATCAGCTGCACTGGCCCTGGAGACCCCTGTAAAACAAGACCTGCAATACAACAGTACAACGGCACTACAGTATCCCCTCCACAAAGGTACACAATAGCCTGGTTAAATGCAGAAAGAATAGAATCTGATTTATTCAGGGGACATGAACAAGTATTTGATTTTGGATTTGATTTAGTGAGGTTAAACATGCATGCACTAAGAGTCTCTCTAGCACAGTCACACACACTCTGGGTGCGCAGTTGTTATGCAGGCTAGCCTGAAGCGTTGCCTGGAGTAGGCTGACATTGCAGCTGTTGTTGGGTTAGGAAAGAAAACAACATGCACTTTAACCCACAGTTTGTATTGCAGAGCCGGATGGCTCAGTTCGTAAATCAGATGACATACAATGATTTGAGCTTTGTTGCAGGGAGCTACCCTGATGTTTACTCATGCTACCCAGACCAGGATGCAGGATGGATGAGATGAAAACCTCAGGATGGAGTGCTGTTTGCCAGGGAAAGCAGGGCCCACATGACTCACCATGGTGGTCAATCCTGTTTGATGGTGTTGAGCAGGGAGCCGAATCTCCGAGCGGGTCTTTTATTGGATGAATCTCTGCGGCATGAATGGCAAGCTAGGCTGAGATGGTGAGGCCCAGACCTGGTGAACAGTTCGGACTGCAGTCCATTTTGATGCTGGATGCAGCCTCCAGCTAGCGTAACACATTCAAGGGCACAGGGAACCAAATCACGACCCACACTACACATTCATCACAATTATAGTAAGAATAGCTAGATACCACAGTTTGGATGACAGTCCGGTTGCAATTAATAGTGTCTCTGTGCAAACCGTAAGCTCTGCAGTTCTCTCCAGTTCCTGACAGGCCATTCACTCCAGGAGCAAGTCTTCGGTCCACACCAGGTGAAATTCACTCTCTCACAGTTCAGGATTCCAGTCACAATAACAGCAATTTCAGATATAGTCCGATATTAGATTGCAGACTTCTTCACACAGGAAGATGGTAGCAGGCAGGCCAGACACAGTCTTCCCACCAATTCCCAAGCGCTACCACACAGGAGCAGCTACTCGAATTACTCGAGCTGTTCACTCGCTCAACTCCAACTCTACTCTGACACACTGCTGCAGGCAGCTCTGGGATTTCCCAGTGATCCAAAGGGTTTGGTTGGTTGATACATCTGTCTGTCACAGAAAGGGCTCCTCCTTCAGGTCCATTTAGGCGCCAAACAGTAAAAACTACAATTCCTACATAAATTCACTCCCACAAGACCTCTGGGGACAATCTCCATTTTAAGGTCCCCCAAAGTACCGGTTGGTCCAAACTGGCAGTCCAGAACCAAAATGGTGGCTCTTAGCAGAAACGTCCATGCTGCAAAGGAAAGCAGGTTAGATAAACTACTGTATCATTATTACTAAAACAGATAGCCAGTAAACAATCACAGATCCTATCAGGGCTTCCTCTGTGCACTTAGCGATGGCAAAATGAAGCGGCTGTATCGCAGCCCAGGCAGGACTCGAGCCTGAAACCACTCAGCCCCGTCCAGATTAATTATAACCTATGAAATAGACACTTCTAAAGAGACAGGTACGGAGGCTAACAGGGCACTCGCATATAAGCACTTTTAAACTGTTTAAACACAGAACACCAGCTTGGCAGTGGGCATTTGCAAACCCAGGAGGACATTCTAGGAACCCCCATTTGTAGGGGGGTTACACATGCAAGATAAACAGTGACATCAGATAAAAAACATAGTTAATTGGGTGTTGAGATTGTTTGCATGCATTCTCAACTAGATGTGTACTTGGAGTGTGCTGATGCTCTAAATCTCTGTGTGCTGGGTTTACTGTATTGAAACTGTCCTGTCTGCCTAAAATATATACTGCTAATGCCTAGCCCTCTGCTCTGACCCTACTTGTCCTAGAGCCTTAAAGGAGTATTACAAAATTTGCAAAAACATTTGTTGTGCACAGTGTTTTGAGTTGTGTGTTTAGCCCTGGTATGTCCTTCCTTTTGTCTGCTATTAGGAGTTTTTTTTCTAAATTTGCCCCACTTTATCAAACTCAGTCAGGATTGTTTATTGTGCGTCATGGGAGCCATAAGTTCTGACTGCTTAGGATTATGTCCTTATTGGAGGGAGGGAGGCAAGAGGGGCTGTTGGTAACAGTGCTTCTTCTACCTGCAGCCATATCGGGGCTCCTCCTGTAGGCTTAGCAATCCACTGCAGGGCCTGTTTAACCCCATTAGTGTTGTGATAGGCCCAGAGCCAAGGGAGGTGCCATCCTCCTTGGTGCAGGAGTACAGTTAGAATGTTCTTACTGAATCGAGGTCTTGGAAGTCTCAAATTAAGCCTGAAATGAGCTTGCTTATCTGTCCCAAGATTTTGGGTGGGATTCCTATATAGAGGTTGTTTAGGCAGTATATCAGTCTTCTGGGGAATACCATCATTTTAAATGCTGCTATGTATCCCGTGATGGCCAGGTTTAATTTTTGCCTTGTATGGGTGCCTATCTTAATTGAGCCCTGCGTGGGGGTAATATTGGTTCTTACCAAGTGCTGGATAGTGGGGTTACCCGAGAGTCTTTCTGGAGGCTGAGATGCTGCCCTATTTGCAGACAACTCTCTGCCCTGAAGGAGGAAGTTTCCTGTCTTCAGGCCACACTGGACAGTAGTAAGGGAACCTTCCCCCAGGTCACACTGGACAGTAGGAAGGGAACCTCCCCCATCCAGGGAGCACCACAGCCACCACCACTACCTCAGAGGTTGCGAAGAAAGCACAGCAGTTGGACCACAGTGGGCTCAGGGAGGATGAGGATGGTGGAACAGAGGCACACCCAGTCTGCTGTTCCACTCCACAATCCATACACCATTCTAGGGGAGCATAGCTCCACTATGGATGCACCCGCAGAGGAGACTTAGGAGGCTGAGGACAACTGTCACAAGGGAGGCCCACGGGAAGGAGGCAGAGGACACCACAGGGAAAGGAAGCAGCTCCTGGTGGGGGACTCAGTTATTAGAGGGATAGAACTGGGGGGGGCAGGGAAAACTGAAGTAAGGTGCCTGCCTGGTGCCATGGCTTGGAGGGACAGGAAGTGCATCCTCAGGATCACGAGAACAGCTGCACGGGAGTCTGAGCTGGACGTCATTGTCCACCTAGGGACAAATGACTTGGCTCATGATGAGATAAGAGCAGTGCAGGAGGACTTTGTAGAGTTGGGGAGGGGCCTAAGACAAATAGCACACACAGTATCCTTCTCAGAGGTGCTGCCTGTCAATGGCATGGGGGAGGCGAGGGTACTTTGCACCATGCAGTTTAATGAATGGTTGAAAAAATGGTGTGGAGCTCAGGGGTTTGGCTTCATTGGGGACTGGGGTTCCACCTGGAGGGACACCAGCCTATACTTGGCAGGATGGTCTACATCTGTCCAGGAAGGGAACAAGTCTTTTGAGCAATCGGTTTAAATGCTTCATTGGCAAGCTTTTAAACTAGTCAAAGGGCAAGGCACTGATAAGCAGCAGGAAAATCCCAGCCTCTCCCTACAAAACAGGTACTAAATGAGAAAAAGACCGAGGTAGAAAGGTCAGTGGGGGATGCTGCAACAGAAGGTAAAGCCATCAAAAGCTGGAGAGCAGTGAGTACCAATGTCCGTAGTCTGGGTAACAAGTTTCCTGAATTAGTGGCCTTGATGGAGGAGGAACATCTGGATATCGTGGCAGTCACAGAAACATCGTACACACAAAACCATGACTGGGACATAAACATACCAGGATACACTATCTACAGGAGGGACAGGTAGGGTAAAAGAGGAGGAGGAGGAGTAGCAGCTCTTTACATAAGGGAAGAAATCAAAGCAACGGAACAAAAGGGTAAACTGGGAGGAGAAGAAGCACTGTGGGTAAATTTGGAGACGGGCAATGGCACCACAATCCGCACAGGGGTTGTATACAGACCCCCTTCTCAGGGGGAGGAAATGGACAAGGAAATTATAGAAAGTATACTTAGAATGGCAGAAAAAGGGGAGATATTGCTGATGGGTGATCTGAATATGCCAGATGTTAACTGGAGTGCAGTTGCAGCAGCCACTTCGAAGAGTGGGGTTATTCTAGATGCCCTACATGGGGCATGCCTTAGACAACTAGTATTGGAGCCCACTCGAGAGGGAGCAATCTTAGACCTGGTTCTCTCAAATGGAGATGGAGAGAGGGATCTCAGATGTAGAAGTGGGTAGCCATCTGGGAACTAGCGACCATCGAATGGTATGGTTCACAATAAACACAGCAATAGAGTCAAGCCATACAAAGGCAAAAGTACTGGACTTTAGGAGGACTTGCTTTGCCAAAATGGGTGAGTGCCTAAGGAATGCACTAGCAAATGGGCAGGAAGGAGGGGTAGAAGAACAATGGGGAATAATAAAAAACTGCCATCACAGAGGTAACAAGCATTTGTGTGAAGCAAATAAACAAAACAAAACGATGTAAGAAACCACTATGGTTCTCAAAGGAAGTGGCAGTGAAGGTTCAAGAGAAAAAGAAAGCATTCAGGAAGTACAAGGAATCACAGAAGAAGCAGGACAGAGAACTGTACCAGTTAAAGCAAAAGGAAGCTGGGAAGGCAGTCAGAACAGCAAAGGCCCAAACCGAGGAAAAGATAGCCAACTCAGTTAAGAAGTGGGATAAAACCTTTTATAGGTACACCAGGGAGCGAAGGAAGACCAAGGGAGGGATAGTGAGGCTTAATAAAGGGAGGGAGGGTGGGCAGAGGTGAATGTAAAGGCAGAGATACTAAACAAATATTTTTGCTCAGTATTTACAAATGAAGAGGGGGAGGTACCTAAAACAAACAGTAGAAACACTCTGGATACAGAAGTTGATACCAGCCCATTTACAGAAGAAAGGGTTATGAAAGAACCCTTAAAACTGAAGGTGGACAAAGCAATGGGGCCTGATGGGATTCATCCCAGAATTCTAAAAGAACTAAGGGTAGAACTAGTGACACCACTGACTACCCTCTTTAACAAATCATGGGAGGATGAGGTGGTAGCCGAGGACTGGAGGAGGGCAGATGTGATTCCCCTTCACAAAAGTGGGAGCAAGGCAGAAGCAGGAAACTACAGACCTGTTACTTTAACCTCAGTGATAGGAAAAATGATGGAATCACTTCTGAAGGAAAGAATTCTCGAGTATCTAGAGGCCAGAGGGGCACAGGACCCTTCTGCCCTGCTCCCACTTTTGTGAAGGGGAATCATATCAGCCCTCCTCCAGTCCTCAGGTACCACCCCATCCTAGGAGCTTAATAAGTATAGCCTCGAGGAAAGGAGGGAGAGGGGGGACATGATAGAAACTTTCAAGTACCTCAAGGGAATCAACAAAGTCCAAGAGGGTAGCATCTTCAAAAAAAGTGGTGTGCAAGAACAAGGGGGCACAATTTGAAGATAGTGGGGGGGCGGCTCAGAGGTAATTTAAGAAGTATTTTTCACAGAGAGGTTGTGGATGCATGGAACGGCCTTCCGGAGGAGGTTGTGGAGTCAAAAACAGTGGTGGAATTCAATCATGCATGGGACAGTCATAAGACAATTCTGGGGGGTAGGAAGAAGTAGGCTGCTGGTTAACTAGGATCTGCAGCTTATCCAGTACGTAGGGAAATGGGCAGACTGGGTGGGCCAAGCGGTCCTTATCTGCTGTCAAATTCTATGTTTCTATGTTTCTAATATACTGTGACCCCCATTTGACGGCTTTTTGCCCCAGGGTAACCCATTGTGTATTCTATCACTGCAATGGAAGGATCTCTTGTTTTCTCCCAGTTAGCCTTTAGTCCAGATAAGTCCCCAAAGTTAGCAGTGGCAGCCAGGGCTGCTGGGATGGAGGTCTCAAATACTGTGAGTGAGTGAGTGGAGCAGGTCATCGTGTAATAGTCTTGTTTTTATGTTGCCCTACTGGTATCCCTTTTATCTCCTTTCCCCTCTGTCAAAGGCTCGGGAGAAGATGGTCTCAGACCAGCTGGTTGAATACCTGTGGAAATATTAAAGTCAGTGCCCCAACAGCATGGCTTCAGGAAGCTACATAGTACCGCCACTGCTCTGATAGAGTTCATCAACTTCTTGCATGAAGCACTAGATAGGGATCAACTGGCTGGATCCATCTGTATTGATTTAACTAAAGCACTTGACCTTGTCAACCACTCCCTCCTAGTCTCTGGACTCCACTTCCATGGCCTCTCATCAGGCACAGTATCCTGGTTTAGAAGCTACCTCTCCAACAGTTTCCAATGTTAGAAGATCAGTGGCACACTGTCTGACGCCAGAAGTGTTGCCATTGTGGTGCCCCAGGGATCAGTACTGGGCCCACTGTTGTTTGGCCTATTTGTGAACAACCTTCCTGTAGCCTGCCCCTCTAAAATCCTCCTTTATGCAGATGATGCAGTTATATATGCCAGCAGCTCTGATTATATGTCTCTAACCCTGGAACTTCAGCATAGTTTCAGTACACTAGAAAGGTGGTTTGCCAAGATCAAATTGTTACTGACCTATAAAAAACCAAAAACGATGCTATTCGCTAATCCCCCCCCCAAAAAAAGATCCTCCCACTTACTGTTAGGAATGGTGATGGAGATGCACTTGCACATGTCCCCACATTTAAGTACCCAGGGGTAACCCTAGATGAGTCCCTTACTTTTGCCCCTCATGTAGACACCAATGTAAAGACGCTCACACTAGATTAGGTGCCCTACTCACACCTGAAGCAAAGCGAGCAGCAGTAGGTAAAAGGTAGGTAAAATTTATTTTTATACAGGTAATACATGTCATTTGGACATAATCCAGTTTACAAGACAGACCTGTGTAAATTTCTAACTAGTCACATACAAATAAGTTCCATGTTAAATACATATAAATGCAAACACCACAATATACAAACAACACGGTATACCTAAAAGACTTACAATAGCTAGATTATAAAATCTCAAAATCCCAAGGAACCTTAGAGAGAGAGAAAGAAAAAAAACATTTAACACTCACAAATGTGAGCATATAACTTCTTTATAGTATGAGTAAACAATGACTAATTTGGAATTTCTCTTACCTCATCAGGAAGAGAATTCCAAAAACTAGCAGCCTGATATAGCAAAAACCTGTCCCAATATTTATTATAATGTTTACCTACAACTATCTTATTTAAGTGAACTGATCTTGTCAATATCCATTTTTGATAGTTGTTCACTGTAAATAATATTAAAGAAATTGGATGATTTACAGATGAATATTTCATTTTGTGTATTAAAGATAACCAATGACACTTATGATTTATGTCTAAAGGTGACCAGTTCACTTTCTTCAACAATAGACAATGATGAATCCGATAGTTTCCTTGTAATACATATCTTGCTATGCGATAATAAGTTCTATCTAATCTAGACAATAGAGTTTTATTTGCATTTGTATATATTAATTCTCCATATCTTAGCACTGGATTAATTAACTGATCTGCCAGTTTTTTCTATCTAAAAAGATAAACAATCAGTACTTCTTCTTAACGCCCCTACCCTTCTATTCTTTTAATCAGTGCAATAATATGATTTGAAAAGGTCAGATATTCATCAAATATAATCCCTAAATAACTATATTCTTTAACTTGTTCTAGTTTAGTTTGATTTCCTGTATAAATGGATAAATCATAAACAAGTTCACCACTTTTTTTCAAAGGGAAATACATACACTTTGTTTTTTTGTGTTCGTTATCAGCCCTGACCTGGTGAACCACCCCTCAATTCTTCTAAAATCGGACTGCAAGTTAGTTTGTAATATTTCTTCTGTTTTTCCGGACGCAATTATAGCCGTATCATCGGCATAAAGTCTAATCTCTGATTTTTCTATAGTCGATGGCAAGTTATTTATGAATATTAGGAACAAAAGAGGTAACCAGCACTATACTCCCTACCGTAGACTATGGGCTGGCTGCGTATGGAACAGCCACTGACAAGGCCCTAACTAGGGTCAAAATGATACTAAATAGTGCCTGCTGGTTCATCCTGGGTGTTGCTAGACGCACACACACACATGCTCCCTCTACACCCTATCAGCCTGGCTTCCACTGCAGGAAAGAATAAAGTACCAGGTTTGTCTCCTAGGAATGAAGACACTCTTGGAGCTCTCCCTTCCCTTCATTCAATCCCTACTCCATCCTGCCAACAATCAGTATACTGCTAGGAGTATGACTAGGAAAGTTCTAACTGTTCCTTTCCAGCACACAAGCCTGGCTCAACACTCATTTGCCTACTGTCTCCAGTGGCTGAATGAGCATCCAGAATCTCTACTGAATCTTCCTAATCTAGCCAGATTCAAGATGAGGCTAAAGAATGTCCTCTCTCCTAACCCCAGTTGTGACTGCTTTTGACTTCATATAATGCCTGCACATGCCTGGGCACAGAACCATGTAATACACCTGATAATGTTGTTTCCTTTGGACCTGTTCTTGCCTCCATTTGTAACCTCTGGAATTCACTTTGACAAGGTTGCTGTATGGATCTGCCCTCTGTACCTGTTTTAATTTGTTTTGTACCATTGTTTGTACAATTGTTGACGAGGAACCTTTGTAAATGAGCTCTTAGCGCAAAGGTGTTATCCAATTCACAAATAAATAAAATAAATCTCCAAATGCTGGCATAGGGTTCCATGGCTAAAATAAACAGGAGTGGGCTTAGTGGGCAACCTTGCCAAATCCCTCGGTAGAGTGGGAAGTCAGCTGAGGACTTTGTGAGGACCCTTGCTCTCAGAGCTGATTATAGAGTGCGAACCCAGGAGAATAAATGTGGGTCCCACCCCCATTGCTCTAAGCGTGTTCCTGAGGTATTCCCATTCCACCAAGTCAAACGCTTGCCACTAGAGATAAAGAGGTGTTTAGGCTACATGCTTTATCGAGGATGCTGATAATGATTCTAAGGGTATCAGCTCCTTGTTTACCCTTCATAAAGCCTACTTGTGAGTCAAGGACCACATTAGGGAGCATTTGCTCGAGCCTACTGGCCATGATTTTTACCAGTATGTTTGCTTCCACATTATTGAGTGAGACAGGATGGTAACTGGTGCAGAGGGATTTATCCTTCTTATGCTTTGGGAGTACAACGATTGTGGTTTCCTGTAGTGTGGGTAGAAGGGTGATGGAGGCTCTGGGTGCTCAAAATGTTTTCAGCAAGTGGGGTTCCAGTAAAAGCGCAAAGGCTTGATAAAAGTCTGCACTTAGGCCATCTGGACCAGTGCCTTCCCTTAGGATAAAGCCATTATTGCTCTGGACACTTCCTCTACTTGCAGCTGCACCTGTAGGGTCTGAGCTATGTCCTCTGGGGCCTTAGGCAGCCCCAGTTCTGACAAAAAGGAGTTGATATCTCCTTGTGTAGCCTTGGCTGATGGAAGTGTAGTGTATAATTTCATACAGAATGATTTTATAGCTTCGATAATGGACTTAGGGTGAGATGAGCTCTTATCCTATGCCTCCTTACTGTATGAGCCTCTGCCTGCCTCTTTTTCAGATGGAATGCCAGCAGTTCACCTGCCCACTCTCCCATTTCCCAGTACTACTGCTTAAAAAAAAAAGAGGGACCATTCAAATTGTAGCCGATAGATTTTATTGAGCTGGTATTTGAGTGCAATTATATATCACACATCCTGTTCAGTCTTTTTAGGCAAGAAAAACACAGAACATGCAGCAGACACCAAACTAGTGCAGAAGGTAATTTTATTTATCCAAAAACAGCAGCATACAGATCTCTGGCGCTTCGAGGATGCTCTGCTTCTTCATCAGAGGGTGGAGTCATCACAGAAAGCACTCACCTTTTATACATAAATTTCTTAAGGTGGCATTAGACGTTGCAAACCATCTGTACAGTATAAACATGTTAACAAAACAACGTGGAATATCTGACCAATGCATACAGTAACAATGCAGGACTAAAAATAGTACTAGGGAAGTAGGCTGTAGAAGCACAAGTGTGCTAAGTCAGAGGATCTACCCAGAAGCGATCACCCTTAGTAGGTGGAAAGTGTGTCCAGAGCAAAGTATGAAAAGTTCATGGAATAAAAACACTTCCTAAGCCCCAGTAATCACTGAGTAATGGTGACTAAGATGTGACAAAGATGCAGTATATGATGTACAGGAATAGGGGGGAGAAGTGCAGTACTAAACAGTGGGGTTGGGGGAGTTCAGTCAAAAATAGTTAAGACAGGGCAGCAAAAGTATGGCAAGATATGTGAAAGACAAGTAGATAAATGGGAAAAGAACGATACTTGTCACAGAATTAATAGAACTATGGTGGCATGAAGACACATGAAATAATGAAACAAAATGACAAACATGATGACGTAATTGATGAAATTTGGGAGTCCATGAGAGAGAAAAACACTGTGGAGACAAAAACAAAGACCAAAATTGGAACAGAGAAAAAACATATATACACACACACACAATGATGCATACAATCCATCATAATGATGGAAGGCAGAATTTAAATCATAAGCAATAAGACAGCATGTTTTTATAGGAACACGGACAGATCAATTTCTTTGTTGAGCCCATTTGGTTCTAGGGTATTAAGAACATAAATCCAGTGTGATTCATGCTGTAGTAAAGTTTTGAAACTGTCACCTCCTCTTACAGCTGGTTTGGTGTGTTCCAGAGCACGGTATCTGGGACAAGAGGGGTCACTGTAGTGATGTTCCCTGAAATGAGTACCCAATACCGACTCCAATCTGGCATTCCTGATGTCTTTCAGGTACTCTTATACACACACTTTTACCTGTCTGATAATTCTGCCCACATATACTAGTGGGCAGGTACACGGTACAGCATAAATGACAGCTCTGGTAGAACAGCTAATCAATTAATGAATTTCAACTTTTTTGTTATTTGTGAGGTGTTTATATTCAAGTGCCAGATGAGGTGCATCTGCATACTGAGCAGAGGTCATGTTTAACTTTTTTTTGCACTGGTCCACCTGGGAAAGTGGTGTCCATCTGCACTAGCCCCAAAACTTACTGTGCCCCAGTAGGCTGACTGGCAGGCACTTAAGTAAAATCCAGACTTCTTAATTTATTAGCAGCACAATTCAGAGTGTGAAATATTATACCAGAACCTTTCTATGTCATATGCATCTCCCCATGTCCAGTGACCAGACATGCAACAATAAAAATAATCTGCCTGCATCCAGATCACGTGTTTGACATTGTTTTATCTAAGCAGCATGAAAAAGCATTTTAGTGGTCTGGAGACAGTATTTTAATATAAAAAAATGTGGGTGGAAGAAAAAAAACTCTCTTCTTTTGCATTTCCTTTCTTTCTTTTTTTTTGCCTTGTTTATTGGACCTTGGGGTGGTATGCCTGCTCTGCCCTGCCAGGCCTGATTCAGCACTGCAACTACAAAGAGACATAAAGAATCCTTAGAAAAAAAGCCCTCAAAACTCATTCTACCCTGCAGAAGATGTAAAAGTTAATTTTGCCTTGTAGGCCCTCAGAAAAAACACCTAGATCACCCTGACTATTCTTAATTTATATTTAGCTGACAGTCACCAGGTACCAATCTCCTTAGCTGCCTTATCTGACCCAACTGCAGATCATCCGAGCTATTCTGTAGTGTACGTGGCTGACTTGTGAACTGTGCAAAACAGGAAGGATTTTACATATTTATAGTATACCCAATGACTTGAACCTGCATGGCAGCACCCACTCTCCTCAGGCGCTGCGGCTGACAAGGTTTCTAATCTAGCTTTAACACGGTCATATTTGTCTTGTTGCTCTAGAGGTGGCCTGGCTTTTATCTTAGCTAGCCTTTGGCACCTTCACACTGCCGCATGTAATTGCTGGGCCACAGTTTTCACTCAGACACAACTCTGGCCTGCCATCCCTATATGAAAAAAATACTTCCTAAATGGTAAGTTTGCTGACCAGACGCTCGCTCTCTCACCTGTCATTAATGCAGGCACAGCACATCACGAGTAACGGCAAAACCATCAGGCTGACCTGATGGGGTGATCAGATTGAAAGAATGCACCAATCAGAAGGCACTCCTGGGACCTAAGGGGTACAAATTTGTAGATGATTGGCTGTGTGCGCTGAGTGGCCTTTCAGAAAAGGAAAAGGCGTGAAAACAGTCACTTTACCAAGCCTTAAAGAGACAGTACCATTGACGGCTAGATCACACTAGCCAGACCGGGAAAGTCGGAGAACCAGTGCACTGGCCTGAGGCAGTTTGTTGCACTATGCCCTGGGCCAGTAAGATAGCATTAAGATCGACCTCTACTGAGCAATGTCCACAGTTGTGGATACCAAGTGGCTTGGATAGTAACCATGTGGGACTCCTATTTAAGGTCTGCGTGTAATGGCTGTGGCAAAGAAAATCTGTTATATTTTTGGAACTGCTGTATGTGATACACGGTGGTTGTGGAAAGAGGCCAGGTACGTTGTAGTTCTGTAGCATGTGCATGTGCCAGTTTTTCTTGTAGAATTATTTTGATTTGGGGAGAAACTTCATTGTATTCCAAGATAAAAGTTGGTGGCATATTATTATTATTGTGTTTTTGTTAGGGTACAAGTAAGTTGCCCCTGTTTTGGTCACTGGCTCTGTTGAGAGCTGAATCTAGTATTTCTTTGCCATAGCCTCTCTCACTGAAGTGTACTTACATTTCAGAAGCTTGAAGTGTGAAATCTTGTTCTGACGAACAATTTCTGTTCAATCTAAGAAACTGTCTATACGGTATTGATGATATCAGAGAGGGTGGATGGGCACTTGTAGCATACAAAGCTGCAGTACCAGCAGTTTCTTTATGTGTTCACTTCCGTGCTTGGTCGAGTTGGCTTCCATATTCCTGCATAGCTCCAGCTTCTGGGCAGGGCAGGGCAGGCTGTGTTTCAGTTTGTTGTGCATACCTCGACAATGGAGTTTCAATAAATGCTAACAAGCCAGTCCGGTGGTACTGAGGGTTGAGGCGCTGGATGCCACACTTCGCGCCACACCGGCGACCCGAGTCTGGGAGTGAGCTCAGGTGTCAGGGGTTGGCAAGGAGGGAGAAGGATCGAGTGCCCACAGAGCTGCTATTCTCTCCTGGGGGAGGGCATGGGATTGCTCTGCGCTCTGGTGGCCCCTGGTGGAGACTGGGCATACCACAGAGTGTCTGAGCTGCACGTGAGGGAGCGTGGCTGATGCAGGCAGGGTTGCCGTGCGCCATCGCGTCAGATGTGCACTACACACATGAGGGGGGAGAGGGAAGTACCCACAGGAGGAGAAAAAGAAGAGAAATACCCCTCCAGCCCGGATAGGCGACGGCCCTGCCAGTGCCACCGCCACATGTCCTAAGCTGGTTCCCCACCATTGCCCCCTGCAATCACTCTGGATTACTGTCCCCCGACCCGGGAAACCGCAATGAACTTGAAGATGGCGGGGAACACAGCAGACGGTAGAGCGAGTTGGTGAGAGCAGTCGCCTGAGAGAGTTCCGAACTGGAGGGCTAGAAAGAGAAGTGTAAAAAAAATATATAAAATAAATGCTCACAAAATCACCTTTACAGCAGCATACTGTTTTTTTCGGGATCCAGCATGTCTGTACATCAGTATACCCCGAAGCGACTCAGTCTACTACAAGACTGCTTCCTGTGTTCATGGGAATGAGTGACTGGAAAGCACCATGGATTCCTTGTTTCAATAAAGCTCAGAAGGGACATGAGGTTCCTGTCTGGAGTCTTTCCATGACATTGTCAAAAGACGCCAACAGAGAAGACAAGAGCTCTTTAAACAAGGTAACCCTGAAAAACCAGTAAATAGAGATTTAAAGGTACTTTTTTAATCAATTTTGTTATTGTAATTTTATCAAATATTTCTTGTGCACTCAAGTATAACAGTCACAAATGGTTAATGTAAGACAAGATTACTGGACAAAGAGGAAACACTGGCATTTTGGTTAAACAATAAAAAGAGAAGCAAAGAGATTACAACTCTTCGCTAAACCGTGAAACAACTAGACAAATAAGTTCACCCCCCCAAGAGCATTTTTGTGGAAACGACTAGACATGGTTAAATCATTACTGAGTGTGTAAATATATTTGGGTATGTGTAGGCGCTTGGGTGGAAAAACTACCTCATTATGTACCTTTTTGAGATAAGTTAGTCCTACAAGTATACTGGTTCCATTGGGTCGCTGAACCACTGTTGAACCCAGCCTGCTGTGGCACAAGTCAAGCATCCCTTGCCATGAGTTGTACAGTTGGTACTCCTTTATCACTCAGGTATTCATAAAAGGGCGATCATCTTGATGTTGAAATGATACTACTGATTTTATATGATGTGTTATTAATGTCTGATTTGTGATCTTAATTTGTAAGGCGCCTTGGTATTTGAAAGGCGCCTAAAAATAAAGTTGTTTATTATTATTATTATCTTGTTGTGAACGTCTCTTTCTGTAGATGAAGGCAAGCTATTGGTCTTTAAATTTTCTTAATTTGTGAACAGCAAGCAATCCATTGAGACTCATCTGGCGACTGGCTTGTTAGCCACTTTTTAGTGATGACTTTGGCTGCAGTTGTAATTAGTATGTTAAATAGGTATTTCTGCCCTTTGCTACATATCCCTGGTGGAAATGTTTCCTGTACCATAGTATCACACTCATCTGGTATTTCTGCTTGCAGTATCTTGACCATAGCTTGCCTAACTGCTATCCAAAAATCTCTAAGTCTTGGACAGCTCCAAAAGATATATTCATGGGTCCCAACCTGGCCATATCCTCTCCAACATACATCAGTAGGATAGCTGCCATAATGCTTTGTGATTACTGGTGTTTTAAAAGAATTGTGTTATTATTTGCCACCTGAATTCTCACCAGGACAGTGATGCCGTTCTATTGGCTTGTTCCAAGATCTGATTCCAAACTTTTTCAGGGAGCACACTCCCCAGTTCTGCTTCCCGCCTAGACTGAATATCTACTCTTGATTGGGAACAATCTACGTTGCAGATCTGATACAGTTTGGAAATAAGCTTGTCTCCCTTTCCCCTATATGCTTGAAAAATTACTCAAAACAGAGACCAGTTTGTGGTACAACATTTGTAGCCTGGAAGAATATATAGAAAAACAGTGTGTGCCACGTGGCTTGATATTGGACTTTAGACCTGCTGGGTTTAGAAAATTTCAGGCAGTGAGCCATTTGGGAGGAAGCCCTAAATGGCTGCTCTGCTGAATTAATAAAAGCTTTAATAAAAGAAGACCAGGCAAACTATGACTCTGTAAAAATATCTGAAGTACAGACAGAATTAAGCAAGTTCAAAGAACTACAAGAGTTTAAAAAGGGGGAGCTGGAACCAAACAAAACAACAGATTCACATAAACAAGAAATGAGAGAGAGGAAAAAATCCAAACACAAGAGAAACGAACAGGAATATAATTTGTGAAAGGTAGTTGCACGGGAAAGACCCTCACGGTCACAGAGCAGAGGACCAAAGAGAGGGTGCAGTGTTTCAAGAAGCAGAAACGACCAATCTTAACAGAAGCAGGAACTGGCAGAAAAAAAATACAAAATACTAACAACAGGAACAGAAAATCAGACAGTAAGAGTGATTCAGAAGAACCAGAGGCAGTTCGTATTATATCAAAGAACACCACATCCCAGAAAAATAAGTCTGTTAATTTTTTACAAAAAACAGGACTGATCCAAAAACAAAGAACAACAAGACAAGATAGAAGAGGAGGACGAAGAGTTAATAGAAAAAAACAACAACTCAGAAATCAGCCAGGGCAAGGAACCCAACGAAATAATGAAACTCGTCAGTTGTTAACTAGCCCACACAGAAATAAGTTTACTTCAAAAAGGTTCCAGCTTTATTCTATCTGCCAAGGTAAACAAATTTGACATTCAGGTTGAACTACTGAAAATTTTCAGAAAGCTAAACTTAAGAGTATCTTTTGAAGCAAGAAAAATGGGAGGACAGTCGGTCGCAGCTGGATCATGAAAATGCTGACAAATCCAGGGGGACTTGAGCGTCCTCCTCTCGGCCTTAAAGAAAGGGAATACATCTGCTTGCTCCTATCCCTTCACTGATGACTATTTAAATCTAGTGGAATTCAATGAAAACAGGAAATGCAGTTCTAAGTTATTTTTCTGGTACAGGTGCTACAGCTTTTTTGGTACTTAAAGCTGAAAGAAAAAATTCATTTAAAGTCATTGTGATTTTCTGTCCTGGGGTAGCAAATCCAGCAGTTATCACATATCAAAAAAAAAAAACAAAAAAAACAGTGATCTATGAAGCGGATACCCCTTTTACTAAGAAGTGGTACCACTCTCTGAGCGATCTCAACCAGGCTGAGACCTTGATCCTTGAAAAATTAAATGGTTTAAAGAGTGTAGTTTTCAGGGAGGAAGGGAACATTATTCTCCTGGTCTATAGGGTTGCCACCTATCCGGTTTTTGACCGGATAATCCGGTTTTTAGGGTCCTTATCCGGTCATCCGGTTTTGACTAAATGTAGTCCGGTTTTTGAGCTATTTTGAATGCTCATATACTCTTAAAACTGTTGTATCAACTTGGTCATCATTGCTTTGGCTGCATTGCATGTCCAGTTTACAAAGAAGTTCTGATGTCATTCAGACCTGCCTTTGTTTGTAAAACCAGTCTGTCTCGGAGGTGTGAAGTATGGCCATCAAGATCATTAGCAGTAAATTAACCTAATCTTTTCCACTCTGAATTTTAAGTATGGTCTTTTACTGCTATGACAGGAAACAGCTTTTACACCTTTATGTGCTCTCAAGTGTTTCTTTTTGTTTGTTCTATATTATGGTAAGTTTTAGACCCATTTTTGTTAAATTAATAATCTAACTTTTATTGCCTTTATCACTACATCTGCTCTCATTTTTTGTATTACCTGAACATTCCATGACATCAGCTACACCTTTACAGGTCATTCAGATAAACAGCATGGGATAGTGTGTCTGAAATTGTGGAATGTCTTAGAAATATGAAAATAAACAGTAGTAGCTGCTAAGGTAAAGGGGAATATAGTGCAGTATTAAAGGTGTCACAAGCATCAATAATTAAGTTATCAAAAATTGGTCAAAGCATATTAGAATACATGACTGGCATGGAAAGGAAAATGAGATGGTGTTTAATAGAGGGTTGAGGAATAAGCTGTGAATGAGCTTGGCACATCCAGCAGACCTGAGTTTGATTCCTACAGCATCCACTTGCATACTGTGTGACCCTGAGCAAGTCACTTAACCTTACTGTGCTCCTGGGTCACTCCTGTAAAATGAACTTTGGAGCCTATGGCAGTTGATCTGGATATCAAAGAATAAAAATAAATAACTGAATAAATAAATAAAATAAATAACAGTATAAAAATGGTTTCCTATCACTAGTAATGTTTATTCTGACATTATAAATTACTTTGGAGGAGGGGCAATGTACTTACCAGTCATAAGAAGTGGGTGGAGCCAGAGGCGGAGTTTGGGGTGTGGTTTAGCATCCAGCTTTTACCTCATCCAAAGCTGGTGACCATACTCCTGGATGAACTCGATTAATGAATGAAGCAATGCACTTATTACCAGATGATGGCACCTATGGGATCCTAGACCAAGACCCTACAAATGAATTTCAGATCACACTGTTCAACCTTCTGATGATGTTTTCCATGGAGTTTTCATCTCAGAACAGGAAGGTGATTTTTTTGCAAGTTAATAAAGTTGCTACAGCAGGATTTTCATTTACCTAAGACCACTTTTTATTATTTACCTAAGCCCAATAAAAAAGTGTTACCAATCCACCAAGTAGACCTGTAGTCTCTGGTGTAGGATCTCATTCGGAAAATCTTTCCAAATTTTGCGATTTCTTTTTGCAACCTATCGTACACAGTTTGAGATCCTATACCAGAGACTTCCTACATATTTTGAAGAAACTAAGAAATTCCAGGTGGAAAAATTACTATTTATGCATGGATGTTATATCGATCTGTGTATGTATACCACATGTATTAGGGCTACAGGCACCTGAATAGTTTTAAAATAAAGTCACAGTACCTGTGCCAATGTGCCACCACCTTCATTTTTGCTGGCAGCGGTGGACTTTATATTATCCCACAGTTACTCTGTATGTAACCTGAAGATTGACTTACAAAAGTGAGGGACAGCTATGGGGTCCACTGTTACATCCAGCTTTGCCAACTTTTACCTGGGTTGGCAGGAAGAAACATGCATTTTCCCTGAATAGAGCAAGTACCACAAGAACATACTAAAATGGCATAGCTACTTAGATGATCCATTGATCACATGGCAGGATACAGAGATGGAGGCCAAAGAATTCATAGGTGCAATAAACAACAATATTTGCAATGTAGAATTTGCCTTGTGCAGTGACAAGCATACTGTTAACTTATGGCGTCTTTGCCTTACAGCTTGCTATGATGGGACCAGCCAGACTAAATGTTACTGTAAAGAAACTGCGGATAATGTAGTTTTTCATGCTACGCATGCCTACCCACCCTTTCTGATACCATTAGTGTCTTATGGACACTTACTTAGATTGCACAGAAATTGTTCATCAGTACAAGATTTCACACTTCAAGCTTCTGAAATGTATGTACACTTCAGTGAGAGAGGCTATGGCAAAGAAATACTAGATTCAGCTCTCAGTAGAGCCAGTGACCAAAATAGGAACAACTTACTCGTACCCAAACAAAAACACAAACACAGCAGTAATAATATGCCACCAACTTTTGTCTTGGAGTACAATCAAGTTTCTCCCCAAATCAAAACAGTTATGCAAAAAAAATTGGTACATGCTACAGAACTGCAACTTACCAGGGCTTCTTTTCACAACCACCACGTCTCACATATGCAGATCCAAAAATATCAGAGACTTTCTTTGCAGTAGCCATTGCACACAGACCTTAAATAGGAATATCACCCAGTTATACCCAAGCCACTTAGTTTCCACAACTGCAGGTATTGCTCAGTATGCAGCTACACCTTACCTGGCACTGAATACAAACACCCCACACAAGGCAAAAAAGTTGAAATTAATGAATTCATTAACTATTCTACCAGATGTTGTCATTTATGCTGTACAGTGCACCTGCCCACTAGTATATGCGAGCAGAACTATCAGACAAGAGCACCTGAGAGACATCAGGAATGTCATAGTGGAGTCAGCATTGGGTACACATTCCAGGAAGCATCACCATGGTGACAATGCCTGTCTCAGATTCTGTGCCCTGCAACACATCAAAGCGCCAAGAGGAGGTGACGGATTAAAACTTCAGTACAACGTGAATCACACTGGATTTATGTCTTTCGTACTGCAGAACCAAATGGGCTCAACAAAAACATTGATCTGTCTATGTTCCTAAAAAACATGTTGCCATGAAGTATTGTTTCTGTTACATTCTGCCTTCCGTCATTATGATGGATTGTATGTGTTGGAGTGTATATATATATATATATATATATATATATATATAAAACCCCTAGGTGGCACTATCCCAAGGGCTAGTACCCCTGCCTACTTGGCTAGTAGCAGGTTAAGGGGCCTGAGTTCCGAAACGGGTGCCTCCATCCGGAGGTCAGGGTTGGTAGTGGTCAAGCTAACCTGGGCACAGCCCTTCAGGGCACTGTAACCCCCCTTCCCCTCTAGTGGCCTGAACACTGTACAGTAATCACTTTTACAATACCCCTGGTACACCACACAAGTACCCTCACTGTTTGCACTTACCACCAGGGCTCTCCTCTGGCTCAACCCTGGGGACCCCCTGTAAAACAAGGTTAAGCACAGCAAATAGCAACAGTACAGTACTTTGAGCACAAACTGGAACCACAGTCAGATTACATGCAGAAAAAGTTCGATCTAATTTATTCAGGGGACTTGAACAAAGGAGGGGCAAAATCAGGTTAATTAGCTTAAAGGTTATATCAATCAAGCAGTTATGCATGCGCTTTGAGTCCCCCCCACACAGTCCACCTCTGGATACCCAGGTGGAGAAGAGATGGGCTAGCCAGAACTGTTGCCCGGGGCTGCAGCTGGTTGGGGCCCTATGATGGAAAACACAACATGCACAGTACACAATATTTGTAATCTGGAGCCAGAGGGCTCAGTTCTTAAAGGAAATGAAACAACAAGACAATCAGATGACACACTCAGATTAAGCTGCTATTGCAGGGAGCTACCCTGATATTTACTCACAATACCCAAGACTGGACACTGGCTGGATGAAAATTGAGACTGCAGGTGGTTGATCTGGAATGCCAGGAGAAGCAGGACCCCCACGAGTCACAGAGGCGTTGTTCCTGTTCAAGTTTGGAGCAGGGGGCTGATCCCCAGGCAGGTCTCTTGTTGATGGCCTCTTTGTGCAGTGGGTAGTCTGGCTGGGCCAGTCTGGCAAGGCCCAGACCGCATGGAGACAAATTCGGATGCAGTCCATTTGGGGCTGGATACAGCTTCCAGCAAGCAGAACACACTTCACACAGTGGGGAACTAACTCACAACCCACTAGCAGCTCATAGCACATTTACATGTACGGGAATTCTACTGTACCAGGCAAAGCGCACCCCAGTCACAATCGCAAAGTCTCTGCACACACCGGGAGCTTTGGGGGAGCCGGAACTCCTGACAGGCCGATTGCATTCAGCAAAATCTTCGGACTTCTTCAGGTTGAGTCAGGCCCACTTCAGTAGCTTACTTTAGTCACACAAACCTGGATTTAGTCCACAATAATTCTCTTCTCTCCCTCTCAGGAGCAGCTGGCAGACATGTAAGCCAAAATCTCAGCCTTTTCACAGTTCTCCCGTGCGAATCCACTCAGGATTGCTGCTCAGAATCACTTCAGCTCCTCTCATTTCACTTCCCAGCTCAGAACTAACTGAAAACTGCAAACAGCCCGGGACTTCCCCAAGATCCAAAATATTTGGTTGGCCGATTTGGCTGTCAGTCAAAGCAAGAGCTCCCCCTTCAGTTGCAAAAAAGGTCCAAACTACAGTTCCTACAGATTTTGAATTCAGACAGCTCCTGTAGTTTGGCTACATTTTAGGTCCCTCCAGTACTGTTTGGTCCAATTTGCAGTCCAGGACCAAGATAGTGGAGACAAAGAAAACAGTCCTTGATACAAAGAAAGCAGGTTAAACAAACTACATTATCCTTATCACTCTAAATGATTTTCAACAAATAGTTACATCTTTCAACAGAGCTCCCTGTCAGATTATTTAAACTGCAATTAGGCAGCTCTTAAAGGGACAGTACACAGAGGTTATACAGGCTCTGGTAATCGCATTTAAACTGCTAAAACACAGGACATCAGCCTGGAAGTGAGCATTTAGGCAAGCTCAAGGAAGACTTTTTGGGAACCCCCATTTGTGGGGGGGGGGAGTTACACATATTTCTTTCTTTTTTTTTTTTTTTTAATATATTTTCCATATTATTTCTCTGTTCTAATTTTGGTCTCTGTTTTTCACTCCTTACTCATGAATATCATCAATCACATCATCATGTTCATCAGTTTGTTTCATTATTCCATGTATCTTCATGCCATCATAGTTCCATTCATTCTGTGACAGGCATTGTTCTTTTCCCATTTACCTACTTGTTTTTCACTTACAGTAATTGGTGTACTTTTGCAGCTCTGTCTTAACTGTTTTGGACTGCACCACCACTGCTGTTTACTACTACACATCTCTGACCCCATTCTCATGTATCATACACTCTGTCTATCTTCGGTATCCAGTCAAAACAGCGCCAGCAAAATGGCATGGTAAAAGATTGCGCTGTCATAACAGTGTGTGCAGTTTGAGCTTATTTTTAATAGCACAATTTTTTCACCACACCCGATTTCTGGTGTCCACGTGGCATTATTTTTCACCATGCCGTTTTGCTGGTGCCGTTTTGACCTAGTCCCATCTTCACATCTCACCATTAGTCAGTGATTTTTTGGGCTTGGGAAGTGTTTTCATTCTATGAGCTTTTCATACTTAGCTCTGAACACACTTTCCACTTATTAAGGGTGATAGCTTTTGGGTGGATCCCCTGACTTAGGACACTTGTGCTTCTACAGCCTATTTTCCTAGTAATATTTTTAGTCCGCATTGCTGTTGTATAATTGTTGCACTGGTCAGAGAGTCCACGTTGCTTTTAAATAGTTTTATACCGAACCATTTGCACTGTCTACTGCCATCTTAAGAAGTCTATGTATAAAAGGGGAGTGCTTTCTGTGATGACTCCACCCCCTGATGAAGAGGCAGAGTGCCCTTGAAGTGCCAGGGATAAGTATGCTGCTGTTTTTTGATAAATAAAATTACTGTCTGCAGTAGTGAGGTGTGCGCTGAACATTCTGTGTTTTTCCGTGCTTGTTAGCCTTTGCGCACTGCTGCACCAGCTTCTGTGTAGCGTGTTGGTTTTTCTGTGTTAACTTCAGCCTTTTAAGGTGCTTCATAGTAGTGCTCCTCTGCTTTTTTTCATTTTTTTGGTGAGCTCTGCTACCTCTTATTTCCTTTTCTGGTTTATGTGGGCTGAGTAACTGAAAATCCTCCCTCGGATATAAGCTTTGAAAGCCTCCCACAGGAGAGTTTTTGCAGTGTCAGGTCTGTCATTGGTCTCAAAGTAAAGTTTAGTTTCCCTTGTAACCAGGCGTTGAGCTCTGCTGACCTCAGTAACAGTGGGTTTATCCTCCTTCTAGGTGACTTCAGTATAGTTTGGTCCAATATTAATGTTAGTCACTGAGGCATGATCCGATAATACGATCGGAAGGGTGGAGGTTTCCACTTTTTTTTTTTGAACAACATGTGCTGGTCAGGAAGTAATCCAGCCTGGAATAGATGTGGAACCGTGGATATCTAAACATAATAGTCCCTTGATGTAGGGTGTTACAACCTTCAACAGTCCACAGGAGATAAATGCATGCACCATCTGTTGCAGGGCCCTTATGCCTTGCACATGGGATGGGCTACCTACTGTATTTCTGTAGATGTTCTGTCTAGCACTGGATCAACTACCAGATTGAAATCTCCTCACAAGAGTTGTCATGTCCTGTGAGCTAAGCTCTGAGATGTGGTCCGTCCGCTTCAAAAAGTTGGCATCCACTGTCGATGCATATTCATTTCCTATGACAACTTGTCTGTTTTGTAGTACTGCTTTAATTAGCACCCACCTGCCTTGCTTGTCCACCACTTATTGAATTACCTGTATAGGGCTTCCCTTCCTTATTAAAACAGATGCCCCTCTCTTTTTGTTAAAGTACTTGCTGCAGAATTTTTATCCCACTCAATTTCTGGCTAAATTGGTGGACTCTGTCTGGAACAAGTGTGTTTCCTGCAAGAGTGCCATGTTACAGTTGGCTTAGTTGAAATAGAGGGGGTCTCCTTCAGACCCTGTAATAATTGATTCCACAAGATGGGTGCAGTTTTATGTAGTAACTTTTATACAGACTATCCTTAAATGGTTTACAAGCCATGATCATATATTTATATATTAGGCATTCATACAGATGGGAAATTGAAGGAGGTTACACATAAATGGAAAGTGCGAGAGAGAGAGAAGGGGAAGTTAATCACAGGGAGGTAAGTGACTTGCTCAAGGTCACACAGCAGCAAAGAGGTTGTACAAATTTCTACTGTACCCACTGGATAACCCTAGATTTTCAGTGAGCTACCCTTGCCTTATGGGCTTGAATAAGACTGAGGTGCCAGAGTCATTAACTCTTTAGAGATTCATTAGCCAAGGTTGTTAAGTTGAAATAAATTGCACAGACCATGTCTCCACCTGGGAAATTAAGTGGGCTAAGTCACAATGTATTACTACCACTGGGAAACAATATCAACCCACCGTAGTTCCCACTGGCATGGCACTTCCAGTTCCAACACAGTGCAACAGCAGTTGTTCTCCACAACAACTTAACACACTGCAGATAAGAAAGTCAAGTCAGTTATTCAAACAAGTATGAAAGGGATTTATTGAGGGTCAGGAATAAGGTCCTGAGGGAGGGAAAAGAACATGGGTAAAGCAAATGAAATTAAATATCAGCAGTGCTAATTATCTTTCTACACAGCCGGCCCCCTCCTCCCCCATCAACCACAGGTACGCCCTTTGCTTCACAGGGCACTGAGAAGTTGAAATGGTGCAGACCATCACAGTTATATGCCGTTGTGGTTGGTCACTGTTGGTGGCCTTAATTGACCAACGACACTGTATAGCAAACCCACAAATTTATAATCCTGACCAGATGGCCCAGTTCAACAGATTTATTAGTTGAGATCTTGTAGAAACTTTACAAAGGAATGGTAACAGTTTAAAACTGTATTTATTTTTTATTGAAGTCTGTCTCTGTGGCACCCTCAGCCCTTGTAATAGGGCACCAGATAAAATAACCTTGCCTATTAATCCACAGGCTGTGGGGTGAGGAAGGCATCCCTGCATTTTTGTGCCACCTTGCAGAGATTATAACAGCAGGACCTGTGGACCCTGTTCAAGTGCTCATGCTTTCCCTTATTTATACTGCAGCAGTTGCCGGCCCCTCTTCACAGTCCAGGCTGGATGCATCAGTTCCTCATGTCTGCAGGACTGGAAACACCTCCATCTTCTCCACTCTCTAGATTGTCACCTCCCACAATTGTGCTGATCAGCTGGGCTATCCCTCAGGGATCTCACTCATAGGCTGGTTTGTTGGATGGATGGATGAGAGGCTGTGGGCAGACCTGCTGCAGGCTACCACCAGGCAGTGATGACTGCATCAGTGTCTCCCAGACTTCTTTGGCACAGTTTCTGTGCAGACCTCTCTGGTCTGAGTGGAATAAAGTCATTTGATTTCTTTCTGTACCTCTCTCATATAACTGTAAAGCAGCTCCATCATAGTTCAACAACTTGCGGCTGACAGTTCAGGGTCAGTTGATGAGGTCACAGCAATCCTGCATTAAGCAGTTCCTTCTCAGTGGCTGAAATATATGCTCCTCTATCATATCAATGACATGCAATGCAGGTCTGCACTCACAGATGGTACGCCTGCCTCCTCATACAGATGGGAAAACACTCACTCAACTGGGCAAGTTCTGTGTAACACAGCCTTAGCTAACAGCCTCTCCATTGGTCAAGGCTGCATGTTAGTCCCAGGGGAGGGTGTGTCCATTGGCTCCTTGGCAGCTGGTTGGTGGCCTTAAATTTGTAAGCAGTAAAACATGACAGGGTGTGCATTAGACACTTCTGACGCACAGTCAGTGGCATAGTAAGGCATGAGGCCTCAAGCCAAATGCCTTCAGTCACTGGCCTTGTGTTAGAAAGTAGCTGCTTGCCCATCCTGAACCATTTTATTAATGCTCATAGAATGGGTTAAATGGGCTTATAAAATTAGGAATATAAAAACAAGTGTTTAAATATGTATACTTTCAAAAGTTTACTTAATTTTTAATAAAGTAGTCCTTCCACCTGTATTTTCTTTTGTGTTTTTTTTTTTGCTTTAGAACCGTTGTCCTACTTTGGCATCTGTAGCTGTAGTTTACAGGGAGGCCTATCCGTTTGTGTGCATTGGCATTGGTCGCGTATAGAAACATAGACTTTGACGGCAGATAAGGACCGCTTGGCCCATCTAGTCTGCCCATTTCCCTACCTACAGGATAGGCCGCAGATCCTAGTTAACCAACAGCCTATTTCTTCCTACCCCCCAACAAGAATTGCCTTATGTCTGTGCCATGCATTCTTGAATTCTCCCACAGTTTTAGACCCCACAACCTCCTCAGGAAGGCTGTTCCATGCATCCACTACCCTCTCTGTGAAATAATACTTCCTCAGATTGCCCCTGAACTGCCCCCCTTCTATCTTTAAATTGTGTCCCCTTGTTCTTGCATGTCCCTTTTTCTGAAAGATGCTACCCTCTTGGACTTTGTTGATTCCACTGAGGTACTTAAAAGTTTCTATCATGTCCCCCCTCTCCCTTCTTTCCTCAAGAGTATACATATTAAGCTTCTTTAATCTCTCCTCATACGGCTTCTCTTGCAGACCCTGCACCATTTTAGTTGCCCTCCTCTGGACTGCCTCTATCCTGTCTATGTCCTTGCAGAGATGGGGTCTCCAGAACTGGATGCAATACTCCAGATGGGGTCTCACCAACTGCCTGTACTGAGAAATAACAACTTCCTGTTTTCTGCTGCTGATGCCTCTCCCTATGCATCCCGGTATACCCCCAGCCCTCCCTACTGCCTTCTCACATTGCTTGCTAACCTTAAGGTCATCTGATATGATTACCCCCAGGTCCCTTTCCTTTTTTTTTTGTTGTCACTACCTCCTTCCCGTTGTGTATTCTTCCCCTGGGTTTGTTTTCCAGGTGCATTATTTTGCACTTCTTTGCATTGAATCCTAGCTGCCATACTCTGACCATTCCTCCAACCTTGCCAAGTCCTTCTCATCCTTTCCACACCTCCTTGTGTATCAATCCTGTTGCAGATCTTTGTGTCATCTGCAAAAAGGCATACTTTTCCTTCCAGTCCCTCTGCAATGTCATTGATGAAGACATTAAAAAGGACTGCACCCAATACTGAACCTTGCGGTACCCCACTAGTAACCCCTCTTTCTTCAGAGTGAACTCCATTTACAGTTACTTTCTGTGTCCTGTTGTGCAGCCAATGTTTTACCCAGGCTACCACCCTGGGACCCACTCCCAGGCTGGTTAATTTGACTATTAATCTTTTGTGTGCAACTGTGTCAAATGCCTTGCTAAAGTCTAGGTAGGCTATGTCCACAGCCCCTCCCTGGTCTACTACTTTGGTCACCCAGTCAAAGAAATCTATTAGATTCGTCTGACATGACCTTCCTGCTGTGAACCCATGCTGCCTTGGGTCCTGTGCCCCACTGGCCTCTGGGTACTCAACTATTCTTTCCTTCAGAAGTGACTCCATCACTTTCCCTACCACAGAGGTCAGACTGACAGGTCTGTAGTTTTCTGCCTCTGTCTTGGTCCCACTTGTGAAGAGGGAATCACATCGCCTTCCTCCAGTCCTCAGGTGCCACACCATCCTCCCATGATTTATTAAAAGAGTAGCCAGTGGTTTCACTAGTTCCTCCCTTAATTCTTTTAGAATTCTGGGGTGAATTCCATCAAGACCCATTGCTTTGTCCACCTTCAGTTTTAGGAGTTCTTGCAGAACCCTTTCTTCTGTGAAAGGACTGGGATCGAACCCCCTATCAAAAGTGCTTTTGTTAACTGTATTAGGCACGTCCCCCTCCTCTTTTGTGAATACTGAGCAGAAATATTCGTTCAGTATCCCTGCTTTTTCACTGTCTCCTCTGTCCACCCACCGTTCATTCTATTCAGCCTCACTATCCCTCCCTTTGTCTTTCTACGCTCGCTGAGGTACCTATAAAAGGTTTTATCCCCCTTCTTAACTGAGTTGGCTATCTTTTCCTCAGTTTGGGCCTTTGCTATTCTGACTTTCCTCCCTGCTTCCTTCTGCCTTAACTGGTACAGCTCTCTCTTGCTTCTTCTGTGTTTCCTTATACTTCCGGAATGCTATCTTTTTTTTCCTGACTTTCACAGCCATCTCTTTTGAGAACCATAGTGGCTTTTTCTTTCATTTTGATTTATTTATTTGCTTCACACAAAGGCTTGTTGCCTCTGTGATGGCAGTTTTGATGATTCTCCATTGTTGCTCCACACCTCCTTCTAGCCTGTTTGCTAGTGCTTTTCTGAGGCACTCTCCCATCTTGCCAAAGTCATCCCTCCTAAAGTCCAGTACCCTCACTTTTGTATGGCTTCACTGTGTAGCTGAGTTTAACGTGAACCACACTGTTTGATGGTCACTTGTTCCCAGATGGCAACCCACTTCTAGATCTGAGATCCTCTTGCTGCCCCCATTTGAGAGTACGAGGTCTAAGATTGCTCCCTCACGAGTGGGTTCCGAAACTAGCTGTCTGAGGCCTGCCACCTGTAGGGCATCAAGAATGGCCCTGCTCTTGGATGTGGCTGCAGCAAATGTGCTACAGTTAACATCTGGCATATTCAGGTCTCCCGTCAACAGTATCTCCTCTTTCTCTTCCATCCTAAGAATGCCTTCTATCATATCCTTGTCCATTCCCTCCCCCTGACATGGGGGTCTGTACACAACCCCTGTGCAGATTGTGGTGCCCTTTCCAGTCACCAAGGTGACCCACAGTGCCTCCTCTCCTTCCTGTTTACTCTCTTGTTCAGTTGCTTTTATCCCTTCCTTTACATAGAGAGCTACTCCTCCCCCTCTTCTCCCCTGCCTGTCTGTCCTGTAGGTTATGTACCCTGGTATGTTAACATCCCAGTCATGGTTCTCTGTGTACTATGTTTCTGTGACTGCTACGATATCCAGGAATCCCTCTTCCATCAAGGCCACCAGCTCAGGGAGCTTGTTGCCCAGACTGCGGACATTGGTACTCATTACCCTCCATTTCCTGATGGCCTTACTCCTTTTTGCCCCATCCCTGTCCTTTTTGCCTTTGTCACTTTCTCCATTTACCCCCGCCCTTCTCCCTAACGACACCTCTATGTTGGTGTTTGCCGCACTTACTACCGTGATTTTTTTTGGGGGTGGGCTAGGATTTCCCTGCTCCTTTCCAGTGCCTCCTCTCTTGGCTAGTTTAAATGCTTGCCAATGAAGCATTTAAACCTATCACCTAGGATCCTGGTTCCCATCCTGGACAGATGCAGCCCATCATGCCAGTATAGGCTTGTATCACTCCAGGTGGACCCCAGTCCCCAATGAAGCCAAATCCCTGAGCTCCACACCAGTTTTTCAACCACTGATTGACTCCCATGGTGCGGAACTAAGGGGGCATCCAAACTATGACTGACAGCTCCCCAGGCAACCAGCACTCTGGAAACCAAGGGAAATCCCCAGAACTGTTAGAGACAGTAGTTCAGTTGGAGTTAGAGCTTGAAGAGGGAGCAGCTTGAGCTTTCGAGCAGCTGCTCCCTGGAAGGAGCTGAAGGAAATCGGCAGGGAATGCCTGACTTGCCTCATTGCTACTGTTCTCCTGCATTGGACTGCCTGATTGTGGTAATTGGACTAATCCAAAAAAGAACCTTTACATGCGGCAGAAAGCTCCCAAGATATCTGAAGGTACAGCCTGAGATTTGGACCAAGAGGAAGCTCCTGGAAGCGTTTGGCCCAGAGGTTCTTTGAGACTGATTTAATGATCGAGAGGTTTGCTCAGTGAATCTACTGCAATATCAACCGACCTGATTACCGAATTGAGATTTAGAGAAGTTAATGTTTTCCTCTTAAATGTGCTGAATGTGGATCGTGGCCTGTTTTGCCAGTGACTGAACTGTGTTGCCAGCTGGAGGCATTCACAAACAAACTGAACTTTGCCAGAATTGTTTGTTCAGCCTTGGGCCTATGCCAGTCTCAGCTCAAGCCGACCATTGCTGCACCAGAGACTGTTCCTCAGCAAGAGACCGGCTTTGGGGATCCAGCCCCTGTGCACATGCAACTCGCAGGTTGCGGCCACCTGGAGGGAAAGGCCGTGAAGTGGAGGTGTGTCATGTTGGCCCTGCTTCCCCAAGCTCTTCGGAGAACTACATGAGGTCTTCAAATCACCCAGATTCATCACAGCCAGCTGGCAGTGTGAGTAAATCTAGGGTAGCTCCCTGCAACAAATCATTTAATTATCTGTGGTACCATCTGATTGCTTCTGTAATTTTCTGGGTTACAAGAAACCTGGCCAACTGGCCAGGATTACAAAAAATCAAAGCCCTGTTGTGCATGCTAACTGCTGTTTTCTTTCCATCAATGGCCCCAACAACAGCTACAACGCTGGCCACCCCTGGGCAATGCCTCTGGCTAGCCAGTATAACGTCCTGGGTACCCAGTGTTGTAAGACTGATTATTTGAGACTAAAAGTGCATGCAAAGTAGTCTGAATTTAATCAGAATAGCAATCACTCATCTAGATTCACGCCTCCTCCTTGTTCACAACCCCCTTGATGAATCTGATTGTTGTTTCACCTTTAACCCGGTTCATTAGCATATTAACCCTTACAGGGCCTCGGACTGATATAGCAGTCCAGAATTCCTGTACGTTCTAATTCTGTCAGCAGCCTAAGGGTTAATAGTTGGGTTACTGTGATACAAGTGTATTCCTGCTTTGCTAGCCTTGCTTTACAGGGGGTTCCAGGGAATTTGCTGAAGGCCAGACCCTGGTGGTAAGTGTAAAGGATGTGTGCATACAATTAATGCTAATTTCTGACTGTGCGTTAACTGTTGCCAGAAGTACAAGGTCACTAGGTGGGTTTGTGGGTGGTTATAGATTCCCAGAGGGCTATACCAGGTTAGGTAGATACCACCACTGTTTGTTACTCTGGGTGGAGGCACCTTAATATCGAGTCCAGGCCCCTGTGGCTAGAGATACAGGCAGGAGTTGTAACTCTAGGGATAGCGCCGCCTAGGGGTTACATTACTCTGTTTTGTTTTTTGAAATTAGAGCAGTAACATGATAATGCACATGAGAAACATGCACATTGGGAAACACAAGGGAAGCGCAGCTTTGGAGAAATAAGAAAGTGAACGTAGCCAGCACTGATCAGGACTATGATATTTACTGCTATGAATCATGGCAGTATTGTAAGAATTGCATGCAAAAACGTGTATTTAAAGATGTTCACTAAGTTAAATGAATGGAGATTTGCACTACATATTTCAGTGCCTTGCCTCTGCAAAATGCTGCTGATATATATTTCACCAACACGGTTCAACAGTTTTAGATGTGGAGGCGCTGTAAAATTTCCCTCACACAAATTCTTTGCTTCCCAATCTGTGAGATCAGCCCCAGCGCTCAGCCACGTTATGACATGAACTCTGGGAGAGTATGGTGACCAGCTCCATTATAGTCTATGGGGGGCAACTTTACAATCCGACTGTCATATCCATTGGATCCAGGTCAGATCCATTGGATCTACAGGGATCAAAACTGCCTCTGTCACTTGCCCACTAGCAAATGTTTGTATATTTTGCATTGGGCTAGTACGATTTTTCTTTAACTAGCCTTATGGGCTATTACTGGAGAAGGTAACATTTCAATAAGTACACTAGCTTGACCAGTGGAAAGATCTGTGGGGTAGTGAATTTTGCCAGTCACTAGCCCTGCTGGCTAGTGGCTGCAAAATTTAATTTTAATCCCTGGATCTAGGTCAGATTCATCAGATACCTACTGTGGATCCTAGCAGGTCAGATCTTTGCGCAGCTAACGACTAAGTAGAATGCTGAATTTTTCCTTCCCATTTTATAAGGGTGAATTAATAAAGTCCTCTGGTAGCCCATGGGCCCTCTACTGGCCATGTAGCAGGCTCTGCTGTTTGTTTAATTACTCACTGTTTTCGGACCATAATTGGCAAACTGACATATGTCAGAGTTGCAAAAGATGGCAGTGACGATCAGTCCAAAAGAAGAATTTCCAAATAAACAACCCTGGCCCTTTGAAACTAACTTTGTGCCTCATCCCAGTGCAAGTGCCCTGTCAGTTGGGGATGCAGTTCAGGGAAGTCCACCACTCGTTGCAAATGTTAGCTATGGTTGTGGTAGTTAAAACCATTCGAAATTTGTACACAATAACCAGTTTTGGTGCGGGAGATGCTGAAAAAGTAGCACTCTTCTTCACTTGCACTGCGATCAGCACTGATACAAATCGCTGTACCTCACAGGTTGCGAGGAGTATTAAAATGTCCACAGCATAAAAGAGCTCTATGCTTAACAGTTCAAACTATGTTACTTGAGAGTTTTACAGCATTAACTGATTCAGGGACTGAGAGGCACTGTGTGCACGTGCTGACGTATGATGTCTTGTTGATTAATGACCCTTGGTGGAAATCAGTTGCCTATCACCAGGCGGATCCATTAGAGCTGAAACAGTAAGACTGGGTAAAAATGGAGCCTCCACAAAGTTGAAACCGAGAAAGAAGGTGCACTGCGACGTGTTATATTTAAAGGTCTGAGGTGTGCTAATGTTGGTGAGGTTTAAATAGGGAAGTCTAAAAAGCTGCAAAGTGGTGAGTTGCATAATGGCATAATAACTCAAATGCTCCACACAGCTATTCTGACAGCAGCCCAGATGGTGGGGAGCACTTGAACCTACTGGTGGTTACAAGTCTGATAACAACTTCACAATGACAAATGATTAGTCATCCTTCTGGAATTGCCGTACTGTATAGTTTCGAGTTAAGTTCATGACCCCTGACAGAGAGGCCGCTTGAATTCATACTGTACTTAACTCTACAGTACACTGGGAGCTATGCAGCTTTTTTTGTGCTGCAGTGAACTGCATTTTCACATTTAAAACCAAGTCACTCAACAACGTACTAATGTGATGCCCTTGTGTAACCCTTGTTTCACTTGTGCTCATATGCGACACATGCTAACTTTTGTAGTATGAAAAATAAAAAACACCAATGTGTGAAGAACTTATAGCTTCACACACCTCGTGGGTACTGTGAGATCACTAAGGCACTTGAGCTTTGTGCTTGTGAAAAATGATTTCACAGCACCCACGAGGTGTGTGAACCATCTTTTTCTTCGCACTGTGGTGTTTGCCACCCTGCTTTTGTGGGGAACTACTGTCCACCTGTTTTCATAAAATATTGTATGAAACTTGAACAGTGAAAATAATCCCAAGGTCAGCTGTGCTGAACATTTGAACCAGATTTTCCATTAAAACAGAGGAGTGTACACCGAGAAAGGTTTCAGATTTTCTTTGTATGAAACCCACAGACGTGGAAAACTAGTTTTGTGACCAGTTCTGCAGTGATATAGTACTAAAAGTTCAGTAATTTGGTTTTACGTTCAAGAGGCCACTGACGTAACATACATTTTGCAGGTTTTGCAATTATAGTGAATTTCTGTGACACAGTTTGAATGCATGATTTAATGCTCCAGTTTGGCAGTATTTATTTTATATGTTCCGTTTATGCCCCCCTTCATACTGTGGCCTCCCCTGGCCCTCAGGGTCCCCAAGGTGCCTGGATCTGCCTTTCCTTGGTCCCCTGCTGCAACCTGCCTCCATGTGTCCTAGCATCAGACCCCTTCCCTGGGCAGGGAAGGAGGTGCAATTCCCACCTCCTGCACAAACTCTTGTCAGGTGGGCACTGAAGGTTCCTGAGTTGGTCTGTCTTTGGTCCCAGGGCCATCGTCGGTTTCAGCAGTGGGGTTTTCCTTTTTCTCCCTGTCCCCAGTGATGTAGGCACACATGGGAAGTCCAAGAAGCGTGTGCACGTCATTGTGTGCTGCTCCTGCAGACCTCCGCCCTTCATCTCCTCCTCCCACTGTGCTGTCATCTGCACTGCCACCTGTCACCCAGGTGGAAGTATTGCAGCAAGGATTGTAGCCCACCCACCCTGGGGAAGGAGAGTGTCCCCTCGGATACTTGATCCTCCTCCTACCAGCTGGCCCTCAAGGACCTGAGTTCATTGCCAAACTCAGGTTGCCAATGTTGTGTAACGATAGTGCTACCGCTGTGCTGATAGTCACCCGTGGCACCATGTCTTGCTGTAAGAAGGTGCTAACTGATAAGCCTAAATCTTGTGTCTAAAATGCTTTGGTTTTCTGGCTGAAATTATTGAGAAGATGAATATAAATGATCATGGTTCTGTTAATGATGAAGAACCAGTGTTTACTGGTAATTATTAATAGAATAATTTTACCGTAGTCATTTCCTTTTTTTATACTTTTGTGGAACTTTGGATTCTAACTACCCAGATTCAGTTCAGTTATAGGACTGATCCTCAATGGTCTCCCAAACCCTCCGCTCATGCAGAGGCTGGGAAAAGCCCATCCTGCAGGATGCTTACCTGGAGGGCACTCTACGACATACACAGCTGTTGTGCATGCCTTCTCTGCTCTCAATCCTGCGCTGCATGCTCAACTATGCAAGGGGCCAGGTCAGGAGCGGCGATATCCAGTCACTCAATGAACAGTGCTGTGTGCACACACTGGTGGGGATGCACTGGGCTGGCAGTGTCATGCTATCGAGGGGTTGCCATGAATGTTTTTGGATGGCTGGGCATCTGCCACTAGACACTGTGCAGCCTGCTCCTTGGCCCCTGGAGACTCACCACCTCTTGCACCCCACCTTCTGAACTGGCTTTGGAAGGCTACAAGACAATCTGAAACAGTTTTTTTGTTTTGTTTTTAAATTGCTAGTGTCCACTACATGGATTTGGAACTCCTTGGAGGACTGTCATATCCCACAATATCCTGCTTCTTGCAAAACAGGGGATTCACCAACATGGGCTTCCAATTGGATGGCTGGTGTCTGGCACTGCCCGGTACCCCCCACTTGCCACCCTGCCCCTGCAGGAAGCTTCATATTCATGGAGGGTGTCGAGCAGGGGCTGTCAATGCAATCCGTTGCGGACATGCACTCTTCCCAGGCTATGAGCCTTGCTGTGGAGGAATGTGTCACCCTGTAGCAGTGATTAGGTCAGCCTCAAAATGAATTCAGAGAACTCACTTAATTGGATACACCAATACTTCTTTATTGTCCCTGAATCATCGATCAGTACACAGTGATATATAAAGCAGCTTTCTCAAACATCACATAATTCATTAGGTCAGTAAGGCCTAAACAGTTAGCCTTTAATACTTGGGTTTATACTTGGGTTCAAGGGCAATAGTAGGTATAGAGCCCTTTAATGATTGCCCCCCACTTCTAAGTGGCCATGGCTGAACGAGCAGCCATCTTTTATCAAAATATCCAATTTAGTTTTAAAGGTAAAAAAAATTATTGGAACACATGATGTCTTGGGAAAGCTGTTCCATAATCTGATTGTTCTTGGGACAAAAGCATACTTCCTAATGTCCTTTTAAGGGATTTTTTCAGTCATCTGTAGTTTGTGTCCTCTCAGATCGTGCCTGGGTAATTTAATTTCTATGCCCAGCTCATTGAACGAATGTTCATCTTGCAAGACCTTAGAAATCACCACTAACTATTCTGTCACTCAGTGAAAATAGCCCTAGATCCTGGAGCCTCTTTTATGCAGAATAACTAGATTTTCTTCTAGGGATTTGTGATAAAATGGTCCTTCCACTTACTAGATAATGACCTAATTTTCATTCATTCCGTGGCATCACATGTGACTGCTGCTGCTTGACTACTACCACTTGTAGCCACAAAGTGTATCATTTTTGTTTATTTCTGCTCTCTTTCACCACATGCACCACTTTTGTTTTTTTCTCCAACAGCACAGCACTTCTGCCACCATTCACACTCTTGACAGCACTGGAGACACACATGCTAGATTTCCAAGTGTACTAACATTCTTTCCCGATTGTATTCTACCCCTGCTTCCATACCTTGCCTTCCCTTCAACAGACTGAGACAGCTGTTTTTTTTTTTCTCCCGTTGAACGAGCCACGTCCAATGACAGCACTGTAGGAGCGGGCAGTGACTTGGAGAAACGGCAGCACTATGACAGGAGCAACAGGTTTTTGTAAGTGTCCCCCCAACAATGACAGGAAGTACTTTTGTGCCCAAGACCACGTCTTGATCAGGAGAAGGGAACCTGTCAGCATAAAAATGGAACATATGCAGGTACAGTGGATTTTTCATTAGGAACTGCGGTGGGTCGGGAGAGCAGTTGGCAGCAAAGACAGCAGGAGCAGGCATGTTGTGGAAGTGGCACCACGACTGATATACTGGAACCAGTCATTTTTTTAATTATTATTTAACTGTCCCATGTGTAGTGCTGCTGTATACAGTTAAGACAAAGGCAGTGAGTGGCACCAGAGTTTCACTGATCGGCGGCAAGTCCAGGGCAATCTGCCTTAGCAAGGTTAAAAAAAATGGCGGAATTTAAACAAAACAACATTCTCCCCCGACGTACTCCTCAACCCACCACTCCTTCGGGCTACCTAGGTCCGTATCCAATCCACCTATCCCTTCCTGAGCCTCCAACCTCACATAGCAGCCGCCCCCAGGGTAACCCGGCATAACCCTTTGCTGAGTGGGTCCCCCTCCTCCGAGGGGGAAGGCACCAGGAGGGGAGACCAGCGCAACTACCTGGGTGCTGCTGAGGTGGACATGGCTCCTTCTGGGCTTTGGTGGCATCAGTAGACTGGCAGCCATCATCCGGCCCGTCGCGGAGCAATTTCCATTTTTTCCTGGGCTGTTCCCCCTTGTGCCCCCCATGCAGTGCTCCTGGTCTCCACTAGAGGCCACTGCCGAGCGATGCCATTCTCGCTACCCACCCCAGGAGAGGAGAGCAGTCCTACAGACGCTTTGTCCTCTCCTTCCCCTGCCAACCCTGGGTTGCCAGCGCCTCAGCCCTCTGTGCCACTGGGCCAGTTTGACAAACAACATTCTACCAAATCTCTGATTTCTGTTTCTTTGCAACGTGGCCCTGCTTTTGGGTACTTGTTATGACCTGTACATAGAACAGATTTCATGTACCGGTATTAACCAGTCAGAAAGCAGGATGTTGTCTCTCCATTTTATAAATAAGAATAATAAATTGCCTCTATCTCTTCTGTCACTCAATGAAAATAACGCTAGATCCTGGAGCCTCTTTCTGTAAGGTCTATTTTTACATTTTGAAATTAGTTCCATGTACCTTCTTTGTTTTTCTTTTTCAGTGAGCTTAATATTCTTCTTTAAAAAGGGCTCCAAGCTTGAGTCTCATAATCCAGGTGAGGGTGGATATATGCCCTACATAATGGCAACAGTATGGCCTCTGATCTGCTCGAAAAAGTACATCTCACACGTTAACTAAATTTTGATTTGATAGCCAACTATTTCCAATGATTGCTGGTCTTGAGTGTGTTACCAATAAGTACTGTATTCCTAAATCCATGACCATATTAACCAGTCTGAGTTTAACACCATTAATATGATACTCTTGAGAACTATTAGATCTGCCAAAGTGCGTAACCACACATTTGTCAATATTGAACTGTAATTAGTTCTTATTTGCCCAGTTTACTATGCTCTGAAAATCAGACAACAGTTTAGATTTATCCTGACACTGAGTTACTAAGCCACCTAATTTAGTGTCATCAGCAAGTTTCATTAATTGATTATTACTGTTAAATTTTAGATCATGAACATAAATGTTGAATAGTAGTGGTCCAAGAACTGACCCCCGAGGAACACCGCTGGTCACCCTACCCTCTTCTGATATAAAACTGTTAATTCTGTCTGGCTCCTATTTGACTACCAGACCTGCACCCATTTTATAAGTTGGTTATTGATGCCCAAATGTATCATTTTGGATAGTATGCTCTATGTATCAGGAATTGCTTTGACTGTGGCTTTACTCTTTGGGGGGTCCTGAACTGTATATAATGCACTGCTCATAGCCTTGGTTGACTCTATGTATATGGTCTGTCCAGGGCTCAAAATAATTATTTAGGAATGGCTGTCCAAGGGACAGGTAGAATGTAAATTTTGCCTGTCCTGCAGAATTTATGCCTGTCTATTCAGTTTGGGGGGTAAATAATTTAAATGTTGATCTGAATTCGAGCTGGTGGGTCTTCGTACCTGGTGCCCCCCCCCGCTGCATTTTATGCTACTAACTGTTTATTATTTTTGTATAATTACATTTAAAACTTACGCTCCCTCTCCTCCCATGTCTATAGCCTGCATCTCCTTCCTTCTTATCTTGCTCAAGGGCTTTCAGTTATTTTTTGGTTAAGTTCAGGTTCAGCTCCAAAAACGGCTTTTACTGCTGCCTGACCCGCCACCTTTCGTATCCTGCTTAAGGTCTATTAAAATAGAATTATCCTTCTAAAAATTGCTTATTTAATGTTGAAAGATTAGCCTTCATGCTAAAATACGTCTTATGCTCTGTGGTCTGAAAAGCATTTTATTAATTGAAGCACATTACCTCTCAAACCAAGTTCCGATCGAACTGCCTCCCCTCCAAAGTGTTGGCACTCAAACGCGGCAAATCGGAAACTGAATGTGTGCATTTGAATATAGCCGCCAGCATGATCATCTCACTTTGTCACCTGCGCAGAACTGCTCATAGTTCTGTGGATATCATGAGGCACAGCTGCAGTACGTGAGGTCGTGTTACCCGGAAATGCACTTTACACCTCAATCTCGGGCAGCGACTGTATAAAGCGATCTACTGCTGGGTCCTAGTGCCCATTTACAATTTAGTGGCAGCTGCCTGTCCCAAGGACAGGCAAGAATGGCAAAACGGCTGTCCGAAATCAAAACTGGCTGTCTGGGACAGGCGGACAGCCGGTTATTTCGAGCCCTGGGTCTGTCCATTATTTAACTGTATGTACCTTCTGAATATGTTATGTTTTCCCTGACTCTTTGAAACTGCCTAAAGTGTATCATGTTGTCCTCTGTATTTTACTAGCCTTCCTTATACTCTTCCAGGTCGTACCTGAAAATAGGTAAATGTCTTGTCTAGTGTACTTACCTGGTCAACAAAAGCTAAATAAATTATTCAATGGCAAGAAAGAATGCTGATCTCTGATTGGTCTGTGTGGGACTGGACCCGGGATGTTGTCCCAGCACACAGAAGACATATCAAATGTAAAAAAAAAAAACACAGAAAGCGGGAACAGTAACAGTAAATGTTCCACCTACACATCCTCCGCCCCAGAGTACTTCAATTCACTGTTACCCAGGCTTCCAAGTATCTTCACAGCAGTTTGCTTCCCAGTAGTTGGATACCAAAAGCAGAGTTTTTTGCAGTATGCACAAGTTTGATTTTTATGGGAAATTTCTTCACCAAACCCAGAGGCTTCAGTGAACTGTGAACACCGTAACTGCTGGTTGCGTGCTTCACTGACGCTGCTTGGTTCCCAGCAAACAAGCTGCAATAAAAATTACATTTATTTTCTCCCATTTCCAACTGACAGCAACTCGACTTTACCTTAAGGAGACATGGGGAACTTGCCAGTTCAACTCGAGATGAGACTTGCTGTCCGTGAATGGCGCCATTATCATCAGACAGCAGCAATCATCAACAGCGGTCAGTAGCAACCATAATTGTCACCTGTTTCTCCCGGTACAATCAATCATTCATACAGCAAACAAAAGTGACATTCTGGATAAGGAAGTGAACGTGAACAGGACCAGGCAATTGGGGGAAGGGGGTTGCGGCAGGAGAGGGTGTCCACAGACACAAACTGTGTCACTCAGATAATAGCTCCACCCAGTGGAGAAACAGTAAAGGGACTCATTTTTCCAAAAAGTCTGCTTCTACTCTATAAAATTGCATAAAAAACTATTTTAAAACTGTATCTGTTTTAGGTTTTTCTGATTCTGTTTTTCAAGGAGCCATTGTATAACAGGAATAATGCACGACAGGGTGGGTGTTATGCTGGGATAACATCCCTTCTTGGGTGTTGGACTCCCTCGGCCTGTGGCCTCTGGCCAAACCACCCGAGGCAGGTGGTTAATCCAGCATCACACCCACCCTGTCATGCATTATTCCTTTAATATATCATGAGGAACAGTGTCAAATGCCTTTCTCAAATCCAAGTAGATGACGTCCACATCATTGTTAGTATCCATGTATCTACTAACTTTTTCATAGACAGCAATAAGATTGGTGTTGCAGGATCTACCCTTCACAAAGCCATGCTGAATATAATCCATATGACCCATTTCTGTCATATCTTCAGTAATTCTATTTTTTATAATCCCTTCCATGATTTTAGTAACAATTGATGTTAAGCTAATTGGTCCATAGTTACTAGGTAAAGATTTGCTTCCCTTTTTTTTTTTTTTGAATATTCTGTTAATTAGAGATTTTCAGATACATACACTTATACATACTACATACAACAACAGACAAGTACAGACACGAGTTCATACAAAACCCAGTTAAATCCTTACTTTATCGTACATATTCCACATGCAAAAGTGTAATCTTTATCATACGTATTCCTCATATAAAAGTGTAGTCCAGTGTGCAAATCTAACTCCGTACCATATATCTACTTAGATGCCCCCAATAAATCATGTCAAAGTTTACACAGCACAAAGAGCAACTCTCCTATTCACTGCTCATTTATATTTTACCCAAAGGCCGGGCCTCCCTGCCACCCCTGCCTACTATCTTAACTGTTATGTTTCCCCATCCCATGCCCTACCCATCATTTTTGCCTCAAATATTCAGCTCTGTCCGAAGCATTACGTTTGCAGACATACTTAGAGTTGCTAAAAAAGGCATCCAGTCTCTTAAAAATCTCTCGTCTTTATTTCTGACTAACCAAGTGAGTCTCTCTAAAGCTAGTGAGTGTAGGATCAGCCTTCTCCAGTCCGCCAGCGTGGGGCTCCTTCCATCCATCCAGGTGTTCTGAATACAGTGCCTGGCTAGCACCAACACAACCCTTGCCCCTTGCCCACCTGGGTAACAGTTGCCATTCCTCCTCTCCTTCTATTCTTTCTACCCCAAAGAGACAAACTAGTGGGTCACACCTCAGTCTACCCCCCATTCCTTTATTCACCTCCTGCACTACTGTCCCCCAAAAGTTAGCCAGGACTGGGCAAACCAGAAGCAATGAAAGAAGGTACCCAACCCTTTCTGCACCCTTCTGCACTGGAGATATGGGTGCACCCTTATGCACCGCCACTGCACAATACATTCTATGCAAAACTTGAGAAAAGCCTCTTAAACTTATTGCAGATCATAATTCCTTCTGGCATTCCAAGCACCAATTCCCAGTTTATTTCCGAAATCTGCAGCCCTAAATCCCTTTCCCATCTTGCCTTTGTGGGGCCGGTCAGGTCTGGCATGTTCTGCTTCTCTAATTCAGCTACTTTTCCTAGAAATCCATTTTGGTCCTTCCTAGCCCGACATACCATTTGCTCAATTCTACATGGAAGCGAGCCTTCCCTTCCGCCCAAACCCTGTCGCCCTATATATGTCTTCACTTGCAAGAAGTGAAATAGGTGAGCAGCCCCCAAGCCTAGCTCTCTCCTGACTTCATTAAACTCTCGCAGCTCCCCCTTCTCCAATAGAGCCCCTATGCACACCATTCCTCCCCTTTCCCATTCTAGGAACCCTCCATCTTCCATCCCAGGGACAAAAAAGGGATTCCTCACAAGCGGAAGTAAGGCAGTCTCCCTCTGGGCTAATCCCTTTCTCCGCCAAAGGCGGTCCCAGGCCTCCAATGTCTCCTGGACTAATGGGTTGCCATTTACCAGATCCCTAAAGGCACGTAGTCCTTTACTATGGAGGTATGCTGTGAGTCTAGCAGTATCACCCTCTTGTTCCAGCCCAACCCAACTGGCCACCACAGGCTTATGAACCGGGTCTGCCACACTCCAGAGTTGCACCGCCTTGTAATATACATCCAAGTCCGGAAAACCGAGGCCTCTGCTTCCCTTTTTAAACAATGGGATTACCAATGCCTTGCACCAATCCATCGTTACAGTAGTGTTTCTGTTATGGAGCTTTAGGTCAACCTCTGTGCCTTCCCTTCACTTCTCAGCTTTGATTCTGGTAATCCAGACACCTGGAATGGTGAAACAAGTGCCACAGCCAGACACGGGACCCTGCCTCCATCCTGAGCCTGGCAATCGTCTCCAGCCAGTTTCAGCGTGAATAGGGCCTTGCTTACATGGAGCTACCCTCATTTAGGCCATTCTGCAAGGGATGGGGCCTAGCCTGATCTCTGCTGGGTCCCTGGGGAACCCATTCTCACTGAAACCCAAGGACCAACCAACTCTTACATTACTGTTCTACCTAAAATGGTTGGTCCTGTCTACTTATACTCTGTCAATCTGCTTTATCTATGAATGCCTTAGTGTCTACTCTGCTATGTTTACTCCCTCGAGGATAAATATCATCCAGCTGCACCTAGAGGGAGGAGGGGGTTACATAAATTTAGGAGAGGAAAACATCATAAAACAGGTTCATGTTACCCACCCCCTAGAATTTACCTGGAAACGAGCTGTCATAGCTCAGCCAAAGATTACAAATACATTTAAAAAAAAATAATTTCCTGCAGGATCAAGTAGTCAGAAATTCTATAACATGTCTGTAGTTGTCCAAATGCATCATGCTTCAAGAGTTCAAGGTTTGGGAGGGAGGAGAGAGGGTCACTATATCAGAAGCCGCCACCATTGCCATTGTATTCCCGTAGTCTGCACAACACACTTGAATGTCCTCAGATGTCTTGACCTTTAGGCAAGAATTGTGGCATTAACCCTGTGGGGAAGTGGGAGATATTATAGAGAAGAGAAACAGAAACAAAGTCATCCCTCTTGACCTGGAGATGGTGTGAGGTAGAGCTGTGTAGAATTTAAAATTCCTCTGGCAGTATTCTGAATTTCACATTCACTGGAACTCCCCAGACCTCACCTGCAAATTCTGGGCATTTGGTTACTGGGCTAGCCAAACCCCTCCGCTGGCTTACAGAGCCCCCTGCCCCAGATTGCAGACAAAATCTTCCGAGTATAGTGTCACATGGTAAGGCAGGCAGCTGATGCAGGAGCATCAGAGGGGACATTGACAAGACTTGCTTATGCACATCCAGTAGTGCAGGACATGTGTACTTAATCCCTGCTTGCATGCTTCAGTGGAATGATGTTATCTGTGAAGTCCTGCCTGTCTCTCCATGCCGTATTGCAGCCAGGAAGATGCTGTATTGCACCCCCCCCAATCAACACAGTGTTACAGTTGAAGGGGCAGTAGCAGCCATTGGCCATTTGGTGCTCTGAAGATGACTCTCAAGATACAGAGGCGGTGGATGGGATGTTGTGGTTTCAGCAGCGGGGCTGGAGAATGCTAATTTTGTATTGTTCCCACAGACAGGAGGTATAAGTGCACCAAAAGTTCAACAGAACAGAATTTATTCACTTTTTGCAGCTATGGTGTAAGTCATGTTTCAAGATCAGAAGGCTCTACCCTGATCCGGAAGTCACTGTCTTAGAAGAGGTTTATGGCAGCTCCCTTTGTGAGAAAATGAGAGCCCCAGTGAGCGCTAGTGGTGCAGGACCTGTGACCATCCTGATGACTAAAGTGGCTACCAAAAAGCATAAACTAAATAGAGGGAACTATTCTCAGTTGCAAGGGACCGGTGCGGAAGAGCTTTGCAGCACTTTTGCACCGATCCCTTGATTGCATCCCCACCATACTATAGAAGGGTGAGGGTCTTAAAAACGTTCCCCGTATGGATGCTAACTTAGCTGCAACCATGTGTTGAAGTGGTGCAGGTCTCCATGCAAATGACACACAGTGCCATACACGAAGCATTACAACACTCACAACTGGGGAGGCAGTATTGCGTGGTAGTTAAGAGCACTGAGCTGCAAACCTGGAGAACTGGGTTGAATCCCACAGCCACCACTTGCATACTCTGTGACCATGAGCAAGTCACGTAACTTCTATGTACTTCCAGGATGCACCTGGAAACAAGCCTCGGCTAGTGTGTCTTTCCTGGTAAAAAAAAAAAAATTGTTAAAAAAAAAAAAAATTATAAAAAATAAATCCCGGTTGTAACTTTAATAATCCTCCTTGCTCACTGAAGTGCTAAGGCAGGCAGTCGGTGTTTTGTTAAAGTGTGACTGGGAACCGTGGAGCTGGTGGGCGGACACAGATAAGCAAGGAACTGGCACTTTGGATAGGCATTGCGGAGGAACTGGGCTAGGGAGGGGGTTCCATTGAATGCCGGTGTGTGAGCCCTCCACTCCTGATGTCTAGGGGTATCCTGATGGAAAAGGTGGGAGTGGGGGGGCTATACAAGCCAGAAAACACAAGCCATGTAAAAGAGAAATATGCTCATTACCTGGTTCTGCTGATGGTAGCGAGATGGCTTTGTTAGTTGAGGAGCAGTCTCCCTTCTTAGATTTCGGGGGTGAACTGTAGGGGGCAATGTTCATTAGCAGGCATCCATGTACAGTTCAGATTGATTAAATTCAATGTCCACTCCAGAATCAAAAGTGCAAAAACAGATTTAATGAACAAGAAAGTTAGAGAGTCACCAATTTTAATAAAAAAACATGTGCACCACATGATGTGGTGCCGTACCTGAGTGGCACCCAGTCTGCATATATTTTTCTGAAAAAATAATCAATAGTAAACAGTGGAAGGGATCATAAATTTGTAAATAGACGATCCCTTCCACTTTCTAATGCTGGGAGAGGACTAACTTACCCACCCGCTCAGGCGCGTAATGGCGTGTGCAGGGAAGCGCTCCATTATTCTCTATGGGGCTAAGTTTCAAAACATTTACACGGTATCTGAGCGGTGTTTGGTCATTAACCATGGGCACGGGTGACTAACAAGGTTTGTTGGTCACCGGTGTCGATGGTTAATGACAAATGACCGCTGAATGCGTAAATGTTTAAAACTTAGCCCCAAGAGAATAATGGAGCGCATCTCGCTGCCTCCTGGGCACACGCCATCGTGCGTGAGCGCGGGGTGGGTGTGTGTCCTCTCCTAGCCAGAAGTGGAAGGATCGTCTATGTCTAATGATCCTTCCACTGTTTACTATTGATTATTTTTTGGGAAAAAATATATGCAGACTGGGTGTCACTCAGGTGAGGCACCACACCATGTGGTGCAACCTATTATCTTGGTGAATCTCTTTAATTAACCATTCTATGGTGCGTATGGGGTAAACACATGGCAGGGACACTTCACAGGCCAAAACCAGACATTCCTTCTGTAACAATCTCTTTAGTCAGCAGATTGATTTATTGCATGCAGACATTCTCTTGAGCCGAAAAGGCTACATTCCTGACAGAAGCAATACGGTGGACTGAACCAGGCCACACTTAGAGGTAGTTCGTACTTAGCAGCACTTCCATTTCATATCCCATCTTTTCACTCTAATCTCTGCACAGGTACTTGCTTACTTCTCCATTCTCTGAGTCAAACAAAATGTCAACTGAGGTGGGATTATGACAGCACGAGGTGTTTCTACTGTCCCAATCCCATTCCCAACTTGACCTTTCCTTAAACTTTCTCCACTGGAGGGGATGTGTGTGTCTTACAATACATGGAGCATTTTCTTTACTTCAGGGTCTTCCATAGTCAAATTGGTGTTCTTTAGCAAGAACTGAACCACCGAAGGCCTTCCAGGTACCCAGTCAATGATACCACACACCTTCAGTTCTTCCCTGCAGAATGCTGCACTATCCCAGACATGCAGAGACCAAAACCTCCCCTGTAGAGTGCTGCACACTCCCGGACCTACAGAGACCCGGAGGCACTTTCCACTCATGCAGCAATTTCAATTTCTGGACTGTCTTCACCCAGAGAACTGCTGCTTGTGCCACTCAGAGCTCCCGGACAGTCTGACACCCTGCAGGGGTCCCAACCAACCATTCCCTGCATGAACCTTTTCCTGCCTCCACAGGCTGCACCTCCTGAGAGTCCAACCACTGTAGCGTCCATCAGCCAAGGGAAAAGGGATAGAGCTACCACCACTACACCCTCAACAGTCCAGGCTGCCACCTTTGAACTGCGCCCCAGGCCCAATCTGCTGGAGCAGGCCTGCCACAGAACACACACTGACTCCCAGGCAGCACTCGCACATGGGTGAGACTGCTTAAAATACAGGGCCTCCATCGGTGCTTACCCTTCCATGGTGCCTGAGATCACTTGGCAGACCGCCACCTGCTTACTCCTCAGGCTCTGACTACCACACTGCACTGACAGGCCCTAAACCTGTGCTCCACTGCTCCCCTTCTCTACTGCCCAAACTGTCACTAGTTCATACGTGGGTCTTCGAAGGAGGAGGGCTGGGGTGGCAAGCAGAACTTGTGGGCTGAACCCCCAGACTCCTCTCTCTACTCCCCCTCAGATCTCAGTCCCAAAATGGCGCCAAACCCTCTCTTTTATACCCCTAGTAATGGGGCCCCTTGCCGGCAGCAAGCAAGCCCAGCTCTCAGACCTACCGGCACCACTGCTCTCTCTCTCTCTCTCTCTGCCTAGCTACACCTGACAACCAAAATTAACTAGTAAGCTTCCAGAGGGTACTTACACCAGGAACTGTACTGAAACTGCAGTGTGCAGGGGGATGTACTAAACCACTGGGGGGACAGGAGTGGGTCCCAACACTTTGGCTAAAAAATGAGGCTAAAAGTAAGGGTCATTCAGGTGGGGGGGTCACTAGTGGTAGCACTGGTACAAGGAGCTATGTGCATGACATAGCACCATATGTTTTAGCTGTGCCATGCCTTTACCTCTGTGGGTGTTACATAATAGAAGTTGGTGGGAAATAAACCCTGTTTGGCCCACCTTCTTGTGACCTTCATTTACATACCACCTTAGTGATAGGGAAACTCCTCCCCCGATACAAATCAGCATGGATATCTGCAGCATGTGGTTGTACAACAGGGAGGGGCAATTTACAACCTAATTTGCACTTCCACACATATCAGCTGAGAATCGGGTCATGAAACCTTAAAAAGCAAAATCTAGTAGTGAAGACTTCACTACTAAGATACCTAACAAAAGGTGTGACATAAGAGTTAGATTAGGGTGGAGTGGTGGACGTGGCCTACTTAGATTTCAGTAAGGTTTTCGACACTGTTCCACATAGGAGACTAGTAAGCAAGCTGGGTAGCTTAGGAGTGGGTCCAAAGGAAGTAAATTGGGTAAGAAACTGGTTAGGGAATAGATGACAGAGGGTGGTGGTAAATGGAGTTCACTTCAAGGAAGAGAGAGCGTGACCAGCGGGGTACCTTAGGGATCAGTGCCGGGAGCCATTCTCTTTAATGTCTTTATAAGTGACATTACAGAGGAGCTGGAAAGGAAGGTCTCCACTTTGTGGATGACACCAAAATTTGCAGTGGATACTCCAGGGTGTGTGGAAAGGATGAGCAGAGACCTGAGAAAACTAAAAGAGTGGTCAAGGGTAGCTGGGTTTCAGAGCGAAAATGTTCAATGCACTTAGGGCACAGAAATCCAGAGGCAGAGTACACAATATTATGCTTCCAGACAGGTGGAAATGCAGTTGTATTCTCTGCTCCTGTTATTGTTCGAATACTGCCTAGACCTGCCATTGTTCCATTATGCTGGATCCCACTGCCTGTTAAAGGTGCTTTGTTTCTTGACTACAGCTGTATGCGTTTGATTGTTCCTATGACTACAGTGTATCCACCTATTGTTATGTCATTTGAAGCTGATTTTCTTGTGATCTACCTGACCTCTGCAATTTGTCGTGTACTCTCCTGGGTCGTGCCTGAAAATAGGTGGGTCTTGCCTAGCGCGTCTACCGGTTACCAAAAGCAAAAAAATAAATAAAATGGGTGGAGTGGTATTGACAACCACCAAGCAGGAAAGAGAGCTGGGGGGGATTTGTGTCGGATATCCTAAAGGTGGCCAGGCAGTGTGACAAGACAGTTGGGATACTGGGGTGCATAGGGAGGGGTGTCATCAGGAGAAAAGAGGGAGGTGGTGTTACATCTATGTAAATCTCTGGTAAGACCCCACCTAGAGTATTGTGTGCAGTTCTGGAGACCACATCTCCAGAAGGGCATAGACAGAGTAGAGGCAGTCCAGAGAAGGGCAGCTAAAACGGTGCAGGGTCTGCATCAAAAGCCCTATGAGGAGAGACTAAAGGAACTCAATATGTACACTCTGGAAGGGGGAGGATGTGATAGAGGCCTTTAAATACCTCATAGGGGTAAATAAAGGAGGCCTTTGACTCTGTCCCTCACAGAAATCTGGTAAATAAGCTGGAAAGCGTAGGGGTGGAACAGAAAATAACTAGGTGGATGTAAATCTGGTTGAAGGACAGAAGCCAGAGGGTGGTGGTTAATGGGGTACATTCCAGGGAGATGGGGTGACGAGCGGGGTGCCCCAGTGGTCGGTACTGGGACCCCTCCTTTTTAATGTCTATATCAGTGATATAGCGGACGGGCTGGGGGGAGAGTGTGCCTATCTGCAGATGATATGAAGATCTGCAGTAGGGTGGACACCCCTGGGGAGGTGGAGGCCATGAGGAAGGACCTGAAGACTCTGGAAGTGTGGTTAAAAATATAGCAGCTGGAATTCATTGCCAAAAAGTGTGCAGTAATACACATGGGACATAAGAACCCACAATCGGCTTACACTCTGTTGGGGGGTGTAATTAAGCCAACTGAGCAGGAAAGGGATCTCGGGATCTTGGTATCAAGCAACCTTAAGGTAGGTCATCAGTGCAGCAAAGCAGTGGGAAAGACAAATAGAATTTGGCGTGCATTGGGAGGGGCATAACAAGCAGAAGGAGGGAGGCACTGATGCCTCTTTATAATGCCATGGTGAGGCCGCACCTGAAGTACAGGGTCCAGTTCTGGAGACCACACCTATGCAAGGACATAGATGGGATTGAGAGGGTGCAGAGAAGGGCAACCAAAATGGTGCATGGTATGCAGGGGAAGTCATATGAGGAGAGGTGGAGGGAGTTAGATCTGTACCCATTGGAGACTAGAAGGGAGAGGGGGGACATGATAGAGACATTTAAATATGTGAAGGGGATCAATAAGGTAAGGGGGGAGGTTATTTAAAAGGAAGGTGGGGTTAAAACTAGAGGGCATAGTCTAAAATTGGAGGGAGGAAGATTAAGGGGCAGTGTGAGGGGGCGTTACTTCACAGAGAGGGTGGTGGAGACTTGGAATAAACTACTGGAGGAAGTGGTGGGGGCAGAAACTGTGGAGGGATTCAAGAGGGCATGGGACAGACATAAGGGGCTGGCAAGTGGGAAGGAAAGGTACCGTAACATAGGTAATGAGTAAAAAAAAAGGGGGGGGGCAGACTCGATGGGCCAGAGGGTCCTTTTCTGCCACCAGATTTCTATGATAAAGTACAGGAGGGAAGTATTTTTCAGAAGAAAAGGTGCTCAAGAACAGGGGACATGCTATGAAGCTTGGTGGGGGGGGGGGGATCAGGAAAGATGTTAGGAAGTGCTTCTTCACAGAAAGAGTGTTGGATTCCTGGAACAGTCTTCCAGTGGAGGTGGTGGGGGCAAAGACAGTGGCAGGGTTCAAGAATGCAGGGGATAGGCACAGGGGAATCATAGTGGAAAATGGGGAGGGGAAGAGTGGTTGATCAGGTACAGTTTGTGGTAACAATGTAGGTAGAGAAAGAAGGGCAGACTGGGTGGGTCAAGTGGTCCTTATCTGCTGTCAAAGTCTGTATTTCTTAGAAGCTAGTAAACACGTTTTTCAGGCCCTATTCAATGAAATAACTAGTTTCACTCAGATGACAATATCTCATTCTGTAGTGAAGATGACAAAACACCGTCTGATTTCTGCATGACAGAAGTATGTGCAACATTTAGAAACTAGGAGGGGATGCTTGACAACTGAATTTGTTTGGAAAACCTGCATGGATTTTATCTTTATTTACGTGCCAGATGACTAGCAATTGAAGTAGCGCAGCATTAAACTGAGACTGGAACAATAACTCATACGAAGACATAAAAACATAGATGTTGATGGCAAATTAAGGCCCAGTGCCCCATCCAGTCAGCCCAGCCTTACCTAAGGTTGGATCTGATGGCACTAGTGACCACCCACTCCTTTATCTACCTTCCTCTCCCATTATTACCCTTCGCCATCCCATATTTTTCCCACCTGTGCTCAAATCACTTTACTGACTTTGCACAGATAACCTTCCATGGCAGAATGTCCCACCTATCCTCCACTCTTTCCATGAAAATATACTTTGTGACATTCTTTCTGAACATGCCCCCTGCCAGCTTCATTGAGTTCCTCCTTGTGCCTGTGCTCCCACTTAGCGTGAATAACTCCTTGCAGTCTTATTCCATGGAGGTACTTGCACAACTCTTTTATATCTCCCCGCCAGAGTGTACGTGTTCAGATCTTCTAACTTCTCCATGTTAACCAGGAAAGGCCCACTAGGCACAAGTGCCTGTTTTCAGGGGTGATCCATGAGCTTTGGGGTGGTTAAAGGGACACTATCAATTCCCCTAGGTCTCAAAGTGTGTCTATTTAAAAAACACATTATGATTCCTCACATTCTGCAGAGACTGCTGATGTACTGTACCTGCTAGTTTTATTCTGATTCCCTTTTTCATTTTAAAAGTGAAAAACAGACTACCCACCATACTGGTGTAACCCTTAGGTGGCGCTATCCCAATGGCTACTACCCCTGCCTGCTTGGCTAGTAGCAGGGTAAGGGGCCTGAGTTCTAAAACAGGTGCCTCCACCCGAAGATCAGGGTTGGTAGTGGTCAAGTTAACCTGGGCACAGCCCTCCAGGACACTGTAACCCCCCTCTTTCCCCTCTAGTGGCCTGAACACTGTACAATAATCACTTTCACAATACTCCTGGTATACCACACAAATACCCACACTGTTTGCACTTACCACCAGGGCCGGTTCCTCTGGCTCAACCCTGGGGATCCCCTGTAAAACAAGGTTATGCACAACAAATAGCAACAGTACAGTACTTTGAGCACAAACTGGAACCACAGTCAGATTACATGCAGAAAAAGTTAGATCTGATTTATTCAGGGGACTTGAACAAGGAAGGGGAAAAATCAGGTTAATTAACTTAAAGGTTATATAAATCAAGCAGTTATGCATGTGCTTTGAGTCCGCCCACACAGTCCACCTCTGGGTACCCAGATGGAGAAGAGATGGGCTAGCCAGGATCGTTGCCCGGAGTTGTAGCTGGTTGGGGCCCTGTGATGGAAAACACAACATGCACAGTACACAATATTTGTAATCCGGAGCCAGAGGGCTCAGTTCATAAAGGAAACAAAACAACAAGACAATCAGATGACACACTCAGATTAAGCTTTTGTTGCAGGGAGCTACCCTGGTATTTACTCACGATACCCAAGACTGGACGCAGGCTGGAGGAAAATCGAGACTGCACGTGGTTGATCTGGAAAGCCTGAAGAAGCAGGGCTCACATGAGTCGCAGAGGCGTCGTTCCTGTTCAAGCATGGAGCAGGGGGCTGATTCCCAGGCAGGTCTCTCGTCGATGGCTTCTCTATGCAGTGGGTAGTCTGGCTGGGCTAGTCTGGCAAGGCCCAGACCGCATGCAGACAAATTTGGATGCAGTCTGTTTTGGGCTGGATACAGCTTCCAGCAAGCAGAACACAGTTAACACAGTGGGGGGGACTAACTCACGACCCACTAGCAGCTCATAGCACATTTACATGAAAGGGAACTCTACTGTACCAGGCAAAGCGCTCCCCGGTCACAGTCGCAAAGTCTCTGCACACACCGGGAGCCTGGGGTAGCTGGAACTCCTGACAGGCCAATCGCATTCAGCAAAATCTTCAGTCTTCTTCAGGTTGAGCCTGGCCCACTTCAGTAGCTTACTTTAGCCACACAAACTTGGATTTAGTCCAAAGTAATTCTCTTCACTCCCTCTCAGGAGCAGCACACCGACATGCAGTCCAAAAACTTAGCCTTTTCAGAGTTCTCCCATGCGAATCCACTCAGGATTGCTGCTAAGAATCACTTCAGCTCCTTCTTGTTCAGCTTCTAGTTTAGATCTAACTGAAAACTGCAAGCAGCCCGGGTCTTCCTCAAGATCCAACAGATTTGGTTGGCTGATTTGGCTGTCAGTCAAAGCAAGAGCTCCCCTTTCAGTTGCAAAAAAGGTGCAAAAAGTTCAAACTATAGTTCCTACAGATTTTGAATTCAGACAGCTCCTGTAGTCCGGCTACATTTTAGGTCCCACCAGTACTGTTTGGACCAATTTGCAGTCCAGGACCAAGATAGTGGAAACAAACGAAACAGTCCTTGCTACAAAGAAAGCAGGTTAGACAACTACATTATCCTTATCACTCTAAATGATTTTCAGTAAATAGTTATATCTTTCAACAGAGCTCCCTCTCAGATTACTTAAGCTGCAATTAGGCAGCTCTTAAAGAGACAGTACACATAGGCTATACAGGCCCTGGTAATCGCATTTAAACTGCTAAAATGCAGGACACCAGCCTGGCAGTGAGCATTTAGGCAAGCTCAAGGAAGACTTTTTGGGAACCCCCATTTGTAGGAGGGTTACACTGGTGTTGCCATACAAATGTTTGTTTACATTCCTTGATCGACTTCCACTGCACCTTTCTGAACTTGGGAACACTTCTAACACAATCTAGCCACTTATGATGCTGTGAGAGGAGAGGAGACTATTGTGTCATGAGTGCCTGCACTGTTTAAGAGTGTTCCTAATGCTCAGGATATATGCAATAAGAGAAGTTCAAGGATTTGAAGTAGGGGGCGCTGTGGAGCATGCCTACCGACAAGACGTGCTGGGAGACAGCTCTGCAATCCGAGAGGTTTTAAAGTAGAAAATGATCTATTCTTTTGAAAAACTTTTGAAAACTAAGTTCAGAGGCGAATTCCTTACATCATGCTGCTCATTTCTGTACAACTTTTGTAATGGGGCGCACAAACAGAGCCGCGGGAGGTGGCCAGAAAAATCCACCACCTGTTGAGCTGCTGCCACCGGCTAAGCCACAACCCCTGCTGGGGACGGAACCTCCTTGGAAGGCCTTACAAAGGTCTATGCAGGTAGTCAACTCCAAAGTGGAGTCCATATTAACCCAATTCCAGGAGCAAGATGCCAAAATTGAGGTTGTCAAACAAGTCGCTTCAGCTACTGAATCTATGGCTACAAAGGCACTCGCTAGCTCTAGTAAAATGGCACAGGAAAATGCACAGCTAAGGTACCATCTGGAGGCAGTGGAGAATGCACAAAGGGCTGCAAACGTTAGGATAGTGGGTCTCCTCAAAAGCTGTGAGGGAGATGGCCTGCTCAGTTTCCTAGCCGACTGGCTGCCCCGGAGCTTGCGCCTGGAGGACTTTCTGGCTCCAACTCGTTTTTTTAAAGGCCTATCGCTCATCCCCCAGAGTAGTGCTGGGGTTACTGGACTCGCCTCAAACTGTTTTGCTGGTCACTTCTGCAGCGTTGGCTCGAGACCTTATTTTGCAAGCTGCAAGAGGATCGGAATGGCTCAATTTCCAGGGAAAAAACATTCACTTATTTCCGGACTTACCTTTGCCACACGGGCCAGACGGAAGAAATTTGATGGGGTGAGGGCTAGATTGAGATCTCTGGGCATAACACACTCACTGTTGATGCCAGCGAGACTCAGAAGCCAATATGGAGGGCAAATCTTCCAGTTTACAGATCCTGAAGAAGCAGGGATAAAAAGCTGAGGCCATTGGCAGAGAATTTGTGCATTCCCTAGCCCATGAGTCATCCGACTCTAAAGATGCGACCTGAGTTGGGACTTGATTCTAAATGTGAATTTCTTTAGTAATGCCTACAGGTTTGGTTGCTAAGTGCAGATTTTGTGACATTTAAAGTTCTGATTTTCTTAGATAGATAACGCCAAGGTCGCTTGGCACTGCCACTTGGCCCAGTAGAGTTTATTGTTTTACACTAACTCCAAATTATACCTCTATAAGTTAGTTTACTTCTAAGGCTTACTAAGTGGGGGCAAAACACGATTGTTTCAGATATAATTATATATAGAAGGATAGTTGTTTTTTTATAAAAATGTGAAGTTTAATGTTTTGATTTGCAGGCCTCCTGAAATGAGCAAAGATTTATTCCAGCACTACGAATGCAATGGGTTTAACATTTTTTGAGGGGTCACAGCAACACAGGCTGCTGAATTTAAAACATGTTTGGTTTTACTGGACTTGACCACCCGTAGTCCTGTAGGGTGCAGCTTATTGTGGATATAAATGTTGGACTCAAGCTATGATATACCCCCTAATCCTAGACAAGATTGTGAAGACTTCTAATATACTGCTACATTGAATGTATCGTCTGTATCTGTATGTGATCTCTTGCATGAGATGGTTATATAATATTGTTTTTATCATAAAGGCAATAAAATATAATTTAAAGAAAAAGGATTTGAAGCAAAACAAAGCTAGTTATAATTGTACTATTCCCATGCATTCCAGTTCTACTAAGAAAGAAAGCAGATAAAACAACCAACAACTTCTATGACATTTTGAAAAGGTAAGTAATCATAAAATGTAGGTTTTCAACTAGAAATGATGATGCAGAAAGGGTTGACAGTGTCCCTTTCAATAACTTGCTCAGTCACATTGGTCTCTCCTTGTTGTTCTGGATCATTTGGGTTATCTCCTTTATATTGCCTCCATCCTGTCTGTGTCCTTCCTCAAGTGTGGGCTCCAGAGTGTCACACTGTACTCCAAATGAGGTAGAATGTGTAATCTTTGCAGGGACAGATCATCTGTCTTCTACACCTTCCCTGTGCATCCTAGCATTCTGTTTGCTTTTCCCACTGCCCTGTTACACGGAGTCGATCAATTCAAGTTGTGCATGATTATCCCTCTCTGATCCCTTCCTTGTTCATTCTTTTAACTGATGCGCCTCCCATCCTGTATTCTCGTTTAGTTCTTGGCTGCTGTATGGACTGCCTTACTCTTCTTTGCAATGAATTCCTACTGCTATACCCCAGACCATTTCTCTAGCCTCACTAAATGCTCCTTCTTGACTCTAACCCCTTATCACCGTCCACCTTTCTGCAGATCTTTGTGTTATCTGTGAAAAGGTAGAACTTCCCCTGGATCCATACTCCAGTATCTGAGATAAAGATCTTAAAAAGGACCGACTCCAAGACTGACACACGTGGCACCCTGCCGGTGACCCCTCTGCCCCCTGAGTACTCCATGCTAATAATGCCCCCTTGGGATGTACTGCTCAGCTACTTCCTTGCCATCCAGTAATCTTAACTCCTACCCAGAGGTTGCTCAGCTTTTTGACCAGCCATATGTGTAGGACTGTGTCAAAGGCTATTTTAATGTCCGAGTGTAGTATATCTATATTGCCTGTCCCATATCAACCGCTTTCATTCGCCAAACAAAGAAATCAGTAGGGTTTGTCTGGCACAAGTTTCCTTCCTTGAATCAGTGATGTTAATTGCCTTATAGTCCATTTCCCTCCAGGAACTCCATGATCTCTTTTTTATTGTGGCCTCCATTAAACTCTCCACTACAGACATCAATCTGACTGGTCTGTAGTTACATGGTTCATCCCTGAGTTTCAGTGAGGGATCTGTACAGGGGCAGGGTCATCTTTCTTCTACTGCTCTGCTGTTATGCAAGGGCACCACATTCTCTGTCCTCCAGTCCCTTGGCAGGAGCAGTTAAAGAGGTCTGCCAGTGGCACAGCTTTGATTTATGCCAATTCTTTTAGCACCTCTGAATGCAGCCCATCTAAGCCCATTTGGTTTATCCAGAAGAACCAACATGCACTACAGAAAGTCCATTGCTGACTGCAGGCAAAAATCCAGGAAGACAAAAGGAAAGTCATCCATGGGAGCCAGTTTCTGTAATATCAAATTGCCTAGTCATATGAGATTTGGATAACAGCAGTGATTTCCCCAGCACTTCGAGGCAACAGTGCCTCTTCATTGCCCCCCCCCATTACAGGTTCCCCATTGATGCCATCTTCTCAGCCTGTCTTGCTCTGATGACACATTCAAGCAGCTGCCCCTCTCCTTTATGATGAATATTGAACAGAAATACTGGTTCAGTATGTTCACCTTTTCTTTGTCCCCTCCTCCCACCTCTCCCCCTTTCTTTTTCATTCAGATTTGTATCCCCCAGAAGCTGGCAGGCGGGCTCTGGTCCCCTCACGGGGGGCTCGCATCTGTTCCCAGACCCATAACCCCATCACCAGGATCACAGCCAGTGGCTTCATGGAGCCTGCCAGCTCGGTTTTTTTTCCGATTTTCTCCTCCACCCTGTCTCAGCGGTCATTATGCCTGTGGGCATGCATGCAGCTGCGATAGAATAACCTCACCGTACATATCATCCGCGCCTACTACCCTCAGGCCTCCACCTGGGGCAGTTGAACTGTGGAGGTAACAAGGTACCTCCCCAGGAGAGGAGAGCTGCCTTTTGGCTGCTCTATCCAGCTCCCCCCCCCCCCGCCGACCCAGGCGATCGAGGCTTGTTCCCAAACCCGGGTCACTGGCGTGGCACGAGGTGTGGCATCCAGCCAGGCCAGCTACCTTTCCCCCTTTCTTTTCCTTTTTTTTTTGCAATAGTAAATTTTATTGAAGAATTTTCAAAACAAAACACAAAATACATAGAAAGACAAAAATAATCACAATTACGTATCTAAATACAATATTGCATGCTATGTATACAAGCTTCGCCTGGTCTCCATCAACATTCTGCAGTTGCCTACACCAGGTTGACTAAAATATTAACATAGCAAAAGGAGTGGAGGATGCTTTGAGAATTTGGTGAGGGGGAGGGCTTCCCTCGAGGAGGGTACCCATGCCACCTTCTCCTGTTGGGGGGAGCGGGGAGCAGCCCCTGGCATCAAGACACTCAAAGGATTATGGGTTGAATAAAAGAGCTTTGAGCGGTTCCCATCTTTTCAGGTATGCGTGCGGGGTATGGTGTAGGTGGTTGATCATTTTTTCCATGCGTAGGGTGCCGAGCATCACTCTGTGCCACTCCTGGAAGGAGGGGATAGCCTCATCCTTCCAATGTCTGAGAATTAGTTTTTTCACCGTGGCTGAGATGAGGGTTATGTGGTACTTCTGAACACCTACTGTCCCTTCCATATTGCACCTCAGTAGGCATGTCTGAGGAGAGAAGGCATCTTCCAGTCCCAGGGGGTCTAGGCGTGTTCTGAGTTCTTTCCAGAGTAGCCTCGCTTTCGGACAGTCCCACAAGATGTGCTTGAGAGAGCCTCTGTCCCCCTTACATCACGTGTAGCTGTCTGATTCTAGTTTCCCCATCCTACAAAGCTTGGCAAGGGTGTAGTACTGTATGTATTGTGGTTGATTTGATATTGCATGAGTTTGCGACCCTTGAACTTTAGCAGGGTGTGTGTGTGTTCCTCTAGAGGGCATCATTGCTCTCTGGAGCCACTACTTTGAGAACTCTATCTGCCAGTATCGGCACAGTGAGTTGTTTGGGTCGACTGTAACGGCCAACAAGAGTTTGTAGAGTCGGGAGATGGCATGTCTGTGGTTTGCCAGGGAGTAAAAGTCGTCCAACCTACCAAATGTGTCATCCTTCCATGGTTTGGGTCCCAGCACTGATGCAAGCATATGTTGAAGTTGCATGAATAGAAAGGCAGGGACTTTTAGGGGCGAGTTCTGTGCTTAGAAACTGCAGTAAAAGATCAGATGCTAACCATCTAGCTGAGAGCCTAGGGTGTAATCACATACCAAATCCAGGAAGCCCTCGGAGATCTGCTCATTCTGGATCCTGAAGTTTGGTTTTCCTGTCAGTGGTTGAGCTGGATCACATGCTGGTCTGGTGCCTAGCAGGTTATGCAGTTGTTTGCAGACCTGAACTGAGGTTCCCAAGGGGAGGCCCTCAGGGGGGGTCGGGAGAGCCTTGTGAGGGGTGCTGGTCGTAGCTTGGATTCTGAGCTTGGTTGTGCGGCACAGATCTAGCTCCATTCTTTTCCACTGCAGGATGTATTCTTTACCCTCCAAGAGGGCCTTGTGTGTTCTTCACCAAAGCAATTGTGAGGCGTGTGCTGCAAGGTAGTAAAGTCACAGGTCCAGGAGCTGCAATCCTCCCATCTCCTTCACCGGCATAAGTTTTTGGTACGCCCTGCGTGGAGGCTTACCTGCCCAGAGGAATGAGAAGATCATGGATTTCTGCACCCAGGACCATGTAAATGGGAGGAAGCAGCCTGACGTGCCAAGTGGAGATAACAACCTGGGTAGGACATTCATTTTAATGACGTTTATGCGGGCCCATAAGGTTAAGGGGAGTGATGACCAGCATTCAAGGTCCTGGTTTACTTTGGCACGCATATCATGAAGGTTGTGGATCCGACATAGCTTATTGTTTGGGGTTACTATAATCCCTAGATACTTAATTTGCTTCAGGCACCACGTTCCTCCCCACAACGCCGCGTGAGTGTGAAACGTGCATCGGTTGAGTGGCATTATACAGGATTTGACCCTATTTAATTTGTAGCCTGACATCCTCCCAAATTCCTCGATGATTTCCAGGGTAGGGGGGATTGACCAGCTCGGTTCTTCGATGTGAAGTAGCACATCATCTTCATAGGTTGAGATTTTGTATCTGTGGTCTCCCAGTCTGGACCCTTTAATGGTCTTCTCTGCAAGGATCTTCCTGGTTAGGGGCTCAATGTAGAGGTTGAAAAGGTATGGAGATAGAGGACAGCCCTGCCTGGTACCTGAATGCAGCTGGAAGGAAGGGGAGAGTATTCCATTGCAGAGCACCCTGGATTTAGGGTTAGAGTAGAGTAGTTTGACCCACTCCACGAAGGCCTGTGGTAGACCAGATTCTCTCAGTGCTGTGACTAGAAATGCCCAGGACACCTTGTCGAAGGCATTTTCCGCGTCTAGGGAGAGACCTCTTCCCCCTTTCTAATTCAGACTATCCTTTCTTTGTATTTGCACTTTTCCTGTATGAAATGGAAGGACACATTTCTCCCAGCTTCACTACCTCCACCTCCCTGAGCTCCATATTTGACTTTGCACCTTCATTAACATGCTGACCTCCCCCGCCTTGATGAGATTCTCCTCCCTATCTTCCTCCGTTGGACTGGACTTGTACTTTTCGAAAGGTTTTCTTTTTTATTTTACTGCCACCTCCACTTTCCTCATGCACTACAATGGATTCTTTGCCCTCTTGTTCTTTCCCACTGCCCTATCACAGAGACCTGTACCCTCTAATAACACCTTTCTTGATTAGGTTCCACTTGCTACCCACCCCCACATATGCTTCCACCCTGGGAGCCGCTCCATCAGCATGTCTGCATCCTTCCAAAAATCTGACTTTCTGAAATCCAGCACCCTAGTCTGGGTATGTATCCTTAATTTAGCTTGATATCAGACCACAGTCTGATGATCACTGGTACCAATTAAATCCTGAATTGTGATCTTCCCTATGCTGTTCCTATATGTTAGGACCAGATCAAGTAAGGCACCCCCCGTGCAATAGAAATGCCTCCTAGAATGTCAGCACTTGGTTCTTGCACTTGCTGCCCCTGGGATGCTCTAATCCATGTCCGGCATATTGAAATCTCCCTTTAACGGCACCTCCCCCTTGCTCCTCTGTCCTTCTGATCTCATCCAGATTGTGGCCTGTGTATTATCCCATCCTGATGTTCCTCGTCCCATTTGCAACTTCATACATCCAGACTGTTTCCATACTGCTACCTTCCCCTATGTCCTTGACCTCTGGGACTTTTGTGTCCTCCAGTATGAACAACGTTACCTCACCCATTGCCGTTTTCCTGTCCATTCTGAACAGTACATAACTAGGAATGGTCAGGACTGTTTCAGTCGTGGTGCTGTGTTGCCCACAAGTACTGCTTAGTCCAGCTGAGCTTAAGCCACTAATGCCTGTAGGTCACTAATCATATTTCCCAGGCTCCTGGCATTTTTGCACATAGTCCTCCAGACTCTTCTTATGCTTTCCCCTGCAGCCTTTCCTCTCTCTCCCTTATGTCTTCCTCCTGTTTTGAACACCAGCCCCCCACTCTTGTGTTACAATGTCTCATGACCCTTCATTCCCCTATACATCTATTCCCCTCAAATAATCTCTGCACCCTTCCCTGCTGACATCCCTCTGTTTTCCATCATCCATATATCTGATTCCCTTTCAGCTTCCTCCTCCACTAATTTGTTTCCTGCCTTGTTGTCCGCTTGGTTTGTCCTAATGCTGAGAGAAAAACTGTGTGGCTCCCCTTCAGTTGTGTAGGTATGCCTAGCTTCAACTGTGTTGCCTCCTCACTCTGCTAGTTTAAATGTGTCTTGATATGCTCTGCAGATCTCTGCCTCAGCATCTTGGTGCCCTCCTCATTGGGGTGTAGGCTGTCTTGCTCACATAACCTCTGCCCCTGCCAGTGGTGGCCCCAGTCCCTTAAGAATTTAAAACCCTCCCCCTCGCACCATCCCTTCAGCCATGCATTAAAGAGCAACAATTGTGCTCATTTTTAAAAAACATCCCTAAGCCCCCACTAGTGCCTTACCCCTCTTGACTTACACAGTGCATATCTTTCAATTTTCTGAGCTTTGGAAAATGTAGAGGAAGGGAACATAATTCTTGGCTCAGAGGAGCTGGCCTCCAGATCTCTTCCCCTTCCTGTTTTTTCTTGCTGATAGCTCCATCCCATGCCCCTGCCCCACACTGCAATGTTTTGTGACGAAGTTGTTTGTAGACTGCAGGGCATGCTACCTTGAAATGAGTGGGGGTGAGTTTTAAAATTCTTTTTGCCATATTTTAGAAATTCACTGACTTTTAATTGACACAAGTGGACTTCTAAACTATGGCCATATGAATTTTGAAACACTCCCCCATTCATTTCAATGTAGCACGCCCCTGTGCTCTACAAACACCGTCATCACAAAACGTCAGAGTATAGGGGCAGCATGGGGGCAGAGCTGTCAGTGAGAAGAACAAGGAAGGGGAAGAACCAGGAAGGGGAAGAGATCTGGTGGCCTGTTCCTGCAAGCCAAGAATTATGATCCTTTCCCCTTCTTCTTCCAAAGCTCAGAAAATTTAAAGACATGGACTGTGTTATGTCAAGAGGGGGGAAGACACCAGTGGTGGGCTTGATGGAATCACTGAAAATGGTGCTTTTTAAACTGATATACCTTTAACTGCTTCTTAGCATCATAGCGTAGTCAAAGTAGTACCTCTGATGAGGTTACCGCTCCCCACTCATTCCCTTAATGTCTTGCCTTAGCACAGAAGCTCTCCTTTACGACTTCCATGCTGCTCCTTTCCGGATCATTTGTGCCTGTGTCTTGCTTCCCCACTTCTTACCAGTGAGCTTCACCACCCAGAACTGGAGTCTGTCTACCATTGATCCTCAGTAACAGCAGACTGCCTCCTGGTCATCTGGGATTGGACCCACCATCCTCCCTGTCCCTGAACTATTGAGTCCCCAGTGTCTAGTACTTTCCTTTATCCCCCTTTGGGGCCTCTACGTTTGTTTACTTGTCATAAATGGACAGTTCCCCCTTTTCTGGGATGCTAGCCCCACCTCCACTTCAGTGTGTGAATCTGGGAGACTTTTCTCCAGCAGAGATAGATACCTGTTGGAGGTACACACAGTATTGCTGGTACATGCACCGTGTTACATTTGCTTCAACCCCCCCCCCCCACTACCATTTGTCCACCTCTACAGGTCTTAGTGATGAGATGGTGGTATTCCTATTGGCCCACTGGTCCTGGCCCTCAAGTGACATAATTCAGCCATTGTCATCTCAAGCTCACTTGTTAGGGCATGGAATCTCCTGCTGTTGAAACAGTGGCTGTTTGGCCAGAGGACACTTCAGGTTACCACAGTCTGACAGCCCCACAGTCACTGTATGCCACCCACATGCCCCACCGGTGTGTCCCCCTACATATATGTGTGTAGTGTGGGTGTTTGAAAGCTTTTGTGGGCTTACCCTAGAATGGAATTTAGCCAGCTTCCTCTAATATCTCTTTGTTACCAGAGAGCCTCAAGTGAATACTATAGGGCTTCACCCTAGTAGGGTTTTAAGCCAAATATCAAAACACTCCCAATGTCCAGAATAAGCTGACTTGGCCTTTCCTCACTCCAGCACAGCCCTGATACTGATCGAGCAGAGTTCTGTGCAGACCTGTGAACGTCCCTATGGATGCCCATGCAGATGCCATCTCGAAGTCCTCTCTCTCCGGGTCGCTCACAGAAGGGATCACTTGCACCTAGGGGTTTAAATGCAAGGCTACTGGTGTGCCATGGGCTGCTATCAGTCATGTGATTCGACCCCCCACAGTGATGGCACTACTTCCAGCTTCCTAACTTCTGCCCATCAACCGCCCGTAGAGCCCTCCTCCCACCTACAGACTCCAAAAAGATTACCACACAGTTAAATTATTTGTTTTTAACAGATCAAGACTATGATTTGTTTTAACAGATCGAAGCTGGGCTTTCAGCCCACTCTCCCCTGCTCCCAATGGATGTCTTCTCCCAACTTGGGTGGAGTACTCTCTGTGGCTTCTTACATCTCTTTGTGGCTGCTAATGTGCCATAGACTGCTAGCAGCCACATGTGGTGGTGGTGCCAACTTCAGCTGCCTAACTTCCACCCCATGAGCTCCCACAGAGTGCTCTCTCCAACCTCCTGACCCCAACAACATAATTACTACACAGTTGAATGATTTTTTTAACAGAGCAAAGCTGAGGAAACCATTTGTCTTACTAGCCAGGCTTATCTTGTTTTCTAAACCTTATTAATACATTTAAAGCTGTAGCCCCCTCTCCCAGTGTAATTTCCACATTTTTGAGATAGTGTTACTACTGTCTACACAATTCCACTTCAAAGGGTAATGTTTAAAATAAAAAAAAAAGGCTATTTCAGAAGATCTGTATGTACAGTAAGGTGCAACACATTTCTCCATTCATAAAATACACGTGAAAGTGGTAATACTACAGGTGTCGTCATTGAACAAGCTGTCAAAATTTAATTTAAACCTCTCAGCAAAGCAGGTTCAAAAATAAGAGTTTTGAGCAGTGGTATAAGCAACATTTCATTAAATATAATCACTTTGAAATTGTGCTGCCATGAATCAGAAAATAAAACACAAGTGACAGCAAAGAAACAAGGTGTGACTTTAAACAGTGCTTTCTATTTTTGGTTTTAACTGTGTAACAGTTGTTAGCCTTTATCTCTTGCCTTCTGTGCAATTCATTTTTCACAGCATAGCAACGTTACAAGTGTTGATAATAATAGGGAATTTTAAATTTCTCATAGCTGTTGTCATATGAGTGGTCTGTGTCTGTGTTGGGAACCTTACAGTTAAGAATGTGATGTAGGATATGAGATACAATGCTATGTTTTTTTTAATATTATATATATAAATTACAAAACAAACTTACATTGATACAGCTATTGGGTTTGAAGCACAAAGCATACAAAGTAGAAGAATGAAAAATTAGGGTGAGAAGTCTATGGAAACTGGGCAAATCTGTGGTGTACTGTTACATGGGGTATGAATGATCACGCAACAGTGTTACCATTACCCTAATATTGGCACCCTTAGTCCAAGTATTACTGTGTTACTGTTTTAGTTTGTCTGACAAGACAGTGCCGATAGCAGGGCAATGCCGACACTGCTTCGAATGATCATTCATACCCTGAGTAACAGCGGAATAAAACTGATATTTCTACTAGAACACGTTGAAAGATATCATGATATACTACATGTTGGAGTAATTCACAAATATCTAGTAAAGTTAGGTACATCACAATAGAATATTGAACCAAAGAGCAGCTTTTAATAATGCTGATGACATCACAGTAGCCATTTGCAGCACTAAACTCAGCGGCTGGACTCCAAGAGAAACCGGTAAATCTTCATTCAAACAGACTATTTTAAAGCTGTGACAAGTAAACCGATACTGTATAAACTGAAGATGCAATGGAATGACTCAAATATTCAGTTTACCATCAATTGTGAGGGGGCAGGACTTTCATAACTCACTTGTGGCTCCACTGTCGTGAGTTATGGTCCTGTCCCCTTATGCTTGAAGTTAAACTGCGTGGTTTAAGTCAGCCTGCTGCTTATCCCCAATGTGTTTTAGGCTTGGCCTCCGGCAGACCTTGACACAAGGATCGCTGCCTGCAAAATTACTGACAGCCTATGCTTTCTAAGTATAAACTGGATTATCTTCTGATTTGTGCATAGTAAACAAACGTGATGTTGGGTTGAGTTTGGGGGATGACACTTGAGGTTTGTTTTGTTATTGTGACAGAATGCACTGTGGCGAATATTGTAACTGCAGTAAGTATGGTTTGGGCAATACATTTTAGGATGTCAGGTAAATTTTCTGTAAACTTGCCACAATAATAGAGGCCAAGAAGAAAGTATGATATGCAGTGGCATTAAGGGGTATGACTTCCAGGAGTTATGACCCTGGGGAGGAGAGCCCGCCAAAGCACATTGCCTGCCATAAATCCTTGGCCTTATAATTTTATGATCATAAAAAGCATTGTGTTATAAATTGGACACTTACAAAACATGCTAAAATTTGAGAATGTAAACCTCACAGTACATGAATTAGAAGGCGGCACAGTTTGTCAAATTATTTTGCACTATAACTCTAAAGTTAACGGGTAAGAACAGCTTGCAGCACCTCTTAAAGCAGCAGTGCATGACAGAGGTAAGAATTTTGACTGATACATTTTTATTCTCCTTTGGATTGCCCCATATCTGCTGACTTGTACAATACCACGTTTCCCCATTTTGAGTCTGCTTCACCACTTTGTTTTTTTTTTTGGTTTTTTTTCACAGTTGAAATAGTAAACGTAGCGCTCCTTTTAATATAGCTTGGGCCAGGTTTTCTTCAGTATTCTGTGTTGTTTTTGAACATGCCTTGTTGAAGATCACTTTTCTTGTGACTGTAATGAACTAGCATACAACAGGTACTGCTCCCTGATGTTACAGGACAACAGGTGTACAAAAACAGCTGAGAAAACTGATGAAGATCTCGTCCAAGCCATATTGAAAGGAATACAGCACTCCTTGTATTACTTCAAACGCGAAAAGCAGATTCGAAATTGGGAAAAGAGGGTATTATACAAGTCAGGAGATCAGGGTCAATCTAAAACAGAATAAAAGTGTATACATCAACATTTCCACTGCCATCATACACTGCTGCTTTAATATCTGAAAGCCCATGAAAAGCTCTGGCAAACGAGGTATTGGGCTTCCTTATAAGTAGGTGTGTACAAGCCCTTAATACTAATTCCCAAATATTTTGAAAATGAGATTACTTGTATCCCAGCACCAACTATTTTTCTCTGAAGGGAAAAATACTTGGGGCACTTAAAAAGTAAACAGTAATTTTTTATCGTAAGTCCTTTACTCCTCTAAGGTGGCCAGGGCTAGTTCTGTGGCCATCCCACACCCAGCCTTTCATCTCGCACCCTTTACAACCACCCCAGTCGTTCCTGCCAGTGATTTGCCAAATGAACTGCAGGCTCCTGGCACCGTGTCAGGACGTGGAACTGTACTTTTAATCCCCCCCAGCCAGAACCACCCCCCATCCAAATATGTATTTATTTGGGCCCTCCTCCTGACCCCTGATTCATAATTTCGGGGACAGTAGCAGCGAGCTTGCTAAGCCCCCAAATGAGCCGCTCCTCTGTGTTCATTCTGTTAGCATAAATGGCAGCACAAGAAGTACATGACCAGGAGGGAGTGGAGCGATTTAAGCCACAAGACAGGGACTGTCTGCTCAGTCTGCTTAATGTCATCAGTGATATGCATCACTCCGCTGCCCCCTCCTTGCTGGTTGAGACTTGACCTGTCATTCATTGCTGACTGAATGAACAGAGAGAAGGTGGCACTTTGGGGGAGGGCGTCAACTGAGTTAGCTAGATCTTGCTGCTGCTGGCCCCCTAAAATCAGGGGTTAGGAGAGCTGACCCAAATTAAAAGAATGCAGATATAAGGGTTTAGTGGGATCAGGTTAGGGAGGGGTGTGTGTTATTAAACTTTCAGTTTAGTACATACAGTTTAGATTTGGGGGGTCAGGCTAGCGAGGGGTGTGTGATCAAACTTTCAGTGGAGGCAGTTCATTACAAACCAAGATAGTCCATGGACTAGGGAGCAAGATAAATGAGGCACTGCAGGACTTGAACATCTGCAACCGTAAAACGAGGAGGGAAAGGGGTTGACAAGTCATATAAGTACCTGGATGGGATAAATAGGGTGGGCATCAAGAAACTCTAGTCCAAGCTGGCCCGTCAACGCAGTGGTTGGATTTCCACTTGCGATCCCGGTGACCCAGGTTCGGGAACAGGCCCAGGTCACTGGAGGGCCGGCCGGGGGAGAAGGATGGAACGTCCTACGGACTGCTCTCCTTCTCTGGGGAGAGGGCAGGGAAGTGTCCGGCGAATGGGGGGCACCTGGCAGAGGCCGGGAGTCACTCAAGCCACCGGTACTCGCACGTATGGGAAGCGGGGCAGACGCTGGCATCATTGCACATCCCCGCCTCCAAGAAAAATGGTGGAAAAAGGAAGGCAGGTGGGTCTTCCATGAAGCCCTCTCTGGAGCTTCAATTAGCCACCATCGCCTAGCTCTCCTGACTAGGTACTGGTCCCTTGGTTCTGGATAGGGACAGTGCACAGCCCCACCCTCCCGGAAGGTAGCTGAAATAACAGGAAATGCTGTGCATAGATGGTAGGTGAAGCTACAGGGGCCATGACCAGGGTGGAGACGGACAGAAGGACCTGCCAAGTGAAAATAAAAAAAAAACCTCTATCATATCCCTCCGTCCCTCCTTTAAAAAAAAAAAAAAAAAGAAACTCTAGTCTTTGAGTTTAAGTACAGGGATGAGAGGGAACTCACTTGAGCTCACTGGGGGGGAATGTCAAAAAGAACATCTGTCAGATTCAAAAGGGACATCTTTAAGCACCTTTTCAAGGAAAGAGTGCTGGACAGTGGAATAAGCAACTGAAAGAAGTGGTACAGACAAAATCAGTCAGCAGCTTCAAGCAGGGATTGGACAGACATGGTTTTAGGGGCACAATTTTGCTAGACCACAGGGCTCTGGGATTAGCTGGGGGTGGGGAAGAAAGTAAGGGGATGGCCAGTAGGGCAGGTGAAGAGTAGTTAAGTAGGGTGGGCACACTGGATGGGCCAACCGGCCTTTTCCTGCTGCCATAGCCTGCGTTTCTATATATCAGTGTCCGCTTCTACCAAAGTGCTCTGAGCCTGCAAATTATTTTACGTAAATCATGGCCTGGGAGAATAGGAAAGGGATGTAGAAGGTGGGTGATGTTGAGCTTGGCTAGTGGTGGCCACACAACTATCCCAGGCTACTTGGGGTGGGAGTAAAGTTTTTAAAACATTTTTCAGGCCCAAGTACAGAATAATGAATACTGAATATCAGCGGGTGCTGTGCATTAAAAATAAGATGCTCATAGTACTCGGACACCCCCACCCGCTGGTGTTAGCAGTCTGGAACTATTTATTATTATTTTTTTAATAAGATTTTATAAATTTTCTCACATAACAGTACTAACAAGGGACCATGCATGTACCACAGTTCCTATGGTAATACATATTTAGTAATTTGACTGGGTGACTTATACTTCTAGGGCAGGATTCATGGAAAGGATGTGCCCAGCACATCCGAGATGCACCGGGGCATCCCCAAGATGCGCCCAAGGGTGATTCTGGCAGCGGAATCCCGATGTGCCAGGGAATACCAGATGCGCCGCATACCGCTAATAATGCTATGCGGCGCATCTGGAGGGGCTGTAAAGGGGGGGCGTGCCCATGCATACCGGGTGCAACCCCATTCACAGCCCTATTCTGTAGTGCAACCCCCGGGGCAAGTCCGGGGATGTGCCACAGAAAGATAAGTCTAGAAAATCTAGACTTAAGTAGGTGGCTACCTACAGGCAGGCTGCCGCACTGCACAGGCAGCAGCACCGGGCAACCCGCCCACCCTGTCAGTCCAGTGTGCCCCCCACCCCAAGCCCCGCACAAAGCCACTCCTGGCAGCAGTAAAGAAAATGATGCAGCCCCCACCAAGCTCCCATACGATGCTGCTCCCAGCAGCAGTAAGCAGTGTTGAACCCCCAATACGATGCAGCTCCACAGTGGTGAATGAAGATGAACCCCTCCAGCCCCAAGCCCTTGGTAAAGCTGCCGTCCGCGGTGGTCAGCCGTGCAGACATCCCCCAGGTACCCCCAACCCACCCCTCTCCCCCCACCCAGCAAGTTCCCACTGTTGGCGGGCAGCTCAACCCACCTGCATACGCCACGGCCGCCCGCCGACAGAGCTGTCTGAGAATGACAGCAATCATACAGCCTGAAGCATGCGTCATGCTGCATTCATTTAAGGAGCTGTAATTGCTGGCAGCATTGGAGGCGGTGATTTCCTTTGAGGGCTGCACACGAGGTGGGAGGAGCAGGGGCTGCAGTTTGCAGCTGCATCTGTGGCGGGAGATTCGGAGCTGCATCAGCAGCTGAGGAAAGCACCGGGGGCGACGGAGCGGACTTCCTGGTGGCTGCATTCGGCAGTGGGCCAGGGCTAAAAGGCACTGAGCTGTGAGGAGAGGGTACCAGAGAAGACTTCCCGGTGGCTGCAATCGACAGCAGGCCAGGGCTTGAGAGGGAGCAGCTGAACTTGGAAGACCAATCGGAGTAGGCGTAATTTGTTCGGCTGGGCTATAGAAGGGCCCAGCCACCTCACCACCCATTAAGGAGCTGTAATTGCTGGCAGCATCGGAGGCGGATTTCCTTTGGGGGCTGCACACGAAGCAGGAGGAGCAGAGGCTGCAATCGGCAGCTGCATCTGTGACGGGAGATTCGGAGCTGCATCTTCAGCTGAGGAAAGCACCGGGGGCGACGGAGTGGACTTCCTGGCAGCTGCATTTGGCAGCGGGCCAGGGCCAGAGGGCACCGAGCTGTGAGGAGAGGGCACCGGAGAAGACTTCCTGGCGGCTGCAATCGGCAGCAGGCCAGGGCTTGAGAGGGAGCAGCTGAACTTGGAGGACCGAATCAGAGTGAGGGCGCCAATTTCGACTTGCGGCTGGGCTACATAAGAGGCTCAGCCACCTCACCACCATATTATGAGTTGTAATTGTGTCCCACACCACTCCACCCGCCCTCGACCTCTATTAAATGGTCTGAGGGGGCGGATCATTGGGGGAGGGCATGGTATGACTAGCTGAGACTGAGATTTGCGAAGCTCAGATTTGTTGCTGGCTGGAGGGGGTGGGCATATGATTCACAATTCTGGGGGTCTTGCTGGGTTTTGTGCTGGGCTTTGGTGGTGTAAAAAGAGGGCACATTGAGGGGTATTGTGTTGGGCTTTGCTGGTTAATTGGGGGCAGATTGATGAGAATTGTCTATTGCTGGGTATCTGTGTGTGTGTGTGTGTGTGTGTGCGCCAATAGTTATCGCTGGTGGGGCCTGTGTAAGTCTGACAGTATATTATTGCTGGTAGGGGGACATATTGCTCATAACTAAAATGAGGGTGGGCTTGGGGGCAGTCAGAATGGGCATCTTTGGCAGGGCGATTGGGTGTACGGGGTGTGGGGCAGCCATAATATTAAATTGGGCATGAAGGTTTGGAGGGTGCCCAGTGTGTTTTCAACTGGAGGGTCTTAGGGAGGAGATCAGGGAGATCAGAAGGCAGCTGGAATGGGGGAGGGGAGGGATGGGGAGGTAAGGTGGGGTACGGATCATATGTGACTAGACATGGTCAAAATAGCATGCCTCAAGGGATAAGTGGAAAAGGCAAAAAGGGCACATTTCAGGGGATAGGTGGACCATATGGTCACTCTGGAGTTGGGGGGGGCGGAACAAGCAACGTACAGGAAGCACTCCGTAGGGAGGGGGCTGCTCGGAGGGAGCAAAAGAGGGAAGGAGGAGTAGAAGAGAGCAAAATGGGGGCAAGCATCACACTTTCAAACCATTTCACCCTATTATATCCGGGAGATGATGTGGAGAAGGCTGATGGTGGGGGAGAGCAAGAGGACAGGGAGGGTTTGGTCAGAAAGCTGAGGGGGGTGGGAGAAAGAGGAGGGAGCCAGAACCTTAGGAAAGGATGGAGGAGGGAGGGACAGGGGCCTAGCTTGTAGGGACATATGGAAGATGGGGGGGCTCTGAGTGAAGACAGGGTGGAAGGTGGTAGGAATGTGGTCAGGCCGGTGTCCAGGTTGGGAAGTCAATCAAGGAGGGGGCAGTAGAGAGGTCTGCTTCGAGGCGAGAATCATCGGAAGAGGTGGAGAGTAGGGTAGGAGAATTTCAGCAGATGGGGTGGGAAGTGTAGGTTCAGAAGGGGGATGAAGAATTAGTGGGAGGTTGCTCGGGTGAGGGATTGGAGGATTATAGCTCAAGAAGGGTGATGGGGTGGAATTGGGGGGGGGCATACTCTGCCCTCCCGGGAATTTGGGGGGGCGAGGAGCAAACTGGCAGTCGCAGGTAGGAGTATGGTAGGGTTAGCATATGAGGGTGGCCTCCAGGCTGATGGAGTTGGGAGGAGTAAGCAGATGATTGTCAACCGAAGGAGGAGCCTAGAAGGATCTAAACGGGCTAATAAAGATCCCCAGGCTGACGGGAGCAGCAGGAGTAAGCAAGGGTTTGATGATAGAAGGAGGAGTCTGGAGGGACCAAAACGGGCTAACAAAGTAGGGGGTGGGGTGAAGGTGATATTGCTGGGGGATTCCATGACCAGGGGTATCCAGTGGGAGGGGGCGGGGACAATAAAAGCAGCCCAGTCAAGGCTAAATGTATACCAGGATTATCCATACACAAGGCCAAATTCCACCTATACTCGATAGCACTGGAATGTGGGGGATCCCCGGACTTCCTAGTACATCTGGGGACAAATGACTTGGACGGGAACAGAGAGCTAGAAATACAGGCTAGGTTCCGGGAACTGACAAGGGTTTGTCACTCTATAGGAAGCAAAATTTCCTTCTCTGAGATTCTGCCGGTACCAAGGGCAATAGGGGAGAGCAAACTAAAACTCAGAGGGGTGAACCAGTGGCTTAGGGATTGACGCAAGGCAGAGGGGTATGGGCTGGTGGGAGACCGGGGAGATGCTTGGGAGGATAAGGGGCTATATGCCTGGGATAGGTTACATCTCAATCTGCAGGGGAGGGAGATCTTGAAACTAAAACTTGTTGGATTTATAGGAGAGAGGTCGGGTTTAAACTTGTAGAGGGGGGAGGGTCAAATAAAAGATTGGCCCCAGGGAAACTGTTCGTGGGTCTAGGTCTAGGGCAATGGAAGAGCGAGGGGGAATGCAATGCAAATGTAAGGAAAATTGGACAGAATAGAGGCTGTGCAGGGCTGGGGGGATTGGATAGGGAGGAGAGGTCGGGGTGGAGGACAGTCCTGATGCCAGGAGCATGAGCAATAAAATGCTTGAGTTACGGGCTATGCTGGCTGAGGGATCAGTGGACATGGCGGCAATTACAGAGACATGGGCCACCCTGAGAAATGATTGGGACCTAAATTTGGAGGGCTATAAGATATTCAGGAAAGATAGGGGAGTGGGAAAAGTGGGAGGGGTTGCGCTGATAGTCAGAAATGACGTTGTGGTGAGTGGAGGAGGCTGGAGGGGAAGTGGAAGTGATTTGGGTAACCTTGCAAACGAGGGGAAGAAAAAAATTGAAAATAGGGGTGGTATACAGGCCCCCTGCAATTGAGGAGGCTCTGGAGGATAAACTGGTTGAAAACATCAAGGGTCATTGTGATCTTGGTAAGGGTAGGGTGGTGGTCATGGGTGACCTTAATTGCCGGGGCAGACTGGGACACCGTGACATCCTCTGTAGCCAGAGAACAGCGACTGATGGACATTTTTCAGGATGCCTTCCTGGTCCAACAGGTGGGGGAACCTACTAGAGAGGGGTGGATATTGGACGTTGTCGTAGCGGACAGTGATTAGATAAGGGGCCTGGAGGTGTGCAGTCCACTGGTGGGTGGTGACCAGGTCATGGTCTGGTTTCTGTTGTATATAGGGGTGAGGAAAATCGCACTAACACAGTAGTGGTAGACTTCAGAGGAGCGGATTTCGTGAGCATGGGTAGGATTCTAAGAGAGAGGTTGGACAAGATTAGGCCGGACATGGATGCTGGAAGATTATGGGAGACCATTAAAAAAGGGGTGTAGGAGGCTACTAAGTACTGTACAAAATTAAGGTGAAAGCATGGTAGAACCAGTAAGCCACGTTGGTGGATTAGGGAGGTGCAGGAGGCAGTGAGGGATAAAAAGGCTGCTTACGCACGTTTTAAACTCTTAAGGGGGGACAAGGAGTGAGGAGAGTATGAAATATTGGCCAGGAGGGTCACCAGAGTGGTGAGGGCAGCCAAGGCAGGGATGGAGCAAAACCTGGCTAGGGATATCCGGAAGGGGGGAAGGGATTCTATAGATACATAAGAGAGAAGCGAAAAGAGAGGACGCAGATAAATAGGATTAAAATTATGGGGGGATGGGCTCAGGAAGCAGGGGAACAGGCAGAGGTGCTAAATGAGTACTTTGCATCAATCTTTGCAGATGGGGACTGGGGATCCCTACAGGCTGATGGGAGGGAAGAGCATTCAGCTAAGGTGAGAAGTCTGTTTGAGACCAGAGGATAGAATGAGGCTAGGGTACAGGCAGGAGCAGACCCAGAAGGGGTGGGGAGGTTGAGTGAGGGGGAGGACTTGGGGGAGAAATCACAGTGGATAGGGTGAGGGAGGCCCTTCAGAAGCTAAAAACTGATAAGGTACTGGGGCTGGATGGGCTACACCCGAGGGTTGTGAAGGAATTGGCGGAGGAGCTGGCAGCTCCACTGGCTACACTCTTTAATACCTCTTTGCAGATAGGATGGGTGCCCCAGGACTGGAGGGTGGCTTATGTAGTGCCTATCCATAAAGGGGGGTCTAGAGAGGAGATGGTGAATTATAGGCCTGTTAGTCTAACGTCTGTGGTAGGCAAAGTAATGGAGGGCTTTATCAAGGAGAGGATTGGGAGGCAGCTGGAATGGTTAGGGCACCAGGATGATAAACAGTATGGCTTCGTTCCGGGGAGATCGTGTCAGTCCAACCTCATAGAGTTTTATGACTGGGTGATGGGGGCCTTGGACAGACATAGGTCGGTGGACATCCTATACCTAGATTTCAGCAAGATGTTTGATTCAGTACCCCATAATGGGCTGATAAAAAGCTGGGGGAGATGGGGGTGGGAGGACAGGAGCTCAATTGGGTTGAAAATTGGCTCTCGGGGTGTTTACAGAGGGTAATTGTGGGTGGGATACTGTCCTCTCCCAGGAAGGTAATCAGTGGGGCCCCTCAGGGTTCGGTATTGGGGCCACTCTTGTTCAACGCCTATGTCTCGGATATAGGGATGGGGGTTAGGAATAGGTTGAGTCTCTTTGTGGACGATTCAAAACTGGGATCACTGGTGGATTGTGAAGAAGCTAGGGAGGCGGTCCAGGAGGATCCGGATACCCCTGGTCAAGGAGGTGGGGACTGAAATTTAATGCTGGGAAATGTAAGGTACTTCATTTGAGGGTCAAAAACCCAGGCCATGTATACACCCTGGGGGGGGGGAGGTCACACTGCAAGCCACATTGGGAGAAAGGGATTTAGGGGTGGTGATAGACGTAAAAATGAATAACTCTGAAAATTGTAGAACTGCAGCCAAAGCAAACAGGATACTGGGCTGCATAGCCAGGGGAATTACGTCCAGAAGGAAGGAGGTGATCCTCCCTCTATATAATGCCTTGGTCAGGCCGCAGCTCGAGTACTGTGTACAGTTCTGGAGACCTCATCTGAAGAAGGACATAGCGCTGCTGGAGAGCGTCCAGAGGAGAGCGACCAGGATGATTCAGGGCATGGAGGGGAGGCCTTATGAGGAGAGACTGGAAGAGCTTGGGCTTTAGTCACTGGAGGAGAGGAGGGACGGAGGGATATGATAGAGGTTTTCAAGTATGTAAAAGGAATAACCAGGAGTGGAACCAAGGAGCTGTTTAGGCTAAAGAAGGAGGGGAACAACCAGGGGCCTTGAGTGGAAGCTGGAGGGGGGAAACTACAGGGGGAGTGTAGAAAGCATTTTTTTCATTGAGAGGGTGGTGGAGCCGTGGAATGTGCTGCCTGGGAGGCTGGCAGAGGAGGGCACAATGGAGGGCTTCAAGAAGGGGTGAGACAGGTACAAGTGGAAACTGAAACTATAGACCACCCTCTTGGGGTCTGGGGGGGTGGTAAGGCAAGCAACCACTAGGTTGCTGGCTTTCGAGCAGACAAGACAGACCATTTGGCCTATTCTGCTGGCTTTTAGTATGTTAATATGTTTGCAGGAAGAACTGCACCCCTTCCCCCTTACCCTTCTGACCTCCTTAAACTTCCTCTCTCCCCGCCACTTGCCCCCCTTCTATCCACAAGTTTTCCTTTCACCGTGTCCCACCCTCTCTTGAAGCTGCCCACTGTTTTTAGGGACACTACCTCCTCTGGCAGCTCATTCCATTTGGCCACCAACCTCTCAGTGAAAAAGTACCTCCTCATCTCTCTCCTGATCCCCCCCCCCCACCAGCTTTAGGCTGTGCCCAGGGAACAGATAAGGGGAGTAAAAGAGTATTTTACTACCATTTTTGACTGAAATACTCCCATTTTCTGATTTTAGGAAGTTTTTTCCCACCCTGCAAATTTACAATATGTGGTACACATGTACAAAGTTGGCAGTACCATGAGATGCTAGCAGCCATGGCACTACACAGGAACCCATGGGGGTGGGGACAAGAGTTGGACACTGGCTGGTTAGAAAGACTGTTGCAACATGATAATGTTAAAAATAAGGTCACAATATGACTCCACAGCAGTATTAGTCAGTGACTGCAAGCGTCCAGTGGGATTGAGGCTTGGTTTAGATGTGAGGGGTACGAGATGGGTAAGTGGATGACACTACTACCATTTGGATGAAAACACTATCAGGTATAAAAAGGTAGTAGTAAATACTTCTGAGTCCTAAAAATAATCTGGACCACTGGCTGTGCCCCCTAGTAGTCTAGTTCCTGGTAAGGCTGAAGAATCCCTCAGTGCTTACCTTGTTAATCCCCTTAAGGTACTTGAAAGTGTCAATCACATCTCCCTTCTCCCTTCTTTCCTCAAGAGAGCACATGTTGAGCCTCTTGGGCCTGTCCTCATAGATGTTGCCCTGTTGGCCCTGGATCATCTTGGTTGCCCTTCTCTGGACTGTCTCCAGTAAGTTGCTATCCTTCTTATGACATGAACACCAAAACTGTGCACTGTACTCTGGGTGTGGTCTTACTAATGACCTGTACAGTGGCAAAATGATTTCTGCCTTCCTGGTGGCAGTTCCTCTGGCTATTCAGGCCAGAATCCAATTTGCTTTAGCTGCTGCTCTTTTGCAGTGTGTAGACTGTTTCAGGTCAGTTGTGATTATTACTCCTAGGCAGCCCTTCAGATAAGTCTATTTTTGACGTATTTTACGTCCAAGAATTAGCTCAAAACATCCAAAAATGTAGCCTCTGGAGTCACTGATGTCCAGTGACATTTCCCTTGCTTAAGACTGACGTCCTTTTTCATTGTGTGGACGTCATGTCTTTAAGAGTTTTTTTTTTCGATCCTGTGGACAGGTGCCATGGCAATCTTTTTTTTTCTTCAGAATTCTGTCGTGTCCCGGCTCCCGCAAACTCCCATTTATTTTGTGCATGCACAGACCATTTGGCACCCGTGCTTTCAGTCAGCGTGAGGACAGACAGTGTGTTCCGACAGAGGAGAGCAGCCTAGAGTGAGCCTGAGGGCAGCAGTGAGCGTCCGAGCGAGTTGTGATTTGAGCGAGGGCTGGGATGGAGTCGGACTCGGGACTCTCGGGAGGGACTTGAACTTCACTTTGAGTTTTTGTTTGAGCTGAGCAGCTCAGAAGAGGACCCAACTGGAAAAGAAGGCGGCTGGCTGGGTCGCGAAGTCAAACCACCACACATGCGATAGTGGTGCGGGCTGCCTGTGGCCCGGGTGTGGTCGTAGCAGGGAGAGGAGCTTAGGGTGGGGCATGGGAGTTGTGGGACTGTGAGGAAGCCTGAGGACTGGAGGGAGCAGCCTGCTTGGTCGCATCGTGAGCGACAGTCGGAAGGTGCCAGTGTACCCGACCGCATGACATTGAGTCGGAGAGGAGTGTGCTGCAGCTGCCCACTGCTGTGTCGTGCCTGTTAAGGAGCAGAGGGCCAGAGGCATCATCTGGAAGAGGGAGGTAGCAGAGCCAGTCCTGAGGCGTGAAGCGAACCTGACACTGGGTTCCCTAAAGAAAGCTCCAGTTGCACAATGCAAGTTGCAGGACTGGAGTGGAAAGGTATTTTTTTTTATATTAGACACACACATCTGCTATGCTTTATGATTTGTCTTTGTGACTGTCCACAGTCTGACTCTGAGAGTGTCTGAGCTGCCCATCTGCCTCGTGTCTCCCTCTGTCTAGAGCCTGAGTCAGTGTGTGACAGGCTAGTGTGAGTAGTAATTAAGTCGGTGTGGGCCCCTGTGCCCAATGCTTAAACAAGCATTTGTCAATGCCGACTGTTTGCTTGCTGGCATTGGCATTGGTAGTGTAGGAGTTACAGAGCTGCATAATAGGAATGGTAGTGAAGTATTGAACTGAAGCCAACCCCACCACCGCCCTGCAGATATTGACAGGCATTGGGGTGTGCCTTTGGGTCATCAGGCATAACGTCCGCGCCATTTCACCATACCCTGCCCTGCAGACACCGACAAGTGTCACGGTGTGCCTTGGGGTCTTTGGCCCTTATGTTCACCCCATTCCATCAGGAAATACAGTAAGATAGGTGCTGTATAGGAGAATGGGGTGAAATTTGGGGCTGAAGAGTCCGATGTAAACCTCGATGCCTCTCACTGGCTGTAGGGTGTGGGTGGGGGTGGAATGGTATGAGCATTACAGGCGACAATCACAAGTCACTCCCCTGATGCCTGTCATTCTCTACAGGGTGGGGTGTTATGGTCGGAAACCCTAATGCCTCAGGTGTTCATTGGTATTTTCACTCCAAATTTTCGACATGGTTTTTTTGTGACCCCCACCTCATGAACAGTGGCAATATCAGTTTGTTAGCCGAAAGCTGCTTTTGCACAGCGACTACGCCATTTGGCACCACAGGTGTGAAAACACATTTCGAACAGGATGTGAAAATGACAGCAGTACTGTTCATGGGGAGATATAAAAAATGGCAATGTTGAAAATCTGCAGTGAAAATATTAAAAAAACTGGTGAAGTCACGAGCGTGCGTAGAAACTGTGCAACGCACACCCGGAATGTAATTAGTTTGGGGATTTTTTTACAGCAGATTGTCAACACAGGCATTTTGGGGCCTCTGCTCATGAACAGTGTCACTGTGATTTTCTTAATCTGTCCCGAACAGTGATTTCCCCACAGCGACCACGCATTTCTGTGCTGGAAGTGCGAAAACATATTTCGGCCATGGTGTGAAAAATGACAGCTGTACTGTTCATAAGGAAGTGTGGAAAAATGCCAGTGGTGAAAATCTGGACTGAAAATATTACAAATTCATGAACTTACGAAGGTGTGTGGAAACTGCACAATGCTCGCTTTGTAACACAGTCATTTTATGGACTTTTGTCACCAAATTTTTAACATAGCCATTTTAAGACCTCTGCTCATGAACAGTGTCACTGTGATTTTCTTAATCTGTTCCGAACATTGATTTCGCACACCGACTGCACCATTGTGCGCTAATGCGCGGAAGCACATTTTGGGTGAGATGTGAAAAATGACAGCTGTACTGCTCATTCGAAGGTGTGGCAAAATGGCAATGTTGAAAATCTGGAGTGAAAATATAAAAAATCTGCGAACTTTCGAGCGTGCGTAGGAACTGCGCAACGCATGCTTGTAAATCAGTCATTTTTGGGACTTTTTCCACCAGATTTTCAACATAGAGTTTTTGGTGGCCTACCTCATGAACTGTGACACTGTCATTTCATAAATCAGTCCCAAAGGTGGTTCTGCGCAGTGACCACAAAATCACCTTCCGGGGGCCGATTAACGCCATGACAGTGCCAGAATTCTTGAGGAGTGGGTCACAAAAACCAGATGTAGAAAATTTGGTGACAAAATTCCAAAAAATGCCTGAGATATGCATCAAAGTTGAAAAAAACCCTATTTATTCCATTATACAGCTTACTGGCATTTCTTCAGTTCGCAGTTGGCTTTGAAGAGTGCAGACGTGTTCCCGGTCCACTGAAGATCGCCGTGCTGGCCTCCAGAGGTAAGTATGGGGTGAGGTGGGGGTGTGGGGAGTTGGATGCGCAGAGGGTAGGCTCAGGATGGGGGGGGGCAAGACAATCAACGAGGGACCGTTTGTTTCTTTTCAGGTGTTTCTTTTCTTTTTAGGAGGACGACATGGGACTTATGCCGTGCAGGGGTGGGCTCCCAGCGTGGCAGCTGGAAGATTTTGGGGGGCAGTCGAGCCAAGGACGGCGATGCGGGACTTGTGCCATGCTGGGGTGGGCTCCCAGCGGGCAGCTGGAAGATTTTGGGGGAGGGGCCGGAGCCGACGGGGATTGGGCACCCCACGGCCGTACAGACGTGTACCATGCTGGGGTGAGCTCCCAGTGTGGCAACTGGAAGTCTGTTTCTTTTGGGGGGGGGGTTAATTGAGCCGATAGGGGATTGGGCACCAATGAAGAAAAAGAAAGGAAGAGAAAGCAGAGACGTATACAAGCAGAACTGCCGGCAATATGCTAATCAACACTATCTTATCACTGCTCACTAAGCGGAGCTCTCCCTTTCAACTGTACAGCACTGCATTTTCAACTGCTGTCATAGACAGCTGCAGGATTCATTGGTGAACTGTGGCCGTGCCTGTAAACACACTGACTGAATTGGAAGACAGGGTGCCACACCTACAAAAACTCGGATGATGGTACTACGTTTCTTGCACATGCATGCAAGCAAGCAAACATAAAAATGTGTTATCTTGACATGGGAGTCAAAACTTTAAGGGACAGATGCAGACCCCAAGTAGCTCATGAAATCATGATGTAAAAATGTGCCCCTTAGGCAGGCCAGTACATATACAGTCATGATATAGTCTGTAGTCGAAGAGGAAGCTGAACAATTTAATATTCATTCCCAGCCTGCAGCCTGGTGGTTGTGAGTGTGTGACTGTGTTTTTGAAGCTGCCTTGGGACTGCATAGTAAAGGGGGCAGGGAGGGGATGCCAGGCAACTGCTCCCCAGGGACAGGGATGTATGTTCAGAGTATAGTGTCCCACAAGGTGCTGTAACTTGGCATTACTACATATTTAGTGATATACTGTAATTTAATTCTAAAGAGTGCCACTGCCAAATTCCAGTGTGCCAGAAAAGAGTGCCGGACAGTGGGGGTGGGGGGTGGGGGTGGGGGGTGGCAGTGATAATAAGCACATGTGGCCGGCAGCTGAATGGAGTGATAGGGCTTGGGATCCACTGGCCTCAGGGACCTTTACTTGGGCTGGGAGGGAGTCTGGGACTAGGGAGTGGTCCACTGGACATCTGGAAGGGACCTTTCACTGGGCTGGGGGTAGGGAGCAGGTCACTGAACTGGACACCAGGGACCTCTACCTGGGATGGAGGTGAGCTAAGGAGGGTCCGAGTAGACACCAGGGATCTTTAATTGGGCTGTGGTGGCTAGAAATGGGGTATCCATAAGACAGAAAGGACCTTTACAAAGTCTAGTGTTAGGGATGGAAGATGCTGGGCACCAGAAACTTTTACTTGGGCTGTGGAAGGAAGGCTCAGAGCTGTGGGCTACGGGACAGACAGGACACCAGAGACTTTACTTGAGCTGGGGACAAGGAGGAAGCCTCGGTCTGGACATCAGGGAGTCCCGAACAGGACATTTATTAAGGTTGATGGGGGGTGGGGCCAGGAGGCAGTGCCGCTAGGCGCAAGGGACCTTTACCTGTGCTGTGGATAGAAAAGGGGATTCACAGATACGATTGACCTTTACTTGAGCTGGGGCTAGGGAGGGGACCAGTGGAGTCCTGACACCTTTATCTGTGCTTGGGCTAGGGATTGTATCCACTGGACACCAGGGAGAGCAGTGGATGTGGCCTATCTGGACTTCAGTAAGGCTTTCAATTTAAACCTACTATTACACAGGAGGGGTTATGTAACAAACTAAGCATTGGTGTGTGTTAGAAAGTGGTAAGCTGAGTAACTAACTGGTTAAATGATATGAGGCAGAGGGTGGTCATGGTGGTAGTAAATGGCAAGCACTCGGGGTACAGGAAAGTAACTAGTGGTACGGTACCACAAGGGTCGGTGATAGCTGGGATTGGTCATCTTCAATGTCTTCATAAGTGACATTGCTGAGGAGCTGGAGAGGGAGATGCGTTTCTTTGCAGATGATGCAAACATGTGCAACAGGGTGGACACTCAGGGGTAGAACATACACACAGGAAATGTAAATGGTCATCGGGATGAGAAGTCAGGGAAACTGGAAAGGATTATTTCTAAAAGAAGCAGCAGAGCTGAATTACAGCAAATGGCAGGATGGAACCTGAAATGGAATAGATGGTACAAGGCTTTAAAGGGTGTAATACCCTTGTGTCAGTGCAGCTACAACAATACGTCATGCTTGCTTGGTTGATCCCATCTCCCATTGTGGATAGTTTGTGAGTGGTCTGCTTTTAGTGGTGTGGTGCGTTCCCCTGTTAAAGTGTTTGCTTGCTCTAGTCCCCATTTGTTCTGACCAGTAGTGGCTTGATCAAGGTGATAGCAGGTCCAGATTTTATGTCGTGGGGGGTGCCTTCTGATAAAAAATGCCAGTTCCACCATATACCCTGTGGGTTAGTGCACTGTCACAGATAGATAAATATCTGTAATGAACCCTGCTTCAAGGAAAGTCCCGAATATACAAAGGCCACAAACAGGTGGCAGCTTCCTGTGCCTAAAATAACAGCAGCAAATATTGTACCTTATCTTGGTACTGTAGCATGGGGACTGTTAATATTTAACAACTTTTTTTACTTTATTTGATAATTGACTTATGCTTTTAAAAGGAACCAAACCAGGCACTGCACTGTTAACCCTGGTACAGTGAATGCCACCACTACTAATAAAGATGTCTGCACATATTAGGGTTTGTATAGCCATTTCGGCTGTTTGTTACATTTACTTGAATTGGGGGGCACTTGTTGCAGCCAGAAACACTGTTGTAGAAATGTATGTAGGTCACTAGCTGGGTACTACTGAGTTGTCTCTTGGGTCAGTGTGTGTGTTTGGGGGGGGGGGGTGCCTGCACACAATAGAGGAGGTACCAAGGGGTGTAGGCAGCTCATTTCGTCTGCGGTGCTGCTGACAGCTGCAGCCTGCATGAGCAAACTCTTGTTTACCAGAATTGCATTACTGATTACCGTGTACTGTACATTTTTATTTCCTAACATTAAGAAGTGAATTTATGTGGATGCAGCATGGATTTCAGTGAGGTATTCGGAAGGCCAATGAGTTGACTTCTAAAACTATAGGACTTGGAGTATTTTGACTGCCAAAATTTGTCAACCGGAATTATTTTGACTTCCAAAAAATTGACAGCTGGAGTATTTTGCCTCCAGTAAAACTGAAATAACTTCCAAATTTCAACCCATGGAAGTATTTGACTTCCACCCAAAAAAAAATATCTGAAGCTCTGCTCCTAGGTCCCTTTCTTCCTCTGACCCAGTTGCCTGTATGCCATTCAATCATTATTTGGTTCCTGGATTCTTTGCCCCCCAGTGCATAAGTGTACAGTTTTTAGCTTGGAACCCCAGGTACCAAATACCGGACCACTTTTCTAACCTAGCCAGGTCCTCCCTGAGTTACTGTCTTCCGTCCTCCATGTCCACTCTCCCACAGAGCTTGGTATTGTCCGCAAACAGGCAGATTTTACCCATGATCGCATCCGCGATGTCACTTATAAAGATGTTGAACAACATTGGACTGAGCACTGAGCCCTGTTGGACCCTACTGGCCTCACTTCTGAAAATTATCCCCCAACTACCACCATTTGGCTTTTGTCCTGCAACTTGCTTCTGGTCCATCCTGTGAGCTTAGCTCCTACCCCCAGGTCCTCCAGCTTCCCGACTAGTCTCCTATGTGGCACCGAGTTGAAGGCCATGCTGAAGTCCAGGTACACGGTATCAACCACCTGGCCCTTGTCCACTGTCCTAGTGACCCAACCGAAGAAGTCAGTTTGGTTACTTTGGCAAAGCCTCCCTGACACAAACCCATAATGCCTCGCGTCCTGGAACCTGGTATCAGGTGGGCATTTGGCAAGATGACTATGTCTATATTTATATTCTCGCGAAGTTTCCTTTCTGTTTGTAGCCACTGTGGGGTAGTTTCTTCTGGTGCCTGTGGATCTTGTTTTTTAATCCATCTAGCTAATCTGTTCGTGAGGATCTCCATGTAGTATAGCTCCATGTCTGACAGTTTAAGGCCACCCAGGATTTGCAGTTTGGCCAGTTTCCTTAGAGAGCAGGTATTTATATCTAAATCATTCCTAAATTAAAACAATGCATATCATGGAAACTTGAGACAGGAGGTGCTGTTATGGTTTGACAAGCATAAAGATTATATACATAAGCCGGCCCAGTGGGGTGGAGGACTGAGGCACTTGCACCTTACCTCCTGCCACGCTGGTGACCCGGGTTTGGGAACGAGCTCAGGTCGCTGGGAATCAGCTGCGGAGGGAGAGGATTGAGCATCCAGAGGACTGCTCTCCTCTCCCTGGGAGGGGAGGACCAACATCTCGGCCCTTGGCTGCCCCCAAGTGGAGGTCTTGGGGACAGTGCGGTGTCCGAGTGTCAAAGTATGGAGGGGGCCATGGTTCTGTGACATGCATGCACCTCCACACATGCATGCCAATGTGTCGCCGCAGCCAAGGGATGGGGGCACCAAGAACACGAAAAAAGAATGGTGAAGCCAGGCTCCATGACATCCCACATGCTCAGCCCTGATCCACGCTGCTCCCGAAATAGCTGACCCACTGGATAATGCTTCAGGTGGGGGGAGGATGGCCATTCCCTTCCTGGTCCTGCAACGGGGGATCAGTGCGGTTCTGGGATGCATGGGTGCTGGGGGAGGTGGTACTCAGTTGAGGGGGTGAGGATGAGACTGAGCAGCCCTGCCCAGCAGCCCCAAGGGAACAAAGGAATATGAAACAAAAAATAAAAATAACAAGATTGTATACAAAAAAACTGGAGGGGTCATCATGTGACTCCTCAACTCGTTAGCATATTATCCCCACAGACATAGTATGGACCACTTGCATATGGTGACATGAAAGCCCATAGCACGCCACCTGATTTCCCCTCTAGTTTTTACATATAATGTACAGGGTTCAAAACTGGCACTTGCCTGCTCATCAAATGTGTGTAGGTTTTCTGTCAGGTGGGTAGAATCTGCAATTTAAAGTTCCCACCTGGCACCTTGTGTACAGACCACTCCCTGGTCACCAGTATTGGAAGGCATACATAATGTCCACTAATGCATACAAAATTTTCACCTGTGGGGTAGCAATTGATGAGTTCGAGCTCTTTCCTGGAGTTAACGTCATTTCCCAATTTCCTTTGTTTGTGCTGTGCTTAAGTTGCAATCCATGCCACGCTGGTAGTGGATGGGACTGAGCAGAGGAGGGCAGAACAAGACTGGAGGTGGGGGCAAGACACTAGCCACTGAGGAAACATGATCATCAATTGATTGGCTAGGGGCAGGCAGGCACCACATCCCATTGGCTGGGTTCTGAGTGGGGGGGGTGGATCCGTGGGCTTTTCAATCAGAATTAAATGCAAGTTGTTTGTGGCATTACTGTGTGACATTATTTTGGTTTTGGCATGGACAGGTCAATGGTGATCAAGTGGACAACACTTGAAGACTACTGCACAGCGCTTCATGAATAATAGAGCCATAGTAGAGATGGCTAGGATGACTCAGTGGCATACACAGACCTTTTTTAATTTTTAATTTTCCACATATTGAGTTAACATAAATTTAACCGCAGGTAAGTTAACAGATTGGTATTAACTCAACAGTCTGGCTGGAAAAGTTGCTGAGCAGCCCAACAGTCTGACTCTCATAGTTACAAGACATAAGCTGCAGTGTCACCAGACCAGCCTTCCTCAGATCACTTTCTTCTCACTCCAGATTGTGAGGTAATGAGCTGGACGCAGATGTGAATAATAATAGATCTGAATAATTAAAAAGAATTGGGCTTTAAATAGGGGGAGGTGGCAGGCAAGCATACTGCTCAGAGCACTGTACTAGTGTAACCCCTAGATGGCGCTATCCCAGGGGCTACTACCCCTGCCTGATTTGCCACTAACAGGTTAAGGGGCCTGGATCCAATGGCGGGTGCCTCCACCCAGAGGTCAGGGTTTGCAATAGTTAAACTAACTTGGTCACAGCCCTCTGGGACACTGCAACCCCCCTTTCTTCCCACTAGTGGCCCACACAATATATCAGAATTACCTTCACAGTATACACTTACCCCCAGGTCTGGTTCTGGCACTGGGACCTCCTGTGAAATGAGATACAGTGCAACAATCACAGTACAGTACTTTAACATAGACAGTTTCTCCACTTCCATGGTCAAGGAATTGAGTTTGGAGCTGTTATCAGCAGGAGATACATGGGTGGGTACCCCCACCCCCATAGCAGATGCAGTCGGATATAGGTCAGGGCCCGTACTTGCAGGCGTGGCCTTCATAAAGGGACTGTTTTTGAATTCCCGGATCTCTCTCAACAGTTCGCCCCATTGTGGCATATCTTTTCCTTGTCAGAGCACTCATTGACTGTCAACCTCTGCCCCTGAACTTCACTTGATGGGTCACCCTCAGTCACTCGGTAGTAGACAGCTGTTGGTGCAGGTCCCTCCGAGGTCACCTTTTCTCAACTCCTCAATTTCTCTCATTAACTCATCATAGGAGGGTGGGATTCCAGTCGATTGCCAGGCGTAACTGAAGCAACAGCAGTTCTGAGAAGGGGCAGACTTAAAGTTCTGTCCAGTCTGGTTCGGTCCAGTTCAATCGCTGGCAACTACCCTTTCTGAGGCATTCTTGCAACAATTTTTCCAGCCGAGAGACATACACAGACAACAACTCCCTTGGTACTGTTGTGCATTTCTTACTCTCCACCATAGGTCCTCATCAGAATCTGGGCTCCCATACACATTCTCCAAGGCCTCAAGATAGGCCTGTGCAGTCGCTTCAGGGTTACTGGCCCGTTTAGCACGGATGGTAGCCAGGGCAGGACCTCGGAGGCTCTCACTAACCCTCTTTAAGCTTTTCGCCTCCGAAAGCATTGCCATTCTAGCACTTGGGGGGCAACATAGTCTATCCAGGTCTCCCAGTCATCCTCCCCTTGGGGGTGGGAGGGTGCTAGAGAAGATCCTCAACCTTCTCGTAAGAGTCGTGACTAATGGCAGGTGCAGAAATAGGAGTCTGCATTGGTTCAGCCACCATTACGGGCACTGGAGCAGGAGAGGTGTTGGGGAGGAACACCCCCAGGTGGCAAGAATAGTTTCTTCAAGTCCTCCACAGTTTTCCCCTCTCCCAGCAACCATTCAGCAAATTTCTCCTCAAAAGTTTCAGATAGTGGTGGGCTGAGTTCCCCCCGGGTCTTTACTGTCCTTAGTTATCACTCTCCAAGCAGTGAGGGCTCCCTCTGGGGTAATGGTCTGTGGCACTTTGGAGCTATCTATGGGATCCTTAAACTCTACTAGGGCCAGGAAAGTGTGGGTGAGCAGATTAGCATGCCGACCCACCACCACAGGGTTTGTAAACCTTCCACCTTGGAAACTACTCCCTGCACAGTGTCCGTTATTGATGCAGGGGATGTCCAGGATAAGCATAGCATTTTGGGGTGATCTCCCCCCAGTACACCACTCCACCAGCCGGTGCACAGCCACTTCTGTCGGGGTACCCATTTTTTTCTTAACAGTGGTTCGTAAATATGGCCACTAGAGGACACACAATCCCAGCGGTGAGCCTCAAGATGTAACCCTAGATGGCGCTATCCCAGGGGCTACTACCCTGCCTGATTTGCCACTAACAGGTTGAGGGCCTGGATCCAATGGCGGGTGCCTCCACCCAGAGGTCAGGGTTTGCAATAGTTAAACTAACTTGGTCACAGCCCTCTGGGACACTGCAACCCCCTTTCTTCCCACTAGTGGCCCACACAATATATCAGAATTACCTTCACAGTATACACTTACCCCAGGTCTGGTTCTGGCACTGGGACCTCCTGTGAAATGAGATACAGTGCAACAATCACAGTACAGTACTTTAACATAGACAAATACCTCAGGCAGTATAACTTTGCTGAAACAAGCAGCTCTGATTTATTTAGGGGATATAACAAGGACAGGGAGAAATCAGGTTAATTAGCTTATCACTCTAATAATCTACCTATGGCTCTGTGCACAGGCCTATCCCTATCCAGTTACTGTCCTAGATTTTCCAAGCCTAGTGGCTAGTCCAAACCGTGGCAGCTGGTAGGGCCCTTTCACACAGAGAAAGGAGAATTAAACAGTCAGCAGTACAGTAATTCCATTTGGATTTAATGTGGCAATTCAACAGGGGCGACCCTGAATTAGTACTCACGACCTCCAAATAAGATAGGGTCCTTCAATGTCATGGGGGCTCACTTGAGGTACACAAACCTCTTCACATCCATATAAAAGAAAGCACTATACCAGGCAGGCTGCATCTGTATCCATCGCAATTACTGCACAATACCGGGAGAACACACAGTAGATTCAGTTCCTGACAGACAGAGTGCAATTTTCAGCAATTCCTCCAGTCTTCTACAGGGTGAGCCTGGTTTCTACTCTTCAGAGATCCTTTGATTCTTTTCACAGGACGATTCAGTCCTAACAAGCTGTTACACAAGCTGCAGACCGAACTCTGGGCCTTACACACGCTTTTGACTAAAACTGCACACTGAAAAGCACAGGCTCCTTCCTTCACTGCCAAAGCTCAATCCGAAACTCCAACCGACAAAACCGGCACTTCCTTTGAGTTCCTCCCAGTTCTTGACTGGATTGGCTGTCACCACAATAGACTGCTGCTGTTGGTTCAAAAGGTGCTGAAGTCTAAACTACATCTCCCAGAGTCACTGCTCATAATCCTCTTGTGGCTGGCTCAGATTATGAGTCCAAGTTCTGATTCGTCCAAGGGACCATTTTAGAGCTAGCTTACCCCACACTGATTGGTCAGTTCAGCAGTTCAAAACTAGAATGGGGAACTAGACAGACACAGTTCTGACTGCAAAGAAAGCAGGTTAGACAAACTGTCATTTCATTATTACTCTAAATAATTTCTGGCAAACAGTTACATCTTTCAGATAGGTTCCCTTTGCACTCTAGTGACTGCAAAAATGAAGTGAATTGGCAGCAGCTTGAGTGGTACTCAATCAAAGAAACACACAGTCCCCCATACAAACTAATTATGTCTGCAAGCAGACAGCTCTTAAAGAGACAGTACCAGAGGCTCTAAAAACACTCACTGATAAATGGCTTAAATGCCAAACACCATTCAGGCTTGGAGCATTCAAGCAAGCTCCTGGAAGTCTTTTGGGAACCCCCATTTGCAGGGGGGTTACACTAGTACAAGCAGCTGATGTTAGACTTAGAAAATTAGGGAGCTGAAGTGGCGAGCTATGTTAGTTTGCGGTCATTTTTGTGCTGGGCTTGTGAAATGCCTGTGGGGCAGGTGGATTTTCCAGTCACTAACCCTGCCATCTAGTAGCTGAAAAAGTTGGTTTCAGCTCCCTGAATGTCTGTGTGGACAAGCTGTGTTTAAAAAGCAGGTGTTTACATCTACTAAATAGGAACTTGTTTATTTTATTAATTGTGCTTAATGTGCTAGTAAATGGTGTCTGATAATTGCTTTGTGCATTGAAAGAATATGTTTTTACACTGACATTTCGAAGTGCTAGTAAACAGAATTCAGTTAAATTCTGATTGTGGGATGTCAGTAAATCACAACTACTAAGGACTTCAGCATATTTGTATGAGAAAACTGTAGATTTTTTTTTATTTTAAATAAAAAGAGAACCTTTGATCAACTACACATTGCATAGAAACATAGATGATGATGACAGGGAAAGACCATTGGTCCATTCAGTCTGCCCATATTACTGTAGCATACCCCGGGATCTATTGGCTCAGTTTTGTTATCGGTACTTCCACCCCTCACTTCCTAGTGACTATCTAATATCCTCTTGACTCTATCCCAGCTGTGTTTGAAGCCATTTATGGTTTTGGCACCCACCACCTCTGCCGACAGACCGTTACATGGCTCATCCACTCTTTTTGTAAAATAATACTTCCTCACATCCTTTTTAAACCCTTCCTCCGTTAATCTCCACTCATGACCCCTTGTCCGATCTTCACTGTTCCTGGTAAATAACTCCTCACAGTCCACCTTGTTAATTCCTTTCAGGAACTTGAAGGTCTCTATCATATCCCCCCTTTCTCTACTGGTTTCAAGTGAATACATGTTCAGTGCCTTTAACTGATCCTCAAAGGATCTGCACTTTTGACCCTGAATTATCTTGGTCATCCTACGTTGTACCTTCTCTAGTCTATCCCTGTCCATTTTTAGGTGGGGACTCCTGAAATGCGCACAGTACTCCAGCAGTGGCCTCACAGTACCCTATACAGTAGTAACAGTACCTCCTGCTTTCTACTGTCGAATTCTCTCCCGATGCACCCCAGCATCCTGTTAGCCTTGCTGAAGGTCTTGTTACATTGACTGGTTTGTTCAAGGGAGTCACTAATTGGAAAGGGGGGGAGGGGTAATTGTTTAACCAGGAAAGGCACACTAAGCTGGAGCTTATTTCCAGGTGTAGCCCGGGAGCACAAGGAAGTTAAGTGACTTGCTCAGGGTCACACAGTATGCAATTGGAGACCGATGGGATTGAGACCCAGGTCTCCAGGTTTGCAGTTCACTGCCCTTAACCATTACACTATACTGCCTCCTAATGGTGATTCCTAGGTTCCCTTCCTGTGATGCTGTGTCCAGCTTAAAGGAGATCTACCCTTCACAGATAAAGCAGTGACTGCTTGGACATGCCGGGCTGCAACTTGAATCCCCACCGAGCACAATCTTCATTAGAATGAATTCATACCTCAATACTACGTAAAATCTAAAGCAGCCCTGGTAGCAGGTGGCATTTTTAAACATCCCAGTACTCCCCCACAAGATTGTGCTGCTAACAGCAACGCGATATGATGACACGCCACTGCCCCTTCCTGTATTCTGCTCTTATGTACAGAGATTTAATAATCTCCCATGCCCTGCTCTATTTTCACAGACTTTGCCTAAATGCTAAGTGTATGCCAAGTCTCTGAAAATAGAGAAGGGCATGGGAGATTATTAAATCTCCGTACATAAGGTCAGAATACAGGAAGGGGCAGTGGCATGTCATCCTATCGTGTTGTTAGCGCGATCTTTGGGGGTGGGGGCGTGAGTACCGGGATGTTAGAAAATGCTGCCGGCTACCAGGGCTGCCTTAGATTTTACAAGTATTCTGGTATGAATTCATTACAGTGAAGACTGTACTTGCAGCGGGGATCAGGGTATTGAAGCCCTGATCTGTGCAGCGATCGCTGCTTTATCTGTGGAGGCAGATCTCCTTTAACCCCCATCCAATACTCTTGTTTTGGGGTTTTTGTTCCCTATACATTTGTAACCCCTAGATGGCGCTATCCCAAGGGCTACTATCCCTGCCTGATTTGCCACTAACAGGTTGAGGGGCCTGGATCCGATGGCGGGTGCCTCCACCCAGAGGTCAGGGTTTGCAATAGTTAAACTAACTTGGTCACTGCCCTCTGGGACACTGCGACTCCCCTTTCTTCCCACTAGTGGCCCACACAATATATCAGAATTACCTTCACAGTATACACTTATCCCCAGGACTGGTTCGGTCAGTGTGACTCCTGGGACTCCCTGTAAAATAAGATGATATAGTGCAAAAACCACAGTACAATACTTTAACATAGATGAATACCTCAGGCAGTGTAACTTTGCTGAAACAAAAAGATCTGATTTATTTAGGGGGATATAACAAGGACAGGGGGAAATCAGGTTAATTAGTTTAAACGCATTAATAATCACAGTACTGTGCACATATTTCAGAATCCCAAATGTCCTAATGTCACTCTTACTGGGTACCCAGGCAATAAGAGCTAGCCTATTATTTGGTGCAGCTGGTTGGGGCCCTGAAGGATGGAAATTGCATGCACAATACCCAATTGTAATCCGGAGCCGGTAGGCTCAGTTCGTGGAGAAAGAAAGGAAAAGTAATCAGATGGAACACTTGCAATTAGATGATGGCAGGGAGCTACCCTGATTTGTACTCACAAATTCAATGCTGAAACTGAATAGAAGGCAGATTGTCCTGGATTGCCAGGCGCAGCAGACCATGTGGACAAGGTCCTTGTGACTGGACCCCAAGGCAGTTCAGAGCAAATGGATGTAGTCTGGATTAAGCTGGGGTTTACTTGCAGCTTCATGCACTCAATTCACTGCACAGGGGATTTGAAACGCGAGTCCCCACTAGCACTACACACATTTATATGGAAAAAAGAAAGCACTATACCAGGCAGGCTGCTTCTCTATCCCGATCGCAATTGGTACCTGGGAGAACACACAGCAGATTCAGTTCCTGACAGACCGAGCGTGATTCAGCAATTTCTCCAGTCTTCTACAGGGTGAGCCTGGTTTCTACTTTCCAGATCTCCTTGATTCTCTTCACAGGTCAGATTCAGTCCAAACAAGCACTTGCACAAGCTGCAGACTGAAACTTGGGGCCTTACACGCGTTTCCCGACTAAAACTGCGCACTGAAGGAGCACAGGGCTCCTTCCCTCTTCACTGCCAGAGCTAAAACTGAAACTCCAGTAGACAAAACCGGCACTTCCTTTGAGTTCCTCCCAGTTTTGGCTGGATTGGCTGTCACCACAATAGACTCCTCTGTTGGTGCAAAAAGGCCAAAGTCCAAACTACATTTCCCAGAGTCACTGCCCATACAATCCTCTTGTGGCTGGCTCAGATTACGAGTCCAAGTTCTGATTCGTCCACAGGCACCATTTTAGAGCTCTCTTAACCCACACTGATTGGTCTAGTTCAGCAGTTCAAAACTAGAATGGGGAACTAGGCAAACACAATTCTGATTGCAAAGAAAAGCAGGTTAGACAAACTGTATTTTCATTATTACTCTAAATGATTTCTGGCAAACAGTTACATCTTTCAGATAGGTTTCCTTTGCACTCCTAGTGACTGCAAAAACGGAGTGAACTGGCAGCAGCTCGAGTGGTACTCAAGCAGAGAAACACGCAGTCCCCCCCATACAAACTAATTATGTCTGCAAGCAGACAGCTCTTAAAGAGACAGTACCAGAGGCTCTAAAAACACCCACAGATAAATGGCTTAAATGCCAAACACCATTCAGGCTCAGACCATTCAAGCAAGGTCCTGGAGAATTTTGGGAACCCCCATTTGCAGGGGGGTTACACATTTGCACTTTTTGGCATTGAATTTCAGCTGTGAATCTTTGGACCAGTTTTCTAGCCTTTGCAGGTCTCTTCATAACTCCCTTATCCCCTCCATGTTGTCAACCATACCACAGAGTTTAGCATCATCTATGAATAGGCACATCCTATCCAAGATTCACTGTCCCACATCACTGATGAATATATTGAAGAGGACTGGGCCCAGAATGGATCCCTGTGGTACTCCACATGTGACCTCTCTTTCTTCTGCTCTGACCGCATTCACCACAACTCTCAGCTGCTTCCCATCCAACCAACTCCCTACCCACCTTACTATTTCCTTAGCTGTTCCCAGATCCCTGTCATCTTCAGCAGGCTTCGATGTGGCACCAAGTTGCACGCCTTGCTGAAGTCGAAGCTGAGTAAATCTACAGCATGACCCTTATCAACTACCTTGGTTACACAGTCAAAAAATACTGTCAGGTTCACCGGATCTCTCTGTCACAAATCCGTGTTGCTTACTATCCTGAAATCCGTTTTTCTCCAGGTATTTCACTAGATCGTCTTTGACTGGTGCCTGTCAGTTTCTGTAACATAGAGATAAGGCTGACAGTTCTATAATTTCTAGGCTGCTCCTTGTCCTCTCCCTTGTGCAGCAGAACCACGGCCACCATCCTCCAGTCCCTGGGAACCACCCGTTGCAGCAGAGAGCTATTGAACAGCCCTGCCAGGAGTCAGTTAACACCAGTGTCAGTTCCCTTAGCCCCCTTGGATGCATCCCATGCAGCCCCAGGGCCTTGTGTACCTTCAGAGCTGCTAACCCCTTTTCAGTTCTTTTGCAAGTAAACTTCTGCAGTTGCATTTTCTGGACTCCTCTATCAGCTGCCTTTATGCTGCTCTCAGGCAGGTGTTTACTATTCTTCCTAGTGAATACTGAGCGTAAGTAGTCTTTTAGCACAGTTGCTTTCTGTCTGTCCTCCTCTGTTAACCTTTCCCATCCATTAGCCTAACAATTCCATCTCCTGTATTTCTTTTTTCTCTTATATATCTGAATACTTGTTTTTTCCCTCCCTTGGCACCCTCTACAATACGCAACTCCGTGTCTGACTTTGCGATCCTAACTGCCCTGTTGCCCCCCTATTTTTTTCTTCCTGGTACTCGTCCCATTCTTCATTCCCCCTGCTTTTTCTTTTGTACTCTACAAAGGCCCTCTTTGTAGTCCTCACTGCCTCCCTGATACCTTTAGAGAACCAAACTTGTGTCTTATGCCTGTTTCTCTTGATAACTGTTCTTTTGCATGCTTTTGTTGCATCGAGAATGGCCCTTTTTATAAGCCTCCATCTTTCCTCCACTCCTTTGATGCCATCTACTCTAACTAACCTGTCGAGCACAATTTTCTCCATGTGGTTGAAATCCACTCTCCTGACGTTTAGCACGTTGGCCTTACACGAGGGCTTACAAGTGCCCAGAACCATCTCTTACCATGTAGTATTGTGATTGCTGGACCCCAGTGGTTCCTGAACTTGTACTCCACCTACTCCTTCCGAGTTGGATGAGTACCACATCTAGAATGGCGGACTGTCTCGTTGGATCCCAGACCCATTGTACCAGCATGCAATCCTGCAAGACTTCAAGCAGGGCCTGGCATCTGGCGCTCCTGGTCACTGGGATGTCCCAGTTGATGTCTGGCAGGTTGAGATCCCCCACTAGTACAACCTCCCTCTTCACGGCCCCTCTTCCTACTTCTGCACTATCTCTCTCTTCTCCCTTTGCAAAGCATGTTGCATCTTTTTGTATCTTTGTATGGTTTGCTTTACTCCTCTTTTAATGTTGTACCCAATAGCTCCGTATGAAGTCCGAACTATCCATTGATTCTCCTGATACAACATGGCCCCCCAGGGTAGAATGAGTGCATTTCGATTTGCCTACTGTCAACAAAAGAAGGGCAAGCCGTGTTGGGGACATGAACCTCTGGTTGCCCAGAGGGAGTTCTCTCATTTTCATTTATTATTATTGTTTTCTCTTCTGTGTTTGCTGGGATGCTTTTTTGCTGTGCTTTTAAAATGTTGAGTTGACCCTTCCACATTTTGGGTCAGGACCCCTAAAGGTTATCCTTATTCTCCATCACTTTCAGAGAGCATACACCCGACAACAAATAGCTGTAAGCACCTTGGTTCTGAAAGGAAGTGTACAGAAAAAGGTTTACTAAACTGAAGAGAGAAACAGTTCTGGGAGTTATCTGATCTTAAAATGAAAACTGCAGGAAATCCAAGCTGTCAGCCTTTGAATTTGTGAGGTCAAGCATGACGGCTCGCAGATCTGAAATGTACTGATATAGTACCTGGAAATGTTTGAGAGATAAACTCAATTAAACACATTTTATCTCCTTTCTGTTGCAGATCAACACTGCAGAGAGCGAGCACCTTTCCTATGTTTTCTTCTTCTAATGGTTGGAACTTAATCGGGGTAAGTGATGTCATTGTTGCTGTTAAAATACTTTGTGAAACTGGCATAAATCAAGCCCCGAAAACAAATTCAAGCACTGGTTCATTGTACTGCTGTCATTGTTTGAAGAGTGTCAATATTTTGTCACCTTGGTTTCTAATTATAAAGCTGATGGTATGTAAGTTGAGAGCCCGGACACTGTTCTGTTTTTAGAGAACTAGGTGGCTCTACGCAGTAGTGTAGCAAATTCCCAGAGGGCCTGGGTGCAACGCAATGTTACAGGGCCCCCTCCCAGTTTTGAATAAACATCAAAATTATGATTTGGGCCCCTCAAACCTTGTGGGCCTGGGTGCCACTGCACCCCCTGCACCCTTGTAGCTACGCCCCTGGCTCTAAGTGGCTGCTTTTATCAAGAATATGCGTTCAGACTTGCAGAGTAAAGGGTCAGCATAATGCTGCTTCCACTAGGAATTATATTATCAATTTGATTTAAACTGTTAAATATTATTGCAGTGTGCTAATTTAACAAACGCATGATTCCACTTGCTGCAGCAGTGGGGTCCATTGCCTGATGGGGCCTCCTTCATTGGACTGCTGCTTTAAATGATTTTTCATGGCATGGAGCTTTAATAGGAACATAAACCTTGCTGGACCTTTTTTTTTTTTTTAAACTATAATCGGACATTCGGGCATGTATGTAACTGCTTAGTCTCTCGACTGTACGCTTTCTTTTGTTTGCAGTAATATCTTTTTTTACATTTTTATGGTCCCTTGTTGCTATCTTTTTCTCACCGAATAATTATTTTTAAAAGTACTTATCGGTTCCAGAACCATGGGACACAAGTTGAGTAAAGACCCTGAAGTGAAACGTGGACTGTGAGCTTCTTCTCAACAGATGTTACTGGGTTCCAGAACAGATCACGACACTATTCTTAGCCAATCCGAATTGTCTGTTTCTAAACATTCAGGTTAATTATTTAACCATAAGAGTGTGTCTCTTGCACATAGTTTTAAAATTGTGACGTTCTAAGTTCAATTAGCACAGTCCGTTTCCCACACAGGGGACTCTCTATGTTCCCTTTTTTTTAAACAAAGATCTTTAACGTGATTTATAATATGTTTATGTATGCAGTTCCTGTCTGTCTTATTGTTATTTTAGATCACAGGAGCATAACTGACCAATCACAGCGTTTCCTTCAGTTGTGCTTGAGGTACTCTTATTGCCGAAAGAGTACCTCACGCGCTGAGCACTGTAACAGGTTTTTCGACTGCTCTTGCTGCTGACTTTATTAAATAAAACCTTTTTTTTTAATTTAATAAAGTTAGCGATCTGTAATAATTTTATGGGTCCGGTTGGAGGGCCTCTTATGCTTACAAGAGCATTGCCTCTTGCATCTTTATGACCACAGAACTGCTCACCTTCCGTTTGCAGTCCTCTGGTCCTCAGAACGTGTGCAGCAACACTCTTATAGCCATAAGAGGAGCTCCAGCCGGACCCATAAACTTATATAAGAGTTTCTTCTCAGGTCCTGCCAGCCGGTTCCATTTCCCTCAGTAGTACATTAGGAGTTCTTTGGAGGCTAACCATGTTCACAGTGAGGGGTTAGGTGTTTCTGCAGTTTGGACAAGGTATAGGGGGCTGGTTACATTTCTATTTAGACAAGATCTTAAAATGATTCTCTGAGTAGTTAGTTTTCTTTTAACATAGAATTTGACGGCAGATAAGGACCGCTTGGCCCACCTAGTCTGCCCATTTCACTACCTAATGGATAAGCTGCAGATCCTAGTTAACCAACAGCCTACTTCCTTCTACCCCCCACTAGAATTGCCTTACTTCTGTCCCATGCGTTCTTGAATTCCTCCACTGTTTTTTGACTCCACTACCTCCTCAGGAAGGCCTTTCCATATATCCACAACCCTCTCCATGAAAAAATACTTCCTCACATTACCTAGAAACATAGAAGTTGACAGCAGATAAGGACCACAAGGCCCATCCAGTCTGCCCATTTCTTTTTCTACCTTATGAATGTGCCGTAGGTTTGCTCTGTCAATGGCCTATCTATTCATACTCATCTGTATTGCTCTCTTCTGCCTATCCCATGCCTGTCTGAAGCCCTGCACTATATTCATATCCACCATTTCCTGAGGTAGGCCGTTCCAAGCATCCACCACCCTTTCTGTGAAAAAGAACTTCCTCGCATTACCCCTTAATCAGCCTTCCTCTAATCTCATGCTGTGTCCTCTTGTCCTGCTATTTTTCTTATATTGAAACATGTTAGACTCTTTCACCTTGTTAATGCCTTTAAGGTGTTTAAATGTTTCAGTCATATCACCTCTCTCCCTCCTTTGCTCTAGAGTATACATATTGAGCTTCGTTAATCTGTCCTCATATGTTTTCTGTTGCAGTCCCTGCACCATTTTGGTTATCCTTCTCTGGACTGCCTCAGTTTGGTCAATGTCCTTGTGAAGGTGTGGCCTCCAGTACGGCACACAGTACTCCAGATGGGGCCTAACCAGTGTCTTGTAAAGAGGGATTATTACCTCCCTCTTCTGACTTGTGATACCCCTACTAATACACCCCAACATCCCTCTAGCCTTACCTACTGCTTTAGAGGTCTGCTTGGATGATTTCAGGTCATTGGTGATGATGACGCCCAAGTCTCTTTCTTCCCTTGTGACTGCCAGCAACTTCCCTCCCAGCCTATAGGTAGCCTCAGGGTTTCTCTTCCCTATGTGATTGATCTTGCACTTCTTTGTGTTAAACCCCAGTTGCCACTCTTCCAACCATTTTGCTAGTTTATCCAGATCTCTTCTCATTCGGCCCGCTCCATCTGGATCATCTACTCTGTTGCAGATTTTGGTGTCATCTGCAAACAGATAAACCTTACCCTTCAGTCCAGCTGCAATGTCACTGATGAAGATGTAGAAGATGACTGGCCCAAGGACTGATCCCTGAGGTACCCCACTTGTGACTTGCATCTGTTCTGACTGTATACCGTTTACCACCACTCTCTGTTTTCTTCCCGTCGACCAGTTTGCCACCCAGTTGACCAACGTCTGACCCACCCCGAGCCTACCCAGCTTATTAGTCAATCTTCTATGTGGAACAGTATCGAAAGCTTTGCTGAAGTCAAGGTAGGCAACATCAGCTGCTCCCCCTTGGTCCACCACTCTGGTTACCCAGTCAAAGAAATCTATGAGATTAGTTTGGCAGGACCTTCCTTTTGTAAACCCATGCTGTCTTAGATCCTGTGCTCCTATGGATTCCAGGTGTTGCACTATCCTTTTCTTAAGCAGTGTCTCCATAATCTTGCCCATTACTGAGGTAGGACTGACTGGTCTGTAGTTCCCTGCCTCTTCCCTGCTACCACTCTTGTGGAGCGGGATCACATGAGCCCTTCTCCAGTCTTCTGGGACCTCTTCTGTGCTCAGAGACTCACTAAACAGTTCTGATAATAGCTCTGCTAGTTCCACCCTTAGCTCCTTTATTACCCTGGGATGTATGCCATCAGGTCCCATTGCCTTGTCCACCCTGAGCTTATCGAGCTCTTGTAGGACCCTTTCTTTTGTGAAGGGACTAGTGCTCACCTCCCTCCCCCCCTTTGTCCATGGTGCAGAGCTGTGGGCCCTGCCCTACTTTCTCTTCAGTAAATACTGAGCAGAAGTATCTATTTAGGATAGATGCTTTTACATGGTCCTCCTTCTCACACGCCCCCTTATCCCCTTTGATCTTAGCAATACCCCCTCTGGACTTTCTCCTTTCACTAATGTATCTATAGAAAGTCTTGTCACCTTCTTTTACTGTTTGTGCTACTGTTTCCTCTGTTTGGGCCTTTGCCTACCTTACTGCCTTCCCTGCTTCCCTTAGGGAAGTTTGGTATACCTCCCTATCTTCATCCTGCTGCGTTCCCTTATATTTCCTGAAGGCCAGCCTTTTGGCTCTGACCTTTTCTGTTACTGTGTTTGAGAACCAAAGTAGTTTCCTTCTTCTTTTGCACTTCCTTTTCTCACTAACACAATGGAATGTTGCTTCAAGTATTGCATCTTTAATGCTTGCCCACTTTGCCTGTACCCCCTCATCTGTATTTCTTTTTGCCAGGGCTAGCTTAACTCCGTTGGCCATCTTATGAAAGTCAGCTCCTCTGAAGTTCCATATTTTTGCCTTGGAATGGGATGATTTTGTTCTAGTGGCCAAATTGAACCATACCATGTGGTGGTCACTGGCACCCAGGTGACCTTCTACCTGGAGATCTGTGATCCTTTACCTGTTAGTCAGTACTAGATCTAGGATAGCCCTGTCTCTTGTGGGTTGTTGTACTGGTTGCTCGAGGCCCTCCCCCTGCAGGGAATCCACCATGTGTCTAGTTCTGGCAGATGTTCCTGCTGGTATTGACCAATCTGTATCTGGCATGTTGAAGTCTCCCATTATCAGAACTGTCCTTAACTGTCATGTTTTGTATATCTTCTAACAGTAATGTGTCTATGTCCTCCCCCTGGTCTGGAGGCCTGTACACAACCCCAGTTCGTATGGCTGTCCCATTTCCTGTTTCCATGGTGACCCACAGTTCTTCTGGCTCCTTATGTGTATTCTGAATTTCTGTAGCTTTGATATTTTCATTGACATAAAGGGCAACTCCACCCCCTTTTGCACCTTGATCTCTTCTGAACAGTACATAGCCAGGTACTGAAGTCTCCCAAGTGTGGTTTCTGGTAAACCATGTCTCGCTAATGGCTACTATGTCTAGTTTAGCCTCTGTCATTATTGCCTGCAGGTCTGGGATCTTTTTCCGATTGAGCATTTGTGTACATGATTTTCCATTGGTCAAATTTCCGTGTTAGTTGTTAGGAGAGGTCCAGTGTTTCCCTGTGCATCTTATGGGAGCTCGGACCTTTTTCTTACCTAGTGATGCAAATGAACTATAAATATGCTGAACTCCTGTTTGACCACTAGCTGAGGGGGGGAGGGGTGTTCTTCCCATTCGACGTATCGGGTGCTGCACCTCTCTCCCCATTTGCTAGTTTAAATATTGTGCAAAGACATCAAACTTCTGCCGCAATGCACTGACTCCCTCCTTAGTCAGATGCAGTCCATCAAATTTAAAGAACTTTCGCTCCCAAAACTGTTGCCAGTTCCATACAAATTTGTGTCCCCTTTCCTGGCACCAGCCCTTGAGCCACATGTTTAGCTCCCCTATCTCCCCTTCTCTGACCTTCCATCCATCTGTCCCCCTCTCCCAGATTGGCAGGATCTCAGAGAAGGAGATGCCGGACGAAATGGATGATAGTTTGTCACCCAGCCTGGTCAGGTGTTCCTTGGTCTGCACAACTGACCGGCTGGCGAGATCGTTAGTCCCTATGTGTACCAGGACATCAATGTTTTGTCCTGTTTCCTGAGCAATTTTAGCAATGTGGTCAGTGTCTCTCCATGCTGATGTACCTGGGAGACATCTGACCATTACCCCTGGCTGGAGATACATTTCAACTCCCTGAATCATGGAGTCTCCTATGACCAGAAGTTTTTTGGATTTCCTTTTTGCTTTTTTCATTTTGGTTCCTGTTTTGGGTGAGTTTTGTTGTGCTAGCTTCTGTGCTGCAATGTCCTGCTCTGCAGTGTCCTCTGCCCCTTTCTTTGATTTCGGAGCTAGAGGCAGATACCTGTTTGTAGTTTTTATATGGTTTGTGGAGGTTATATGTTGGAGAGTACAGAGTGGTGGGGCACCCGATTTGCCCCTTCTAACCACCTGCCAGCCTCCTAGACCAACTACCCTCTGCGGTCGAGGTGCTGCTGTTGGATGTTGGGAAAATGGCGGGCGGTTCTTAAAATATATTTCCTCTTGAATATGCAATTTGAGGCGCGTAATCTCTGCCCATGCTGCCTGGAGCTGAGCCGTTAGATCTCCAATGGCCCAGCAAGTAGGACAGTGTCCTAAATCCTGTAGAACTGCCCTTCTGAAAAGTGTTCCACAGTACCTGCAGTTAATGATATCCATTCTAGGTAAGTTGCTGGGTTTATAACCTGGTCAGAGTAATTTGAAGGAAGAAATGAAAGCAAAAGTTTGATTTTGTGTTTTTTTTGTTTTTTTATAACTTGTTATAACAAGTTGAATTACTAGTGCCCCTGTAAATGAGATCACTGTGTGGATACCCCTCTGATCTGCCCCTTCCTGCTTTGCTACAGGAAATGTCACGACTGTGCTACCCTATAAAAGGAGTGTAGTGCAGGGTGGTTGGGGATGGGGGGTGGGTGGCTGGGCACTTCCCCTGCCGAAAAAGAAGAACCACGGATGAAAGAAACGAGGTAAGAGCGGAAACAATCAGCCAGCAACAAATGTAGTAGCCCTGAAAGCTTATCCTAATGACAGATAAAACTGTGAAATCTGTAAAGCACCAGCTGTAATAATTTCTCAGAAGATATACCCTGTAAGAAACACTTTGCTACAGAGAAAAATAATGCAGTAACAGAAGATATACCTTGCAAAAGGCAATTTGAATAAGAAGATTACAGCAGTAATCTGTAAGCACACACCTGTAGGCACACCCTGTAATAATGCAGCAGAAGGTATACCTGACAACAACAATTTGAATCAGTGAAAAATAAAGCAATAAAATGTAAGCAATAAACAGTAACAATCCCTGTGAGTACAAAATAAAAATAACACACAGTAAACCTGCCTAGCCCAAAGAAGCCTTAATCCTTACTGTTACTCTGGTAAGGTTCTTTGCTCTGTCCTTTCAAGCGAAAAGAGCTCAGGTGAAGCTAGGTGCCTTGGCCAGCAAACCTAGTCTTCCTACCTCTGAGCCGTTCCCCCCTCTTTCTTCAAATTGTGCCCCCTTGTTCTTGCACATCTCTTTTTCTGAAAGATGCTACCCTCTTGGACTTTGTTGATTCCTTGAGGTACTTGAAAATTTCTATCATGTCCCCCTTTCTTGAGGGTATACATATTAAGCTCCTTTAATCTCTCTTCATATGTCTTCTGGTGCAGAATATGCACCATTTTAGTTGCCCCCTCTGGACAGCCTCCATCCTGTCGATGTCCTTGCGGAGATGGGGTCTCCAGAACTGCACACAGTACTCCAAATGGGGTCTCACCAACTGTCTGTACAGAGGGATAACAGCTTCCTGTTTTCTACTGGTGATGCCTCTCCCTATGCATCCCAGTATCCCACCAGCCCTCCTTACTGCCTTCTCACATTGCTTGCCCACCTTTAGGTCATCTGTTATGACTGCTCCCAGATCCTGTTCCATTTCTGTTATTGTTAGTATCTCACCCCTCATTGTGTATTCTTTGCCTGGGTTTTGGTTTTTCAGGTGCATTACTTTGCACTTCTTTGCATTGAGTCTAAGCTGCCATACATTTGACCATTCCTCCAACCTTGCCAAGTCCCTTCTCATCCTTTCCACCCCATTTGTGTATCAACCCTGTTGCAGATCTTTGTGTCATCTGCAAAGAGACATACTTTTCCTTCCAGTCCCTCTGCAATGTCACTTATAAAGACATTAAAGAATACTGGTCCCAGTGCTGAACCCTGCGGTATTCTGCTAGTAACCCCCCCTTTCTTCAGAGTGGACTCCGTTTACTGTTACCCCCTGCGTCCTGTTTTCCAGCCAATTGTTTTACCCAGGCTACCACCTTGAGACCCACTCCAAGGCTGGCTAACTTGTATATTAATCTTTTGTGTGGGACTGTATCAAATGCCTTGCTAAGGTCTAGGTAGGCCTGGTCTACTACTTTGGTCACCCAGTCAAAGAAATCTATTAGATTTGTCTGACATGACCTTCCCGCTGTGAATCCATGCTGCCTTGGGTCCTGTGCCCCACTGGCCTCTAGGTACTCAACAGTTCTTTCCTTCAGAAGTGATTCCATCATTTTCCCTACCACTGAGGTCAAACTAACAGGTCTGTAGTTTCCTGCCTCTGCCTTGCTCCCACTTTTGTGAAGTGGAATCACATCTACCCTCCTCCAGTCCTCTGGTACCACCCCATCCTCTCATGATTTGTTGAAGAAGATAGTCAGTGGTGTCACTAGTTCTACCCTTAGTTCTTTTAGAATTCTTGGGTGAATCCCATCAGGCCCCATTGCTTTGTCCACCTTCAGTTTTAAGAGTTCTTTCAGAACCGTTTCTTCTGTGAATGGACTGGTATCGACCCCCCTCTCCAGAGTGTTTCTATTGTTTTGTGAATACTGAACAGAAGTATTCATTCAGTGTCCCTGCTTTTTCACTGTCACCCTCTGCCCATTTCCCTCCCCTTTATTAAGTCTCTGTATCCTTCCCTTGATCTGTCTTCGCTCCCTAATGTACCAATATAAGGTCTTATCCCCCTTCTTAACAGAGTAAGACTTTTAAGTTCCGCGCATACTCAGGCTCCGTGACAACATTGGGGAGAGCATCTCCTGGTAAAAATGAAATATTGAGAGTTTACAAAATTTAAATTAGATAATGTATGGCTGTCCCGATGGCCTAATGGCGCTGCGTCATGTGCCATGCAGGCGTTCCAAGTTTGGGAGTGAGGTCGGGATGGCACTTCATGAGGCAAGCCTCATCACAACAGCTGCCGATTGGCATTGTGTTACTGTCAGTGAGGGATGGCGCTGTGCTGTCAGTGCTGCAGCAACCCCTGCAGTGGGCCAAGGGAGGTTGCTTCCTCTGCAGGACGTTGCTGCGTGCAGTCAACGCCAAGAAGCTGTGTACAGACCAAGGGGTGGAGAGATGTTGGGGAGAAACAGGTTGTGCCTCTACGAAGGCCTGGGTTCCTGGCTCCCCTGAGTCCAAATGCTTGCCGATTCTCGATTTGATTCCATAACATATGGGCTGCCTAGGTAGGGATACCCCCCCCCCACCCGAGGGCTGTAGGGGACATTGGCGGGGTGGAGGGTTCCAGGTGAGAACTGGGGGACCAACAGGGCCAGATTGGGGTACATCCCTGTGACTAGGTTATATACTTGGCGGAACATGGTTGGGAGAAATAAATTAAAAAAAAATTATAGAATATGAATTTTAAGTCCTAGTTAATGTTGTTTCACATAGACTTTTTTCTGTGTTGAGCAACATTAGCGTGTCATGATTGTGATACATGGAACAGCAAAACCTACATGTATCCTATTCAGAAGGGCATTTTCAAAATCCTAACACAGAGGACTGGATAAATTAAAAAATGTTACCAAATTCTTATTTATTATTATTATTTTATTTTTATTTTATTTTAGTCTTTGGTAACCAGGTAAGACCCACTAGGCACAAGTGCCTGTTTTCAGGGGCGACCTTTATTATTATTTTTTTGTAATTTATTTATATTCAACAAAGCAATAGGAAAAAGTTTACACAGGTTCAAGTAGGAGACCTAGTATAAGGTAAAGCAGTATAAAGTATCTGTATCATTGAAGTTGTACTACAGAGACATAACTTGGACAGTTAATAAACGTTCATGCAGAGTAATAAATGAAGTCCTTGAATTTGCACTGCCGACGTCTTCTTTTTTGCCAGTTCGGAATAGGTTCCACATCAGCATATTAATTTAAGCAAGATAATGAACAAATGATTTCCATATAGCAGTGTATATTCATTAGAAGGGACTACTGCAGTGGAATAATGCAGAGTAAAAAATAGGGGTACAGAACCAGAAAAGAGATCTCAGAAAAGATAGGAAGATGTGAGGAAAAGAAGAGGATGGGACAGGAAGGAGGACGCGGAAGAGGGAGAGAGACCCGACCTCATAGGACAAAATCTGGATAGTTGTCTTTGATATAGGACCCATTTGCACCATTAATTTCAAATGAGGGTAGTCAGTCCGTGATGTCATCCTCTCCAGAGTATAGAGTTCCAGTGTGATGTTCAGCCAGTTACTCTGAGTGGGGAGACTCGCTGTGTGCCATACATAGAAACATAGACTTTGACGGCAGATATTGACCGCTTGGCCCACCTAGTCTGCCCCATAGCCATGTCATTTTTTTGGCTGCTAAAATCAATAACAGAACTAATTTTAGGGATTTTTTTCTTAGTGAGCAGCCTGCTGGTGGGATAGCAATTAGTATTTTTTTTTGGTTACTTATTTCTGCCCCACTTCTGGCCCTGGTCAGCCCTCGTCCGGCCGCCATCCATTGCCTCCATCTCCTTCAGGCTTATCCCCCGTGGCAGGGCAGCAGGGACTCCCCCACCCACCGATAGGATCCAGTTTCAGGGCGTTATCTCTGGAGACAGAGCGCAATGGGGACGGCCATCAAGCCGCAATGATCAGCCACCAGGGTCTTTTCACGTTTTCTTCCCCCTGTGGGAGCCAGTCTGCGGCAGCTCGCACACACACCCGCGCATGGCCCCGCCAAGCATCTGCCATGCTCCCGTCCCACTTGTCTTGCGGCAGCTTAGTGCCGAGCCCCAGCCTCCGCCAGGGGTCAGGTGTGCGCCGACCGCAGGTTACCCCACCTCCCCAGAGATGGAGAGCTGTTCATCAGATGCTCAATCCATCTCCTCCTCGCCGACCTCCGGTGGCCCGTGCTCGTTCCTGAACGTGGGTCACCAGCATGGTGCGAGGTGTGGCGTCCAGCACCTCAGCCCTTAGTGCCACCGGGCCGGCCCACCAATTAGTGAAGTAGTAAGTGCACCTGGGCAATCAAATATAGTTTCAATTTCTTGTATGACTGCATTGCAGTAAGGCTGAGGGTGCAGGCATGCCTTGAGGATATGGGTTTGGTGGAGCTGTGGGTGTCCACATTTCTGCCAGTATATTTGGCTACCATTGTTGGAATGCAGAAGTATCTGTACCGGCACTTCCAGGAGTATTCCCTCCAGTAGGTGGCAGAAGATACTTTTTTGATTGGGATGGCATATTTATGCCTCAGTTCCATGGAGTAGGCAGTGTCTAGCTCACTGTTCCACCACTGTAGGATGGAAACTGTAGATTCAGCAGGGGAGGCTTGCAGTGCCTTATACAACTGACTGATAAGATGTGTCCAGGTATTCTCCAAGCAGATGGGACTTTAACAGGCGAACAAGTAGCGACAACTTTTCTGCAGTCTTGGACAGGGCTTCCTCCCTGTCACACAAATAGGAGTGAAGTTGCAGATATTTATAGTAATCTATTGTCAGGAAGAAGTAAGTTGCTTGAAGGGTTACAGATGGTAGGATCCCTGTTGCACCTATAAGCTGGAATACATATCTTCTTCCATATCTATGCCATCTCTGCAGAACTATATCAGTTCTGTTGGGGTGGGTAAGGAAATCATTTTGTACAATTAGCCATTGACGGTAGGTTTCAGCCATGTATTGATGAAACTTGTTTAAAGGGGTACAAGCAGCTAGGTTACCAAGGAGGTAATGATCACGATCATGGCTGTGATTCAGTATTAATTCAACTTGCTTCCAGTAGGGTTGATAGGAAGAGGCCAACCAAAGTCATACCTTCTATATCATAGTATCATAGTAAAAGTCATCAGAATAGGCCCCATGGTCTATCATGTCTGCTCAGAAGCTAGCCCCCTACTTGGAGCTCGCTCCTCCATCCCCCAGCCCCAGAGGTGGCCCTCCCTGGCCTCAGCTTCCCCCTGTACCTGTCCTAATCCTTCTTGAATCCTTCCACTGTGGTTTCTTCCACCAGACTCCGGGGCAGCGTGTTCCATGGTTCCACCACCCTCTCTGTAAAGAAGCGTCTCCTGCGCTCCCCCCTGTACTTCCCCCCCTTCCAGCTTCCCTCCATGCCCCGGTAGTCCCCCTTCTTAAGCCTGAACACCTCCCTGGCTCCGCCCTTATTTATCCCCTCAACATACTTGAAAGTCTGTATCATGTGTCCCTCTGTCCCTCCTCTCCTCCAGTGCATACAGATTGAGTTCATCCAGTCTCTCCTCATAGGTCCTATCCTCCATGCCCTGAATCATCCTGGTCACCATCCTCAGACCCTCTCCAGCAGCGCTATGTCCCTCTTAAGATGGGGTCTCCAGAACTGCACACAGTACTCAAGATGCGGCCTAACCAGGGCATTATACAGAGGGAGGATCACCTTCCTCCTCCTGGAGGTAATCCTCCTGGTTATGTAGCCTAGTATCCTGTTTGCTTTTGCTGCAGCTATTTGACAATTCTCTGTGTTATTCATTTTGCTGTCCACCACTATCCCTAAGTCCATTCGCCTGATGTGACTTGCAGTGTGGTCCCCCCCCTGGCTGTATGCATGTCCCAGGTTTGTGACCCCCAGATGCAGCACCCTACATTTCCCTGCATTGAACTTCAACCCCCACTTCCTTGCCCACCCCCCCCAGGGTATCCAGATCCCCCTGCAGGGCCTCTCTGCCCTCCTGCCCATCTGCCAGTACTCCCAGTTTTGAGTCATCTGCAAAGAGACTCAACCTACTCGTAACACCCCACCTTATGTCCGAGACATAGGAATTGAACAGGAGTGGCCCCAGGACCGAACCCTGGGGGACCCCACTGATGACCCTCCTGAGGGAGGAGACTATCCCTCCAACCACCACTCGCTGTATTCACCCTGTAAGCCAGTTTTCCACCCACCTGAGCAACTGCCCCCCCACCCCATCCCCCAGCTTTGTTAGTAGGCCGTTGTGGGGTACCAAATTGAACGCCTTACAGAAATCCAGATAGAGGATGTCCACCGGCCTATGTCGTTCCAAGGCACCCGTCACACAGTCATAAAACTCCACCAGGTTAGTCTGGCACAACCTCCGTGGAACAAAACCATACTGCCTGTTATCCAGGTGCCCCAACCTTTCCAGCTTCCCCCCCAGCCTCTCCTTGATAATGCCCTCCATAACCTTGCCTACCACAGACGTTAGACTAACAGGTCTATAATTCCCCATCTCCTCTCCGGACCCCCCCCCCTTGTGGATAGGCACCACGTGAGCCACCTTCTAGTCTTGAGGCACCCACCCTGTCATCAGGGAGATGTTGAACAGTGAGGCCAGTGGAGCTGCCAGCACATCCGCCAGTTCCTTCAGCACCCTTGGATGCAGCCCATCTGGCCCCGGCACCTTCTCAGCCTTTAGCGATCAGAGGGCCTCTCTCACCCTATCTGCTGTGATTTTGCCCTCCCATCCCCCCTCCTCATGCATCCTCTCCTCCCCTTCTAGATATGACCCATCCCCTGCCCTAGTCTCATCCAGTCCTTCAGTCTCCAACTGACTTCCTGGCTCAGTGGGCTCCTCTACCCTCCCATTGGGTTGGAAAGATCTCCCACCTCCCCCGGTAAAGACAGAGGCAAAGTACTCATTTAGCACCTCTGCTTGTTCCCCAGCTTCCTGCGCCCATCCCCCCCAGTTCTAATCCTTCTGATCTGTGCCTTCATTTTCTTTTCTCCCCCAGGTATCTATAGAACCCCCCCATTGGAGATCCTGACCAGGATAAGCTCCTTCTGCCTTGGCCCCCCTTACCACCCTGGTGACCCTCTTAGCCAGGAAATCATACTCTCCCCTCTCCCTAGCTCCCCTTGAGCACTTTAAGCGCGCATAGGCAGCCTTTTTCTCCCTCACTGCCTCCTGCACCTCCCAGGTCCACCTACACGGCTTACTGGCCCTACATTGCTTGTGCCTTACCTTTGCGCAGGCCCTCAAAGCCGCCTGCACTCCCTTCTTAGTGGTCTCCCACAAGCTACCAGCATCCATGTCTGGCCTTATGTCATCCAAGCACCCCTTAAGAATATGAGATGCTAAAATGTACCAGTTCAAACTGGGCATTTTCACACCTCCTTTCCCCCTAGCGAGTTGCAAGATTGAAAAGCAGATTTAATCTGGTTACTCTCACCGCCTCCCAAAAATGTGGAATTCCCTTCCACCTCAAATCCGGCACTCATCCTCCACCTACTCCATCAGCTTTGCCCTCAATAATTACCTTGCACCTGTCTGCTCCTGCCATGTCCCTCCCTAATTCCCTCCTCTAAGCCTTGGACAAACCCTACCTCTCTACCCACCATCCTAAAAGAGTCTCTCTGGCACACTGCATTATCCCCGTTTCTCTGGTCCCCCCAGTCCCCATTGCAGGGTTCCTCACACCCTGAGGGGGTCTCCAGGGACACAACTCTTCCCCCTCCCCCACCTCACCCCTTTCCCCCTTTTCTTTCATGTAAGTACTTATTTACTTATTAACCTGGCACCTATTATTGTCCACTCTTTCTACATGTTATGGGCAACACTGTTGTAATGCTGTTTGTAACTCCTGCCTTACAACTGTATGCTAATGTTGATATTATAACTTGAATGTTTAATGTCTCACTCCTATTGTACTCCTTCCCCCGCCAGGTCGCTCCGGAAGACGAGCAACTTGTTGCTCAGTTTGCCTTTCTGGTGAAACATTTCAATAAATAAATAAATAAATTCAGGGAGGTTTTCCTTGCCAAATAAAACGGGACATTGCCTTGTCACAGGCCCTAAAATAATTTTTATCTGGCATGAGCAGGAGGGTTTGGAGGAAGTATAGTACTCTTGGAAGGATGTTTTGGCGAATCGCCTCTATTCTGTTGAACAGGTCTAAGGTGAGATTGGTCCAACACAAAAAGAATTGTTAATTTTCTGTATCGGGTTCATAATTGAACAACTCTAGATGTGCTAAATTTTTAGTGAATTTAACTCCTAAATATCAGAAGGCCATTTTATACCATTTAAAGGGGAATTTTTGTTTTAATTGCGGAGAAGGGGGTTTAGTTGTAACCCCCCTGCAAATGGGGGTTCCCAAAAGACTTCCAGGAGCTTGCTTGAATGCTCCAAGCCTGAATGGTGTTTGGCATTTAAGCCATTTATCAGTGAGTGTTTTTAGAGCCTCTGGTACTGTCTCTTTAAGAGCTGTCTGCTTGCAGACATAATTAGTTTGTATGGGGGGACTGTGTGCTTCTCTGAGTACCACTCGAGCTGCTGCCAATTCACTTCATTTTGCAGTCACTAGGAGTGCAAAGGAACCTATCTGAAAGATGTAACTGTTTGCCAGAAATTATTTAGAGTAATAATGAAATTACAGTTTGTCTAACCTGCTTTCTTTGCAGTCAGAACTGTGTCTGCTAGTTCCCCATTCTAGTTTTGAACTGCTGAACTGGACCAATCAGTGTGGGTAAGCTAGCTCTAAAATGATGCCTTGGACTCATAATCTGAGCCAGCCACAAGAGGATTGTATGGGCAGTGACTCTGGGAGATGTAGTTTAGACTTCAGTGCCTTTTGGACCAACAGCAGCAGTCTATTGTGAGTGACAGCCAATCCAGTCAAGAACTGGGAGGAACTCAAAGGAAGTGCCGTTTGTCAGTTGGAGTTCAGTTGAGCTTTGGCAGTGAAGAAGGAAGGAGCCCTGTGCTTTTCAGTGTGCAGTTTTAGTCAAAAAAGCGTGTAAGGCCCAGAGTTCCGGTCTGCAGCTTGTGTAACAGCTTATTGGACTGAATCCGTCCTGTGAAAAGAATCAAAGGATCTCTGAAGAGTAGAAACCAGGCTCACCCTGTAGAAGACTGGAAGAATTGCTGAAAAATTGCACTCGGTCTGTCAGGAACTGAATCTGCTGTGTGTTCTCCGGGTATTGTGCAGTAATTGCGATGGGATACAGATGCAGCCTGCCTGGTATAATTACTTTCTTTTATATGGATGTGTGAAGAGGTTTGGCACCTCAAGTGAGCCCTGCTGACATTGAAGGACCCTATCTTATTTGGAGGTCGTGAGTACTAATTCAGGTTGCTCCCTGTTGAATTGCCACATTAAATCCAAATGGAATTACTGTACTGCTGACTGTTTAATTCTCCTTTTCTCTGTGTGAAAGGGCCTACCAGCTGCCACGGTTTGGACTAGCCACTAGGGCTTGGGTACCCAGGGACAGTAACTGATAGGGATAGGCCTGTGCACAGAGCCATAGGTAGATTATTAGAGTGATAAGCTAATTAACCTGATTTCCCCTGTCCTTGTTATATCCCTAAATAAATCAGAGCTGCTTGTTTCAGCAAAGTTATACTGCCTGAGGTATTTGTCTATGTTAAAGTACTGTACTGTGATTGTTGCACTGTATCTCATTTCACAGGAGGTCCCAGTGCGGAACCAGACCTGGGGGTAAGTGTATACTGTGAAGGTAATTCTGATATATTGTGTGGGCCACTAGTGGGAAGAAAGAAGTTGCAGTGTCCCAGAGGGCTGTGACCAGAGTTAGTTTAACTATTGCAAACCCTGACCTCTGGGTGGAGGCACCCGCCATTGGATCAGGCCCCTCCAACCTGTTAGTGGCAAATCAGGCAGAGTAGTAGCCCTGGGATAGCGCCATCTGGGGTTACATCTTGGAGGCTCACGCGCTGGATTGCGTGTCCTCTAGTGGCCATATTCACGAACCACTGTTAGAAAAAAAAATGGGTACCCGACAGAAGTGGCTGTGCACGGCTGGTGGAGTGGTGTACTGGGGAGGAGATCGACCCCAAAATGCTATGCTTATCCTGGACATCCCCTGGGTATCAATACGGACACTGTGCAGGGAGTACTTTCCAAGGTGGAGGTTTACAAAACCCCTGTGGTGGTGGGTCGGCATGCTAATCTGCTCACCACACTTTCCTGGCCCTAGTAGAGTTTAAGGATCCCATAGATAGCTCCAAAGTGCCACAGACCATTACCCCAGAGGAGCCCTCACTGCTTGGAGAGTGATAACTAAGGACAGTAAAGACCGGGGAATCAGCCCCACCACTATCTGAAACTTTTGAGGAGAAATTGGCTGAATGGTTGCTGGGAGAGGGAAAACTGTGGAGGACTTGAAGAAACTATTCTTTCCACCTGGGGTGTTCCTCCCCAACACCCTCTCCTGCTCCAGTGCCCGTATGGTGGCTGAACCAATGCAGACTCTATTTCTGCACCTGCCATTGATCACGACTCTTACGAAGGTTGAGGATCTTCTCTGGCACCTCCCCACCCCAAGGGAGGATGACTGGGAGACCTGGATAGACTATGTTGCCCCCAAGTGCTAGAATGGCAATGCTCGGAAGGCGAGCGAAGAGGGTTAGTGAGAGCCTCCAAGGTCCTGCCCTGGCTACCATCCGTGCTAAGCAGGCCCAGTAACCCTGAGGCGACTGCACAGGCCTATCTTGAGGCCTTGGAGAATGTGTAGGAGCCCAGATTCTGATGAGGACCTATGGTGGAGAGTAAGAAATGCACAACAGTACCAAGGGGAGTTGTTGTCTGTGTATGTCTCGGCTGGAAAAATTGTTGCAAGAATGCCTCAGAAAGGGTAGTTTGCCAACGATTGAACTAGACCCGAACCAGACTGGACAGAATCCTTAAGTCTGCCCTTCTCAGAACTGCTGTTGCTTCAGTTACGCCTGGCAAATCGACTGGAATCCCACCCTCCTATGATGAGTTAATGAGAAATTCGAGGAGTTGAGAAAAGCGACCTCGGGAGGTACCTGCACCAACAGCTGTGGCTACGACCCGAGTGACTGAGGTGACCCATCAAGTGAAGTTCAGGGCAGAGGTTGACAGTCAATGAGTGCTCTGACAAGGAAAAAGATATGCCACAATGGGAGAACTGTTGAGAGAGATCCGGGAATTCAAAAACAGTCCCTTTATGAAGGCCACGCCTGCAAGTCACAGGCCCTGACCTATATCCGACTGCATCTGCTATGGGGGTGGGGTACCCACCATGTATCTCCTACTGATAACAGCTCAAACTCAATTCCTTGACCATGGAAGTGCAGAAACTGACGAGATGTCTCCAAATGCTTATCACGCCCAGACAGGATGGCACCCAGGTTTCCAGTTAGTAATACCCCCGCCCTGGCTCCCAGTGTGGCGCCTCGGCCAGCTCAAACCCAGAAAGTATGTTTTGCTATAATTGTGGGAAAGATGGGCACATGAAAAGGGAATGCCAGTCCCCAAAGACACTGACAAAAGTTGCATATAGGCTACAAGGAGAGCTTAGGAGAAAATCAGTGGTTAAGAGGTGCGACATGATCAGTGAGGGCACCAAAATGCTAATTCACGTCCTTTTGTGGCAAGGTCAGTTGCCCAGGCCCCCACTACTGCCTCTCCAGACTGGTCCAGAATAGTGGGTCCCTCCATGGAGACCACTGTAAAGGTGAGCAGGTGTCTACAAAACTATATTAGACAGTGGCTCCCAAGTGACAATTATGTTCCAAGATTGGTATCAGAAGCATTTGTCGACATACCCTTACAACCATTAGAAAGGACTGCATGTATGGGGTTAAGTGAAAGGCCTACCCCTATTCCGGGTATATCCAATTTGGCTGTCTTTCCCCACCTCCGTGGCTGGGTGGCGAACAAGTAGAGACCCTAGCCTTAGTGTGTCCCCCACTGGACTGTATGATGGTGTCCCTTTGTTGATTGGAACAAATGCTCATATGTTGGAAGGCTGGCACAGTTGTGTTATGAAAAACAGGGGTCAAAGACTAGTAGAGCTTTAAGAGTTCCGGCTTTAATTAAAGGCCTATGAGGCACAGAGAGATGCTGAAAAACAGAACCAGAGGAACGGTTGGAATTGTATGGAAGAAGGATCCTGAGTCTCTGATCCTGGCCAAATGCCCAGTGTACCTTACAGGAGAGGTCCGTATCAGAAAGGATGTTAAGAATAAAATATTAATGTTGGATGCACCAGAAGCATGGAAAATTGCCAGAGGACTGCTGGTCAAGCCTAGTATTTGCCCGGCTAGAGCCCATGCTTATGCCAGAAGGGTAATGGTCCAAGTTCATAATGTAGTCTGAAAAGAGACATTCGAGTAAACAGAGGTTGCATCCTGGCTAATGTGCATTGTGCAGACACTGCAGTGCTACCAGCAGCAAGAGTTCAAGGAAGAATGACAGAGTAACGCCTGACTTGTTTGATTTGACGACTCCCGCTGCCAGCTGAATGGAAAGTGAAGATCAGTGAGAAGCTTGCCCAGAGAGACCAGGTGTTTCTTTTAAAGGAATGGGATGTAGGATGCGTGCAGGGAGCTGAGCACAATATCCGGCTGCATGACGAAGACCATTTCGTGAGAGGTCTCGACGCCTGGCACCTGCTGACATAGATGATGTGAGACAGCATCTGCAAGAGATGTTAGCTGCTGGTGTAATACAAGAATCCAGAAGCCTTATGCTTCCCCATTGTGGTAGTGAGGAAAAAGAATGGAACAGTAAGGATGTGTGGATTATCGCACCTTAAACCGCGGACTATCCTGATCAGTACACAATGCCCGCATTCAGGATGCTTTGGACTGCCTAAGCGGAGCAAGTGGTTCTCTGTGTTGGATCTCCATGAGTGGGTACTATCAGATCCCGATGGCCCAGAGGACCGTGAAAGACAACCTTTATCTGTCCGCTTGGCTTCTATGAATTCATGAGGGATGCCTCAAGGGATTTCAGGTGCCCCAGCCACTTTTCAACGATTGATGGAGGCGTGCAGTGGGGACATGAACTTACTAGAGTGCCTGGTATACCTAGATGATGTTATTGTGTTTGGCAGCTCACTGGAGGAACATGAGAGCAGATTATTTAGGTATTGGACCGACTGGAGGACTTTGGTAAACTGTCCATTGATAAGTGTCAATTTTTCAAACATCAGTAAAGTATATGGGACACATAGTATCCACGAGGAATAGAGACCGACCCAAGTAAAGTTGAGGCCTTGACCACCTGGCCAACCCAAAATCTAAAGAACTGCAAAGATTCCTGGGATTCTGTGGTTATTATCAGACTTCATCAAGGACTATTCAAGAGTGATCCGCCTTTACTTAACCTTACTCAAGGGTATCCCCCAACCCACAAAAATACCAAAAGTCAGCATCCTCAAGACTGAAAGAGTGTATTTTCATCCGAGTGAAGTATTTGGGGCCCGCTGGACTCCTGATTGTGAGACTGCTTTTCATGAGATCATATATCAACTTACCCATGCTCCAGTGCTGGCCTATGCCAGCCCAAGAAAACCTTCGTCCTGCACACTGATGCTAGCTTGCAAGGGTTGAGGGGCTGTGTTGTACCAAGAGCACGAGAATGGCCTGAGACCAGTGGCCTTTGCCAGTGAAGCCTGACCCCATCCGAAAAGAACTATCCTGTACATAAGTTAGAGTTCCTAGCTTTGAAGTGGGCTATTGCTTGACCAATTCCATGAGTACTTGTATGGGGCAAAATACTGTAAAACTGACAATAATCCTTTGACCTATGTGCAGACCTCAGCTAAGTTGGATGCCACTGGCCATAGGTGGCTTTCTGCATTATCTACATATGACTATGCTCTCGAATACCGAGCAGGTCTGAACCACATAGATGCTGATGCTCTCTCCGGAGGCCTGTTCCCCAGAATGATTGGGTCCGACTGGCAGAACCTGACATTCGGGCACTCTGCCGGAAGTTTGACAGGGAGGAACAAATGTCCCGCACGGCATGATGGACTGCATGGTGGATTGCTTGGGAGCCTCTGAGAATTGCATACCTGCTGCTTATTGCCACTTTTCTGCAATAGACATTGGTGCACTGCCTCAGCTGGACAATGACAGTATTCGAGGGCTCAATCCAGCGATCCCATGATCAAAGCACTTTAGAAGCCCTCTATGCAGGAAAAGATGTGTCCAAATTACGCCCACTGATTTGAGAACTGCACTGTTATACAAAGAAGGTCCTAAGTTGAAACTGATCAATAAACTGTTATATAGAGAAACAGTAGACAGAGGGGACAAGTAGACAAACAACAACTAGTGCTGCCCACTGCCTTCGAGACTCAGTATTGAGGTCCTTGCACAACCACATGGGGCACCTTGGTATAGACAGAACACTTGACTTGGTGAGATCCAGATTCTATTGGCCTAAGATGGGGCTGATGTGGAGCAACACATTCAACTTGTAGTCGCTGCTTACAGAGGAAAGCTTTTGCCCCAGAGGGCTGCCCCTTGTTAACATAACCACCAGTGCACCCATGGAGCTGGTCTGTATTGATTTTCTAAGTTTGGAGTCAGATCAAAGAAATATCAGTAATGTGCTGGTGGTCACTGACCATTTCACGAGATATGCCCAAGCTTTCCCCACCAAAGACCAGAAAGCATCCACTGTAGCCAAGTACTTGAAAACTTTTTGTTCACTATGGGGCTCCACAAAGAATCCATTCTGATCAAGGGAGAGACTTTGAGAGTCGCCTGATCAAAGAGATGCTTTCTCTGTGGGGAGGCGGAAGTCCAGAACCACCTCACTACCCCCAGGGGACCCACAGCCTGAACGCTTCAACCTGACTTTGCTAGATATGCTAGGCACCCTGCACCCAAAGGACAAGCCTAGATGGAGCCAACAAATTAGCACCCTGGTACATGCTTAACTGCACCAAAAGTGATGCCACTGGATTCTCCCCTACGCCTGATGTTTGGAAGAAGCTCGACTACCAGTAGATGTGTGTTTGGGGTCTCTCCTGATGGGGTTCAAGCTGACAACTATTTACAGTATGTGCAAAAGTTAAAGGCCCAGCTAACTCATGCGTACCAACTAGCTCAAACCATGGCTGCCAAAGAAATCTGGCCAACAAAGAAAGGTATGATAAAAGGTGAAAGCACAGGAACTCCAGGAGGGAGATCGGTATTGCTAAGAAATCTGGGACTGCATGGCAAGCACAAGATTGCTGACAGATGGCACCATCTCCTCACATTGTAGTGGGCAAACTAGATGATCTGCCAGTGTACAAAGTAAGGCCTGAGAATAATTCAAAAGATGTAAAACAATGCATAGAAATCATTTACTGCCCATTGGACAAATCTTAATTGAGTCTGAGCCCTAGAAGATGCCCCTGGACCAAGTGACTAGAGCTGCTGCTAGAAAAGATCAAGAAAGTCTGCACCTACAGAAGCAAAGTTAAAGTGTTCCCTCCACAAGTCCCAGTTGAGCATGACTGTCAGTCCATATCGGAAGAAAGTGAGAGTGACTTTGAATACTATCCTTCTTACGAACTGAGTCAATTGTTTGAGGGCAATCCCTAGTCAATACTGGAGACAAAGCTGGGCCTTCGGACTGTCTAAGCCCCCAGCTTCATCCCTGGAGCCAATGCTCCCAGAAAGTGAAGTGCAAAGCATCAGATCAGATGAAATGGAATCATTGTGCATGGTTGAACTGTTTGAGCTTTCAGGAGGAAAATGATAGATTGGGGCAGACTGGTGATACACCGAACAAGAAGAGTATTTTGAGTGCCCTGACAGTCCACTGCCAGTGTCCGAAAGCTCTCCATGCGAGCCAAATGTTGTGGACTCAGAAACTGTAACTCCTGGAGCTGAAAGTGCCCCAGGTTCTAGCCTCTCTACCCCATGGAGACTCCTGACAAGTGAGGACAATGCTGAAAATGAGGCTCAGAGTGCAGAGACTATAACAGTTCCCCTAGAAAGACTGGTCGAGCTGTAAAGCCTGTGGTGCACCTCAGTTATGATTCACTTGGGAGGCCTGTGGACTTGCCTCTCAATGTTGTCCATAAAAGTGTATGTGTCCCGAGCTCATTGCCCAAACTGAGCATCAGTGCTAACTCCAAGTTACTTGTGTTGCCCTCTAGTATGGTGCCTTGCCCCATCCAGCCCCAAGGTAACTGATAGGAAGGGCCTCTCTTCAGGTTTCATGTACAAGAGGTAATAACTTGAGTTATGGTACAATGTGTATGTAATACTGTGTAAAGAGGACGACTGCAATGTTTCAGAAATGTGTTCTTGGTAAAATGATATATTGACTGATGATTACATGTGCAGCCTAATGCAAATGTATATAGTTGCAGTTGAAACTTATGGGGTACTTGCTTGACGCTGGACAAAGCTTTCCCAGGCCAGGAAGGTGTAACCCCTGCAAATGGGGTTCCCAAAAGACTTCCAGGAGCTTGCTTGAATGCTCCAAGCCTGAATGGTGTTTGGCATTTAAGCCATTTATCAGTGAGTGTTTTAGAGCCTCTGGTACTGTCTCTTTAAGAGCTGTCTGCTTGCAGACATAATTAATTTGTATGGGGGACTGTGGGCTTCTCTGAGTACCACTCGAGCTGCTGCCAATTCACTTCATTTTTGCAGTCACTAGGAGTGCAAGGAACCTATCTGAAAGATGTAACTGTTTGCCAGAAATTATTTAGAGTAATAATGAAATTACAGTTTGTCTAACCTGCTTTCTTTGCAGTCAGAACTGTGTCTGCTAGTTCCCATTCTAGTTTTGAACTGCTGAACTGGACCAATCAGTGTGGGGTAAGCTAGCTCTAAAATGATGCCTTGACTCATAATCTGAGCCAGCCACAAGAGGATTGTATGGGCAGTGACTCTGGGAGATGTAGTTTAGACTTCAGTGCCTTTTTGGACCAGCAGCAGTCTATTGTGAGTGACAACCAATCCAGTCAAGAACTAGGAGGAACTCAAAGGAAGTGCCGAGTTTCGCTAGTTGGAGTTCAGTTGAGCTTTGGCAGTGAAGAAGGAAGGAGTCCTGTGCTTTTCAGTGTGCAGTTTTAGTCAAAAACGGTGTAAGGCCCAGAGTTCGGTCTGCAGCTTGTGTAACAGCTTGTTAGGACTGAATCAGTCCTGTGAAAAGAATCAAAGGATCTCTGAAGAGTAGAAACCAGGCTCACCCTGTAGAAGACTGGAAGAATTGCTGAAAATTGACTTCGGTCTGTCAGGAACTGAATCTGCTGTGTGTTCTCCGGGTATTGTGCAGTAATTGCGATCGGGATACAGATGCAGCCTGCCTGGTATAGTACTTTCTTTTATATGGATGTGTGAAGAGGTTTGTGTACCTCAAGTGAGCCCTGCTGACATTGAAGGACCCTATCTTATTTGGAGGTCGTGAGTACTAATTCAGGGTTGCTCCTGTTGAATTGCCAATTAAATCCAAATGGAATTACTGTACTGCTGACTGTTTAATTCTCCTTTTCTCTGTGTGAAGGGCCCCTACCAGCTGCCACGGTTTGGACTAGCCACTGGGCTTGGGTACCCAGGACAGTAACTGATAGGGATAGAGCCTGTGCACAGAGCCATAGATAGATTATTAGGTGATAAGCTAATTAACCTGATTTCCCCTGTCCTTGTTATATCCCCTAAATAAATCAGAGCTGCTTGTTTCAGCAAAGTTATACTGCCTGAGGTATTTGTCTATGTTAAAGTACTGTACTGTGATTGTTGCACTGTATCTCATTTCACAGGAGGTCCCAGTGCGGAACCAGACCTGGGGGTAAGTGTATACTGTGAAGGTAATTCTGATATATTGTGTGGGCCACTAGTGGGAAGAAAGGGGGGTTGCAGTGTCCCAGAGGGCTGTGACCAAGTTAGTTTAACTATTGCAAACCCTGACCTCTGGGTGGAGGCACCCGCCATTGGATCCAGGCCCCTCAACCTGTTAGTGGCAAATCAGGCAGGGGTAGTAGCCCCTGGGATAGCGCCATCTAGGGGTTACATAGTTATATAGGAGAACCTCTGTCTTAAGCGTAGATATATACTCTGTTGACAGATAAGGGCCTATGGGCCACCCAGTCTGCCCATTTGAGCTTGTAAGTTCCCTTTACGTTTTTGTAGAAGTCTGTTACCCCTTACGTTTGACCTCCAGAATTCCCTTATGTCTATCTCATGTCAGCGTATTCAGTTTATACCCTGCCTGTTTTGCCAGAATCTTGCAGGAGCTCCCAGACCGCCAGGACTGATTCCTCCAGGGAAGTCAATGTTAGCAGGATGTCATCTGCAAATAACGAGACTTTATATTGCTTGCCCCCCCCCCCAAAGAGGAATCCCCTTCACTCTGGGGTTTCTGCGAATGTCAGCTGCCAGAGGTTCCAAATAAAGTGCAAAAAGCAACAGGGACAGGGGACAACCCTATTGCGTGGCTCTGGTTAGTGGAAATGCCGGGGATAGGGAACCATTTAGCTTAAGGTAAGCCTGTGTAGAATCATAAATATCTTGTAGGGATTGTACAAACTCAGCTGGAATTACATAATTTGACAGGGTGGCCCAGAGGTAAGGCCAGACTGCCCTGTCAAGCCAAATTCCTATTTATGACCTTGTGCATAATACTTCATCAGTATTTAATAAAACATTCTGTCATATACATATTGTGGGAGCACATGCATGCTCCAGTCAGTATAGGACAACTAAAATGTAAGTTTCTTATAGCATTTTAGCCAAGCCCAACTCTGAGGAGCAGAACAGATCATGACACAGAAGTGTGGCAGAGTTGCCCTTCCCTATAAATAGGAAGCTTTTGCCAGGACTACTCCCCTTATCTTAAACCCATGTGTAAGTCTACTGCAGTAGCTTCTCTTACTTTGCTGTGGGTCTCCCTTGCCCTTTTTCCTATTACGAGGGCGTGGCCTCCCAGCAGAATTTCTTAAAGCTATTCTTTCCCTGTTATGTATATGCTTTTCACTGTCCTTGGCAATGCATTTTTGTGGTTGGTGCATTAAAAGCTCCATTGTGGAAGTTAAATTCCATCTTTGTAAAATACCCTAAACCCCTCTGTGTAGAGGGAGTGAGATAATAAAAAGATCCTGGTATACAGGAACGCCTGTATAGATAGGGCTGCCTTAAAATAACAATGTCTGCTGTTATATTTTAAGGAGCAGGAAGGTTCAGCTCCTAAAAAGAACTGGGACATGGGGTAAAGCAAATCCTAGGTCAAGAGCCCCTCCCCCCAATTCTTGTATGTACCTCGCAGCTGTTGGTTAGTATGTATGCCAGCAAGTGTGCAGGATTTAATGTAGAAGCTGCACAGGCAGCATATGTGTTTTAAAAGAGAGCTAAATATGTTAGAAAATGCCCAGATAATAAAAGGTAAATAGAGAAGCGCTCACTCCTTCATGCTCTGCACAGCCATTCACTTTGCAAGTTCCTGCAAGTGAGCAAGCAGACACAGCTCTCTTGGAGGAACAAGGAGTTCGGCTCCACAAAAAGCACTCTTAAAATGAGCTCCTAAGGCATTCACAGCATGGCTGAAATTGGAGGAAACAAATGAGTCTGTTCTGGTTAGGCCCAAACGAAATAAACTTGCTGTTAGCAGGTGCATGAATACAAGGTCCTCTCACACTGTGTTCAAGAGATAAAAAAGTTTACAAGCGTGTAAAGAGCTGCAGGTTTTTTAAAACAGTGTCCTTTGAATTAAAACAATTAAAAACATTCTGGTACTGTTTGTTGCTGCTTACCTGCAGATGATTTGAAATGGGACTGCACCTTTAGGGGGAATCAGGACCAGATGGAGGCCAATTTTAGTCCTAGAAAGAGGTCAGGGACAGTCCATAATACTGTCCAGGGGACGTAGTCATGGTTCCCAGAGACCCAAATTAAGGATATTTTGGCTATAAATCCCAATCTGTAGCACTGTGGGGAATATAAAAGAACTGATGATCATACCTCTCAACTGTCACACATTACAAGGTACGTCACTCATTTTAACCCTCAGAAATCCTTTGTCCCACATAGATGTAGTGATATTCCACATTTCTCACAGAGGTTTTAAAGCAGAAATTCATAATTATCTGTTGTGTTCAATTATCAGCAAACATTATGAACACTAGTGCACTGATAGCCATAGTGTTCTGAGCTTGCAGTGCTGTGTTTAATGATATGTCCCACATTCTGCTTATTTGTCACACATCTTGTCACACATTTTGGTGAAGAAAGGTTGAGAGGTATGCTGATGATAGTCATATAATGTTTTTGTATGCATTGGTCTGTCTGATCCCCCAGCTTAATGTATTAGAAAGTAAATTGTGATGTTATTAGAATAGGGGCGGATCAGCTGACTGTGTGACGTCACAAGTAACTTGTCTATAATCCCTCTGAATGTTTTGTTAAGCAGATGAGTTTTAGGTAGCAGTAGGGAAAGTACTACATACCTGTAGCACAGAAGATAGTGGAGACACTATGTTGGAAAGTGTTATTTTTCACTCTGTGGCAACACAGCCAAGGTTGGGGGTTGTGCTGAAGCTGAATAGCTTTCTTTACATTTATTTTGAGTGCATTATTTTGTTTATTTTGCTATTTTCTTATTTTGCTGGAAAATTGCTTTATGCAAAGCTTTAGAGAACATTTTTTTTAATAAAATTCACACTACCCTGCTAGTGTGTTCTGAAGCTGAAACTCTCTGTGTCTGCGTTGTTGCTTCCCACACAAAACTTCCACATTTTTCCATAATTCCATAATTTTTTTCCCTTGAAAAAAGGGTGTAAAAAGAATAACAATATAGCATAAACTAGGTATTAGCTAGCAGTCTAATGCATTGTGTACTGTTACTTCTAGAAATATTGGGGGAAGAATGATTGAAAAAATATCCTGTTGGCTGTGAAAATAAAGGATAAGAACTACTCCACATTACTGTAGTCACACACTTTATTTTTGTTTTTGATTCTAACCATATAAAGTGGGGAATCTACCAACTAAAATTGAATACCACTCAAGTTTTCAATCATTCCTAACATGCACTGCAGGCTGTTGAATCTCCTATTGCTGCAGCCTTCCTCTGATGTCAGGTGCAGTGTATTCTGGGATTTGTAGTTACAAAAAATGTTAGCTTGCAGGTCAGCAGAAGCAGTCTGATAATAATATACTGCAGTAAACAGAAAGTAAAAAAAAAAATGTTTTGCATACAGAGTGCAAATTGTGACCAGTCCCATATTTTATTCTTGGCGACCTGAACTACGATTGGCTATCAAGTGCATCAGCTCCCCTTAAAATCCTTTTGTGACACTCTAGGGCTGGTGCAACTCATTGGCGAGCCTACTCACCCAAATAAAAAGAACCTTAACAACAGCTCCCTCTTAGATGTAATTTTGGTTAGCAAGCCACACCTGTTCTCTCATGTCGGAACATTTTTCTCAGACATTAGCGATCATTGTATAATCACCACCATTAGATCCGTGCACAACCCACAGTTTGTGGCAAAGCTCTCTATCAAGAGGTGCAAAGCTAACCGATTTGTTTGCATCGTCCACGACTTTGAACATTCACCTCAATAGCAGGAATTCTTCCTAGCCAAAACGATTAACAGGGCATATACTATTTTCTACGATATTTTAAGTGAGGCTTTAAATAAGCATGCACCTTTGATTAAGGTGCGGGTCAGGAGCAGCACTTGCCTTTGGTTCTCGCCTGAGCTCAAAGCTTCCCTGTTAGAAAGGGATACTTTATGTAAAAAAAAATAGAAGAAGCAAGAACGACTTGGATTGGTGTCTTTTTAAGAGAGCACGTAACAAGTACACCAAGTTGGTCAGAGCAGCCAAGGCCGCCTACTATCATTTGGAGCTAGCCTCTGCCTCAAGAAATCCTTCAAAGCTCTGGAAAACATTAAAAGACATGTCTGGACACGCACCTGGTAATTCCATTCCAGCAAAAATTAAGTCCGGTGGCAGCGTTATCTCTAACAGATCGGAGATATTGGACGCCCTCAATAACCATTTTGCAACGGCAGAGCTAGCATTTGATACTTCCCCTGCCAAGGACCACCGCACAGCTCAGGGCCCACCAACCCACTAGTCCCCCTCTACCGAGGAGGCCTTCACCCTCCTGCCTGTCTCTCTAAAAGAGGTGGAAGACCTACTGCCGCAACTGGACACCAGGAAGGGAGCAGGTGACTTCATAGAGCCATACTATCTGAAATGTGCCTACCATGTGCTTGCAGTGCCAATAACCCACCTATTCAACATGTCACTCTCCCAGGGTAGCCTCCCCCCTCAATGGAAAATAGCCCATGTCATCCTTCTATTAAAAGTAGGTGACCCCTGCGATCTAAATGTAACCCCTAGATGGCGCTATCCCAGGGGCTACTACCCCTGCCTGATTTGCCACTAACAGGTTGAGGGGCCTGGATCCAATGGCGGGTGCCTCCACCCAGAGGTCAGGGTTTGCAATAGTTAAACTAACTTGGTCACAGCCCTCTGGGACACTGCAACCCCCCTTTCTTCCCACTAGTGGCCCACACAATATATCAGAATTACCTTCACAGTATACACTTACCCCCAGGTCTGGTTCCGGCACTGGGACCTCCTGTGAAATGAGATACAGTGCAACAATCACAGTACAGTACTTTAACATAGACAAATACCTCAGGCAGTATAACTTTGCTGAAACAAGCAGCTCTGATTTATTTAGGGGGATATAACAAGGACAGGGGGAAATCAGGTTAATTAGCTTATCACTCTAATAATCTACCTATGGCTCTGTGCACAGGCCTATCCCTATCAGTTACTGTCCCTGGGTACCCAAGCCCTAGTGGCTAGTCCAAACCGTGGCAGCTGGTAGGGCCCTTTCACACAGAGAAAGGAGAATTAAACAGTCAGCAGTACAGTAATTCCATTTGGATTTAATGTGGCAATTCAACAGGGAGCAACCTGAATTAGTACTCACGACCTCCAAATAAGATAGGGTCCTTCAATGTCAGCAGGGCTCACTTGAGGTACACAAACCTCTTCACACATCCATATAAAAGAAAGTACTATAAGGCAGGCTGCATCTGTATCCCGATCGCAATTACTGCACAATACCGGGAGAACACACAGCAGATTCAGTTCCTGACAGACCGAGTGCAATTTTCAGCAATTCTTCCAGTCTTCTACAGGGTGAGCCTGGTTTCTACTCTTCAGAGATCCTTTGATTCTTTTCACAGGGCAGTTCAGTCCTAACAAGCTGTTACACAAGCTGCAGACCGGAACTCTGGGCCTTACACACGCTTTTGACTAAAACTGCACACTGAAAAGCACAGGGCTCCTTCCTTCTTCACTGCCAAAGCTCAACTGAACTCCAACTGACAAACCGGCACTTCCTTTGAGTTCCTCCCAGTTCTTGACTGGATTGGCTGTCACCACAATAGACTGCTGCTGTTGGTCCAAAAAGGCACTGAAGTCTAAACTACATCTCCCAGAGTCACTGCCCATACAATCCTCTTGTGGCTGGCTCAGATTATGAGTCAAGGCATCATTTGAGAGCTAGCTTACCCCACACTGATTGGTCCAGTTCAGCAGTTCAAAACTAGAATGGGGAACTAGCAGACACAGTTCTGACTGCAAAGAAAGCAGGTTAGACAAACTGTAATTTCATTATTACTCTAAATAATTTCTGGCAAACAGTTACATCTTTCAGATAGGTTCCTTTGCACTCCTAGTGACTGCAAAAATGAAGTGAATTGGCAGCAGCTGATGGTACTCAGAGAAGCACACAGTCCCCCCATACAAACTAATTATGTCTGCAAAGCAGACAGCTCTTAAAGAGACAGTACCAGAGGCTCTAAAACACTCACTGATAAATGGCTTAAATGCCAAACACCATTCAGGCTTGGAGCATTCAAGCAAGCTCCTGGAAGTCTTTGGGAACCCCATTTGCAGGGGTTACACCCTTCCTGGCCTGGGAAAGCTTGACGTCCGCGTCAAGGCAAGTACACATAAGTTTCAACTGCAACCATATACATTTGCATTAGGCTCGCACATGTAATCATCAGTCAATATATCATTTTACCAAGAACACATTTCTGAAACATTGCAGTGATCACTCTTTACACAAGTATTACATACATTGTACCATAACTCAAGTTATTACCTCTGTACATGAAACCTGAAGAGAGGGCCCTTCCCTATCAGTTACCTTGGGGCTGATGGGGCAAGGGCACCATACTTAGAAGGGCAACACAAGTAACTTGGAGTTAGCACTGATGCTCAGTTTGGGCAATGAGCTCGGGGACCATACACTCCTTTATGGACAACATTGAGAGGCAAGTCCACAGGCCTCCCAAGTGAATCATAACTGAGGTGCACCACAGGCTTTACAGCTCGACCAGTCTTTCTAGGGGAACTGTTATAGTCTCTGCACTCTGAGCCTCATTTTCAGCATTGTCCTCACTTGTCAGGAGAGTCTCCATGGGGTAGAGGCTAGAACCTGGGGCACTTTCAGCTCCAGGTTACAGTTTCTGAGTCCACAACATTTGGCTCGCATGGAGAGCTTTGGACACTGGCAGTGGACTGTCAGGGCACTCAAAATACTCTTCTTGTTCGGTGTATCACCAGTCTGCCCCAATCTATCATTTTCCTCCTGAAAGCTCAAACAGTTCAACCATGCACAATGATTCCATTTCATCTGATCTGATGCTTTGCACTTCACTTTCTGGGAGCATTGGCTCCAGGGATGAAGCTGGGGCTTAGACAGTCCAGAAGGCCCAGCTTCTCCAGTATTGACTAGGGATTGCCCGAAACAATTGACTCAGTTCGTAAGAAGGATAGTATTCAAAGTCACTCTCACTTTCTTCCGATATGGACTGACAGTCATGCTCAACTGGGACTTGTGGAGGGAACACTTTAACTTTGCTTCTGTAGGTGCAGACTTCTTGATCTTTTCTTAGCAGCAGCTCTAGTCACTGGTCCAGAGGGGCATCTTCTAGGGGCTCAGACTCAATTAAGATTTGTCCAATGGGCAGTAAATGATTTCTATGCATTGTTTTTACATCTTTTGAATTATTCTCAGGCCTTACTTTGTACACTGGCAGATCATCTAGTTTGCCCACTACAATGTGAGGGAGATGGTGCCATCTGTCAGCAATCTTGTGCTTGCCATGCAGTCCCAGATTTCTTAGCAATACCGATCTCCCTCCTGGAGTTCCTGTTGCTTTCACCTTTTATCATACCTTTCTTTGTTGGCCAGATTTCTTTTGGCAGCCATGGTTTGAGCCAGTTGAGTACGCATGAGTTAGCTGGGCCTTTAACTTTGCACATACTGTAAATAGTTGTCAGCTTGAACCCCATCAGAGAGACCCCAAAACACACATCTACTGGTAGTCGAGCTTCTCTTCCAAACATCAGGCGGTAGGGGAGAATCCAGTGGCATCACTTTGGTGCAGTTATAAGCATGTACCAGGGTGCTAATTTGTTGGCTCCATCTAGGCTTGTCCTTTGGGTGCAGGGGTGCCTAGCATATCTAGCAAAGTCACGCGTTGAAGCAGTTCAGGCTGTGGGTCCCCTGGGGGTGGTAAGGAGTGGTTCTGGACTTTCTCACTCCCCACAGAGAAAGCATCTCTTTGATCAGACGACTCTCAAAGTCTCTCCCTTGATCAGAATGGATTCTTTGTGGAGCCCCATAGTGAACAAAAAAGTTTTCTACAAGTACTTTGGCTACAGTGGATGCTTTCTGGTCTTTGGTGGGGAAAGCTTGGGCATATCTCGTGAAAATGGTCAGTGACCACCAGCACATTACTGATATTTCTTTGATCTGACTCCAAACTTAAAAAATCAATACAGACCAGCTCCATGGGTGCACTGGTGGTTATGTTAACAAGGGGCAGCCCTCTGGGTAAAGCTTTCCTCTGTAAGCAGCACTACAAGTTCGAATGTGTTGCTCCACATCAGCCCCCATCTTAGCCAATAGAATCTGGATCTCACCAAGTCAAGTGTTCTGTCTATACCAAGGTGCCCCATGTGGTTGTGCAAGGACCTCAATACTGAGTCTCGAAAGGCAGTGGCAGCACTAGTTGTTGTTTGTCTACTTGTCCCCTCTGTCTACTGTTTCTCTGTATAACAGTTTATTGATCAGTTTCAACTTAGGACCTTCTTTGTATAACAGTGCAGTTCTCAAATCAGTGGAGCGTAATTTGGACACATCTTTTCCTGCATAGAGGGCTTCTAAAGCTGCTTTGATCATGGGATCGCGGGATTGAGCCCGCGAATACTGTCATTGTCCAGCTGAGGCAGTGCACCAATGTCTATTGCAGAAAAGTGGCAATAAGCAGCAGGTATGCAATTCTCAGGGCTCCCAAGCAATCCACCATGCAGTCCACATGCGTCCGCGGGACATTTGTTCCTCCCTGTCAAACTTCCGCAGAGTGCCCGAATGTCAGGTTCTGCCAGTCGGACCCAATCATTCTGGGAACAGGCCTCCGGAGAGAGCATCAGCATCTATGTGGTTCAGACCTGCTCGGTATTCGAGCATAGTCATATGTAGATAATGCAGAAAGCCACCTATGGCCAGTGGCATCCAACTTAGCTGAGGTCTGCACATAGGTCAAAGGATTATTGTCAGTTTTACTAGTATTTTAGCCCCATACAAGTACTCATGGAATTGGTCAACAATAGCCCACTTCAAAGCTAGGAACTCTAACTTATGTACAGGATAGTTCTTTTCGGATGGGTCAGGCTTCTACTGGCAAAGGCCACTGGTCTCAGGCCATTCTCGTGCTCTTGGTACAACACAGCCCCCAACCCTTGCAAGCTAGCATCAGTGTGCAGGACGTGAAGGTTTTCTTGGATCGGCATAGGCCAGCACTGGAGCATGGGTAGTTGATATATGATCTCATGAAAGCAGTCTCACAATCAGGAGTCCAGCGGGCCCCAAATACTTCACTCGGATGAAAATACACTCTTTCAGTCTTGAGGATGCTGACTTTGGTATTTTTGTGGGTTGGGGATACCCTTGAGTAAGGTTAAGTAAAGGCGGATCACTCTTGAATAGTCCTTGATGAGCGCCGATAATAACCACAGAATCCCAGGAATCTTTGCAGTTCTTTTAGATTTTGGGCTGTGGGCCAGGTGGTCAAGGCCTCAACTTTACTTGGGTCGGTCTCTATTCCTCGGTGGATACTATGTGTCCCACATACTTTACTGATGTTTGAAAAAATTGACACTTATCAATGGACAGTTTAAGGCCAAAGTCCTCCAGTCGGTCCAATACCTTAAATAATCTGCTCTCATGTTCCTCCAGTGAGCTGCCAAACACAATAACATCATCTAGGTATACCAGGCACTCTAGTAAGTTCATGTCCCCACTGCACGCTCCATCAATCGTTGAAAAGTGGCTGGGGCACCTGAAACCCTTGAGGCATCCTCATGAATTCATAGAAGCCAGCGGACAGATAAAGGCTGTCTTTTCACGGTCCTCTGGGGCCATCGGGATCTGATAGTACCCACTGCGGAGATCCAGCACAGAGAACCACTTGCTCCCGCTTAGGCAGTCCAAAGCATCCTGAATGCGGGCATTGTGTACTGATCAGGGATAGTCCGCCGGTTTAAGGTGCGATAATCCACACACATCCTACTGTTCCATTCTTTTTCCTCACTACCACAATGGGGAAGCATAAGGGCTTCTGGATTCTTGTATTACACCAGCAGCTAACATCTCTTGCAGATGCCGTCTCACATCATCTATGTCAGCAGGTGCCAGAGCGAGACCTCTCACGAAATGGTCTTTCGTCATGCAGCGGATATTGTGCTCAGCTCCTTTGCACATCCTACATCCCATTCCTTTAAAGAAAACACCTGGTCTCTCTGGGCAAGCTTCTCACTGATCTTCACTTTCCATTCAGCTGGCAGCGGGGAGTCGCCAAATCAAACAAGGTCAGTTACTCTGTCATTCTTCCTTGAACTCTTGCTGCTGGGTAGCACTGCAGTGTCTGCACAATGCACATTAGCCAGGATGCAACCTCTGTTTACTCGAATGTCTCTTTCAGACACATTATGAACTTGGACCATTACCCTTCTGGCATAAGCATGGGCTCTAGCGGGCAAAATACTAGGCTTGACCAGCAGTCCCTCTGGCAATTTTCCATCGCCTGGTGCATCCAACATTAATATTTTATTCTTAACATCCTTTCTGATACGGACCTCTCCCTGTAAGGTACACTGGGCATTTGGCGCCAGGATCAGAGACTCAGGATCCTTCTTCCATACAATTCCGACCGGTTCCTCTGGTTCTGTTTTTTCAGCATCTCTCTGTGCCTCATAGGCCTTCTTAATTAAAGCCGGAACTCTTAAAGCTCTACTAGTCTTTGACCCCTGTTTTTCATAACACAACTGTGCCAGCCTTCCGAACATATGAGCATTTGTTCCAATCAACAAAGGGACACCATCATACAGTCCAGTGGGGGGACACACTAAGGCTAGGGTCTCTACTTGTTCGGCCACTCCAGCCACAGAGGTGGGGAAAGACAGCCAAATTCGGATATACCCGAAATAGGGGTAGGCCTTCTCACTTAACCCCCATACATGCAGTCCTTCTAATGGTTGTAAGGGTATGTCTGACAAATGCTTCTGATACCAATCTTGGAACATAATTGTCACTGGGAGCCACTGTCTAATATAGCTCTTGTAGACACTCCGTTCACCTTTACAGTGGTCTCCATGGAGGGACCCACTATTCTGGACCAGTCTGGAGAGGCGGTGAGTGGGGGCCTGGGCAACTGACCTTGCCACAAAAGGACGTGAATTAGCATTTTGGTGCCCTCACTGGGATCATGTCGTGCACCTCTTAACCACTGATTTCTTCTCCGAAGCTCTCCTTGTAGCCTATATGCAACTTTGTCAGTGTCTTTTGGGGACTGGCATTCCCTTTCATGTGCCCATCTTTCCCACAATTATAGCAAAACATACTTTCTGGAGTTTGAGCTGGCCGGAGCCCACACTGGGAGCCAGGGCGGGGGTATTACTAACTGGAAACCTTGGTGCCATCTCTGTCTGCGGCGTGATAAGCATTTGGAGACATCTCGTCAGTTTCTCCACTTCCATGGTCAAGGAATCGAGTTCGAGCTGTTATCAGCAGGAGATACATGGGTGGGTACCCCACCCCATAGCAGATGCAGTCGGATATAGGTCAGGGTCTGTGACTTTGCAGGCGTGGCCTTCATAAAGGGACTGTTTTTGAATTCCCGGATCTCTCTCAACAGTTCGCCCCGATTGTGACATATCTTTTTCCTTGTCAGAGCACTCATTGACTGCCAACCTCTGCCCCTGAACTTCACTTGATGGGTCACCCTCAGTCACTTCGGGTCGTAGCCACAGCTGTTGGTGCAGGTACCTCCAGGTCGCCTTTTCTCAACTCCTCCAATTTCTCTCATTAACTCATCATAGGAGGGTGGGGATTCCAGTCGATCTGCCAGGGCGCAAACTGAAGCAACAGCAGTTCTGAGAAGGGGGCAGACTTAGGATCCTGTCCAGCCTGGTTCGGTCCAGTTCAATCGCTGGCAAACTACCTTTTCTGAGGCATTCTTGCAACAATTTTTCAGCGAGATACATACACAGACAACAACTCCCTTGGTACTGTTGTGCATCTCTTACTCTCCACCATAGGTCCTCATCAGAATCTGGGCTCCATACACATTCTCCAAGCCTCAAGATAGGCCTGTGCAGTCGCTCAGGGTTACTGGCCCCAGCTTAGCACGGATGGTAGCCAGGGCAGGACACTCGGGCTCTCACTAACCCTCTTTCGCTTTTCGCCTTCCGAGCATTGCCATTCTAGCACTTGGGGGGCAACATAGTCTATCCAGGTCTCCCAGTCATCCTCCCTTGGGGGTGGGGAGGGTGCCAGAGAAGATCCTCAACCTTGGGTAAGAGTCGTGACTAATGGCAGGTGCAGAAATAGGAGTCTGCATTGGTTCAGCCACCATTACGGGCACTGGAGCAGGAGAGGGTGTTGGGGGAGGAACACCCCCAGGTGGAAAGAATAGTTTCTTCAAGTCCTCCACAGTTTCCCTCTCCCAGCAACCATTCAGCAAATTTCTCCTCAAAAGTTTCAGATAGTGGTGGGGGCTGATTTCCCCGGTCTTTACTGTCCTTAGTTATCACTCTCCAAGCAGTGAGGGCTCCTCTGGGGTAATGGTCTGTGGCACTTTGGAGCTATCTATGGGATCCTTAAACTCTACTAGGCCAGGAAAGTGTGGGTGAGCAGATTAGCATGCCGACCCACCACCACAGGGTTTTGTAAACCTTCCACCTTGGAAAGTACTCCCGCACAGTGTCCGGATTGATACCCAGGGGATGTCCAGGATAAGCATAGCATTTTGGGGTCGATCTCCTCCCAGCACACCACTCCACCAGCCGGTGCACAGCCACTTTGTCGGGTACCCATTTTTTCTTAACAGTGGTTCGTGAATATGGCCACTAGAGGACACACAATCCCAGCGGTGAGCCTCCAAGATGTAACCCCTAGATGGCGCTATCCCAGGGCTACTACCCCTGCCTGATTTGCCACTAACAGGTTGAGGGGCCTGGATCCAATGGCGGTGCCTCCACCCAGAGGTCAGGGTTTGCAATAGTTAAACTAACTTGGTCACAGCCCTCTGGGACACTGCATCCCCTTTCTTCCCACTAGTGGCCCACACAATATATCAAATTACCTTCACAGTATACACTTACCCCCAGGTCTGGTTCCGCACTGGGACCTCCTGTGAAATGAGATACAGTGCAACAATCACAGTACAGTACTTTAACATAGACAAATACCTCAGGCAGTATAACTTTGCTGAAACAAGCAGCTCTGATTTATTTAGGGGGATATAACAAGGAGGGGAAATCAAGGTTAATTAGCTTATCACTCTAATAATCTACCTATGGCTCTGTGCACAGGCCTATCCCTATCAGTTACTGTCCCTGGGTACCCAAGCCCTAGTGGCTAGTCCAAACCGTGGCAGCTGGTAGGGGCCCTTTCACACAGAGAAAAGGAGATTAAACAGTCAGCAGTACAGTAATTCCATTTGGATTTAATGTGGCAATTCAACAGGAGCAACCCTGAATTAGTACTCACGACCTCCAAATAAGATAGGGTCCTTCAATGTCCAGCAGGGCTCACTTGAGGTACACAAACCTCTTCACACATCCATATAAAAGAAAGTACTATACCAGGCAGGCTGCATCTGTATCCCGATCGCAATTACTGCACAATACCGGGAGAACACACAGCAGATTCAGTTCCTGACAGACCGAGTGCAATTTTCAGCAATTCTTCCAGTCTTCTACAGGGTGAGCCTGGTTTACTCTTCAGAGATCCTTTGATTCTTTTCACAGGACGGATTCAGTCCTAACAAGCTGTTACACAAGCTGCAGACCGAACTCTGGGCCTTACACGTTTTTGACTAAAACTGCACACTGAAAAGCACAGGGCTCCTTCCTTCTTCACTGCCAAAGCTCAACTGAACTCCAACTGACGAAACGGGCACTTCCTTTGAGTTCCTCCCAGTTCTTGACTGGATTGGCTGTCACTCACAATAGACTGCTGCTGTTGGTCCAAAAGGCACTGAAGTCTAAACTACATCTCCCAGAGTCACTGCCCATACAATCCTCTTGTGGCTGGCTCAGATTATGAGTCCAAGGCATCATTTTGAGCTAGCTACCCCACACTGATTGGTCCAGTTCAGCAGTTCAAAACTAGAATGGGAACTAGCAGACACAGTTCTGACTGCAAAGAAAGCAGGTTAGACAAACTGTAATTTCATTATTACTCTAAATAATTTCTGGCAAACAGTTACATCTTTCAGATAGGTTCCCTTGCACTCCTAGTGACTGCAAAATGAAGTGAATTGGCAGCAGCTCTGAGTGGTACTCAGAGAAGCACACAGTCCCCCCATACAAACTAATTATGTCTGCAAGCAGACAGCTCTTAAAGAGACAGTACCAGAGGCTCTAAAAACACTCACTGATAAATGGCTTAAATGCCAAACACCATTCAGGCTTGGAGCATTCAAGCAAGCTCCTGGAAGTCTTTTGGGAACCCCCATTTGCAGGGGGGTTACATAAATAATTACAGACCGATCTCCCTCCTCCCCATCCTGTCTAAATTACTAGAAAAAATAGTGTGTGGCCAGCTAGGGGTATACTTAGAATCCAGAAGCCTGTTAAACCCGGTTCAGTCTGGATTCAGAGCAAAGCACAGCACCATAACAGCCCTAGCTAAGGTGACCAATGATTGGCTCCTAGACCTTGACAACAAGAAGCATGTCTGTGCGGTTTTTTTGGATCTTAGTAAGACATTCGACACAGTCGATCACAGCCTGCTTCTTTCCTCCCTAAGCACCTTAGGCCTGGACCATAAATCTATGTGCTGGTTTGCAGACTACATCGGAGAATGGAAATAGCAGGTTAAAGCTGAAGGTGATCTTTCTCCATTAAAACCTATGCTGAGGGGCGTGTCCCAGGGCTCTATCCTTGGTCCCCTCCTCTTTGCGGTCTACATTAACAACATCAATGAACCCATCAAAAAAGACAACATCCACTTTTTTGTGGACGACACTGTCGCGGTGCCTTGAGGCAGTCCCTCACCGGAAGCAGCCTGTGAAGACCTCCAAGCTGAATTTAACCTTCTACAATACCAGCTCATAAACAAAAGCTTTTGCTCAATGCGAAAAGACAAAAGCCATGCTCTTCTCCCCCTCCTTGCATGCGGCAAGTCCTGCTTGGGGGCTATCCCACAAATAACCACTGTTCTTGGAGAAACACTAGAGTATGTAGCTAAATTCAAATATCTAGGAGTTTGGCTCGATCATAAACTTTCCTTCGCCAACCATCTTGAAGAACTACAGAAGAAACTAAGGCAAAGATTAGGACTATTCTACAGAATTAACCATCTGCTTACAAAGGACGCCAAGATTCAACTGGTTCAAGCTACCTTCCTATCTTTAATAGATTACGCGGACCTGCTCTACAGCCACTGCACTGCCTCTGCACTGGCTAAGTTGGACACCCTCTACCACAGAGCTATCAGGTTCATTACTGACCTTCCACTTTCCACACACCACTGCTCCCTGTACTCATCATTAGGCTGGACTTCCCTTCACTATAGAAGGAATAGAAACACTGCCCTATGGGCCTTCAGAGCGGTGACCAACAAGCTTCCCTCTTACATCTCAGATTGTATTCCCTGAAGTGTGTTAGGCATCTACTCTCTAAGGAGCTATTCCCTAATTGCCCTCCAAGTTCCAAGGGTCAAAACTCGTTTCGGCAAAGCTGCTCTAAGCTTCTCTTTACCCACATTGTGGAACGGTTTACAAAGGAACTTGAAGCTGAGCTGCCCTGTTAGCCTGAATATCTTCAAGGCACTCTACGATCGCTACATGAAAGCACCTTGCAAATGCTTTCCTCCGCTAGCCCACTAATTCTGCAACTCCCCTTTCCATCCTGGCCTGCCATGTTTCTACCCTGGCTCTCACTCTTTCTCTTAACTCTTCCTGCTGCACCCACCCTTCCCTGTCCACTCTAGCCTGGCTAAAGTCCCACCCCATCCATAGTAGTGTCCCAATTATCTACTCCTCCTCATAATAAATAAGTACACGACAGCCATCGTCACTTTCTGTGGTTTTAGCCCAATTTTTCCCCCAGTCGTCAGTAATATATCCCTCCTCATCTTTACCTCTCTAACCTACCACCCCATATATGGCCTCTTTCCCCTATATGTGTAGTTGCCGGCTGCCTCACTCAAAAGATCTCTGCTTATAACCCCTGTATGCCTATGGTTGATTGTACATCTGCCGACTTCTTCAATTGTAAAATAATGCTGTTTTTTTATTTATTTCAAGCTTGTACTGTACTGTATACACTTTTTCTTCCTTTTGATGTATTCATAACCTGGTCCACCTTGCAAATGAGCCTTGCTTAATGATGGCTGCCTGGATAAATAAAGATTTTGATTGATTGATTGATTTTGATTGATACTTGGGTGTTGGGCTGTTAGTGCTGACTGTTCTACTTAAGTCATGACCTTGGACATGAGTCAGGACTTACAGGTTCCTTAATAAAGTCTGTATCCTCCTCTCATAAAGAGGAGCCTCATAATTAGCATAGTATTTGACAGCAGATAAGGACAGCTATGCCCACCCAGTCTGCCCATATTCCCTGCCTGCATCGCAACTTGGTCATTGATTTGAGCCTTTCCTACGCACCTCTAGGGTTTCCTTGTCCTTATCCCATGCCTGTTTGGATCCCCCACTGTGCTAGCTCCCACTACTTCCTGGGGTAGGCTATTCCATGCATCTACCATCCTTTCTGTGCAGAAAACCTTCCTCACATTCCCCTTTATCCTGCCTCCCTCCAACCTCATATCATGCCCCCTCATCCGTGTACACCTCCTATACTGAAAGATGTCGCCCACTTGCACTTTGTTTATCCCTTTAAGATACTTGAAGGTTTCTATCATATCTCCTTGTTCCTGCCTCTCTTCCAGTATATACATATTGAGGTCTTTTAATCTCTCCTCGTATGTCTCCTGGTGCAAGCCCTGCAACATCTTTGTTGCTCTCCTCTGAACTGCCTCCACCCTGTTTATCTCTTTACGAAGATGCGGTCTCCAGAACTGTACACCGTACACCAGATGAGGCCTCACCAGCATTTTGTACAGTGGCATCACCACCTCCCTTCTTGTGCTAGTGATACCCCTTCCTATGCACCCCAACATGCTGCTGGCCCTCCCTACAGCCTTGGTACACTGTTTGGACACCTTTAAGTCATCTGAGATGATTATCCCTAAATCCCTTTCTTCTCTGGTAACCGTCAGCAACTCCCCCCTCATCCTGTAACTCTCCACAGGGTTTCTGCATCCCAGGGACTTGATTTTGCACTTCTTTGCATTAAATTTTAATTGCTATACATTGGACCAATTTTCCAGCTTTCCTAGGTCCATCATTTTCTCAACCCTCCCCCTCCCCGAGTGTCTACCCTGTTGCAGATCTTTGTGTCGTCTGCAAATAGGCAGACCTTCCCCTCCAGCCCCTTAGTAATGTCACTAATGTAGACATTAAAAAGGACTTGCCAGGGCTGGCCCAGTGGCACTGAGGGTTGAGGCGCTGGACGCCATGCCTTGCGCCATGCCGGCAACCTGGGTTTGGGAGCGAGCTTGGACTGCCGGGGGTTGGCAGAGGAGGAGAAGGTTGTAGCATCTGCAGACAGCTCACCTTCTCCTGGGGAGGAAGGGATGCAGGAATCGGCAATAGGGTGCTTCCCAGTGGTGGGTGGATGGTACTGAGCCGGCACCTGGCTTAGAAATGGGGAAGTGGAGTGCAGCAGACGTCAGCCGATGCATGTACGGGAGCATGCACGTACCTACCCAGACGTCATTGCACATTTGTGCCCGCTGTTGGGAGGACAGGGGCTGACCTCATGAACAAGGAAAAACCCTGAGCTTTTGGAGGGCGACAGTGCTCCAAGGCCCCATGCCCATGGTCAGACTCCGCCCACCTGGGTCCCAATCCTCCATACCACAGTCCGCAGCCTGCAGCCATTGGATTTCAAGGAGTGCCATAGTAGTGGAGGCGGCCCCGCCTTGGGAGGTACAAGCCAGGGGGTTGCTGTCAGGTAAGGACTGTGAAGCAGTGCTCTGGGAGGGGACCTGGGAGGAAGGGGAAGTCTCAGGCAGGGCGGAAAAGCCGAGGAGTCATCCAAGAGAGATCCTCAGGCTCAGTGACCAGAGGGAAAAAGAGTCAAAAAAAAAAAAAGCAGGACTAGCCCCAGGACTGATCCTTGAGGCACCCCACTGGTCACCCCTGTTTCCTCGGATTAGATCCCATTAACCACTACCCTCTGCTTTCTGTCCACCAACCAATTTCAAACCCAGTTCTCCACTTTGTGGCCCACCCCCAGGCTACCAACTTGTTAACCAGTCTTCTGTGTGCTGCCAAGGTCTCCCCTTGAGGGGAAGTCCCTCAGAGTCTCCATACCCTCTCAATGTATCCTCTATGTAGCTCCATACCAAAAATAAGTTGTTGCACTGCAAGGTGTAAGTGGTTCTCAAGAAACTATGCAAACCAAAATACGAAGCACCTGCGCCTGAAACCGCCAGACTGTGCTGTTGGCTGTGTACTGTGTACACCAACAATTTAAAAAAGCTGACTCCTTACTGATGTACAAAGTTAATTTGTTATTAAAACACACAAGTATGTTCAGTAAAAGAAGAGACCACTCTAAGCATATAGCATATCTCACATTGCATATAGCAATCATATTACTACCAAAAAAATTAGACTTAACTGGATTGGCCGCAATTTCTCATGCTCAGCCAGAGTATAGTAGGGGTGCTCAGATTCTCTGGAATGCATCCCTTTTGCATTCTGTAGAATTTCAGCAATTCTGATTCTGAGTCCAATTCTGGTTAACTCATTGGAATGGTATCGGAGATGGAATCGGATTATCTGAATCCGTATCCTAACCCAGTGTCTGTCTCCCACCCCTTACCCTGACAGTGACCTACTTCAAGTTCAGAATCAGAAACTTCCCCCTTCTATCCACCCTTGTGTTCCCGACTCTCTGTCCCTCCCTACCTTCATTCCGCTCACCTGGGGGTCCTGTCCCAACTGTGGCTCCCCCTTGCCTTCATCTGTGCTGCCTGATCTAGTCTGCTGCCATTGATCAAGGTTCTCCATCCAGAGTGGGACTCCTCTGTATTAGTTGAAAAGTTCATGTGTTTCTGCACTCTCTGCAGGTCATTACCAATTCTCCTCTGTCGCCAGTTCCCAGTACAGTCGACTAGCTCTTTAGTTGCTCCTGTTGGTAGCCTGCTGGCCTCCCTGTTCTATGGCTGTGTGGTGGCTGGCACTGGGCTAAGTCTTACAGGGCTACACTAACCCCCATGTTCCCCATTTCATTTATCACTGCTGCAGTGCATCGACATGTTACAGTCAGTGACTGTGATCCTGCTGGACATGGTCTCTCCTGGCAATCAGCTAACTCTTGAAGTAACCCCACACACACACACACCTTGTGCCTTCACCTTTAAGTTCCATTCCACTATACTAAAGGCCAGTCCAGGTCCTTTGGTCCTGTGTCTGCTGGGAGATTTGAGGTGGCCAGGGCAGGCCTACCAGAAACAAATGCTGGGTAGCCCAGCAGACACCTTCTGGTTCAGCACTGCAGCTACAAAAACAGGGTTTGGTGCGGGTATTGCGGCTCTGGGTCAATAGACCCATTACTAAGCAGACTTGGAGGAGGGGTTGTGATGTCTGGATAGAGCAGCCAGGGAACTTCTGTTATTAGTAACGATACTGGTGGAAGGCTAGTCTACTCTGTACCAAATCCAATTTTATATAAGATTTTTACTGGCACAAACAGTGAAGGACTCGGAACTTGCTTGTGAGTCTTTGTGACTCGTGTATCGACTTACAAGATGGACCCTGGCTGATCTTATCATCATTAGCAGTGTCAGTGGCAACAGGGTGTTGAAGACAGTGACCTTCTTAGGGGCTGGGGAGCTACCAGTCCATGTGCAAAAAAAGAAAAAAGCAATAAAAAAAAAAACCTTCAGAGTAGATTGCATGAGGGGCAACCACTGGACCACAAGGTTGCGAGCGGGGGATGGAGGCAGCACAACTAGTGGCACTCTGGTAGTGATGAGTTGCTGACTGGTGAATAGACAGATGCAGGAAAGGAGGATAATGTCCTAGTGGGCTGGTCAGTGATGGTGTGGCAGGGTGAACCTGCCTGGACTGAGCCCTGCAGTAGCACTTAAGGTAAGGGGGACAAAAAGCATGGGGGAAGGAGGGAGGGCTCATTGATGTGACGGCCGTGTGTCTGTGTTCTACCTGTACTTAATACAGTTGGATGTGGACTCGGATTCCACATGAGAAGTCTGATTTTTGGGCACCCCCTCAGCCCGAAATCCGATATATCTGATTCTGTCAGACTGATTCCAAGCAGTTCTCTCGTATATCATGATGGACAGGAACTGGTGTTTGGCCCCTGATGACTTGGGGCTTCCTCAGAGTGAATGTGATATTACAAATAGCACTAATTTTATAGGAAACCTCATTTGAATGTCATTGGCTAGCTAGTCTGTCTTAAGGAGGCTACATACATACTGTATAATGTAAATAGAAAGTGCAGAGTACTAAAACAGTAAATGTAAAAATACAAAACTAATTGACAGAGAGGCTACCAGGCAACAGGCCGTCAAGGGGATTTGGTTTCGAAGTGTGGATACACCTACAGTTGTAAGGTGTGAGGTCTTTCAAGGCAAAGTCTGGCAATAACCAGCCTGCAGGGCACCATGTCTTGACTGTATTGTAACCTTTTATGAAACATTGTTGTAGAATGTCATCAAGTAGGAGTGTCTTGAAAAGAGGGGCTTATAGGTTCCAATGGTATTTGTCGTGAAAAAATGTAAACATTTTTCACTTCTTTCCTGTATAAATAAAGCCTTTTACTGCTACTACTACTACATGGCACCCTTCTCCCTGACGCTAGGCTCCACCCGATGGACTAAATAAATCAGAGTCACTATCAGAGAGTACGCTTTGGGCCTGTTTCTTCTGGTAACCAACCCCACACCTCCTAGTGGCAATAGAGGGTTGTTACATTTATTTATTTATTTCTATTTATTAGAAGATTCAGATTATACCTTTGAGCACAAGTGCTCTTTTACAAAGTTATTAAAGCACTAAATTAGTGCTGAAAACTAAGAAGCTGGATACCTAACCTCACATCATGCACGGCGACCTGGGTTCAGGGAACAAGCCCGGCCGTTGGAGGTCAGCGACGGCGGGGGGGGGGTGGAGCTGGATGGAGCTGCCGACAGGCAAGCTCTCCTCTCCTCTCCGGGTAGGTGGGGTGGCACCTATCAGCTAATGGCTTCCACCTGGTGGAGGCTGGGGACAGCACGGGCCGAGAGGAGCCAGGCGCTAGGCCAATGGGGTGGGAGGAAAGGGGCTGTTACTGGGGCCGTGGAACTATGGCATGCCTCCACACGCATGTGTACCCACTCCCGGGGCCCTTGGGAGAAAAAATGGAGGAGAAATCATCATCATCAGCAGGATGGCGACCGACTCCCCACAAGCACTGCGGCTGGGTGTAGGTAAGCCCCGGTAATTCAGGGGCAGGGCTGGGGGGTGGGTCAGATGGGGCTAGCTGGCTAAAGGAGTAGAAAATGTGACATGTTTAAAAAACCAAAGGTTATTAAGCCATCTTTTTTGGGGGGTTAACCAGGTAAGTGCACTAAAGGAAAAATGGCTATTTTTAGGCATGATCTAGGAGGTTGCAAGGCATTACTGGAACAATACACAGAATGCAGTAAAAAGTCATGATAAAAAGCCAATGAGCTAATAGAGCAGTAAATACAGTTTATTACATAAAGTAACCAGCACAGTACAACAGAGTAGCTGCTGTTAGGTACAGGTGCAGACATTTGTAGCCAGTGCATGTTTCCTTAGCTCATTTTTTTGAACAGCTGAAGTGAGGCAGTACTACGTGTGTGCAGAGGAAGGTTGTTCCAGTGTTTTGGGGCAAGATAGGAGAATGCAAGTTCACACATTTTAGTGAAGTATTTGAGACAAGTGAGACTGGTCACTGGCTCCAAGGGAGCCTCGCAGCCCGCCGTCTTGGACCATTTCAGCTACCTAAAAACATGGGCATCAGGGGATGAGCGCCACACCCTTGGGGATTTCAACATAAATTAGCTCTCCCGTGCAAACTCCAAACTCCTGAGCAAAGTAGGTGATCTAAACCTTTCTCAAATGATCACTGAGCCCACTCGCCTAAAGCCCATGGAACACTCAAACGATCTAAACCTTTCTCAAATGATCACTGAGCCCACTCGCTTAAAGCCCATGGAACACTCAACCCTACTCCCCCGTGTGACCCCAGTGACCCGAGTCTCACACCCAAACCCAAGTAGCTGGCGTGGCAGGCAGTAGTGCTACTGCCAAGCCACTGGGCTTGCCATAGTCAAGGCCATTTTCCACTGATTTATTCTTCCCTCAGCCCTTGAGTTGCTGCTGTTGATGATGTCATGTGCAGACATGCATGCCAGGTGTTCTGCTGCAGGGCATCAGCCAGCATCTTCCTGCCTCATGGTGAACCATGCAGCTGCACCTGTGGACAACCAGGTGGCGCTGCTATAGTGGTGTCACTCTGCTTCCCTCCACGGAGAAGGAGAGCATTTCCTGGGATGCTCAATCCTTCTCCCCCCCCACCCACTAGCCCATGATGACCCAGACTTGTTCCCAAACCTGGGTCACTGACATCGGGAGTGGGGCGATAGTGGAGAGTGTTGGACCAGCGCTACACCTAGTAGTGTAAAACTTTAGTGAATATGGCGCAGTGCTTGCTCACTGTTGATGTTGTTAAATAATGTTTGAGTTGGGGCTCACCCCACACACCCCCTTGTTGTTTTTTTTTAATGGGGGGTGTTGGGACTGAAGCCCACCAACTCAAATAAACTACTAAAAATAACCCGACTGATTTAAGACAGTAGCGTAACTTGCTCCAACACTAATAGCGTCGGTCCATTGATGGTCCGATACTCTCCACTATCTCCGGGAGTGGTGGCCCTACCACATCTCTTTTATAGCAGAATGTAAGGAATACATTATGAGGGGGAGCTCTGCACAGAGAAAAAAGAAAATCTAGGAAACCCTAAGCAGCGTCCCAGGGTGTCACTCATTGGCAGAGGGGCTCTGTTACATAGTTTTGAAATATTTACTCATTTTTTTCTTTTAAAACATTCTTCGTCTTTTATTTCTTTTTTAAACGTGCATAGATACCCATTTTATATATGTAGTAAGACACTTTAGGTCTGTGGCCTCCTGCTTTATATGCCCCTGGGGGTTGTGGTTAGAGTGGCACAATGTACACACCAGTGTGTCTTATTACTTACATGTAAACAGGGCTACCACATGGTAGTGGGTGCAAATGGGGTTTATCCCTGTTTACATACTGGGTAGCAGCACGCACAGAGTACTGTGAATGACATTGCAGCAGTTGCATCACTCTATGCCTTGAACAGCTCTAGAGGGACCAGCGCTACCGCCATAGTCATCCCCACACCCACCCACCCTGTACCTTAAGACTTGCTTTGGGCCTGAAGTTTTCCACAGTTTTCTGTTCTTTGGTGGGATTTTCCTGGTGGTTGTGTACCCCCCCAAACCTGCTTCCCAGTGCCAGTGTAATCCCTGGCATCCAATTAAACCCTTTCCCTAGCCACATTCCCTGGCATGATTCATTCAAATGCTGAGTCCCACAATGATCTCGGCCTCCCACCAGCTCTCACTAAGCTCATTGCAGCTTTGTGGCATTCCTTCCACCTGACTGTAATAGTTCCATAGACAAAGTAGTGTTGCAGAACTCGGCGATTGGGTTTTTAAGGGTTGTCATGCTTTGTGAATGACCTGCAGCCACATTCATGGTGATAACCTCCAACCCCCTTCCCTGTAAGACTGAAATGTGTTTTGTTACCATGCAGGGAAGGCTTGTGACCCTTGCTGTGCAGGATGCAAGACAAGTGACTTATTAAGCAGTCATTGTGACCACTTAGCAACAGTTCTTTGCAACTCTGTATGAGGCCCTAGATGTCAGTCACTGCTGAAGCAGTCTCATGTCATCACCCTGAAATGCAGTGAAGGTGAGGTAAATAGAATGAAACATAGTTGGGGTTCGGGTAGAGAAAGGAGATAGGTGTCCCCCTTAAAAACACTGAATGGGTTGGCCCATCGACGCAGTGGTAGTACTCCACTTGTAACACCAGCATGCCAAGTTCAGGAGTGAGCTCAAGTAATTGGGGGCTTGCCAGCAGAAGTGGGATTGACCATGTGAGCCTACTTCCATCTTGTAAATGTAAATGAGCTTGTCTCAATGATGTTCCACCTGGCAAAATAAAGATTTTGATTGATTGATTAATAGACTGCTATCCTCCTTTAAGGGGGAAGGTTTGCGTGACCCACCATTTGACTGCTTGCTAAAGAAGTCTTGGCAGCAGAGTGGCTGGGTTGGCTGATGCAGGTACGGTTGGGACACGGCTGGCTCTGGCATGATCCGCACATGCATAGGTGCATGCCTTAGCTGTACCTGCATTTTCAGGAGACACATCTTTCGGCTGAGGAACATGCTAAGTTTGAGAACTGGGATTTCTCAACAGTAGTGGCCTCATCGCACAAGTCAGGGCATAGACGGGGAACAATGATACTTATTCCCAGAGGAATCCCCTCCCATTTCCAGTATCAAGTAATTGATAAGGAGAGACACTTTGCCATAGCCACAGACTTCCCTATATGTACCTATGTCTCCCTTGCCAGTTTATATTTTCTCCCAAACTCTAAGAAATCAGTGGCCCAGAGTTTTTTTTAATAGACTCCTTTCTCTTCTGCCGGGACAACTGATTATAGGGATGGAGGACCTCAACACTACACTGTTCCCAGTCCGACACACCCTTCTGTTATTAGCCCATGCTGCCACTCATCAGATCCCAGTAGCACTGCTTAGTATCGATGCACAGAAGGCAGTCAACAGGTTGACTTGGCCTTTTCTGTGGGCCATCCTGTCGGCCTTTGGTATCCCAGAGAAAGTAGTTGAAATGTTACAGGGAATATATACTCCCCCCCCGGCATGTCTCCGATGAAATGGCTCCCTAACAACCCCATTTCCACTTGAGAGAGGCACGCAGCAGAGTTGTCCCCTGTCACCTCTGCTCTTCACTTTTTAACTAGAACCTCTAGCTGTAGCGATTTGCACTGTTACCAAAGCTTGGGGAAACTCCTAGGTGGGAGAGTGTATAAGCTTTTGTCCTTCATGGGCAACGTCTTCTTAGCATTGAATCCCTAGAAGAGCCGATCCCAGCAGTCTTGGATGTCCTACTGTTCTTCAGTGACCTTGCAGGATACAAGCTTAACATGCAAAACACAGAGGTTTTGCTCTATAACTGTGTCACCTTGCAGAGGTTAAAGGGATCATTCCTTTTAAATAGCACAAGAGGAGCGATCCGATAATTGGGGGTTCAGCCTGCCAGCCCGGTGGTGCTGAGGATTGAGGAGCTGGATGCCACACCTCCTGCCATGTTGGCGAACTGGGTTCGGGAGTGGACTCAGGCCGCATGGGGCGGGCAGGGGAGGAGAGGATTGAGTGTCCGGAGGAGTGCTCTCCTTTCCTGGGGTGGGCTCTGGGGATTCCCCGTATTGTGCTGGCCCCTAGTGGCGACTGGGGGCACCTCTCACCATGCTGGGTCAGCCCTGGGGATGGTGGCGGTGGGTGACTGCAGAAGGGGGTGGGAGCACGTCCTCCATGTGCTGTCGCCGTTGTACGACTGCTCCATAGGGGGAGTAAACCAAGTAAAACCCCTGTCTGCCGGTAGGCAAAGGTGGGACCAGTGGTAGGCCCCACGTCCAATGCCGGGCTTCCCAGCCTCCACTTCTGGTTCTCCCTCCAAGTCCCTGGTCGCTCTACTAGATTATAGATAGAGTGCCAGGAGGAGTTCAGCGGTCCCACCCTGGGGGACTCAGAGCCAGGGGGGTTATGTGACCAGGAGAGGCGGCGAGGAGAAAGCCCAACCAGAGAGACGGGGAGCTGGAAGCTTCAGGTGGGCGGGAGAGCCACGGCAAGTGTCCATGCCAGAGAGAGTCCAGTACGGTAGGTGAATAAATAGAACTGACAAAAAAAAAAAATTGGGAGTTCAGCTTACCAAACAGCTAGACCACCTGGAGCTCCTTAACTTTGAACCCTTAACTCAACAGATCATAGATGACCACTCTAAGTGGATGCACTTATATTTGGGTTTCTTCCACAGGACTGAGGTGGTATGCCAGAACATCCTCCCCAAGATACTGTATTATTTCCAGACTCTTCCCATCATACTTACCCCTGTATACTTTAAATCCTGGAATAAGACCATTTCCAGGTTTATATGGCAGGGCGCATCCCCTCAGATTTGGCTCTCTATTCTAAATCTACCTAGGGAGGGGGGAGGGGACAAGCTCCCGAATCTCTGGTGGTACGCGCAGGCAGCTCACCTGAGAATGTTGTGCCTGTGGTTATCTCCTGCCTGTCAACCATATTGAAAGCAAATAGAGTTTGCTCTGAATGATATATACAATCTAGACTATTTTCTATTTGACAGGCCTTTAGGCTGTCTACCTCTTAAAGCAGCAGTGCATGGTAGCAGTGGAAATTTTGACTTCTACTTTTTATTTTATTTCAGATTGCCACCCATCTCTTGACTTGTATGATACTCTTCTTTCCATATTTTGAGTCTGCTTTACCACTTTTTTGACAGTTGAAACAATAAAAGGAGCACTCCTTTTAACATGACTCAGACCACTGGCCTGGTGGCACAGAGGGCAGACACACCTATGCCTCACCTGCTGTCACGCCGTGCAACGTGGAATCAGGAACAATCCTAGGCTGCTCGGGGATTGGCTGGGGGAGGACGACTGAGCATCCCAGTGGATGGTTTCCTCCAGGGAAAGAAGGCAGACTGCGCCGCCGCAACACCGCCACCTAGGTATGCATGGGTAGCAGTGTGGCCGGACAGCAGTTCCAGGTGGGGGACACTCCCTGGTGAAAACCGCTGCCTGTGCAGAGCGTCTGTGGGTTGGGGTAGAACACCGGAAAACACTGCTGGATGCTGTCCCCCCCGGGAGCCACGCAGATCCCACACCACCTACTGGGCTCAAGACCACAGATCTGAATGTGGCACCAGAAAGGGGCTTGGGGGACTCCCCAGTGACCCCACCACAGGGGACAATCTGTGGAGCACTCCGTGGGCTAAGGTAAGTCTCAGAAACAGCAGGTGATGGGTTTAGGGGACCCGCGAGGGCCGAAAGGGTCTAGCAGCAGAGGGGAGAGGAAAAAAATATGGCTCGGACAGGTTTTCATCAGGACTGTCAGTTGTTCTTGAACACCCATTGCTTAGAGATCACTTTTTGTGTTACTGTAATAAAGTAGCATGCAGCAGATACTGCTTCCTGACCTTATGGGAAGACAACTGCAGAAAAGCAGCTGAGAATACTGATAAAAAAACCTGGTTGGAGCTGTATTAAAAGGAGTGCTGTTTTAATTACTTTGAATGTGAAAAATTCACCAAAGCAGGCTCAGAATGGAGAAAGAAAGATATGATACAAGGCAGGATGTAAGGGACAATCTAAGATGAAATAAAAAAGTATAGGTCAGAATTTTCACCGCTGTCATGCACTGCTGGTTTACAAAGTTTGCGCAATATATTGCTGAAATCTTCAGGCAATAGAGATGGTGGTCTGGAAGAGTTTCCTAACCTGTACTCCTCTCTTTCACCTCAGAGCTGTTTGTCATGACTCTACCTAGCCCCTCAAATGGGATAGACACTGCTATGCATGGTTGGAACAGATTGGGTTTCCAGTTTATCTTCGGAATGCTAGATTCATATGGCGTTCTCCCTTTTGTCTCCCTGCAAGCTACCTACCAGCTTCCAGCAGCCAACCATTTCCAGTACCTACAGCTCATGTCTTACTTGGCAGAGCAAGATGAGGGCTACTACATTCTGCCTGACAAGCTTCCACAGCTCCCTAAAATACTTATGGTACACCTGCATGATGGGACCTGGACCCACATAACTGGCCACCTCTACAAAGCATTACAGGAGACTGATTAGGACTCCACAGATACCATCTTACAGAGATTGAATGGAGAAGTAGGGACAACCCATACACTCAATGCTTGGTACAAATATGCAACATTTGCATTTAAACTTGCCCACCTATGTACTGGCGTGACTTCTGTTGGAAGTGCAGATATCACTTGTTTCGCTCCCCCAAAATAATAACAGAATGCACTTGACCCCATATGGGGAATGCTGGAGAGGCTGCAGACAACCTCTAGCTAATCAAATGCATATTTTTGAGGACTGCCCTTGACTCCAACTCTTCTGGCATGTGGTCATCTGGGAGCTAGAAGAACTTTTTTATGGTTATGGGAGAGCACCCTCTCCCTCATCCTATTAGCTACCCCACCAGCTGGGAGCTCTCTTTGGGGGCCTGACCTTAAAACTTCTGTTCATTTTTCTTCTTGCAGCAAAAAAAGTCAATCACTCAGTTATGGCACACCCCACAGATCCCAATGCTGGAGGGGTAGCATAAAGTTTTATTAGCGATTTATTCTCTGGAAAGGCTGACTTGTACCCTCTCTAATAAAACTACCTTTTCGACACGAGGTGACATTGACGGGTACTACACCAACTCAGTAAGTATCCAGATTTTGTACCGTGAGGTCTGCACCCCTCACTATTAACTCCCTCTGATCGCTTCTTAATTCTGCCTTCTCACTTCTATTCCCTCTTTATTTATTCCTTGTAGCAGTAGACGGCATTCATGAATACCTGCAAAGAGGTGACTCCTCATCATTTTGGTTTTTGTGAAGATTCTCCTTTTCCTTACCAACTACCTACCACCTCACAGGACCACAAGATAATGCTACAATCAAACTCGGTAGGAATTCTAAAACATAAAAACTCTCCAATTCCTAACCTTATCTTAAAACCAACAAAAATTACTTAAAATCTTAACATCTTACTCCTCATCAATTTAAAAATATTCAATAAAAGCAAGTCCAAAAAGATGTGTTTTTAAAGCAGTTTTAAAGATAGTACCTACAGGGTATCTTCCTACATATGTGTTCTTGTTTAAGACTGTCACAACACAAACTCAGTGTTTGAAATTTTCTTTAGTGAAAGAAACACAGCAGACACTTGCAACTGAAGAAGTTCGTAATTTTTATTCCATGGCTGCTTCAATGTTCCTTTGTCTGTGATGCATTATGTGTAAGATCATTTACTTTTTTCTTCTATAACTATTCTTCATTTCTTTGCTATATATGATGTGCTTGTAATGAAAAATATTCAATAAAAATACATTTAAAAAGAAAAGAAAAAAACAGTGACTGCAATGTCTGAGTACATCTGTTATTACATATACAGTTGACATAACCATAATTCCTATTCAGTGTATTATTTTGTTTATTTAAAGTAATAAAATTTAATAAAATCTAAAAAGGTAATGAGCATCATACAGTATATCACAGAATGGTTTTAAAGGCCAGCTAGTTTTGATGGAGAACTGAAATATTCTGCTGTGCACTGACTACAAACAGCTGGGCAGTCGGCTTTGTGTGAGTGTCCCCCACCAAGTGTGTTGTAAACCATATGGTTATGAGAAACTAGAAGTCAGGCCCATACCTTCCAGCTTAGAGATATTTAAAGATACCTTCTGATAATGCATTATATATTACTACAACTGGGTTTCCTCTGCTGTCTCTGGTAGTTTGATAGTTTTCTGCAGAATCATATAATGAACCACCGGAGGCATACAGACAGCTGTGAAAGGGGAACAACCTGATTTATTTGACATCTGCCATGAAATAATGTATTAAAACTTGCTCAGCAAACTGCAGGTGTTTATAAGAACTAACCTTGTGGTGGATTTGTAATCAGTCACCATATTTCTAATAAGGAAAAAAATTAAAGCATGTGTGGTAAATTAGCTACAGGAGACTCGACCCTCTCTTGGGGGGTGCTCAACAAGCAACATCCAATTTCCCATTAAAAGGGCGTATTGGCTGCACAGTAGTCTTATAGGAAGCAATGCAGCTTACCGCTGATGACTTGTGTTCCCACCCAGAGCCTGGGCAAGCATATACTGGGTAACAGAGCCAGTGCTATATGTAATCTCAGGCGCCTCCTGCCATGACATTACAGCCCCTTATATGTGGAGCGAGTTATGTGGCAGGAATACATGACTCCAGATTGGGGCAGGGTGAAATCCGGTGCAGGTGTAACCCCCCTGCAAATGGGGGTTCCCAAAAGACTTCCAGGAGCTTGCTTGAATGCTCCAAGCCTGAATGGTGTTTGGCATTTAAGCCATTTATCAGTGAGTGTTTTTAGAGCCTCTGGTACTGTCTCTTTAAGAGCTGTCTGCTTGCAGACATAATTAGTTTGTATGGGGGACTGTGTGGGCTTGAGCTACACTCGAGCTGCTGCCAATTCACTTCATTTTTGCAGTCACTAGGAGTGCAAAGGGAACCTATCTGACAGATGTAACTGTTTGCCAGAGGTTATTTAGAGTGGTAATGAGATTACAGTTTGTCTGGCCTGCTTTCTTTGCAGTCAGAACTGTGTCTGCTAGTTCCCCATTCTAGTTTTGAACTGCTGAACTGGACCAATCAGTGTGGGGTGGGCTAGCTCTAAAATGGTGCCTTGGACGAATCAGAACTTGGACTCATAATCTGAGCCAGCCACAAGAGGACTGTATGGGCAGTGACTCTGGGAGATGTAGTTTAGACTTCAGTGCCTTTTTGGACCAACAGCAGCAGTCTATTGTGAGTGACAGCCAATCCAGTCAAGAACTGGGAGGAACTCAAAGGAAGTGCCCGGTTTTTTCAGTTGGAGTGTCAGCTGAGCTTTGGCAGTGAAGAAGGAAGGAGCCCTGTGCTTTTTCAGTGTGCAGTTTTAGTCAAAAAACGTGTATAGGCCCAGAGTTCGGTCTGCAGCTTGTGTAACAGCTTGTTAGGACTGAATCCGTCCTGTGAAAAGAATCAAAGGATCTCTGAAGAGTAGAAACCAGGCTCACCCTGTAGAAGACTGGAGAAATTGTTGAATTACACTCGGTCTGTCAGGAACTGAATCTGCTGTGTGTTCTCCCGGGTATTGTGCAGTAATTGCGATCGGGATACAGATGCAGCCTGCCTGGTATAGTGCTTTCTTTTATATAAATGTGTGAAGAGGTTTGTGTACCTCAAGTGAGCCCTGCTGACATTGAAGGACCCTATCTTATTTGGAGGTCGTGAGTACTAATTCAGGGTCGCTCCCTGTTGAATTGCCACATTAAATCCAAATGGAATTACTGTACTGCTGACTGTTTAATTCTCCTTTTCTCTGTGTGAAAGGGCCCCTACCAGCTGCCACGGTTTGGACTAGCCACTAGGGCTTGGGTACCCAGGGACAGTAACTGATAGGGATAGGCCTGTGCACAGAGCCATAGTGAATTATTAGAGTGATAAGCTAATTAACCTGATTTCCCCTGTCCTTGTTATATCCCCTAAATAAATCAGAGCTGCTTGTTTCAGCAAAGTTATACTGCCTGAGGTATTTGTCTATGTTAAAGTACTGTACTGTGATTGTTGCACTGTATCTCATTTCCAGGAGGTCCCAGTGCGAACCAGACCTGGGGGTAAGTGTATACTGTGAAGGTAATTCTGATATATTGTGTGGGCCACTAGTGGGAAGAAAGGGGTTGCAGTGTCCCAGAGGGCTGTGACCAAGGTAGTTTAACTATTGCAAACCCTGACCTCTGGGTGAGGCACCGCCATTGGATCCAGGCCCCTCAACCTGTTAGTGGCAAATCAGGCAGGGGTAGTAGCCCTGGGATAGCGCCATCTAGGGGTTACATCTTGGAGGCTCACCGCTGGGATTGTGTGTCCTCTAGTGGCCATATTTACGAACCACTGTTAAGAAAAAAATGGGTACCCGACAGAGTGGCTGTGCACCGGCTGGTGGAGTGGTGTACTGGGAGGAGATCGACCCCAAAATGCTATGCTTATTCTGGACATCCCCTGGGTATCAATACGGACACTGTGCAGGAGTACTTTCCAAGGTGGAAGGTTTACAAAACCCTGTGGTGGTGGGTCGGCATGCTAATCTGCTCACCCACACTTTCCTGGCCCTAGTAGAGTTTAAGGATCCCATAGATAGCTCCAAAGTGCCACAGACCATTACCCCAGAGGAGCCCTCACTGCTTGGAAGTGATAACTAAGGACAGTAAAGACCGAGGAATCAGCCCACCACTGTCTGAAACTTTTGAGGAGAAATTTGCTGAATGGTTGCTGGGAGAGGAAAAGCTGTGGAGGACTTGAAGAAACTATTCTTGCCACCTGGAAGTGTTCCTCCCCAACACCCTCTTCTGCTCCAGTGCCCGTAATGGTGGCTGAACCAATGCAGACTCCTATTTCTGCACCTGCCATTAGTCACGACTCTTACCGAGGTTGAGGATCTTCTCTGGCACCTCCCAACCCCCAAGGGAGGATGACTGGGAGACCTGGATAGACTATGTTGCCCCAAGTGCTAGAATGGCAATGCTCGGAAGGAGAAAGCGAAGAGGGTTAGTAAGAGCCTCCGAGGTCCTGCCCTGGCTACCATCCGTGCTAAACGGGCCAGTAACCCTGAAGCGACTGCACAGGCCTATCTTGAGGCCTTGGAGAATGTGTATGGGAGCCCAGATTCTGATGAGGACCTATGGTGGAGAGTAAGAGATGCACAACAGTACCAGGGAGTTGTTGTCTGTGTATGTATCTCGGCTGGAAAAATTGTTGCAAGAATGCCTCAGAAAAGGTAGTTTGCCAGCGATTGAACTGGACCGAACCAGGCTGGACAGGATCCTTAAGTCTGCCCTTCTCAGAACTGCTGTTGCTTCAGTTACGCCTGGCAGATCGACTGGAATCCCCACCTCCTATGATGAGTTAATGAGAGAAATTGAGGAGTTGAGAAAGGCGACCTCGGGAGGTACCTGCACCAACAGCTGTGGCTCGACCGAGTGACTGAGGGTGACCCATCAAGTGAAGTTCAGGGGCAGAGGTTGACAGTCAATGAGTGCTCTGACAAGGAAAAGATATGCCACAATGGGGCGAACTGTTGAGAGAGATCCGGGAATTCAAAAACAGTCCCTTTATGAGGCATACGCCTGCAAGTCACGGGCCCTGACCTATATCCGACTGCATCTGCTATGGGGGTGGGGGTACCCACCATGTATCTCCTGCTGATAACAGCTCCGAACTCGATTCCTTGACCATGGAAGTGGAGAAACTGACGAGATGTGCTCCAAATGCTTATCACGCCAGACAGAGATGGCACCAAGGTTTCCAGTTAGTAATACCCCGCCCTGGCTCCCAGTGTGGCGCCTCGGCCAGCTCAAACTCCAGAAAGTATGTTTTGCTATAATTGTGGGAAAGATGGGCACATGAAAGGGAATGCCAGTCCCAAAGACACTGACAAAGTTGCATATAGGCTACAAGGAGAGCTTGGAGAAGAAATCAGTGGTTAAGAGGTGCACGACATGATCCCAGTGAGGGCACCAAAATGCTAATTCACGTCCTTTTGTGGCAAGGTCAGTTGCCCAGCCCCCACTACCGCCTCTCCAGACTGGTCCAGAATAGTGGGTCCCTCCATGGAGACCACTGTAAAGGTGAATGGAGTGTCTACAAGAGCTATATTAGACAGTGGCTCCCAAGTGACAATTATGTTCCAAGATTGGTATCAGAAGCATTTGTCAGACGTGCCACTTACAACCATTGAAGGACTGCATGTATGGGGTTAAGTGAGAAGGCCTACCCTATTCTGGGTATATCCGAATTTGGCTGTCTTTCCCCACCTCCGTGGCTGGAGTGGCCGAACAAGTAGAGACCCTAGCCTTAGTGTGTCCCCCACTGGACTGTATGATGGTGTCCCTTTGTTGATTGGAACAAATGCTCATATGTTCGGAAGGCTGGCACAGTTGTGTTATGAAAACAGGGTCAAAGACTAGTAGAGCTTTAAGAGTTCCGGCTTTAATTAAGAAGGCCTATGAGGCACAGAGAGATGCTGAAAAAACAGAACCAGAGGAACGGTCGGAATTGTATGGAAGAAGGATCCTGAGTCTCTGATCCTGGCGCCAAATGCCCAGTGTACCTTACAGGAGAGGTCCGTATCAGAAAGGATGTTAAGAATAAAATATTAATGTTGGATGCACCAGGCGATGGAAAATTGCCAGAGGGACTGCTGGTCAAGCCTAGTATTTTGCCCGCTAGAGCCCATGCTTATGCCAGAAGGGTAATGGTCCAAGTTCATAATGTGTCTGAAAGAGACATTCGAGTAAACAGAGGTTGCATCCTGGCTAATGTGCATTGTGCAGACACTGCAGTGCTACCCACAGCAAGAGTTCAAGGAAGAATGACAGAGTAACGCCTGACTTGTTTGATTTGCGACTCCCGCTGCCAGCTGAATGGAAAGTGAAGATCAGTGAGAAGCTTGCCCAGAGAGACCAGGTGTTTTCTTTAAAGGAATGGGATGTAGGATGCGTGCAAGGAGCTGAGCACAATATCCGGCTGCATGACGAAGACCATTTCGTGAGAGGTCTCGACGCCTGGCACCTGCTGGACATAGATGATGTGAGCGGCATCTGCAAGAGATGTTAGCTGCTGGTGTAATACAAGAATCCGAAGCCCTTATGCTTCCCCATTGTGGTAGTGAGGAAAAGAATGGAACAGTAAGGATGTGTGTGGATTATCGCCTTAAACCGCGGACTATCCTGATCAGTACACAATGCCCGCATTCAGGATGCTTTGGACTGCCTAAACGGAGCAAGTGGTTCTCTGTGCTGGATCTCGCAGTGGGTACTATCAGATCCCGATGGCCCCAGAGGACCGTGAAAAGACAGCCTTTATCTGTCCGCTAGCTTCTATGAATTCATGAGGATGCCTCAAGGGATTTCAGGTGCCCCAGCCACTTTTCAACGATTGATGGAGGCGTGCAGTGGGGACATGAACTTACTAGAGTGCCTGGTATACCTAGATGATGTTATTGTGTTTGGCAGCTCACTGGAGGAACATGAGAGCAGATTATTTAGAGTATTGGACCGACTGGAGGACTTTGGCCTTAAACTGTCCATTGATAAGTGTCAATTTTTCAAACATCAGTAAAGTATGTGGGACACATAGTATCCACCGAGGAATAGAGACCGACCCAAGTAAAGTTGAGGCCTTGACCACCTGGCCACAGCCCAAAAATCTAAAAGAACTGCAAAGATTCCTGGGATTCTGTGGTTATTATCGGTAGCTTCATCAAGGACTATTCAAGAGTGATCCGCCTTACTTAACCTTACTCAAGGGTATCCCCAACCCACAAAAATACCAAAGTCAGCGTCCCTCAAGACTGAAAGAGTGTATTTTCATCCGAGTGAAGTATTTGGGGCCCGCTGGACTCCTGATTGTGAGACTGCTTTTCATGAGATCATATATCAACTTACCCATGCTCCAGTGCTGGCCTATGCCGATCCAAGAAAACCTTACGTCCTGCACACTGATGCTAGCTTGCAAGGGTTGGGGCTGTGTTGTACCAAGAGCACGAGAATGGCCTGAGACCAGTGGCCTTTGCCAGTAGAAGCCTGACCCCATCCGAAAAGAACTATCCTGTACATAAGTTAGAGTTCCTAGCTTTGAAGTGGGCTATTGTTGACCAATTCCATGAGTACTTGTATGGGGCTAAAATACTAGTAAAACTGACAATAATCCTTTGACCTATGTGCAGACCTCAGCTAAGTTGGATGCCACTGGCCCATAGGTGGCTTTCTGCATTATCTACATATGACTATGCTCTCGAATACCGAGCAGGTCTGAACCACATAGATGCTGATGCTCTCTCCGGAGGCCTGTTCCCCAGAATGATTGGGTCCGATTGGCAGAACCTGACATTCGGGCACTCTGCCGGAAGTTTGACAGGGAGGAACAAATGTCCACGGACGCAGTGGACTGCATGGTGGATTGGGAGCCTCTGAGAATTGCATACCTGCTGCTTATTGCCACTTTTCTGCAATAGACATTGGTGCACTGCCTCAGCTGGACAATGACAGTATTGACGGGCTCAATCCCGCGATCCCATGATCAAAGCAGCTTTAGAAGCCCTCTATGCAGGAAAAGATGTGTCCAAATTACGCTCCACTGATTTGAGAACTGCACTGTTATACAAAGAAGGTCCTAAATTGAAACTGATCAATAAACTGTTATACAGAGAAACAGTAGACAGAGGGGGACAAGTAGACAAACAACAACTAGTGCTGCCCACTGCCTTTCGAGACTCAGTACAGAGGTCCTTGCACAACCACATGGGGCACCTTGGTATAGACAGAACACTTGACTTGGTGAGATCCAGATTCTATTGGCCTAAGATGGGGGCTGATGTGGAGCAACACATTGAACTTGTAGTCGCTGCTTACAGAGGAAAGCTTTTGCCCAGAGGGCTGCCCCCTTGTTAACATCACCACCAGTGCACCCATGGAGCTGGTCTGTATTGATTTTCTAAGTTTGGAGTCAGATCAAAGAAATATCAGTAATGTGCTGGTGGTCACTGACCATTTCACGAGATATGCCCAAGCTTTCCCACCAAAGACCAGAAAGCATCCACTGTGGCCAAAGTACTTGTAGAAAACTTTTTGTTCACTATGGGGCTCCACAAAGAATCCATTCTGATCAAGGGAGAGACTTTGAGAGTCATCTGATCAAAGAGATGCTTTCTCTGTGGGGAGTCCGAAGTCCAGAACCACTCCTTACCACCCCAGGGGACCCACAGCCTGAGCGTTTCAACCGCACTTTGCTAGATATGCTAGGCACCCTGCCCAAAGGACAAGCCTAGATGGAGCCAACAAATTAGCACCCTGGTACATGCTATAACTGCACCAAAAGTGATGCCACTGGATTCTCCCCTACCGCCTGATGTTTGGAAGAAAGCTGACTACCAGTAGATGTGTGTTTTGGGGTCTCTCCTGATGGGGTTCAAGCTGACAACTATTTACAGTATGTGCAAAAGTTAAAGGCCCAGCTAACTCATGCGTACCAACTGGCTCAAACCATGGCTGCCAAAGAAATCTGGCCAACAAAGAAAGGTATGATAAAAGGTGAAAGCACAGGAACTCCAGGAGGAGATCGGTATTGCTAAGAAATCTGGGACTGCATGGCAAGCACAAGATTGCTGACAGATGGCACCATCTTCCTCACATTGTAGTGGGCAAACTAGATGATCTGCCAGTGTACAAAGTAAGGCCTGAGAATAATTCAAAGATGTAAAAACAATGCATAGAAATCATTTACTGCCCATTGGACAAATCTTAATTGAGTCTGAGCCCTAGAAGATGCCCCTCTGGACCAGTGACTAGAGCTGCTGCTAAGAAAGATCAAGAAAGTCTGCACCTACAGAAGCAAAGTTAAAGTGTTCCCCTCCACAAGTCCCAGTTGAGCATGACTGTCAGTCCATATCGGAAGAAAGTGAGAGTGACTTTGAATACTATCCTTCTTACGAACTGAGTCAATTGTTTGAGGGCAATCCCTAGTCAATACTGGAGATGAAGCTGGGCCTTCTGGACTGTCTAAGCCCCCAGCTTCATCCCTGGAGCCAATGCTCCCAGAAAGTGAAGTGCAAAGCATCAGATCAGATGAAATGGAATCATTGTGCATGGTTGAACTGTTTGAGCTTTCAGGGAGGAAAATGATAGATTGGGGCAGACTGGTGATACACCGAACAAGAAGAGTATTTTGAGTGCCCTGACAGTCCACTGCCAGTGTCCAAAGCTCTCCATGCGAGCCAAATGTTGTGGACTCAGAAACTGTAACTCCTGGAGCTGAAAGTGCCCCAAGTTCTAGCCTCTCTACCCCATGGAGACTCCCTGACAAGTGAGGACAATGCTGAAAATGAGGCTCAGAGTGCAGAGACTATAACAGTTCCCCTAGAAAGACTGGGTCGAGCTGTAAAGCCTGTGGTGCACCTCAGTTATGATTCACTTGGGAGGCCTGTGGACTTGCCTCTCAATGTTGTCCATAAAGGAGTGTATGTGTCCCCGAGCTCATTGCCCAAACTGAGCATCAGTGCTAACTCCAAGTTACTTGTGTTGCCCTCTAAGTATGGTGCCCTTGCCCCATCCAGCCCCAAGGTAACTGATAGGGAAGGGCCCCCTCTCTTCAGGTTTCATGTACAAGAGGTAATAACTTGAGTTATGGTACAATGTGTATGTAATACTGTGTAAAGAGTGACGTACTGCAATGTTTCAGAAATGTGTTCTTGGTAAAATGATATATTGACTGATGATTACATATGCGAGCCTAATGCAAATGTATATGGTTGCAGTTGAAACTTATAGAATACTTGCTTGCAGCGGACGTCAAGCTTTCCCAAACAGGAAGGTGTAACCCCTGCAAATGGGGGTTCCCAAAAGACTTCAGGAGCTTGCTTGAATGCTCCAAGCCTGAATGGTGTTTGGCATTTAAGCCATTTATCAGTGAGTGTTTTTAGAGCCTCTGGTACTGTCTCTTTAAGAGCTGTCTGCTTGCAGACATAATTAGTTTGTATGGGGGGACTGTGTGCTTCTCTGAGTACCACTCGAGCTGCTGCCAATTCACTTCATTTTTGCAGTCACTAGGAGTGCAAAGGGAACCTATCTGACAGATGTAACTGTTTGCCAGAGGTTATTTAGAGTGGTAATGAGATTACAGTTTGTCTGGCCTGCTTTCTTTGCAGTCAGAACTGTGTCTGCTAGTTCCCCATTCTAGTTTTGAACTGCTGAACTGGACCAATCAGTGTGGGGTGGGCTAGCTCTAAAATGGTGCCTTGGACGAATCAGAACTTGGACTCATAATCTGAGCCAGCCACAAGAGGACTGTATGGGCAGTGACTCTGGGAGATGTAGTTTAGACTTCAGTGCCTTTTTGGACCAACAGCAGCAGTCTATTGTGAGTGACAGCCAATCCAGTCAAGAACTGGGAGGAACTCAAAGGAAGTGCCAGTTTTCAGTTGGAGTGTCAGCTGAGCTTTGGCAGTGAAGAAGGAAGGAGCCCTGTGCTTTTCAGTGTGCAGTTTTAGTCAAAAAACGTGTGTAAGGCCCAGAGTTCCGGTCTGCAGCTTGTGTAACAGCTTGTTAGGACTGAATCCGTCCTGTGAAAAGAATCAAAGGATCTCTGAAGAGTAGAAACCAGGCTCACCCTGTAGAAGACTGGAGAAATTGTTGAATTACACTCGGTCTGTCAGGAACTGAATCTGCTGTGTGTTCTCCCGGGTATTGTGCAGTAATTGCGATCGGGATACAGATGCAGCCTGCCTGGTATAGTGCTTTCTTTTATATAAATGTGTGAAGAGGTTTGTGTACCTCAAGTGAGCCCTGCTGACATTGAAGGACCCTATCTTATTTGGAGGTCGTGAGTACTAATTCAGGGTCGCTCCCTGTTGAATTGCCACATTAAATCCAAATGGAATTACTGTACTGCTGACTGTTTAATTCTCCTTTTCTCTGTGTGAGGGCCCCTACCAGCTGCCACGGTTTGGACTAGCCACTAGGGCTTGGTACCCAGGGACAGTAACTGATAGGGATAGGCCTGTGCACAGAGCCATAAATAGATTATTAGAGTGATAAGCTAATTAACCTGATTTCCCCTGTCCTTGTTATATCCCCTAAATAAATCAGAGCTGCTTGTTTCAGCAAAGTTATACTGCCTGAGGTATTTGTCTATGTTAAAGTACTGTACTGTGATTGTTGCACTGTATCCATTTCACAGGAGGTCCCAGTGCGGAACCAGACCTGGGGGTAAGTGTATACTGTGAAGGTAATTCTGATATATTGTGTGGGCCACTAGTGGGAAGAAAGGGGTTGCAGTGTCCCAGAGGGCTGTGACCAAGGTAGTTTAACTATTGCAAACCCTGACCTCTGGGTGGAGGCACCCGCCATTGGATCCAGGCCCCTCAACCTGTTAGTGGCAAATCAGGCAGGGGTAGTAGCCCCTGGGATAGCGCCATCTAGGGGTTACACAGGCATGGCAAAAGACCCCTAGAATGAAACGCTGTTATACACCTAGTCATGTGTCAACAGATATTAGAGTGTCATGAGGCTTGGTGCCAGCCCAATTCTGACTAACCAGAAAGGCATTGTATCTTCGACTGTGGTCCAGTTGATTGGAATATTAGAGTGAAAAAAGAGGAAATGGTGGTGCTCAGGCAGATGCTGCGATGAGCTGTTCCACCATTTGCAACACCTACTCCTCTGGGTACCCAGACCCTCCTTTTTGTTTGGGCAAGTTCGGGGCACCTCCACGCTTGACTGGCCAGCCACACCCAGAGGGTAGGTCAGGGACAGAATATGAAGGGGCAGGCTGTGGGTATCTGGGGACCATTTGGAACTGCTCCAGTAGGTATGGGATCCAGGGCTTGTGTATGGACTAAAGGAGAGCTTGACCCATTGAGTCAAAAAGCAAAAAAAGCAAAAAAGAGTTCACATCTGCCCAAATATTATGGGGATAATACAGCAGCAGGAGAAAAACCCATTCATTGCCTTGTTGCCATCAGGACAATTCTTGTTTGCACGTTGGGTCTGGCTGCATTATTATTTTGGTGGTAACTTACTTAGTTAGATGTCACTGTACGAGTGCTCGCATGTCTACGTGCTGTATGTCTTGATTATAAGGTTTCCTCTTGGCCAGGTATCCCTTGTAAAAGAGACTTTAATCTCAGTGAGTTCTTTTACCTGCTTAAATAAAGATTATTATTATTAAAAGTAGTAGTCATGGTAACAGTAATAATAGTGCATGTTTTCATAAGAAGTTACATCTCAGTTGGACTATACCACAGAAGGTAAATAATTTGTGGAAAGAAAATGTTGGATGTGTGCCTTTTTTCCCTTGCCAATGGGCCGAACATGATTTATTTATTTATTGAAAAATCAGAAATACATCCTTTGAGTCAAAGGCTCTTTTGCAAAGGCTTCTCGTCGGTAGACATAATACAACATCACAAGTACAGGTGCAAGACATCAATCAGTCCATATATTACATTAGCAGAGGTAAGGTAAAGGACTGAGTAACATTTCATAGCAGAGGGCAGAGACAGCCCAGAGTCATGTGCAAAACAGCAGATAGTACAACATCACAAGAACAGGTGCAAAACATCAGTCCATATTTTACATTAGTAGGTATGGTAAAGAACTGAGTAACATTCCATAGCAGAGGGCAGAGACAGCCCAGAGTCACGTGCAAAACAGCAGCAAAAATTACGGAAGGCAAGATACAGATTGTATAGACAGTGTGCAGGAGGTGGCAGGGGCTGAGTTAGTATACTAGGAGCAGTCGCAAGTAGAGTTGTTAGCAAGAAATGCCTTGAGTGAGGTTTTAAAAGGGACTATTTTTGTACCAGCAGTCAGAGCAACAGGTAGGCCATTTAGCCAGCTTGGAGCCCTGTGATAAAAGGCTCTCTGACCCATAGATGTCCTGCAGCGGGGGACCAAGTAGGGGACCTTTGAGGTACTTCTGGTGAATCTTTGTGGGAAGGAGGGTTGGATGAGGCCCTGTAGGCTAGGTGAGGTGAGATTCCACTGTATTTTCTTCACCAGGAGGCATGTGGGGTACTTGAGGCGACATTCGAAGTTTAGCCAGTTTGAGCGACTGTAGAGGTCACACATGTAGGTAGTTCTGTCGCAGCCTGTCACCAGGCAACAGGCCTTGTTTAGCGCTGTCTTGATGCGACAGAGAGCAGTGCTATCAATGGAGCCATAAAACACAATTCCATAGTCCAGCACAGAGGAGGACCGAGGACGACACAGCAAGGCGCAGCCCCTCATTAGGCTGACAGTGTTTGATCCGATAAACGAAGCCAATTCTGGAGTTAATGGTGTTACAGAGGATATGGATATGTGCATAATAGGTAAGAGAGGAGTCAAGGGTGATGCCCAAGTATTTGAATGTGGTTACTTGCTGAAGTGGGGACCCTTGGGCAGTGTTGACAAGTAGAGTGGAGTCATGGTAGGGGTTGTGATGGTGTGCAAAGATCATGGTCTTAGTTTTCTTATAGTTTATTACTAGCCTGTGCTCTGTGAACCAGGTCTCGGCTTCCATGAAGGACTTCTATAGGGCATCCTGCAGTGGTTGAGGCTGAGGTTTGCTCCAGTAAATGACTGCATCATCAGGGTAAAGAAGTAACCGTCCGGAACAGGTTCTGGGTAGAGAGTTTAGAAAAAGGCTAAATAGAAGGGGGTCTAGAATGGAGCCTTGAGGGACCCCAGAGCAAACTGGGAGGCTGAAGGAGAGGGTTATGCCAAGCTTGACCTGCTGTGACCTGTTTGAGAGGTAGTTTTCAAACCAGGCCATAGTATCGGGTGTCAGTCCCACATCAGTCAGGGATCTAAGGAGAAGGGCATGATGGACAGTGTCAAAAGCCTTAGTTAGGTCGATGTAAACCGACCTAACTAAGTGCCCCAGATCCATGGGCTTGTGGATGTAGGAGGTGTATTCAAGGAGAGCTGTGGTGGTGCTGTGACCCCTGCGGAGCCCATGCTGCTCGGGGCATAAGAGGTTAAATTTAGATAGATGTTCGGAGAGCTGATCAGCTACTATTTGTTTCCAGGGCCTTAGAGAGAGGGGGCAGTATAAAGATCAGCTGGTAATTAGCAGAGGAGGTGCGCTCACCACCTTTCAGAAGCGGGGTGATGACAGCCCTTTTCCAGTGGGTGGGGCACCCCCACCCAGACAGAGGGAGCGGTTAAGGATTTTAGTGGGGGAGACTAAGACAACTTCGAGGGATAGATGGAAGAGTTTTAAGTCCAGGGAGTCTCCACTATGGTGGCTCTTGCCCAGGACATTAGAGATGTAAAATTTAGCCTCTTTTAGAGTTACTACTTGGAACCTGAAAGGTGGGGCGGATGTGGGGAGAATGTATGACGATGAAGAGGCTGTAGGGTTTGAAGGGGCAAGGAAGTTGGGGGGAGCACACTGCTAAGGTCAGAGAAGGAAGAGTTTAAGGCATTGGCAATTTGTATGGGGTCCTGAGATATGGTCCCATTGACTGAGAGTTGGGAGGGTGGGGGTGGATAGGGTTTACCATTTAGTTCTTTGATAGTATCCCAGAATTTATGCCCCGATCCCCTAGAGGAGGTGAGGATAGTCCTATAATAAATGGCTTTGGCCTGACGTAAGGCACAGGTACATTTCTTTCTAGCTTCCTTGTACCGTTGTTCGTCCTGAGGCAGGTTTGAAGCGAACTACTGTACATGCACTCAGGTCAGGGGAGGAGACAAAATGTCTCAGCGACTCAGCAGACTTCATAGCAGCTGAAAGCCACTTACTGTATGTGGCAGGAAGTGTACATGCAAGCCTTGAGAATGGATGCCTTAGGTGTTTTTTATTGCTGTTCTGTGTAGCAGACCAGTTCCTATTGTAATTGAAGTCAGGAAGTGTTTTGTGGCTGTCCCATTGCAATGTGGTAGGGACCAGGACCTGTGATAGAAGATGAGTGTAACTTGTAACCATGACTCGTTTTTGTTTTCCTGCAAATTTTCTTGTCTATGTTGAACTTTTTTATCCCTATGTTAACCCTCTCCCCGGGTCATACCTGGAAGTGAGCCCCAGCTTATGGTGCCTTTCCTGGTTACCAGCTTTTTTTTTTTTCCATATACGAACATATGAAATTACCAGCAGATACAGGCCATTCGGTCCATCTAGTCTGCTCGAGTGTGTAGCATGTCAGTCCATTAGACTGCAGCTTCCCCCCTCCCCATGTGCCCTCCCCCCATCCCCTGCCCCCTCCTGGTTTGTACCCTCCCCTTGAATCTGTCCAACACCTTCTTGAAGCCCCCAACATTCTGCAGTGATATGACTTCCTCTGTTAGAGCGTTCCACCCTGCCACCACCTTTTCTGTGAAATAATGCCTCCTCCGTTCCCTCTTGAACCTTACCCCTTCCAACTTCATAGTGTCCCCTGGTTTCCCTTCTGCCCTTCAGATTGAACATACACCTAGTGTCTGCTCTGTTCAGACCCTTCAGGTACTTGAAGGTCTCGGTCATATCCCCCTCTCCCTTCTTTCCATCAGGGTATACATTTTGAGCTCTCTCAGTCTCTCCTCATATGGTCTATCCCACAACCCCAGGATCATTTTTGTTCCCCTACACTGTACCCCGTCCAGTAGTTTGATGTCCCTTATTGAGTAGGGGCACCAGAACTGCACATAGTACTCTAGGTGTGATCTTACCAGGGAACTGTACTGGGGCAAGATAACCGCCCCACGCCTACGTTCATAGGTAACTACGAGTTCGAGGGACTAGCCCCATATGAACTCGCCACCATTAGACTAATGGTGGATAAGATTTTTTTTTATATAGTAGGATATTTTTAAAGTAGGATATTTGCTGCCTAGAAGTAATCCCCCTGCTGTGCACCCTAGCATCCTGTTTGCTTTCGCTGCTGCCTTCCTGCGCTGAGCAGAGTGGTTCCTCTCCCTGGTTACCAGCACTCACAGATCCTTCTACTCCTTGGATTTTGTTAACATATGTATTTTACTTTTCTGGTGGAGCTGGCAGGCAGCTCCGGCCCCTCTCTTGGAGGGGACTCATCTCTTCGGTGGGGCTTTCCCTGCACCCACCCCAACTCTGGGTTACCCTCCCCCGTGACAGGGCCGCTGGTGAGGGGTGCCGTCCTCCCCTTAACCCTGGAAGCCAGCATCTAGATTGTTGGGGAGAGGCATGGGCACAGCCTGCTAGCTCCAACTCTTTTTTCATTTTCTCCCCGGACCCATGCACATGCAATAGGTGGGGCAACAGTCTCCACTTCCGCAGAGGCAGTCTTACACCCTGTGTGTGGGTCCACCCTTTCTAACATTGTGCCTGTGCTGACCCCCAGCCTCCGCTGGGTGTCAGTCTACTGTACGATGCTGAGTCCCCCCACCCCCGAGGAATGAGAGCTGTCAACGGACGCTCAAGCCTTCTTGCCCCGAGCGACCCAAGTCCATTCCCGAACCCAGGTCGCCGGCATGGTGCAAGGTAAGGACAGTTACCAACTTTTAAATAAATAAATTAATAAATAAATGAGTGTACGATCTCCCTAACCATTCCCTGCTACTGCTGTCCATCACTTTTTCTAACAAAGCAATTGGTTAAGGTGTTACCAGTTCAGGAACATCTTGTGAGTGAGCAGCGAACCTCTCCAGAATGTGCGTTACAAAATAATTAGAATATTTGCTGCTTATCCCTTGGTACAGTTGTATCCCATGACTGAAGAGACCTAGTTTCATCCCCCTTCACTTGATCCCAGTAATTCATAAAAATATGCCTTGGTAGTCCAGTGGTCCCCCTCACTAAGCAATCTTGGTAAATATATTATAGGGGCACGGTCACGCCCCTCTATTTAAGGTTGAATAGGCACTTTAATGTTAAACCTCAAATTTTGCATGTTAATAACTTGGCAGCTGTTCAACAGATTTGCATGAAATTTGGAATGCACAGTCTGGTATGGTAGATCTCTTGATTTACTGAGTTGTGTTTCAGGCAAACATACGATTGTTGCACAGTGAAGCACCAAAATATGCACTTTTTGCCACTTTTGCGCATTCTTTGTCCGTGGCGCTGCAGAAACACCGTGTGATCTATTGGTCCGAAACTTGGGACATAGAAAGAGCATACGCCTAGGAACATGGCATCGTTTGTTTGGTGAAAAAATATTAATCCATTCAAAAGTTATTACAATTTGAAATTCCCATTGTATCCTATGGGAAAATTTATATATATTTTTTGCAATGTTAATGAAAAAGACCAGATGGTCCAGATTGGGACGACTATATCTCAATCACAGTTTGATCTTTTTACTTGAAATTTGCAGGGTGTTGAGGGGATGCCCTAGAGATGTGAATTATGCTGTTTAGGTGTTGGGGAATTAATTGGTTGCAGAGATATTCAATGACATAATTGACGTTTTTCCCACAGGATTACATTGCAGTCTGCGTCATGACTTTCGGCGCCGTTATCTTGGAAACAAAGTGTGATACAGACTTTTCGCTGCAGGCAGCTTAGATCACCTTTAGGTGAACTACGTTGCTGGAAAAAGATTTGAAATTGTAGAGTAAGCTTGCAGTGGAATTTTTTTCATACGTTGCACATTCATGAGATATTGTGAAATTACTGCCACAAGGGTTCAAAGAGTGCCTGTCCAGTGCTTTTCGGTGCCCATATCTCAGAAACGATGTGAGATACAGGTGCAATCATTTAATGTTGTGTGAAGTACTCACCGTCATGATTACAATGATGCTAGAATTTTTTTTCTACTTCTTACGGTTCCCAAGATATGCACAAATTACTGTTACAAGGGTTTGGTGCCCTATAGTGCTGCTGCATGGCTCCGTAGCTTTGCATAAGTGGAAGCGTGGGCCCAAATGCATATTGTTATGCAAAAATTGGCAACTTGGTGGGAGCTGGTCTCCACGCTCCCACCACTACGTGTTTTTTACTACTTATATTTCACATTTTCAAAAAATAAGGAGATTCTCTGCAAAACAACTGCATTAATGCATCATTTAGGGTTAAAGCAAAAAAGTGAGGAAATGAGACAGGGTTGAAACCCTAACCCCCCCAAACACACCCCACCCCGATCCTCCACAGACTGACAGACGCCGGGGTGTGTCATTGGGGTCGTGAGGCAACAGACAACAAAGGAGAGGGACCTGGGAGTAACAGTGAGTAATAACCTCAAGATCTTGGCCCAATGTAGCAAGATGTATGGGAAAGCTAACAGGATGCTGTTGTGCATTGGACGGGAGGAGGAACTTCTTCACGGAACGGGTAGAGGAAAAGTAGAACGGTCTACCGGAGAAGCTTATCAGTGTTAAGACAGTTGCTACTTTAAAAGATGAAATGAATAGAAAGTGATTTTATATACATGACTGTTGTGTTATTTTGGTGCTTGTTGTTTTATGTGACATACTGTTAAATTAATTTGTACATATTTATTTTTTATTAATTTTGATCATTTTCTTCCTTAGCCAGATCATGATCTTATATGTGCAACGTGAAGCCAGCTGTTATGTGTGTGGAGTCACTTACATCACTCTCCCTATGACACTTTCGACTGAGACATTGTCATGTGTGCCAACGGCTGCCGTATACTGTTGCACGACCTCCCAGTGAAAGTGCTAGTATGGCTTGCATGCAGTTATTAGTGGGTAATAATCAATAGCACCTGATTGCGAAAAGGTTTTAATATACTGTAGTCATGTTGTATTATTTGTTGTCTCATCTTTCCCGCTCAGCATGGCCATGTTGCGATCTAAGTAAATCTAAGTGAATCCATGCTACTGAAAGACAGCTAAGTAAGAACTCTCAATGTACTTCAAGAGATTAATACTCACTTTACCTGTGAATCAATTGGGTACACCCTAATTCAAGAGGCAGGTAATACATTAAACACTATTTATTCTTGCAATTTATTTAGTTAAGCAATCTGCTATGCCAGATAATGATTTTATATAACACCGTAGACATCATACACAAGAACATGAAAGTCTAACAGTACAATAAATATCATAATAACCATGATGTCCATTACCTTTGAAAACAAAAATACTATTCACTAAATATAGGGTAACAATAATATCAACCTGTTAGAGCCTAAATGTGACAAGTACATGAAAGACAAGACAAACGTTTTAGAAAAAAGAAAGTCCTAGAAAGCATCCTATTTGCTTGAATTAGATTGGGATCCTACTGTATGTGTACAGCACTATTAAGTGATTTAAAAAATCACAGCAGTGGATCCATGAATGCTAAAATTTCCATTTTCTCATTATAGTGTACTCAATCAGAACATTTTCACAGGTTTCCATCATTGTTACAATGCTGTCCTTCTTGAAGCACGCTACCTGAATAATTTTCGCTGCTTCATGTAGTTTCGCTATCATAATTTGCTCATGAGTTCACTACATGGGATGCCGCCAGGCAAATGAAATGATTAATAAAAAAAAAAAAAAACAGGCAGGCAAAGATTACTACTGTATTTTAAAAGTTTAAGTTTAAAAAACAGCTTTCCTCTGTGCCGTTGTCATGCTTCCAGTCCTGCTGGGTAGTCTGCATTTGAAATCTTTTGTGGGTCATGGATCTAGATTAAGGTTATAATATAAAATAAACGGATGAATGGCAATGAGAAACATTTTCAAAACAGTTTTTGTGCAGTTTGGAAGTTTAACTTGAATATTGTTCTGCGGGGTTGGATTATCAGGTTACTACAGTAATGTAACAATGGACAAGGAGGTCAGCACAGCATTTTGGCATAGGACAGGTTAGAGTGCTGGCTGTGCTGCTGAGGAGGAGGGTAGAAGGGAGTGAAGAGAGAGAACTAATACTTTTGTTCCTGCTGCTAAGAGAGTATGAGCAGGGCCAGATTAAGGCACAGGCAACACAGGCACTAGCCTAGGGCCCCACCTGCCAGGGAGTCCCCCAACAATCCCCAAAATATATTTACTACATACCCATTTCTTTCTGCCTGAGCTGCACTTTTTTGTAATGGACTTGGCTGCTAAATAATCTGAACAAGGCAGGAGCTGAACTGTGATAGTTATCTCACCTCCCTGATTAGGTGTTAAGTACAGCTGATAGCTTCAGGGGGCTCCAACCTGACTACCCCTTAAGGTGTAATGGGGCCCTTTTCCTTTGTCTGCTTGAATGCGAATCTAGCCCCCCCACACACACCTGATTAGGTGTTAAGTACAGTTGATAGCTTCAGGGGGCTCCAGTTAGACTGACCTTTAAGGTAAAAACAGGCCCTTTTCCTTTGTCTCCCACCCCTGGTATCCCAAGTGGAAAGAAGTAGCTAGAAAGATCCTGCCCCAATTGGTGTTCCTGACAGGAAGCTGACTGGAGTAAATCTTAAATGGCGGTCTCCTGCAGTAGTTTGTCCACTACTTGCCCCATCTTGTGTATTAGAGGGGGGCCCTGTCATTCATATTGGAAGGATCAGTGAGCCAGCAGAGCCTGCTTATTGGAGAACCTGTTCCAAGTTCCAGATACTTCTCATTAGCACTTGTATGTTCTGTGACATGCCCTGACCCTGGGTCAGGCAGTATGCAGGTAGAGGTAGTGGTTCACATATCCATGTGTTCTGAGTCTACATGTTTTCCAGGTTCCAGGCTTGGGCTGTAGCCACTAGGCTATACTGCCTAATGTATTCATTTTTATATTCCTTGACTGGAATTGGATTATTACTGTTAAATGCAGTTCTCTTCTCAGGAAAAATTAGTAGGAGGGTTCATGGTTGAGTTTGGGTTGGAGCAATGAGTGTCATGAAAATGATCATCAAATTTAAGGAAAAAAAAATGGGATTGAATTTTCTAAGTCCTTTTAACAATACTGTATTGCAGTTTGCAAACAATGTGGTTAAGCATGATCTTTAATACCACTCACAAAACCACATTTTAATGACACAAAGTAGCAAATGGGCTACGGGGCTATCGATAGGCTTACAATGCCATCAGGGGCAGCAGCAGCCTTTAGATCATATTTGTTTAATTTGCAGGCAGTTGTATATGTTATGGAGATATACATACAGTATATATATATATATATATATATATATATATATATATATATATATACTACTCCCCATTATGTACAGTTGCCTTCAGAGTAAACAAATAGTGTCTGAAGGTCATCACTAACCCTGACCATTATGAATCATAGCACTACAACCCCTTCCTTATGTGTTTTTTGGGTGAGGCTGTGTCCGGAAGTTAGATTGCACTTGCAGTAAGTTAAGTAGTGTAAGAAAGGTGGCAATAATGTACTGTATGCTGAGAGTAGTCTTGCACATATAGTGATCCCTCGATTGTCCAGAAAATGTTTGTACAAAATGATAGCTATTACGATAGCCCCTTGTTATCTAGCACCCTTGATTATTATCCACCCAATTTTGCCTGTACAAAAATGGGCAGATAGTCAAGGGTGCACTGTAGATTATCAGCCTGAAATCAAACAGTATGGGACACTGTGTGTGTGTGTGGGGGGGGGGGACCAGAGAATGGTGTGCACTGTTGCTAATATGAATTTGAGAGAGGGAAACAGAAGGGTGGGACTTTTGATTTGTATTCTGTTGCCCCTATCTCTTTACATACAGACTGTATCCCTGCATTAGATAGTTTGTATGTAAATGGATTCCCAAGGTGCCTTGCAGTCTGTGACCGTGTCCGTTTGTGGCAAAGGGGCATGGTCACGGCGAGAGGGGCCCAAGATTTTTCTTGGGCCTAGGGCCCTAGGTTACCTTAATATGGTCCTGGGTAAAAGGAAGCTTTAATGAACTTGAAAAATGAGAGTGCCATTAGATTCAAATGCAGCCCCGAACTGTACTAATAACCTTGCTTTGAAAATAAAATATGAACAAACTGAGACACAAACTACAGAGGTCTGCTGTTAGTCAGGAATGACACAGACTAGTGGAGCTAGTCTGTTCTGTTTTCCCCATAGAGGGGATACCTTATTCAAAACAATAAAAACAATTAAAAAATGCTCTACGATACAATAGCTTCATTTTAGCTTTGATTTGCTTTTCCCAAGTCAGTCAGTTGGCTGTAGTGAGCTGAACACGACTGCATCTGTCTCAAGCTTCGAAATGCAGATCCATATCCCCCAACACTGACGGATCGCATCACAGTGAACAGGGGTAGTGACATTTCCTGTCACATGATTGAGATACGTTTCATCCCATCCAGCTTATCAGAGGCAGCTGACGGCTCCATGTTACAAGCCGGAGAGAAAACACATAAAAACAGGAAAAAAGTCACTATTGCTGTCTCTTTTAATAAATGTCTGTAATTTTGTTAATACAGAAGGCATCACAGCTATGATAAATGGCAGTTTACCAGAATCAGACAAGCTACGTTTCACCTTTAAGAGAGGGTGGGATAGGCACATGTGATTTGTGAAAGTGACTAGGGGAAGGGATGGTACTAATGGGGGCAGTGGGATTGGCTGTGCAGAGGTGCAGGTGGGATAGGCACATGTGATTTGTGAAAGTGACTAGGGGAAGGGATGGTACTAATGGGGGCAGTGGGATTGGCTATGCAGAGGTGCAGGATGAGGGCTTCCTTTAGGTATCCTCTAGTGCTAGAGTGGTGGGGACATAGCTAGGAACTGAACAGACTTGAAGGACCGTGAGTCTTTTTCTGTTCGTAAACGTTCGTTTCTGTGTGTCTCTTACTCATTTTACAATACATCACTGTCTGCAGCTTCACAGTGTATTTTTAAAATAAAAACCTAGCTGCTTTTTTTTTTTTCCTTCTATTTTTCCTCCTGGGCCTGCAGGCAGGCAGGCTTCTGGCTCTCTCCCCGAGCTCACATCTACCTTGTGAGGCACATTGCTCTCTCCTGACCCTGGTCCAGATTCTAGCAGATCACCCCCCCCCACCCGTGGCAGGGCCAGGTAGAGGAGGGCTGTCCTGTCCCTTCCCCCGTACACAAATCCAGTTTTGCCGGGGCTCCAGTTGTGGGTTGGGAGCCAGGTCCAGGCGTCATGCAGCCTGCCAGTGCTCCCCCATTTTCTGCTTTTCCTTCTCATCCCTCCCCATTGCTGGGGCATGCACATCAGCATGCACATGCTGTGGGGTCCCACAGCATCCTTCCATCATTGGCATCCCTGATCCGCACTACCCTCAGGCCTCCACCTGGGGGCAGTTATTTGATGGGACTGCTAAGCCACCCTCCCATGGAGACGAGAGCTGTCCTCCGGATGCTCAGTCCTCTCCCTTCCTGGCCAATTTCCATCAACCTGTGTTCATCACCAAACACGGGTTGCCGGTGTGGCAGGAGGAAAGGTGCAATGCTTCAGTCCTCCATGCCACTGGACCAGCCTGGCTGCATTTATTTTTGTTTTGATTTCTCTATATGTACTTTCTCCTTCGTGTGTCAGCTGGCCCCCTTCCACCACTGGTCCTCCCAGCCTCGTCACCCCTAGTGTTCACCAGGATTCACCTTGATGGCACAGAGGTGCCCAGTTGGCCGGTTGCAGAGCCCATGGAGGACCAGTGTCATCCTGCCGGTCGACACGATTTTCCATTTTTTATCCCTTCTCGTCACTTCCTGTCTGCGTGCATGCATGGAGGCGCACGCACGCTGCGGAGTCCCATAGCACCCTCCCTTCTTTTGGCATCCCCGTCCCACCCTCAGACTTCCACTTGAGGACAGTCATTTGGCAGGACTGCCAAGTCACCCTCCTCGGGAGAGGAGAGCTGTCCTCTGGATGCACAACCCTCTTTCCTCCCATGCTGACCCACGGGTGACCTGCTTGTACCGCAACACGGGTTGTTGGCGTGGCAGAAGGTAAGGTATTGACGCCTTAATCCTCCATGCCACTGGGCCAGCCTTAGCTGCAATGTTTTAAAGAAATTCTGTAGTACTTAGTTGAAACAATCTAGAATTGGAGTGGGGCATCTATGGGGCCAAGTTTCAGCTCCTTGCTGTGCCTCTAATAGAGGAGTTTAGGATGAGGTGGTATGAGCACTCTCCCTGAGTGGCCAGTGGGTGGAGTGGCTTCATTCTTCGGGAGGGGTCTGCCTTTGCTGTTTTCCCTCATAATCCCCACCTCTGAGAATGCAGAGGTATGTGCATGTGTTTCGATGCACCATGTTTCTCACACACACGCGCGCGCATTCCCAGCTGCGCTACGCCTTGTGGTCACCCAGGTGTTAATATCACAGTGGGCTTCACTGCTCTTTGGTTGTAAAGCAGAATATACCTCTCTGGAAATGGCAAATGGGATTTCCCACTGAGGACTCTAAACTGATAAAAAAAAATTCAAGAATTTGGGGGGGGAGGGCTTTGCCCTCTACACTCCCCAGTTACCACTTACAAATGGGGGGAGCTTAGCACTCGCATTCCCCTCAACATTTGTAGTCAGCAGTTCTATTACCAACCCTAAAAAAAACAAATAGTTTAAAATCCTCAGGAGGAAGTCTTATCTGCCATTGCAGGAGCTGGTGTTGTTGAGTGCAGTGCAAATTTTGAAGAGGCGTGTTCTTCACTAAAGCCTCTGCCTTCCTCCCTGGAGAAGGAGAGCATCCTCTGGGGTGTGTGTTCCTCATACTGCCTTCCCTCCAGATGCTCTGAGCTCAGGGCGTGAACTCGAGTCTCTAGTGGAAGTGCTGCCGCTGCAGTATCAGGGGCTAGCCCAGTCAGAAGTTTTTTGTGTAGTAATTACTGTAAAATATTTAAAAGTGTGATCATGGACATAAACCTAGAAAACATTAAGGTCAGATGCAACTGCTTTAAAAATAATATTTTTAATCATTTTTATTATTTATTTTTTTTTTTATGACACCTTCTTGCTCCCGTCTTTGATGCTCCTTTGAAATTCCCAGTGTACCTCCACGGGGACACCTTCTCCGCACCAATGTGCCGTCTCCTCCATGCTGCTATCAGATTACTCCCAGGGCAGGGTTTGAGTTTAGGATTTTCCCCTGAATACACTATGTGTCAGGAGGGGCACATCTGGCTGGAGGAGCAGAGCCCTAGATATACTGGGCCTGTCATCCTCGAAGACTGGGGCCATTTTCCTTGTTCTGGTCACTCCCTGGGCACTCCATAGTGCCATGACATCTAGGAGTCATGCTCATGGCAGGCACAGTGATATCCCGACGTCCTACTAAGCTCCCACCCACCCATTGGTCATCTAACTGCACTGCCACCTGTGGTCATCCAGGTGGCAGTATTGCGATGGAGGATGGGAACCAACCCTCCCTGGAGAGGGAGAGCATCCTTTGGGATGCCCAGTCCCTCTCACCCTGGTGGGTCTCTGACTACCGGGACTCGTTCCTGAACCTGGGTTGCCATCATCACGAGTAGTAGCGCTATTGCTACGCCGATGGTGCCAGCAATCATTTTTATTTTTAGTCCTATTTTTCTAACCCTTACCTGACTGTCCTTTGTTTTCCTACTTACTTTGGCAAGTCTCCCTTCTCTTCTATCCAGTCTCACAACATCCTGCCTTGGGGCTGCACATAGTATACCCTTGCCTGTATGATCCTGTGGGAAAGTCCACCACAGCAGACCCCAGAATTACTCTGTACTCTGGCACTCCCCAGGGAGGAGCTGAGGAAGCAAGTTGTAGTGGTGGGTGGGGTCAGGAGTGGCATCATGTGTTGAGCAGAGATATTTTTGTTTCCCTATACAGTGCCACCCATCTTCCAGCCATGCTGGCAGCAGCTTCCAGCCTGTGGGGGGAGGCAGAAAATTGTTGGGTCATCAGTAATTCCATAGCGCACCATAGGAGTTGCTGTTGCACCAGGAGTTCTTAGCCCTCCCCTGGAATCTGGAAGTGATGCTTCAGACTGCCCTCCCAGATGTCTGCTAGCCCAGAATATTGGGACAGGCTCGCACAATGAACCAGGGTCCACCACTTGTATGCACAAGGCATTCAACTTGTGCACTGGCTTTTAGACAAGTTTAATTTATTTAATTCATTGTGAAAAACATTGACCAGTCTCTGGTTCGTTGGTGCAGCAGTAGATTTACCGCTCGCTATGCCAGCAACCTGGGAACGGGAGAGATCTTGGGTCAGTGGGAGCAAGCTGGGGGAGAAACATCCAGAAGACACTCTCCTCCTCAGGAAAGGGAGGGTTTTATTCTCCACCACAATGCTACAACCTGCGTGACCACAGGTGGCAATGTGGCTGGAGGAATCAAACATGGGAGGAGGTGGAGGCGGACACGACCGTGTTGACACAAGCAATGTGTACACGTTATAATGTCATTTTCCCTCCCTGTGTTGATCACAGGGCTCTAGAAACACTGGGCTTTCCCTCCCATGCCCCTCTGGGGGCAGGAAGCAGAACTGCAGCAGTCCAGGACATCAGCTCCTCCCACCAGCAGCCTCACACCGGTTTTATCCAGGACACAGTGAGTACCGAGTCAATCCCGGTGTCTTCAGAGAACACACAAGGACACCAGAATCCTGCTACAGAGTTGCTGCAGAAAATCATAGGGCAAATAGAGCCCTAATGGGGGGGCCTGACAGGCCTTCACAGTGAACTGCAGCATTCGCAGTGATCCTGAGCACAGGAAATCACACCAGTGGCCATATTGTACAGCACACATTCTAGCTCTTGCCACATCCTGCACCCTTATAGGCAGACTCTAGAGTGGGTGTCAGCGGTTTTGGTAGGCACTAAAGGCGTTAATTGCGGCTGTCTGGATATGAATGCTGGACTGTTCTGGGAACAAAAAGGTGTAAATTGGGCTGTTTAAACTTTAAAGATATCTTGCCTGATTGGAGGCTTTGCAGATATGGGGACACTACCGGGACTGGCAAAGCTGAAACTGCACAAGGATTTCAGCTAAGACACAACACGGTGCCTCTTCTCCCTGCAAGTGGGCTATATTTGTCTCTCCTATGTGACAGTGTCATCAAGCAAGTCATTTGACAAATCTTCCAGGGGGAGGAAATGTGTAAAATACAAACTGACTCTGCTAGTCATCTTTGATAGGTCCCGAGACCTCAGTGACCACAACTGGTGTCCCCACAGAGGAAGACCCCTCCACTTCCTCTCATTCCCAGGAGGTGATGGAGCAGCTCCCACTTCAGCTGGCTGCCTCCAGACCTGATCGCAAAATTGAACATTGCTTTAATGGTAGATCTGGCCTGCTTTGATCTGCATCCCTGCAAAGCCATGCCCACAGGAAAGCAGCTTGAAAATTAACTTACAGTAAGAAAATGAAACGTGCCAGCTCTCTCCTCTCCAGGGATGAAACAAATAACCACGCCTATCAACACAAAAGGAAGAAGTGGTGTGCCAGAGTGCCTTCCTTGTGAGACTGGAGTTTGTCTTCTGTTGAGGAGGGAGAACTTCATAGTAGTTCCTCAGATGTGGAGCTGGAGTCTGAAAGACACTTTGATATTAATGACCTCAGCTTCTTTATTAAAAAAAGTCTTGTTGGAGATATATTTAGGACCCATGCCTTCTACTTCCAAAGATGATAAACCAACCTTCAAATTATCCAAATCATCTAAGCCATCATCATAGTTCGCTATTCCACCAGCAATTGAGGATCTACTTAAGGAGAAGTTGTAAGGCCTGGAGAAAATGTACCCTGTCCCACGCAGGGTTAACAAACTGTTGAAGTTCAGTAAAAAAAACAGTCTGGAACCTGGCTGAATCTTCCTAAGACTGACTCCATGATTTCCTCCCTAATGAAGAAGACAGGAATTCCAGCAGGTGGGGGGGCTACCTTCAGGGACACAATAGATTGCAAAGTAGAATCTTCCTTAAAAAAGGTGTTCTAGCCTCTGTGGCTTCCTTGAAGGCGGCAACTATTAGTCTATTCTCTGCCAGGGCAGCCCTCTCCTGGGCTATGTATTTAGTGTTTAAGTTGTCGTAAATTCAGAGAAGAACAAAACTCTGATCCAACAACTATAGCTCATGGGTCTCGCATTAGCTACACAGTGGATGTTTCAGATGATGCTGTCTGCTGTACTGCTTGAACAGTGTTTTACCAAAGCTCAGCGAGAAGAAATCTCTGGCTGTAGACCTGGCAGGCAGATGCCTCATCAAATTTTCATCTCGGAAATGCCGCATACAAAGGCGGACTCCTGTTCGGTACTGCACTTAAAGAGGCAGTAAAGGAATCCGGAGTAATTGCTAAGCTCCGGATGCCTCAAGTCACAATCTGGAGACAAACCTTGGTTTGACCAGTCCTGGTGGCCTTTTCATGATCAGTCATCCTACAGCAGACACCAGAACAGAAGCTTCTCTAACAAATTATCCTGATTTGCTTCTCTTAACCAATGCAAAAACAAGGGCGGAGGCAGTGACAACCATGACTCTGGCAATTCCAACAAGACGTTTTCTCATTGAGACAGTTCAGGCTCATCTGCAAATCAGAGGCAGACTTTCCAACTTCTTCGGGGCATGGATCTATAAGAAAACAGGCAGATGGGTCCTGGACATTGTCAACAAGGGGTACCTCCTTGAATTTGACACAAAGCCTCCACTTCCCCATATCATTCCATCTCCAATATTGGCCAACCCTACCAAAAGACTTGCAGTATTTTAGGACTTACTACAGAAAGGGGCCATAGAACTAGTACCCCTGAAAGAGGTCAGCAGAGGCATATACAGTACTCCCTCTTCTTCACTGTTCCAAAATGCACAAGGGGTTTCAGACCAGTATTGGACTTTAAGTTTCTGAATCTGTTTTTCCTCAGCAGGCCCTTTAAGATGGAAACTCTGTCATCCATCATCAGGGAAGTCTACCAGAGAGACTTCCCAGTCTCCATCAACTTATAGGACGCCTACTTGAACATCCCGATCCAGGACAATCACCGTCAGTCTCTCAGGTTCAAGGTCTAAGACTACCTCTTCTGATTTTGAACCTTTCCTTTCAGGTTTTCCTCAGCCCCAAGAGTCTTCTCCAAGGTTCTTGCAGCAGTAATTTTGCACTTGTGCAGCCATGGGATCCGATTGTTCCTCTATATGGACAACATCCGTATCTGAGCTCCTCAACATGAGTCGATTCAGCAAGCAGTTACAGAGGTTATTCGCTACCTATCCGCCCATGGCTTTGTCATCAGTCATCAAAAGGTTCCCTATCTCTAGCTCGGACTCAGAACCATCTTGGTGTGGACTTCAGAACCTGCCAGGGCAAGGTCTTCCCAACATCAACAAAATTCCAGGACTTACAAACACTTCTTCAGAAATTTCAGCACTCCACTCAACTTCTAGCTCAAGTGTTCATGCAGCTCATAGGGACGATGGTTTCACTGGCAGACACAGTTCTATGGGCCATGATTCATAAATGTTCAACACAACCTATCCGCCCATGGCTTTGTCATCAATCATCAAAAGGTTCCCTATCTCTAGCTCGGACTCAGAACCATCTTGGTGTGGACTTCAGAACCTGCCGGGGCAAGGTCTTCCCAGCATCAACAAAATTCCAGGACTTACAAACACCTTCAGAAATTTCAGGACACCACTCAACTTCTAACTCAAGTGTTTGTGCAGCTCATAGAGACGATGGTTTCACTGGCAGACACAGTTCTATGAGCCATGATTCATAAGTGTTCAACACAAGCAACCCCTCCTCAAACAATGGTCCCCTCAGAGAGACAGCAAGAATGACAAAATGACAGTCTCACAGTGGATGAATGACCGCCTCTTTTGGTGGACAGTGAGGTCAAATATAATGAAGGGCTGAGAGGTGGGCTATCCATGACTGGTACGGATCATTCACCACCAATGCCAGCTTCAGAAGATTGGATGCGCACCTGAACCACCTCTCATTTCAAAGCAAGTGGGCATTACTGGAGTCATACCTCAGCATTGGTGTGTTAGAAATGCAAGTAGTAGCTGGCCCGCTGGCACTGAGGGTTTAGGCGCTGGACGCCACACTTCGCGCCACACCGGCGACCTTAGTTAGGGAGCAAGCTTGGGTGCTGGTGGTCGGCAGGGACAGTATGAGGATCAAGCACCTGCTGGGCTGCTCTCTTCCCCTGGGGGGAGGGTTGGGGCATGACCGGTGCATCAGCAGCTCCTGGTGGAGATTGGGGGTGCTGCAGTGTGTTGGCTGCACATCAGTGTGGCTGATGCAGGCAGGGTTGCCGTGCGCCAGGCATCAGAGTGCACCATGTGGGGGAGGGAGAACACCAGAATAAGGAAAAGCCCGGCTCTGCGGGGTAGGCGATGGCACCTGACCCCATGCCCACCGCCGGATCCACCTCACCTGGCCTTCCAGTTCCTCCACCCAGGCCCCCATCTGCAGCCAGAGTCTAACTGTAAGAGCGCCCAAGAGGAGGGGCAGCCCCATCCCGGAGGGGTTAAGCTGGGGTGCTGGCTGTGGGGGGGGAGAGAGAAGGTTCAGGGTTGAGGGGACCTCAGGCAGGCAAGAACAGGCAGGATGCCTGAAAGAGACTCCGCAGGCCGTGACTGGAGCGACAAAGAATGGAAGAAAAAAAAAAGAAATGTGAGTAGTACAACTGGCACTACAAAGATTCAAAGGCATCATTCACAACTAAGACGTCCTGATCCTCACAGACAACAGGACTATGATGACATACATCAACAGCCAAGGAGGCACAAGAAGCACCTACATGTTGAGGAAAACTCTGCTATTACTACACTGGACCGAACATTATCTTTCCAGTCTGGTCGCCACTTAACATCCCGGTGCAGGCCAACACCACAGCAGATTGGCTGAGCCATGAGGACATTCTACTGGGAGAGTGGGAACTAAAGGACAGTGCCTTTCAACAACTCACATGGCAAGGGGATCCCCCAGGTGGATCTCTTTGCCTCCAGATAAAAGGCCATGGTTCTGTAGTTCTGTTCGCTTGCAAGGGATGATCAAGCAGTGGCAAGAGACACCTTCTCCCTCCACTTGGGTCAATGCAAACTTCTGTATGCCTTCACCCCATTCCCATTCCCATTCTGTGCAGGGTATTACACAAAGCAGCGCAGGACACAGTGGAGCTGATCTTGGCTACCAATGCTGGCCCCGATGACCATGGTTCCCCCATCTAATACACATGACATGGGATCTACCATTCAAATTTCAAATCGGTCCAAACCTGCTTCACCAAGGGCCCATAATTCATCCAAATCTTTACAATCTGGCCCTCAGCTTGTAGGTTCAGTGGGAAACTCTCAAAACCTAGGGTATTCCACAGAGGAAACTGGAATGATGATCCACTCTGGGCATCAGTTTTCCTCAAGGGTGTACTACAAATCTGGTAAAGGTTTTTATTATGGCTACAATCCAAACAGATGAATGATCATACTGTTTCCTTACTAATCCTCCTTCAGTTCCTCAAGGAAGATTTCGACATGGGCCTACAGCCAGCAACATTGAGGATACAAGCCTCTGCCTTGGGAGCTCTGCTTCTGGTAGACTGTGGAGAGTCACTAGGATCATACCCTCACATCGGATACTTCATGTAAGCTGCTACCCTGAAACATCCTGTAACAAAGTCTATTGTACCTCCATGGCGTCTCAATCTAGTCCTCAAGACTCTAACCAAAGCACCTTTTGAACCTCTGGAGAGGCATCCCTTATCCATCTCACAAGGAAGGTCACCTTCTTCTGTGTTGGCACCGCAGCCAGAAGAATCGGCGAGATTGGGACATTCTTTTACAAAGAACCATATACAGTTTTTCATCAGGATTCAGTAGTACTATGGACAGACCCAGGTTTCTTACCAAAGGTAACCTCTGCCTTCGATCGCAGTCAATAAGTGGTCCTTTCTTCCTTCTGTCCTAAGCTTGGGAATGACAAGGAAAGAGAATTGCATACTCTAGATCCTAGATGTGCCTTAAAGAAATACCTCAGATGAACAGAGCAGATGTGCAAGACTGAGTCTTCTGATTCTCACAGAGGGCCAAAATCAAGGCCAAAAGACATCTAAAGACTTTTATCGCCAGATAGATATGATCAACCATCATCCTCTCCTACAGACAAGCTGGTGTTCCACTCCCAGCTCCGGTGAAAGCTCACTCCACTCGAGCTGTGGCCACTTCATGGACAGAACTCAGGGATGCATCCCCAGCTGACATTTGCAGAGCTGCTACCTGGTCCTCTCTGCACACATTTACAAAGTTATATAAGCTAGATGTTGCCACATCTGCAGCAGCCTCTTTTGGTCATAGAGTGCTACAGGCTGTTGTGGACATGTAACATTCTGACTACATTCTTCCCACACTGAGGTATACTAGTTTTACTGCTATTATATTTGCCAGAGGTCCTAGAGCCCTGCGACCAGCACAAGGAGGGAGAAATCAAAATTTAAATACAGTACGCGCCAGATTAAACAGACATGCTTGTAACAGACGTCGACTTCTAATGGACGAATCCCCATTGCCAAAAGCCACTTACTATATGGCTCAATGTAAAAGTCACTCGATTAAGCGGACCTTTAATTTCGCATTTAGCAGCTGCCGAGTATCTCATCAACAGCTCCCTTGACACCTCTGAAGAGCAGTTAACGCCGCATTAAATTAATGCCTACCATACTGGCAGTTGGATTTCCTGATCTGAAAACTTTAAGGCACATATTAAGCACCTACAGGTTAGCTCCAACACCCGGAGCTAGTACCAGATGCAGCAGCTCATCTCCTGAGCTCTGTTACGAGGTCAGAACAAATGTATTTTTTTTAACAGAAGAGGGAAGCAGTAAACTCGGCAAACACAGTTCACACACTCGATGGCAGCATTCTGTCTTACTCACTTCTATCTTACTCACTTGAAAGCAATAGTCTCTCTCGCTCACGTGATTGCTGCATTACCACTTGCTCACTCGTGCGATGAAAGCTCAGCAGGGTGATCTCTCTTCTCTCTCCTCCAGCAGGTCGTTCACTCAATCCAAAAATGAAAATGACTGTCCCCGACACAATGTACCACCAACACTCTTATTTTGTCTATCTCACACTCTCGGCTACCACGCTTAGCTCTGCTGCTCTCTGATCATGCTCAGTGGTACAAAGATCCCTTTTCACAGCCACAGTGATGTAACGGACGCCGCTTCTAATGGACGCTTTACCACATGTTAAACTAGTCAGTTACAAGCAGCGCATACTTTACCAGTAAATTTTCTTTCTCCGACTGCTAGTCGCAGGGCTGATTCCCTCCCAAGAATGTACATAGTTGGCAATTGAGCCTTCAGTTTGGCTTCTGGACTGTTATCTAATGCTGTGTTTCTAGTTTTACTTCTAGACGGATTGCCTGGTTGGTCATCTGACTTCTCTACTTGCTTTTGGAACTTACTGGCACAATCCATGGTGGGAGGAGCGGATGTCCTGGGTTTCTGAAGTTCTGCTTCCTACCTCTGGAGGGGCATGAGAGGGATAGCCCAGTGGTCCTAGAGCCCTGCGACCAGCAGTAAGAGAAAGAACATTTTCAGGTGTTTAAATTTAAAGTTTCCATGCACTGCCTTGGGACCTAGGGGTGGGGGGGAATGGAAAAAAGGCCCTGCTATCAGGGGCGAGTAGCCCTAGTATAACCAGACCATTCAACCTTGACCTGGCTCTCCCACGAAGGACCACTAGTATCCTGTCATGGAGTGCCCCTGACTTTGACCCTTCCAGGAGGGGCTATCCACACCACCATATCAGTCTGAGGGAGGTGCTGAAGTAAATGGCAATGAGGGGGCCTGGGTGACAGTAAATAAAGGGGCATAAACAGAATAGGAACAAACTGACCAACTGTATCGTAATGCAATACAATACATGGGAATATGAAATGGTACTGTAGGTATCCTCTGTACAAGGACAAAGAAGAAAGAACTATCTGCAAGTATTCTGATTTCAGCACTGTTTGCTCTTAGACCCTGTAAGATGCCATTGCCAATTTATTGTGTATTACAACCTCTAATTACTAATGGAATGAAGTTTAAAAAAATAAAAGTCTGCTGCAGTGGTTTCGTAGTCAGATTTTGAGGTAACATGCTCATGCCTCAAGGCTGCAAATTTGGCTCTTCTGGCTTGAATTAGAGCTGTGTGCCTCATGGCCAAGAAAAATGAACTAAACCACATGACTGGAGCTTATTAAGCTATTCAGTGAAGAACTACCTCCTGGCTGCATATTTTTTTTCAGTGAGTAAAGCACTCCTCTAGGGTGGCCAGTCATCTGGAAATGTTAGATTGGTGGTGAAAGGAGTCCAAGGGTGCATCCTTCCTTGAAACTCTTGCTTGCCCTGCACATGTGTATATGTGTGAGTAGGAGTCAGAGCACATGTAGAAACACAGATGTAGTGGTGGAAAAAAATGACCATTTGGGAGGATTTATGTAAATCTCATGAGGGTAGTGTCAAAAATATAGGGTGGTGGTCAAAAAATATTGAATGGTGCTGAAAATATAGAGTGGTGACCAACAAATTTAGGGTGGTGGCCTACTGCCATCCCTGAAAACTGTGATACACAGATCTGTGGTGCTCTCTGCAGGGGGTGGATTCCCCCATGATCGTGTTGCACAAACATGTGCAAATGCATAATCCAGATATTAATAGGAACATGGTGGATTGTGACAGCCTCAGGGGGTTGGTCCATGACATAGCAGTTGCATAGTGCCATGCCATGTGTTGTACCCTGGGTTAATGGAACTAGCGCTGTTAGCTTCCGCGCCCCCTTGCCCTGTACCTTTTGGCACACTTTTTGGGTATGTCCATAGTGGTTTTTCTGGTCCTTCCTGGTGGTCTAGTGTCCCTGAACATGCTGTGTTAGTGATAACCTTTCCCCTGTGTCCAGTGAATCCACCCCTCCTCACCTCCATCCCCTTTGTTGTTAGGCGGAGGTCTGCACTGCATAACCCTTTCCCAGCTCACCAGGCAGTAGCAATTTGAAGAACTGCTTTAAACAGTTCTTCTGATGTCTATGGTACTTTATCTCATTAATTTAGTTATTAGTTTATTTATTCAGTTTTTGTTGACTGGGTAAGTGCACTAGATAGAGAAATGCTTATTTTCTGGAATGACCCAGGAGGATTACAGTGAAGTTAACAACGTTACAGGCGTCCAAGTTTCAAAAATAACATAACTTACAACAAGGCAAACTGATATACAGCTTGCAGAGAACAATGTGTCAGAAATCAAACCATCCTAAAGTACAGTGTGATACAGGGCAAATTGGGGTAAGTAGGGAACAGGTGAAAGTGATCACGGTGCAACCAAGGGTGAGGATGCTGGAAATCCACTGTGCATAGCACTGCAGCTCCATGTAAACTGGCATCGTCATTACCAAGGCCTACCCTTCACTATTTCCCTATGCTGTTACACTGACCTATGTAATAATGCAGGGAAAGGCTTGTGACCCCTTGTGTATAACACAGAGGGGGTGCAACAATGAAATTGGCTGCAAAGTTGTCCTTGCGACCACTATGCTGCACCAGATTGTGACATGCATGGGGAACCTGTACTTCTCCAGCGTTGTTTTACTCTTGATGAGTAACACCTCACAACTGGATTTGTTTTTTTGGCCTTAAAAGAAACATAAACCCCGACTTTTAATATAATTGGAAATTGGGTATATTAGTAGCCTTCTGACTCTCCCTCCCTGCTGAACTTCACTTTGGAATAATCTTGTATTTTCATTTTGTAGGGTCCCTTGCTAATGCTGCTCTTTTTTATCGCCTACTGATATTCATTTTGATAATTACTGGTCAGATCTGGAACTTTGTGACATCAGTTGAGTGGAGGCCTGCAGTGAAACTTGTACTGTGATCTTCTCTGTAACTGATGTCACTGGATTCCATACTAAACAGAAGGTAAAGCATCAGACGGGAAAGGATAGTGTTAATAAGGGGCCCTGAAAAATGGGGTGGGGGAAACAAGATTGTTTCAACGCAAAAAAGAAGCAGTATGCCGGCCTAGTTGTGCAGAGGGTTGAGGCGCTAGGTGCCTCACCTCTAACCTTGCTGGCAGCCCGGGTTCAGGATCAGACTTGGCTGCTGGGGGTAGGCCGGGGGGTGGGGAGGATTTGAGCATTTGATGGATTGCTCGCCTCTCCTGGGGTGGGGGATCTTTCTGCACCGCTGCAGTGCTGCTGCCACATGGAGGTATGGTGGCAGTGCAGCTGGTGTGCCAGAAACATGGGGCTGGCTGGTGGCATGACGCATGTTGCGTGCATGCCACCACACACACAATTGCATTATAGTGTATGGTGGAACGTCGTTCTCCACCGAAATCCATCGTTGTCAAAACCTTGTAGTCACACACTAGTGACGTTCGCAGTGCAGCAGGATGATTTTTTCTACTGCACTGCGAACGTCACACACTGTCCTCGAGCAGCATTTGACAGTTAGGGCTCATGCCTTAGAAAGGACACATAGCAAAAGCAGCAATGTCGGTGGCAGTACTAATGTTTAGCGTTAAAACGTTCAAAATGTAAAGTTCTGAAACAGTTAATATGTCAAGCGTGAACACGTTCAAAATGTAAAGTTCTTTTTTCCTTCCAGTAACCCAGCAAAAATGTTTGGAAGCAGAAACATGCTGTAGTGATTTTTTTTCTCAAAAAACGACATTCCACCATACACTATAAAGAAAAGTGCATGGGGAACAGTTGGCAACAGGGCATCTTTCACCTCGTTGGCACTATGACGACAGATTACCTCTCAAGCTGCGCTCTCGAGGTAATCCGTCGTCATAGTGCCAACTCGGTGAAAGAATAGCCCTGTTGTCAACTGTTCCCCATGTACTATCCTATATATTGCATGCTGCCAACCAGGGTTACTGAAAATGGAAAAAGGGAGCCAGAAGATGATGCCTGGCTCGTTCCCAATCCATGACGCCGTCCTGTACTCACAGCATATTTGGATTGTACTCCGGGAGGGGTTGAGGATGATCCTACCTCTGCTGGCATTGCCATGGGGAGGCAAGCCATGGGGAATTGTTAGCTGCTGAACACACGCACATATTTCCAATTATATTAACTAAGGTAAAGCTAGGGCTTATGTTCTCTTAAACAATTCTGCCACATGGCCCCAGTACTTCTGTTGATGACTGGAGATGACCAGGTCTACATGGTGGCAGGTAATGTTCTGTTATTTGAACTGCAGAATTCATCCTTATTTTTAGCATTGCTGTTCTGACCCTGTCCTAAATCAAATGATGAGAAAACACAAGAATTGATGCATAGGCACTGTTATAACCTCTGAAAAAAATTCTTAGTTTGTAGCAAACTGCAAAACAGCAAACACATAAAAACACGGTACAGGGAGTTGTGCAAACAGACCCTAAATCAAATAATCATCTGAGGATGGAAAGACGATTGTTTCTTGGCAAAGAGTATAACCTGCGTTAGTACCAGATTGCTTGCAATTTAGTCCTTTATTTTTCCACAAACAACTCAAACCACTAATAGTAGACCAGCCATGCATGAAAAAGTCTTCAAAAAAAGTTTTGACGACATTGTTAAAGGCAAGTATCCATGCTAGATCAATTATACATAGGATGAGGAAAAAGATGTGGGTGGATGCCATCCTTGATTTTGACCTTAAAGGTCATTGTCAGGGTCACAAAGATCAAGTGGTGTCAAAATGGGTATTTTCTGAATTTCACGTAGATTGACATCTTCTTCAATACATATTTCTGAAAAACTAATTTTATTATCACTTTTGTCCAACTCTGTTTACTCCCTTACTGGCCCCTTAGACCTCTCTCCAGTGGGGTGTGGGGGCACCTGTTTCCCGCCCCGCCTGAGGTCCTCCTGTACCAGTTTGCTGCTCCTGGGAGCTCTCCTTCAGCTCCATTGACAACCCCACCCTCTGGCTCTGAGCCCCCCAGGGTGGGACTGCCATTTACTCTTCTGGCACTCTATCTATAATCCAGAAGGGTGGCCAGGGAGTGGAGGAGAGACAGCAACTGGCCAGGTAGGATCTGGCTGTGGGCGTGATAGACGTCCTTGGTCCCACCTTTGCCTGTCCGGGTGCCAGGAATTTTTCCATTTACAGTTGCCCCTGGGACTGTGGACGTGCAGTGACGCCCTGCATGTGATGGGCGTGCTCCTGCACCCGTGTGTAAAGCATCCACCATCATCCAAAACCCTGGAAGAGAGTGCTGCAAATCGCGCCACCACCAGGAGCCATTGGTACTGCGGCAAGCGCGCCCACCGGCCCCCAGGAGAGGAGAGCAGTCCTCCAGATGCTCAATCCTCTCCTGCCACTTCGATAGCTCCAGTTTGCTCCTGAACCCGGGTTGCCGACGTGGCGCGAGGTGTGGCATCCAGTGCCTCAACCCTCAGCACCACCAGGTTGGGTATTTTATTATCACTTAGATGTATATACTACGTGCTATCAGCAATTAAATTTTGAATGTACACAAGAATGTACAGCAAAATTGAACACAAAAGTATGTTTTTCTCAAAATGTGTTTATTAACATTGTTGTTGTACCAAATCTCTCCTAGGTACCTGTATATCTTTCTGTGAGCCTTTGTCCAGCAGCATCCTGCAACTGGAATATACAGGGATTGTACCTATATTGATGACTACAGTCAAGATTGCCTCTATAGCCCCATCACTCTAAACTTGTCAATGTTGAATATGCCTGGTCTGTTTCAGAAAATAACATAATTATTGGAATCCTCTGTCTTTGCAGATAAACAGCTTGCATGATTGAAGACACATGCGCCATGGAACCTGTAGCCATCATCAAGCCCAAAGTTCAACACACAGACACTGACTATGCGTGCTGCTTCTTTTGCCAGAACCATGCACCAGCGGATGACCTGCATACAGTATCGACCGAAGGGAAAGTCAGAATTAGAATTGTTGCTGAACAGAGAAGGAAACTGGATGATATAAGCTACGTGGATGTTCTACAAATACTTAAAATGCTGTCAGAGCTACAGATACATTACAGGTGAAGTGGCACAAGGCAAGCTATAGTACATTTAGCACAGAGAGCACACTATCCAGATTCAGGAAGCAATATCAGGCTTCTACCAGTGCTGATTGTGTGAGTGTTTTTTAGTCTTCTTCCTCAAGGAGTCCTCCTTCACCCACATGGCGTGGTTGCCTGCCAGCAACTGACTGGAAACTCTGCATGTTTTGCCAAATACAGAACAAGAGAAATGTTCGCTAAGTGACAACACTGGAGAAGTTGGCAGAAGTGATTGATTACGCCCAAACCAACCCAATACTGAGTATGAGATTAGCTGGGGTCAGTGATCTTATAGCAGCTGAAGTGTGCTATCACCTCCCATGCTGGGTGACATTTGAGAGACAATGCAAGCAGAAAAAATCAGCATCAGCACCAGAGGAAGATGCAAGGGACATGTGTATGGACATGCTATGTGTAGACTTGATCACGGGATTGTCTCATGGCCATGTGTATGACATTGGCAAAGTATGGAATAGATTTGAGCTCATGTGCAGAGACATGGGTGCTCATTTGCCTGAGATATATCAGTCAAGGAGAGCAACATTCTGTGAAGAAGTTCAACACTTGGTTGGATCGAAGGCCAGCTATGCATGGCCTCTCTCAAAATCATCCATCCTGAGGTACTCTAACAATCAGTAAGAGTTCATCATTGCGAAAACCCTAACAAAATCCACTCAGCAGGGTGTGTTTTTGTCTGAGTCAGAATCCAGTGAAGATGAAGATGGTGGTGGAATGGCATTTCAACACACCAGCATTTTCCAGGAGATGGTACATGTTGCCCTCGGAGTTAGACAAGATCTGCTGGACACACTAGGGCATTCTAGCGCATGGCAAGGGATTGATCAGGAACATGTTAAACAGGTGATCCCGGACAGTCTTTATCTGTTTCTCCACTTGCTGTTTGGGAGGCACTGATTTGGTAAATGAAGGTCTGAAAGATGAGGATGATGTCAAGCAGAAGGTATGCAGCCTTTCCCAAGACATTGTGTATGTAGTGGCAAACGTCCGTAAGCTGATGCCAAAGCATATTGGTTTAGGTCTTGCTCTGCACTAGGCTACCTGATCTAAAGCTCTCATAGATCTGTTCCATGCTGCAAACCGTACCATTGGTATTGACACTGTTCAAAGATACTACAACACCATAGCTCAAACCATCCTAGAGAAGTTTGCATGGAATGGCTATGTTTACATCCCAGACAATATTGTAAAAGAGCGGATGATTCACTGCTTCTGCGACAACATAGATGTCCCTCGAGACAACACTGGATGGAAAGAATACCTTCCATTGTACACAGATTATGGCATGACAGAGAGGTCGTCCTCCACAGCAGTGTGATCCAGGTGGAAGGCGTATCCTGAGATCAAGAGCTATAAAGCCTGATGCTCTGCAGTCATTTCAAATTATTGATCATGCTAGCCTACCACCTAGTCAAAGGCCATCACATTCCTTCAGTGTTGACAACATGATAGATGTTTATGAGTGGTTCAGCAATGCTGAAAAAGGCAAGGTCAAAAGACTTGGCTTGGGTCATGTCACGAATATATGATGAAGAACATCTGTCAGTTACTGCGTGGGGAGCATTTAGTGAAGCTACCAGTGTCATTGATCCACCAGTGACAATAGCAGGCATGTTGCTCATTCTTCAGGCACCAACAGATGACTGTGATACACTCACTACTGTGATAAGTCGCTTTGTGAGCATTTCAGATCACATAGGCCAGAAGCATACCATCATCACAGCTGACCAGCCGTCGTACAGCAAGGGTGAGGAGCTCGTATAGGCTAATCTTGAGTTTGAGAATGTGATCTTTCTCATGGGAGGATTCCATGTGTGCTTAAGCTTTAGCCTTCTGAAAGCCATTGGCCAGCACATAGAAAATGCTGGGCTGGATGATCTGTGGACAGAATCAGGTGTATGTAATAAACACTACTGAGACCATGCTGGGTGGCAATGTGTATGATTGTGCAGTTCGAGCACGCAGACTGACATATGAAGCTCTGTGGCATATCAGGTGGCCAATGTTTGAATGAAGGCTGGCTGCAAATGATCAAACACATGATGTGGAAGTCAAAACATTTGTACAAAGTGTGGCTCAGCTATTTCAGCAGAGAGGTGAAGCCAGTCGAATGGAATTCTGCAGTGTAATGGATAAGCTACCAAGTTTGGGTGATGAGCAAGTCCAAGATCTCATGGAAGACCTTGGTGAGCAAAACAGCGAAAACCCAAACTTCATGCTGTGGATGACGTACATGAGAATGGTAGACATCCTGCTGGACTTCATCAGGGCTATGAGGGATGACAGCTGGAATCTACATCTGGAAGCATTTGCAGCAGTGCTGCCATGGCTCACCATTTATGATCATGCAAACTATGCCAGTGGGGCCCTGTCTATCTAGCTGATATGAATGGACTTGAGAGGATAGCACCTGAAGTCTATGCCGAGTTTACTGCTGGGAACTTTGTCATGAAGAGAAGCAGAAGACACTTCAACCAAGTTTCCGTTGATCAGGCAACAGAATGGATGAACAGAACATGCAAGATGTAGAAAGGAATCATTGGCATCGCAAGAAATGACCAAGCCAGGGACAAGTTCTGCATCACATGGTCAGAACGATCATGCATTTCACAGGACACAAGGTGTCTCTTTGACATGGAGACTGCATTCACATGCTCTGATAGTCTTCTCTCCAGGATGAATTATGATATTGATGATGTAAAGAAACTCACTGCACAGCTTACTAGATTTGATGTGTTAGGAGTGCCCACAGCATTGACTTCTGTTGAAACTGAACAAGTAGGTAAAGAACTGGAGAGTAGCAGCATACCGCTAATCTGCTTGGCAACAAAAGACAGTGCCCCAAGTGAAGTGGTCAGTGACCTGCAGACAGCTGAAGACCAAGGAAAGCAAAGTGAAGCACAGCTAGATGTACCTGTTTCAGGAATGGCTTGAAGTGCACCACTGCCTGCAGTTGTGATGCGACTAACTTCCTGCGGCCCAGCTGCTTAATAGACCTCCATACTATAACCCAGCTGGCTAATAGACCTCCATACTGTAACCCAGTTGGTTAATAGATCTCCATACTATAACCCAACTGGCTAATAGACTTCCATACTGTAACCCAGTTGGTTAATAGACCTCCATACTATAACCCAGCTGGCTAATAGACCTCCATACTGCAACCCAGTTGGTTAATAGACCTCCATACTATAACCCAGCTGGCTAATAGACCTCCATACTGTAACCCAGTTGGTTAATAGCCCTCCATACTATAACCCAACTGGCTAATAGACCTCCATACTGTAACCCAGCTGGCTAATAGACTTCCATACTGTATCCCAGCTGGTTAATAGACCTCCATACTATAACCCAGCTGGCTAATAGACCTCCATACTATAACCCAGCTGGCTTATATACCTCCATACTGTAACCCAGTTGGCTAATAGACCTCCATACATGGAAAAAAAGATAAAATTCATACATATTGCAATTGCAGGGTGATGAACAAAGACACACAGAAAACTATGTGGGCGCATTGCAAAGATTTGGATGAACTACAACTTGTACAACTACATTTTGAGAAAAATGCACTTTTGTGTTCAATGTTGCTATACATTCCTGTGCAAATTCAAAATTTAACTGTTGATAGCACATGGTATATACATCTAAGTGATAATAAAGTTAGTTCTTCAGAAAGATATAATGAAGCAGATGTCAGTCTACATGAAATTCAGAAAATACCCGTTTTGACCCTGTTTGACCTTGAAAATTACCTTCAAGGTCAGAACTGAAATATAGAAACATAGAAACATAGAAGTTGATGGCAGATAAGGAGTACAAGGCCCATCCAGTCTGCCCATTTTTTCTACCTTATGAATGTGCCATAGGTCTTTACTCTGTCAATGGCCTATCTATTCATACTCATCTGTATTGATCCCTTATGCCTATCCCATCCCTGTTTGAAGCCCTGCACTGTATTCCTGTCTACCACTTCCTGAGGTAGGCCATTTCATGCATCCACCACCCTTTCTGTGAAAAAAAAACTTCCTTACATTACCCCTTAATCGGCCTCCCTCTAATCTCATGCTGTGTCCTCTTGTCCTGCTATTTTTCTTATATTGAAACATGTTAGACTCTTTCACCTTGTTAATGCCCTTAAGGTGTTTGAATGTTTCGATCGTATCACCTCCCTCCCTCCTTTGCTCTAGGGTATATATATTGAGCTCTGTTAATCTGTCCTCATATGTTTTCTGATGCAGTCCCTGCACCATTTTGGTTGCCCTTCTGTGGACTGCCTCCATTTTGTTAATGTCCTTGTGCAGGTGCGGCCTCCAGTATTGCACGCAGTACTCCAGATGGGACCTAACCAGTGTCTTGTAAAGAGGGATTATTACCTCCCTCTTATGACTTGTGATACTCCTAGTAATACACCTCAACATCCCTCTAGCCTTACCTACTGCTTTAATGATCTGCTTGGAAGATTTCAGGTCATCATCGGTGATGATGATGACCAAGTCTCTTTCTTCCCTTGTGATTGAAAATGGTATCCACCGACATCTTTTTCCTCATCCTGTGTGTAATTGATCTAGCATGGATACCTGCTTTTAGCAAACAATGTCATCACAACCCTAAAATAACATTTTGGCTGGTCTACAATAAAACCAATGCAGGCCAGGAATATGGCACCACTCACATTAGAGGAGAGCAGAAGTAGAGAGGTCTGCATGTAACTCAGTTAGAAATCATGACATGAATCATTGCACTAGGGTAGTTCAGTTGTTAACAAGTTCCTTCCTAATTTGCTGAATCTTTTAAAAGTGCGGTCCATGCTATACAGTTTAACCCAAGTCACCAAGAAATCTGCTTGGCAGATGACACAGGACTTTCTAACAGAATGACACATTTACTGACACTAGTTAAACTGGCTTAACACACTCCTGAAGGAAATCTGTTTGCACTCTCCATGTCAGTTTTCAAGTCCAGGCTTGAAACATTTCAGGCCCTCACTCCATTCTCAGTCAAAGTGGGTGGCAGTGCAAAACTGGGGCAAATTTGTTGCTCTGTTCTACCACGACCAACTAGAGTGATGCACAAAAAAGGGGGTGTTGCAAAAGGGAGGGAACACCCCCATGACAGTGTCATAATGCAACATTGTGAGCCAGATGTTACCAAGTGCATATGGGTTTGCACCTGCAGACATGTTAGATACCATCACTGACCGAGTTTCAGCATGGCATAATGTCAGTTATGTGGCACCGTGTCATGCTGCCAACTGGTCGCTGATGGATATGCTACTCGGATTTCCCTCCCCCCCCCCAGTACCTTGTACCCTAATGACTTTGGTAGGCTAGGCATTCCTAAATTCCTTTGGGAATGGTGGAACGGAAACATTGTTTAACCAGGAGTAGCACACTAAGCCGAAGCTTGTTTCCAGATGCGACCTGGGAGCACAAGGAAGTTTAGTGACTTGCTCAGGATCACACAGTATGCACCTAGGTGGCTGTGGGATTCAAACCCATATCTCCAGATCTGCAGCTCAGAGCCTTAACCCACTGCGCTATACTGCCTCCTAAATACTGCCTCCCCTTTGCCTAATGGCCTGTAGTCTTAGTGACCTAGTAGACCTCTGTTGTCCAGTGGTAGCCCATCCCTAGCCCACATTTCACAACAACATCTTTTCTGCTGGGGGGTGTTCCCTTGGTTGTCATCCTTTTGCCAATCCTGGTGACCCTAGTCCCAGAAGGTCACAAACACTTTTGCTACTGTACAGTAAGGGGTTGTGACCCTCATTGAGTATAGTTCATTGTGGATGTAAAGTCACCAGTGGAGCTGATCGCTCACAGTGACCACTTAGTGCCACTTTTTTTTTTTATTCTTTGGTAACCAGGTGGGGCCCACTAGGGACAAGTGCCTGTTTTGGGGAGCGACCCAGGAGCACTGGGGAGGTTGAGTAACTAATGAATGTGAATGAGGCACTTTCCAGCTTTTAAGTCATGTGGGATTTTTACATTGTTTTTATTATTGATTTGAAAAATGTAAATTATTTATGTAAGAACCAAAAAAAAAAAGCACACACACAAGGTGCTGCATCAGTGTGTGGGCTGAAAACAGAACAAAAGGTCATATTAAATGAACACTGAAAATAGAAACTAGAGTTAGAATTGGCGTTTTGACCTTACATTTTCTTCAGGAATACTTTAAAAGAGAAAATAACTAAATTAGTGGAGCGGTAAGGGGAAAAAGAGATATGCAGGTGAGGAAGAAAAATAGATGGGTGGATCTAAGAGAAAAAGTGACAATAGGCAAGTTAAGAATTGAAGCTGGAAAGCAAAAGGGTGTGAATGAGTTGAAGAGACTACAAGTAGGGTCTGATTAACTGGATACCAGGAAGGGGTCGCCTATGATACAGAGATGTATAAGGCTTAAAACAGACCATGCAGCAACAGGAAAAGCCTTGCAACTGGCTCCAACAGTTTTGCATATGTAAGTAAGAGGCACAAAGCACCAGGCATGTAAAGTGCAACAACAATTTATTTATCTGGATACCCACATACTGTGCAACGTATTGCTAAAGTGCTGGATCTCGGCGTCACTATCCCCACAATCTGCTACCAAACTCCCAACGGCGTTTTGTTCCCAAGAGTGGAACTTTAACAAGGGTACATTTGTTTTAAAAAGTGGCACTTAAAGTGAGGGTGTGATGAATAATTATTCAGTTTTGGGCTTCATAGGCCATTTCCCCGTGGGGGCGATAGTTTGTGCCAGAATGAAAACAATTTACCAGTGTCCAGTAAGGGAGGGATGGGATCATAACTGTGGCCGAACTGCTGGCCAGCTGATCCCTTTCCACTTCCCTGTCTGCCTGCTCTGACCCCACGCTCCCCCATTTTGTGACGTTTAACCAGGGAGAGCGTGGGGACGTGCACCATACAAGTCTGTGTGGCTCATTTTCAGAACGTTTTTACAGCACTTTAATGTACCTTTTGATAAAAGTGAAAGCCATGTGATGGCACTCACTGGAAATGCTAGGAGAATCTGAAATACAAGGACAGGGTGCAAAGTGGGATAGATGTACAGTTGCTCTCGCTCTAGTCTAGAGAGAAGAGAATGACACAATTAATAAAGGTACACATAAAAACTGCTCATACCTTGCTTTGTTCAGCTTGCAGTAACTAGTATTTTATATGTGATAGAAGAAAAGACTCCACGGTAAAACTGGACAGGTTAAAAATGTACATGTGTAAGTTTTTTACACACATGTATACTGGATGACCTACCATAAAAAGATTAAAAACTAGATGAGAAGTTACACACAGTTTCAACAGGTTGTTGTAAAAAAGCACCTCATTTCACAAAAGGTATGGGCAGGTGGAATTATTAAATCCAGAGAAACATATTCTAAAATGTCACAGAAAGACAGCCACTTGGAAGCGTCCGTTCAAGCCTGGAATTTGTAGGCACCCATTGGAAATGTCCAAAACACCTCACATCTTTGTAAACGATTATCCAAATCTCCACCTCTTAAACATGTTGATACCAGTTCTATACCCATAAAAGTCCAGACATGATGTCCAGTACCTCTCATGAATTTGATATGGGCTGCCAAAACATTTTTTTAAGTTTCCACTTCTTTATCTCTAGTGTGTTCACTGATGTGGATTTTAAATGGGTGATTAGTCTTGCCAATGTAAAATGCTTTGCATTGGCAGTTCACCATATTCACTACATTCTGGATTCCACATGTAATCAAATTTTCACGTTGTAAACCTTACCCTGTAGTGGGATGTACAAATGTTTTGCTCTTGGCCACACTTTTATCAGATTTATACCTCCCATACGGCACACAACCCACAGGTACACTTTTCCCTATAAACTTTAGTTTCTGTTTATGTGGTTGCATAGAGTGCACCAGTACATAATCTTGGTTTTATGCTCTTCTCTGTACAAACTGCAGTGGGTTCCTGATCGTCTTTCCCAGGACAGGGTCAGCCTCTGTTATCCCCTAATTCTTTTACAGAATCTACCTGATTTCTCCTGCTTCTGGTGTGAATATGGTAATAAATTTGATTCTGTCATCTAACTCCCCTCTATGGGTATCCCTGACGTTTAAAAGACTATTTCTGTCCTGTTCTCCTGCCCATTGAGAAGCTTCAGTAACATCTCTTCTTCTATAACCCCTTAGTAAAAAGCGGTCTGTCATCTCATTAACCCTTTTCTGGTAATTTTCCTGTGATAAGCAATTATCCCTAAGGTGAAAAAACTGACTCAAGGGGGTGTTTTTAATTAAGTGACCAGGATGGCAACTACTGGCCAGGAGTACTGAGTTTCTGTTGGTTGATTTCCAATAGAGATCAGACTCTAGCTTTTACCATTCTTTTTTGTTAGTACCAGATCTTGTAAGGCAACTGAAACCTGGCTAGTTGTCACTGTAAATTTTAGGCTCCTATCTGACTCATGTAAGTATTTTACAAAGCAGTTAAGTTCCTCTACAGTGCCCTTCCAGATTACCAGGAAATTGTTAATAAATTGACAGTACATGGCAATCAAATCAACAAAGGATTCCTACTTGTATCTTTTTTTTTTTGAAATTTAAGTTTATTGGTTTTAAGAAACAAACAACAACACAATATACACCAGGAAAATACAATGCAACAGTGAAACAGGCAGTACAACCAAAAGAACAGAAAATATACCCCCCCAAAAAAAACTTTACCCACCCCATAAAGAACAAAAAGAAAAGTAAAAAAAACAAAAAAACACAAAACAACCCACCCACTAACCTGTCAACCCCATCATCAGCTACAGAACTAACCCAATACACAACATTGAGAGCCCACGCCCCCCCAACCCAGTCCCTTTCCCCCCAGGGTGCACCGAACATAAGATCAAGCATTATCTGGACCAAACAGTTAATTAACCCAAAGATACAAATCCTAACATCTATAAGAAGTCAGACAGTTTTGAAAACAAGAATTACAAAGGTTATAAATTAACCAGCAAACATAGCACGCGGACATACGGGATCAGGTCATGAAATAATATAAATTAAGCCAGACAGAGGGTTTGAAGCTTATTCCATCTCCTCTGGAACAGATCCAAACGCCCTTTAAAACTGGCAGCCAACCTTTCAGATTGGAAGTATGAAACTAATTCAGTTAACCAGTCAGCAAATGACAGGGCCAGTTGGTCAGTCCAGTGTCTTAAAACCAGTTTTTAACGCCATAGACACAAAAGCCATATAATATCTACGTCTCGACACTGTCTACATCGGGAAAGTTCACCTAAAATACACACCTCAGGACAGAAAAAACGGACAGACCCAGAAGAGGATCAAGATAGTCCCTAACCTGAGACCATAGGGGGGCAACTTTAGGGCAGTCCCAGAACATATGAACAAGATTGCCCTCACCTTGTAGACACCTAAAACAGTTTGGTTGAGAGACCCTCTTGAGCTGAAAAAGTCTGACTGGGGTATAATATAAATTGTTAACAATATAATACTGCGTTAGTCGCATCCTGTCCTGGGTATGGTATCTATGAAGGTCCCTCCAAACACCCGACCAATCCAAAGAACTATCAGGCAAAAGATGGGCCCATACTTCCGAACCAACAGTCCTCTCTGGTGAATTATAATTCAGAAGAAAAGAGTATACCAAGGAAATAGAATGAGGTTGGGAAGCAAGATTAATGATTTCAGAAAGAAAAGGGGAAACAACCGAATCCCTAGGAGTGGTACCAAATCTTTGACTAATCAAGTGTCTCAGCTGATAAACTTTAAAAATAGCCCTTTTAGATATGTCAAATTTCTCCAGAATATCACCAGAAGAGAGAAGTGAGTCTTTGTTAAAAAATTGCTCAAGTCTAGCCTCCCTGATTTGTGGAAGCCACTCCGGGTGAATCCATGAGGTACCCAATTTAACATTAGGATTACAGACAACCGGTTGTCCCAGGTCTGAGACAGCAGAGATACGAAAGTACTTTAAACATTGCAGAAAGGACTTAATGGCAACCGTTATAACACTATCCGACACCCAATTGGAGAGTGCCTTCGGGATAGATAGAATAAAGCATACCTATCAAATTTAATCTCAGTAAGAGGAGGCGTTCGAGCTGAAGCCAAATTGGACATGATGAGTCTGGCTCGGCTGAGAACCATCTTCCCAACTTAGAGAGATGAGCTGCCCAGTAATATAACAGGAGATTGGGTAACCTAAGACCCTCCTTCTCCTTAGGAAGCGATAATTTAGCGTAAGAACGCCTAACCGCCTTCCCAGACCAGACAAAGTTGGAAAAAAGCACATGAAACTGTTGAATATAAGAGATAGGAAGCCAAAGGTTAACCAGATTCAATAGATAGAAGATTCGGGGAAGAACGTTCATTTTAAGAATATTTATCCGACCCCAGAGTGAGATGGGAAGAATTGACCAACGCTGTAGATCTTGAGAAACCGAATCCTTAAGTCTGTCCAAATTTAGTTTCTTCAAAAGAGAAGGGTCGGTAGAGAAAAAGATCCCTAGATATTTAATAAATCTAGGAGCCCACCTCATACCAAAAGAGGAGAACTCAGATTTATTGGTATATACATTAAGGGGGAGAATTTCAGATTTGGAAATATTCAGTCTATAGCGAGAAAAAACACCAAACCTCTCAATAAGGCCTACCACCTCTTTCAAAGATTCAGCCGGGTTTGCCAAATGCAAAAGAATGTCATCCGCATGAAGAGAACCAGTTCCTTTTGGTGTATTTTAAGTCCCTTGACCTGGGCAGAGGCCTTAATCCTTATAAGTAAAGGTTCCAAGTACAAATTAAATAAAGGAGAGAGGACATCCCTGTCTAGTACCAGCATATAAGCGAAAAGGGGAGAACACCCCATTACAATAAATTTTGGCAGAGGGCAGTTGTAAACACACCTAATCCTGTTAATAAAGGCGGATCTGAAAACCCATTTTCTCCAAACAGCCCAAAGAAAAGACCAGTCCACATGATCGAAGGCCTTTTCAGCATCAAGAGAAACCAGAGCAGCCGGGTGCGAAAAGGATTGGGCATGTTGGGAGATATGTGATAGGGTCCTCAAATGGTCGGCCGATCTTCCAGGAACAAAGCCAGCCTGTTCAGGACTCAACGGCCCAGACCAAACCATCCTGATTCGCTCAGCTAATATTTTAGCAAGAATTTTCATATCGTAATTTTGAAGTGAAATGGGTCTGTAATTGGCCGGGTCAGTAAGAATCTTATCAGGTTTGGGAATTAAGACAATAATAGCCTCAAACAATGAAGGATCCACCTCCGGAGATACCGACAAATATTCATACAGTTTGAGAAGAGTAGGTATCGGGTCCTTGGCAAAGGTCTTATAAAAGTTAGCCGGGAAACCGTCAGGACCCGGTGTTCGATCAGGAGCAAGAGAGGCAATGGCTCTCTCAATTTCCTCCGACGAGATAGGAGCCAACAAAATAGCCTGCTGGGTTTCCGATAGACAGGGAATATCAATCTCCCTCAAATATTCATCTAGTTCAGAAGTGGAATGTGACACCGTCGGTTTGCTATATAGGTCCCGATAGTACTCCTTAAAGATATGGGCAATTCCTCTAGGTGCAGTAACAGCCACACCAGATGGGGAGAGCAGAGAGGGAATAATCCTGGAGCTTTCCAGTGCACGTAGACGCAAAGCCAGAAGCTTACCGGATTTTCCCCCTGATCAAAATACTTAGCTTGAGTTTTAATCAGTGAATATTCAGTTTTCTCCTTCAAGAGATCCAGATATTTACTCTTAACTGATAAAAGCTCTTTAAGATCAATTAAGGAAGAGGTTGAAGAGTATTTGGTCTCCAACTCCCGAATCCTACCCATCAAAAATAGAGAATTAGCAAGCCCCTTTTTCTTCTTAAAGGAAGCCATTTTAATGAGCTCACCCTAAGAAAACACTTTAGAGCCGGACCAAACCATATCAAACCTTGGAGTGGAATTAAGATTATCTGCCAGAAATAACGATATCAGGGAACTAATACCAGATACGTTTTGCGGATCTTTCAACAGTTGAGTGTTCAGCCGCCAGACCGAATCCCGAGAGAACTCCGAAGTTAAGGAAAGCTTGATCCAGACAACAGCGTGGTCCGAAAGAATAATTGGTTCAATGCCAGTTAAACAGAGACTTGAGAGGAAAGAAACACTGACCAGAACCATGTCCAATCTAGATTTAGTACCGTGCGACTGAGAGAGAAAGGAAAAAGCCGGAGAGAAGGGTTAGCATGTCTCCAAGGATCACATAGACCAAGTAACTGATCTCAAATCCAGAAGGCTCTGTGAGCTGGGGAAGGTGGGACGCTTATCCTGAGGGTCTCTGTCTAGGACAGGGGAGCAAGGAATATTCCAGTCCCCACCCAATATAAACTGGGCGGAAGGAATCTAGCCAATTTCTCAGCAAGGGACATGAAAAACCCAGAATCACCCCCCACCGGACCGTATATAGATCCCAGAACAACATTCCCACCATTAAGAATTCCTTTAACCAGCATGAATCTCCCCTCTGGGTCTGACACAGTCATCTCCTTAGTAAATAAAACATGTTTCTTAACAAGAACCGCCACCCCTCTACTAAAACAAGAATTACCGGCAAGATAAGGTTGAGAAAAGCCCGAACGAGATAAAAGCTTGGCGTCACCCTGACTGAGGTGTGTTTCCTGCAAAAAGAGAATGTCAATTTGTAACAACGAGCAGTGATTCCTATTTGTATCTTGTGTGATCAGCTTTTCCCACATACCAAGATATAGGTTTGTGTAGCTTGGGGCTGTCAGTCACTCTTGATGTGGAGACATTGTATACAAATGTACCACACAAGAGTTGCCTGGATGCCATGAGATATTTTCTATTACAAGATAGAGAGTTGTCAGATGAGTTTATGCAATTTCTGGTGACACTGGAAGGTTTGATACCTTTTATTGAACCAACAAGAATCCTGCAAAAAGTTGGAATTCTACACAAGCTTTCTGGGCCTCACAGGTCCCTTCTTCAGGTGAATGATACCTGAAGAAGGGACCTGTGAGGCCCTGAAAGCTTGTGCGGAATTCCATCTTTGTACAGAATTCTTGTTGGTCCAATAAAAGGTATCAAACCTTCCAGCATCTCCTGTTTTCCAAGGACCAATATGGCTAGAATGGTGAAATGTATAGAAGTGGTTCTGAAGTATAACAATTTTGTCTTCCTTGGAAACCATTATTTACAGATCCATGGTACAGTGATGGGGGCGTCAATACCACTAATGTTAGCATTAGGATGGGGAGGGGACAAGAAAAACTGTTACATATGCAAAAATAAATACTTTGGCCTGTTTTCTCGAAGCCTACGTGGCCATATACGCAGCATGTAGGTTTCCTTACTACCCTCTATTACACAGTTAAGTTGGTGCAGGACCCCCAAGTTTTCATGAAGGGGGTCCGCGCCACATCCACACCTTCACCCCATGCAGGTGCATGGGCCATGCATGAAGCATACTGATATTAGAGGTATAAAAAGAACTCTGACGTGAAGGTAAGCATTATATAATTTGTTTATGGTTTTGAATCTGGAAACAGTGCTAACTCCAAGCAAAACAAATATTTCTACTGCCCTGACTAGTGTTTTCTTCCACAGTCTAATATGAAATTGTAAGATAGACTGTGTTAATAGTTAATGAAAATAGAACGTTTTTGAACTGTATTATATAAATCTCCATAAATCAAACTAAAAATTTTCTCTGAACTCTCAAAGTAAAAGTCAATTTTTACTTCACTCTCAAAAGCCTAGTACTGTTCTTTATCTAGGGAAACAAGGTACTGTACCGGGGGACCAGGTAACACGAGTCTTGGACCACATTCCTTCTAATGGAGGTTTCACCTGGTTTCCATAGTGATTGGGACGTGCAACACGCGTCGTTTAGTGACAATGTCATGCATCACTACAGTGATGTGTGATAACACAGCCTGACCCCTTCTCCACAGGCACAGTGAAGCCTCGTGAGTTGGTATCCAGGGTTATGGCATCCTAGTACTGTGGTCATTACTACTAATATGAGGAAAGGAAAGTGCTCCTTTAACTTTGAAGCAACCACACCATCTGGTAAGGTGACTTGTTTTATATTACAGCACTGAACAAGAGAATTGATACGGAAGACAGTGAAATAGGAATGAATGACAAGTTTGTTTTACCACTTATCTTTTACAGATAGTAAGCAAACTTAACAGAGGAATTAATAATAATACTGGACAATAATATTTGGACAAAACAAAAGGTGAAATTACAATACTTTACTACTAATACAGTGGTTGCCGTTTTTTGTTTCATTACTTCAAATTAAAATATTAAATGTATCTTGCTTACTTAAGGGTCTTGTGACCAGCAGTTCATAATGAGTGTTAAATACAAGGCAAAAGAAAGAGTACAGCAGCTTTGACAGGTTAGTTCCTCCAGCAGTAATGACCATCAACAAAAAATAAAATATTTTTATATTTCAGTTTAAATATTATATACAGTTTTATTCACTTAATTTAATTGTATTAATTTACTGCCCTATTGCTCTGATGAAGGGACTCTTGTCCTGAAATGTTACCGGCTTTATTATTTGATGAATGGACACTTTTTACTACTATATATGCAAGAAGTAAATCCTGCATGGCAGTATTGTACTTCTTAAAGCACAAAGCATAAATGAAACATAGAAACATAGACAGTAACGTCAAAAGAAACAAGTGGTCCATCCAGTCTGCCCAAGTTCCCTGTAATCCCTGGGACTTACTGTCCCTCTGGAGAACCTAGCCATCCCTATTCTTCCCCCCAATTCTCCTTCCAGTTTTTGCTGCCCAGAGCCCGCACTGTACCCTTCATTCTCTCCCAACTATGCTTGAAACCACCAATGGTTTTAGCACCTACCACTTTGGCTGGAAGACTGTTCCATGGCTCCCTCATCCTTTCTGAAAAATAATATTTCCTCATGTCCCTCTGGAACCTCCCTCCTGTCAGTTTCCACTCATGTCCACATGATCGCAAATTAGTATTCGAGCTACATGGTTCTCCACAGTTCACCTTGTTAATTCCACCCACATCTTTTCCCTTTAGGAACTTGAAGGTCTCTTGTCACATCTATCCTCTCCCTTCTTGTCTCTTGTGAGTACTTGATTGGTGCCCTCAGGTGCTCCTCATATGACCTGCCCTGTTGGCCTTGAATCCTTTTTGTTACCCTGTGTTGCACTGTTTCCAGCCTATCACTATCCTTCCTGAGGTGAGGGCTCCAGAACTGGGCACAATACTCCAGGTGTGTCCTCACCAAGGATCTATACAGGGGAAGTATTACCTGTTCATGAATTCCACGAACATTGCAAGCTGCAGTACTATGCTGCATGTGTACAAATCACAAAGAATAAATTGATTTCTCCAGAACAGTAACAATGTATAGGTTGAGTACCTTACTACAATTTGGATGCAGGACTGAAACAGAATTCAGCAAGGCCCCCACCCCATTGAGAGGAGAATATTACAAATTAAAAATCTGACAAAGGCCCTATTGTGAGGCCAACGCACTGGGACCATGCATTCTAATGTGTCTGTCTGTTTGAGCTGATATGAATTTGGAATAAATCACTTGCATTATACTGGCTGGAATTTGAAAACTTCTTGTTACTGGAGTGCCTTGCCACACAGCTTGCAACTTTTGGATCATACCTACACAGAGTTTACTGGTGCTGCCCCCATCTCTGGTTGGGCCCATTCCCATCTCCCCATGTCCCTCGCACTTACCCCCGGCTTACACCGCACTACAGCGGGGCAGTATCACCTGACCCTCCTGAGTGGAGGGGGGGAAGCTATGTTAGAGGGGTGGCTAGTTGCAGGAAGTAGCCTAAGTAAGCAGAGTTATCCAGCATGCACCAGGGCTCATCCCCTTTTTCAGTCTCTCCCCCATGGGATTCCTGAAGTGTGTGGGGCTCCAAGTTCACACATGCTGTTGTATATGTGTGCTGAAATCAGCCTGTATGTCCCTCCACTGCTGCACTGCCACCTGTGGCCATCAAGGTGGCAGTCTCCCAGTGGAGGCATCGTCCTCCCTTCCAGGAGGAGAAGGAGGAGAGCATCCTCTGAGATGCTTGGTCCTCCTCCCACAGGCTGCCCTTCCCCTCCCCTCCCCACCGGGACCCAGGCTTGTTCCTGAAAACCAGATTGTGGGTGTTGTGAGCAGTAGCTGTACTTCTGTGTTGCCGGCTGGCCTATAATTAAAATGTTTTTATTACCTGTCTATATACTTTTAAAAGAATATTCCTAGTGCACTGCATCATCCAATTTAAAGACATTCCCACGACCCGACCTCTGCCATGTCGCTGGTGTGTCTTTCAGTCAGATGTTGCTATGCACAGGAAATATTCTTTCATTTACTTTTGTTAACTAGGAAAGGAGGGCTAGGCAATTCTGCATATTTCCAGCCTCGTCTCGGGGGGAGGGGGGATACAGATGCAGACTGACATATTGAATCAGGTTAAGCTGTTGGTACAATTTTTAGTGAAATGTTTATACATATGGAACTAAACTTTCAACTGTCATCCCTATCCCAGATACTGTACAGAGCAAGGATTATCAGTGAATGTATTTTCCTGTTTGGGACTCCCAACGTAGTGACGGTTCTCTCTCTCCTGCTTTCCTTCCTTTGCTGGACTATAGTTTTGATGAGGATCTTGGACTTGATATACTGTGTATACTGTATCCTCTGTTCCCCCACCCCCCCAGGTTGCACCAGGAGATGAGCATCTTCTTGCTTAATGTGCCTTTCCTGGTAAAACAATTTAAATAAATAAATAAATATACAATCATTCCTCCTAATACTCATATTTTTCTGCTGGTTTTGTGTGGAAGTTTTTGACTTTATGTTTTTATGTGGTGGATTTGGCTGTTTTATCTAAAATCCAGTACACATAAAGTTTAAGAAAAAAAAGATCCTGCCTTCATGTCACACTTACCAAAACCCAAGGGAGAGATACACAATCACAGTTGGGGGTAGCGGTCTTTTTGTATGCATAGAGGCTCCCCTGTACTGTCACCCGTGAAAAGTGCATACACAAAAGGCTGGAGAAGTCAGCAGGAGTGGATTCCCTCAGTGGCACTGGAACAGTTTTTATAGTGAGGGTGCCGACAGCTATTTCAACTGGGCCACACAAAGTCTGGGGGACGCTAGTTTTAGATGATCTGTGGTGAGTTTTGGGGCTTTTATTAGAGATAAAACACACTTTTGTTATGTCTTCCCTACCTCTGACTCCAGGGAAAAGATTACATAAATTTAACTGGCACAAGTCTCCACAATATTTAGGGCTTGTATCTCCAACCCTTCTGCAGTTGGATACTCCCCCCACCCTGCAGCTGGACACCCCCAAACTCTGTTAATAATACTAAGCCAGCAGCATCAACATGTGTTTAAGTAGAACCGTTTTAACCGCAATCCTTGCTACACTGTTTATAACATGTTTACCATAAAACGTTTAGAAAACAAAATCGAAAAGTAGTGTATCATTTTATTATCCACTTAGATATTGCAATTTAGAAATGTATTTTTTTAAACTTTATTTTTATAAAATGTCACAATTGTAACAACAATTGATACATTCACATATGGTAGAGAGTTCAAATACAGTGCTGTACCTCTGGAAGCACAAAGGCTCCATAATGAATGGGTAAGATGCATTCACCATATTTTGGAACAACATAGGGGAGAAACCTTCTAATTTAAACACACACTAAAGTAACGATGTTTCACTGATACGGTGCCCAAGAGCAGCATGACTATGACCAAGATGTGAATAAGTCCATATTAGGATAGTCCAACAGAGTACTTGTCCTGGAGGGACAAAAAGTATTGTCAAGCATTCAGCCTAAAGCTAAAAAAAAACAAAAAAAAAAAACATAAGTACATGAATAGGCAACACCTAAAGGAGTAGTCTACCCAGAATTTGCAAAAATGTATGTTGTGCAGAGTGTTTTGATTTGTGTGTGAAGTCCTAGTGTGTCCTTCCCTCTGTCTGCTATTAGATGTTTTTCCTAAATTAGCCTGCTAGCTTTATGGTAGTTTTACGACCCCTGGGGATCTCCATCTGAGCTAACTTTATTGCATTCTTTATTCCTACAATGCATCCTGTCTCATGTGACAGTGATGTAGCCAAGACCATAGATTTAGCGGAAAGAACTTCTTTACAATCAGTTCACAACAGTAGAGATGGCTATATTTTACAAAACTATACAGAGTTCAGCTTAGTGACTACCCCCACTGTAAAGGTCTTTTTGTCCTGAACAACTTTGCTGCTGGTCACTTTTGTATAACTTATAAAGTGTCCAAGATATTTAGGTTTGATTGGCATGTGTGTGCAGGATCTGTGGTCTCGGCTACATCACTGTCACATGTGACAGGATGCACAAATGTTTCTACTTTTAGGAAATGTAATGTAAGTTATGTTAAAACCATAGCAGTCTTAGTTTTAAAAAGAACTTGACATATACAATCATCAGTTACAGCGTAAGGGACACTAAGGATAAAAGTCTGTTGTCATGGGTCTGGAACCGAATGGTAGAAACAAAATATCCCAAGGTGTTACTCTGAGTCCCATAAAAAACAGAGAAGAGTTCAAAATATGTCCCAAGGCTATAAAACACAGAACAAAAGACCTCCATCTAGGACTCAGCCACCTAATATCAGTTTATGAAATGGTAGTCATTAGTGCACAAATTTTGCTAAGGGGTAGCATCCTCTTGATCTACATTGATTACCTCTCCTTCATGCCGCATCTCTGCCACTATCTTCTAGGCCCATTTTCTGGCTTCTGTCAGGTCTGAGAAGGCACATACCTTCCCCTTGAAAACGACGCACAAGGGAGTTGGGAAAATAACCAAATGTGGGATGTTGGCTTCTCGCAATACCCTCTGAACCCTGTCAAACTTTTTCTCACAGCAGCTTTACCTCTCCTAGACTCCAACACCATTTTATCTTTGAGGATTTCCCATTTTATGCACAAGTAGTCCAGGTTTCGATCTGTAACCAGTTTGTCAAGTAAAAGTTAAGAAAAATTGAGTTTTAATCTGTTTTTCCTTCGAAGACTGCAGGACCTGTTAAGAAGTGCTGCCTCCTAGCTCAGGCTCCACCAGAAATGTCCTTTTTACTTGTAAAAACAGGTTGAACAGTTGTATTTTACTTACAGTAGTCATTGTAGTTTGTAGACAGGGACAGTCAGAAGGCTCCAAAGGTTGACTTGCACTCCGGTGTCATGCTGATTCATTTTTTCATGAGGAAATGGACATCTAGTGCGACCAGCATGTCACTGAGTATGTGCATAAGAGCAAGGTGCGTTAGCCTCTTCTGGCTCATTGTGCTATGCGTGCAAGTTTTAAGGCAGCAGAGGCCAGAGAAAGATCACTCGGACCCTGCAATTGACACTGGTAAACACAGACAAAGGTTAATGAAGTTTTTAACTTCTTTAAAGAGTCCTCTTGTTTGCAGCTGAAGAGTTCCAAAAAATTCCACAATCTCTGGAACACTTTATTTTTTTTTTTCATACAGCTATTTGGTCTCGTCGCCTCCTCCGCCAACTGGTGCGAGGACACAGGTATTTTATTTTACTGTTTTTCTCCCTCAACACCCCCACCCTGAGGCCCCGCACAAGGCTGTGCAAGTGTGTGGAGGCACACTCACGCACCCGTGGCACCAGCTCAGCCCCTTCCACACTCCCAGAACTCTTTGCCGCCCCCTTTCTGCCCTCACGCTACCCACAGGGTGCCAACTCACTCGCCACCCTCGGGAGAGGAGAGCTGCCCATCGGCATGCTCTATCCTTCTCCACCCCCCCCCACGCTGGCACCCCAATGACCCGAAGTCGTTCCCGAACCTGGGTTGCTGGCATAGTGCGACGTGTGGCGTCCAGCACCTCAACCCTCAGTGTCACCGGGCTGGCGGTTGGAACACTTTTTAACTAATTTTCTTTGTCGAGATCACCCAGCATTATTAACTGCATATAAAGCTTGGGTTCATCAGGTTGTTGAGGAAGGTGAAGTTCTTTGAAATCCGTAGAGATTATCCTGGCAAATGCTGAATTAATAAGAATTTTCTCCCTGCGAGCAGCAGTCTTTATGACATCCTGTTTGAAATGTTGTAGTTCGGCATTTACCAGATCTAGGGCTTCATAAAATCCCTACTTCCACAGCACTTCTTGTGCTTGACACTACTTCTTCTGGCTGTGTGGTTTGTCTGAAGTGAACTGGTGTTTTACTGACCCTAGTAAGCTGTGCAATCTTCAGATTGTTCTTGGCAGCACAGTAATTCATTCTGTTAATCATTTCTTGAACAGTTGTATCCTCTCTTAGTACATTTATTTGTTCTGTTATTAATTTTACAGATTCCAGCAATCCAAGTGCACTTGCATTAATACTCTGGAGGCCTTTGGCTACCATTTGGCAAGGTCCAAATATTGCTTCACAGCACAACAAACCAAAGTATGTCCTTGCACTTTTTGCAAGTTTAAAAAGCCCAGCAATCTTTGCTCTCGTTTCACCTCTAACAGTGCTGTCATACTAAGTGCTGATAGCATCTCCAGGAGCGCAGTGTAAGCAGAACAAACCCGGAGACTGCCACTGTACGAACACATCAGCTTGTAGAGCACAGACTTAAACTGTTGCACACAGCTTCCCCACAGCAAAAGACACATTCGTATATGTTTTTACACTTGGCAGATTCTCAAATAAGAACTGAAATGTCCTGAATAAAGTTTAGTGTGTCTACCATAAGGCGTACGTCCCGGGCTACCTCTTGCAGAACAAGATCCAGTGAATAGTTACTACAGTGAACAGTGAATCCAGTCATATTTCTCGAAGTAGAGCTTGAACATCCAAGAACTTACCAGCCACGTTGCTGGCACCATCAAAGCAATAACCCTGTAAGAGGCAGTTTCAATCGTAAAAAATATATTTATACATATCTGATGATACAGTCCTGTATGCATCTGGCTCCTGTCCTGCTGAGGTTGCAACCAGCTTACAGCAAGACTTTAACAAGGTTCAGTTCTGGTTTGCTAACCATCAACTTTTCCTCAATGCCAAAAAGACAGTCTCCATGACCTTTGGCACAAGGCAGAGACTCTCCAGGTTTCCCTCCATACCCACTTTCCACACCCTTGACGGGACTTTACTTTAGGACACATCCTCCTTCAGGTACTTAGGTGTTTGGTTGGACCAACACCTAAACTTCTCTGTACATATTGACACCATCCAGAAAAAACTGCGCCCCAAGCTTGGTGCCCTGTTCAGGAACCATAGTTGCATCCCTGCAACGCTAGGAGTGAACTTGTTCAGAAGATGATACTGCCCATTTTTGACTACCGTGATGGAATCTATGGTGCTGCCCCTAAGTCCTCCCTGACCAGACTGGACACCCTCTTCAATTCCTTCTGCCACTTTGCCCTGGATGCCTCCCCTTGCATCCACCACTGCAATCTTTATCGTGCCCTATACTTCCCCTCTCTTACAAATAGGCGACTCTCCCACTGTGCTAAATTCACCTCCAAGCACTGGTTGGGTGAGCTCCCTTCCTACCTACCTTGCCTGCTCCTTTATAACATCCCCCCCCCGTCCTCCCATTCCCTTAGGTCAACCGACTCCCGCACTCTAGTAGTCCCCCACAGATCCACCCTAATCGGCCAATCCGCTTACTCTCGCTGCCTCCCAAAAATTTGGAATTCACTCTCCCCTCAAATCTGGCACTCATCCTCTGCCTTCTCCATCAGCACTGCCCTCAATAATTACCTTGCTCCTAGCTGCTCCTGCCATGTCCCTCCCTAATTCCCTCCTCTAAGCCCTGGATAAACCCTACTCCTCTACCGTCACCTTCATTTTACCCTGTACACCCCTTCCCCCCAAATTTCTAGTTCTCCTCCCCTTCCCCCAAATTTCTCCCCCTTACTGACCTCCCTTGATCTCTCACAGAATGTCAGGGATCCCAAATGCTCGTCATGGGTCCCTCTCCTACCCTCCCCAGGGGCTTGTATCCCTCATCTACTCTCTTTCCCCCACCTCACCCCTTCCTCTCCTTTCCCCCTTTTTCTTTCACGTAAGCACTTGTTTACTCACTAACCCGGCACTTCTTATTGTCCTCTTTTTAGATATTATGTGCAATGCTGTTTTAACACTGTTTGTAACACCTGCCTTACAGCTGTATGTTATTGTTGATCTTGTAACTTGACTGTAACTAGAACATGACTCTTCCCCCTCCCCCACGTCACCCCTCCCTCTCCTTCCCCCCTTTTCTTTCACTTAAGCACTTGTTTACTTATTAGCTCAGCATTTATTAGTGTCCATTCTTTCTACCTATTATGCGCAATACTGTTGTAACACTGCTTGTAACACCTGCCTTACAACTGTATGTTAATGTTGATCTTGTAACTTGAATGTTTAATGTTTCACTCCTATTGTACCCCTTCACCCCAGGTCGCACCGGGAGACGAGCAACTTGTTGCTCAGTGTGCCTTCATGGTGAAACATTTCAATAAATAAATAATATCATAAAAGTGATTTTGTCATGTTTGCCATAGCAAATGAGAGTAGTAACCTGTAGGAGTTGTGAATCAATCTCCTACCATTCAAACTGCCAAAAAGTGCTGTTTTCCATTAAAAGAATGTTTTTATTTCTGTGCTCTGCTTCATTTGCATAACCCTGACCCTTTTTATGTTTGCTTGCACGCATGTGCAAGAAACATAGTGCCATGATCCGAAAATGCAGTGCCGTACAGTTGAAAGGGAGAGCTACATATCAGTGAGCAGCGATAAAGACCGCCGCCTGCTCATAAACACACACGCACGCACACCGCTGCCTGCAGTTTTCCCCATGCACACTGTATAGCCGACAGAAGTGCCCAATCCCCATCGGCTGTGCTGTGCTTCCCCCAACAGAGTTCCAGATGCCACACTGGGTGCCACACCAGTGTGGCAACTTATCGTATAACCGGCGGTGGTGCCCAATCCCCGTCGGCTCCACTACCTCGAGACTACAGGGTGCCGCTGGGGCCCACCCCAGCGTGGCAGCAGATCATGGCAGAATGGCTGGCGGGCGTCAATCTCCGTCAACTCCACGGACCCCCCCAAATAGCCTTCCCTGTGTGCATGCTGGGAGCCCACCCCAGCGTGGCAAGCGTCCCGCGTCGTCTGTTTTAAAAAAGAAACCTGAAAGAAAAACCTTCCCCTGCAGCTGAGTGTCTGACCCAATCTCCCCACCCTCTGCGCACCCTACCCCTTTCCCCACACCCCCACCTCACCCCATACTTACCTCCGGGCTGTGCGACGACTTGATGGACCGGGAACATGTCTGCACTCTTCAAAGCCAACTGAGGAAATGCCGGTAAGCTGTATAATGCAATAAATAGGGTTTTTTCAACTTTGATGCATATCTCAGGCATTTTTTGGAATTTTAGCACCAAATTTTCAACATGGGGTTTTTGGGACCCCTCTCATGAATTCTATCACTGTCATGGCGTTAATCGGGCCTGAAGGGTGATTTGCAGTCACTGCATGAAATCACCTTCGAGTCAATTAACAAAATGACAGTGTCTATTTCATGAGGTAGGCCCCCAAAAACCCTATGCTAAAAATTTGGTGAAAAATTCCCACAAATGACTGTTTTACAAGCATGCGTTGCGCTGTTCCTACGCATGCTCGTAAGTTCGTGAATTTTCAATATGTTCACTCCAGATTTTCAACATTGCCATTTTACCACACCTCCTTATGAGTAGTATAGCTGTCATTTCTCACATCTCACCCAAAATGTGTTTCCGTGCATGTAGCGCACAAAGGTGCAGTCGGTGTGCGAAATGAATGTTCGGGACAGATTAAGAAAATCACAGTGACACTGTTCATGAGCAGAGGTGTTTAAATGGCTATGTTAAAATTTGGTGAAACAATTCCCAAAATGACTGTTTTACGAGCATGCGTTGTGCTGGTCCCATGCGGCTGTTAAGTTAGCGCATTTTTAATATTTTCACTCCAGATTTTCAACATTGCCATTTTACCACTCCTCCTTATGAGTAGTACAGCTGTCATTTTTCACATCTCGCCCAAAATGTGTTTCCGCCCATGTAGCGCACAATGGTGCAGTCAGTGTGCGAAATCAATGTTCGGGACAGATTAAGAAAATCACAGTGACACTGTTCAAGAGCGGAGGTGTTAAAATGGCTATATTAAAAATTTGGTGAAAAAAGTCCACAAAATGACTGTGTTACAAGCGACCATTGCGCAGTTTTCCCGCAGCCTCATAACTTCATGGATTTCTAATATTTTCAGTTCAGATTTTCACCACTGGCATTTTTACACAGTTCCTTATGAACAGAACAGCTGTCATTTTTCACACCATGGCCGAAATGTGTTTTCGCACTTCCAGCACAGAAATGCGTGGTCGCTGTGGGAAATCACTGTTCGGGATAGATTAAGAAAATCACAGTGACACTGTTCATGAGCGGAGGTTCCAAAATCCCTGTGTTGACAATCTGCTGTAAAAAATCCCCAAACTAATTGCATTAGGGGTGTGCGTTGTGCATTTTCTGCGCAAGCTCATGACTTCACCAGCTTTTTCAATATTTTCACTGCAGAATTTCAACATTGCCATTTTTTGTACCTCCCCATGAACAGTACAGCTGTCATTTTTCACATCCTGTTCGAAATGTGTTTTTGCACCTGTGGTGCCAAATGGCACAGTCGCTGTGCGAAATCAGCTTTCGGCTAACAAACTAATATTGCCACTCTTCATAAGGTGGGGATACAAAAAACCCATGTTGAAAATTTGGAGGGAAAATGCCAACGAACTCCTGAAGCATTAGGGTTTCTGACCATAACGTCCCAGCCTGTAGAGATTGACAGGCATCAGGGGTGTGACTTGAGATTCTCGCCTGTAATGCTCATACTATTCCACACCCTTTAGCCAGTGAGAAGCATCGAGGTGTGCCTTGGACTCTTCAGCCCCAAAGTTCACCCCATTCTCCTATACAGGACCCATCTCACCGTATTTCCTGATGGAATGGGGTGAGCATAAGGGCCAAAGACCCCAAGGCACACCATGACACTTTTCAGTGTCTGCAGAGTAGGGTGTGGTGAAATGGTGTGGCCGTTATGCCTGATGACCCAAAGGCACACCCCAGTGCCTGTCAGTCTCTGCAGGGTGGTGGTGGGGTTGGCTCCAGTTCAGTACTTCACTGCCATTCCTATTATGCAGGTCTGTAACTCCTACAATACCAATGCTAATGCCAGCAAGCAAACATTTGGCATTGAAAAATGCTTGTTTTTCACAGTGCTGCAAGCCCCAACCGTGACACCCTGCAAGGGAAACAAATGAAACAGAGACCTCTGTTGGTCAGTCTTGATATTGCAAACATCCTTTTTCTTTCACAATTTTGGACTCGTAGCAGAAGCTGGTCACCAAAGAAAAAGAAGGAGTCTGACCCATAATTACACTCCAGAACTACTTGTAGTCATTCAGGCCCTATAACATAAACATAGAAGAGTATCATCACTCTCCCACATTCTGACAGGAGCTACCACTTCAGACCTGTCACTTCATCAGCAGACAGTAAGTTAAACAACATCTACACAAACTGGTAAATAATCTTTTTGGCCTATCTGCATCACAAAAACAGTTTCCAGAAACTTTTCTACAGACTGTACTACTGTAAACACTACCGACATAGGAGACTGCTCTTTGATAATGGAGAACGAAAAATCAGCTATGTACTATACCCACAATGAACGCCTTCCTTCACTCCTTCACTCACTCACACACGCACATGCAGACGTTGACAGCAGATAAGGGCCTATGGCCCACCTACTTTGCCCATATGTGCACGTACTTAGCTTCTCCAAGCTTCTCTAGAACTAGATTATATGTCTACATATTAGGTGCTATATTATGCAGTCCCCACTACCACAATAAGGGACTGCACCTCTGAGTAATTAACATTTAAGTCAACTTTGTAATTTACCCAGAATTCCTTGTTGCTGTATGTAAAATATTGACAGTTCCCTTACATGACATTACTCTGGGGGTGTGGCTGCACACAGAAAACTGAAGGGCAGGCAGAAACAAAAATATACAAAGGATGACTATGACAGATTTTTTACAAAACAAATTGCAGCTTCAGCATCTGAAGCATGGGTGACAATGGCATACTGTGTGAAACAGGCATTTGCGGAATGTGACTAAATCACTTTAATACACATAAATAAAGTTTCTGCAGTAGTGTCAGACACATTGTAAAATCCCAGAAAATTATTTTGTACTTTAAGGTTTTTGTCCAGAAACTGCAGGCTATATGACAGCTGCTTGCATGTGCTGATATCTGTTGTTCCATCTGCAGTCAGTCCAAAGAATGGGCTGTCTAGGGCTTTTGAAACTATCTCTCGCTGAATTGCATGAGCAAAGATTTCCGTTATCTCATTTAGGATGGTGTCTGACATCCAGTTGTCTCATTGGTGCAGCCATTCCCTTCCACTGACTTCAGTTTCTGTTCGCTCTAACATTAGTTGCCACAGTACTCCATCACGATTTTGATGGCCTCTAAAAGACAGTCCTTCACAACCAAAGAACTTAATCAACCCAAACAACAGTCGTAACACAGTTCTTGCAGTGTTTTGTTCTTTGGCAACATGTTCGGACAGCATCGCATTAATGGGTATACAACCCAGTCCAGCGATTGTTTTCATGGCTTCTCTGTGGAACTGTGATTTTTCATGTTCCTTAAACTTTTCAGATGCTTTGCGCCAGTTTGCAGTTTTCCCTAACAAAAGTAGATTTGTGCCTTACACCTGCACCTATCAATCTTTTTTTCTGTTGCTTTAAAAATGTACAACAAAGAACATGATCAGTTTCCTTAACATAGTGGAGCTTCGGCCACTTTTCAAACCAACCAGACTGACATAATCAGTTGAATTCTTCTGTCCTAAAGCACCCTGTAGGAAAATAGTAGTCCTTTGGTTGAAAGGGCTGATCCAGTGGCTCCTGGGGCTGTGCGGTTGCGATAGTTGATTGAGATAGACTGCCAGCGGCGGTGGGAACCTCCTTTATAGGAGTAGCTGGGTGACTTCGACTACTTGTATATTTAGTATTGCCCCACACAGAACCCACAGTTAGTGGCATTTGTGAGTCTGGCACACTTACTTTAGCAGCTGGTGCCACTGAAGAATTAGCAAAACAATCCAATATTCTTTTTTGCGACATTTTCGAGATTAAAAGTTCAACTACAGATCCCGTGGCATAGGCTTAATCACTAAGCCTGTATTATTCCTAAAAAGAAAAACACAGTAAAGACAATACAATTTTTAACTAATCATTACACTCTCAGGCTAGAGAACTATCTGGTAATAGGAACAAAGTCCCACTGGAGTCTTAGAGCCGACGTCCATCGATTGTCTGTTCCATTGGTGACAGTGAATGACTTTAATGTTTGAGCAAGTAAAATTGTCTTGTTTTCTTCATCTTGTCTTTATACTCCTGGTCTCTGGGCAGCCCCCACCTTCTCCGGTTCTCCCCCGCCCCATCACCCACTTTCTCCAGTCCCCCAACCCCATCACCCACCTTATCTGGTACTTACTCTTCCATTCGTCCACCAGGGATTACCCAGGACATTAGGGTTAGGATGTAGGCTTCACTCCACCCTTTGTGCAAGAATTCAATAAGAATTATAGATTCAGTATTCATAATAATCGCCCTATCTGCCACAGTTCTTATCAGTTGCTGTGAAGGGGGAAATACCTTTCTTTTGGTTTTTAGGGTGGAGTGTCTAAAATATTGACTTGTAATTTTGTAATGTAGGAATCTGTGAGATGATACTATTTGTTTTGTTGAAGTTCAGTCTTCTTTTGAAAACCAAAAATGCCCCTATTTGAACAGAACCCATCATTGCTCTGTAACTTCCACCAGATCTCAGCCAGCACATCAGCACAGATGGATAGAAGGGACCTCAGTTCAGCATCTCGTTTGAAGGCGGGGGATACCTTGACAGTACAGCACCACCCTAATACTGAACTACAAGGGCAGCATTTGGAATATGAGCCCAAGTCGAAATGTGAGACAGGAAGCCCTGACCATCTGGCCAAAAGGCAGATCATGCAGACACGTTTGTAACAGAAGTAAGCAAAGATGTTGAGCACCAGGAATAAAGCTGTGGTACTAAAATAAATCCAAATAGTACATCCAAAACTAAAAAGCACCCGCAGCAGCAGTGACAACAAAAGACTCGGTGTAGGTAACCATTACCATACCATATTGAATTGTTGCGGTATCAATGTGTATGGAACTTTCACTACTTGCCATTAAAATAACTCACTTATGTCTACACCGAGTCCTTTGTTGTCACTGCTGCTGCGGGTGCTTTTTAGTTTTGGATACATAGACACATTTGTGAATGCTTAGCAGTATTTAACTATAGAGAGTCTCAATAGTTAACATATTGGTAAGCATTCAGTTGAGAGTTCCAAACGGAATTCGTGCACCCACTATATCTTAAAGAACAAGTATGTAAGAATCTCAAGATATATTCAAATGTATTGCTCATTAATTATTTAAAATCCGTCTGCCCGACAGGGCTACTCACACAAAGAGCAGAATTACATTGAAGTCCATTTCTTAGTGCTACAGCACCAAAATACAAACTCGCTGCAAATTCCATGCAAAGTGCTCTGAATTAATAATTAAATTAGACTGTTTTGCATGGAATTTGCACCAAGTTTGTATTTTGGCACTGACCACTGTAGCATTATGAAATGGACTTCAGTGTATCTCTGCCGTTTGTATGAACAGCTGTCAGGCAGATGGATTTTAAATAACTAGTGGGCAATAAAACTGAATATACCACTTGCAGTCCGGTTTTTGAACAGCAGCAACCAGCGTTTTAGTACAATTTAAGGTGCCAGTGCCATGGAAATTTCACCTCCATAAGCTCCCTTGAAGCAGCAGTATGTCACCCTCTCGGAGAGCCGGTACTCAGCAGGCGGACACCCCCTACACCTGGCCAGAGCCCCAGTTCAGAACCCATCTCAGTTCACAAAATAAGTGCACAATCATTACTTTTGTTGTGCACGATGCCCCTGTATGAAGCAGCGGCAACCAGATACTGTCTAGTAATAAAACAGCTGCCATTACTGTCCGTTATCGCCTTGTATTCCTGGTCCTGCTGCCCAGCTAGCTCTCAGCCTCCTGTCTTATGCAGGAAACCAGAGCATTAAACCACCGCCCCAGCTAGCTGCACAGCCTGCACTCCTGATTCTTATATCTGGGAAGGGTTTGTGAGGCCAGATTATCGGGGTACTCACTGCGATCTGCATGCTGTGGTACCTCTAGTCTCCATGGTGATCTCTGGTTCTGGTCCCTCTGAAATGCTGCTGCTGCTACTGGTGCTTGCTCATTGGTGTGGCTGCTGCAACAGTTCCTCTTGGAAGAGCCAGGATGCCGCGCTCAGGATCTTTGATGCTTTCCTGGCAAATGCGAACAGCAGCGCCTGCAGCCCCCACCTTCCATTACTGCCCCCAACCGCTGGGGCCACTCACCCCCTCCGTCTGATGCTGCTGCCTGCAGCCTCTTATCATCTTGTGGATTTTGTTATCAAATTGAAATAGTGGCTTAGCCAGACCAGGGGAGAGCACCGACCACTAAATGGTTATCACTGACCTTATGTGTGTGGGATTCAGCTCTAGATTTATTTAGTTAAGCGCCTTTCAACTTTTCAAGGCGCTGTACATAAAGCATAAAAACACCAGCATATCAATGCATACAATAAAACAATACAGCAAATATAACAGATTAAAATAACCAATTACGGTATAACAGGGAATGCCTTATCCCATAAAAAGGACTTTAAGGCCCTTTTAAAACTTTCCACCGTTGTACTCTCTTGCAGCTGATGGGGCAGAGAATTCCAGAGGGAAGGAACCTCGAAACCAAAGGCACGGGCTCCAGAGGACTTCAAATTTACCCTCGGAATCTCCAGCAACCCCTCATCAGCTGAGTGAAGCTGTCTCAGAGGGGTGTAGGGCACCAGAAGCTCTTTCAAGTAGTCAGGACCAAGACCGTGTAGGACTTTATAGGTCAAAAGACCCACTTTAAAGGTGATCTGCCACTGTATTGGCAGCCAGTGCAGAGTGCGCAGCACTGGGGTAATATGAGACCTTCTTGAAGCCCCAGTCAACAAATGTGCTGCTGCATTCTGCACTAGCTGCAAGCGGTGGATATCAACCCCAGCAAGCCCTAGGTACAGGGAGTTACAGTAATCAAGACGAGATGTCACAAAGGCGTGGACCAAAACCGGCAAGTCACCAGGTGCCTAATCCTGGCAATGTTTCTAAGATGAAAAAATGCAGTCCTGACAACTGCAGACACCTAATAACGAAGGGTCAGACCAGTGTCAAGCTCCACACCCAGGTTACGCACCCATTCAGAGGTAGGGATCTGGTCCACCCCCTAGAATTAATCCAGAGGGGGACCCCGCCCCTAAACCCTCAACCCTGCGAACGGGGTCCACCACCATAACCTCAGTCTTTCCCAGATTCAACTTCAAACCACTGGTATTCATCCAGTCTTGGATATCTGCGAGGCATAATGATACTAAGCCAACTGCAACCCCCCCCCCCCCACCTTAGCTTTCCAGACAGCAGACAGTGGTAAGATGGAAGCCGTGGGATAGTCCCGTTGGTCCGGGCTGGTGGGCAGGGCAGGGCAGCTGCATTCTTTCACATTTTTAAGAGCTTTAATTCCAGAACTCACATCACAAATAACATTTATATTTTGGGTAAGCAATATGGCATGATGTACTGTACCTTAGGTGCCTTGTGAGGCACATGGTGAAGCTGAATACCCTTGACCATCTGAGAAATGATGTAATCCAGCAGCGCAGGTCTTGGGCCTTTTTTGCAGTTGTATTATGGCTCTCTTTTTTGGGGGGTGGGGGATTACTATTTTATCAAATACAAAATTTTCAAATACACTATTTTTTTAAAATCATCAATCCACCCACCCACCCACAAAAAGGTTCCTCACAAAACTATATGCGAAAACAAAACTAACAGAAAATGTGTTTCTTTCAACAAAGTAGTTCCAGTCTATTCTGTTGTTCAGGAATAAATGCATGGGTCGCTACTGTGATCATCCCAGGTTGAATCCTGCAACCGCCACTTACTCACTGTGACTCTGCCCAAGTCACTTAATCACCTGTGCGTAACCTCTCTTTCTCACACTCTCGCTCTCACTCATAACTCTCTCTCTCTTACATACCAGTTTGAATCTCTCTGTGAACACAGAATGATTATGACAGCAACCTTCTCTAACCTCCGTACCTTACGTTATAAAGCACTTTGAAATACAATTTATATGAAAAGCATTACATAAAATCAAATTCTTTTCCTTCTTTCCTTGTCTACAAAGGGTTCACAATAGTGTGACAAGTGTTCCGTCCAAAACAGAATTCGACAATGTCAATAGAAAAAGACCACTGGTCCTTCCTGTCTGCCTTATTACACGTAAGCATTAAACCACAACAGAGCATGGTTCTAGTTGCCCTAAAAATGGCATCTGAACCAAAACAGAACTTTGTTTAAAGTCAGTTTTCAGACTGAAAAACAGTGGGACATGAATAATGGAAACATTATTCTCAAAGAATAAGCATGCATAAATTAAATAAAATTTAACAAACAGTATGTTCCTTGCAATCTAAATTATGTTGTCACAATGTAAAACAAAAAAACCTCACAATATGAAACAAAATAACATTTTTATCGATCGGGGGAAAAGCACTGATTATTGTAAGAGCCTGCAGTGTTCGTTATTCAAGACTCCTTTGCAATTATTTTTCTGAATTCAAATGATACTGTTTAACTGTATTAAACAAAATCTTTTGAATTCAGAAAAATAATAGCAACTTCTGTGTGCTAGAACAAAAGTAACTGTGTTAATTAGTACGGGTTGGATGTAGTTTGGACAGACTCATTGTTAAAATCTGCCACCTTGCTGTGCTAGGCCCCGATGTCAGTGATGGCAAGTCTGTGCCTGTATTACAATAGTCACTCTCTCAGTTCATGCCACAACTGAATGCTACATTTGTTTTTCCTGGTCTAGTATCTGCTATCACAGGCACCGGGAAGAAATGGCATGATAAATGACAATCTGTCAGCATGAGTGAAACCTGTTCGCTATTTACATAGAAAACTCAATAGAATGTGCTACCCTTTTGCACTGATTTTTTTAAAAATATGGGCAGCACCCATGGACAATTAGAAACATGTTGTGATGGATGACAAACTAGCATCATGAGTGAATTGCGTTCACTCTGTATCTGCTACAGCCAATCATATTCACAGAGGGAAAAAATAATTGGAGTGTGCTTACCCATTTATTCATTTTTTTTGTGGTAGTCTGATAAGTGATGTTCTCATTAGGAAATTGCTGTAGTAATACGTTACAAGCTGTCTAAATGAGTGGGTCACACGTTAACCGTCATGCAGCAGCAGCAGCAGCATGTCAGATTCACACGGTGAAGAAATCTTTGGATTTTACCAAAAAGCAGCACTGTCTGTATCTATCTATCTATATATGTGACAGGCATGGGTGATGAGTCATGACAGCACCGGTGTTAGCTAAATCAATGGTGTATTTTTTTTTCCCACAGTGTGTTATGTGCTTACATAGAAACATAGAAACATAGAAGTTGACGGCAGATAAGGACCGCAAGGCCCATCCAGTCTGCCCATTTCTTTTTCTACCTTATAAATGTTCCATCGGCCTTTGCTCTGTCAGTGGCCTATCTATTCATAGTCATTTGTATTGCTCCCTTATGCCTATCCCATGCCTGTTTGAAGCCCTGCACTGTATTCATAGCCAACACTTCTTGTGGTAAGCCATTCCATGCATCCACCACCCTTTCTGTGAAAAGAATTTCCTCACATTCCCCTTAATGGCCCCTCTAATCTCATGCTGTGTCCTTGTCTGCTATTTTTCTTATATTTAAACATGTTAGACTCTTTCACCTTGTTAATGCCCTTAAGGTGTTTGAATGCCTCGATCATATCACCTCTCCCTCCTATGCTCAAGGGTATACATATTGAGCTCTGTTAATCTGTCCTCATATGTCTTCTGATGTAGGTCCCTGCACACATTTTGGTTGCCCTTCTCTGGACTGCCTCAATTTGGTTAATGTCCTTGTGAAGGTGTGGCCTCCAATACTGCACACAGTACTCAGATGGGGCCTAACAGTGTCTTGTAAAGAGGATTATTACCTCCCTCTTACAATCTCAGGGATACCCTACTAATACACCCTAACACCCCCTAGCCTTACCTACTGCTTTAGAGGTCTGCTTGGATGATTTCAGGTCATCAGTGATGATGATGCCCAAGTCTCTTTCTTCCTTTGTGACTGCTAGCAACTCCCCTCCCAGCCTATAGGTGGCTTCAGGGTTTCTCTTCCCTATGTGCATGATTTTGCACTTCTTTGCATTAAATCCCAGTTGCCACTCTTCTGACCATTTTGCTAGTTTATCCAGATCTCTTCTCATTCTGCCCACCCCATCTGGATCATCTACTCTGTTGCAGATCTTGGTGTCATCTGCAAACAGACAAGCCTTACCCTCTAGTCCATCTGCAAGGTCACTAATGAAGATGTTGAAGAGGACTGGCCCCAGGACTGATCCCTGAGGTACCCCACTTGTGACTTGCATCTCTTCTGATTGTATACCATTTGCCACCACTCTCTGTTTTCTGCCCGTCAACCAGTTTGCCACCCAGTTGACCAACTTCTGACCCACCCCAAGCCTACCCAGCTTATTTATCAATATTCTATGTGGAACACTGTCAAAAGCTTTGCTGAAGTCAAGGTAGGCAACATCAACTGCTCCACCTTGGTCCACCACTCTGGTTACCCAGTCAAAGAAATCTATGAGATTAGTTTGACAGGACCTTCCTTTTTGTAAACCCATGCTGTCTTGGATCCTGTGCCCCTATGGATTCCAGGTGTTGCACTATCCTTTCCTTAAGGAGTGCCTCCATAATCTTGCCCACTACTGAGGTAAGACTGACTGGTCTGTAGTTCCCGCCTCCTCCCTGCTACCACTCTTGTGGGAGCGGGATCACATGAGCCCTTCTCCAGTCTTCTGGGACCTCTCCTGTGCTCAGAGACTCACTAAACAGTTCTGCTAATGGCTCTGCTAGTTCCACCTTTAGCTCCTTAAGTACCCTGGGATGTATGCCATCAGGTCCCATTGCCTTATCCACCCTGAGCTTAGCAAGCTCTTGTAGGACCCTTTCTTTGTGAAGGGAGTAGTGCTCACCTCCCTCCCCTGTGTCCATGATGCTGAGCTGTGAGCCCTGCCCTACCTTCTCTTCAGTAAATACTGAGCAAAGTATCTATTTAGGATAGATGCCTTTACAGGGTCCTCCTCCTCACATGCTCCCTTTCTCCATTAGCTTAGCAATACCCCTCTGGATTTTCTCCTTTCACTAATGTATCTATAGAAAGTCTTGTCACCTTCTTTTACTGTTTGTGCTAGTTTTTCCTCAGTTTGGGACTTGCCTGCCTTACTGCCTTCCCTGCTTCCCTTAGGGCAGTTTGGTATGCCTCCCTATCTTCATCCCGCTGTGTTCCCTTATATTTCCTGAAGGCCAGCCTTTTGGCTCTGACCTTTTCTGCTACTGTATTTGAGAACCAAGATGGTTTCCTTCTTCTTTTGCACTTCCTTTTCTGTCTAACACAATGGGATGTTGCTTCAAGTATTGCATCCTTAATGCTTGCCCACTTTGCCTGTACTCCCTCACCTGTGTTTATTTTTGCCAGGGCTAGCTTAACTCTGTTGGCCATCTTATCAAAGTCAGCTCCTCTGAAGTCCCATATTTTTGCCTTGGAATGGGATGATTTAGATGTAGTAGCCAAATTGAACCATACCATGTGATGGTCACTGGCCCCCAGGTGACCGTCTACCTGGAGATCTGTGATCCCTTCCTTGTTAGTCAGTACTAGATCTAGGATAGCCCTGTCTCTTGTGGATTGCTGTACCAGTTGTTTGAGGCCCTCCCCCTGCAGGGAATCCATGTGCTGTAACACTTACAAGGACACGAGTTACATTATGTATGTTTATGGGTTGGTGCCTTAGCTTTAAGTCAGTTTGTTTTCTGCTCTGCCAGATTTATAAAGTTTGTGTACTAGGTAGTGCACGTAGCAAAGGTACAGCACAGTAGATTTTTTCTCTGTTGTTTCCTTAGTGCAGGGGGAACGATGTGATGTATGTTGAGACTGTTTAACTCAGATTATATACCATGCAGCTCAGCATGGATTCCAGTATTTATTGCTCCCCCCCAAAAGACGTATCTTTATAACACAGGTCAGATTATCCTGTTATAGTAAGAGGAACGGCGGCGTCCTGGTATTTGTGACCCAAATATGTACTCTGCTCAATAAAGTACCTGCATATTGTTTTTTTTTTATTTAATACGCATAAAATATGAAAAGAAAGAGATAGATCTCCCCCTTGTCATTAATTTTGCTTGTAAAGAGTAAAAGTTGACAAGCTGACAAGTCAAGTGTGAATCTTGTTCACATAAACATGCTGTTGCACTTTGCCATGCTATGGGGGAGATCAAGAGAGGAGAGAAAATCCAGCATGTACAGTGGGAGGCTATTTTGGGGAACAGCTTTTTGAAGTAGCGTAAAGAGGAGCCATATTGTTTTTGTTTTGTGTTAAACACATTGGACTGGTTTGTGATTTTTTTTATTTTTTTGCAATTTTTTTCGAGCTTTATAGCATTGAAAATTACAGCGATCCCATCATTCTTTATATCAGACTATTTAATTTAGTTTTTTTTTTTTATAACATTTTCTTTAGACGTTGAGCTCTGGGATATAGATGTCCGAAGTAAGCCAAGTCAGTACCCATTGTTTCTGCTGCTCCAATGGCAGTTGGAGAACATAAACATCAGGTAACACAGATATTTGGTGAAAACTCCAGGCACCTGATGGGTGGGACATGCAAGCAATAATACCCAACAGGGTGGGCAGTATTGGGCAATACTGGACTGCCCAGGGGTGTAATGAAGCCCGACGCCGCAGGTGGAGGACCTTATAGCCCCTGGAAGGTCTGGTATTGCCCATACCGCTCACCCTGGAGGGTATTATTGTGCTTAGAAAATGGGCACTGTATTTCAGATACTGAAATAAACAAGTTTGCATGGTAAAACTTTTACTATTTTAAGTATTTTATTTGTATTGTTAAAAAAATAGTTCCTCCGCCTGCTTTTTTTAAATTTTTGAACTAAGTCGTTGGCTGTCATGGCTACCTCCTGACACAGAAAAAAAAAACACCTTTTTTTGTCCCAATTTTTATTTCTGTTTGCAGCCTGCTTCTTTTTCTTTACTTGTTGTTTAGTAAAGTAGTTGACTTAGGGGAGATGGCGTTACCACAGAAGTCCATTATATCCCCATGCATACATACAGGGTTTGCGTTTGAAAAACATTTTGTTGTCTGTTTTTTTAAGTGTTTGCAGCCTGTTTCTTTTCATTTTTGTCTTCTTTACTGTAGCAGTGGGGCCGTTACCTCGGGGAGATCAGCTGTTACATCGGGCGTGCGTAAAACCAGAAGTACATCACGAAGTGGTACCACAGAATTGTTTTTTTTATTTCCCTAAATACAGGCAAGGTTTGCCTTTTTTAATTCATTTGTTTGCAGGTGGTGGGTGCTGTATGCGAGTAGGGATTAGCAGCAGCAGCGGCAAGGGGAACAAGTTCAGTACCCACGCTGGTAGGGCTGCCATAAGCAATGCTTTGCCCACGCTCTGGAATAGGATACAAAGATCATTGAGACTCAGCTCCCCTGTCAGTATTGCCTTGTTTAAGACCATTTATGACAAAACGTTTGCCAAAATCTGTAAGTGTTTCCATAGTTCCTAGCAGTCCTGCTGCCGTTTCTCTCTCTATCTTTACCACATCCAGCCAGTAATCTAGTTCCTTCCTTCCCTATTTAACTAGGTCACTAGTCAGCTGCCATACTGGCCCTCAGCACCCTTGGTACCACATTTTCCCATACTACCCCCCCCCCCTCAAGCAGGAGATGCAGACATCATTATGGGCCCCTCCATAGCCTAGGATCCTCCACCCAAGCTTGTAAACGACCACTGAGGGCTAAAATGTAATTAATTGTACTTTTCTATAGAAGTTTGAATAAATATGTTACAACAATTTCTGTATCTGTGGATGTTGTAAAAACCTCAATAGTGTTGTGTGATGCATATATTTTCGTACGTGAACACCTGGAATGTATACTGTGCGCCTACCATTTTTGTAATCATTGCTTGTATCACTTTGTTCATTCTGTATTCTGTACCTTTAGTCTATGTATGTATAACTGTCCTCGACAACTGCGGTCCACCTTGTAAATGAGCTTGCTCAATGGTGATCACCTGGATAAATATTTTGATTGATTGACGATTGAACTTCAACACCACGTCGAGTGGGACTTGACTGAGGGGAACTTCAACAACAGGATTTTCAGCATCTACCAGACCTCAGAGCTGCAAGAACAAAGTTCACCTTGGAGCAGTGCGACCAGACTGCAGAGACTTAGTTGTGCAGTGGAGCTACCTAGTAGCACAAGGTATGAGGGACAGCAGAAATAAAGGGTTTTTGTGAGGTTTTCTTCTGCATTTATGAGCGTGGGTACAATGCTGGGGTGCTGATGTGAATCTCGCTTAGTGAGACAAAAAAAACATGGTGGACATTTGAAAACAAATGAGGGGGTTTTAGCCAATTAGGGGCCAGGCTGGGCAACAAGATTCTGGTAATGGGGTTGGCTGGGCTGGTACTTTCAATAGCCGGGCATCTATTGTCTGATAGATGCCCGGCTAGGGAAGTCCCTCAGCCGATCAGAAGGCTGAAATAGGTTTACCCATTGTCTAAGGCAATTATATCTACCTTTTTGATACTAGACAGGTTTTAGCTGAATTTCTATACAAAATGTGTATCTTTGAGTAGGTGGAATACAAGTTACAGGGTTGCAATGTAAATATGCCTTGTTACTGGCTTGCTGCTCTTGAGTCCTGTTTATATCTCTGTCCCAATTGGCCATGTATCCATTCCCCCTATAATTGCTTATATCACACACTCTGATTCTCCACTGACAATTGTATTTATTTATGTTCTGTCACCGTTCTGTTGCTGTTTTATGTGGTGTCTTATATAACACATTGCATTTGTTGCCTGTGGAGGCTGTGTTATATTCACCTTCTGCACACAGCCCCAGCACTGCTTCCCCAGAACTGTGCCCCAGTTGTTTTTAATTTTGCTTGTCACTGATTTACTGTATTATATTTTATGTCATGTTTGCTGCTTTATCCTCCCATTTATGTACCCCTCCTCCACATTCGGCTGGAAATGATCTTTTGCTCAGTGTGTTCTCCTGGACAAGACTGTTAAATTAATTAATTAATTAACAAGTAATAAGCTCAATGAGTTGACCATATCTACTAGTATTCCAGTTATTTTTCTGGATAACTAAAATTGCTTATCACTACATATCCATTTTAGTTGCTTTTTAAATCTTACCTTCAGACCAGTGCCATGGATCTGCATTACCTAATTAGGGTGTTAAAATCTGTTTGAACCTAGGATGCATTTAGAAATGTTGATAATCTTAATTAAATGTTTTTTAAATTAAATTTACATGACATATACTTAAATATGCTAAATTAGCGATGTGAGGTTGGTGTCTAAACTAGAGCTGTCTAAATGAAATCTGCTACTGTTTCCATGACCATTAGAGCTTGGGAAACAGTAGATAAATGGGGATAAGGTGTGGGAAGGCACCCCATTTTTTGCAGGATCCATGGGTGCTGAAGTCCTTCCCAGCCGTGATTCCTTTACTAATGAATGTACCAGATTGTTCACCCTTGCTAATTTGAACATAATTTCAGTGACAACAGGAAAAACGAGAAAATATGAGAAAGTACAAATACACATACTGTTGACGCCGGTATCCCTGACAATCTGACCCTGGTATCAAGCATTGATGGAGACTTGTGCGCTTTTTAAATTAAGTAAACCGCTTACTGTAAGCGCCTAATTTAAGGAGCACTCAAGTCTCCATCAACGCTTAAAGCCATGGCCAGATTGTCAGTGATACTGGCATCAATAGTACGTGTATTTGTACTCTCTCATATTTTCTTATTTTTCTTATTGTCACTGAAATTATGTTCAAATTAGCAAGGGTGCAAAATCTGGTAGTACAGTCCACTCCACTTATAGCACCCACATTTTAGATGAGCAATCGGTTTGACCAGGCAAATTTCAATAACCATTTGCCAGTTCCATAGGCTCCAGTGTTAAAAACCCTGGATATAGCATTCTATGCCCGCCTTCTATTTCGGGCAGATTAGCTCCTAATGAGTGTCAGTTCACACTTTGACATGCAGTTTGGAGCTATGCAGTGTGAATAGAAACCACTACCAGCTAATCCGCCTCGAAATAGAAAGGACATAGAATACTAGGACCTACACCAGCAGGGCTCTGCACTCCTTTCACCCAGTTTCAGTTAAAATCAGAGAAAAAGTCTCTGGATGGCCGGCTGGGGGGAGATGGCTTGAGTGTCCCATGACTGCTCACCATCTCCCGGGAGGGAGGGGGGTCCGCGACCCGGTGTTGCTTGACCTGTGGTGGAGGCCAGGGGTAGGGCAACACGTCAGGATGCTATGCAGGGAGTGTGACAGACGTCGGCTCACGCCTAGACTTCCTGCACGTCATGCACCCAAGGGGAAGAAACCAGGAAATATGGCTCACTGGATGACGGTCTCCAGTCCCCCTCCAGATCAAAGCCCCGGGACAGCCTGGACCTTCCCCAGCAGAACCTGGACCAAGTTATAGTGCACTGGCCTGCCCCACCAGTGCCTTCTCCCCTGGAGGGGGGAACCTGTCTTGCGAAGGGATACGCCGGGTTACCTGGGGGGGGGGCTGCAGTGTGGGGGTTGGTGGCTGTGGCGGGGATGAGAGCCAGAGGGGTGCCCTAGGGGACCCGAAGGAGTGGCCAGCCAGGGGGGCATGGGACAAGTATAAAAAAAAAATCAATTGTGTGTCTGGTCAGAGAGACCCACAACCCACACAGTCTTATTCTGAGACTCTCCCCTACCTTCCGATCGCTGACATCGTGGCACACAGGAACAAGGAGCAGTTTAAATTTGCAGGAAGGACAAAGGAGCTCCACACCTGATCGTCAACTTAGCAGTCCGACAACCTACATAACCTTATTCCGAGACTGTCCCATCTCCCTTCCCTTCTTATCGCTGACATCGCAGCACACAGGAACAAGGAGCAGTTTACATTTGCATGAAGGACAAGGAGCTGTATATCCAATCATCGACTTATCAGTCCCACAACCCACATAGCCTTGCTTGAAGTCTTGCTTACTTGCAGAAGAATCGCGCTTGCCACAGGGAGTGTCTCACAATGCTCCCACCTCCCTCACATTGCATCAGATCACTAAAAAATATTCACTTTGGTTACAGTGACCAACCCATATAACAGGCAGAATGTGCTTGCACATATGTGCCCGTTATAAGCGGTGAGGACTGTACATCCATTAAGGAATCATGGTTGTGAAGGACTTCAGCATGTTTAAGTGAACAAGATTCAACTTAACTCTAGTCCTTATTTTCATTTCTGTTTGTTTGCTTACATTTTGCATAAAAAAAAAGGATAGATCGTTAACAAACACCCCAGGATAGGAAGATGCCATGACTTTCAGAAAATAAAGACAGAAACAAACTAGTACCTATGTCCGTAAACCGGCTCTCCTGCTTTGATGGTCTCTAGCTAAGGGCACTAGGGCAGGTGGTGAACGGATCTTTATAAAGAGGATAGGTTGAACCTAAAATGCCAGTGCCAGGAGGATGGAGGTTGGAGTAGGCAGGAGCAAGTCGGGCTGGCAGTTGCAGTGAGAACGAGGAGAGGTTCAACTTCTTGGAGAAGCCAAAGGCTAAAGGCAGATGGTCCAAGGATGATTCTAAATTAAGCACTTAACTCAGCACAGCTTAGGTCACATGGTGGGTCATTCACAGCGGAACTGGGGCAGGCTGCATAGAACTGGCTATGTTATATCTCATCACTGTTCTTTTGTTTTACTTATAGCAAAAGAGAAATTATGAGATAGTTTACAAATGGAGCTGCGAGGAAGCTAGTGCCTGGCGGCAGCAGGATTCAAAGCCCTGCTTGGTCAACTGCTCTCCAAAGGTGTGAAATGCTGGGGGGGATCAGTTTCTTGTGATGCCAGCCAGCTCAGGAAGGTACAAGTCACTTCACTGAAGTGAGTCGTTAATGCCAGAGACAGTCCAATCACTGGAGGTACTTTCTGTTGTGCACAGACGATCAGGGCTGTCTTCTGCATAATTGCTCACTTCTAGTGTTGCTTCTCCTTTTAACTGGGGGTTGGGGGCACTAGACATCTGCTGTGTATGGTACTGTGGCTTCTTGCATACTTGCACCTCATTAAATGCATACCAGCACCCTCATTAAATGCCCCACCCTGCTCTTTTCTTTATTCTGTCACACTGACTAGTGCAACAGAGCAGGGAAAGACTTATGACCACTATATGTGTAGCACAAAGTAATGCAAGGAAGAAATGAGTTGCAACATGGTCCTTGTAACCACTTCATGACATCTGCGCATGACTGTGTAAGGGGTCCCCGATTCCTGCTTCCTATTCTGGCTTTGATTCCTTCACCTCTGTTGCCAGTGCTGGCCACTGCCACTGGGAGCGCTTCTGCTGTAGTAACATAACTTACAATAATGTGTTAGTTTTTTTTTTTTAATTTGTTAAACAGGTAAGGCCCGCTAGGCACAACTGCCTGGTGCTCAGAGTACAGTGCTACCTCACTGCAACGAGCTGTCGTAAGTCCCAGGAGATAAAGCATTGTCCAGGCAGACAGACAGACACATAATGGCTCCTGTGTATCAGACTGGTCTTGGCAACCAGAGCCTCTGCCGTGCCTGTAGACAGAAATGCACTGCCCAGCACTGTGTCCAGTACTGCACCAATGTGCTAGAGGCACTGGCAAGAAAGGAGGACGTATTTCAGTACACTGACCATAACGCCCACTTCCATGAACAGTTACTATGTTCTAAATGCTGTGTACTGAACTACTTCCGTGGACAGGCCCTGCAGTTGCCAGTCATCCAGATAGGGGAAGACATAAGCCAGTCCCCTGGAAGGCTGCTGACACAACTGTGAAGCATTTGGTAAATACACGCGGTGCCGAAGATAAGTCGAAAGGCAATACACAGAATGGATAGTGGGTGTCCTCCTGCAAAAAACAGAGGTACTGCCTTTGGCTTTTTCAGATTTTGAAATGAAGGTAAACATCCTTCCTGTCCAGAGCACAAAGTCAGTCCTCTTTTTGCAGTAGGGGGATAAGAGCCTGAAGAGACACCATTCAAAACTTTTTATTCAATGAATTTGTTCAGGTCTCTGAGGTCCAGTACAGGACGCAGGTCTCCTGTTGATTTGGGAGCCAAGAAGTACCTTGAATAGAACCCCCCGTTTCTTTCCTCGTGAAGGACAGGTTAGATCACTTTCTTTAGAAGTAGAAACTGCACTTTCTCTCTCAGAAGGGGAAAGTGGTTCAGAGAATAATGAGAAAGAGGTTGAAGTCGCATAGAAGGGTTGGACAGCAGCTCCAGAGCATGCCCCTTTTCTGCTATTTCCAGGACTCACTTGTCTGTGGTGGTTCCCACCATTTTGGCAGGTGAAGGGAAATCCTTCCTCTCACTTGCACCCCAGGAGGCAACAGCAAAGGGAGGGAAGTGGGGATTCAGAAGGTGCGGTGGGAGTGGGGCCGCCTGAGCCGGCACTTATCGTTGCTTTGGAATGGCCACCAGCGGTGGAGGACCTGGAAGAGGCCTACCCCCTCAATCATGGAACTGTTGACGGTAGCCAAGGCTTGTTGGCTTAAGAAATGCACCCGTACAATGCCCGCTTGTATTTTGTGAGGTCAAGGATTTTACTCATCTCAGTGTCATTTTGGATGATTGAAGGTCCTTGAGTGCATTATCAAAATCTGGCCCAATAAGCTGGGAGCTGCTAAAAGGGGCAGTCTGTATGACTTGTTGTACATCAGTAGCAAAGCCAGCCACCCTGAGCCAAGAATATATCCTGTAGCAAATGCCAGAGGCAGCAGCCCTACCAGAGGCATCATATGCTGAGTGCAACAGATGCTTACCAGTCAGTGTCAGTGTTAGCCAAAGAGGGTTTAAGGAGCTAAGCCTTATTAGGACTATCAGGCAGTGCCTGAATAGTAGTCATAGCAGATTTCCACAGGCTATTCTGATACTTAATCATGCAAGCCTGATAATTTGCAATTTTTAGACCCAAGGATACAGTGGCACAGGTTTGTTTGCCCATAACATCCAATCTCCTGGATTCCTTGTCAGGAGTTAAAGTACTCCACACTCTAGAGAGGCCCTAGAGTGATCATGATCAGCCACAATTTCCACAGAATCAGTGTCTGGCTGTGCAGCATAATAGGGTTTAACAAACAGATAAGGGTACTGTTTGTTAGCCTTTCTAGGAACTGCAGGCAAAGTGCTAGTCTGGCAGCAAAGATAGCATCCTCCAGTGCAGGATATGCAGGCGGCACCACAGTAGTATGTGCAGCTGTAACCACTAAGAACTCCATTACATTTCATTTACTGGAGTCTTCCTCTTCACCCTCAAACCCCATGACATGTTGGATTTGCTTGAGCAAAGACTGAAATTATGTATCTTCAGGAGGAGACCTGGGGTTATAAATCACATAATCCTCACCGCAAGAGGAGGGGGTAGAAGTGGAAAGTAACACTTCATAGGAGTCTTCTTCCCCCTTCATCCTCCAACTCATTCTCCATGTTCAGGAGATCACGATTGTATTCAACCGTTTCACCATCCTAAATGATGATGGGGCAATCAGTGGAGCTAATGAGAGGGGTGGCGGCTCAATGGAGGAACTATGGATGTGCTTTTAAATCATGTTGCTAACAACAGTACCGACAGGGGAGGCTCTGTCAACGGGACTACAGGCACCTGTGCTAGCTATGATGGGAACAGGCAAAGTAACATTTCTGAAAACGATGCCAACATAGCCTGAGAGTTGACAATGCCTGAGTGTTCGTGACTACTGTCATCATCGGGACAAAACCTGATGATGGAGGTAGCATACTGTATGTAGTAGGTATGGCAGCACTAGAGCCAAGTCTGACTTTGGTGTCTCAGTGACAGTTGCGGGTGTTGTAGTCGATGCTGCTGGAGTGGATGATGATGATGAGGCCTTCCTTTCTTCAGTGGAGACCTAAAGGAGGGCTTCGACAATGATCTTTCCTGTCCTTTGCTTTTTTCCATCATCCTTGCCGATGGTGTCGCCAGCCATCTGGGTGAGTTCTTCCTGGTGGTGGTTGGTCATGACAGAGAAGCCAACTTGGAGCTATGGCTTTGGCTTGGGTTGCCATGGCCTTCATGCCGATGAAGGTTTCTAGTGTCTTCTTTTGGCATCTCCTTGTGGCCTGGTTAAATCTTTGGCAGATCTTACGGGACCTCACGTTGAGGGACAGGCCCAAACAGCAAACACATATGGTCTGAGCATCATCCTTGCAAATCTTGTAGCCACAGGTGCAAAACCTAAATAAAGGTTCTTTCGAGGCTGGCATACAGGGACAACATGGTTAACATAGAAACATAGAAGTTGACGGCAGATAAGGACCGCAAGGCCCATCCAGTCTGCCCATTTCTTTTTCTACCTTATAAATGTGCCATCGGCCTTTGCTCTGTCAGTGACCTATCTATTCATAGTCATTTGTATTGCTCCCTTATGCCTATCCCATGCCTGTTTGAAGCCCTGCACTGTATTCATAGCCACCACTTCTTGTGGTAAGCCATTCCATGCATCTACCACCCTTTCTGTGAAAAAGAATTTCCTCACATTCCCCTTAATCGCCTCCTCTAATCTCATGCTGTGTCCTCTTGTCCTGCTATTTTTCTTATATTTAAACATGTTAGACTCTTTCACCTTGTTTATTCCCTTAAGGTGTTTAAATGTCTCGATCATATCACTCTCTCCCTCCTTTGCTCAAGGGTATACATATTGAGCTCCGTTAATCTGTCCTCATATGTCTTCTGATGCAGTCCCTGCACCATTTTGTTGCCCTTCTCTGGACTGCCTCAATTTGGTTAATGTCCTTGTGAAGGTGTGGCCTCCAATACTGCACGCAGTACTCCAGATGGGGCCTAACCAATGTCTTGTACAGAGGGATTATTACCTCCTTACGACTTGTGATACCCCTACTAATACACCCTAACACCCCTAGCCTTACCTACTGCTTTAGAGTCTGCTTGGATGATTTTAGGTCATCAGTGATGATGATGCCCAAGTCTCTTTCTTCCTTTGTGACTGCTAACAACTCCTCCCAGCCTATAAGTGCTTCGGGTTTCTCTTCCCTATGTGCATGATTTTGCACTTCTTGCATTAAATCAGTTGCCACTCTTCTGACCATTTTGCTAGTTTATCCAGATCTCTTCTCATTCTGCCCACCCCATCTGGATCATCTACTCTGTTGCAGATCTTGGTGTCATCTGCAAACAGACAAGCCTTACCCTCTAGTCCATCTCTGCGAGGTCACTAATGAAGATGTTGAATAGGACTGGCCCCAGGACTGATCCCCTGAGGTACCCACTTGGACTTTCATCTCTTCTGACTGTATACCATTTACCACCACTCTCTGTTTTCTGCCAGTCAACCAGTTTGCCACCCAGTTGACCAACTTCTGACCCACCCCGAGCCTACCTAGCTTATTTATCAGTTTTCTATGTGGAACAGTGTCGAAAGCTTTGCTGAAGTCAAGGTAGGCGACATCAACTGCTCCCCCTTGGTCCACCACTCTGGTTACCCAGTCAAAGAAATCTATGAGATTAGTTTGACAGGACCTTCCTTTTGTAAACCCATGCTGTCTTGGATCCTGTGCCCCTATGGATTCCAGGTGTTGCACTATCCTTCCTTAAGGAGTGCCTCCATAATCTTGCCCACTACTGAGGTAAGACTGACTGGTCTGTAGTTCCCGCCTCCTCCCTGCTACCACTCTTGTGGAGCGGGATCACATGAGCCCTTCTCCAGTCTTCTGGGACCTCTCCTGTGCTCAGAGACTCACTAAACAATTCTGCTAATGGCTCTGCTAGTTCCTCCTTTAGCTCCTTAGGTACCCTGGGATGTATGCCATCAGGTCCCATTACCTTATCCACCCTGAGCTTAGCAAGCTCTTGTAGGACCCTTTCTTTGTGAAGGAGTAGTGCTCACCTCCCTCCCCGCTGTGTCCATGATGTTGAGCTGTGGCCCTGCCTACCTTCTCTAGTAAATACTGAGCAAAAGTATCTATTTAGGATAGATGCCTTTACAGGGTCCTCCTCCTCACATGCTCCCTTTTCTCCATTAAGCTTAGCAATACCCCTCTGGACTTTCTCCTTTCACTAATGTATCTATAGAAAGTCTTGTCACCTTCTTTTACTGTTCGTGCTATGTTTCCTCAGTTTGGGACTTTGCCTGCCTTACTGCCTTCCCTGCTTCCCTTAGGGCAGTTTGGTATGCCTCCCTATCTTCATCCCGCTGTGTTCCCTTATATTTCCTGAAGGCCAGCCTTTGGCTCTGACCTTTCTGCTACTGTATTTGAGAACCAAAGTGGTTTCTCTTCTTTTGCACTTCCTTTTCTGTCTAACACAATGGGATGTTGCTTCAAGTATTGCATCCTTGATGCTTGCCCACTTTGCCTGTACCTCCTCACCTGTGTTTCTTTTTGCCAGGGCTAGCTTAACTCTGTTGGCCATCTTATCAAAGTCAGCTCCTCTGAAGTCCCATATTTTGCCTTGGAATGGGATGATTTAGATGTAGTAGCCAAATTGAACCATACCATGTGATGGTCACTGGCCCCCAGGCGACCTTCTACCTGGAGATCTGTGATCCCTTCTTTGTTAGTCAGTACTAGATCTAGGATAGCCCTGTCTCTTGTGGGTTGCTGTAAAGTTAACTTAGAAAATAATACATATCGAAGAAATGACAGTGCTGTTTCTCTGCAGCTCCGATGATCAATTGACAGTGGAAGAAAGAACTGAGGAGCCATGGGGCCACCCACATTTTATAGGCGCTGACGTTGCACTTTATCATGGGTGACCCCCAGCTAGCAAAATTTTACAAGTGGTCCTGATGCCAGTGGTTTACAGTTCCAAAGGTGTGATCCAGTGGAGGAGATATCCTCCATGAAGATTGTGAATTTGGTATATTTCCCTGTTTGTTACATCAAAAGATGCTGGAAGATAAGGCTGGCACTAATTTTTTTTTTATCTCTTTTTCTCCCTGTAGACCCGGCTGGCTCTGTCTTTCTACCGTCCCCCCAGTGCCATCACCTGAGCATCAGACCCCCTCTCCTCATGCCCCCACGACTTACCTTCCTGGCAGGGTGGTAGGGAGTGACTCAACCAACCTGAATGGATTCAGCTCCGGGGAGGTGCCATCTCGGGGCGGCGGCTGCGGAGGATGGTTTCATGTTGCTCATCCGGGATCCATTTTTCTACTTTTCTTGTGGAGGGGAGCGTGCAATGCCAACAATAGTTCGCAGCACATGCGTCCGCACGCTGCAAGCTGGTCAGCTACTTCCTCTCTCCTCCGCTCCCCAAAGTGTGGGACTCGGCATGACAACACCTAGCCTCCGCTAGGTGTCAGGAAAATGCTGGCCTATGGTCCCCACCTTCCCTGGGAGAGGAGAGCTGTGTCTTGGATGCTCTATCCTCTCCCTTCCCGGCCGACCCCCTCTGATCCACTCGCACTGCAAACATGGGTCATGTGCATGGCAGGAGGTAAGGCATGATGCCTCAGCCCTCCACACCACTGTTCCGGCACTGAGCACTATTTTTAAACCTCAAATGTGGTATACTTGTTTACAGTACAGTTCTTTCTGTTAATAAGTACCGTGATTTTATTTTACTCTTTTATCAGATATAATACTTTGTAAAATACAGTTTTTAAAGTGCCTAAAGATGTTTAACAGCTGAGGTACTGTATTTGTGTACTGTACCTCTCTCACAACCGTGCCATCGCATCTCCTTCCTCCTGTTCCCTGACTGTTTTATTCCCCACTCAAAAACAAACACAGTACTATAGTTTTTAATAGCTTAATAACATTTCTTAGTATGAGATAGTGGTCAGATCTGATTGACCTATATTTTTGAGCAAGTTACTGACAGCTGCTACTGCGAGTGAGCGTACACTCACAGCACCACTTCAGACTGCACCAGATCAACTGATCAGTTCACTCAGTACTCAGCAGCGATCATCAGACTATGAAGAGTTTATTATTTGTCCAGGTGTAACATTTTTTAATCTAATGTCGAGATCATTAGACTTAATTACAGCTGCCAACACACCGTGTCTAACAAGTACAGTCTGTGTATCAGTGTGCAGTGCCTGTCTCAACCAGCAGTCAGTGACAGAGACAGATGCCTGAAATACTGGTCATGCTGAGATGTTGGTTGGTATATAGTACTTTTCTGCCTGTAATAGTGCTATATTTACAGAAGGCGTGTGGCATAATGTGTTGATACAGTGCTTCCTCACTGATATCACACAGCCACAATAGCATACCCAATAAGATCACTAACTTCTCTTGGGAGCTACATATGGCATTCGCTATAATAAAGATTTCACTGTAGCGGGGTTTACTGTAGCACTGTAGCTGTGAGCAGCACTGGAGACAGGACTGCAGGCAGAGAATGCTGAAGATTTGTAATTTACATAGTTACTTGTGGGGTTTAGGGTGTTCACGTATGGCATGGAGTCGGCATCTGGGGGATTGGGGGTTTTGACATACAGCCTAAGACTCAAGAGGGCATTAGTAGCAGGAAAGTTGGCAGCCAAAGGCTCCTGTGAAAAAGATGGTTATGAGCTTACCCGTACAAGTCTTGGCCAGTCAGCCTTTCTGCAGTTTTTGTCTAAAACGTGGCTTCTACATCAGAAAATGTTGTTCTAAAAATACCCGAATAGAATAATTCAAGCTGTACAGTATGACCATTAAGCCTTGAAAAAATATATTTTTTGCCATTTTCCTTCAAAAAACAGCTTCTGCTGGCTTCTGCTTAGTGTTTCAATTATTTGAGGTACCCATTATCCTCCCAGAAAGCAAATTGCATCTATGGAAATGAATGACTGCTTGAGTGGGCTAAAGGACATCAAAAGGAGGTTACGCAGATGTAATAAAGTGTCTTAGCTCTCTGTAAAATTTCTGCAGCATGGTAACAGAACAAATAAAATAACTTATGTATAGTGACACAGCAATGTTTCAGACTAGAGACTGTATTTTTGTAGCTCGTACAGGCTGCTAGAAACAAAAATGAATGCCAATTTTACCCTGACCTGTTTGTACTTGGAATACAAACCAGCAAACACAGCCAAACATGTCACTGAATAATAGCAGCATTACGGCTGAATAAATCCAGAGCTGATCTTGCCTTTGCACCACACAAAGTCCTAGAAATGCCATAACATTAGGTTACCTATACATATTGCAGATGTGAAGTTTTTTATCTTTGTTTTAACATATTAAAGTTCTGTAAACCCTGCTGTCTTTGGTTTTGTGCATGCTGACATTTCATTGGGAATAATTACCATTTCCTGTATTAACTGGCGCTAATTCTCACTGGCCTGGACTTAGTTGCCTTTTACAGTTTAGTTTGGAATGTATTAGACTTCATGTAATACCATCGCTTTAATCTGGTCCATGTATCATAAACTTTGGGAAATAATTGTTCTTTATTTAAGAAGAAGTTAAGACCATTATGGGCGTGTGATGGATTATATCTCTCGGATGTAAATAAAATTATTTTTTCTGCTGTTATTTCTAATTATTGGTTTATGTGTGTTAAAATGCTTATCCCTGTTAATCAACTGGAATATTCCTCATATCTCATGGCTGTGTGTGGGATGACTGCACCTCTCAACCTTTCATTCCCCAGATGTGGAACATTGTCCTTCTAGTGTGAAACAAAAAGGCAAAATGGGGGACATGTCATCAAATAATTAGTATAAAAACTCAGATGTGTGGAAACGTGTGCTTTCCTGTTCACAGAGTTTGCTGTTCGAACAGTGCATTATTCCTGTTGTTTGAATTTTTTATTTAAATTCGTAGATTAGAATTATGCAGTAATGCACAATAGGGTGTGTGTGTCATACTAGGATAATATCACACTTCTACTGGTTGAAGCAGGAGGCTGCAGGCTGAGTGCATTCAACACCTAAGAAATGATGTTATCCCACACAACACACATCCAGGAGTGCATTATTGCTATTATACAATGACTTATTTTATAAAACAATAAAAAAAATTAGGCTTTTACTTGATTTTTTTCTGTGGAAGCATATTTCTGGCTTTTTGGGTTTTAAGCAGGAGGTGTCAGAAAAGTTACCACAGGGATGACTGACTTGTGGCAGTCAAGCGTTCACAGTGATGTCGCTTTTTGATCCTTTGATGTCAGCTCTTCTTATCATTGTGAAGCAGAATTCACCAAGCATTGGATTGTTCACCCACTAATGCTGGACTCCGAGCACTCCTAGTTTTCGCTTGTGTATGTGAGTGCCCCAACACAAACTTACCACTATACTAACAATTTAAGAGAGCCCTGCACACTCTAATTCAAGCACTTGGAATGTCTCTAAACATCCCCTTCCACCTCCATTGTAACAACTACTATTGATTTTTTCCCCCTTCTGCCCTCGCTCACCCTACCCTCCTACCCACCTCAGTCCCATCCTTTGCTTTCTCCTCCACCTCCTACCCCCACATAGTATTGCCCTCACCCCCACCTGTTCTACTCCCTCCCCCTTCACTGTCTACCCCCTCGACCACCCTCTTCCTATTTCTCCCATTCTCTATCCCTCACCACTGACCCTCCACCCCCAACGACAAAGCCCTCTCAGGCTGCCACTCAAGCACAGCTTCAGCAAAACCTTTCTTTCTGGTGGCCTTACCCTACCCAAGCACTAGTTACCTGAAATCCTTCTGCTGACCTGTGCAGATTTGAACTGACTGTCTATATATGTAGGACTGACGGTGAAATTTCTTGGTAAATTTCTAGACAATCTGTAACCAAAGTATAACTTAACAGTTAAGCACAATATTTCTTTTTTTCATGTATGCTATGTAAGCTTGTAATCATGCTGTCTTTTTAGTACGCAAATGTATTTCTTGTACTGTTGCTGCTGTTTATTCTGTTCTGTACTATGTTTGACTTGGAACCTTTGTAAATGAGCCTTTGGCTCAAAGGTGTTAATCCCAAACTGAAATAAATAAATAAAAATGTAAATAAAAAGATGTTCCATTGTTTTTTCACTAGGTGAAGATGTTTGTCCAGTAGGTATATTGTCTCTGTGTTCTTACTTGCCTCCTAGTCCTTGCTACTTGTCCCTACGCTTGTACAGTTAGTAATATTGAACCAAAATAATGCAGACAGTCCGTTGGGAAAGTCATTACAAAAGATCATTCCCCAGGTTTTGGCCCACTCTTCTAATTTGCACAGGCCATATTCTAGGCTTAATAGTCCTCATCATTTGATATTATGTGACAGACCCTTCAATCTTTTATCATGTGCAAACTTCAAACATTTTAACCAAATCTAGATGCAATACTGAACCCTGTGAGACCACACTTGACACAGTACACCAATCCAAGTATTCTGCACTAACACGCCCCCTACTGCCTATTCCTTAACCAACTCTCTTTCCAGTTTACCAAGCCCATTGGTAACATGACACTGTTCCATTCTGATACTAGTTTGTGGTGTAAGACATTATCAAAGGCTTTATTGAAGTCTAGATAAGTAATGTCCACTGGGCAACCCTCATCCGCACCCCTGGTCACCTTACTCATGAAGGACATCAAATTAGTTTGACATGATCTGCATTGCCTGAACCTGTGCTGACTGTTTACATTCAAGTTCAGCTTATTAACCACTTCATTTAACCTCCCTTTAAGTATTTGTTCTAGTATATTTCCTGCCACTGAAGTCAGGCTCTCTTCTCTGTAGTTCCCATTGTCAACTAGCCCTCCCTCCTTAAGTAGATCGGCAACTTTAGCCCTGCACTACTCCTGTGGCACTTCTGCATTTATCAGTGATGTAGTAAAGATAAATGTTAAAAATGATCTGCATCGAAGGTATTTATTTATTTATTTAAAAATCTTGGAATTAAAACCTTTGAGTCAGAGACTCATTTCCAAAGGCTCCACATCAATACACAATACAGACATAGGCAAATACAATAGACAGTACAATATAATATACAATGCCAGGGTAGTTTGATGGCAAGGTTGCATCATGAAACAGTATACTGGGATGTCTAATACAGAGTTGAGGTTGTAGGCTATGGGCAACACAGTAAACAGTACAAGACAGTTTACAGAGCCAGGGCACTTTGACTTCCGTTTACAACATGACCATTTTACAAGGATGTCCTGACCAGTTTACAAGGATGTCTAATACATTGTTGTGGCTGTTGACAGTGCGTAGAATAAATCTAACAGTAAGAGGTCAGTTAGTGGCCAGTGAGTGAATCAGGGGACAGTGCATATGCCTGTTATGCTTGGCTGGAGCTGAGTAAACTGGGTAAGTTAGGGGAGGCAGGTGGTGCAAATTCTAGAGCAGTCTGTTGGGAGACTTTGTCCGAGTGCCTGAGTAAGAATTGTAGGCAATTGACTGTGAAAGAGGTTGTGTGGCTATTCTGAGTGACTGGTGAAGGCACTGGTGGAGGACTTATAGTGTGCAGGTGCAGGTGCGGGTGGCAAGGAGGTGGGTCTTGAATGCCTTTTTAAAGGGACCAAGTTTTTGATGGTTAGAGACCGATATCTCTTGCAGCAGGCCACACCTGTGGAACTATAGCCGCCAGGACCACATGGAAACTTTCCTAGCTAGCAGTCTTCCAGGGGGCCATCCACTCCAATGTCACATGCTGAGGTTGCCCTATCTTATAAGAGTGGGTGGCCCCCACGCCCTCCTCAGTTCTTTTCCAGCCATTGACCATCTCACATCTGACCTCTCGGATATCGAGCCAGCTTCAGTTGACCGCCATTTCTTCGAATTTCTTACATTTTCTCTCTCCTTAGTTTAGCATCACTTTACTTTAAAGTGATTCTTTTTTCTCTGTTTATGCAGAGCTCCATCTCCGATACACTCTTCAGGAGGTGTGCTTGTTGCGAGAAGATTCCAGAGAAGAACAATCATGTTTCTTGTGTCCACTGCCTACGCCCAGACCATGACGCCCAAGCCTGTGAGATCTGCCACAGCTTCAACCAGGCTACTAGACGGCACCACCAGAAGACCCTGGAAACCTTCCTACTCAAGCAGTCAGTCACCTGCATGGAGAAGGAACTATAAGCCAGAAGTTTTCGGCTTCCCTGGCCCTGTCCTTGGGTACAATTTCCTCTCCCTCTCCCTCTCCTCCTCCTCATCCTTTGAGGTATGGGACCAATTCAGCAAGAAGCACAAACACAGGGTCAAGGACCACGTCAAGACTTGGTCCTTCCTGACCCATTCACAGTCTCCGCTTCACACTTTAGCCGCGGCAAGGCTGTCCTCCTCTTTGGGAGCAGCCCTCTCTGCCTCTTATGCCCTCTCCCCCACAGGGCTACAGTTGGCAGCTCCTTCCACCTTTCTCACTTTGGCCAATGTTGGTTCCTTGGGCATGAGTGCCCCACTGATTTCTTGGTCCCTGCTATTTCAGCCCTTGTTTTCTGTGGGCCATCAGTCAGGCGACTTCACCAGTTTGATGTCAACCAGCGCTGGTTCAGTGCTTCCAGGGACTGTTCCTGCTCCCTCAATGTGGACCTTAGCTATTTCCTTGTCCAAGCCCTAGGCCTCGGGACCCTGGCACTCCCTGGCATTGTCCAAGGCAGTCTCTTGGTCATCCTCTTCCTCGCCAACAATGGCCCAGGCAGAAAAGACACCCTGCAGGCCTCAGCCTGCTAGGCTGCCCTCCCTGACACCATCACTGGCATCAGCCCCACTGCCCCCTCAGCCAGCAATGACTGGTGCCCTGACATAGATTTCCAAGCCATGCTTTCCTCTCTGTGGGATTTTATATAATTTTTTTTTGCAAGCCGTCCCCCCTTCTCCACCCAAACTCCTGACCCCTACCCTGCTCCCTCGGATTTACCTTCCTCAGCACATATCCCCTGGCTTACCCCCCAGGGTGGGGCCATGGTGCCAGGTGGACCTCTCAGAGATGGGACAAGGTGTGTCGGCAGGGAACACCCACTGACATTGCCTCCCTGGCTTTCCCCCCCAGGGTGGGATTCAAGGCCGGTTGGCGCCACAAACACCCAAATTGATTTGTGGAGGGAGAGCCAGAGGGAGCAGTCAGGGCCAGGGGTAGGCATCATTATGAACAGCCTGTGATTTTGTTGTTTTTTCCCCCTGGGGCTGGGACATGCAATGACATCCTGTGTCTGCCCCACCCCACGCAGGTGAGGGCACCGGCATGGAGGTACCTCCAGCCTCAACCAGGGGTCTGCATTGTGCCGGACACTTTACCCCCCCCCCGGAGAAGGAGAGCAGTCCTTGAGGCACTCAATCCTTCTCCCCCGGCCAGCTCTCCGATGTCTTGAGTCTGTTCCTGAACCTAAGTTGTCAGTGTTAAAGACGGGTGCCTGTGCCGGTGGGCCAGCAGCTGTGGGATTTTATGCAAGTTCGACTTGCCCCCACAAGAGCCTATGGTGCCTGTGCCTGTTCCCCCTCCTCCGATGGGGTTGCAGCATGCACCTCGGAATCTGGTGACCTCTCACTCCCCTCAGGACCCAGGGGATCAGGATGAGTATCACCCAGACCTTCTCCCTGATGAGGAGGATGAGGGAGATGCTGGAGACAAAGGAGACATTACCCCCTCCCACTCCACTCCTACGGTATTGTCCAATGGAGAGGAGACCCCAAAGATATCCCCTGCCCCGGATAACCCTCTGTTCTGAGACAGTTACAGGCAGCCATGGGATTTGACACAGAGGAGCAGGACCCTATCCAGCACCGTTAATTCAATTACCTTGGCCTGCCGGATTCCCCTTCTCTGGTCATTCCCCATTGATAGAACCCTTTGAGGATACCACCATGGCCACTTGGCGTTGGCCTAGCTTAGTCCTTGCCATGCCTTAGAAGGCAGACAAGCTATACCAGGCTCCTGCACGGAAGCCTTTCTTTGCTGAGCAGCCTCAAGTGCACGCCATGGTAAATAATTTACTGAACAAAGTGGTGAACTCCATCCAGGAGTCGAAGGTCAGTGGACTGAAGCGCTGAGGCAATGTTCAAGCTGTTTGTGGCATCACTATAGAACTTGCAACACTGGACTTTGCCTGTGGAAAGTGATTTTATTTTACTCTGTTCCTGGATGGAGTGCACCACTTTGGTCAGTAGATTGTTACAGTGGGTTTTAGCTTAAACCCAGAGGTGCACCACCAGCATCCGCTGTGCACGGGGCTCCTTCTGGTTGTTGTCCATGGTAATTAATGCTGCCCATGACCATACCAAGAGGCCCAAACACCTCAGCTCCCTCCCGTCGGGCAAGGAGTCCAGGCTGTTAGATCTCATTGGCAAGTACACCTTTGCCTCTGCCACTTTGACCATAAGGGTCCTTAACTATATCGCCCATATAGTCCAGTTTCAGAACCAGCTCTGGACCAAGGCCAAGGAGGCAACAAGAGCTCTAATAGAAGCCCCCCTGAGGCAGCAGCTTGTCCAGAACATTCAGTCTAGGGCTGACGTTGGCAAGCACCTTCATCGCTCTGCTTGTGATGCTGTGGATACCTTGGCCTGGGCAGCCGTGACGGGCATTTGCCTGTGGTGCCATTCTTGGCTAAGGGTGTTGGGCTTTTCCCAGGATGTCCAACAATCCATCCTAAATGCCCCCTATAGAGGCTACAAACTGTTTGGGGTGGACATGCAGGACATACTATCAAACCTACAGACCTCTGTCTGTATCTTGCGGTAAAATCACTCCATGTATCCCACCAGCCAGCCTAGAAGCAATCAGCATATGCCCTCTCAGTGTGCTGCCCATAGGCCTAAACCCAGCTCTAAACCTCAGGGTAAATGCAGAGCAGCCGCAGCTCTGGTTACCCCCGACTCCACCACTGGGAAATCTCCTAGAGGAGGTGGTGCTGCCCTGGCCGCAGGTACTAGCTCAGCTTGACTCCTTGTCTGGCCCTTCCCCCCAGCCAGGCAGGAGGTGGTAGTCGGAGGGTCACTTTTCCCTGCACCTGGACAAGTGGTGGGAGATTATCAAAGATACCTGGGTCTTGCAGCTCATAGAAAATGGCCACACTCTGGAGCTTCTGGAGTGGCCTCCAGAAAACCCTCTGGTTCAGTCCTCTTACCCTCCAGATTACATTCCAGTGTTCTAGGAGGAGATTCACACCTTGCTACACAAAAAGGCCACTGAACCCTTCCGCTTGCTCATCTTCATCCATACACATGTAAGCAGATGACAGAGCCCTATTTGTCTCTGGTTCATCGCCAGCGGAGCTGTGGTCCAAACTTCAGTCTGATTTCGACTCAGTCCAGAAATGGTTTCAGTCAAATCAGTTGTCACTAAACACCAAAAAGACAATCTCTGTGTGTTTTGATACTAGACCTAGGCTAGTTAAATTCCCGTCCCTCCCTCCCTTCCTTCCGCACCCTTGATGGCATCCCTTTAGACAACGTACCTGCTTTCAAGTACTTAGACATCTGGCTTGACCATCACCTCCATTTCTCCCAGCACATAGATGCCATACATAAAAAGTTTCACCCAAAACTGGGTGCTCTCTGTTGGCACAAAAGCTGTATCCCCTCCCTGCTGGCCAGGACATCCTTACCAAGATTATCCTTCCTATCTTGGATTGTGGCAATATAGTCTATGGTGCAGTCCCTAAATCCTCTCTGGCTAGACTGGATCCCCTCTTCCACTCCTTCTGCTGCTTTGCTCTTAGATGCCCTTCCTGCACCCACCACTGCACTCTCTACACTACTATGTATCTTCCCTCTCTAGAGGATTGCTGTTTATCCCACTATGCCTCCTTCACTTCCAAATTCTGGCTATCCTCTCTACCCCTACCTCAACTGTCTGCTCACTCCCTCCATCCCCTCCTTCTATTCCCTCCATAACTCTGGGTTTCGCTCCCTCAAGCTTCCTTCTCGTAAAACTCTTGCTGGTCAGTACGCCTTCTCTTTCTGCTTTCCTAAACTATGGAATTCTCTTCCCCTAAACATTTGCTCTGCCTCCTCGAAATCCTCCCTCCTCTCTCTTCTCTGCTCCCATACCTCTCTGTCTTGCCACTGTCCATAGGTCTCCGGGATCATCTTCAGAATTCGCCCCCCTTCTCCTCCACTATTTCACCATATAAGGCATACTCTGACTGTTCCTTCTGTCTCCCTGGGTACCAAACTGCTGCCACTTTAGATTGCACTTATTGTGTATACCTTCCTGTACTAGTAGTACCTAGGTACCTAATAACTGCCACTGTTTATTCCACTTATTGTATATAACTACCTTATTTCTGCCGCTGCCTACCGTAATACCTGGTTTGTAAATTGTATTTTATTCAGTTTTCCAAACTGCTGTAACTGTGCATTATCCATATTGTTTATTCCTACCTTACTGTTTTCAATTGTTTTATGGGATCAGTTCTCTTCTCTTTTACTCTGTGTATTAACAATTGTATAAATGTATAACTCAGCTTGTTTCTGTTCTTAAACTTATCCCTATCCCTCTCCCCATCCCCACAGGACATATCTGGCAACAAGCTATTTGTGCTCAGTATGTTTTTCCAGGTGAAACTCTTAATAAAATTAAAAAAATGGTCCCAGGGATGCAGCAAGGCAGGGGGTTCTACTCTCACTTTTTCCTGGTCCCTAAATACACAGGCGCTATCAGGCCCATTCTAGACCTCCGAGAGCTAAACTTCTTCATTCAGTGTGAAAGAAGTTTTGGATGGTCACCCTTCAGGGACTGCTGCCCCTCCTGCATCAGAGAGATTGGATCTGCTCCCTCGATATGAATGATGCATACCTGCATGTCAAGTTATGTGCTTTCCACTGTCAGTACCTCAGGTTCCACTGTCAGGGAGCACACTTCTAGTTTCAGGCCTTGCCTTTTGAGTTCTTGGCCCCTTGAGTGTTTACCAAATGCTTGGCAGTAGTGGTGGCAACCCTCAAGAGGGAGGGGCTGCATGTCTTTCCCTACCTGGGTGACTGGCTCCTTAAAGCACAGTCCAGAGAACACCTGTTGCTGTAGTCATGGTGCCTCTAGCCAGACTGCACATGAGGGTACCCCAGTGGACACTGAGGGTCCAGTGGAATCAACGTAACAACGGTTCCTAGTCTCCTGTCCAGTAAAAATGTTCTGCTATGGTGGCTGGAACCAACAGTCTGCTAAGAGAAGTTCCTTTCCTCATTCCATCCCTTCAGCAAATACTTACTACAGATGATTCAGGGTTGGGGTGGGGGGCTCATCTGGGACCCCACCAAACACAAGAGACATGGTCCTGGATGGAGTCTTATCTCCACATCAACATCCTGGAGCTGCGGGCAGTCCTTCATGCCCTGCAGGCCTTCCAGACACAGCTATCCCCAGGCCTTCTGCTAGTGCAGATGGACAACATCAATGTAGGTCACTACATCAACAAACAGGGGGGCAGTCACTTGTACCCCCTCTGCCGGGAAGTGATGAGAGGCTTGTACCAGGCTCTAGAACACGGTGTAGGATTGTCAGATGTCCATGTTCCAGGCGTCTAAAACATCCTGGCAGACAGTCTAAGCTGGTCGCAGTTCAATATGCACCAGTGGGAAATGCTTACCTCCATCATAAAAGTCCTGTTCAACAGGTGGGGTCATTCAGAGTTGGACCTTTTTGCATCCCCACTCAACATAAAACTGCTATTATTTTGCTCGCTCATTCCAGGGTCTGGAGTTTTCTGGCAAGACGCATTATCCCTGTCTTGGAAAGGGAGGTATCTTTATGCCTGTCCCTCCTTTCTCCTACTTTAGAGGGTTCTGATCAAACCACAGATGGAAGGGGCCACTATAATCCTCTTCACTCCCTTTTGGCCTCATCAGATCTGGTTCCCCGTACTGCAGCAGTTGAAAGTGGAACCTCCAGTGCTCCTGCCTCTGTACACTGGCTTGCTCTCCCAGGACCGGGGCACCCTGATCCATTTGGATCTCAGATCCCTGCATCTTCACATCTGGGTCCTGAAGATGTGGCCATGGCTAGATTTGGGGTATCGCCCAAGGGGGCTGATGTCCTGGTGGCAGCTAGGAAGCCTTCCACTGGGGCCGCTTACTCCATGAAGTGGAAATGTTTTGCCCTGTGGGCTGCTTTTCATCATCTGGACCCCTTCACTTGTCCAGTGAATCAGATTCTGGAGTACTTGCTGTCCCTTTCGGATTCCGGTCTGAAGTACTCCTCTCTTAAAGTGCACATATCTGCCATACGGTGGCACAACTGGAGGTGTTGCATACATTTCTGAGAGGCATTCTCCACCTGAAGCCTTTTATCTGCAATCCAGTCCCGCCTTGGGACTTGAAACTTTGTTCTGAAGAAACTTTCTTTGGTTCCTTTTCAGTTGGCCGCGACATGCAAGCTATGTGTTATTTTTAGTTGCTATTACTTCTGTTCGAAGGATTTTGGAGCTACAGGCTCTCCTGTGTGAGCAGCCTTATTTGGTTTTGCACAAAGACAGTGTCTCTGTGTACACATACCTCTCAACCTTTTGTCCCCCAAATGTGGAACATTGGCTGTCAAAATGTGGAACAAATGGGCAAAATGTGGAACACTTAACCAAATCTTTATCTAAGAAACTCAACACACTGTTAAATTGTTACATTTATGTTCAGAAAGTCTGTTATTAATTGAATAATATATTTTTTGCATCATTTACTATGGATTTTTGCTTTAGAATGTTGACTTTGAATGTGGAACAAGTCCTTAAAATGTGGAACAGGGAGCTTTTGTGAAGTTAAATGAGGAACGTTCCTCGTAATGTGGTACAGTTGAGAGGTATGTGTGTACATAACCCTAAGTTTCCCCCTAGGGTGATGTCTGAGTTTACGTTAAATCAATCCATCCACCTGCCTGTTTATTTCCCAGAGTATGTCAATCAAGGGGAAGCATTGCTCCACACTTTAGATGTGCATAGAATTCTGTGTTACTGTCATACAAAGGACTGTAGAAAGTCCTCCCAGTTGTTTGTTTCTTTCACCCCAGGGAAAGATGGCATTCTTGTTTCTAAACCGTGGTTGGCCAACTGTATTACTTTTTGTTATAGGACGTACGGTAAGGAACTTCCTGGGGCTGTTCACGGCCATTCCACCAGAGGCATGGCCACTTCTGTTGCCTGTCTCAGGAATGTAACAGCTGCAGAGATCTGTGCAGCTGTCACCTGGAGTACTGTCCACACCTTTACCAAGCACTGCAGTCTGGACATTGCTTCTAGACAAAGGGCCAGTTTTGGCCTAGCTGTTCTACAGGGCCTACTTTCTTAGGCTCTTGGTTTCCAACCACCCAGACTGCATTTCCTGATGTCAGAACTGCTTGGGACTTGTTCCATAGGTGTGGCCTGCTGCAAGAGATACCCTCGATGAAGATAGTACAGTTATGTAAGAACTGACCATAGTAGTAGATCTTCGAGAGGATCTCTTGCAGCAGGCCATGCCATCCCACCCTCCATCCCCCCTGACCCTGTGGGCCTTCCTGTCTCTCTTTCTCCTTAGCGGAGAACTGCTGCTGTTTGTTTGTTGGCAGGAACCTTCAGCTTTTCCTCTGGTCCTCAGCAGGAGACAAGTTGCTTCTGGTCTCGGGCGGGAGAACTGAGGAGGGCACAGGGGCTGCCCACTCTTGTAGGATAGGGTGATGTCAGCGTGTTTCATTGGAGTGGGCAGCCCCCTAGAAGACTGTTAGCAAGAAAAGTTTCCGTATGGTCTTGGTGCCTGGCGGCTATAGTTCCATAGATATGGCCTGTTGCAAATTATCCTCTCAAAGAGCTGCTGTTATGGTAATTTCTTATGTAACTGTACTTCACCAATACCTCTCGCAGACACTTTGAAATCTGTCCGGTCCTGGTGACATACTCGCATCCAACTCCTCCAGCTGTTTTTGGACTTCCTCCTCCCTTCCCGTATATACAAAATAAATCTGCACATCCCATCCTGTATTTTCTCCCCTGTTGTGATACCTGAATCTTCTGCTGAATACTGATGAGAAAAAGTTACTTGGCTCCTCTGCCATTTCCCGTCGGATTGCAGAGAATGTTCTACCTCTATTTGCAGCTTCAATTGGACCCACCTTCTGTTTGGGATTGCCCTTAGGTTTAACTTAACTGAAGAAAGCCTGTTTATTTTTTGCAATATCTGTTATGTTGAATTCTGTTTGTGCCTTGTCTTCTTAATGGTAACTTTGGACTTGTTCTGAAGATTATCATATCTAATCATGTTTCATGACTTACCCGCCTTTCTTTATAAATGTGCCTTTTTTCAGCCTTTTACCATTCCCATTGAACAACGTCAGATCAGCTTAATCTGTTTTCTTATTCCTTACTGGAGTGCAACTCTTCTGTGCTGATTGTAATACTTGTTTAAATTTCTCTCACTGCTTCTCTGCTACCTGACCTAAATGTTCTGTATGCCACTTAATAGGACCATCTGTTTTTTTTTTTGTTTGTTTTTTTTTTAAGATTCCACACCTTACATGCAGTACAACTCTGTGCTAGGTAAAAAAAAAAAGATCTTAAAATCGATAGTACTATGGTTACCTCTGCTTAACCCAAATGTGTAATGAACATTCTGCACCTAGTCCACCATACGAGCAACTTTCTCGCTCCGTTTCAAAACTCCCCCCCCCCCAAGATGCAAGACCAACCTTCACCTGGGTAGAAGTCGTATGCTGTAGATAGTTTTGTTTGTAGTAATCCCTGTTTAGGAAGGGACGGGGATCGTAATTGGCTCTAAGGGCGAGGCCGCTGACCCTACTTCTGAGAGTACCTTCTGGGACAGTGATCCACCCCATGCAGCAAGGTTGTGTGAAGTCACTATATGGAGAGCACGGGAGTGCCCTCCATAGATATCAGTGGGGTTGTTTTTTAAACTTAAATTTTAGTAGTTTAGATGGCCGTTTGGAACAGATCATGGCCACTGCATAACTAACAAGGTCCTTGTTAGTTAAGCGGTGACCATGATCTGTTCCAAACACCCATCTAAACTACCAAAATTTCAGTTTAAAATACAGCCCTATTGATATCTATGGAGCACGCCTCTGCACTCTCCATATAGTGACTTCACACAATGTGTTAGCAGGGGGAGGAGGGATCACTGTCTGAGAATATACCAGGAAGTGGAAGGGATCAGCTAAGCTCACCGAGCCAAATTATGATCCCTTGCCTTCCTAAATGGGGGCTATTACAAAGAAAACTATGTGCAGCATATGACTTCTGCCCAGGTGAAGGTTTGTCTTGCTTCTTGAGGCAGGGACCTGGATAGTTGCTCTTTAAGTCTAAAATTACATTCCCTCTCATCTATGCCTCTACCATCTGCTTCAGAAAACAATCCTGTATTGTATCAAGAAAATCTCTTTTATTTGTTCATTTAGTTGTATTGAATTGCCAGCATATTCCTGGATAGCTGAAATCTCCCATCAATAGTATCTTACCTCTGTTAGTTAAATCTTTGAGTCTCATATTTAGTCATCTATCTGTCACCATATTCTGCTTTTTAAGGTCTATGTATTACACACACTGTAATACGTTTGTCTCTGTATCCCTGCCTGACCCATATCTCCTCTATACCGTCCTCCACACTATCAGTCATTTGCACATTAGTATTATGTTTAGTAAACAATGATACACCTCCTCCGTCCTGCTTCTCTACCCTTCCTATACAATTTATAGCTTCTAACATTAGTTTACCAGTCGATGTCCTTGTTCTACAACATTTCTGTTTTAGCTATCAGGTGATTATCCGTTGTGTGTAATCTGGCCTCATACTCTCCCATTTTAGTATTGAAATTGTGTGCGGTAGTCAGAATTCATTTCTTACTCTTATTTTTAAAAATGTTCTGAGATATCTTCCTCCCCTTCTCTGACTGATTCATATATTTTGGACCCAGTGCTCCTTCATTCTCCAAAATTGACTTATAGTCATATTAAATACAGTGTCACTACAGAATATCTTATTCCCCTCATGCTTTGCACCCCTTCCAATTCTGTTTAGTTTAAATTACCCCCAATAAGATTCCTTATCATGTCATTCACATTGCTAGCCAGTAGTGCAATACCACTGTTAGTCAGATACAGGTCACCAGACGCAGACTTAGTTTAGCTTAGTCTTTTTTCTGTTTGTAATTTTCATATGAAACCTTTTTGTGTTACTTTTACATTTTGTATGTATTAAATATTTTACATTTAATCCATCTGTGACTACAGGCTTTTTAAAGTACAGGTAATTTATTTTACTGTTAACTTTGTATTCCATCTCCAAGAGCACATACAGAATAAAAAAGAGACTGCTTCTAATATAGAAGCATGTTAAGGAGTGCTTGAAGCAGATCAAGGTTCCTGTGTCCAGAGGCCGTGTACTGTGTGAGCAAGGGTCCAGCATGGGATGAGAGTGGAACTGCCCAATGATAAATTTGCAACCATCTAGTAGCGAGTAGCGGCATTGGCAAATTGTATGTCAGCCAGTAGCCCCATTGCATGGCATTTGACCGGATTCCTTATGTTAAGTTTTAACTATAGAAGGTGGTGGTTTGTCTTTGTATTTGTGATAGTGTAGCCATTACCCATGCACCTCAGTGCTGAACAAGGTGTGTTGCTCCTTTTAATCACTGTATGTGCTGTACTCGCCTCCTGTTAAGACAGCAAAATGTGTACATTTATGTGAATGAGCTTGTGCCAACTGTTTTCCCCCCATTGTATTTTTCCATCACTGGTTAAAAGCTAGTGTGTACCCTCCCCAATCTGGTGCTCTCCTTTCCCTGTTCAACTCATTTTATAACTAAATGATGTCCCACAGTACGAAAATTACCCCCTACACATCCATACATACTTGCACCCCCACACACACAAGTAAAAATTACTCACTTTAGTAATTGTGTTTCTTCTAATGGAGTCTTGCTGTATTCTGACAATATGCAGTTAGCCCCAGCACTTGAAGTGCTCCAGAGAGGAAAGAGTTTACTCAATGCCAGAGCATAGAACATTGAGTTCGAGCTCAGTTAAAACCTCTGTCTGCTGCACTTTCAAGCGTAACCGTCAGATTCTTAAGAGCTAATACTAACTACACCTGCTAGGTTGTAATTGTAAAAACTACTAGCCAAAAGGCAACCAAATGTTTTGGGTCCCCCAAAGACTCAAGTCGAGAACTCCAAAACAAAAACCAGGTAGTGAACAATATAATTAAAAACAAGAAAGAAAAACAAAATGCAACCCCCCATCACAGGGGAGAGTGCCAGTGCACTCCTGGGGTGCAACACTGCACCTGCTAGCCCACTTCCCAAAAAACAGGTTCTGAGAGGGGAGGCAGGGAGGAGGTCAGAATACAGCAAGACTTCATTAGAAGAAACGCAATTACAAAGGTGAGTAATTTTTTATTCAAACAACATGAAGTCTTGCTGTATTCTGACAATATGCAGACTACCAAGCAGTACCTCCATGGAGAGGGGTATGGAACCTATTTTGGGAATAGGCTGTGCAGTACTGCTGTACCAAACCTAGCATCACTCCTAGCCTGGCTATCCAGAGATTAATGCTTGGTGAAAGTATGGACTGTTTTCCAGGTGGCTGCTTTGCATATCACTAATAAGGGTATATGCCTGACAGCAGCCAGAGAAGCAGCTGTACATCTAGTCTAATAAGCCCTCAGACCTGAGGGGGTACTTTGCCTAGCTTTTCATAGCAGAATTGTAGACAAGAGACAATCCACCTGGCAATAGTTCTCTTAGTAGCAGGTCTACTCTTTCCCACTTCACCATAAGTGAGAAACAATTGAGAACAGTCAGACCTAAGTGCCTTGGTACGCTCAATGTAGTAGCTAAGTGCCCTTTTAACATCCAATCCAAACTGTGTAATCTTCTCTCTCTCCTGAAGAAGAGTGATCAGTGAAGAACACAGGAAGAGACATGAACTGGTTCAGATGAAAATCTGAAACCACTTTGGGTAAGAACCTCCTATTGGTTCTGAGAACCACCTTATCTTTGTGGAATGAGATAAAATCAGGCTCCAATGACAGAGCTTGCAATTCACTGATACGCCTGGCAGAGGTAATAGCTACCAGGAACACAGCTTTCCAAGTCAAGTACTTAAGTTCTGCTGAGGCCAAAGGCTCAAAGGGTGGTTGCATAAGCTGAGCAATGCAAACATTAAGGTCCCAAACAGGAGTAGGATCCTTAAAAGGAAGGTTGGTGTGGAGTAATCCTTTAAAGAATTTGCAGAAAACAGGATGGTGTGCAAGTGAGGAAGTCTTCCCCACTGACAGAAATGCAGAAACAGCTGACAAGTGTACTTTCAGGGTAGCTGGTCTGAGGCCTAAGCCACTAAGATGAACCATATAATCCAGAACTGTAGCCAGGTCAGCAGAATCTGGGGATATGTGAATATTGGAACACCAAATGCTGAATCTTTTCCATTTGGAGTTATGAGTTTTTCTGGTGGCATGTTTTTGAGAGGCCTTGAGAATGTCCAGAACCCCCTGGGACAAATGCAGACTTGCATATTCTAGCTCTTCAAGAGCCATGCCTTGAGGTTGAGAGACCGAAGGTTGGGGTACCAAATTCACCCTCGAGAGGAGGTTAACAGATTGTGATTGTTGGGAAGAGCTAAGGGGAGATGGACTGCTAGGGAAAGTAATAGAGGATACCAGGGCTGTCTGGCACAGTCTGGAGCAATCAGGATCACCTTACAATATTGTGACCTCATCTTGACCAGAACTTTGAATAATAGAGGAAAGGGGGGAAAGGCATACAGAAATGTCCCCTGCCAATCCAGAAGTAGAGACATCTAGGGGGACTGAACCCAATACTAGGGGTCTGCAACAGAAGAGAGGAGGTTGGTGATTGTCTGGGTCTGCAAAGAGTTCTATCTCTGGAGTGCCCCACCTTGAAAAATTCACTTTTAGCACTAGGGGATCCTGGGACCATTCATGATGGCCCTGAGAAATCCTGCTTAAGGCATCTGCTAGCACATTGTCCTTCCCTGGAAGGTGGACTGCTACCAGAGATGTCTGTAGAGAATAAGCCAGGGACCATAGTTACATGGCTGCCATGCACAAGGCCATAGACTGAGTGCCTCCCTGCTTGCTGGTGTACCACATGGTGGTGGTGGTGTTGTCTGCTCTGACCTGAACCACCTTGTCCTGTACCGATTCTGAAAAAAGCTTGTAGAGCCAGGTACACTGCCCTGAGTTCTAGATGATTGATGTGAAGTAGGGACTCCTGAGGGGACATCACTCCCTGTGCTGTGAGGGCTTCCAAGTGAGCTCCCCATTCCAGGAGAGAGGCATCTGTGGTGAGAACCACAGAATGAGACTGGGTGATGATTGGGACTCCTTGTCTGAGGTTGTTCGGATCCAACCACCATTGGAGAGCCTGGATCAGAGTTTGTGTCACTGGAATCCGTTTGGTTAGAGGGTCTCTTTTCTGGGACCAAAAAGCCCTCAAGTGGAACTGAATGTCCCTCATCTGAAACCTGGCCCCTTGCATTACTGCAGTGGAGGCTGCCATGTGGCCCAGGAGTTGAAGAAAATGCATTGCTGGTCGAGAGACCAGAAGGCGAAAGGAAGAAGCCAGGTCTGTAAGAGCCTTTACCCTTGCTAGAGGAAGAAAGGGTCTTGGTTGGACAGTGTCCAACTCTACCCCTATGAAGGTCAGGAGTTGCACTGGTTTGAGAACTGACTTTGGAAGATTGAGGAGGAATCCTAGAGAAGTGAGCAATTGCTGAATCGCTTGCAGGTTTGACTTGACTTGGTCTGGAGACTGTCCCACAATGAGTCAGTCATCCAGGTATGGAAATATGGAGATGCTTTGTCTCCTTAGAAAGGCCACTACTACTGCTAGACATTTTGTGAATACCCTTGGTGCTGATGTTAGCCTGAAAGGCATTGCTCTGAACTGATAATGGCCTGAAGGCAGTTCGAACCTGAGGTACTTTCTGTGGGAGCACCTGATGGGAATATGAAAATAGGAATCCTTGAGGTCCAAGGAGGCTAACCAATCCCCTGGCCTCAGACAGGGAAGAATTATTCTTAGAGTCACCATTTTGAATTTTGGCTTGAGTAGGTGCTTGTTTAAGTATCTTAGATCAAAGTTGGGTTGCCACTCCCCTGTCTTTTTTGGGGTAAGGAAGTATTTGGAATACAGACCTTTGCCCCTGTGTGCAGTAGGAACTCTCTGTATAGCTCTGAGAGCCAGTAGAGAGGAAACCTCTGCCTCTAGGGCAATGGTTTTGGAGATGTTTGCAGGTAGAAAAGACCTGCCCCTCAGCTTTGGAAATTTTTTGAAGCTGAGGGCCAGTCCGTGGCTTACTACCTCCAGGACCCACTTGTCTGAGGTAACAGACTTCCAGGCCTGGAAGTAGTAAGCCAGCCTGCCTCCTACTGGGGAGGGGGGGGAGTCGACACAGGCTGACACATCAGGGTGTCTGCTTGACAGGAGCCTTGGACCGAGAAGAGGATGAAGCTCTGCTCATCCCTCTTTTGCCTCTCCCTCTGAAGAACCCCCTCTGAAGAAAAGGAGAGGAGGCCTCTGCCTGGTAGAAAGGCCTGTGAAAAGGCCTGCCCCTGCCCCTAGATTGCTGCTTTTGTGGAGTTGCCTGCCTTTCCTTGGCCTGTGCACTCCCGTAGGTGGTCCTGTATTCATCTATTTTCTTCATATAATTCTCTGTCTGCTCCCCAAACAGAGAATTATCCACCACAGGGAAATCCATGGCCTTAACCTGGGTGTCCTGTGAGAGGCTAGTACATCTGAGCCAAGCCAGTCTCCGAAGAGCCACAGATGTAGCCATGACTCGTGGTGATACATCATTGGAGTCCACAGCAGCATGAAACTGGATCTTTGATGCCTCTATCCCATCAGCAGCCACCTCCTCCAGCTCCTTGGCTAGCTGGGGGATAGCCTGTTTAGCCAGTCCCAGAACAGTATCCCATCTGGGCTTCTAGTATCTGTCTGTGTAGGCCATGTAGTTAGTCTGCCTGAGTCCCAAAGAGAATGCCAAATATTGCTTTGTAGCCATGGTATCCACCTTCCTGGAATCCTTATCTGGGTTGTGAAGCCAGGGGTATGCTAGCCTTTATCACAGGCGGCAGTCTGCACAACCCCAACATGGCTGCACTGCTGGTACAAGAAATCCGTACCTGAGCCTGACAGCATGTACCTCTTGTCCATTCGTCTGTCCACAGGAGGTAGATAATTTAGTGTTTTAAACATTCTTTGTGTCTGTTTCCCAGAAGATTTATGGAGGGGAATAGACAGTCTCTTGGACTCTGGGATGTCCATCATCTCCGCATAGTCAGGCTCCTCTTGTTCCTCAACAGCTTCAACCAGAGGGAGCTGGAGGGTTTCTGCCACTTTTTTGTAAAACATAAAGTGGGAAGGGGACTCAGGAAGTCTAGGAGGGGAAACACCAGAAGGTCTGTTTGGGGAGATGTCCGGTTCTATGGGCTCGTCCAGACCTTCTATACCATCATCATTGTCATCATCATCGTAGTCTTCATCCCCCTCCAGGTCCGGTTCATAATACTCTTCAGGGAAATAATCCAGAACTTGGGGAACTGACCGAACGCCTACCGGGAGGCGCCGGATCAGTCAGAAGTGGACGGAGCAATTCCACAATACTAATCGCCCTGGCAATTTCTTCGGCGGTTGGACGATGCGGTTCTGGATCTGAAGCGGCCGATTTCTCTTTTTTCTTTCTTTTTGTTGGAACCGACCCCTCTGGATCGGCTCTTCTTTTGCCTAAGGGAATCTCGCCCTGGTCAAAGGGCACTCCCTCAGGTTCAGTTGGAACCGAACCGGGCTGGCCATCCAGGTCAGCGGACTTCTTGGCCTCCTTTTCCCTAAGTCTGCCCAATCTTTTTTCCAGGGTGGCCTTAGGAAAATGTTTACAAATTTGGCAGTCTGAACTGAGGTGGTCAAACCCCAGACAGTAAACACAGGTGGTGTGGGGATCAGCCTTAGCAAAAGCCTCCCCACACACACTGCAGTGTTGAAACCCAGTGGGCAGCTGGCCCAGTGGCACTGAGGGTTGAGGCGCTGGATGCCACACCTCGCTCCATGCCAGCGACCCGGGTTCAGGAATGGACTCCGGTCGCTGGGGGTTGGCAGGGGCAGAGAGGGATTGAGCGCCTGAAGGCTTGCTCTCCCTTTCCGAGGGAGGGGTGCTTCAGTGGTTGATGCATTGGTGCCCCTAGCGGAGGCCGGAGGGGGATAATACACTGACGCTGTGCTTTGGGGAGTGAAGTTGAGCACGGCGCCGGGAGGGAGCGCGTGCGGATGTGTCGCCCCCCCCGGCGTCATTGCATTCCCCAGTCATGCAAGCCACCCGTAGAGGAGGAAAATGGTGAACGATCGTGGCGGCTTGATGGCCGTCCACAGGACACTCGACCTAGGGAGCACCGCTGCAATGCTGGATCCTGTCTCAGCGGGAGTAAGGGGGACTCTCTGCTGCCCCGCCGTGGGGGTATTTGGCAGTGGGGGCTCCATTGGGGCTGAAGCGGACCAGACGGTGGCCGGATGAATAGGATGCCAGGACGTAATATGCAGATTGGGAGCCACAGGTAAAAAGTACTAAGAAAAAAAAAAAAAGGAACCCAGTGGGCCCAGTTTTTCTTTTGGGTTTTTCAGATGTGGCCATCCTAAACAAACTTACCCTTTACTCGGCTTCAGCCAGGCAAGACTCCGTTATCAGTTCCTAACCGTGTTATGGGTATTGGAAAAAAACGTTAAAAACACGTTTTTTTTTAGAACCGATAAGGACCGGTACCTCACACTAACAGAAATTCAAATAAAATAACCAGACCAATCCGTTCAACTGAACAGATAGAAAACTTTTTTTTTTTTTTAACAATTTCCACACTAAAACACACAGGGCTGGATATTCAAAAGAGTTGCGCCATGCGCAATAGGGTTGCGCCTGCGCAAGTCCGAAATTGCACCATTCTGCCATATTCAGCAGGAGGCAGTTGCGCCCCCCAAGGCAAGCTGAGCAACAGCGCAATGCAAATGAATGCATGCTGAACTGGAGGGGGAGGAACCATGCATAAACTGCACAGCCTGATATTCAGCGGGCTGTGCAGAGTTGTGCAGGCGCAACCCCCAACCTGTGCCTGCACAACTTTGAGCCAAAAAAGAGGAGTAAGTCGAGGGCCACCCACAGGTGAGCTGCCGCATTGCAGGGCACAACACAGCAGCTGCCACCTATGGCTGGCCCTCAACCTACTCCCTGTGCCTCCCCTGCAGCCCAATCGGCGGGTATAGTGACCCCCTCCCCCGACTGGCCGGCTCAGCGGTACAAAATGTAAATCCCCCTCCCCGACTGGCCCGATCGCGGTCTTAAGCTTAAATAACCCCCCACTAGCCCGATGCGGGCATAATTGTAAAATCCCGCCCCACCAGCCTGATCGTGGGCAGCACAGAGTCAACCCCCCCTCCGGACATATCCCTGGTGCATGATCCAGTGGACACTTCATATCGCGGGCTGCAAATGTTGCAACCCCCAAGAACAGATTCCTGGTGGTCCAGTGGACTGCTAAGCCCGATCGCGGGCTGCAAAATGTTGCAACACCCCCAAGATCTTATCCCTGGTGATCTAGTGTCCCCCACGCCCCCACCCACGAAGCCCCACCACCTGCTCCCCCGGCAGCGGGCGACGGCAGCATCCCACCTGCCTGCTGCCTCGCTGCCTGCCACGACTGACTGGTGGGCTGCCGCCCATTGGTGCAGAGCAGAGCCAATGGGCGTGTATACCACTCCCCAAGGCAGTCCAGATATGTGGTTCACATATCTGGACTGCCTTATGCGGTATGGGCTGCACACCCATTGGCTCTTGCTCTGCACTACTGGGCGTGCAGTCTCACCGGGCAGTCACGGCGGGCGGCAGGTGGGTGGGATGCTGCGGGGCGGGTGGTGGGGCCCTGGTGGGTGGGGTGGGGGACACTAGATCACCAGGGATATGGTCTTGGGGGTGTCATACATTTTGCAGCCCGTGATCGGGCTTAGCGGTCCACTGGACCACCAGGGATCTGTTCTTGGGGGTGTTGCAACATTTTGCAGCCCACGATCAGGCTTAGCGGTCCACTGACCACCAGGGATATGTCCTTGTGGGGTTGATTGTGTGCCCGCGATCGGGCTGGTGGGGGGTATTTTATAATTATGCCCACGATCGGGCTAGTGGGGGTTATTTAGCTTATGCCCGCGATCGGGCTAGTTGGGGGTTATTTAAGTTTATGCCCACGATCGGGCTAGTGGGGGTTATTTAACCTATGCCCGCGACGGGCCAGTTGGGGAGGGGGATTTTTACGCTTTGCCCGCGATTGGGCCAGTCGGGTGGGTGGGGGATTTTACACCTTGTTCGGCGATTGGGCTGCAGGGCGCCGGTCTCGACACAAGCGCTGGTACCAGGCTAGTCCTCGAGGATCGGCGCACCTGCATGCTAATGGCATGCAATGGGGCTATAAATAGATGCAAATGGCCCCCTGTGCCTTGCATGAATTATGGCCCCATTTGCATGTCACCTTTTGAATATGGGAAATTTGCGTGATGGTGCAATGGTACTTGCGCACACGCAACCTGAATGCTCCACTCGACCACTTGCGGTGGCGCAAGTTCCACTGCGCCATGCACAGTGGCTGTGGCTGGGGGGTGATATTCAAAGGAGTTGCTCAATAGCGCAACTCCTTTGAATATCGCCCCGGCCACACCCCTGCGCAACTATTTTGTGCAGCGCAAGGGCTTGCGCCACAAGATAGCGCAGTTTGAATATCCAGCCCACACTCTAAATAACTAGTCCACTACCTACACACTTACTGTACCACAGACAGGGATCTGAACTGAAAAAAATACAGAAATAACAGTATAAAACCAACGTTTTACTGATACCGAACCGAAAGCGAAGGAGAGATCTCTGGAGCGACTATTCAGTTAGGCGGAGTAAAGAATCTGACGGTTACACTTGAAAGTGCAGCAGACAGAGGTTTAAACCGAGCTGGAGCTCAACGTTCTATGCTCTGGCATAGAGTTAACCCTTTCCTCTCCAGAGCAGTTCGAGTGCTGGGGCTAACTGCATACTGTCAGAATACAGCAAGACTTCATGTTGTTTGAGTTATATATCTTAGTTTGACATATCCTTAGAAGAACATACTCAATTAGTAAGACACAATGTACAGCCAAAGACCTGCTAATGTACTTAAGGGCTTAAGGCTAAGCATAGTGAGTATGATTCTCAGTTGCAGTTGAGGGCACTGCAGAACATTTGTTTTCTGTTCACAACCATAAACTTCCCCATACTATCATACACAATAGATTGCATGGTCTCACAATTCAAATCACCATTTCAGATGTTTGTGGGCACAGACTGGGGTTGCGCCTGCAAATATCTTTGCGTGTACCCACAGACATAGCACAACATGGTTTGTGAGGTGCAACGGGCATATGTTGCAGTGCTCAGTGTTGTGCCATGTGTTGGGCACTGGGTATTTGTCCATAGGACTGAGTTGGGTCCCCCCTTTTCTCACCCCACCAATCAAGAGTTCTTTTGTCATCCTGTGGTTTCCCTCTCCCCATCCCTGATCAATAATAGCCCTAGTACTCCAGTGGTCCACCCCCCATTCCCTCATATCGAAATATCTTGGTGGTCCAGCAGTTCCCTCTCTTTCACCCCTGCTCCAAGCTCTCTGTGGTGGTTCTGTGCACTCGCTAACACTGGCCAACTCTGCAGCTGTGCAGCTGCACCCTTTTGCACAATTACAGCCTTGTTATTGCTTGCTTTTAGCATGCTGTAAATGAGAACAGTTGCAATAGCGTGCTAGCTGGCCTGACGGCTGCTGTGTGCTGTGAATGGCCTAAGAGGCCACTGGTATAGCAGACTCCATCTCCTTTGCCGTGCAACCCAGTGGGCTTTGTGGGAGCAAGAGAAAGGTTTTCGAGCCTCGTTAAGCATGGTTCAATGAGATTTTGAGATTTGCGGTTGTGCAAAGTGGTGGTTGTGACCACTTTTCTCTAGTGCATAGCAACTGAGAATGGAGCCCAGGGTATTTAAACAATCAGCAAGTACTTGAATAACCTACAGAGAACCTTAGTGCCTTATAGACACCTTAGAGTTTTTTGTACTGCATTTATCCCACCACTGGTTGCCCCATCTGCTGACCTGCCCCCAGCCCTTTCCCAAGCACTTACCAGTCCTTCCAGGGGGTCCACAGAGCAAGGATTCCATTGGGGGTGACTATCCCTTGCAGGTCTGTCATGTATGGGAAGGAACTGGCTTTCGGGGTGGCAGGGCCCTGGGGGGCAGTGGCCTTATCCTGCATGATTCAGGATTTCCTGGCTTAGTTTCTTCCCTAGGAAGCTGGCGGCAAGGACTCCAGTTCCTCAAATGGAAGCAGTTGTGTGGCTGCACATTGTGGCATTAACTCTCTGAAGTGGCATCTGACTGCACTGCCACATTTAGTCACACTGGCGGCAGTATAGCAGTAGAGTCTGCTGCCCTCTGCCCCCAGAGGAGGAGTATCCTTTGGGCCGCTCAGTCCTCCCCCCCCCGTCCCTAATGACCTAGTCTTGTACCTGGACCTAGGTCGTCGCCATCACAAGCAGCAGTTCTGCTCTGCTGATGGACCAGCGAGCTCGGAAAAGTTTCTAAAAATATATTGAATGATGGGATTAGAAAATATGAGATCAGCGTGCAAAACATTCTGTGTTCATGAGTTGTCCTTTAAATGTGAGATGAGGACAGCTTGTCAGCCAGTCAGAAGGCCTTATTGCAATCTTACTTCTATGAGTGTTTTTTTTGTTAACCTTTAAACCACAAAATATGCTTTAGCGAATTAAAGCTTGGCACTGATGGGCTGAGTGCTTTGTTTTTACCACTGCAGGTACTCTTTTCTTTTTTTTTTTGGGCTTATGTCAGCTGTTAAAATTGTAACATGACTCGAAGTGTAAAGGCATTCTCTGTTGCAGTACAGATATCTGGACTAAAGATTTTGATTTTTTTATATAGACAATAGGTTCATACTATATACATAAAGTATTGACATTACTGTATGTACAGTTCAGTATTTGGCTTATGGTTGAGTGGGCTTTTTTTGTTTCTTTCAATAAAAAGTTAAAAATATATATTTTGCAGAATTTAAAACATTGGGAAGTAACTACAATACTGTAGAGGCAAGACACCTTTTGTTTATTTTGTTTTTCTTCAACTCTTCGCTTATTCTTTACTTCTTTTCTGCCAGATTCAGACCAGTTTATAATTGCAACAAATCCACTATTCATCTAGCATCAGTCATCAGATATTGTCTTAGTAGTCGCTAAACACCTTTGCCTGTGATTTAAGCCCTTAACTTTCCCTGCTGGCATCATTTCACGATGGAATCCACTGGCAAGGGGAGATCATTGCTTAAAATAAAAATGATACCTATTTCAATTCATCCTGGTGTAGAAAAGGAGTGAAAATCGCAGGCAAGCCTTACATTTTTTTTCTGTTGTGGTTTAGATTGCATATTAATTTCAATGCGTCTGTTACTTTAAGTAGTGTGCTGCGCTCTCTTTTGCCTGACAGACTAACACATTGGTACATGGTACTGACAGATCTTGGCAGTCCCACTCCAGGCAGCAGACGCTCTGTCTGGGTCTCTCCTTAGCCAAGAAAAACTGTGAATCAGGAGATCAATTCTTCTTATCTTTTTCATCTTAATACCTATTCAAAACAGCAAGAAATGTTTTCAGTCTTTCTTAGTACCATGTTAATGGACGAAAAACTAGGGATTGCTAGAAAGTATTTCTTTTGAAAGGTTTTATGCAAATTATTGTATTTTAGAACAAACTCATACATTCTGTTATGTGTATCAAGTTGAACATAAGTAATACCTCCACCCTCGTTTGGACACTGTTCTGGGGAAACAGTTAACATGCTTTCAAAATTGTGTGCGTGTGTTTTAACAGGAGACTTGTAGGATGTAACTGTGAACCGTTATTGTAAAGGTGTTGTTTATGTAAGCAGTAATACATGATAGAATCGGTAGTTGTACCGTAGTAACCATTCCACCTGTGGAGTTGGGAGGCATGAGGTAGAGCCTAGTGCTTCAACCACCTAGGAAGTACAGTTATTACATCATAACACACTCCCTGGACTGTATTACAGTAGTAGGCTTATAAAATGATGAAAAAAGCCCTAAAAACTCAAAAGGATTGGCATTTTAACTGACCCATGTTTGTAATGCAACTAACATGGACTGGCAGTATAGCCTAGGTTACAGTAATGAGCTGTAAATGGATTTGGTATATCCAGCAGACTTGGGTTTGATTCCCACAAACTCCTCTTCTATACTGTGTGACCCTGAGCAAGTCACTTGACCTCCCCAAAAGAAAAGAAAAAAAAAAGTAGGGTTTCACCATATTGAATTTATTTTGCTTCTCAAAGACTCACTTTCCAGATGGTCCTATTTGTTGTAATTGTTCAGTAAAACAACGACTTATTATACGCACCGACTACTGACAGATTGGGCCTTATAATTTTGTCATTTATAGAAACTTGAAATATACCATGCAATGTACCAGGGGAAAAAAAAATCACATCATGTTAAGCATACTTTAAGTATGTGGTAAATTACAGCTAGAAATTTTAGCTATCTGGCTTATACTTTGAAAGAAATATACTTAAAAATGGTATCCTAGCTTTTTAAATATTGGAATTTGATGAACTGGTTTGAAATTTAAGGAAGGAAAGTTTATCATGAAATTTCTGACGTGACAACAATGAAGGATCACGCTCTGTTTGACCGCCTTTTTTTCAACGTGTTCTTTTCCTAACAGTAATGCATACTCCAGAACACAGCTTCTCCATTAATGTGCTGCCCTTTTGGTTTTGCTCTGTTACTGTGCACTGTGCAGTGATTTGTTGGCCAAGAATGATCTTAGGAACATTCCATGAGTTGATGAGTTAATGTACTGTGCTAGACTGAGCATGTGGATTACACTGCTTTAATCACCTCAAGTGGAATTCTGTGACCTGAAAATGCACGTACAATTTGCTTTTAAATAAAAATATTCTTAGTTACGTGTTACTGAATGTTAGTCCATCGAAGAACTTGGGTAGGCAATGGTTCAGATCTGCTTGGTAGCTTAGACAAAGACCTACCCAGTCATTTAGAATAGCCCAGGTTGAAGCTTTATATTGCTATCGGGTAGGGTTTATTGGGAAACAGAAGGCTGGCTGCTTCACTACTCCTGCTTCCACCTACACTGCTTTGGAGTTTTACTTTTCTGCAAGGTAGCAGTAAACCCTGCACCCAAGGATTGTCAGAGCAGGTAGATGGTAGCGTATGGCTGGTACCTTTGCATCTTACGGCAGATGGTCCTGGAGTCAAGGTAGGTTTTTATGTTTGCTTGCACGCATGTGCAAGAAACATAGTGCCATCATACGGGTTTTCGTAGGTGTGCTTCCCCCACTTCCAATGCCCTGCTCCCTTTTGCAGGCGCGGCTGCACCGCGTCAATGAATGTCCGAGCTGTCTATGACAGCCGTTCAGATGCAGTGGCATACAGTTGAAAGTGGAAAACCGCTGCAATCAGCGGTTGTAAATGTGTAGGCAATTTGCATACTGCCGTCGGCAGGTAATTTACATACTGCCGTTGGCGGTATGCAAAATCTACACTCAGCACTGCATCCTGAGCGCAGCTGTCATAGACAGCTCCCTTCAAGTTCCTCCCTCCCCAAACACTCAAGTAGCATGCTGGGAGCCCACCCAGCATGCTCATCGCTACCACCACGCACAAGTATGGCTGATGGGGTGCCCAATCCCGTCGGCTCCGCAGCCCCCGACTTCCAGGTGCCATGCTGGGGCCCACAACCGCAGCAAAATTCAGAATGGCAGCGGGTGCTCAATCCCCATTGGCTCCCTCAAACCCCCAAAAAAAACCCACAGGTTTACAGTTACCATGCTGGGAGCCCACCCCAGCGTGGCACACGTCTGTATGGCCGTCGGGGGTGCCCAATCCCCCGTTGGCTCCACTGACCCGCCCCAAAAAACTTTCAGCTGCCACGCTGGGTGCCCACCCCAGCGTGGCACAAGTCCTGCGTCATCTTCCTAAAAAGAAAAAACACCTGAAAACAAAAAACGGTCCTTTGTTGATTGTCTTGCCCTCCACCCCCAACCCGCGCCCACCCTCTGTGCATCCACCTCCCCACACACACACCCTGACCCCATACTTACCTCCGGATCCCAGTGTGACGATTTTCAGTGGAACGGGAACACGTCTGCACTCTTCAATGCCGACCTCGAACTGAAGAAATGCCGGTAAGCTGTAGAATGGCATAAATGGTTTTTTTTTCAACTTTGGGACATATCTCGGCCATTTTGAGGAATTCTTTCACCAAATTTTCAACATGGGGTTTTTAGGACCCCACCTCATGAACTCAGTCACTGTCATTTTGTTATTCGGTTCCGAAAGGTGATTTCGCGGTCACTGCGGAACCACCTTTTGGGACCCAGTAACGAAAACAACAGTGTCACAGTTCATGAGTGAGGCCTAAAACCCTATGTTGAAAAATTTAGTGAAAATTCCAAAATGACTGTTTAACGAACTAAGTGCTATGAAGTCTTATGCACGCCGGGGAATTTTGCAAATTTTTAATATTTTCATTCCAGATTAACATTGCCATTTTACCACACCTCCTTATGAGCAGTACAGCTGTAATTTTTCATATCTTGCCCAAAATGTGTTTTCGCGCATGTAGCGCCCAATTGCGCGGTTGGTCTGCGAAATCAATGTTAGGGACAGATTAAGAAAATCACAGTGACACTGTTCATGAGCAGAGGTCTTAAAATGGCTATGTTGAAAATTTTGTGACAGAAGTCCATAAAATGACTGTGTTACGAGCGTGCATTGCGCAGTTTCCATGCACCCTCTTAAGTTCACGAATTTGAGCTATTTTCAGTCCAGATTTTCCACACTGGCATTTTCCACACCTCCTTATGAACAGTACAGCTGTCATTTTTCACACCCTGGCCGAAATGTGTTTTCGAACTTCTGGCGCAGAAATGCGTGGTCGCTGTGGGAAATCAGTGTTCGGGACAGATTAAGAAAATCACAGTGACACTGTTCATGAGCGGAGGTCCCCAAATGCCTGCGTTGACAATCTGCTGTAAAATATCCCCAAACTAATTACATTATGGGTGTGCGTTGCGCAGTTTCTATGCACGCTCGTGACTTCACTTTTTCTGCAGGGTGGCGGTGGGGTTGGCTTCGGTTCAATACTTCACTGTCATTTCTATTATGCATCTCTCTAACTCCTACAATGCCAATGCCAGCAAGCAAACATTCGGCATTGACAAATGCTTGTTTAAGTCTGATATATCCCAGTGTGGCAACTTCCCCAGTGAGGTTCTTCCAGCACACAAGGTACCAGGTTGCTGCCTACAGGGAAAAATAACAATAGTACAACCCACATCCACCCTTGGCAGAATACAGCATACTATGCAATACCTCGCCCCCCCCCTCCCAATAGTATACACTCGATCTGAAGGATGCAAGGTGATGAAAATAAACAGTGCAAAAAGGAATAGTGTTATTGGAAGGAAACAGGAACATGGGAACAGGGATTCTTTAATGCAACTATGGTTAGAAAGGTATGCAAATTATCACAGGCAAATCAGTATGCTTTCGATTCTCACCACCCTCCAAATCAGTAATCCTTGAACACAATTCCAATGCAGATCCTGACAACCCTTCCCTCTGGTGCACCAGATTGCCCAAAGTCCTCCTTTGAGCTCCCACCATCCGTGTGTGTGTGTGCGCGCAGTGTGTACACACAGTCCGAGCAGGCTACAGGCCTGGTGATGACTGAGAATGGTGCAGCACTGATTGAGAAAACTTCAGGCAGATGTGGGTCCCAAATAACAGTCGCAAACTCGGTCAATTAAAAGTTCAACAAAAATGTTTTAAGGAGCTGGAATATTTCTGTCTTTGGGCACTTTTATGATAGGAGCAGCTTTTTCCCAATCCCTAACTATATATACAAAAGTTGCAGGCCTGGGCCTTGGTCTGTACTCCCAAACTCCAGTGATGCAGCTACATAGCAGTCTCTCCGGGATATCTTTCACTAGGATTCTGCAGACAGGCTTTGTGAAAGGTGCGGCAGACCTAATGCACCTCTGGTGGCGAAAGGTGAGGGGCGTGACGAAACTCCTGATGATTCTCGTTGATCCTCTTCACCCCTTGGAAAGGAGTATCCTATTCACCCACCCAAAGGCAGGCAGTCATTCAGAGCCTTGGTGACTGGGCCTCCTATAAGGATGAATCCCTGCAACAGGATTTTGGAAAAGTAGACTGGCTTCTCTCACACAGAATCAGAGCATATGCAAAGCAAACCCTGCTCTGAAGCTGAAGTTCTAGGTGACCACTTCACTTGTCAGACTCTGAAGTTGTTTCTGAGTCTCAGGAAGGGATCTCTGATGGCTGCTTACCCCAGAGTCTAAGCTGAAGAAATCATGTCTTTTTTTTTTTTTACTTACTGTTACTTTATAGCCCCCTCCTTCTCCACGCCTGCTCCTCTCATCAGGGCACCCAGTGTGACCGATCAGGCTGCGCTGGAGGACAGGAGACTTCCACTCCACATGTGCCCTCCCCTATCTAATTCAAGCACTTGGATTGCCCCCTTTCAGGAGCCGACGTGAGGCTTGTCTCATTTTTCTGGTCCCCACCTCCTGCTGACACCAGCACACAGGGAGGGACCAAAGAGACGAACGCATGCTGAGACATGCCTTCACTCCAGACCCTCAGCCAATGTCTGCCTCTCCCTGAAACTACTGCTCCCCCAACTGTACCTCCACCTGTGGTCACCCAGGTGGCGGTATTGCAGGGGGGAATGCAGCCCTCCCTCATCAGAGAAGGAGAGCAGCCCTCCAGGTGCTTGATCCTGCCCCCCGGCTGGCTCTCCAGCAGTCCAGGCTCGCTTCCAAACCTGGGTCACTGGTGTTGCAGGTGGTAGCGCTACCATTGCGTCGGCGGGCTGGCAAGAAATCATGTCTGTATAGTCAGTCTGGTTGATCTGCAATGGTGCTAGATGGCAGAAGTCTTACTAACCAGTGCTTAATTGTTGATTGGCTAATACAGTCATAAGGGGAGATTCTCTGCTCAAGGAACCCTCTAATCATCCGTTTGCGTGGGTCTGTTCAGTTGTATTCCAGTTCCTTCTGCCCATCTCTCTGTAGGGCCCTTTGCTCTCATAGGCTGAAAATACCATGTGAGGCCTGGCTGCCTCCTCATTGCTTCATCATTTCCTGTGCTCAAGCAGGTATCCCCTGACCCTTGTTACAGTTCTGTAATGTCAGGGACAAAACAGATTGCAATGCTATGCCTGGGCTTTATTTTATTTACAAGAGTCCCTTGGTGCAGCTTCTGGACTGTCTGTGGTGCCAGTAGCACCCAAGCAACATTGGTGGCAGTACTGTTGAGTGCTTGAACCATTCCAAGTCCTTTTGGGTGGGCCATTATGGTGAGAGCATCCATGAGGGCTCCTTGCAGCCAACTCCTTGTTGTGCTTCAGTTGTTGCTACCTGTCTGGGAGCCAAATTACTTTTTAAATATATGGTCCCCTGTCTCTGACGAGAGCCCATTCTCTGACTCTAGTTGGTGGCACGGCAGCCACGGCCTGAATTGTGCGTCCTGGCAAGCATAAAGAAAAGAAACAGAAACAGATGCTTCTGCAATGGGTTGCATGGTCCCTCTGCACACTGCAGTTAGGACCAGAAGGTAAGCAAAGTTTGGGCGGTGGAGGAATTGCTGCAGGTTTACAGGTGTGTGTGTGGGGGCTCTTGTCTGGTACTCTCAGATGAGGAGCATGGGTTAGCCTGTGGGAGGAGGGTTACATAAGGATTAGTAATTGATGTTGCAGTAGTTTTTATAAGTTGCTTGTTATCGTAATAAACGTCTTTAGAAAATGAACAATTTGTATGTGTTGTATTGTTTTTATAAGAATTATGCATCTGTAATGTGTAGAAAATATTTTCTTGGTTATGGATTTTCGCACAATTCTGAAAAATTTTATCTTTTCTTCTGACATCCTGTAGTCTTAAATCCCAGGAACTGCAACTTCTGTTGTACCTGGCTGGGCAAGGCCATATTGAAATCCTTTAAAATATTCTCCAGTCGTTTTTCAAACTAGGTTGTCATTTCTGTTTAGTTCTTTCTTTTTTTTGTTGCCCCTACTACTCCCGTCGGTATTTTTCTGCTCTGGTCGCGGACCCCTGTCGCCTCCACCTCTGGATTATGCCTGCATCCCCCAGTTATCCCTGGCTTGCCCCCCAGAGAGCGGGGCCGCAGCACCGGTCCCCTATATCGGGGCCGCAGTACTTATATCTGGTCGGGGGATCGGCTCCGGAGGCTGATCGAAGCACACGGGGGCAGAGCATCATGTAGACGGCAAGGTTCGGGATTTTGTCCCGCTTTAAGCAGGACGGGGATGTGCAATAACGACCTGCGTCTGCCCCTTCCTGACGTTCTTTTGAGTGTCGACGTGGTGTGGCTACCCAGCCTCCGCTAGGTGCCGCTCATACACCGAGTGCTGCCCTGCCCTCCCCCAGAGAAGGAGAGCTGTCCAAGGGATGCGCAATCCTTCTCCCCCCGGCCGGCCCTCCGGTGACCTGGGTCCGTTTCCGAACCCGGGTCGCCGGCGTAGCAAGCAGAAATCCAACCGCTGCGCCAACGGGCCAGCCATTTCTGTTTAGTTCTGAGAACCACAGATTTCCATCTGATATCCTGTATTCTAAGTTCCAAGTCAGAGTTATTTGGGGAAGAGCAGCTCCCAGAATGCTCTTTTTACGGTTGCATGGGCAGAGCTCTGCAGGCATTATGCAATCATCATCATCTCAGAATAGCACTGTCGAAACACGTGACCAGACCACTGTCCAGTGTGCTTCCACAGTACTCTGGCACAGTTTCCAGTGGTTGTGTTTGTGCGGCCCTTCCCCTTTGCTGGCCGCATAAACACACCCACTTCACGGGGCACTTCTTTATTCTTCCACAACTGTGGAACTGACGGGTGCCATGCACAAGATGGCCACTGACTCAGACTGCGCATGCGCAAGTATCGCACATGCGCAATTCTGTCAGCACCACCATCTTGTGAATGGCATACTCTGGTGGTGCTCCGAAAAGCACTGTGCAGTCGTATCAGCTCTGACCAGAGTTTATTTGTTTTGTGCTTGGGATGGGTCTTAACAGTTTCAAGTTTATGTGACTAGCATCAAACTGCTGAAGTGTGGAAATCCACATTTTCCATGAATTTGGCTATGTTTGAGCCAAGTACTTTCTAGTCCTATTTGAAGATATAGTTAGAGAATCCAGCTTTCATTGGAATAAATAGTTCATAGCATTTCCAGTTGTCGAAAATGTCACAGAACTAATATTTTAAGTTTATCAACACTTTAAATGCACATGTACCATCTCGCCCACCAGGATGAAGCACTCTATAATAAGATGTCACAGTTTCCTGTGTGAAAATTGGAGTAATTACCATTGGATTACATTGGATCCTGCAGTATCCTGCAAGATATCTGTGGTTGAAACTGTGCTACTGCACTTCACCGGGGGCAGGACTGTATTACCTATGTTGAATTGAATTAGGGTTATGTGAACATTTTTGGAAAGAAAGATGATTTATTTACTGTGAAGTAAAGTATTGCTTTCTTCACATCATATAGTAACTACCATGTAGTATCAGATATCTCTTTCACCCTTTTATAATCAGGATAAACGTTTTATTCGGTATAACCAGGTAAAACATGGCTATTTTCATGTATAACCAGATATATAATCATAATTGTATATCACGTATTGGCTAAAAATAGGCATAAGTTTGCGTAGTGCACTTAAATGGTGAATAAAAACAAATACATAATATATTATAAACTATTAGGTCAGAAATTGCATATAATTTTAAGGCAGAAAACAAGATTTTGCTGCCTGCCATAATCGCTTGACCAATTTAATGCTGCAGATGCACCAGATGCGTGGTACACATGGAAAGCACACTGTGTGCCTCACTTGGACTGTGGTATGGATTGTTGCATTGGTGAAGTGTTTTGCCATACTTTAGTATAGGTGCTGACTGAGTGGCGTAGCGACAGAACCCCCTAAAACAGTGTTTGCTACCTGGTGCGTCTCAGAGAAGGGCATCCCCAACATCTGGACCTCTGTTTGCTGTAGAACAGGAAGGGGGATCTCCAGCAGTAGGATTCCCAAAGATGTCGTCCTTCAACCGGTGCAGTACAGGGAGGGGGGATCCTCAATGTCGGGACCTTCAGAGACTCCCAAATGTGTCACTCACCATCTGGTTCATCACAGGAAGTGGATACTCAGAAGTAGGACCCCTGAAGACAGCATCCACCTCTGGGTGTGGCACAGGAAGTGGGATCTTTAGCAGCAGGACCCCAAAGATGCTATCTGCCACCTTATGCAGCACAGGGTGGCAGATCCCTAGCAGTGCGATCCCCAGGGTGCCCTCTCCCACCCAGTTTGGCACAAGGAGGGAGATGCTCTGCAGTGGTGCCCATGAAGACAGCATCCACCACTCAGTGCAGCACAATGTGGGAGACCTACGGCAGCAGGATCCCCAAAGAGGGCATCCATTATGCCCTGTGGCACAGAGGGGAGGATCCTCAGCAGCAGGACTACCAATGATGTCATCTGCTGCCTAGTATGGCTCCGATGGGGATTCCCAGCAATGGGACTAGAGATGTGGGAAGTCAGGAAATACTTCACAAGGCTTCCCAACTTAGAGAAGTGCGACTTCATGTGGCAAAGTGCCTACTTCGCTCAGCCAAAACTATGCATGGTGGAACCGTGGCAGTGAAGCTGCTGGTGAAGCGCCACTTCTGGTAGTTTTCACTGAACAAAATAGCACTTCCCTCGCAAAGAACTATGAGAAGTGGCTTTGTTCCGGATACAGAATGATCTTTAGAAGATTTAGCAGCCCCCCTCCCACCCACTGTGCCACCAGCATCCCCCCTACACCACGCAAACACAGGTACGCTACCCTGCCACTCTCTGCATTCCAAAAAAACTCCTCCTCTCCCCCCAACCTTCCTGGCGAAGTTTGCCGCCAACACAATATAGATGATTATGATTTGATTTTAAACTTTAGGGATTACCTCTCCCCACATACATACAAAAATGACTCCCCCCGCCCACTCACCCAACCCCTTCTGGCCCCCACCTCTCTCTCTCTTGCCCCTGAGCACCCCAAAAACAAGTTTTCATTTACCTGTAAGAAAGAAAATGTCCCCCATTGCAGTGACATTGGCTCTGTTCAGGGTATGTATTCATAATGCCATCAATGAATGCTGACGTCTTTGACTATAGTAAAAACTGAATGGCTCATTCTAGCGGTATTCATTCCTGAATCTGGCCCAGTATTTTAGGTCTGTGTCATTTAGAAAATTATCAGAATAGACTGCATTATAAGAACTGAAGACTGCTTCAGGTTCCTTCAGATTTTCACCACGAGAAGCCTGTATTAGAAACAGTTTGGGATATAATGGTGTCTGCGGGATACACAGAAAACTATATCCCCTCAATTGCAAAGACTTGTGCAATAAAATGAGACCACGGAAGGTTATTCAAAAGAAAATGGACAAGAACCCTCTCACAGGAGCTGTTTATCAAAATCAGAATGGTCAGACTGTCAAACCCCTGGAGCAAACAGGTCTAAGTAAGTGCCCCCGCACAGCATGAGCCTCACAGAAGCATAAAGTATGATCACTGATAAGGGCCGCTTGGCCCCCCAGTCTGCCCATTTTTTCCCTACCTGCATTATCACAGGAGATCCTACTTCATCTATAGTTCTTTCTCCCTCTCTCTTTCCTTTCCTCTATGATTTCCTCGTGCCTATCCCATGTATTCTTGAATCCTACCACAGTGTTTTACCCCACCACCTCCATTGGAAGGCTGTTCCAGGAATCCACCACTCTTTGTGAAGAAATACAGTACTTTTTCACATCTCTCCAGAATCTACCCCCTCCAGCTTCATAGCATGTCCCCTTGTTCTTGAGCACCATTTTTATGAAAATACCCCCACCTGTACCATATTTACCCTGTGATGTATTTAAAGGTCTCTATCATATCCCCCTTCCTCTCTTCCAGAGTGTACATATTGAAGTCCTTTAGTCTCTCCTCGTAGGGCTTTTGATGCAGACCCTATGCCATTTTAGCTGCCCTCCTCTGGACCACCTCCACTCTGTGTATGTCCTTCCAGAGGTGTGGGGCTGGATTTTCAAAGCCCTCGTAACTCTCACAGCTGCGGGGAAAAACTGGCGCAAGTGGGTCTCCACTTGTGGAGCCACAGTTTTCCCTGCAGCTACGGTATTCTCAAAAGTGGAGCCAGTTTGTGACCAACTCCATGATTTATGGCAGCTTGTGGACGTTTTTCAGCACAGCTGCAGGAAAGTGTCCAGTGGGACCAGGCATGGCATCCCCTGCGGCTGCGCTGGTTGAAAATACGAACCTCTACAAGTGCGAAGCTTTCATCCCACAGCAGTGGCTGCAAGTTGGGACGTAGTCCCTGACAGGCTGAAAATCTAGCCCATGGTCTCCAGAACTAGACACAGTACTCTAGGTACTGTAAAGCAGATGGGGTCTTACCAGGGATCTATATGGAGGCAACACCACCTCTGTCTTTCTGCTGGTGATACCCCGCCTTATGAACCCCAGCATTGCACTAGCTCTACCGACAGCCTTGTTGTACTGCCTGGCCACCTTTAGGTCATCTGATATCCTAGGCCCAAGCTTGTAATGGAGGATGTGCGTGCTCCCCAAAATCAAAACGAACTGTAACCCCTACATGGCGCCATCCCACGGGCTACTACCCTTGCCTGCTTAGCTAGTAGCAGGTTAAGGGGCCTAGGTTCTGCAACGGGTGCCTCCACCTGGAGGTCAGGGTTGGTAGCGGTCTAACTAACCTGGGCACAACCCTCCGGGACACTGCCTCTTACCCTTCTAGTGGCCTGAGCAATATACGATAATCACTTTCACAGTACCCCTTGTACACCATACAAGTACTCACACTGTTTGCACTTACCACCAGGGCTAGTCCCTCTGGCTCGACCCTGGGGACCCCCTGTAAAACAAGATTATGCACAGCAAATAGCATCAGTACAGTATTCTTGGCACAAACTGGAACCACAGTCAGGTTAAATGCAGAAAAAGTCAGATGTGATTTATTCAGGGGACTTGAACAAGGAAGGGGCGTAATCAGGTTGATTGGCTTAAAGGCTATATTAATCAAACAGTTATGCATGCGCTTTAAGTCCCCACACAGTCACACCTCTGGGTACCCAGGTAGGGAGACAATGGGCTAGCCAGGAATGTTGCAGCTGGTTGGGGCCCTGTGATGGAAGAAAGCAACATGCACAACACACACTATTTGTAATCCAGAGCCAGAGGGCTCAGTTCGTGAAAGAAAAAGCAACCAGACAATCAGATGACAACACTTTAGATTTAGCTGTTGTTGCAGGGAGCTACCCTTATGTTTACTCATGATACCCAATACTGGACACAGGCAGGATGAAATCTAGGCTGCAGGTTGTTGAGCTGGAGTGCCCGGAGAAGCAGGGCCCACATGAATCACAGAGGTGTCGTTCCTGTTCAGGTGTTGAGCAGGAGTCTGAGCCCCAGGCAGGTCTCTCGTCAGTGGCTTTCTCTGTGCAGTGGGTAGTCCGGCTGGGCCAGTGTTGCAAGGCCCAGGCCCAATGGAGATGATTTTGGATTCAGTCCGTGGGGCAGGATGCAGCTTCCAGCAAGCAGAATACAGTTCAAACCACAGTGGAGAACCAAATCACGACCCACTATAAGCACACAACACATTCACATGCAAGGAAATACCACTGTACCAGGCAAAAGGCTCTCCGATCGCAATTATAGAGTCTCTGCACAATCCGGGAGTTCAGAGGTGGCTGGAAGTCCTGACAGGCCAATCGCATTCAGAAAATCTTCAGTCTTCTTCAGGTAGGAGCCTGGTCACACTTCGGTGGCTCACTTCGCTTTCCAAATTCGGATTCAGTCCGAAAAAGGTACAAGTTCCCTCTCCGGGACTTCTTCAGGCTAAAACCTGGTCACAGTCCAGTGGCTTAAATCTTTCTCACAACTCTGATTCAGTCCAAATAAACTCTATTTTCCCTCCCAGGGATAGCAGGCAGGCATGCAGGCCAAACTCAGGCCTTTCCACAGTTCTTCCGCGCAAATCCACACCGGGGCTGCTGCTTGAATCATTCAAGATGTTATCTCTTCACTTCCCAACTCAGAACTGAAACTAGCTGCAAGCAGCTTGGGCATTTCCTCAAGATCCATAAGGGTTCAGTTGGCTGAACTGTCTGTCAGTCAGAACAAGGGCTCCTCCATCAGGTTATTGTAGGCGCCAAAAATGCAAAAACTACAATTCCTACAAGTTTTGACTCCACCAAGACCCTGTAGGCAGGCTCCATTTTAGAGTCCCAAATGTACTGATTGGCCCATTTCAGCAGTCCAGGACCAAGATGATGGAAACAAACAGAACTGTCCATGCTGCAAAGAAGGCAGGGTAGAATAAACTGCAGTATTATTACTACTCTGACAAATGATCAGCAAACTAGCACATCTTCTAACAGAGCTCCCTTTTAGATTAATTATGACTGCAATCCAGGCAGCTCTTAAAGAGACAGTACACAGAGGCTATATAGGCACTCTCTGGCTATCACGGTTAAACTGCAAAAACGCAGGACACCAGCCTGTCAGTGAGCATTTAGACAAGCTCAAGGAAGACTTTTCGGGAACCCCCATTTGTAGGGGGGGTTACACAACCCAAATTCCAGTTTCTTTTATGTTGAAAAGTGACAGTGATGTGATTAAGTATACCCTGAATTAAAGGTGGTCTCAAGTATAAGAAAAGAAAATACATTTCTGTCTAGAAGTGTTTCTGACTACTTTGGCTAGAAGGACCTGCTTTATGCAGTGTAACTCCAAGATGCGTGACCTTGATGGCTCGTTTTTGCTACGTTTTCCAGAACAACCAACCATTTCGCTGGATTCTGAGAACCACATCTTTTTTGATGCACATCATTTTACCATCTTTATTTGCCAAAACATCGCTGAGAAGACTAAACAGACAGAACAGGCACCAGAATTCTTGGAGGATTCCTCAAATAATTCTTCAGATTCAAGAAATGATTCTCACATTTTTGCTGTGGCAGGGAGTCAGGAGAGATTCAGGACTTTTTGCACAAAGAGTTCAGTATGAGACTTTTTTTTTAATTCTTAAACTTTTGTGTGTATCCTGGGTGTGATCTAAACTTAGCCCTGTTTGGCAAATGTACTTGTTGAATATATTTATAATATTTCTTAGTAATGCAGTCTTTTTTCCCCCATGTATTTTTTTTATCCTTGAACCAGCTGCCATTGGTCATCATGGATTTACCCTGTTCAGGCCTTGACTGCCAGTCAGCCCTAACCACCACCAACCTGATGGCTCTAGCATCCCCCACAGCTATGCCCTCCGTAGCAGGGGTCCCAGGGAGGGTAATTATCCACTCCCAAGGAGTTAAAGGCTAGATGGGAGGCCAGTAGTGTGGCAGGGATCCGAGTGCAGTGATGATCATGTAGATGGCATCTGGGATTTTTACTTCCGTTTTCTCCCACTCCTCCACCATCAATCCTCCCTGGGTGGAGTGCACTGCCTCTTGACAGCTGCTCCAGCCCATGGCCTTTCCCTGATCCTGCTTTCTGAGTCCGTTTCCGAACTTTTGAGCTTGGGTCCCTTGCACAGGAGTGCAGAGTACTGCCACTGGGCCATCAGGGGGCTAATAATACAATCTTTTTTTTTTTTCATAGAGCTTTTAACCCTCCATCGCCACCTAGCTCCTGTCATTGGGTCTTGACTCAGGGCCACTCAGCTCTGTCAGCCACCCACCTGCCATTGTACTGTCAGGGATCTGCATGGTGTAGAACCCGAGAGTCCCAAGGGCTGTCATTTATGGCAACACAGGGTCATTTTTTGTCCTGTTTTCTTCCTTTGGGTCTCAGCAACGCAGTAACCCCACCACCCACCTGGCCTAACGCAGCCCTCCATTTGCTCGATGCTGCCACTGATCCTCCAAGACTTACCTCCCCAATCCGGGAGAGGAGAGCTGCCAAGTGACCGCTCGATCCTCTCCCAGCCTGCCCCCCGCTGACCACCGGCAACCCGTGCTGGTTCCCGAACACGAGTCGCCAGCGTGGCAGGAGGTAAAGTGCACAGTGCCTCAGCCCTCCACATTACTGAGCCAGCTCCATAAATACAATCTGGATTGCCAAACACATATACTACATTAGAATTATTTGTTTTTACCCTTCATGGGATATTGGACCAGAAGCAACTGAAGTTATTTTTATCTTGTGTTGTAAATTGGTACTGGTTCCACTGTGCTATGGCGACAAATTTTATGTTGACCGACGGCACAGTGACAGCACAACATCGCCAACTGGTGTTGTGCTGTTGCTCAGGATTTGGTGTAGTGTCTTCTGTGGCCTTCGCCCCACACACCTCCCATGCAGGGGGCTCTGCCCCCCACACCCTCCATACTATAGATTACCAACTCCAGTCGGAGTTAGTTTGGGGTTGGGAACAAACACCTTCCCAGCACCAGTGTCGGGTAGCAGAGACCATCACAGTGGCTGCCGACAATGTCGCTGTGATGATCTTCGCCATGGAAGTGTCGCTGCGCGGTTGCTGTGCGATCGGTACTGTATGATCGGGAGTGTGATTAGCTGATTGATATGGATCATAGAAACACTGTAGCAGTTTTCTAGATGACGTTAATGACCATCCTTTTCCTGACTTTGCAGCTAGTGCATATTTACAATTTTTGTTTGAATTCTTATTATAATTGTCTTACCTTCTATCAGACTCTTGGATGTAGCCTCTTTGTCAGTGAGACAGTGCTGAACTTGGGTATACAGTTTTGTTCCTTATCCTTGCTATATGAGCAAAGATTTTTTTTTTTGATTGTTTTGTTAATGCCCTCTTATTTGCCAACATGGCACCTATCCTGTCAGGCGACCACGCACCCCCACCCTAGGACATCTCTGGCTCTTACCTCTGTTCCATCTGGCTTCTCACCAAGGTGGGGCTCAACATGTAGGCCTTTCCTGACAAAGTGTTGCCTGCCAAACACTTGAGAGCCTCCTAGGTTGAGCATCCAGTAGTCCCAGTCATGGCCTAAGTGTGCTGGCTGCCCCCCTCTGTGTGTCGGAGTTTGTTTCCTTGTTCTAGTCTCCATTCTTCATGGACACCGACATGCTCGGAGCTTCAGGTGCGTGCTGTCACACACAGCAGTGTAGCACCAGATAGCTTGGCCAGCAGCCCCTCTCCCAGCATGCAGGTGCCGCGCTGCTGTCCATGGTCACCCAAGTGGCAGTATTGCAGCAGATACAGTGACACCGCTCCCCCCTCCTTTGAAGAAGGTACATGTCCTGTGGGATTCTTCATCTCCCATCCTGCACCATTGCTTCGACTACTCAGGCTCATTCTTGAACCCAAGTCAGCAGTACCACATATGGCAGCCCTGTAGCTGTGATGGCAGGCTGACCTGGACTTAGAAACAGAAATATATTGGGCAGAAAAAGACCGAAGTTCGTCCAGTGTGCTCTGTTACTGCTTAACCCTCTACTCCTGCGTATCATTCTGAGTGCATCACAGCACCCCCAGCTAGCAGTTCTGAACCCTCATGATCATGTTTCACTTTGATCAGTCCCTAAAATGTATCACACACGCTCTTGAATCTCTCCACAGTTTTCAGCTCAGCCACCTTGCCTGGCAAACTGTTTCATACCCCCCTTTCTGTAAAGAAATGCCTTCTCACATCCCTTCTGAAATTCCCCTTCAAGAGTTTGTATTCATGCCCTCTGGAAGAATTACTTCTACTGCTTATGAACAGTGGCTGGCTATCACCTTTATTAATTCCCTTCAAAAACTTAATGGTTTCAATAATGTCCTCTCTCCCCCTACTGTTCTTGAGTGAGTACATGTTCAGGCTGCACAGTCTGTCCTCATATGACTTATTCTTCTGTATATGTATTCCACTGTAACCTCCTTTGTACCTATGATGTGGTACCTTTGCAAAGGAGTCTACGACTCAAAGGTGTATTTCTGATTATTGTAAATAAATAAAATATGTCCTACCCTGTTGTCCTGCAGTCATTTAGGTTGCTCTTCTCAGCACCATCTCTAATTTATCCATAGCTCTCTTGAGGTAAGGACTCCAAAATTTAGCACAATACTCTCAAGTGTCATCTCACCAGGGACCTATACAACAGAAGGATGACCTTCTCACTAGTGATGTGCGAAGTTGGGAAATGTCGTTCTGCAGATTAATTCGCAAATTCCCCTCATTTCGCAAAGTTAATCCGCCGTGCGAAGTCCAGATTCACAGAACACTGATAACTCCGCAAAATGCAAAGTTGGCAACTCCGCTGGTGGAGTTTGGCACAGAGGCAAAGTTTGCAGTGTTCATTCCCTGGTGTCCAGTGGTCACCCCCCTCTGTCGATTGCTGGCCTGATATTAAATAAAAATATTTTACTGGTGTCTAGACCACCAAGTCCCCCCTCCCTTTCCCCAATCCCTCCTTGCATTAAAATGTATACTTCCCTAGTGGTCTCCCCTCCCTATCCCCAATCTGTCCATAAAATACAATATATATCTTTCCCTGTGTCAAGTGGACCCCCAACCCCAGCAGGTAGTGCCCCACTACCTCGCTCCCCCCATCCCATCTCTGAGCCAGCGACCAGCACAGCCCTCTACTCTCCACCACGGCCAGCCGCCAACTGAGCTGTCAATGAGCACATACTTGTATACTGTATTTTACAGGCAGATTGGGGATAGGGAGGCGGGACCGCTAGACCACCAGGGAAGCATGCATTTTAATGCAAGGAGGGATCAGGATAGGGAGAGGGGACTACTAGACCAGCATGGAATGGTTTATCTAATATACAGGGGATCAGGATGGGGGCGGGGAATACAGTCTATACCAGGGAAACAGGTCTGTGTGTTGAGCGGGTGATCTGGTGGGGGAAGGGACCACTGGGCACCAGGGAATAACGTAACATCAGATGTGGGTGTGGGTGTGAGTGGGGGAAGAGACCGCTAGACACCAGGGAAGGATGTTTATTTTACATCGGGCCTGCGATCAGTGTGGGGGGGGGGGGACCACTGGACACCTGGGAAGAATGATCATTATTTAACATCAGCTGGCAATTGGCGGATGGGGGGGGGCCCACTGGACACCAGGGAGAAACTTTGCCTTTGTGTACCCCGAAATTTGTCATTTGTAACTTCACCTGTACCTTCTTGGCAAGGAAAATATAGAAATACTTCGTGAAATGATCCATGGAGGCAAATTTGGTGACTTCGCCGGAACTTCACCGGCAAATTCAAACTTCACAACATCTAACCTAGTCTTCATTTTGCTTTTCTGTATGCCTTGGAACAATCTATCTTAATATGTCTGATGTCAATACTTCTGTGTCAGCCCAGCATGTTATCAATTGAATTATTTGTTGTAAATCCTTATTTCCATTCATGTGGAATGACAACATATAAACAAAAAGTGAAAAAAAAAGGACATTTGCACTGGTGATACGGACACTCATTGTCTTTTTTTAACTTTAGTTTATTGTTCATGTCCCCTTCTCACCAGTTGCCCTCCCTGGTGGTTACCGCCTAGCCTCCTACTCTGGCTTTTACCCCTGAGGCAGTGCTCACCAGAACTGGTCACTGCCTGGTTGGGTGCTGGCTCCTCTATATTAGGGGTCACCAAAGTGGGTTGTGGCCAGTGGTCTAGGTCAGGATTTGAGCATGCACTTTCATCCTGCTTCACTGCTGGGGTTATTTCCCTGCTGATGTCTGCACAACAAGGGGCCCCAAGTGCTTTCTTTTTTTTTTTTATCATGACATTATTTTACCACCTCTGCAGACCCAGCAGGCCCCCGAGGGGTATGTCCTCTGGCCCATTAGAGCCATCATGGGTCCTGCCAGGTGCCAGTATTTTCCTCCATTTCTTTTCTCTCCCGCACCAACGCAATGGGTGCCATAGTTGTCTCCACTTCCTCGGAGGCAGCCAATCACCCTGGGCATGGACCGAACCCCTTCTTGCTGTGCTGATGCAGCCAGTACAAACCCCAAGGAAGGAGAGCAGTCCTCCGAATACTCAATCCTTACCTCCCCCAGCTGACCCCCGAACGATCTGAGTCTATTCCCGAACCCGGGTCGCTGGTGTGGTGCACGGTGTGGCATCCAGTGCCTCAACCCTTAGCACACCAGGCTGGTCCCCAAGGGCATGCCTACACACAAGCATGCTGCTGCAAAGCCCTGCTGATGTCTGTGCATGAGGGGCTCCAAGTCCACGCTCACACACAAGCATGCTGCTGCAAAGCCCTGCTGATGTCTGTACACAAGGGGCTCCAAGTGCATGCTCACACACAGGCATGCTGTTGCAAAGCCCTGCTGATGTCTGCACACTAGGGGCTCCAAGTGCATGCTCGCACACAGGCATGCTGTTGCAAAGCCCTGCTGATGTCTGCACACTAGGGGCTCCAAGTGCATGCTCACACAAGCATGCTGCTGCAAAGCCCTGCTGATGTCTGCACACTAGGTGCTCCAGGTGCACGCTCACACACAAGCATGATGCTGCAAAGTCCTTTTGATGTCTGCACACTAGGTGCTCCAGGTGCACGCTCATACACAAGCATGCTGCTGCAAAGCCCTGCTGATGTCTGCACACTAGTGGCTCCAATTGCACGCTCACACACAAGCATACTGCTGCAAAGCCCGGCAGATGTCTACCCCTTCCACTGGAGACTCCTGCTGCTCTGCCACCTGTGATCACCCAAGTGGTAGTGTGGCGCAGGAGTCTTCAAGCCCTCCCATCTTGAAGAAGGCGAGCATCCCCAGGGACACTCCATCCCTTTCCTCCAAGCTGGCCCCCAGTGTCTCTGGCTCGCTTCAGATCTTGGGTCACTGACATCACCAAGTGGTAGCACTACCACTGGTCCATCAGGCTGGCCCACCACCACTCACTTTTCATTAAAAATTGCTTGTCCATCTACTGGAATTGGCTGATCTTCTTTGGGGGTATCTCAGTCATCAGGTATCACCATAGGTACTTCACAGTCGTTGAAGCAGGATCCACACGGAAGATTTTCAGCAGTACAACTGGGGCCGCCCAGTCGTCCACATCATGTGATGTCACTAACCCTACAAAGGCGTGAGCGGCCCGCTCCCTCCTCAGTTCTTTCGTGCCATCAGCTTACTTGTACAGGTTTCCGCAGATGCTCCATTGCAGTTCTGTGCCTTTTTCAGCCTACGGCTTTCTTTTCATTTACCTTAGCAGCTGCAGAAAGAAGATTGCTCCCACGGACAAACACTCTCTCTGTGTCTGCTGTCTTGGGCCTGACCGCGAAGTCTCTGACTGTGAGCTCTGCCAGAAGTTTAATCAAACAATCCTCAGGCGATGCAGAGAGACTCTCAAAAATATTCTAATGGAGCCGGCCTGGTGGCACTGAGGGTTGAGGTGCTGAATGCCACACCTTGCACCACGCCGGCAACCCGGGGCTCAACGGCACAGAACTGCAAGAATGTGGGGTGGGAGCACGGCAGACGCTGACGGGTGAGCACGGGAGCGTTGCGATCCCCTGCGAGGCATCATTGCACCAGTTTCCACAAGGAGAAAAATGAAAGAGTGGCAGCCAGGTCATGCGGCTTGATGACCGTCTGACAGCGCATGCCAACTCCACGGGCACTACCTGATCTGGATCAGTGCCTGGTGGGGAAGTTGGGGGCTCCCTCGCCTCCCCGCCATGGGGGAGTATAGTGGTGCCGAGAGGAGTTTGGAGTGGGCGGCCAGAGTAGGAGGGGAGGGGAGAGGAGAAGGAGCCGACCGGGGCCACAAAGGAGAAAAAAGTAAGCAAAAATAAAATGTTTCTAAAGGAGCAACAGGTAGCCAGTTCTAGGCAGGGGTCCTCTTGGGTCCCAGCCTCTCAGTCGCCGGCAAGGTTGTCGAGCTTACAGGCCTCTAAGACCTGAGACAAGTCCTTGGGGAAAAGTCACAAAAAGGCCGAGATTGGGACCTCTCCCTCTAGCGGTGGTCTCACTCCCCAATGGCCTCCTCTCCTTTGACCGGGGGTTCATTATCGGCTGCGCCTGCACTAACGCATAGGTCTACTGTCCAGGTCTCTGTGCCTACCAGGCCCGTGCCTACCAGACCCATGCCAACAGCACCTTCGGCTGACACCCAGGGCCGCCGGCCGTCGACCTCTGGGTCATTGGCTTCTCTTTCGTCAACAACGGCCTTATCGTCGACGGCTCTCCCAAAAATGTCTGATCCCAGTCCAGGCCCTCAGGTTGCAGGTTCTTTGGCTCCTCAGGGCCCCTCTGACTGGTCATCGCTACCTATGCCATCAACCCCCAATCAATCCAGTCATCGACCTTAATGAGATCTTGACTAAATTCATTTCGGTTATTGTTCACCAGCGTGGCACCTTTAGATTTTTGTCACCAGCGACAGCAGCTTCATCATCGACTCCTCCTAGTTGGCCGTGGGCAGTTCCTCATGTGCTGTCGTTGATCCCTCACACGTCGGACCTGGACCTCGAAGAGGTCGACGTCGAGGAGGAGTATCATCCTGATCTCATTCTTCCTGATGAGGAAGAGGAGGAGGAAGACTACTTTTCTTCTGACAGGTCCAGTGCTTCTTTTTTTTTTTTTGCAACTCATCTTTATTCAAAATTTCAAGAATCAGACATAAGATCCAAGGGACTAGACAGACAAATGATGGTAAAACCTTATTACAAATTAATATACTGCTGTCATTGTTAAGTATTTATCCACACTTATTCCATTTCAATCAGCTGTCTCTAACTCTGTTATTGTGTCCCCTGTATAAAATTGTCTATCTATATAAATCACTATGCCCCTCTTACAAGGGCATTATTGTAATAACAACCATAGTTAACAAACTTTCATAACCATTTGAGACTTAACATGAAATCTCACACATAAATCTATAAACTTTTATATTGCCTGGAAAAGAAAGGAAAAGAAATGGAGACGTTATATTATTTAGTCTCTGTCTTGCAGTAAACAGTGGGTCTTGGTGGCATATGGGGGTATCATCCTCATGCTTCTGTCTGTTACCCACCTCCTGGGTCATAGATGTGGTGGTAATAACTCCTACACTTGGTGGGCTGGGAGATGTGGAAGGGACTTAATTAATCTAAGTTGTTAATTTTTTTATGGGTTGAGTACGGGGATCTCCCGTGGAAGGTCACTCTGTCCCTCCCAATTGTACCATCTAAACCATGGGTCCCACAACTCTCTATACTTTTCCTCCTTAAGGTGTAGCCGTGTTGTTAAACATTCCATTTCACTAATGTTGTTAACCCTGTTTCTCCATTCAGTGTGGGTTGGAGGGTCTACTTTTAACCATTGTGATGCGAGACATTTGAGGACTGCGACTGTGAATATTTGCAACAGTTTCCTTTAAGCCATGGGAAGTTGCAGAGCTGTGGGAAACCTCAGAACCCATTCCATAAGAACGTCTGGGATGGACACTTGAAGGATATCCCTCACCAAGTGCTGCATTGCGGTCCAGAAGTTTCTGATTTCTGGGCATTCCCAGAAAATATGGAAGTGGGAACCTCTTGCCCCTCAATTCTGCCAGCACCTGTCTGTGTTGGAGGTATGGAAAAGTCTGGTAATTGTGGGCGTACGAAAGTATCTCACTAGGATTTTCCAGTAATAGTCTCTCCAACTTGGTGAGGAGGTAACCCTCCAACAAAGAGTTATCCGTCCCACCCAACTATCCTCTTGGATTGTCTCACCCAGCTTCTTCTCCCATGCGTCTTTTATTTGGGATAAGAGAGCTGGGTCCTTTATTCCTAGTTTACAATATAAATCAGAAACAATCTGTCCTGTGACATTTATAGTTACCATCCCATATATAAAATCTCCCATGGGGATCTCTGCCTAGATATTAGGGCCACATGGCCAGGTTCACTCAAAAAGTGTCTTACTTGTAATTATCAAAAGAATTCTGTCCGTGGTAGTTTGAACCTGGCTTGGATTTGTTGGAAGGACATGCATTTCCCCCTATCTAGAAGTTGCATGAAGCGAGTGAGTCCCATCTATTCCCACAGGGAGTATCCCTGATCCAGGGCAGGAGGCAGAAAATCCTGGTGATGTCTGATCAAGGACAGAGGACCCACTGTACCTTTAAACCCCATCTTACTCCATGCTATGGATAGGATTTTTAGAGTATGCTGAACCCAGGGATTCTTGATCGTCCTATTAAGATCCTTAGGGAAAGTCAGACAGGGCATAGCAAACAAGGGATATGGGAGACCCTCACCTTCCTCTATATCGTACCAGCTTGTTGCCACTCTCTGTTTGGCCCAGGTACACATCAGTACCACTTGACAAGCTAAGTAGTAATGATATAGGTCTGGCAAGCCTAGGCCACCCCTAGTCTTCGGCCGCTGCAGGACAGCCTGTTATGTGTAGTGCAGCTTTAAGAAATGTTAGTGCAGCTTTGGGAGATGCACTTCCTGTAAATGCTCTTTCCTGTGTGTGTTGAGATAAGTGTTCCCCTTTTATCTGAGCTGAATAGAAGTAAACAGAGAAGGCCTAAATTTCTGTGGCGCAAGTTTTCCTTATTACCAATGCCCTGATGTGTTTAAGGTACTTATTTTCGGCCACCAAATACAACAAACTGGCAACAAGGATGGTGGAAATTTTAATAGCTCCAGCTTACTGAATGATACCATTTTTTTTTTACTTTCTGCATTGGAGGCAAGTAAGCAATTTGGAACTGTACAGTATTATGGAAACTTCAGCCAGCTTTGAGATTTTTACAGGAACAGTCTGGGATACATGGTCCAGATGGTTTGATCAGTTGTTATTACTTAACCCTGCCTTAAAATCTGCAAATGTTGAGTGACAAGCTGCTTTTTGTACTTTCTTGGGGAGTGAAACCTTCAAACTTTTATGCAGTCTGTGTGCACCGGACCGGCTGGAGGATTTGTCATATCAAGAGCTAAAGGCTAAATTGAATATACAATACAGTTTAACAACTTTCCCAAGGGCTGAACGTTATAAATTCTACAGTTATCAGCAGAAACCAGGTCAGTCATTACAATCTTATTTGGCTGAGATCAAACACTTAGGAGCAGGGAGCATCTTGAATCTAATTTAGCTGATAAGTTTGTTATGGGGTTGAATAATGAACATCGTATTCAGCAATTACTTTCTGTAAGTGTCCAGAAGTCTGCTGATGAACTTTTACAGATGGCACTAATGTATGAGGCTGCAGAAAATGAAGCACATGCTAAGGTGAACACAGAAAATGAGGTACAAGTAACTGCAGTAAGCCCCAAATTGAAACAGCTCAAACCTAAGTCTAAATCACTGTTTACAAAGAAAAATTCAACCACTCCACCCAAACTACATGGTCAGTACAAATGTGCATCATGTGGGTCTTCTCCGCATAGCAGGGATCAGTGCAAATTCAGAGAAGTTCAATGTCATGCCTGTAAACATCAGGGTCATATTGCTAAAGTTTGCAGGAGCAGGAGAACTGCACTGGATCAGTTCAGAGAGCACAGACAGTGCAGTGGTTCCTACTGCATCACAAATGCAGACTAAAAATGTTCCTCCTTTCTATGTGTTACTTCAGTTGCCACAACTGAGGCATCAGTTGCGTTTAATGGTAGATTCTGCTTCCCCAGTTACTTTTATTAACCATTAAACGTGATCTGATCTGGATAAGCCACCATTGTCTCCTTCTAATAAGTTGTTGCATGCATTTGAAGGGCAACCAATTCAGCCACTGGGCTCGTTTACCACTTTGGTACACAGAGCTGATTCTCCTGGTACACCTTTAACTTTTCTGGTTTCAAAAAAGGGTGTCAATATTTTGGGCAGAGACGCTCAGCTTCTTCTAAACATTCACATTGATCCAGCAGATTTTGGCCTACTTGCTGCTGTCCGGGTACCACAAAGCAGTTATCCGCCCAAGTTTGGGGAGATTTTAGACATGTATCCAGAGCTATGAAAAGGCCTGGGGTGTTGCACAACAGCTAAAGCCAAGCTAGTTACAAAGCCTAATGCAGTCAATGAAGTTTTGTAAATCACGGAAACTTCCTTTTGCCTTAAAACCAGTGGTTGAGGCTGAATTGGTCAGACTAGAAAAAGCAGGTGTGCTGGAAATGGTTTCAGGTATAGATTGGGCCACTCCAATTGTGGTGGCATCTAAACTGGGTGGTAAGGTTCAAATATGTGGAGATTTTAAGGTAACTCTTAATCCAGTACTTAGCACAGATATATTTCCTTTACCCTTACCAGAGGAACTTTTTCATAGACTGAATGGTGGTGTAGGGTTTTCTAAACTGGACCTCGCTGATGCATACCTTCAAGTGGAACTGGATACAGACTCTCAGAAATTGGTAGTGATTAATACACACCAAGGACTGTACAAGTACAAACGGTTATGTTTTGCCCTTAGTTCTGCACTGGCTGTTTTTCAAAAAGTGATTGAGGAAATGGTGGGTGATATACCAGGTGTTGCCTGTTATTTGGATGACATTATTGTCATAGGCCAAAGAGAAGCACAACATTTACTTAAGTTACAAAAGACTTTAGAGAGACTGCAACAGAGTGGATTCAGACTCAGGAGATAAAAATGTCAATTTTGTCAAACAAGTGTCATGTACTTAGGTCACACTATTGACAAAGACAGAATTCATCCAAATGATGAAAAGGTGGAAGCCATTGTACACATGCCTGAACTGCAGAATGTTTCAGAATTGCGCTCATTCTTGGGTATGGTGTGCTACTATGACCGTTTCATACCTGGCTTAGCCACTAAATGTGCTATCCTAAATGAACTGTTACATAAAGGTACTCCGTGGAAGTGGACCAAGGGCCACAGTAAGGCAGTTCAAGCCATCAAGCTCTCTCTAACCGATGTGAATAATTTAACTCATTATGACCCTAACTTACCTATCACATTGGCCTGTGATGCTAGTCCTGTGGGTATAGGAGCTGTCCTTTTCCATACAGCTCCAAAAGCCGATAGCCCATGCTTCACACAAACTCACTGCAGCTGAAAGGAATTATGCCCAGATTCAGAGAGAGGCATTGGCAATTGTGTTTGGAGTCCAGAAATTTCACCAATATTTGCTAGGTCGCAAGCTTCACCTGAAGATGGATCACAAGCCACTAGTGACAATTTTCAGCATGAAAAAAGGAATTCCAGAAACAGCTGCTAGCTGACTTCAACGATGGGCATTAATTTTGTCTGCCTATAATTTCGAGGTTACATACCAACCAATGAACCAGCTTGGAAATGCGGATGCCTTGTCGAGGTTACCAATATCCAGAGAAATGGAGTTTGATAGGGGACTTAAAGAGCAGCCATTAATATGCCAGGTGGGGCCAGATAGTTTTCCAGTGCAATTCAAAGATATGGAGGACTCTACTGTTGTGTGTGCAATCGAGTTACTAGCCAAAGACATTGCAAAAGCGACTAGTCAAGATGTAATTTTGAAACAAGTGTATCAGTATACGCTTGAGGGTTGGCCGCAAGACACTACTTGCTTGACTGCACTACAGCCCTACTATACAAAGAGACAGTAGCTGTCCATTGCTGAAGGGTGTCTTCTATGGGGATTGCATATCATAGTACCCCAATATTATCACTCAAATGTGTTGACTGTTTTGCATGCGGGCCACCCAGGCATTGCTAAAATGAAATCCTTGGCTAGACTTCACATATGGTGGCCTTCCAGTGACAGAGACATATTCCAGGTTGTGCAGAGATGCGAAGGTTGTGCTGTATCAATGAGAAATCCGGCAAGAGCTCCAGTTCACCATTGGGAACGACCTAAAAAACCCTGGCAAAGGTTGCATATTGATTTTGCAGGACCTTATTTAAATTCCATTTGGTTACTCTTAACTGATGCTTATAGTAAATGGCCAGCAATTAATCAAATGTCTTCAACAACTAGTGAGAGTACCATTAAAGTGTTAAAATCTATCTTTGATACCCATGGTTTTCCGCAAGTGATTGCCTCGGAAAACGGACCACAGTTCACGTCTGTTGAATTCCAAGCATTTTGCCAGCAACGTGGTATCCACCATATTTTCTCACCTCTCTACCATCCAAGTTCAAATGGTGAAGCGGAATGCCTGGTTCAGATTTTTAAAAAGAGTATGGACAAAGCTAATCCTACTACACCGACGACAACACAAATAGCCCTTTTGGACTTTCTTGCAGTGTATCAAACAACACCACATTGTGTCACGGGAATATCCCCTGCAGAATTGTTGTTTGGACGTCAGATTCGAACTCAGTTGGACCTTCTTCACCCTCTAGGCTGTAAGTCAGTAATTGAAATGCTTCCTAAGACCAGATCCTCCAAACCCAATGATCTTGTGTGGGTCAGGATGTATGCAGGCCCAAAGAGATGGATAGAAGGCGTGGTAGAAAAAAGTTTGGAAATGTTGTCTATACTGTTTGACTGAATAACCAGAGGAGAGTGAAAAAACATATGGACCAATTACGTACTAGATTTGAGACAGAACAAAAAAGGGATACCCAGAGTCAGGGTAGTTATCCAGCATTATTTCTTCCAGAGCAAGAACAGGAAGAGATAGTGGAACCACAGCATTTGCGACAAGATGTGACTGATGCTAATCAGATTCCAGAGCAACAGCCTCCAGTCCTACTACGTCGTTCAGGATGTATAAGATGTCCACCAAAGAGAATGGACTTGTAGGGATATAGCCTAATGACATGGACTAACTAAAGGGATATTGTAGTAATAACTTTCATAGCTTCATACTATTTTCTGAATTATTGACTTGCGTACTTTCTAGCTAAGTCAGGAGGGATTGTTATGTGTAGTGCAACTTTAAGAAATGTTAGACAGTGCAGCTTTGGGAGATGCTCTTCCTGTAAATGCTCTTTCCTGTGTGTGTTGAGATAAGTGTTCCCCTTGTATCTGAGCCGAATAAAAGTAAACAGAGAAGGCCTAAATTTCTGTGGTGCATGTTTTCCTTATTACCAAGGCCCTGATGTGTTTAAGGTACTTATTTTCGGCCACCAAATACAACACAGCCCACGATATGTGAGATCTGTGGCCCCCCGCAAAGGAATCTACTAATGCCTGCTTTAACGTTTGACCAGTAACTAGCAGGAACTAGTAGAGGGAGGGTGGAAAAAAGAAATAAAAACTGAGGTAGCAGGTTCATTTTCACCAAGTCAACTCTGCCAGCCAGGGACAAAGGCAAAAGTGTCCACCTAGCCATATCCTGTTGCATTAATTTCCAGAGTTTATTATAATTAATATCAAATAGTTTTGATCTTGATATCGAAATCTGCACCCCAAGGTATCTAATTTGGTTGTTCCTGGCCCAAGAGAATGGGAAGTTGTTCTGAAACCCTGGTGGACATGAGCCGCTCAGAATTAGGGCCTCCGACTTCCTGTAATTAATTTTGTAACCAGAGACCCTCCCAAAGGAACTGAGGATCCAGAGCAAATGTGTCACAGACGTTTTAGGGCTTCTTACAAAGAATATTGAATCATCCACATATAGTGCAGTTTTTCGTTCCAAACCCCCTGCTGTTACCCCTTCAATCAACTGGTTCTGGTGAACCACCGCAGGAAACGGCTCCAGGAAAATCACGAACAATACTGGGGACAGGGGACAACCCTGACGAGTGCCTCTGTTGATTGGGAATCTACCTGAGTTTATGCCATTTACCCTCACTTAAGCTTGGGAAGGATGAGTATAAGCTAGAAATTATCTTTAAAAATTTAGGGCCGAATTTCATTTTCTCTATGGATTTTTGTAGAAAGTGCCAATTCACCCTATCAAATGCTTTCTCTGCATCCATGGAGATTGCTAACTGAAATGCCCCCTGTCCCCATTGAGCCAAGATGATGTTTAAGAGCCTTCTTAAATTATCCTGGAGGTATCTCCCCGCTACGAACCCTGTTGGATTAGGATGTATGAGTTTGGGGACCACCGTCTGCAAATGGTCCGCCAGTATGCCGGTAAAGATTTTTAGATCTACATTTAGGAGGGAGATTGGGCAGTATGAACCGCACTGCTCCAGACCCTTCCCCTCTTTGTGGATAACAGAAATTTGAGCATAATATCATGAGTCAGGGACCTTCCCTCCCTGCTGGATATGATAAACAGGCCAACAGTGGAGGAACCAGGTCCTCTCAAAGAGATTTATAAAACTCAGCTGGTAGGCTGTCTAAACCAGGGGATTTACCTGACTTCAAATCTTTAATTTTCTATATCACTTCCTGCTGAGAGATCAGAGTATCTAAAAAATCTCTATCCTCTAAATCCAAGTGCGGTAGGATCAGTGGGGCAAGGAATTCCTCTGTTTTAGCAGCCTGGTCAGCCCGTACCTCCTGACTGTATAGCTCTTTGTAACTTGCGAACATCTGAGCTATTTGCAGGGGTCAGTGACCATAGTATCCCCCTTACTTGGATCCCTAATCCCCAGAACCGCCCTACTATTAACCTGTTTTCTTGGGGCAAAGGCCAACATTCTTCCCGCTCTGTTCCCCTCCGCATAATATTTCTGGTCGGTCCTTCATGTGGTTCCTTCTACCTGCTGGGCCAGCAGATGCTGCAGTTCCAATTATTTCTGCTGCCACTTAGATTTATCTTGTGGATTCAAGGTTAGCTTATGCCTGAACTCTGGCATACCTGCAAACGTTATAGGAGGAGTTGAAAGAGGCGGTCTGTCATGTTTTAATATGGAATTATAGGATATTATCTGGCCTCTCAGGTAGGCCTTAAGGGCATCCCATTTAACCGAGGGTGAGGGTTCCCTTCCTTCATTTACCGACTACCGAGTTTATACTCAGACGGAGCAGAAGAGGAGCATGGTCAGACCAGGACATAGCTAGAATAGTGCACTCCCGAATGTATGAGGTTCTTTCTCTAGATACTAAGAACATATCTATACTGGAATAAGTCCCATCTCTGTGGGAATAAAAGGTGTAGTCTTTTTGCAATGGATGGCGGAAACGCCAGGCATCAATTATCCCCACCTCCTCTATGATTCTTTTAAGGAATCCTCCTCTCGGGGTAGCAGCTGCTGTGGAAGTGTTACGCTTTTTATCCCAGTGTATAGAAATTACCCTGTTAAAATCACCCCCTATTACATAGTATGTATCTGGGTCCACCAAGGTGTCCATTAACAATTCTTTGAGAAATGTCTGTTTTTGCTATCTTTGGGGGCATATAAATAAAAAAAAATGCATTTCACCCCAAAGATCTCTGCATGCAAATGTACAAAATGCCCTCCATGGTCTGCTTCCACCCTAGACACCCTTATAGGGGAGTCTCTTCTAATTAATATGACTATACTTCTCCTATGGGGATGTAGTGATCAAGAGGCCCCATATACCTCTTCCACACATAACCTATGCAGCTTCTGATGCTCTGCCTCCATGAGGTGGGTCTCCTGCATAAAAACCACATCTGCTCGATATCTTCCCAGCTCTTGTAGGACAATGGCACGTTTACTGGACCCATTAAGGCCCTTCACATTATATAAGATAATGGTAAAATTCATAACAATATATTGGAAAAAGAGTTAGCCGAATCAACCCCTTATATTGAGAGCCAAACCCTCCCCCCATGTAGATAACCAGAAACTTCTTCTATAAGCTCTTCTAAGTTCCACCCTACTGAGCTGGGAAGGATCAAAAAAGAAAGTGATTCAGGTGGTTAGTAAGAAGAACCTTAATTGGCTAACTAACAGAGCCATAATTTAAATTTGTAGTAACAAAAACCAGAACTTGAGCCTTCCAGTTGTGCCACGGATCCCCTCCCTTTCAGGTCTCAAATTGGGGGGGGGGGGTGGTACAACAAACCCTGGTTGTACCCAATCACAGGCCACAGTGAGCTCAGGTTTTTGGTGTGGTGTCAGCCGCACTGACCGACCGAACCCAAAGCCAAATCATATTTACTCCGTAGGTGCTCCCCCCCCACCCTTCCTCCTAATTAAACATATACTATGCGTTATTTATTTATTTATTGAACATTTTGGATTTACAAACCTTTGAGTCAGAGACTCATTTCCAAAGGCTCCAACTCATAAGAAAATTATACAACAAGTAAGGACAACATAACAATTTAAGTAAGCAGTAGGATTACAGGAAATAAAAACGTTAAAGTACTACTAGGTAAAGGGAGGACAGAGACTACAGTCTAGATTATAATTGTCCTTGTGCTAGCGGTGGGGGGTGCAGGAGGAGAATCCTTTGTCGAGGTGTACGTAAGGGGTCTATGGGCAGTCACAGCCATTGTTGGTCTGTAGGTGCTCCTTGAGGAGGGTTTTAAAATGGCCAAGCTTAGGCTCAGAGCTAATGGGGCAAGGAGTATTGTCCATCCAGAGCAAAAGTTTACTTATTTTTTGACCAAACTGGATTACTTCTGAATTCTTAATTAACTAAATAACAGCGATTGCTGCCCGCCTCTTCAGCAAGACCCCCCCCAATAAACCAATTCAAGTCCAATCCTTGTTGTTGCTGTATGTCTCAAACTAATCCCTTTGTTTGCCTCTTCATTACTCTGTAGAGTGTAACTTAAAGAGAGTTTAAGCCAGCCGAGTCTTCAAAAGTAGAACGAAGATCATAGGAGCAGCAACCCCTAGCAAGTTAAGTAAACAACTGAAGATGTCCCAAAGTCTGAAGCCACACCCAGTTTATGGTGTGATATCTAAATGTTCAAATAAGGTGGCCATATGACACTGGGGTGAGAAACATAAAATCAAAATGTCTTACTTCAACCCTGATAGGCGGCTGGAGTTTTCAAGTGAGTTGAAGAACTGCTTGTTCAGCATTTTGATTCTGTCCTGGGACTCTTGCAGGACTCTTCAGCTGTGTCCTTCCCACTGAGCCTTCTGCTTCAGATTCGTCTGGTTCGCTTGGTTCTTCTCTTTACCTCTCTCCTTCCGTTGGGGCATAAAGGGTTTAGAAGGGGAATCTGTGTGCCTGGTACTCTCAAGCTGGTCTAATGGTAGGCTTTCCTTTGAACTGCCAGGGGCAGTAGTCTTTCTTTGCTGTCGGGGACCCATTGCAGTGTACCAGCATCTGTTTTCCAACTCCTTAATGGTCTCTGCATCCAGAAACATATCCACTGAGATATCCCACTGTTGCCGAAAGTTTGCAGCCTCTGATATGGTGGGAAATGTATGTGTCCCTGAGTCTGTTATGATTTTAAGCATTGCTGGGTAGTCTAAGTGGGCCTTAACCCCTTTCGCTGACAGCTGCTTTAGGATCTGAAATAGTTTGCGTCTCCTGTCCATTAAAGAGACACATGTCCCCAAACAAAATCTCCTTTATAACCCTTTTTCTTTAAAATTTCTGTCTTAGTACAATAGTCCAAAATGCTACTGTTATGGATCTGGGCTGTGCTTTTGGGTCTGTGGGCCGAGCCACTAGCGATCTGTGTGCCCAATTGAAATTTAAGGTGTAATCCGTACCCAAGTCCAGTATATCTCTGAGGAAACTCTCTATGAATGCCACTATATCTCCTGATTCTGTACGCTCCAGGAGGATGTGTATCCGAAGATTAATCTTTCTCGACCTTTCTCTAGGTCTTCAAGCTTTTGCTGTGGCCAGATCTCACAGTCATGCAGCTGTAGGATGGCGCCGTTATGAAGATCCACTACCTTGGAGGTCTCGGTGGCTTGTTGCTCCAGGTCAGCAATTTTCTGGCTGTGCACCTTTTGTTCAGAATGCACCTCCGCAAGTTCCTGCCATATTTGGGTGAGAGTGTCTCCTAGCCTATGTAACTCTTTATATAATTTCTTAGAGGTGATTATAAAAGCAACCTCCTCTTCCAAACTGCTGTCTGTGGCCGAGTAGGAGCCTGATACACGCGAGTGCCAAGGAGATTGGCAGCCTGTGTCGGGTGGCTGAGAGGGCTGATCTTTTGTGTTATTTTTCTCAGTTTAAGCCACAAATTCTTTCAAACTCTGCCAAGTATTAGCCATTATTTGGTTTGATCTTTGCTGTTTTGCTCTGGATGCCAGTTTAGTTGTGGCATGGAGGTGAATATTGGAGCAACCCTGGAGAGCCTCTCAGGATTCAGTCTGCCATGAGCGCTGACGTCACCGGAAGGCCGATCCACTGCTTTTTTTGTCAGCGAGGAGTCTGTCAAGCACACCTCTAGGGTTCCTCCAGAGGACCCTGCCTTCTTCAGTATTATGAAGCAGTTGTCCTCAGCCATGGGGTTCCATGCTGAGGAAGTGTATGTCACTAGAAAGGATTTAGTGGACTTCCTCAAGATCCCAGAGTCTCCTCTCAAAATCATTCCTCCTATTTTGCCTGCTCTGAGGAATGCCACTATAGCAGCCTGGCACAGGCCTGACATGGTGCCAGCCATTCCCCGTAGGGCAGATAAGCTTTATCATACCCTCCCAGGGCTTTCCTCATCATGCTGCCCAACCCGAAACTGATTCAGTCATTAAGGCAGCTCATGACATGTCTAAGATGCCTAAGCACCTTAGTTCCTTCCCCCCTGTCAAGGAGTCACGCAGGATTGACCTTTGGGGTAAGAGGGTTTATGCCTCATCCACCTTAGGGCTGAGGATTGCCAATTACCTGTGCCAAATGGTAAAGTACCAGAATACTAACTGGAAAAAGGACGAAGTTGCAGCACAAGCCCTCCCAGGAGGTATACAGAAGCAGGAGATTCTCAAATGCTTGCAGGCCACTGAGAACATTAGTAAGCACCTTCTGTGGGCCCTCTATGATATTTCAGACACTATTGCCAGGGCTGCTGCCACCGACATTTGCCTACGTAGGCACTCCTGGGTGAGGGACTCTGGATTTGCTGATGATGTTCAGCAAAAGGTGTTTAATGTCCTCTTTGACGTCTCCAAGCTTTTTGGTCCAGATGTCCAGGACATCAATGATCTACAGGCATCTGGCAGGGCTCTGAAATCTGTTCACTTGCTCTACCATATGCAACATAAGAGCAGGCAGCACCCTCCTTTTCGTAAGGCACCCAACAGACCAGGAGCAACCTCTCTGCCTCAAAGCAAATGCAGAGCCTCCACTGCCTTGCCCACTCCCTCCACTACTGGAGCTGTGGCCAAGCATCCTAGAATTGACAGACCAGCTTCAGCAGCTGGATCTGCCTCTGCTTGACTCCTTGCCAGACCCCTCTCTTCTGTTCCAGACCAAGAGGTGGTGGCCAGAGGTGGGTTCTCCTTCAGTCTCAATCAGTGGAGAACCATTACAGCGGGTGCCTGGATTCTGCAAATCGTAGAAAAGGGTCACACTTTGGAGCTCACAGAGCAACCCCCAAAACCCCCACTCTGCCCTCAACTACCCCGTCCCACCTAGCTGTTCTTCTGGAGGAGGTACAGTCACTTCTGTGCAAGCAGGCCATATAGCCAGTAACCAGGCACCAGAGGAACAAGGGGTTTTAGTCCAGGTTTTTCCTGGCCCCAAAAAAGACCGATGATCTGAGGCCCATCTTAAACTTCATGGACCTCCATCTATACGTCCAGTACAAAACATTTTGAATAGTAACTTTGCCAGGTCTGATGTCCCTTCTCATGCAAGGCGACTGGCTGTGTTCTCTGGACATGCAGGATGCATACCTGCACATCTCGGTGTTTCCTCCTTACAGGAGGTTCCTGCGGTTTCTTTTTCAGGGCGAGCATTACCAGTTCAAGGTGCTGCCCTTTGGCTTGTCCTCTGCACTGCAGGTCTTTACCAAGTGCTTAGCAGCAGTGGTTGTGGCCCTCAGAAGAGAAGGAATGTATGTTTTCCCATACCTGGACCATTGGCTCCTAAAGGCCCCATCCAGAGAATTGCTTCTGGGGACCTTAGGGAGAACTCTCCAATTGTTTCTCTCCCTGGGTATTACCGTCAGTCTTCCCAGATCAGTCATGGTGCCAGCCCAAAGACTGCAATATATAGGGGCAGTTCTAGATTCAGCACAGGGGAAGGCTTTTCTGTCTCAAGTCAGGGAGGAATGTCGTATTGCTAAAGATGTGGCCCAGAGCCGTTATATCCCGACCAGGGTGTACCTGCGACGGTTGGGTCTGATGGCAGCAGCCATACCCACCGTTCTGCTGGCCAGGATCCATATGTGCATTCTCCAGTGGACTCTCCGAGTACAGTGGGACCAGCGTTTGGATGATCTAGATCAATTAGTGCTAGTCTCTCCCCCAGTCCGTAAAGTGCTTCAGTGGTGGATGGATCACCTAAATCTTCTGCAGGGAGATCCATTTCAGATTTCATCACCACATCAGATCCTCACCACAGATGCTTCAGGTTTGTGCTGGGGGGGGGGGACTCACCTGGGTCTCTTTCAGACTAATGGTGCTTGGTCCCAGATCGAAGCCTCCCTTCATATCAATGTCCTGGAGATGCGGGCAGTTCTGTATGCCATGTAAACCTTTCAGAACCACCTTCTCCCAGGCCAGTTTCTGATTCATTCAGACAACCTTGGTGTAGTGTACTACATCAACAAGCAGGCGGGAACGTATTCCTACCCCCTGTGCAGGGAGGTCATGAGAGTGTGGTATTGGGCATTAGACCACAGCCTGACTCTTTTGGCCGCCCACATCCCAGGAGTGCTAAACACTGTGGCAGTCAGCCTCAGTCGGACCCAGTCCAGCATGCATAATTGGGAACTCCTGTCATCTGTCGCAGAAGAGCTATTCAACAGATGGGGTCATCCAGAGTTGGACCTCTTTGCGGCCCCACTCAATGCAAAACTGCCCAATTTCTGCTGGCTAGATCCAGGGCCTGGAGTTTTCTGGTGAGACACATTGTCCCTCTCCTGGAGCGAAAAGTTTCTTTATGCCTTCCCCCCCGTTTCCTCTAATTCAGAGGGTACTAATCAAACTGCAGATGGAGGGGGCCACCATGATCCTGGTAGCCCCATTCTGGTTCCGCCAGATATCTTCTACAACAGCTGGCGGAGGAACCACCAGTCCTTGTCCTGTACCTGACTGAGGATCACTGGACCCTGCTTCATCCCAACCTCAGGTCCCTTAATCTGCACGCTTGGCTTCTGAAGACATATCCATTGCCATATTTGGGGTTCCCAACAGAGTGGCGGACATCATAATGGTGGCCCGAAAGCCTTTCACTCTAGCCACTTTTGCCATGAAGTGGAAGCGGTTTGCCATATGGGCTGCCAAGCATAATCTGGACCCTTTCACCTGTCCGGTGAACCAGATTCTGGACTACCTGAGCTCTCTGGCTGACTCAGGTCTCCAGTACTCCTCCCTCAAGGTGCACCTTTTAGCTATCCCGGCCTTTCTTGAGGCCGTGGATGACTGTACCATAGGTTAGCTGGATGTCTCCTGTACCTTTTTTGAGGGGCATCCTGCATCTGAAATCTCCAGTCAATTCCTCTCTCCTGGCCTGGGATTTGAATTTCATTTTGGAGAAGTTGACCATGTCTCCTTTTGAGCCAGATGCTTCTTGTGAGCTGTGCTTTCTTTCCTGGAAAGCATTATTTTTAGTTGCCATTACCTCTGCTCGAAGTATTTTAGACCTTCAGGCCCTCTGGTGTGAGGAGCCTTATTTGATTTTCCACAAAGACAAGGTGTCTTTGTGCATGAATCCTAAGTTTCTTCCTAAGGTGGTGTCTGAGTTACACAGACCCAATCTATCCACCTTCCCGTTTATTCTCCTGAGAGTGCCAATCCAGGGAAAGCACTGCTCCATATATTAGATGTGCACAGAATTTTAAAGTACTACTTGCTCCGAACCAAGAAATGAAGAAAGTCGAAGCAGTTGTTTGTTTCTTTCACCCCAGGTAGAGAGGGCGTTCAGGTTTCCAAACAATGTTTGTTTGAAATGGTTGGCAAACTGCAATATTTTCTGCTACAAGTACAGCAAAGAATTGCTTGGAGCTGTCAAAGCTCATTACACACAAGGCATGGCTACCTTTGTGGCTTGTTTCCGAGGGGTCTCAGCCGCAGATGTTTGTGCAACTGCCACCTGGAGTACTGTCCATACTTTTACCAAGCACTACAGTCTGGACATTGACTCTAGAGCCCATGCAGGATTTGGCAGGGCTGTGCTGCAGGACCCCCTGTCTTAAGCTTAAGGTTAGCCTTCCTCCCAGACTGTTTGTTTGCACCTGTAACTGCTTGGGACTTGTTCCTATGGCGAGACCTGATGACTGAGATACCCCCGAAGAAGACAGATCAGTTACGCAAGACCTCACCTTAACAGTAAGTCTTCGAGGGGATCTCAGTCATCAAGTCTGTTTTCCTCCCACCATCCTCCTTTGGGGGGCTCTTTACTGGAACTGGCTATCTGGTATATCCATCCAGCCTTTCTTATTGGTCTGGGCACCTCTCTGTCTCTTCTTAGTCCCCATTGGCTAGAGCTATGCTCCCTTTGTCTCTGGGGGAAAGAACTGAGGAGGGAGCAGGGCTGCTTCTGCCTTTATAGGGTTGGTGATGTCATCACATGGCATTGGCGTGGGTGGCCGCAGTTGTACTGCTAAAAATCTTCCGTGTGGATCCTACTTCACTGACAGTGAAGCTTCTCCGGTGAGGCCTGATGACTGAGGACCCCTTGAAGATCTACGGTTATGGTAAGTTCTTGTGTAACTGTTCTTTCTATGTTTCTAGGCGCTGCTGGCTCCTGAACAAGCTGTAAGAATTCCTTAGTGCTTTCAGCAAAGAATGATTAAAGTTTTCCCCCACAGAAATAAAGTAAAAGTGTTACTAATTACTCGGCACCAGAGGTCATCTATCTGATCTACAAGATGAGAAACACAAATCATAATTAATTATAGCTAGAATATAGGCTGCTTGACAAAGCACACGCACACAAAACTGTTTGTTTTTGGGGGGGTTGCGTTTTTCTCCTGTGAGCCTGCTGTTACACTGCTATATTTCAGTGTGAGTTATTGCCATTTTTAAAGTAAGTGTGTGAGATACAGTTTTGGGCTTCATAACCCGTTACTGTGCCACAGAGGTAGTCCCTCTGAGTCAGAATTATAAACTGTAATGCTGCCCTGTAAGAGAAGGAAGGGATCGTAACTCTGACCGAACTGCCAGCCAGCCGATTCCTTCCACTTCCCAGTCTGCTCACCATGCCCCCTCACTCGGCCATTTTGTGACGTCCTAACAGGAAGAGCGTGGGGACGTGCCCCATTGAATCCTATGGGGGCAGATTTTCAAAACTGGTTTTACAAATGTAACCCCCCTACAAATGGGGGTTCCTGAAAAGTCTTCCTTGTGCTTGCCTAAATGCTCACTGCCAGGCTGGTGTTCTGCGTTTTAGCAGTTTAAATGTATTGCCAGAGAATGCCTGTATAGCCTATGTGTACTGTCTCTTTAAGAGCTGTCTGGATTGCTGTCAAAATTAATCTGAGAGGGAGCTCTGTTAGAAGATGTACTTGTTTGCTGATCATTTGTTAGAGTAGTAATAATATTGCAGTTTGTTCTAACCTGCCTTCTTTGCAGCATGGACAGTTCTGTTTGTTTCCATCATCTTGGTCCTGGACTGCAGAATGTGCCAATCAGTACATTTGGGACTCTAAAATAGAGCCTGCCTACAGGGGCTTGGTGGGGCCAAAACTTGTAGGCATTGTAGTTTTGGGCTTTTGGCGCCTAAAATAACCTGGAGGGGGAGCCCTTGTTGTGACTGATGGACAGATCAGCCAACCAAACCTTTTGGATCTTGGATCTTGGGGAAAGTCCCACACTGCTTGCCTTATCAGTTAGATCTGAGTTGGGAAGTGAAGAAGTAACAGCTCGAGACAGTTCGAGCAGCAATCCATAGTGGATTCACGTGGGAGATCTGTGGAAAGGCCTGAATTTGGCCTGCATCCTGTCTGCACTGAATCTGAATTTTGAGAGCAAATTAAGCCACTGAATTGTGACCAGACTTTAACCTGAAGAAGACCGAAGATTTGCTGAATGTGATCGGCCTGTCAGGACTTTCAGCTACGTCTGAACTCCCGGATTGTGCAGAGAGTCTGTAATTGCGACCGGAGAGCCATTTACCTGGTACAGTGGACTTTCCTTACATGTGAATGTGCTGTGTGCTTATAGTGGGTCGTGATTTGGTTCCCCACTGTGTGTCTGAACTGTGTTTTGCTTGCTGGAGGCTGTATCCAGCTCCACGGACTGGATCCGTATCCATTTCCGTTTGCCTGAGCCCTGCTACACTGGTCCAGCCAGAATACCTGCTATGCAGAGAAAGTCATCAATGAGAGACCAGCCTGGGAATCAGCCCCCTGCTCAACGCCTTGAACAGGAACGACGCCTCGGTGATTCATGTGGGCCCTGCTTCTCTGGGCACTCCAGCTCAACAGCCTGCAGTCTTGATTTTGTCCTGCCTGTGTCCAGTATTGGGTATCGTGAGTAAACATCAGGGTAGCTCCCTGCAACAACAGCTAAATCTAAAAGAGTTGTCATCTGATTGTCTTGTTGCCTTTTCTTTCACGAACTGAGCCCTCCGGCTCCGGATTACAAATAGTGAGTGTTGTGCATGTTGCTTTCTTCCATCACAGGGCCCCAACCAGCTGCAACGTTCCTGGCTAGCCCACTGTTTTCCTACCTGAGTACCCAGAGTGTGTTTCTGTGTAGGGACTCTGAACTGTATGCATAACTGTCTAATTAATATAACTTTTAAGCAAATCAACCTGATTACGCCCCTCCCTTGTTCAAGACCCCTGAATAAATCAAATGTAACTTTGCTTGCATTTAACCTGACTGTGGTTCCAGTTTGTGCCAAAAGTATTGTACTGTTACTATTTGCTGTGCTTAACCTTGTTTTTCAGGGGGTCCTCAGAGTCAAGCTAGAGGAACCAGCCCTGGTGGTAAGTTCAAACAGTGTGGGTAATTGCCTGGTGAATAAGTGTAACCCCTAGGTGGCGCTATCCCAAGGGCTGCTACCCCTGCCTGATTTGCCACTAACAGGTTGAGGGGCCTGGATGCGATGGCTGGTGCCTCCACCCAGAGGTCGGGGTTAAGACAGTCTGATATGACTTGGTCACAGCCCTCTGGGTCACTACAACCCCCTTTTCTTCCCACTAGTGGCCCACACAAATCAATCACAGTACCCTTGCAGTATACACTTACCCCCAAGATTGGTTCAATCAGCTTGACTCTGGGGACCCCCTGTAAAGTAAGATGCAGTTATACAATAACCACTGCACAGTAATTCAACATAGACACACAGTTCAAGCAGTGTAACTTTGCTAAACAACCAAATCTGATTTATTTAGGGGATAGTAGCAAGGACAGGGGAAATCAGGTTAATTGATTCAGTACCATTAATAATCACAGTACTGTGCACATATTTCAGAGTCCCAAATGTCACTCTTACTGGGTACCCAGGCAATAAGAGGCTAGCCTACTTGGTGCAGCTGGTTGGGGCCCTGAGGATGGAAAATGCATGCACGATACCTACTTTGTAATCCGGAGCCGGTAGGCTCAGTTCGTGAAGAAAGAAAGGAAAAGTAATCAGATGGAACACTTAAAATTAGATGATGGTAGGGAGCTACCCTGATTTGTACTCACAAACTCAATGCTGGGAACTGGATGGAAGGCAGATTGTCCTGGATTGCCAGGAGGAGCAGACCATGTGGATTAGCTCCTTGTGACTGGACCCCACTGCAGTTTAGAGCAAATGGATGCAGTCTGGATTAAGCTAGGTTTTACTTCCAGCTTCATGCACTCTATTCACTGTACAGGGGATTTGAAACGCCATTCCCCGCAAGCACTAGACACATTTATATGTAAAAGGAAAGTACTATACCAGGCAGGCTGCTTCTCTATCCCGATCGCAATTACTGCACAATACCCGGGAGAACACACAGCAGATTCAGTTCCTGACAGACCGAATGCGATTCAGCAATTTCTCCAGTCTTCTACAGGGTGAGCCTGGTTTCCTCACTTCTGGTGCTTCTTTCTCCTTACAACTCTGATTCAGTCCACACTGGCACTCACAAACAGTTGTAGGCCGAACTTCAGGGCCCCACACGAGCTTTCCGTGCGAAAACTCAACAGCGCAGGAGCCCGGAGCTCCTTCCCTCTTCACAGTCACAACTCATCTGATCTTTCCAGTAGACAGAGCCGGGCATTTCCTTTGAGTTCCTCCCAGTCAGTTGGCTGATTTTGCTGTCACTCACAGTAAACTCCCCCTGTTGGTGGAAAAAAGGCGCCGAAGTCCAAACTACAATTCCCAGAAGCATTGGCCATACAGTACATAGGTGGCTGGCTCCACAATGAGAGTCCAAGTTCTGATTTGCCAGCAACAGGCTCCATTTGAAAGGTCCCCCCACATTGATTGGTCCAGTTCAGCAGTTTAAAACTAGAATGGGGACTAGGCAAACACAGTTCTGATTGCAAAGAAAAGTAGGTTAGACAAACTGTATTTTCGTTATTACTCTAAATGATGTCTGGCAAACAGTTATATCTTTGAAAAGTGCTCACTCTGCCCACTTAGTGATGGCAGAAATGGAGCGATTTGGCAGCAGCTCGAGTGGGACTCAAGCAGGGAAACACACAAACCCCCATCAATTATGTCTGCAGGCAGACAGCTCTTAAAGAGACAGTACCAGAGGCTCTAAAAGCACTCACAGATAAATGGCCTAGATGCCGAACACCATCCAGGCTTGGAGCATTCAAGCAAGCTCCTGGAAGACTTTTGGGAACATTTGCAGTGGGGGTTACATAAGTGTCATTGTGAAAGTAATTATTGTATATTGTTCAGGCCACTAGAAGGGAAAGAGGGAGGTTACAGTGTCCCGGAGGGCTGTGCCCAGGTTAGCTTGACCACTAACAACCCTGACCTCCGGGTGGAGGCACCCGTTTCATTACCCAGGCCCCTTAACCTGCTACTAGCCAAGCAGGCAGGGGTAGTAGCCCTTGGGATATCGCCACCTAAGGGTTACACAAATCTCACACTCACTTTAAGCATTCACATGTAATAAGCTTGTGTTTTGTGGATGGTGCCCGTTTTTGCAGTATTTGGTGTGTTTCCTATAAACTGGGGCACATCAGTGGTGACGCTGCCTTTGCTTTTCTAGCTTCCTGCTGAACCAAGAATCCTAGCCTCAGGACTCTAACCCTGGTACTCTGCATATGGAGTGGACAGACTGCCACTAGGCTTCTGGGCCAACCCCAGTAGCAAGTATTGATGTAATTGCAATATTATTTTGTGCTAATTGAGACACATTGTCAGTGTTATTGCATAGTAATTACTGGCACAAAGACAAAGACTGGGCTGATGTATTTGTAAAACTGTTAACCTTAACATTAACAGATTGCTGCTGCAGGAAATTTGCAATTGCCAATTTGTTGCACTGCAATATTGAAATAATTATTAATTAACTACTCAGTAATTTTGTCCTGTGAATTGAAGATCTACCCAAATATCTCTAGCATTAGGAGGGCTGGGACGCATTTGGCTTAAATCCATTTTATAACAACAGTGTGCTAACGGTAATCTAAAGCGCAAAAAAACTACTGCTGTCCCTCTATACCATACTGCTTGCTACTGCCTGGGAACATAGAACAGAGAATTAGAAAAACGCACCAATTGGCCTGAAATAAAAAAATAGTTTAGATGGGGGAGTCTGTTTTCGGTTTATTGTAACCTCCGGTGTTAAAGTTAAACTAAATTCTGTCATTTTCATTCGTGCATGTTTTTGATCCAGTGACAGTTGGTCTTGGCCCTTATTTTGTTTGACACAGGGGACGCATTATTCATGTTTTAAACATCTAGTGTTGTCGTTAGTAATTTTGACTATAATACATAATTCATTTCTTGTGCTAATGGAACCCACTGTAACTGTTGATTATAGTCTTTTGGCAAATTATCACTGGAGCACCAGGTTTATGTTGGCAGATAGGTAGAGATCTTATCATGGGTCCATTGTGTGTTGTTTGTTTAAAGAAGCTACAGATGCCAAAAAGAAAACTTTGAAAAACATAATAATTGGGTACAATTCAGCTTACATTCCATATGTATTCAATATATTTCTCACCTTGTTATTTATTACCGAGTAAATTTGCACGAGTGCATGATATTGATCCCTTAGGTTTTATCTGCCTCTCTAGTTTACTCTCTACTTCAAGTCATGATACTCTGTTGTGGCATCACAATATGTTGCCGTGGAACTAACTGTGATGTCACAAACAGTGCATTATGAACTCAGGTAGGGAGAAAGCAGCAGGAATAGATGAAGTTTTCAGGAGCAAATATCCTGATTTTATGCAAATGACGTCAGTAATAACTAATGGGGAGGAAGAATACAAAATTAATGTGAAATACAAGCTGAACTGTGTTTAAATACTAACATACTAACATACTATTTGCCAGCAGATTAGGCCTTATGGTCTATCAAGTCTGCTTGAACCTAGATCCTTAGTTGGGTGCCGAGACCCTCCCATTCCTTGTGCTCCAGAAACCCCTATCATCCATCCCCACCCCCCCGGGACAGGCCATCATCTGATACATCCACTTTCTGTGTCTGTCCCACCCTCTCTTAAACCCTCCACTGTGGATCTCTGAACCAGCTCACCAGGCAGAGCATTCAAGGGTCCACCACCCTCTCAGTGAAAAACCTCCTCCTCTTTTCCCCCTCACCCTTCCACCTTCAAACCATGCCCTCTGGTGATGCCTCCCTGCTTTAGTCTAAAGATCCCTCCATGTTTACCCTATTTATTCCCTTGAGGTACATGAAGACCTCAATCATGTCCCCATCTCTCCTCTCCTCCAATAAAAACAGGCAGAGCTCCTCAAGTCTGTCCTCGTAAGTCAAATCCTAGCCCTCGTATCATCTTTGTTGCCCTCCCCTCATACCCTCTCCAGGAGCTGTATGTCCCTCTTCAAGTGTGGTCTCCAGTACTGTACACAATACTCAAGGTGTGGTCCAACCAGTCCATTGTACAGCCGGCAGAATCACTTCCTTGCTCCTAGAGGTGATCCCTTGCGATGCATCCCAACATCCTGTTTGCCTTGCTAGCTGCTCTCCTGCACTGCTCAGAGTTATTCATACATGTATCCACCATGACCCCTAGGTCTTTTTCCCCTGTTGAGGCTTCCAGCACCTCCCTCCCAGGGTGTACCTGTGTTTAAGTTTTCCCGACCAAGATGCAACACCTTGCACTTGGTGATATTGAAATTTAATTTCCATGTGAGCCCAGCTTTCCAGGGTGTCAGGTCCCTTGCAGGGCCAACCTCCCCTCTTCTCCCTCAACTACTGCTCCCATCTTGGAGTCATCCGCGAAGAGACTCATTTCACACCTATACCATCCCTGATGTCCGATATGTATGCATTAAACAGGATTGGACCCAGGACCGAGCCTGTGGTACCCCTACCAACCTCTGTAGGGTTCGAGCTCCCCACAGACCACTACTCTCTGAGTGCGTCCAGCTATCCAGTTTTCAATCCATCTGACCATCAAGGGCCTACTCCTAACCCCATCAGTTTCTCCACCAGACCATTGTGGGGACAGAGTCAACGCATGCTGAAGTCCAGAATAATACATCCACAGGCTTACCCCTGTCCAGTTCTGATGTTACCCATTCATAGAACTCCACAAGGTTGGTTTTGACATGATCTACCTGGCACAAACCCATGCTGCCGACTGTCCAGACCTCCCACCTCCCCAAGTAAACCCCCAATCGTTCCTTTAGTATACTCTCCATTAATTTTCCCACCACCGAGGTTAAACTGATGGGTCTATAGTTTCCTGGTACTTCCTTCGACCCCCCTTTATGGATTGGTACCACATGTGCCTCTCGCCAATCCCTAGGTACCCTCCCTGTCTCAAGTGACCTGTTGAAAATGTTATGTTTTGTTAAAGTTCTCCTGAATCTGTCAACTGCTCTTTAACTGAAGAACCCAGTCTGGTTAAACCACAGTATACATAATACATGCTACATGTTTTAATTAATGGAATACAAGATGGGCATTTTTTTTTTTTTAGCCTTTCAAGATTGTCGGCACATAAATGTAGTTGTATAGGAGCTGTACTTTGCATGATTGTAAATCAGGTAGCCTTTTCAGAGTTTAGACAGCATAAAATCAAAGCCATAGCTCAGCAAGTTTGTGAATAAGACTTGAACATAGCTTGCTTTTGCTTTAAAATATCAGTGTAAGCCCCCTCCCCCCGATGTCTAAGGATATGCCTGATGTTAACTGAGGGTCAGAAACACACTATTCAGCCAGAAACACCGTCTCAGAAAAAATATTGCACTCGTTACCTGGGTTCAAATGAGATTTCTTCAGGGGGTGCCAGCCTTACTTAGCAGCGAAAGGCATACAGCAGCTGTGGGGGCAACTTGATCAGTGCCGAAACAGAATGGGCAAAATGATTAAGTTCATTGTCCACTCCAAGGTAAAAGATGAAAAAAACATGATTAAATTTATCAAATTTGATTAACTCACTCCATGGAGTGGTGGATGCAGTTCACAAGGTGGGCAACTATCAGGGCAACTTGCCCAATACAGTCTGCAACAAACTTTTAGTTGTTAGAAGCTTTTAACACTGCATTGCTCCCTCAGGGCCGCACAGGCTCCTACATCCTGGCAGCAGCAAACAGAGCAGGCCCAAAAACATGGCCACAAACCGGATTTTCATCTCCCAAAATTTCTCTCCAACACAAAGCTTGCTTTTCACGCTCACTTCATGAAACACAAGCCGATCAAACCAAATAGACAGCTACAGATAAATAAGAAACATAGAAACATAGACTTTGACGGCAGATAAGGACCGCTAGGCCCATCTAGTCTGCCCATTTCCCTACCTACAGGATAGGCCTCAGATCCTAGTTAACCAACAGCCTATTTCTTCCTACCCCCCACAAGATTTGCCTTATGTCTGTCCCATGCATTCTTGAATTCTCCCACAGTTTTAGACCTCACAACCTCCTCAGGAAGGCTGTTCCATGCATCCACTACCCTCTCTGTGAAATAATACTCTCACATTGCCCCTGAACTGCCCTCCTTCTATCTTTAAATTGTGTCCCCTTGTTCTTGCAAGTCTCTTTTCTGAAAATGCTACCCCTTGGACTTTGTTGATTCCACTGAGGTACTTAAAAGTTTCTATCATGTCCCCCCTCTCCCTTCCTTCCTCAAGGGTATACATATTAAGCTCCTTTAGTCTCTCCTCATATGGCTTCTCTTGCAGACCCTGCACCATTTTAGCTGCCCTCCTCTGGACTGCCTCTATCCTGTCTATGTCCTTGCGGAGATGGGGTCTCCAGAACTGGACACAGTACTCCAGATGGGGTCTCACCAACTGTCTGTACAGAGGGATAACAACTTCCTGTTTTCTGCTGCTGATGCCTCTCCCTATACATCCCAGTATACCCCCAGCCTCTCTACTGCCTTCTCACATTGCTTGCTAACCTTAAGGTCATCTGATATGATTACCCCAGGTCCCTTTCCTTTTTGTTGTTGTTACTACCTCCCACCCATTGTGTATTCTTCCCTGGGTTCTTGTTTCCCAGGTGCATTATTTTGCACTTCTTTGCATTGAATCCTAGCTGCCATACTTCTGACCATTCCTCCAACCTTGCCAAGTCCCTTTTCATCGTTTCCACGCCTCCTGTATATCAACCCTGTTGCAGATTTTGTGTCACCTGCAAAGGCATACTTTTCCTTCCAGTCCCTCTGCAATGTCACATGATGAAGACATTAAAAGGACTGGACCCAATACTGAAACTGCGGTACCCCACTAGTAACTCCCTTTCTTCAGAATGGACTCCATTTACAATTACCTTCTGTGTCCTGTTGTCCAGCCAATGTTTTACCCAGGCTACCACCCTGGGTCCCACTCCCAGGCTGGTTAATTTGACTATTAATCTTTGTGTGGGACTGTGTCAAATGCCTTGCTAAAGTCTAGGTAGGCCTGTCCACAGCCCTCCTGGTCTACTACTTTGGTCACCCAGTCAAAGAAATCTATTAGATTCGTCTGACATGACCTTCCGCTGTGAACCCATGCTGCCTTGGGTCCTGTGCTCCACTGGCCTCTAGGTACTCGACTATTCTTTCCTTCAGAAGTGACTCCATCACTTTCCCTACCACAGAGGTCAGACTGACAGGTCTGTAGTTTCCTGCCTCTGTCTTGGACCCACTTTTGTGAAGGGGAATCACATCCGCCTTCCTCCAGTCCTCGGGTACCACACCATCCTCCCATGATTTATTAAAAAGAGTAGCCAGTGGTTTCACTAGTTCCTCCCTTAATTCTTTTAGAATTCTGGGGTGAATTCCATCAGGACCCATTGCTTTGTCCACCTTCAGTTTTAGGAGTTCTTGCAGAACCCTTTCTTCTGTGAAAGGACTGGGATCGACCCCGATCAAAGTGCTTCTGTTAATGGATTAGGCACTTCCCCTCCTCTTTTGTGAATACTGAGCAGAAATATTCGTGCTCAGTATTCCTGCTTTCACTGTCCCCTCTGCCCACCCACTGTTCATTCTGTTCAGCCTCCCTATCCTCCCTTTGTCTTTTCTCGCTGCTGATGTACCTATAAAAGGTTTTATCCCCTTCTTAACTGAGTTGGCTATCTTTTCCTCAGTTTGGGCCTTTGCTATTCTGACTTCCCTCCTGCTTCCTTCTGCCTTAACTGGTACAGCTGTCTGTCCTGCTCCTTCTGTGTTTGCTTATACTTCGGAATGCTAACTTTTCTTCCTGACTTTCACAGCCACCTCTTTTGAGAACCATAGTGGCTTTTTCTTTGTTTTGATTTGTTCATTTGCTTCACACAAAGGCTTGTTGCCTCTGTGATGGCAGTTTTGATAATTCCCCATTGTTGCTCCACACCTCCTTCTAGCCTGTTTGCTAGTGCTTTTCTGAGGCACTCTCCCATCTTGCCAAAGTCAGCCCTCCTAAAGTCCAGTACCCTCACTTTTGTATGGCTTGACTCTGTAGCTGAGTTTAACGTGAACCACACTGTTTGATGGTCACTTGTCCCCAGATGGCAACCCACTTCTAGATCTGAGATCCTCTCACTGCCCCCGTTTGAGAGTATGAGGTCTAGGTTGCTCCTCACGAGTGGGTTCCAAACTAGCTGTCTAATGCCTGCCACCTGTAGGGCATCAAGAATGGCCCTCTCTTGGATGTGGCTGCAGCAAATGTGCTCCAGTTAACATCTGGCATATTCAGGTCTCCATCAACAGTATCTCCTTTCTCTGCCATTCTAAGAATGCCTTCTATCATATCCTTGTCCATTCCTTCCCCTGACATGGGGGTCTGTACACAACCCCTGTGCGGATTGTGGTGCCCTTTCCAGTCTCCAAGGTGGCCCACAGTGCCTCCTCTCCTCCCTGTTTACTCTTTTGTTCAGTTGCTTTTATCCCTTCCTTTACATAGAGAGCTACTCCTCCCTCTTCTCCCCTGCCTGTCTCTCCTGTAGGTTATGTACCCTGGTATGTTAACATCCCAGGCATGGTTCTCTGTGTACCATGTTTCTGTGACTGCTACGATATCCAGGCATCCCTCTTCCATTAAGGCCATCAGCTCAGGGAGCTTGTTGCCCAGACTACAGGCATTGGTACTCATTACCTTCCATTTCCTGACGGCCTTACTCCCTTTTGCCCCATCCCTGTCCTTCTTGCCTTTGTCACTTTCTTCATTTACCCCTGCTCTTCTCTCTATCGACACCTCTATGTTAGTGTTTGCCGCATTTACTACCGTGATTATTTCGGGGGGCTAGGATTTTCCTGCTCCTTTCCAGTGCCTACCCCCTTCGGCTAGTTTACAAGCTTGCCAATGAAGCATTTAAACCTATCACCTAGGATCCTGGTTCCCCTCCTGGACAGATGCAGCCCATCATGCCAGTATAGGCTTGCATCACTCCAGGTGGACCCCCAGTCCCCAATGAAGCCAAATCCCTGAGCTCCACACCAGTTTTTCAACCACTGATTGAATCCCATGGTGCGGAACACCCAAGCCTCTCCTATGCCATAGATAGGTAGCACCTCCGAGAAGGTTACCGTGCATGCTACTTGACTAAGGCCCCTCCCCAATTCCACAAACTCTTCCTGCACTTCTCTAATCCCTTTCTTAGCCAGGTCATTTGTCCCTAGGTGGACAATGACATCCAGCTCCCTCCCTGTGTAGCTTCTCTGGCAATCCTGAGGGATTCGCTTCCTGTCCTGCAAGCCATGGCGCCAGGCAGGCACCTACCTCCTCTCCCTTCCTCCCCCAGTTCTACCTTCCCTAACAATGGAGTCCCCACCAGGAGTTGTTTCCTTCCCCTGCAGGGTCTCCTGCCACCCTCCTGTGGGTCTCCTTTGTGGAGGTTCCCAGCATCCTCCTTGGTCTCCACTGTGGGTGCCTCCATAGAGGAACCACACTTTGCCAGAATGGCATAGGGATGTGGAGAGGTACAATGGGAGGGATGCTCCTGTTCCACCACCTCACCCTCCCTGAGCCACTGTAGTCAACCGCCCTCTTTCTTGGCAACCTCTGAGGCAACGGCAGTGGCACTGGTGGTCCCTGGATGGAAGAGGAGGTCCCACAAATCCTGGCCAACTCAGCCTGGAGATGAGCAACCTCCTCCCTCAGCGCAGAGGAGGTGCCTGAAGATGGGACAACACCGCATCCTCCAGAACATGTCCGGAAGACTGCTGCTCCACAGCCACTGCACTGCACCACTCCAATCATGTCTTATTTCTGTCCCCTTAACTGTTTGCAATCCTTACTCTTTCCTCTGTTTTTTTTCTCTCTCTCCTTACTTTCTGCTTTTGTGCCCTTTAAGCTCCTGATTGTCCTGTTCTGAGACAAGAATATCCTATATTTCGCAGTAGACCACTTACTTGCTCAGACGCAGACCTCCAGCAGCTAGAGGGGGCCGGAGAGCTACTCTTGCTCTTCTAGGATGGTGGGTCCTTGGTGGTTCTGTGATCACTCGCTTCCTGACCCTAAACAGGAAGTTCCTGTTGTCAGTCAAATTCTGTGCCTATAAAAATAGAACTAGCTTTGGGTGGAGGGGAGGGAAGGAGGGCAATATAGTCCCAGCAGAGAAGTTCAGTCACACAGCAGTCCTTTCTCCTGGTGTCTTCTGCCAATAAGAGTAGCTGTAACTGCAAGCGGTACTCCCAGTGCCAGTGGTTCAAATCCGTAGCTTCCAAAATGGTTAGTCCCTGAACAGAAAACAGTCTCACAGAAATTACCAAGTCTCCTCTATCCTAAGCCTCGTGCAGCTCCGAGCATCCCAGAGAGTTTTTGCTTAGCCCTGACAACCCCGAAGACCTGTGCAACACTCCTTAGTAGACGTGTGGATGCTGGTGTCATTTCTTGTCAAGCCTCCTCCTGCAAAAAGGGTAAAATGGGGCCACCTTCTGTGACATCCAGCTGCCTTCTGGCCCCAGTCACCCACCGGTACTCTCCCTTACCTGACCTATTACGTCCTCCGCCACAGCAGTTTGGTCTCCACATCCCGCTTGGGGGGGGGGGCAAGCCAGAGAGGCAATGTCAGTGGGATTTTCCCCTGGCACTCTTACTCCATTGTTATGAGGGTCGCACCGGTGAAGCCAACCTGCCCTGTGGGGCTATCCAGGGGGTATTACCTCTGAGTAGGTAAGTCCCGGGTAGGGTGAAGAGGCGGCTCGGGGAGTGGGGGCTGAGCTCCAGGCAGCTCAGAAAAGAAAAAACAAGGGCGGCGGGTGCAAACCTCAGCTCTCATGGCCGAACACACTCGGCTGCCTCCTCTCTTCTCTTCTCTTCCCGGAGGACACTCTCCTTTGGCGCCAAAAACTTTCCCTTTTTAAACCTTCTGGGCTGGGGGCCCCCTGCTTGCAGGCAGGCCGCTAGCTCCAGACCTGCAGGCACCAGAACTTCCTTTGCACTCTCTACAGCTCCTAGATAAATTAACTAGTAAGCTCCCAGAGGGGGCTTACATCAGCATGTACAAGCAGACTGCAAAATGAATTGACTGTGATGCCCCTAAGGCGATCCTTAATATGTAAAATTTGTTATTGCAGCTGTAAAATTTTGCATCAGGACAGTTTGTAAACAGGACTGTATTGTCTTGATGGTCTTGTCCTGAAGAACAATGAAATTGTACCTACCTAAATAATCATTCATGCTCAAAAACATTCAGTAGTGGATTATATAGTCACAACAGGGACATCATTTACAAGTTGAAATTCCAGTGAGACTATAACAGTGTTTACAACCCTTTCATTTAAAAACAATAAAATGCCTTAATGGGCTTCCATCCCTGCAGTCATCCCACCCGTAGTTGACAGTCTCACTTCTGTTTTGTGCTGCAAGTCCTGCCCTCTTCAGTCCCATGGTGAGAGTCCCCATTTCTCTCTCCCTTCCATGCTGCCTGCCTAGTGCTGGAGTAACAGTTTACAAATGGAGTGGACTGTCAGGATTATTGTTAACCAGGGGGCAGAATGCATGCTGCAGTAGGCATTGTAGATTGTCAGATGTATTCTGGGGTGTCCGTGCCCAAGGCTACCCTGACTTCAACCACAGCTTTGCTGAGTACTGGCATTGGGAATCTGGCACAGAAAGGAGAGGGTGAGGGAGACCAAAGGATGAGACAATGTTAGGCAGATTCATGTTGCTTAAATTGGGTGAGAAGCTTGGGAGGCTGTTTTTAATTTTAAAAACTAGGGGTCACAAAGAAACAAATTGCGTTGAGCTGTCAAGGAACTACTGCTTCATGCCACAGGAAGTCTATGGATCATTAGTGAAGCCAGCAGGATTTTGGAAACTAAAGGCAGAAGCACGTGGTAGATGAGGGTGGAGTACATGACCAGCTGAGTTAAGGTACGGTTTCTCTTCTAATTTAGGAACAGCAGTAGACACAGCAGTAGATCCAATGGTCCATGATAGCTGCCTTTCCACATTAGTGGTAATAATCACGTATCCCATAATGTGTCATGTAGTCATCTAGTCTATTTTTAAAAGTATTGAAAGTGGGGCTGGCCCAGCGGTGCTAAGGGTTGAGGCACTAGACGACACTCCTCGCATCACGCCAGCTACCCAGGCTGCCAGGGTTTGGCAGGGGGAGGGCTGAGGTGATAGTAGTGGCTGCTAGGCTGCTCTTATCTCTGGAATTGGAGAGGCGAGTTTCTTCACTCTTTGGTGATACCCGCTGGAGGCTGGTTGTCAGAGCAGAGATATGAGGGACTGACGTTATGTTGGGAGGGTGCAGGGAGTTGGGGTTTCAGGGACACGTGTGCACCTCCACGTGCATGCGTCTGCCATGTATTGCACGGCTCTGGGTTGGGACTGGAGAAAACAGAAAAGTCTGTGTCTCTCCATTGCTGTGTGTGTGACAGCTCCCGATGTCCTCGGACCCTGCTCCTTGTGGATTCCCACTGGTAAGATGGTGGGGGGAGAAGTTGACAGGGTTGGGGGCTGAGGGGGCCTGATGACAGGCATAGTTGGCACCAGAGAGCAAACAGCTCTGTAAAAAAAATACTGAAAGTTTTGCTCTCTGCTATGTTAGTTGGCAGGTTATTTGAAATTCTGACTAGGCTCTGTGTGTAATGTTGTTTCCTTTTATTTGCTGTAAATGTACGTGGTTTGATTGGTTTATAGTGCCCTCTCATGATACTGTTATGTTTAAGTTGCATAATCATGCCATCCAGTAGGAGTGTATAGTTACTAACACTATACATAAATGGCAAATCATCCCTTATTCTCCTTCTGTACAGTGCATACAAATTTAATATATTCAGTCATTCTTCATAAGTTTTGCCTTCCAGTCCTTTTACTGACTTGATGATACATCTCTGTATTTTTTTCAGTTTTTTTAATTTGTTTGTACTTTTTATCACTCCTCCATGGAGTCGACAGGTAGCTCCAGTCCTCTCTCAAAGGGACTCATTCTCCGACCCGAACATGTCGGGTCATCATGGACCCCGTCGGCTCCCGGCCTTTTTCCGCCTTTCTCCCCTGGGCACCCAAACTGTGCAGTGGGCAAGACCGCTACCCCCCGCCTCCGTGGAAGCAGTCATACTCCCTGGATGTGTGTCCTCTCCTCGTCTGGGTGACGTACTTGTGTTGACATCCAGCCACCACTGGGTGCCAGTCTATAGCACACCGCAGTGTCCCCCTCCTCAGAGAGCTGTCTATGGGCACTCAACCCTTCCTTCCCCTGCTGACCCCTGAACAACCCAAGTCCGTTCCCGAACCCGGGTCATCAGTGTGTCACGAGGTGTGGCGTACAGTGCCTCAACCCTTAGCACCACCAGGACGGCTTTTCCAGTTTGTTTTGTTCTCCCTTATTCAATCCACTCCAAAATGGTAAACAATAATCAACATGCGGCTGCACGTAGTTCCCATATAATGGGATTATTATGTCACTTGGCTTGTTGAGGAAATGCCTGTTGATGGAAGTTATCAAAAAGTTTGATTTATTAAATATTTTATCACATTACTATTTTGATTTAAGTTAACAGTCATGACCTTCCGGTTTTGGCCTGTTGGCTCCATTGATGATTATGGGCTACATGACTTAAAAATGGGTTCTGTGGGTGGTATCATTGGCAGCAAAGGTGAGGGCCCTGGAAGGCCTTTTAAAAGTGGATGCTGTCTGGTGGGGTGTCAGCGTCTACCATTCTGGACCAGTCCTAGTTGCTAAATACCAGAGTGATATCCAGTTTTCTGGTCATCAATACCCCATATGTTTGCTTAAGTGTGTCTTGAATCCAGCGCTCTCTCCATTTTCTTATATCAGAAAAGTTTACGTGTTACACACTACTTCCCCATAGAGCACTCATGCATGAGGCACAAACCACAAGTCACTGTCACAGTGATGGGATTAACTGTGATTGTAGTCCCTCCTGGGATTTGTAAACCCTGTTGTTTTTGGAAAATGATGGTCCTGAGTGGCATGTTGATCGTTATATGCTGCATCTTTTTTTTTTTAACTTTGTATTTATTGACATTTAGACAAACATACTGTTAAATTCCTGATGTAGTACATACTTATGAATTATAAAATGTCAATGAGGAGGCCACTCCTCTTAATACATGCAATGAAACCTCGTGCTACATCTAAAGATACATTATAGGGGGTAGCCACTTAAAAGTGTTCAACACTACATTTTAAAATGCAATAATTGCTGTCTCTATGAGCCCATGAGCAGCATGGAAGGGAAAATATGAAGTCTCAAAAAAATGTAATTACCCAAACTCTGTTTCGTATATTAGGAAACTAAAATCAGACCATGCTATATCAGAGTTAATTAACCTAAAAAAGGTTATAATTCCAAGTCAGAAAAAAGCAGGTCGAACTTTCAGTCTCCAGACTTTTAAATAATAAGGGATTAATAAGATAATTTAAATGAAAAGCAAAGCATTAATCATTAAAAGGTCTCAACAAGTCGGCCATTTGTAACCACGTAGAGAATTGAAGATGGTTACTGGGCCTCGTCCCTCCCCTACAGCCCCAAGTTATACATTTCTTTAATCAAATTCCCCTTTTATTAGAATTATTTCCACTCAAGTATAATCAGTTCTAGACAGGGAAGGATTCGGTTCAGAAATCTTGAATTTCAAGGGCTAACCTGGGATTCGATTAACAACCCCTTCAAGTGTCCAGTTTGTCGTCTCCTTCTGAATCCGAACGAGTAGATTCCGCTGTCTTGCGAGGGGCTGGTGCATGTCTTTGGGTCCATTTTAAAGCATCTTCTGGGTCAGTAAAGAGATATACTCGACTCTGGTGCAGAATTCTGAGCCTGGCCGGGAAGACCATTCCATTGGATATGTCCACCTCCTTCAGAAGTGCTCTGACGCCGTCAAAGCATTTTCTTCGCTGTCATGTAGCGAAACTTAGGTCTGGAAATAAGCGGACCAGTTGACCCTCATGAAGCAGCGATCATTTTTGTCTCACAAGAGCCAGCATAAAGTCTCTAGTTCCTACACCATCAAGGACTGCGACAATAGCCCTAAGGGCCTCAGGGTTATCTTGCCTGCCCCGATATGCCACCCTATATGCTTTTTGTACAATAATGTCCCAATATTGAATCGGCTGACCCAATTGCTGCTCCAGCCATTCCTTTAAGAAGAGTTGCAGATGGTCACCCTCACTCCTCTCTGGCATGCCAACAACCCTTAAATTGTATGCTCTAGCCTGGTTTTCCAGTATCTCTAAACGAATGCGAAGGTGAGAGTTCTCATTTACCAGCTTACTCGAAACTCCCATCGCTGCAGTCGCTTGCTTTGTAGACTCGGTGGTCACTGTTTGCAAGTGAGACATATCTGTCTCCAAGATAGAGACTCTAGTTGTGAGGGAGTCAAATTTGTCAGATAGGTTTGACACTGACAAAATAAGTCTGTTCAATTTATGCCCAATGCTCTGTAATGTCTCTGTTCCCGATTCTTCAGTCAGAGGATCTACCAGGCCTTGCGCAGACCTCGTGGCCGGAGGATCTAAAGCATTTTGACTTTTTTCTCCCTCCAGGCGAGACTTATCTTTTCTTGGGTTGCCCATCCTTTTACTAGGGTGCCCCAACGTTGCTGTAGACCTTTTTACTTTAGTCAAACAATTCAGTAAATGGTTTAATCTTTGTTTATATTAAAGTCTAGACAGAGCTCCAGTTTCAGACCGCCATCTTGCTCAGGCTCCACAGTAACCCCATCACTGCATCTTTTATTCATCGCCAGCAGCATACCTTTGTTTCTTTGTACTCCAACCTTTCAATAGGACACATGGGGTAATTACAGGCATTAAAACTGCCAAATTTGCTGGCCCGGTGGCTCTGAGGGTTGAGGCGCTGGACGCCACACCTCTTGTCACGCTGACGATCCAGGTTCGGGATTGACCTCGGGTCATCGGGGTGCCGGCACAGGGAGTGGGAGGTGGGAGCAGGATTGAGCTGTGGCTGTCCTCTCCCAGGAAGGGGGGGTCGCCCTCCTGCGGTCCCGCCATCACCATGTGGAGGCCCGATGGTGGCTCAGGTGGGTAGGAGCGACTGGTAGGGTGGGGCGTCCCACAGTGTGCTGTGTGTGCGTGCCTCCACGTGTACACATTTGTGCCAGGGACGCGTGTGTGAGGGGACGACAAAACTAGGGGAAAAACTCAATAAATACATAATAGAAAAAAAAATGCCAAACTGAGGAGTGAGCTGCAGCAGTACTACTAGTCACAGCTAGGAAAATTTTTTTTTTTCCCCCGACTGTGCTGCTGCTTTTTTTCGTCATGCTCCAAGCATGGGCACAGTTTGCAAAGTGCTGGCTGGCTGCCTCTGGAAGGTTGCTGTAGCACTACCATAACAACTAGAAAAAAATGTTGGTTTGTTTTACTGTATGCCTATTTTTGCTTCTGTTCCTGTAGGTCCAATAAAGACATCATTTCTGAAACCATTGGTAGCCTGCCTGTTTAGTATCTTTGGTGAATGTCATGTGGCCTTTTCTTGTTACCATCATGCCAAAAGTTTAGTAAATATACCCTGGTCCCATCAGTTAAAATCTGCCTATCCACATGTAACCCCTCGGTGGCGCTATCCCAAGGGCTACTACCCCTGCCTGCTTAACTACTAACAGGTTGAGGAGCCTAGGTCCAATAACGGGTGCCTCCACCCAGAGGTCAGGGTTTGCAATAGTTAGACTAACTTGGTCACAGCCCTCTGGGACACTGTAACCCCCTTTCTTCCCACTTGTGGCCCACACAATGCATTAGGAATATCTTCACAATGTACACTTACCCCCAGAACTGGCTCTGTCGACTGGACTATGGGGACCCCCTGTAAAACAAGATGATACAGTACAATACTTTAACATAAATGAATACCTCAGCCAGTGTAACTTTGCTGAAACCAACAGATCTGATTTATTTAAGGAGCTGTAACAAGGAAGGGGGAAATCAGGTTAATTAGGTTAAACACATTAATAATCACAGTACTGTGTGCATATTCAGAGTCCCATATTGTCACTTTCACTGGGTACCCAGGATGGGGGGGCTAGCCAGGATCTGTGCAGCTGGTTGGGGCCCTGTGATGGAAAAAACACTTGCACAATACCCAATTGTAATCCGGAGCCGGAGGGCTCAGTTCGTGAAGAAATGAAAAAAGCAACAATTAGATGACACACTTGCAATTCGATAAACAGATGGCAGGGAGCTACTCTGCTTTGTACTCACAAACTCAATGCTGGGAACTGGATGGAAGGCAGATTGTCCTGGATTGCCAGGAAGAGCAGACCGTGTGGACAAGGTCCTTGTGACTGGACCCCACTGCAGTTTAGTGCAAATAGATGTAGTCTGGATTAAACTGGGGTTTACTTCCAGCTTCATGCACTCTATTTACTGTACAGGGGATTTGAAACACGATTCTCCTCAAGCACTACATACATTTATATGTAAAAGGAAAGCACTATACCAAGCAGGCTGCTTCTCGATCCCGATCGCAATTACTGCATGATACCCGGGAGAACACACAGCAGCTTCAGTTCCTGACAGACCGAGCACGATTCAGCAATTTCTCCAGTCTTCTACAGGGTGAGCCTGGTTTCTACTCTTCAGATCTCCTTTCTTCTCCTCACGGGTCAGATTCAGTCTGAAGGGGTGCTTGCACAGGCTGCAGACCGAAAACTCAGGGCCGGTACACGCGCTACCTGCGCTAAAACTATACACCGTAGAAGCACAGAGCTCCTTGTCTCTTCACTGCCAAAACTGATCTAACTTCTCCCGTCCCGGAGCAGTGCATTTCCTTTAGCTCCACACGCTTCTGTTGGCTGGTCTGGCTGTCACTCACAGTAAACTCCCCCGTTGGTGGAAAAAGGCGCCAAGGTCAAAACTACATTTCCCAGAGTCACTGCCCTTACAATCACCTTACAGCAGGCTCCAGAGGAGAGTCCAAGTTCTGATTCACCCAGAGCAGGCTCAATTTTAAAGGATCCCCACCATGATTGGTCCAGTTCAGCAGTTCAGAACCAACATGAGGGAGCTACTCTGCACTGCCCTTGCTACAAGAAAGCAGGTTAAATCAAACTGCATTTTCATTATTACTCTAACAGGTTACAAGCAAACAATTACATCTTTGAAGAGTGCTCCTTCTGCCCACTTAGCAATGGCAGAAACGGAGTGATTTGGCAGTAGCTCGAGCGGGACTCAAGCAGGGAAACACACAGACCCCCATCCAAATTAATTATGTCTGCAGGCAGACAGCTGTTAAAGAGACAGCACCAGAGGCTCTGAAAGCACTGACAGATAAACGGCTTAAACGCCAAACACCATTCAGGCTTGGAGCATTCAAGCAAGCTCCTGGAAGACTTTTTGGGAACCTCCATTTGCAGAGGGGGTTACACACAGATAATTTAATTCTGTAATAGAAATGTTATACCTTTCATCGAGCATTGGCAAGACATTAGAGAGTAGGGCTCAAGAGAAGCTTTGGTGTCATAACTCCTGCCACTACCAGTAGGTTTTACTGTGGCATGGTGGTAAGGTGTCAAGAAGAGTCAGATGTGGGCAGAGGAAAATGAGATTTATGTTAGAAAAAGGATGCGGGAAATCTACATTAACAAGTAAATATATGGTGACTGTGGTTGTATTAATTCTGCTGAATAAAACATATTTCGAAGGACTCAATTCCTCTGCCCCTTGCTCCCAGTCCTAATTAAACACTGTACTTAAATGGAACATTTGCAAAACTCACTCACAATTTGTTCTCTCACTGAGGTGCCATCGAGTTGCAAGTTATACTGATATGCTGTGTAGTTAAAGATAAAATTCAGTATGCTGCTCTTAAAGGAGAACTGCCATTAATGCCTAGCCCTACACCTAAGTGTAAAACCAAAAACATTTTATTCACTGGTCTTTATACACAATCATGTATATCTGGTTGATTTTCCTGTCCTGCAGCCCCAGCATTTATTGGCTAGAGACGGGCTGGAGCTACCCAGAATCCCCTGAGACTGACCACCTCGGAGCCAGGCTACAGCTGTAGGAGATTCAGTTGAAAGAACTGTGCCTTTAGCATCTTACAAGTTTCGATCAGCTGTTTGCCTGTCTGGCTGTCCTCCAGAGGTTAAGTAATCAATCGGTACTTAGCCTCCAGAGGGGCTCTGGAGGACAACTGGGCTGACAAACAGCTTATTGAAAATTGTAAACACTAAACACACAGTTCTGTCAATTGTATCTCCTGTGGCTGCAGCCTGGCCACTGACGCTAGAAGCAAAGGGGATTTGAGGATGCCTGTGGTTCATCTGAGGCTATTAAATGTCATGGATGAGATTACATCATTGCAGTAGTAACAAAGCATGGTACGGACTCCAACAAAGTTAGAAAAAAAATTCTTGAAGGACTACCACAGTGACTATTTATACAGGACTAAACTTGTTAGGAAAATTAGGATACGGCCAAAACCATTCTGGGAGCTTAGCCTTTACTCTTTGAGTGTTTCTATACACATTTTGTCATTCTAATGTTAGGTACTAAAATCTATTCACAGAGGTGTTCTATTTTCCTAAAACAATGTTGGCAAAAAATAGAAAAACTACTTCTCTATCACCTTGTTGAAGAAGCCAACTACCTATACTGGGTAGGAGTACTGGGGCTGTGCCAGGGGCACAGTATTGAGAGATAGTAAGCCTGTGCTAGGTAGCTTCCTTACCCAAACTGTCTATGTGGGATAGGGGTACAAGGTAGTAATCTAGGAAGGACAACCAGGTAGCAAAGTAGGACAGAAAGTAACAAGTCTGGTTCTATCTGAAAGGCACTAGGCAGTTAAGGGAATACAGGCTGTTATCAGTGGTCTAGGGTTATCATAAGTTCTGTATGGAGCTGAGGTACAACAGGGAGCTAGTCAGTTGTTGTGACTGTAGGGCGCTCTTCTCCAGGGTTATGATCTGGAGGAGGAGGAGGCACTGCCCCATCTGCAGGACCTTTGCAGTGCTCCATGCTTAGCTGGTAGCAGCAAGAGAAAAGATATATCTGCTATGTCACCTGCTGAGCTGGAGCCCATGCCCCCCACCTTCACACCTTCAGAGGCTTGCTGGTCCAGAGGGGTAGACAGTGGTGAGGATGGGGAAATGAGGCAGGGTTAGCCACAAGGAGGTTGACCAGCCCCACACCATCCAGAGGGCAAATCGCTTTGTAACGTGGGTGGAGAATCAGGTACCTGACACCACTGGGGGGGGGGGGTGACTCTTGAGTCAGTCAAAAGAAATGGGCAGGTTAACATGGTGGCATCCAGAGGGACAAGCACTGGGAAGTTAGTCAGGAGAGTCTTATTGGTTGGTGACTCAATGATCGGGGTAGAGAGGGAGGTGATGTTGGATGGGAGGGGGGTGGTCAGGTACCTTCCTGGTGCATTGGCCATCCAGGATATAAGGTAGAGAGGATGGCGGAAGAAAGTGGCTGGGGGTGCTGGTGCACTTGGGTACCAACGATCTGGCGAACCAGCCTTTGGAAACAGTGAAGCGGAACTTTTGCAGACTGTGGGACAGATTGAAGGCTACCTTGGCCTCCCTGGCCTTTTCTGAGGTCCTCATTGTGTGGAGTAGGAAGGGGGAAGATAGAATAAGGAGGGATGAGATCAAGGAGTTGAATGGGTAGTTAAAAGGATAGTGTCAGGAGACAGGGTACCATTTTGTGGTGGACTGGGATGAATTCTGGGACAGGAGGCTCCTCAAGGGTCATGGTCTTCACTTGACAAGATAGGAGCCCAGTGAGCTGGGGCAGAAGTTTGACATCTTCTTTGGACAGTTAACCTGACTGCAGGGGAGACTGAAACTAGGGGAACCATGGTGAGAGACAGAAAAAGGATCCTAGCTAGCACTCTCCTTTATCTGGAGGTTTGTCGCAGCACAGTGGGCAAAAATAAGGCTGAGGTTCAAACTTTGCTGGGGAAGGGACCAAGGGTGGAGGGCTCACAAAGCCTGCAATCAGCATGAAAAACAAGAGGTTAAGGAGGCTAGGGAACAGTAAGGTACAAAGACAAATGAAAGGCAAAAGGGGATCAGGAGTTACATGTCGACCGGTGCCCACGTTTCATTACAAAGTGCCCATGATAATATATAAAACGGATAGAAAATGCTGTCCATTGATTATAGTGGAGAAAACCCAACGCTCTCACTGGCATCTCATCATAATGTTGGTGAGCACAGGGGCGGAGTGAGGGTGGCACTTATAACAGGGAAGTCCGTGGGGCCCTGTTTAAACAATTTCTCGAGGGATACAGTTTTTTTCCTATTGATTTATATTGGGAAATGTTCACAATTCTGGACTCCTGTGGCGGTAAGGCACCTGTATTTCAGGTGCATGACATCTGATTGGTGAATCTTTTTAAGGAACCCACCAGGCAAGCTGCCATTCTCAATGTGGTGCTTACAAGCTCGGAGGTGGTAGGAGGTGTGTGAGATGGGGATGCACTAGGGTCCAGCGACCATAACTCTGTCTGTTTCGAGCAGGCCCTTGGGACTGGCAGGCCCCATTCAAAGGCTGAGGTCCTTGATTTCAGAAGGGTGGACTTCATCAAGATGAGGGAGTTGGTCCAGGGCAAGTTAGTTGGGGTAGACAGCAATACAGCATCGGAGGTGTGGAGGAGAGATGGGGGGGGGGCAGTTGAGGCAGCCACTTTCGAGTTATCTGTTATGCATGAAAACAGTAAACAAAAGAAACAGGCACAGGAGACCAGTATGGTTCTCTGAAAGGGTCAGAAAAGCAGTGAGGGGCAAAAAAGGCCTTCACCAGATACAAGGAACCACAGGGGGAGGAAGAATGGAGACAATACCAATTGACAGCCAAGGAGGCTAGGAGGGTGGTTAAGGAGGCAAAAACAGACACTGAGCTGTATATTGCAGAGGGGCTCAAGGGCATGCAAAAGCAGTTCTTCAGGTATATTAAAATAAAAAACCACAAAGAAAGGAGAGGGAATTGCTAGGCTGTCTGGGAGAGGGAGGTAGGGTAATAGAGGAGGATGTGCAAAAGGCAGCTGTCCTTATTAATTATTTTTGGTTTGTCTTCACAGAGGAGGACAGTGGGTCCCTGCCAGAAAGTGGCATCAAGGCAACCATAAAGAGGGGATCCCGGAGATGAGGCAGCCAGTATTTACCAGTGAAAGGTTCAGAAAAGGGCTAGCAACTCTAAAGACAGATAATGCCCCAGGGCCTGATGGGGATGCATTCAGTGTACTCTGGAAATTGGCAGCAGAACTGACTGAACCCTTGGTAAGGCTATTCAGTAGTTCATTACAGACAGGGTAGTTCTGAAAGACTGAACGGTAGCAGACATAGGTCCTCTTCATAAAAGGCAGGACAAGGAGCAAAGGGGGAACTACAGACCTGTCAGTCTTACCTGTGTCATTGGTAAACTGATGAAGTCACTGGTCAAAAAGGACCTTGTGCACTACCTGGAGAACAACATATTTTCTTCGGGGGCATCTCAGTCATCAAGTCACACCGTAGAAACTTCACCGTTGATAAAGCAGGATCCACATGGAAGATCTTCCAGCAGCACAACTGAGGCCATCAACGCTGATGTCATCAACCCTATAAAGGCATGAGCAGCCCCGCTCCCTCCTCAGTTCCTTCCCGCCTTCGACTCTGATCACATGGGTCTCTGCAGAAGCTCCGTCCCAATTCATGCCATTTTTGCCTAGTTTTTAGAATCTCTTTTTTACAAGTGATTCTTTTACCTTGTTTTTGTCAAGAGTTATTCCTTCCACATCTCTCTTCTGTCGCTGCCACTGCAGAAAAAAGATTGCTGCTTCAGATGACCATAACCTCTGTGTCTGCTGTCTTGGGCCAGGCCACGACATCTCTGACTGCGAGCTCTGCCACAAATTCAACCTTACAACCTTCAGGCGATGCAAAAAAGGCGTTAAAGAAATTCTTTATGAAACAAAGGGTAGCCAGTTCTGGGCAGGGTCCTTCTGGGTCCCTCCTTCCCAGTTGTCAGTGGGTTTGTCGAGCTCCCAGGTCTCATAGGTCCGAGACAAGTCCTCAGGGAAAAGTCATAAAAAGACCAAGATTGAGCCCGCTCCTCCTGACAGCGTTTCAGCTCCCCGACGGCTTCTTCATCCTCATCTGGGGGTACTCTGTCGGCTGCAACCGCAGTGACGTCCTGTGCTGTCCAGGCCTCTGCTTCTCTCAGGCCCCTACCAACAGTGCCTCCTCCCTCTTCTCAGGGAGGCTGGCCATCGACTCTCGGTTGTCGACCCTCAGGTCGTCGATGTCAGCCCTCTGTCATGGCTTGATGATTCACCAAGCCCTCAGCCGTCAGGGCCCTCGGGTTCTTAAGACCTGACGGATGGTGCACCAGTGACTACTCCACCATTGACACCTCTTTTTCCCTGCCATCAATCTCAACTCTATTTTGACTCAGATCACTACAGCCCTGGTACACCAATTGGGCTTATACAGACCTGGGTCCCCCGCGCCATCGACTGCTCCATCGTCATTGAGGCCACTTCAGCCAGGCCACCATCAGTCCCCCGATCATCTGAACTTGAGTTAGAACTGATCAGTGTAGAAGAGGAGTACCACTTTGACATTATCCTCCTTGAGGAAGAGGAGGATCCTTCCTCCTCAGATATGTCTACAGCTTCTTCAGTGTGCGAGGACTCTGTCTCCCCACTCCCCTCCTGAGGATCCCACCTTCTTCAATGTTATGAAGCAGCTGTCCACAGCTATGGGCTTCCATACTGAGGAACAGGATGCCACCAGGAAAGATCTGGTGGACATCTTGGAGATAACAGAATCTCCCCCCAAGGTCACTCCTCTTATCCTACCAGCTCTTAAGGAATGCCACCACTGTGGCTTGGCACCGCGCAGACATGGTTCCTGCCATGCCTTGTAGGACAGATAAACTCTGTTATGTGCCCCAGGGCCTGCCTTATTATGCTGCCCAACCAGAAATCGACTCAGTGGTCATAAAGGTGGCTCACGACAGATCCAAGGTGCCCAAGCACCTTAGTCTCCCCCCCCCCCAAAGGACCTTTGAGGTAAGAGAGTTTATGCCTCCTCCACCCTGGGGGGTTGGATTGCCAATTACTTGTTCTAATGTTGGTCTGGGTCCTTTGGCGTTAAAATGGTTCTCCAGCTACCTAACAGGATGATTCCAGCAGGTTAAAGTGGATTGGGATCTTTTCCCCTTTAAAAATCCTCCAGAGAGGCATGCCACATAGTTCCATCCTGGGGCCTCTGCTCTTCATATTGTACGTTAACAATATAGACTCAGACATCAAGTCAGCTAATATTCATCTCTTTGCTAATGATACGGTTCTCTATATTGACAGGCCAACTCCTGAACAGGCTAGTATGGATCTCCAAATTGATGTCAGTCGTTTGCAGCTTAACCTCTTGAAACAAAAACTATTATTAAATAGCAAAAAAAAACTAAGGCTATGTTTTTCTCTCCAGCTGTCAACACACCAAATCCCTATACTCTCTGTCTAGTTCCTCAAATATCCATGCTTCTAGGTGAATCCCTAGAATTCGTGTTGAAATTCAAATACATGGGGTTTTGGATCGACCACAAACTTTCCTTTGCTGATCACATCAAAGAACTCTCAAAAAAATTCAAACAAAGACTTGGGTCTTTTCTACCGGCTCAAGAATCTACTCACTCAGGATGCAAAACCCATGCTAGTGCAAAGCACATTTCTTCCCCTCTTGGACTATGCCGACTTCATTTATGGCCAAGGTCCCAGCTCTGCATTATCCAATATTAACACCCTCTACCATTGCACCGTAAGATTTATCACTGGAGCTGGGCCGGCCCGGTGGCGCTGAGGGTTGAGGCGCTGGACACCACACTTCGTACCATGCCAGTGACCTGGGTTCGGTAGCGGACTCGGGCTGCCGAGGGTCGGCCGGGGGAGATAGACTTGAGCATCCAATGACAGCTTGTGTTCTCTGGGGGAGGGCAGGATCCATCCGATGGGCTGACCTGGCGGAGCTTAGGGACATGTCGGCACCACAGGGTGTAATTGGCCACAGGCGGAGGGTCTGTGGACCAGTCAGCTCCTGAGGTGAGACATAGGGGGACTAGGGCCCGGCTCGTCAGCGGTGTATGGCCCCTTGGCGTTGAGTGCAGGCCACTCCCCGAACTAGGGAAAATAGCGTATGGTCTCCTAGATGATGGAGCACTGTGGCGGAGACCCTGATAGCCCATATGCCTGCCTGACTGCCTGGAATAGGTCAGACGAAATGATGCAGCATCGGGGTGTTCTGCCCCACCCTGTACCCACCTGGGGAACATAGCTAAGGCTCCGTGGGGACCGACTGGGATTCAGGTAGGCCGTGTGTGCGAGGATACCGCACTGTGTGTCTCCCAAAGGAGTGGAGACTGTGCACAAGGGGGAGTATAAAGAGCCAATTTCAAGAAAAAAAAAGATTTATCACTGGAGTTCCGTGCTCCACCCATCATTGCACCCTTTATTCCCTGGTTGGGTGGACGTCCCTAAAATTTAGAAGACAGAAAAATGCTGCATTCTGGATTTTTAGAGCTCTCATGAAAAAACGTCCTCAGTACATTTCAGAGTGACTGCCGTTGTGTACCGCTGGTAGTTACTCGCTGAGAAGCCTCTCTTATACCTCACTCTTTATCCCTAAAGTCAAATTCCATTTCAGTCGATCATCTATAAGCTATACGCTGCCTTCTGTATGGAACAAACTCAAAAAAACCTTAAAGATAGTTAGCCCTATAAAGCTGTCTACCTTCAAATTGTTAATAGCACGTTCTCTCAATGAACCTTGCAAGTGTTTTCCCTGAGTCCCCTGGCAACCTAGGGCTGGGGCCTTCTACCCTGTGTGGCCCTCCAGCAGCTCTTCCTGTATTCTCTCCCTATACCTGACTCATAATTCCTTCCTACTTCTCCTCCTCCTCCCTGAAACCTGCCTGTAACCCCACTTAATCCTCCTCTTTTTGGCATCTGTTTGGTTCCCCTTCTTCTCCCCTCATGAATTGTACCTATATATACTGTGCATATTTACTGATCTGTATGTATATATTGTATATAACTGCTGCTTTTTTTCTTGTGAAAAAACTACTGTTGTTTTCTTGCTTTATTATTTTTTTGTGTCCGCACATCTGTGCTCTGCGAGCATACTTTGTTTTTTCATCAGTTTTGTACCATACCTGCACGTTTTCATGTCATATGACCTTTTCCAGGTCCACTTTGTAAATGAGTTTCAACTCAATGGTGTCACGCCTGGTAAAATAAAGACTGATTGATTGATATGGTCAAGTACCAGAACACCATCTGGAAGAAGGGCAAAGAAGCTGCCCAAGCCCTTCTGGAGTGTTCCCAGAAACAGGAGGTTCACAAGTCCTTGCAGGCCCACTGAATATGTTAGTAAACACCTCCTCAGGGCCTTGTACAATATTTCTGATACTGGTGCCAGGGCTGCTGCCACAGGCATTTGCCTTCGTCGGAATGCCTGGCTGAGAGTCTTAGGCTTCACAGCAGATGTCCAGCAGAAGAAGCTGAATGCCCCTTTTAGTGGCTCCAAGCTCATCGGGCCAGATGTCCAGGACATCTTTAATGTCTTACAGGCCTCGGGTTGGGCTATTAAGTATGTCCATTTGCTCTACCATACCCAGCCCATAAGCAGACAATGCATGTCCTTTCGTAAGGTTTCCTATAAGGCCGGAGCCGGCTTCCATCCTCTGGGCAAATGGAAGGCCACCTCTGCCTTGCCTGCCCCCTCCTCCTCCTCTGGCCCTGCCATGAAATGACCCAGAGGTGCTGGATCTGCCCGACGGTCAGACCCACCTCTGCCTGACTCCTCTCATTAGTCCATGTTCCAGGTGTTCTCAACATCCTCGCAGACAGCCTCAGCAGGACTCAGTCCAGGGTGCATGAATGGGGACTTCTGTCATCCATCGCGAAGATCTGTTCAACATGGGATCATCCAGAGTTGGGCCTTTTTGCATCCTCACTCAATTCAAAACTGCCCAGTTTTTGCTCGCTAGATCCAGGGCCTGGAGTTTTCTGGCGAGACGTGCCATCCCTCTCCTGGAGGGGGAGGTTTCTTTACACCTTCCCTCCATTTCCTCTGATTCAGAGGGTGCTAATCAAGCTTCAGATGCAGGAAGCCAGCATGATTCTGGTCACGCCATACTGGCCATGGCAGATATGTTTTACATTACTACAACAGTTAGCAGGGAACCTCCAGGTGCCTCTGCTCCTCTGCAGGGATCTACTAATGCAGGCTGAAGGGACCCTGGTCTATCCGAACATCAAGTCCCTTCATCTGCATGCTTGGCTCCTGAGGACATAGCCATTGCGCGGTTTGGGGTCTCTCAGAAAGTGGCGGGAGTTCTAGTGGTGGCCTGAAAGCCGTCCACTTGGGCCACATACTCTATAAAGTGGAAGAGGTTTTTTTTTTCCTTCTTCCTTGTTTTCACCATATCCTTCCCTTTCTTTTTTAACAGGGTCACTGTGTTACAACACACTTATTAATATGCTGAGTTTTAAACATGCAGTTTGACTGTTCTCTATGTTATGCCTTGCTACTGTATTTGCACTGCATTTGCACATATTCATGTAGTTGGCATTGTATTTTCCTTTTTTTTTTTTTTTTATTTATTGAGATAATCAGTTTTACAACCTTTGAGTCAGAGACTCGTTTACAAAGGTACCTCATCTCGGGGTTGGGGGGGGAGACAACAGTTAAGTGCGGTTTTGGACAGAGGTTACATATAGGTGAGATACATACATACGTTGAGTTACACTCGTCATTATATAAACACAGTTGTTACAGTTGTTCAGTTGTACCATTGCCCAGTCATCCATTGGAACCCAGAGGACTTAGGGGGCTATTCAAGACAGGGTTATGTTCCACTACAGGCATTTACAGCACCGGCTGTCAATAATGTGGTGACGGAGGGCTATTTTGAACCGGCCAATCCCGGGGATCTTTGTGATTCCCTCAGGAAGGGAGTTAAACCAGGCCGGGGCTTTATGATGAAAGGATCTTTGGCAGAGAGAGAGAGGTCCTAGCCCTGGGTACTAGGAAGGTAGCTTTGGTGGAGTTACAGGTTAGCGCAGGCCGGAGGGCCGGTTGCAGGGATGCGGAGACCCCTGGTGGGCATAACCCAGACAGGGACTTTTTTGCCAGTAGGCAGGTGTGGTATTTCAGCCGTTCCTCAAGAGTGAGTATGTTAGTGGCAGAGTATAGCAGGCAAGTGTGAGTTCTGCTATGGGCGCTGGTCAGGAGCCTACAGGCTTTGTTAATAGAGGTCTGGACTTTAGACAGGGTGGAGGGGTCTGCCGCTGCTTATATTGGAAGTCCGTAGTCGGCCAGAGACAACACAGATGAGGAGATGGCTAATTTTAAGGCAGATTCAGGGAGGCAGTCTTTATGGCGGTAGAGGAGCCCAGTCCTGGAGTTCATGGCTGACGACAGGGCTTTTAGATGGGCGTGGAATGTAAAGCCTGCGTCAAAAGTGATGCCCAGGTACTTATATGTTGTTACCTGTTCAAGTGAAAGGAGCGTGCTAGGGGTGATGAGAAGGGGAGTATCCTTGGCGCTGTTTTGCCGATGTGCGAACAGCATTGACTTTGTTTTTTTCAGGTTCAGGACTAGCCGATGGTTACTGAACCATTTTTCAGCTTGGAGGAAAGTGCTTTGCAGTGTGCTTTGGAGTAGGAGTGGGTCTGAGTGTGATGCTAGGATCACTGCATCATCTGCATAAAGCAGTATTTTGTTGGAGCAGGAGCTTGGGAGTGTGTTGAGGAAGAGACTGAAAAGGGTGGGTCCAAGGATGGAGCCTTGCGGGACCCCTGAGAGTACTGGTAGGTTGGTGGAGAGGGTCCTATTTAGCTTAACTCTTTGGGATCTGTTGTGGGTAGCTTGAGACCAATTCAGGGGCCAGATGAGAATCCCAGTTGGCTAAGGGAGTTTAACAGCGAGGTGGTACACGGTGTCAAAGGCCTTGGATAGGTCGATGAAAACTGCTCCTGCAAGTTGGACCATTATCAAGCGCAGAGTGTATATGGTGGGAGAATCAGAAGGGCAGTGGATGTGCTGTGGGTCCGACGAAACCATGTTGCTCAGGACATAGGATGTCGAATTTAGATAGGTATTCTATGAGCTGAGTGGATGCTATTTTTTCCAAGGCTTTGGGGGGGGGGGATGGAGATGGGCCTGTAGTTATTTGGTAGTGTTTGGTCCCCAGACTTATGGATGGGGGTGACTTCGGCCTGTTTCCATGCTTCCAGGAATTGGCCTAGGCATAGGGATTTATTAATGGCAATCGTGAGGGGGATTAGCATGACATCCAGCGTGAGGCAGAGTATCCTGGAGTCAAGAGGGTCATTACTTGGGTTTTGCGAGGCGAGAGATTTTAGTAGAAAAGGTTTGGCATCATGGGGTGAGATCGTCCGGAAGTGGAATTGCGGCCGGGAGGTGTGAATGTGGGTGGGCGTGGGGATGGTGTCAAAGAATTGGGCAGGGAGAACTGCGCTTAAGTCCGTGAAAGTTTTATTAAGGCAGTCTGCGATACATGTTTGGTCTGTCGAGACTGCCCCGTTTATGACAATCTGAGACGGAGGGGGGAGCAGGTTTTGCCATTCAGTTCTTTAATATTGTCCCAGAAGGCTCTGGCTGAGCCCCAGGAGGATGTCAAAGCAGCCTGATAGTATCTAGCTTTGGCTTGTTTGATGGCCCAGGTGCATTGGTAAGCCCTATAGGCTTGCCTGTCAGCCACCCTACCAGAGTCATTTGCTATGTGCCAAAGATTGTCTCTCTGTTTTAGTTGCTGGATCAGTGCAGGGGATATCCATGCAGCAGCCCGTTTTTTTTGTCTAGATGTGGTGATGGGGGCAAATAGGTTGCAGGCATTGTTGAAGGCCTTAGTGAGATAAGTTAGAGCAGAATTTATGTCAGATGCACAGGTCATTGGAGTCCAGTCGACTTGTGCGAGGTGACGTTTGAGGTTGTCAAGATCCCTGGGGAGAAATCTGCGTCGAGGGGTGCTGCAGTACTCAGGGCTGAGTGTTGGGGAGGACCAGAAGCAGATGACAGGGGAGTGCTCACTAAGTGAGTCCGCTAGGACTTTTACAGATTCCAACTTGTGTGGCCGATTAGAAAGAACTATGTCCAGGAGGGAGCTAGTTCCCTTCGCTTGGTTAAGTCTGGTGGGCTGAGTGACCATTTGAGACAGGTCAAGGGCTGCAAGCTCATCCTTTATATTATCAGACGAGGGGCTGAGCCAGTTGGTGTTTAGGTCTCCCAAGATTAGTTGTTCAGCCTTTTGAGGTAAAGTGGATAGATAGTCTAAGAGTTAATATCCCAATATTGACACTGTAGTGTAGCATGAGAGGGGTGCTGCACTTCTGAGGTGCCATCTTTCGGATGAGACGTTAAACCGAGGTCCCATCTACCTGGATTAGTGGTAGTTCAGGTGGATGTGAAAGATCCCATGGCACTTATCGAAAAGAGTAGGGGAATTTTCCCGGTGTCCTGGCCAAATTTCACTCATTCACTAAAAATACCACCAACACCTTAATCTGGTTCAAAGTCAGTTGGCATTCATCTGTATCCCTTCCCAGGTCATGCCTGAAAATAGGCAGGATTTGTCTAGTCACTTACCGGTCAACAAAACTAAATAAATAAATAAGAGAGTTGATGGCTAAATTTTTCGATGACTAGGGGTATGTAAGCCGTGGTTAGGTATAGGGGCCACGACCAGGGTATGGGGTGATTTTTAGAGTAATGGCTTGTGCCCCATGGTTGAGCTCAGGGTTGGGAGTGCATGACTCCAGTGAGTCACGGCAAGATTGTGCACCCCTCTGGATTGCCCATCCTATCAGCCCTGAACAGGAGAAGCCTGGGAAGAGAGACAACTGAGTCAGGCGAAGCTGGGAGAGCCAGGTTTCCACTAGCATAAGAATGTCAGGGGAATATTGTGCAATCCAGCATTGGGGTGCTGCGGTTTTCTTGGGGAGACTACATATGTTCATAAAAGCAATTCGGAGACCTTTGCCAGGGGTGGGCCGAGTCATGGCAGAGTTGCCAGGCCCGGGGTTTGGGTGCACATTTCCTGAGAGCAGGAGAAGCAGGGCAATTAGGCACCTCATAGGGTAGCAGTTGCTGTAGGTGGGGTGCTTTTGCAGCTGCCGTGACATCATATGGGTGGTGCACGGGATGGGGAGAGAGATTAGTACCGGAGACACTAGAGAGGAGAGTGACCATTTGTGATAAAGTTCATGGTACAGAGGGTTGTGTATTGGCGGTGGGTGGGTGGGGGTAGTGTGGTAGTCCAGTGTTCGGGATGGATTTGGGGGGATGGACTGAGAGGTGGATGGGCAATAAGCTATGAGGAAAACAGGGTATTGTGTGTGGAGGGACTGAGGTTTGGGCAGGGGCACGTCAGTGGATGATATAAAGGGATTCAAGGTAGGCAGTGGGTGCTGTGGTAAGAGGAGTGCCAGCATAGCAAGGATCATGATTATGTGTGATTTTACAGTAGAGAGAATTGGTTTAGAGTGCAGGCTCCCTCTAGTGCTGGAGAGATATAACCTGCAAATGGAAAAGTTGGCTGATTGTGATTATAGCTATATAAGGGAGTGCCAACCAAGGCTGGTGGTGGGGGCGGTGGGGAGCCAAACGCACAGCGTTCGGCGGGGCTAGACCTAGCACCAAGAGAAAACACTAGCCAGTTCCCTTTTACTTCTTGCACCGTGTACAAGCAGAAAAAAAGGCTCCAGTCCCAGGATTCAAAATTGTCCACAGCCAGGCTAGCTCCACAGGGACCAACGGTCACGACTGCAGCAGAGCGTTTCAGGTGTTTACCTATCAGCAGCTTCGGGGCTTTTCTGTGGCAGGGAGGGCTTCAGTGAGTAGCCCTCGCGACCTCCGGCTCCTCGGGGGAGGGGGGCTCGATCTATCAGCAGCTTCGGGGCTTTTCTGTGGCAGGAAGGGCTTCGGTGAGTAGCCCTCGTGACCTCCGGCTCCTCGGGGAAGGGGGGGCTCGATCTGTCAGCAGCTTTGGGGCTTTTCTATGGCAGGGAGGGCTTCGGTGAGTAACCCTCGCGACCTCCGGCTCCTTGGGGAAGGGGGGCTCAATCTATCAGTAGCCTCGGGGCTTTTCTGTGGCAGGAAGGGCTTCGGTGAGTAGCCCTCACGACCTCCGGCTCCTCGGGGGAGGGGGGCTCGATCATTGGAAGTTGATGTTAAATTCGCCTCTAAACGCATTTCTAGTGTCATCCATCAGCTGTTACCATCGTTTTACAATATTTATAATCCTAGAATAAACACGAAAACTGTGCTTTTCAAAGAGGACATTGCTCTGCCTTTGTTACCAAAAATGCCGCGATGTATGCGACGTGCACGTGTTCTGAATGTATTGCTCTGTTTATTTTATTCACTGTCCTGTTATCACCTCATTTATTTTATTCCCTACTATTGCACTGTATTTTGTTGTTATGTTTCCCTTTTTGTGTTTGTTTTTTGTGAATGAGCCTGCTCAATGGAGCTTTCCTGCAATAAACTTGAAACTTGAAAACTCTGGGCTGCTAAATTCTATCTGGACCCCTTTACCTGTCCATTAAGCCAGATTCTGGATTACCCGATCTCCCTGTCGGACTCAGGATTCCAGTGTTCCTCCCTCGAGGTGCATCTTTTGGCTGTCTCTGCCTTTTACGAGCCACTGGACGGTCGTACCGTGGCTCTGCTGGATGTGTCCCGTACCTTTCTTAGGGGCATCCTGCATCTGAAACCTTCAGTCTGTTCTCCTGTCCTGGCTTGGGATTTAAATTTTGTTTTGGCAAAATTGACCCTGTCTCCTTTTGAGCCAGCCACGCCTTGCGAGCTACGCTTTCTCTCTTGGAAAGTGTTTTCTTTGGTTGCCATTACTTCTACTCAACGAATTTCTGAGCTTCAGGCTCTCTGGTGTGAGGAGCCTTGTTTGATTTTTCACAAAGACAGGGTGTCTTTCTGCACGAATACTAAATTTCTTCCTTAGGTGGTGTCTGAGTTTACTCTGAACCAATCCATCCACCTCCCTGTGTGTTTTCCAGAGTTTGCCAATCCAGGGGAAGCACTGCTCCATACTTTAGATGTGCACGGAATTTTGAAATATTATCTGCTTCAAACTAATAACTGCAGAAAGTCAAAGCAGCTTTTTCTTTCCTTTGCCCCAGGAAGATAGGGCGTTCAAGTTTCCAAACAATGTTTTTCTAAATGGTTGGCCCATTGTATTGAGTTCTGCTACAACAAGCATGGGAAGGAATTGCCAGGGACGATCAAAGCTCACTCCACAAGGGGCATGGCTACCTCTGTGGCCTGTTTCAAGGGGGTCTCAGGTGCTGACATTTGTGCTGCTGCCACCTGGAGTACCGTCCATACTTTTACCAAGCATTACAGTCTGGACGTTGCTTCTAGAGCCTGAGGAGGTTTTGGCTGGGCTGTTCTTCAGGGCCTTCTGTCTTAGGCCTCGGCTTGCCTACCACCCAGACTGCTCTGCTGCACTTGTAACTGCTTGGGAGTCATTCCTATGGGGTGACCTGATGACTGAGATACCCTTACGGTTACCTAAGAACTTACTGTAACAGTAGATCTTTTAGGGGATCTCAGTCATCAGGTCAGCCTTCCCTCCCACCATCCCCCTGGTTGGGGTTCTTGTCTCAGACTGATGTAACCCCCTTGCAAATGGGGTTTCCTAATGTGCCCTATGCCTGGTTGGTAGTCGGCATAAAGCCGCCGGAATGGGGGTCCGTGGAGTGCTTTTAAAGGCCTCGTATACTGTCCTTTAAGAGGCTGCGTTTTGCAGTTGGAATGGGTTAAAATGGGAAGGGGTTCGAGTGTTGTTATGCTCGACTCCCGCCCGGTCTGCCAAGGAGTGCTCCATTCTGCCATCGCTAATAGTGCAGGGGGAGCCCTAATAAAGGATGTAGGTGGGTGCTTGAAATCAGCTGTAAAAATAATGATAATGTAGTTGTTCTAACCTGCTTTTCTTTGCAGCATAGAGAGTTTCGATTGCCTCCTCCATTTTGGTCCCGAACTGCAGAATGGGACCAATCAGTACTTGGGACCCTACAGAGTCGACTGACCAATGGAAGAGCTGTTTGTTTTGAGAAAGGTATTATGGGCTATGGCGCTTTTTCTGCCCCACTGAGAGCTGGGAGAAGTGACTGACAGGCTCACCCAGCCTGAATTGAGAGGAGTGCCCCAAGCTGAAGGAGGGCAGAGCGAAAGCAGCTGAGGAAGGGAGAGGATCTGTGTGCTCCTGCACTGGAGACTGTGCATGCGGGAAGCTCGTGAAGGCCTAAGTCGGCCGTTGTATCTACTGCTCGCGTGCGTTCGCGGGCTAAATCTGTCAGGCGGTCAGAGGAGGCTGATTACTGAAATGCTACCCACCAGGCTTAACCTGTTGAAGGACTAGAGGATCTGTTTAAACCGCGCTCGGTCTGCGGGAAAAGTGAAGAGGCTGTGTCACTGAGTCTAGGAGACTGTGGAACTTGGAGAGCCTAGGAGCTGTTGCCTGGTGAGGTATCCCTCTGCTTTGCCTTGTTTGAGATAACCATATAAATGTGCGAGGAGGCTTGTGAGCTCAAGTTAATCCTGCTTCTAGTAAATGACTCTGCTTTGTTTGAGATAACCATATAAATGTGCGAGGAGGCTTGTGAGCTCAAGTTAATCCTGCTGCTAGTAAATGACTCTGCTTTGTTTGAGATAACCATATAAATGTGTAGAGACTTGTGAGTTCAAGTTAATCCTGCTGCCAGTGAGGGATTCTGTCTTGATTGAGATAACCATATAAATGTACTATGAGGCTTGTGAGTTCAAGTTAATCCTGCTGCCAGAGAGGGATTCTGTCTTGATTGAGATAACCATATAAATGTGTATCGAGACTTGTGAAGTTCAGGCTGAGCCCTGCTAATGTTGGAAGAATCGGGATTGGCTGGAGGTTGTGAGTACTGAATCAGGGTAGCTCCCTGTTAAGTGTGCAAACAGTGGTTTCCAATCATATTGCTATACTTCTGACTGCCTAATCGAACTTTCTTTCCCTGCTGACTTGCTCAGGATTGCAGCGTTTATCTGTGTTAAGGGCCCCACCCAGCTGCCACGTTTGGACTAGCCATTAGGGCTTGGGTACCCAGGGACAGTGACTTGTAGGGTTAGGCCTGTGCACAGAGCCATAGGTATATAGCATAGTGTAAGCCAATTAACCTGATTCCCCCTTGTTATCTACCCTTCTAATAAATCAGATTGCTGTGTTATAATTACCATCCTGGCTGTGTGTACATTAATGGTGAACTTCTGCCTGGTGATTGCAATATAACTGTATCTTATTTTACAGGGGTCTCTGGAGTGAGCTGAATTGTATCAGCCCGGGGTAAGTGCATTGGTGGAAAGAATTGTGGGCAAACAGGGTGAGTCACTAGTGGGACAAAAGGGGGTTGCAGTAGCCCAGAGGCTGTAACCAAGGCCGAGTTTTCGCGATTCATGCGGATCACGTCAAACAGCTGAAATATCAATGAATTTGCCATTACCCGATTGACGGCCCCTGGAACAAGCGTCCACTTCATTTGCAGGCAGAGGGTGCCCAATCCCCGTCGGCAAACGCCCAAAGTCGTTGTGCCACGCTGAGGCCCACCCCAGCGTGGCAAGTGATCTCGTGTTTTTGCCGATGGGGTGCCCAATCCCCGTCGGCTGAACACTCCAAGTTGTTGTGCCATGCTGGGAGCCCACCCCAAGCGTGGCAGCGATCCGGACGTCTTTTTTTTTCCTGTAAAACAAAACTGTCACAGTAGCGTCTCGAGCCCCCTCCACATCCGCACCCACCACTGCACCCAAGCCTCCCCACACCCCACCCCATACTTACCTCCGGACTCCGGTAGCGGCGATCTTCGGTGGACCGGGAACACGTCTGCACTCTTCAAAGCGACCCGCGAACTGAGGAAATGCCGGTAAGCTGTATAATGGGCTAGATAGGAGGGGTTCAACTTTGTGTATATCTCAGGCATTTTGGGAATTTTGCGCAAATTTTCAACATGGGGTTTTGGGACCCCTTCTCATGAATGATGTCACTGTCATGGCGTATTACGGGCTCGAAGGGTGATTTCGCGCGGTGACTGCGAAATCACCCGCCGGGACTACCGCCATGACGATGACATCATTCGTGAAACCATGTTAAAATTTGGTGCAAAAGCTCAAAAATCACTGTTTAACGAGTGCATTGCGCGGTTCCTCGCGAGCTCGTAAGTTCGCGAATTTCAATATTTTCACTCAGAGTTTCAACATTGCCATTTCACCACACTGTCTTATGGTAGTACAGCTGTCATTTTCACATCTCACCCAAAATATGTTTCCACCCTTGTAGCGCAGAATGGCGCCGGTCGGAGTATCGAAATCAATGTGCGGGACAAATTAAGAAAATCACAGTGACACTGTTCATGAGTAGAGGTCTTGAAATGGCTATGTTGAATTGAGTGAAAAATTCAAAAATGACTGTTTAACGAGTGTCGTTGCATAGTTCCTCATGAGCTCGTGAGTTCGCGAGAATTTCAATATTTTCACTCCAGAGTTTCAACATTGCCATTTCACCACACTGTCTTATGAGTAGTATAGCTGTCATTTTCCATCTCACCAAAATGTGTTTTCACCCTTGTAGCGCCAGAATGGCGCAGTCGGTGTCGAATCAATGTTCGGACAGATTAATAAAATCACAGTGATACTGTTCATGAGCAGAGGTCTTAAGCTGGCTATGTTGAAAATTTGGTGACAAACACCCATAAAATGACGTATTACGGCGTGCATTGTGTCAGATATGGCAAAAAAACAAAAAAGGAAAAAAATTAAGGGTAAAATGTGCCATGAAATTGGTGTTGGAGTACATAAGTTCTACGGCAAATGAGACTCCACTGCCAGAACTTGCTCCGATGTGCCGCAGAAAAATTGGGGCCCTGGCTGTAACCAAGGCAGTCTTACTGGGGCTAACCCCGACCTCTGGGTGGAGGCACCCGTCCACGGATCTGGGCCCCTTACCCTGCCTCAGAAGGGGCAGACAGGGGTAGTAGCCCTAAGGGTAGCGCCCCCTAGGGGTTACAAATTGGAGGCACCGCTGGGATTAGCGTCCCCTAGTGGCTCAGTGAGGAGATACCCCACAGATGGAAAAAATGGAAGGGGTTATGTTGGAAAAAATTAAGCTGGGACCCATCAAAACCTTGGTACATAAACTGATGGGTTGGGGTGAAGCAGAAGAGCTAGAGTCCCAGAAGACTGTATTATTGTTAGATGTGCCCTTGGGTACCTCGGCTGCTGATATTGTCTCTGTTGCAGAACGAGTACAGTGTTTGGGTAAGGTTGAAGTGAAAGGGCATATGGCTGATTTGCTTGACCAGACATTACAGGTGCTACTCCTATGCAGTGTGGTCATCGACCTGAAGAGTACCTCCTGTACTTTACCGGAGGTGCGTCCCAGGGTGGAGGCTAATCCATATCCGAAGTGGGTCAGTCACTCCTGGGGTCTCCTCAAATGAACAGTTTAAAGATAAGCTGCTTAAATTGTTAGCTGTGGAAGGAGGACTACAGGAGTTGCTACAAGCCTTGGATCTGTCCAGTGATACTACCCCTCGGGGTTCTCTGGAGCCTCCCTGGCCGCCAAAGCTCCGTGCTGGCTTCTTTGCCTGGGCAGTCCCATCCATACAGCTTGATTCCTATCGTAAGTTAAAGTTTTTCTCTGGCATGGTACCAGTGCCTTCCGGGGAGGATGACCTGGAGGTGTGGATGGATTACGCCACCTCTTTAGTCCAGGAGTGGCAATGCTCCGAGGGGGAGAAAAGGAAGAGGCTGATGGAGAGTTTGCGGGGTCCTGCCTTGGAAGCCATTAGATTCTTCTGGGCCACTCGTCCAGAAGCCACTGCTGCAGAGTATCTCTCTGCTTTAGAAGGGGTTTTTGGGAGTACAGAGACTGGTGACGATTTATTATGGAAATTCAGGTCTGCTAAGCAGTGGAGAAATGAAAAACTGTCCGCTTTTGTTACTAGAGTGGAGCGGGCATTGCAGAAGGCTTGTAGAAAAGGGGGAATCACTGCTGCAGCCCTGAATCAGGTTCGGCTAGAGCATATTTTAAAGTCTGCCAGATTCTCTAGTGTAACTCTGTTGAAACTTAAGTTGCATGATCGTCGGGCCACCCAGCCTTAATATTGTCAATTTATTAGGGAAATTCGAGAAGTGGAGACTGATGAAGAGGGGTGGGAACCCTGTGTGAGGGCAGTGAACCCTAGTGGGACCCCTGAGTCTAATACCCCTGAGGAGACTGGCTCGCCTGGAGGGTCTGAGGGGTCCCCAGATTTCCCAGGTACTGTGGGGATGCGGGTTGTTTCCTCTGACCCATACATGGAGGGTGAGTTGAGGGCTGAGATCAGGAATTTACGGGAATTGGTGAGGGAATTAAAGCAGTCTACTGTGTACCCTACTCGGCCCGGGGCCCCTGAGATATGTAGAACCCCCCACCCTAGCCCCAGAGAGCTTTCTCACTCCCCTCAGGGCCCTCCTCCGAACAGTGATCCCCGGGACCCCAAGTTTTGTTACCGGTGTGGGAAAGATGGGCATTTCCAGCCTGACTGCCAGAGGCTGGAGAATTTAAGAAAAGCTAACAGCAGACTGATCGCCCAACACCGCCAGGCCCAGTCTCGGGCCCCCAAGAAAAGTTGTGTGACTCAGGCCCATGCCAGCTGGGCTAATAGTGTTGCTACCCCCAACTGATCTGATGTGGTCGGGCCATCTATGGAGACCCGGGTGCAGGTGAATGGAATTCCCACTAGAGCTGTATTGGACAGTGGCTCCCAGGTGACCATCATGTTTCAGGACTGGTACCAAGCACACTTATCTGAAGTGCCCCTGCAGCCTCTAACTGGTCTACATGTGTGGGGGTTGAGCGACAAGGCTTATCCGTATTTGGGGTACATCCGTGTATGGTTATCTTTCCCTGCAGCTGTGAATGGAACAGATGAGCAAGTGGAAACCTTGGTCTTGGTCTGCCCACCCACTGGACTGTATGATGGGGTGCCCCTGTTGATTGGAACAAATGCGCACATGTTTGGACGACTGGCCCAGTTGTGTTCAGAGAAGCGAGCATTTCAGACTGGGCGAGTGTTGGGTGTACCTGCGGTAATTCAAATGGTCAGGGCCACTCAGAAGAAGGGTAGGCCGGAGGAACCTGAAGGCCCTGTGGGAGTGGTATGGAAGAAGGATCGGCCCTGTAGTGCTTGCCCCAAATGCACAGTGTGTTCTGCATGGAGAGAGTGCGATTAAAACAGATGTCAAGAATAAGTTGTTGATGTTGGATGCGCTATGGAGGAGAACTACCTGAGGGTTGTTGCTCAAACCAGCATTCTGCCGGCCAGGGCCCATGCCTACGTTAAAAGGGTGATGGTTCAAGTGCACAATGTGTCTGATAAAGCGATTCGAATAAAAAGAGGGTGTACCCTGGCTAGCGTCCATTGTGCGGATACTGCTGTCCTACCAAATAAAAAGAGTTCCCGGACAGGTGATAGAGTTGCTCCTGATCTGTTTGACTTTGGTGACTCTCCGCTGCCGACGGGTGGAGCGCAGGGTCAGTGAGAGGCTTGCCGAGAGGAACCAGGTTTCTCCCTGAAAGAGTGGGATGTAGGATGTGTACAAGGGGCTGAGCATCACATTCGATTGCCGCGAAAGACCCTTCGAGAGAGATCGGCGTCTGGCTCCGCTGGCATAGATGATGTCTGGCGACATTTGCAAGAAATGTTGGCTGCTGGTGTAATCCGAGTCTAAAGCCCATATGCCTCCCCATTGTAGTAGTAAGGAAAAGAGATGGGGCAGTTCGGATGTGTGTGACTATAGTACTTTGAATAAAGCGGACCATTCCGGATCAATATACCGCTACGCATACAAGATGCCTTGGATTGTCTGAATGGTAGTAAGTGGTTCTCTGTATTGGATCTTCGGAGCAGATACTACCAGATCCCGATGGCCCCAGACGATCGGGAGAAGACTGCTTTCATTTGCCCGTTAGGCCTCTATGAATTTATTTGGATGCCTCAAGGAATTTCGGGTGCCCCAGCCACTTTTCAGCGCTTGATGGAACGAGCTGTGGGGGACATGAACCTACTCGAATGTTTGGTCTATCTAGATGACGTCATAGTGTTTGGCCGATCCTTGGAAGAACATGAGCAACGATTATTCAAAGTCCTGGATCGATTGGAGGATTTCGGCCTCAAGTTGTCTATCGACAAGTGTCAATTCTTCAAGACTTCTGTGAAATATGTGGGCCACATAGTGTCCACTGAAGGCATAGAGACTGATCCTAGCAACGTGGAGGCGTTGACCACTTGGCCTCAACCTAGAAATTTGAGAGAGCTGCAACAATTCCTGGGGTTTTGTGGCTACTATAAGCGGTTTGTCAGAGACTATTCACGGTGATTAGCCTCTCCTTAATCTCACCCAGGGTATCCGCCTACTCACAAAATATAAGAAGGGTGTGCACACTGACTTAGAAAAGAAATATTTTCAGCCAAAGCGATATGTTCGGGATCGATGGACTGCTGAGTGTGAGGAAGCTTTCCATGACATCATATATCGACTTACCCACGCACCTATGTTGGCCTATGCTGACCCAGCCAAGCCTTACACTCTTCATACTGATGCCAGTCTGCAAGGATTGGGGGCTGTATTATACCAGGAGCACTCGAATGGGCTGAGACCTGTAGCGTTTGCCAGTAGAAGTCTGACGCCGTCAGAGAAGAACTACCCCGTGCACAAATTAGAGTTTCTGGCTCTGAAGTGGGCCATTGTTGATCAGTTCCATGACTATTTGTATGGTGCCAAGATATTAGTAAAGACTGATAACAATCCTCTGACCTATGTACAAACCTCAGCCAAATTGGATGCCACTGGGCATAGGTGGCTCTCTGCCTTGGCCACCTACGATTACGCTGTAGAATACCGGGTGGGCTTAAACCATATAGATGTGGATGCTCTTTCTCAGAGGCCTGCGTCCCAGACTGAATGGGTCTGGTTGTCTGAGCCTGACATAAGAGCTCTGTGCCAGAAATTTGATAAAGAAGAACAGGTGTCTCCTGACGCAGTGGACTGTGTGGTAGATTGTTTGGGGCGGCCGGAAAACTGTATACCTGCCGCCTACTTCCATTTCTCTGCATTGGACATCAGCTCCCTGCCCCAACTCAACAATGATGATCTCCAACAGGCTCAATCCTGTGACCCTATGATAAGAACGGTTGTAGAGGTTTTGCGGGCTGGAAGAGATGTATCCAAACTATGTTCCACTGACTTGCGGACCACCTTGTTGTACAAAGAAGGGCCTAAATTAAAGCTGATCAACCAACTACTATATAGAGAAACCGTGAGTAAGGAGGGCCGGGTGCAGCGAGAACAACTGGTGCTGCCCTCAGTTTTCAGAGAACTAGTTCTAAGGTCATTGCATAATCAGATGGGGCACCTGGGCATAGATCAAACACTTGACTTGGTACGGGCTTGATTCTATTGGCCAAAAATGAGTGCAGACGTGGAACAGTATGTCAAAACCTGTGGTCGTTGTTTGCAAAGAAAGGCGTTACCCCAGCGAGCTGCTCCACTGGTCAACATTACTACTAGTGCTCCTATGGAACTGGTCTGTATTGATTTCCTGAGTCTAGAGCCTGATCTGAGAAGTGTTAGCAATATATTGGTGGTTTCTGATCATTTTACCCGGTACGCTCAGGCTTTCCCGACCAAGGATCAGAAAGCAACTACAGTGGCTAAGATACTGGTTGAGAATTTTTTCGTCCACTATGGGGCTCCGCAGCGGATTCATTCCGATCAAGGAAGGGACTTTGAAAGTCGCTTGATTAAAGAGATGCTATCTTTGTGTGATGCACAAATCACGAACCACCCCTACCACCCGTAGGGAGACCCTCAGCCTGAAAGGTTCAATCGTACATTGCTCGACATGCTGGGCACCTTGCAATCCAAAGATAAATCGAGATGGAGCCAACAGATTAGCACGCTAGTTCACGCCTACAATTGTACGAAAAGTGATGCCACAGGGTTTTCCCCCTATCGTCTAATGTTTGGAAGAGAGGCTAGATTGCCAGTAGATGTGTGTTTTGGGGTTTCCCCTGGTGGGGTACGAGCAGAGAACCATCTACAGTATGTACAGAAATTAAAGGCCCAATTAAATCATGCCTACCAACTGGCCCAGACCATGGCTGCTAAATGAAATCTGGCTAACAAGGAGAGATATGACAAAAAAGTGAAAACAGTAGAGTTGAGAAAGGGGATAGAGTGTTGTTGAGAAATCTGGGACTGCATGGCAAACATAAATTGCCGACCGATGGCATCACCTCCCTCATGTTGTTGTGGGACAGCTGGCAGACCTACCTGTGTATAAAGTGCGGCCGAAAACAATTGAAAGATGTGAAAACCATACACAGAAATCATCTGTTGCCAATTGGGCAGATCTTGATTGAAGTTGAACCTTCCTCTACCCCTCCTTCCAGGCCCATGACTAGATCTGTTACTAAGAAAGGAACCAAGCCTGTGGAGCCTTCAACAAGTCCACCAAGGGAGCCTTGTCCAACTCCCCCTGCAAAAGGAGATGATCAACACTCAGTGTCAGAAGACAGCGAAGATGATGTTGAATATTATCCCTCTTTTGAACTAAGCCAATTGTTTTGGGGCAATCCCCTTGTTAACTCAGGAACTGAAGCTGGCCCATCTGTGTTAGTTGAGCCCTCTACTTTATCCCCAGAGGAAATGCCTCCAGAAGATGAATGGGGTAGCAGATGAACTCAAGGAGCTGAGTCCTTAGGCTTGGCTGAACTGTCTGGCCTGGCTGAATTATCTGACTTTTCAGAAGAAGAGAGTGAGATGGGGGAACAAGCCAGTGATATGCCCGAATTGGAAGACTATTTTGAATGCCTTGATGGTTCCCCTCTAGTACCTACACCACCCCCAGATGAGCCCAGTGGGGTGGGTTCAGGGATAGAAGGTCAAGCCCCTGATAGTATTATGAGTATCGAGCCTGATCCCCTTGAAGGGATCCCTGTTGCTAATGTCTCTGACATGGGAGTGGAGTCAGGGCCTGGTTCAGAATCCCCTGAGACCCCTAGACGATCCGGCTGACAAATTCGGCCCGTAATAAAGTTAAGCTATGAATCTTTAGGTCAGCCAGTGGATCTGCCCTTAAATGTGGTCCACAAAGGGGTGTATGTGTCCCCAAGTTCTTTGCCTAAGTTAGCCTTGGGGGATAACTCCAGATTATTAGTAAAGCCTTTTGAGTGTGGTGCCCCTGTCACGGGTAGGACCCTATGACCTGAGTTAAACAAGTGCAAGATTCTATATGTGTGATGTGTATACACTATAGTGCATTGTATATCTAATGTTTATGTATGTAAGGTAAAATGTGATATGGTGTTACTTGGGATGTTCACCTACTCTGCCTCAAAGGGTGATTACTTGGCGCGGACGCCAAGCTTTTCCAGGCCAGGGAGGGTGTAACCCCCTTGCAAATGGGGTTTCCTAATGTGTCCTATGCCTGGTTGGTAGTCGGCATAAAGCCGCCGGAATGGGGGTCCGTGGAGTGCTTTTTAAGGCCTCCGTATACTGTCCCTTTAAGGGCTGCCTTTTGCAGTCGGAATGGGTTAAAATGGGAAGGGGTTCAAGTGTTGTTATGCTCGACTCCCGCCCGGGCTGCCAAGGAGTGCTCCATTCTGCCATCGCTAATAGTGCAGGGGGAGCCCTAATAAAGGATGTAGGTGGGTGCTTGAAATAAGCTGTAAAAATAATGATAATGTAGTTGTTCTAACCTGCTTTGCTTTGCAGCATAGAGAGTTTCGATTGCCTCCTCCATTTTGGTCCCAAACTGCAGAATTGGACCAATCAGTACTTGGGACCCTACAGAGTCGACTGACCAATGGAAGAGCTGTTTGTTTTGAGAAAGGTATTATGGGCTATGGCGCTTTTTCTGCCCCACTGAGAGCTGGGAGAAGTGACTGACAGGCTCACCCAGCCAATCGGGCCGGGTCGCGCCAATTGAGAGGAGTGCCCCAAGCTGAAGGAGGGCAGAGCGAAGCAGCTGAGGAAGGGAGAGGATCTGTGTGCTCCTGCTGGCTGAGAGTGTGCTGCTGGAAGCTCGTGGAAGGCCTAAGTCGGCCGTTGTATCTACTGCTCGCATGCTCAGTGGCTAAATCTGTCGGTGGGCGGTCAGAGGAGGCTGATTACTGAAACGCTACCCACCAGGCTTAACCTGTTGAAGGACTAGAGGATCTGTTTAAACCGCGTGCGGTCCGCGGGAAAAGTGAAGAGGCTGTGTCACTGAGTCTAGGAGACTGTGGAACTTGGAGAGCCTAGGAGCTGTTGCCTGGTGAGGTATCCCTCTGCTTTGCCTTGTTTGAGATAACCATATAAATGTGCGAGGAGGCTTGTGAGCTCAAGTTAATCCTGCTTCTAGTAAATGACTCTGCTTTGTTTGAGATAACCATATAAATGTGCGAGGAGGCTTGTGAGCTCAAGTTAATCCTGCTGCTAGTAAATGACTCTGCTTTATTTGAGATAACCATATAAATGTGTAAAGAGACTTGTGAGTTCAAGTTAATCCTGCTGCCAGTGACTGGATTGAGATAACCATATAAATGTACTATGAGGCTTGTGAGTTCAAGTTAATCCTGCTGCCAGAGAGGGATTCTGTCTTGATTGAGATAACCATATAAATGTGTAAAGAGACTTGTGAGTTCAAGTTAATCCTGCTGCCAGTGAGGGATTCTGCCTGGATTGAGATAACCATATAAAAATGTGTAACGAGACTTGTGAAGTTCAGGCTGAGCCCTGCTAGTGTTGGAAGAATCGGGATTGGCTGGAGGTTGTGAGTACTGAATCAGGGTAGCTCCCTGTTAAGTGTGCAAACAGTGGTTTCCAATCGTATTGCTATACTTCTGACTGCCTAATCAAACTTTCTTTCCCTGCTGACTTGCTCAGGATTGCAGCGTTTATCTGTGTTAAGGGCCCCACCCAGCTGCCACGTTTGGACTAGCCATTAGGGCTTGGGTACCCAGGGACAGTGATTTGTAGGGTTAGGCCTGTGCACAGAGCCATAGGTATATAGCATAGTGTAAGCCAATTAACCTGATCCCCCCCCCCCTGTTATCTACCCTTCTAATAAATCAGATTGCTGTGTTATAATTACCATCCTGGCTATTGTGTACATTAATGGTGAACTTCTGCCTGGTGATTGCAATATAACTGTATCTTATTTTACAGGGGGTCTCTGGAGTGAGCTGAATTGTATCAGCGGGGTAAGCATTGGTGGAAAGAATTGTGGGCAAGCAGGGTGAGTCACTAGTGGGGCAAAAGGGGGGTTGCAGTAGCCCAGAGGGCTGTAACCAAGGTAGTCTTACTGGGGCTAACCCCGACCTCTGGGTGGAGGCACCCGTCCATGGATCTGGGCCCCTTACCCTGCCTCAGAAGGGGCAGACAGGGGTAGTAGCCCTAAGGGTAGCGCCCCCTAGGGGTTACACTGGCTGTCGTAGAGTATCCAGCCTTTTATTCAGGTCTGGGCACCTCTCCCTTTCCTTGGTCCCCCATGGCATGAGCTTGCTCCCTTAGCCTCTGAGGCAGGAGCGGGGCCACTCACAACGTTACTTATTTATTTATTTATTTGAATTTTGATGACCAGATAGGCCCACTGAGACAGACATGTCCCTTTTTCAGGGGCGACCCGGGAAATAAAGACAATTCCATGAGTTGGTACACTATACTTTAGGATACAGGAGGTAAAACATAAGGAGAAACGAGTACGATCTGAGGTAAGAGACAGTATATATACAGTAAATAACACAATGGTATGCTGTGAGCAGAAAGTCATTTCCCTCCGTTGCTGGATGATGATTCCAGTAGTGATCTGGAGGGGTCCTGTGTCGATAATCCTTAGATTTGTTGTGCGTGGAAAGTCCTTGGTGGGGTTTGGGCTGTACTGGGATGGGTGAGGTAGTCCAATACAGGCTACTTCACAATACAACTATATAGTACAATATATTACATATTTACAAAATATAAGAGTGGAAAGAGAGAGATTTACAAAATACAAGAGTGAAAGGAGAGAGAACAGGAAGGGAAAGGGTTAGGGGAAGATTGGAAAGTGAGAGGTGGAGGGAGCTCAAGGGTAAGAGAAAGGGTTTTGGATGAGAATCGACAGCCAGAGAGGGCAGGTGAGGGAGGAGGGTACGCTGAGGAAAACAGAGGGGGTTAAGTGCAAATACCACTACAGACTGGAGGGGGAAAGAAGATTTCCTTGAGACTTCTCTTAAACAGGGGAAGAGATGTACATGAGGGTAAACTACGTGGTAGAGTATTCCATTTTTGTGGTGCAGAGAAGGCGAAGGACCATCTTCCAATAGCAAGGCGGACTTTGGGAAGGTTCAACAATAGGAGGTGGGAGTGGCGGAGGGTCCTGGGGAAGGTCTTCAGAGTGAGCAGGCCAGAGAGGATGGGTGGGGACGGTAGGTGAGTAAGTTTAAAGGTAGTGCATAACACTGGGAAGTCCATTTTGGGCTCAGACGGCCAGCCAAGGAACCTCAGCACGTCACAGTGATGAGCTCAAGCAGGTGCACCAGCAGTGGAGTGAGCAGTCCTGTGGTAGGCCTGTTTGAGTTTGGCCTGAGTAGAGGACTTGACTGAGTGAATTATGGGCACACCATAGAATAAACCAGGGAGGAGGGTAGCCGTGGCAATGGTCTTTCTAGCACAGGGAGTTAGGTGGGGGGTAGTGCGATGGAGTAGGCTGAGCTTTTGATTGGTAGTCTTAATGACACTGTTTACATGCGTGTTGAAGGATAGATATTCATCGAGAGTCATACCCAGATATTTGAAAGATCCCACCCCTTCGAGCGGTAGATCTGAGGAGGTGTTAATAACCAGAGGGGCTGGGAGGTTAGGTCAAAGGAGGTATGATGGAACAGCATGGATTTGGTTTTCTTTGTGTTCAGTACCAGTAGGTTCTTTTTGAACCAAGCTTCCATATGTTGGAAGTCTTTTTCCAGGTCAGATTGAATGGTGGAGACGTCTGTGCCATGCCGGTATAAACATACTAAACATGCTAAAACGCCAGCAGAGTAAACCTTATGGTCTATTGAGTCTGCTCGGACCTCAGCACCCTGTTTGGGTACTGTAGCCATCTACCTGGCTCCTTTCCTGCTTACCTCATCCCCCACTCCTAGCCCCACCCCCCCGGACAAGCCATCCTCTGCTTCACCCCTTACATATACCTGTCCCATCCTCTTTTAAACCTGTCCACAGAAGCTACCTGTACCAGCTCCCCGAGCAGCGCATTCCATGGTTCCACCACTCTCTCAGTGAAGTACCTCTTCCTCCTGTCCCCTATAAGCTTTCCACCCTCAGTCTTCCAACTGTGCCCTCTGGTGACTCCATCCTCCTTTAGCCGAAGGATCCCATCTAGGCTTACCTTATTAACTCCCTTGAGGTACTTGAAGACCTCAATCATATCCCCCTGTCCCTCCTCTCCTCCAGCGAAAACAGGTTGAGTTCCTCCATACGCTTCTCATACATCATATCCCCCAGTCCCCGGATCATTCTAGTTGCCCTCCTCTGAACCCTCTGCAGGAGCTAGATGTCCCTCCTTGGGTGCAGCTGCCAGAGCTGCACACAGTACTCCAGGTGCAGTCTAACCAGGCTGTTGGACAGTGGCAAAATCACCTCTCTGCTCCTCGAGGTAATCCCCCGGGTGATGCAGCCCAGCATCCTATTTGCCCTGGCCGCGGCCGTCCTGCACTGCTCTGAATTATTCATGTTGACATCCACCAGGACTCCCAGGTCTTTTTCCCCTGCTGAAGCCTGCAACTCTTCCCCCCCAGGTTGTACACATATTTGGGGTTCCCTCGCCCTAGATGTAGCACCTTGCACTTGGAGAAGTTAAATTCCAATCTCCAGTTGTGTGACCATCTTTCCAGAGAATACAGATTTTTGCAGGTCTGACCTCCCTTCCTCTCCCTCCACTACTGCCCCCAGTTTAGAGTTGTCCACAAAGAGACTAATTTAGCAGCCGATATCTTCCCTGATATCGGAGACGTAGGCATTAAACAGGAGCGGCCCCAGAACTGACCCCTGTGGGACTCCACTAATGACTTCCCTAGGAGATGAGACCTCCCACCCTACCACTACCCGCTGGGTGTGTTCAGAAAGCCTATTTCCAATCCACCGAACCATCAGTGGTCCTACCCCCATTCTCTTTAGCTTCTCCAGCAGACCCTTGTGAGGGAATGAATCAAACGCCATGCTGAAGTCCAGGACCAGTACATCCACTGGTCTCCCCTGGTCGAGTGCTGATGTCACCCATTGGTAGAACTCCACAAGGTTAGTGCAACCCACGACCTACCTGGCACAAACCCATGCCGCCGGTCATCTGTATATCCCTTCTCATTTAAGAACCCCCCCCCCAGCCTCTCCCTAAGTATGCCCTCCATTAGCTTTCCCACCACCGACTTCAAACTGATGGGTCTATAGTTCCTTGGCTTTTCCCTCGAACCCCCTTTATGGATGGGCACAATGTGTGCCTGCCTCCAGTCCCTGGGCACCCTCCCCATCTGCAGTGACAAGTTCAAAAGATCCATCAGTGGTGTAGCCAAAGCATTAGCCAACTCCTACAGTACTCTGGGATGGATAGCGCCAGGACCCAGGGATTTGTCTTTCTTTAAGGATTTGAGGGCTTCCCACACACGGCCTATAGTTATGTCAGCATCCGTCCCCCCCCCCCTCGGCAGATCCATTCTGGATCCTTGCCCCCAGACCTTCTCCCTCAGCAACCCGTTCGCCAGCAGGTACTCTAACGGACATAGAAACATAGAATTTGACGGCAGATAAGGACCGCTTGGCCCACCCAGCCTGCCCATTTTCCTACATAACAGATAAGGTGCAGATCCTAGTTAACCAACTGCTTACTTCCTCCTACCCCCCCACTAAGACTGCCTTATGTCTGTCCCATGCATTCTTGAATTCCCCCACTGTTCTTGACTCTACGTCCTCCTCAGGGAGGCTGTTCCATGCATCCACAACCTCTCCATGAAAAATACTTCTCACATTACCTCTGAGTCGTCCCCCTCTATCTTCAAATTGTGCCCTCTTGTTCTTGCACATCTCTTTTCTGAAAGATGCTACTGTCTTGGACTTTGTTGATTCCCTGAGGTACTTGAAAGTTTCTATCATGTCCCTCTCTCCTTCTTTCCTCAAGGCATACATATTAAGCTCCTTTAGTCTTTCTTCGTATGTCTTCTGGTGCAGACCCTGCACCATTTTGGTTGCTCTTCTCTGGACAGCCTCCACTCTGTCTATGTCTTTGCGGAGATGGGGTCTCCAGAACTGCACACAGCACTCCAGGTGGGGTCTCACCAACTGTCTGTACAGAGGGATAACAACTTCCTGTTTTCTACTATTGATGCCTCTCCCTATGCATCCCAGGATCCCCCCAGCCTTCCTTACTGCCTTCTCACATTGCTTGCCCACCTTTAGGTCATCTGATATAATTACCCCCAGGTCCCTTTCCATTTTTACTGTTGTAAGTATCTCACCCCCCCATTTTGTACTCTTTCCCTGGGTTTTTGTTTCTCAGGTGCATTACCTTGCACTTCTTTGCATTGAATCTGAGCTGCCATACATTTGACCATTCCTCCAACCTTGCCAATTCCCTTCTCATCCTTTCCACTCCATCTTGTGTATCAACCCTGTTGCAGATCTTTGTGTCGTCTGCAAAGAGACATACTTTTCCTTCCAGTTCCTCTGCAATGTCACTTATAAAGACATTAAAAAGGACCGGTCCCAGTACTGAACCCTGCAGTACCCCGCTAGTAACCCTCCTTTCTTCACTGTGGACTCCATTTACTACTACCCTTTGTGTCCTGTTGTCTAGACAATTTTTTATCCAGGCTACCACCTTAGGACCCACTCCAAGGCTGGCTAACTTGTGTATTAATCTTTGTGTGGACTGTATCAAATGCCTTACAAAATCTAGGTAGGCCATGTCCACATCCCTCCCTGGTCTACTACTTTGGTCACCCAGTCAAAGAAATCTATTAGATCTGGCCTGACACTAATCTTCCCATCGGAATCCATGCTGCCTTGGGTCCTGTGCCCCACTGGCCTCTAGGTACTCAACAATTCTTTCCTTCAGAAGTGATTCCATCATTTTCCCACCACTGAGGTCAAACTAACTGGTCTGTAGTTTCCTGCCTCTGTTCTGCTCCCACTTTTGTGAAGAGGAATCACATCCGCCCTCCTCCAGTCCTCAGGTACCACCCCATCCTCCCATGATTTGTTAAAGAGAGTAGTCAGTGGTGTCACTAGTTCTACCCTTAGTTCTTTTAGAATTCTGGGGTGAATCCCATCAGGCCCCATTGCTTTGTCCACCTTCAATTTTATTAGTTCTTTCAGAACCCTTTCTTCTTTAAATGGACTGGTATCGACCCCCATCTTCAGAGTGTTTCTCTTGTTTGGTTTAGGTACCTACCCTTCCTCTTCCTTTGTGAATACTGAGCAGAAATATTCTGTTCAGTATCCCTGCTTTTCACTGTCACCCTCACCCACATTCCTCCCTTTATTAAGCCTCAGTATCCTCCTTTGGTCTTTCTTTTTCCTAATGTACCTATAAAGGTCTTATCCCTTCTTAACAGAGTTGGCTATCCTTTCTCGGTTTGGGCCTTTGCTATTCTGACTGCCTTCCAGCCTCTTTCTGCTTTAACTGATAAAGTTCTCTGTCCTGCTCCTTCTGTGTTTCCTTATATTTCCTGAATGCTATCCTTTCTCCTTAATCTTCCCTGCCACCTCTTTGAGAACCATAGCTTTTTTTCCTCCACCCTCCTTCTTGCCTGTTTGCTAGTGCTTTTCTGAGGCACCTCTCATTTTTCCAAAAGTCAGCCTCCTAAAGTCCAATACTTTGCTTTGTATGGCTTGATTGTATGGCTGTGTTTATCGTGAACCACACACTGTTTGGTGGTCGCTGTTCCCAGATGGCTGCCCACTTCTAAATCTGAGATTCTTCTCCATCCCCATTTGAGAGTATCAGGTCTAAGATTGCTTCTTCTCAGTGGGTTCCAATACTAGCTATCTGAGGCATGCCCCTTGTAGGGCATCAAGAATGACCCTGCTCTTGGATGTGCCTGCAGCAAAGGTGTTCCAGTTAACATCTGGCATATTCAGGTCCCCCATCAGCAATATCTCCCCTTTTTCTGCCATTCTAAAGATGCCTTCTATCATTCCCTTGTCCATTCCTTCCCCCTGAGATGGGGGTCTGTGTACAGCCCCCATGCGGATTGTGGTGCCATTTTCTGTCTCCAGTGTGACCCAGAGTGCCTCATCTGCTCCCTGTTTACTCTTTAGTTCTGTTGCTTTGATCCCTTCCTTTACATAGAGAGCTACTCCTCCTCCTCTTTACCCTCCCTGTCCCTCCTGTAGATTGTGTATCCTGGTATGTTGACATCCCAGTCATGGTTCTCTGTGTACCATGTTTCTGTGACTGCCACAATATCCAGACAACCTCTTCCATCAAGGCCACTAGTTCAGGAGCTTGTTACACCCGACTCACGGGTATTGGTACTCATCACCTCTACTTTTGATGGCCTTACCCTTTTAGCCCCATTTCTGTCCTTACTGCCTTGCCTTTTTTACATTTACCTCTGTCCTACTCCCTAATGACTTCTCTACCTTGGTGTTTACCTCACTAATTACCGTGTTTGTTGGGGGAGGCTGAGTTTTCCCCTGCTCCTTTTCCAGTGCCTACCCCCTTAGCTAGGTTAAATGTTTGCCAATGAAGCATTTAAACCTCTCACCTAGGATCTTTGGTTTCCCCCTGGACAGATGCAGACCATCGCGCCAGTAGTGCCCACATCCTCCATGTGGCTCCCCAGTCCCGCACGAAGTTTAAACCCTGAGCTCCACACCCAGTTTTCAACTATTTATTGAATTCCCTGGTGAGGAGTACCCTAGCATCACCCTTGCCATAGACAGGCAGCACCTCTGAGAAGGTTACCATATGCGCTACTTGTCTAAGGCCCCTCCCCAACTCTACAAACTCCTCTTGCACTGCTCTGATCCCATTCCTAGCCAGGTCATTTGTCCCTAGGTGGACAATGACATCCAGCTCCCTCCCTCGTGCAACTGCTCCCATGATCCTGAGGATTCGCTTCCTGTCCCTCCAAGCCGTGGCGCCAGGCAGGCACCTTACCTCCCTCTTCCCTTCCTCCCCAATGATCAAGTCCCCACCAGGAGTTGTTTCCTTCCCTGTGGGGTCCCATGCCACCCTCCTGTGGGTCTCCTTTGTGAAGGCTCCCAGCATCCTCCTTGGTCTCTACTGCAGGTGCCTCCATAGAGGAACCACTATCCACCAGAAAAGCGTATGAATTGTGGAGAGGTACAGCTGGAGGGATGCAACTCTGTTCCACCACCTCTACCTCCCTGAGCCCACCCTGGTCCAGCCTCTCCTCTTTCTTGGCAACCTCTGAGGTAGTGGCATTGGCCCTGGTGGTCCTGGGTGGGGAGGAGGTTTCACTAATCCTAGCCAGGTCAGCCTGGAGACGGGCATCCTCCTCCCCAGACCAGAGAGGTGCCAGCAATAGGGCAGCACGCAGCCTCCAGAATGTCTCCTGAACACTGCTTCCGCAGCTATTGCACTGCACCACCCTATCATGTCTTATTTTGTGTTCCCTCTCCTGTTTCTCTATATGCTTATTCTCTCCTCTCCTTACAACTTCCACCCTTCCTGTTCTGGGACAGCAACTTCCTATATTCCTCAGTAGCCTCCTTCTTTCTTGCTCATTGTCAGACCACCACCAGCTGGGGGGGGGAGTGAGCTACTTTTTTCCTTTAGGGTTGACAAAGTCAATGTTTCTTTATGATCCTTCCTTTCCTACTGGCAAACAGGAAGTTTCTGTTGTCAGTCAAATCCAGTGGCTATAAAAGTAGAACTAGCTTAGGGTGGGTGGGGTGGAGGGCAACTGGTAAGAAAAAAGGCTAGCAACAGGAAGTTGTAATTTGAGTCACCTGCTTTTATATTGTCTAAGCCACACCCTAATTAAACTCTCTCTCCTCCTACTGATTTAGCAAAGTAAGTTGATACAGTACCCTTCCCAGTACAGAACACACACTGACTTTCTTTCTTTTCTTTTTTTAACCCTAAATAAGACCTCTTCTACTTCTAATAAAGTATCTGTCTGCTTAATCTCAACAGACACTGACTCCTGCCGAGATAGAAGTGTTAAATTAATAAGAAAATGGTAGCTTCTTTTAGTTAGCTGCTTTCTGCTCTACAAGCAAGGCTAGCAACAGGAAGTTGTAATTTGAGTCACCTGCTTTTATGTTGTCTAAGCCACACCCCAATTAAGCTCTCTCTCCTCCTACTGATTTAGCAAAGTAAGTTGATACAGTACCCTTCCCAGTACAGAACACACACTGACTTTCTTTCTTTTCTTTTTTTTTTTTTTTTAACCCTAAATAAGACCCCTTCTACTTCTAATAAAGTATCGGTCTGCTACCCCATCTGTTCCCTGCAGACTCTTATATGGAGTATCCCCTGCATACTCCTTAGTGAATACCGAGGCAAAGTACTCATTGAGTGCCTCCGCCTGCTCCCCAGCCCCTTCTGTCCACCCCACTCCCCCGCCCACAACCTACTGAGCTGGCGCTTGATTTTCCTCCTCTCACCAGTATACCTATAGAACCCTTTTTCCCCACCCTGTATCCCCTGCACCAGCCTCTGTTCTTTCCTTTGCCCCCTCACTACTCAGGTGTCCTGCCTGGCTGCAAAACAATAGCCCTCCCTATCCAACACCCCTCGCGATCTTTTGTACCTACTGTAGGCAGCCTTCTTCTCCCTCACTGCCTCCTGGACCTCCTTGGTTCACCAGCATGGTTTTTGAGACCTACCACCCTTGCGCCTCACTTTTGCACAGGTCCTGGTAGCCTTCCATAGCTCCTGTTTTATGACCCCCACCTACCTTCTACGTTCATACCTGGTTTCAACTCCTCCAAATGCTGTTTGACAATTTCCCCCATACACCTGAAGTCTGCCCCCCAGAATCAACTGTCTCTGTCCTAGTACGATCTCCCCCCCCAGGTCGAGCTGAAACCAGACCGTGTCATGGTCACTCCAAACCAGGGGATCCTCCACAACTAGGTCTCTTACCAGGTGGTCCCTGTCTGCCAGAACCACATCCAGGATATGACCCTCCCTGGTTGGGTCCATCACCTGCTGATTTAGGAATGCGTCCAGGAAGCTATCCAGCAGCCTCAGCTCCCTAGTCACTAGTGGACGTCATAGTATCCCAATCAGTAGCTGGCATTTTGAGGTCCTCCATCAACACCACCCCTTCCCCTTACTGCCCGCACTGACTCTTAATGTTAGCCAGCAGACAATCCTCCAGATCCTCAGTCAGTCCTGGTGGCCTATATACCACCCCTGTCTTGATCTTCCTTCCCTTGGGGGTTCGCAAGGTGACCCATAAGGCTTCCACCTTGTCCTCTGCCTCCTCTACTCTAATAATCCCAATGTAATCCCTGATAAACAGTGCTACTCCTCCCCCCCTGCCCACTGTTCTATCCTTCCTAAGCACAGTGTACCCACTCAGATTAAGATCCCAGAATTGGCCAGGGGTGGCCCAAGTTTCAGTGACCACTGCCACATCCACCTCTCCCTCCACCAGCATGGCCTGGAACTCAGGCATCTTATTTCCCAGGCTCCTGGCATTTACTAGTACCACCCTCCAGTCTTTGTCCCTACCCCACTTTTCCATATCCACTCCAGAGCTTACATCCGGTCACCTACCAGCCTCCCCTAAGGCACCGTTTCCCCCTTGTGGGGTCGAAGGCTAGTCTTACCCTCAATAGACATGGCAGGATCAGCCCTGCAGCCCTCCTCTCCCCCTTCACAAGTTTAAACCCCATCTAGCCTGAATAAAATCCTCAATTTTTTGCTTGAGAACCTCCTTCCCTACCAAATTAAGGTGAAGCCTATCCCTAGCATACAGCCCATTGTCCTCCCAAATTCCCCCACCTTCCCCTAACACCGCAACTCCCTGTGCTTCATCCCACTGCCTGAGACAGTCATTTATCTCCCTGATCTTCTGTTTGTTCTCCACCGTTGCCCTAGGTATGGGCAGGATTTCTGAGAAGGAGACTGCGCAGCCATTGTCCTGACAGACCATAGCCAGTTCCCAGAACCTTGCCTGAATTTCTAGCACACTATTTCCTTCAACATCATTGGTCCTCAGGTATACCAAGAATTCAGGTGATCCCCTGCAGTCCTGCTCCAGCTCATACACCTGGAACTTTGCCCTATGCACAGTCAGACCGGAAATACCCACTACCTTAACTGGGCTGGATTTTTCCTCACCCTGCCCCCCCCCCAATGGATACCCCTGATCATGGAACCCCCAGTAGTGTACCTCATGTCCCCCTTGGCCTTTGGCCTGCTCCTTTTGGGCTCCCCTCACCAGCCTCACCTCTCCCCCTTCCCCACGTCCACCTCCCCTGTCTGACCTCCTGGACCTCTACAAGAGAACCCCTTGCAGCCCTACCTTTCTTCTTGTCGTGCTTGAATTTCTGATTTCCTACACCCCCAGCTTAGCCTCTGCCCCACTCCCTACCCCCAGTCAAGCCTTTTGCTCGTGCCTCCTCCCTTCCAGCCTCTACCACCCCTTTCCCCTCCCCCAAAACGGCACTCCAAACGTCATCTCCCCCACCTGCCTCCTCCACTGTCGCCACTATCCCTTCCCCTTATCCTCCTCAGAGCAATACCGCAGGGCCCCTGGCCCTTTTGGCCCTACTGTGGTAGGGTCCTCCACCCTCAAAGGACGACCCTCACTGGACTCAATTTTCCCTTTTTTCATACCATTCAAGCTCTCAGCCCCCACACCTTCCTTCTGCAGATTGTCCTCCTTATTGACAATAGACTTGCCCCCACCCCTGCAAGCTTGCTTCTTTGACTGACCTGTCTCCACCACACTCTGTTGTCCTATGTCACTCCCTCCTTCAACCTCCTCTACCTCCTCTGCTGCCATTACTCCTCCTTCCGCACTCAGCTTATGCAGTGGCTCAAATTTGTTATAACTCACAAAGCCAGCCCACTTCATCTGACCCAATTTCCAGAGATCCATCTGTCTGGGTGCCCCCCTACCGCCCCTTGTCCTCCTATTCCCTGTGTTGTTGATATCTTCCCTGAATGATTTCCTCCCAGGTAGAGTCCTCCCCTTGCCTCAAGTCTGTGCTGCTTACCCCCTTCCCTCCTATCTAATGAAACAAGTCCAGGCCTCACATTATCACTGCCCACCTGCCTCCCCAGTCCCCCCTCGATACGTTCAGCCCACCCCCCAACACCTCCAGCTGCCTTCATACTCAGTCAGTCTCCCCCCTGAGTTGTGATAACTGCCTACAGACTGGGCAGCCTCCTCCCTTCCAAGCCCAGTTTAGGACCATGGCTGCCCCACAGCTGGTGCACCCCAGGATCCTACCAAAGATGCCTGCCCTAGTGGCTGGCAGCCCCCTCCAGGACCCATCACCAAACATTTTCTGACATGCCCCCTTGTCCAGACCCCACCAGGACCCATCTTCAAACATTTTCTGTTGTCCCCCCTTGTCCAGGGCCCCAGCCACAGGTCTATCTACCTGCACCCCATTCCTGTCAGCCATACAGACATATACAGACAGTGAAAATAGAACAGAGATTTTGTACCTAGACACCAAGCAATATACAAGAATAAGAATGGCGCGCCAGCCCCAAGCCACCACAAGAAATAATCTCTCTGAGTCCCCTCCCAGCACCACCTACCCCAGCATAGTGCCCAGCTAGTCAGTGCCCCAGCACAGTGCCCAGCTAGTCAGTGCCCCAGCCAATCAGTGACCTACCTTCACCTGTCCCCCCGCTCCTCCATGCATTTAATAGAGGTCAGGTTCGGGGTGGGTTGGTGCCACACAACAAATACTGAACAGTTTCTCCTAAATACGGACTCACAGTTAGTTGCAGTAGCGGCTGGGCACGCTCCTTAGGAAGCCCAGCCACGAGTCTTAAAAATGGCGCCCTGCCTTCTTATTGGGCACTCCCAACTGAAGTCCCTCCAGCTCCTGTTTCTTCCCGTCAGCCAGCCCTGCTGCCGCCGATGCAGCCAGCACAGTCCCCCTGCTCCACCCTTGACCAGCTCCTCTCATATATTTATATATATGGCATCATCTGCGTAGAGCTGGATCTATGCCCCCTCCCCCCGAAGTTTAGAGGCAAGTTGTTAATAAAGATTGAGAAAAGTAAAGGCCCAAGGATAGATCCTTGGGGGACCCCGTCTGTGCAGTTGTGGTAGTGAGAGTGCTGCAGTGAGTGATCATTAATTGGTGAAGGACGTGGTGAGAGCCCTCAGTTTCATCAGAATACCATATGAACTTTTGTGACTATACAGACTATATTTTGCAGGACTCCAAGTACTGATAGAGATTTATTTTAATGAATTGATGTTAGTTTTATATAATCTGATAGTCCTTGTTGATTGTCCAGTTTTGTTTGATTTTGTTTTGGGGGTGATTGTGGGGAATTTGTAATTTGTTGTTTTGTTTGGTTTTGTTTTATTGGGGCCATTAGCTGGGAATATGTGCTGGGAAGATACAGGGACAGTCAGGCAATATTTCCCTTCCAGACTCAGGAACCTCCACCCATTTGTCTGTTCTTCGCTGTCCCCAGAGGTGTATAGGTGGTGCATGGCTCTGGGGATAGTGGGGAGGAGGAGGAGGGTGGTGGCTGAGACTGGTGGGGGAATGGAAAAGAGTGGGCAGATTGGGGTAGTGGGAACAAGCAGATGCCCTGGGCAAAATGGGCTCAGGAAAGTGGTCCTCCCTGCCTCATTCCCATACCCAAGGGCTCTGCTATTGGCAGGCAAGTAATGCGGTCTTCCTTGGTCACTCATCTTACTCGGGTGGTGTTATGCAATGCCAGGTCTATTAAGAACAAGACTGCTTTAATAGCAGATCTTATTGGATCATCTGACCTGACTTGCATCACGAGACCTGGCTGGATGAAAATGCTGGCCCAGTTTTAGCTTCAGCAGTTCCAGACGGGTACTCGGTGATACACCACCCAAGGAAGGATCGTAGGGGCGGGGGTGTAGCAGTCTGTTTTAGATCAGAACTGAACTTGGTGGAGGTTCCAGCGAGGACCACCAATTTCTTTGAGTGTATCTTGGGTGAGGGTGTAGGGTGCAGGATTCTTCTTATCTACCGTCCACCAGGAGATAGGAAAGTTTTCCTACAGGAGGTCGCGGACTTCATTGTCGACCTGGCATTGGATTCCCCAAGATGGCTGATCCTGGGGGATTTCAATGTCTGAGTCGACGATGAACTTTCACAGTTTGGTCAAGACTTCCTCTAGCTAATGAGTTCACTGGGCCTTACACAGGTTATTACCTCCTCAACCCATATTGGAGGGCACTAATTGGACTTGGTGTTCTTCCTGGGGATGGAGATATCCAAACGGGTGGTGCAGACAGTCAGGTGGTCTGACCATCACACCATTGGGTTCAGTTTCGTGGCTCCCCCAAGTAGGCCTACCCCTATGGAGATGGCCCGGTACCGTCCTTTAAGGGTGTTATCCCAGACGGCCTAATGAGGGTACTGGACCTATCGGGTGTACCAAGTGAATGCATGGATCCAGGGAATCTAGTACTTGCCTATAACAAGGCAGTGGTGGCAGCCCTGGATTTCATAGCACCTGTTCATGTTCGCCTCCTTACCCTCTGCCCAAGGTCTCCGTGGTTTGATGAGACCTTGAAGGAGCTGAGGAGAGTGGGGTGAAGGCTAGAGTGGAGCTGGTGGAAACTGTACCTGGATTATGACAAACTTAGACTGACAGACCATTATGTGGTCTATCAATCAGCAATCACCCATAAGAAGGCAGAATTCCTGTCCAGGGATATTGCTGCTGCACAGAACCAACCAGCTCAGCTCTTCTAGACTGTGGACAGGTTGTGCAATCCAACCTGTCTCCAATCTGGAGGAGCTTTGTCACAGGAATGGTGTGACGAGTTTGCTCGATTCTTTGCAGATAAGGTTGCCACAATCAGGTCCGATATTTGTCTTGCTCACTCTAGTGGAAGTTGCGATGGTCGGCAGGAGATGTCGGGCCCTCAGTTTACCTGGTCTGACTTTAGCCAACCTGCAGTCACTGGCATAGTGATGATCATCCAGACACAATGACCAACCAGTTGTAGTTTGGACCAAGTCCCTGCACGTCTCCTGGTAGGATGTGTTGATGAGATCGTCCCAGTCCTAGCTGAGATAGTTTGGAGGTCATTGGAGAGGGGTATCTTTCAAGATCCCCTGAAGGAGGCGGTCGTTTGCCTCTCTCAAAAGCCCTCCCTTGACCCCGACTGCTTTGCAAACTACAGATCTCTCTCTAACCTACCCTTTGTGGGTAAGGTTATTGAGAAGGTGGTTGCGTCGCAACTGGATAATCATTTGACCAGCCACAATGTCTATGATTCTCTTCGGTCGGGATTAAAGAAGAGACATAGTACTGAGACAGCCCTTGTCCAGGTGCTAAATGATCTAATAGCGAGGGATTGGAAGACGTGTTCCATCTTGGTCCTCCTTGATCTCTCTGCAGCGTTTGACACTGTGGACCATGGAGTGTTGCTGGAGTGCCTGTGGCTCGTCTGTGGACTGTCTGGTACAGTCCTCAGATGGTTTCAATCTTTCCTCGAGGGTAGGACTCAGAGAGTGGTGTCTGGAGTTTATTCCTTGGCCCCTCTCCTCCTATCCTGCGGGGTGCCATAGAGCTCCATCTTGTCACCCATGTTGTTTGCATGCTGCTGAAAGGAGAGATTATTAGTCGGTATGGTCTGAGTTTTCACTGCTATGCAGATGATACTCAGCTATACATGTCCTTTGCACCTGGTCAAGATGTGTTCCTCTTGGTATTTAACAACTGTCTCGCCGAGATCCAGTACTGGATGAGTGCGAGTTGGCTGCGGTTGGACCCGGCTAAAACGGAGGTGCTGGTTGTGGACCCTGATCATTGGAAGGTGGGTTTGTTGGCAGGATTACCTTCGGGATTACGTCTTGGGGGTGTGGCGTGGACTACCTCAGACTGGGTGTGAAACTTGGGCATTGTCATTGACGACGGTCTGACCCGTAAATCACAGGTGTTAGCTGTCATCAAGACCTCTTTCTACCATCTGAAGAATATTGCCTGGGTGAAACACTTGGTTCCTCCCAAAGATCTTCCAACGCTGGTCCATGCCTTCATTACCTCTCGCCTTGACTACTGCAATGCCCTGTACCTAGGGCTACTAGGGTTTGATGTCCACCGCCTTCAGCTAGTGCAGAATACGGCAGCCAGGCTGTTGACTGGTACATCTAGAGCCAGTCACATAATGCCTGTGCTCCGTGGACTGCACTGGCTTCCATTGCAGTGGAGGATCACCTTCAAGGTCAGTTTGCTGACCTATAAAGCCCTACATGACCAGGGACCTAGTTACTTGCAAGATCTCCTTCACCCTTATCGTCTCCTCCGCTCTCTTCAATCTGCGATGAGGGATTGCTAGAGATTTCCAGGGTCCGTTTAAAGACATCTGGGGTCCGGTCTTTCAGCTTTGTGGCCCCGACCCTGTGGAATTCTCTACCTCGTCGGATATGAGAATACCTGACTGTCCAGGAGTTAAAAACTGTAATTAAAATGTATTTCTTTGAATCAGCATATGGTGGTCTTAATTGATAGTATTTTAATTGTGAATGTTTTAAATATAGGATTTTACGATCATTTTGAAATCATTTACTGTATCTGTTGCATTATGTACAAGAGCCTTGGTTGTAGAAAGGCGCTTTTTACAAATAAATTATGATGATGGTGAAAGGAGATAGAGGGGAGAGGGCACCAGCTCATTTGACACATTGGATACGGTTAGATAAATAGAGATCCAGGAGAGGGAATTGGAGTCGAGACCTAAGGAGTGAACCTTGGAAATGAGGAGAGAATGGTTAACAAGGTCAAAGGCCTTCATGAGGTCAATGAAGACGGCCCCCATGGTGTTACCTTGATCCACGGCATGATAAATATCAATGGTGACCCTCAGGAGGGCAGTCTCGGTCCCATGAGATTTCTTGAAGCCATGTTGGTGTATTGTAAGGGCATTAGTAAATTCAAGGAAGGAGTACAGCTGATTATAAAGGATTCTGTCTTGTATTTTGGCAGTAGGACACAGAATGGATATGGGTCTATAGTTTTCAATGAGGTTTGTTGGGCCAATTTTGTGCATGGATACAACAGTGGTGGTTTTCCACGGTATAGGGTTGATGATGTTGGCAGGCGACGTTGGTGTGGGTGGATCCAGTTGTACTGCTGGATAATCTTCCATGTGCATCCTGCTTCACCAATGGTGAAGTTCCTGTGGTGTGACCTGATGCCTGAGATTCCTTCAAAGATCTACTGTTACGGTAAGTTCTTATGCAACTGTTCTTTTCCAGAGTAGTAAACTGCATGGGGTTGTGGCAGGGAGGGCTTGTCAACCAATCTGATAGTTTTTTTTTGACTGGATGATGAGAGTATTGTATAGGGGCCATGCCATGAATTTACTGTACTTCAGCTTCAGCAAATCTGTTGACTCAGTGCTTCACAGAAGATTGCTGAAGAAGATGGAGAATCTGGGTGCAGCAGAGACATAGTAAGATAGGTAGGAAATTGGTTGAAGAAGCAGCAGCAGAAGGTTTTGATCAATAATGTAAAAACAGCAGAGAGGGAGGTCATGAGTGGGATGCCACAGTGATTCATCTTGGGTCCTGTCCTTTTCAATATGTACACCAGCAAGATTGGAGAAAGAATCTGGGGTGCTGGCCCTACCGGTGCAGCAGTAGTGCTACCGCTTGTGGTGCTGACGGTCAGAGCTCAGGAGTGACTTTAAGAGTTGGAAGGTTGGCTGGAGGGAGGAGGATCGAGCGTCTTCAGGAATGCTGTCCTCTGGGGGGGGGGGAGCCTGAAGCTTGCTTGGCCCCTGGTGGAAGCTGGAGGAAAGGCAGCTTGGTGCCACTACAAATGGGAGACATGGCAAACATTGGTGCACATCGCACAGGAGTGCATGGTGTGCACCATGATGTCATTGCATGTCACATCCTCGGGGGCCAAAAACTGGAAGTAAAACGCCAGAAGCACGATGACTAGGAGCACCCGTAGACCATGCACCCGACTAGTTGGGCACGCCACCAGAACTAGATCTGTTATGCGGTAGGGCTTGGAGGATGCCACTGACCCCTCCGGGGAGGGCAAGCCTTGGAGGAGGAGGAGGACGGTGTCAGGTAAGTCCCGGCGGACGTCAAGGTAATGGGGCTGGGGTGCTCCTCCGAATGAGAGCCGTCTGGGTGAGGAGAATGTAAAACCAAAAAAAATCACTGTCTTCACTCTCAAGGTTCCCATGTCCCCAGAACCTCTCAATGGTATTACTCCCTTGTAATACACACTTATTTATCTATTATTCTATTTACACATTTGCCTAAATTTCTATGTGTTTAAATTTCACTTGTGTGGTGATTCATGTGCCAAGGAGTTGGAATACTTCTTCTATAGAAAACAAACTTAGTTGTACTCAGCAATTCATGTAGGGAGGAAATGTTGCTGTCTGAAAATGTTCTTGACTAGAAAACGTGGTGGTAATTCATGCAGAGAGTGATTACAATCAGAATATCAGCCAGACTCAGAAAACTAATTTCCATATTCTAGTAACACATAATAATCTCCATTTAATGTGCTTACTAACTGAAATGATGATTTTAAGATGTTTGCATTCATTTGAAATTACAGTATGAAAGCAACTGTACTTCACACAAATCACGCATCTTTAGGGCTGTACCTTTGTCATGCAAGTCGTGGAAGTCTTGGACACAATGATTGTTCTCATGTTTATAAATTAAAAAAAAAAATATATATATATATATATATTTAATATTTAATGACAGTGCCATGATTTTTGGCATTTATCATGACAACACCATGATTTGTAACATTTTCCAGAAAATATTATTTATATTATTATTATTATTTAAAATTTGGTAACCAGGAAAGGCACACTGAGCTGAGGCTTATTTCCAGGTGCGACCTGGTGAGGGGGAAAACAGATACAAAGGGAGACAAAATATATACAATTTGACACTTATACAAAATACAATTTGTGAGAATAAGTTGCATACATTTGGTTAAATGAGCAAAAGCAGCAAAGCTGATAATACAAGTTTGCATAAATTTGGCTAAATAGACAAAAAGTATCAAAACTGAATAGAGCAGCCATTTACTTGCTAGTACAGGACCATGTAGAGGAGGATTCTAGGAGGTTGAGGGGCAGCAGCAAGCAGCACCAGGTGTGTCTGAGCAGGCGTTTAAGGGCATGGGACAGCAGGGTGAGGTCAATGGAAGAGGAGAGTTGATTCCAGAGGAAGGGGAGGCGACAGGAGAAAGCTGACTGACCAGCAGAAGAGTAGGGATGGGGAGAGCAAGGGAGTAGCTAGAGCGCAATGAGTAAGAAGTGGATGTAGTGGGTGAAAGAAGGGAGGAGAGATGGGATGGGAGGATCCCAAACCAGTAATTTGAAATAAACGCTAGACCGTGGGTGAGGCATCTTTGTGGTAGGGGGGTGCGAAAAGGAGAGTTTGTGGCAAGTTGACAAAAAGCATTAAAGAGAGTGTCAAGTTTAGCAAGGGGCATAGCAGAATTGGAGCCATAGACTGTGTCAACGTAATCAAATACCGGGAGAATCATTTTCGTTATCATATCGCGACGAATAGAGAGGAGAGGCAGTCCTTATTAAGTTTGGAGTGAATAGCATCTATATGGGTCGAGGAGTTAAGATTAGAGTCAAGCCAAACCCCAAGGCTATTTGAGCGTGGGGATACATCGGTACCTTCGAGATTAGTAAAAACTGGCGGTGTGGTGAGCCTGGCCAATTTTTGCCTGGTGCTGAAGGTCATTGAGACTTTTTTTGGTATTAATCCTGAGTTGGTATGCACGAAACAGTTAAGCACATTGTGGAAGTCTTGCTGGAAAGGGACCAGGACATCAGATGTGGAGGGGCCGGAGGTGTAGATGACAGTATCATCTGCATATATGTGTATGCAAGAGTTTGAGCAGATGGAGACAAGGTCGTTTATGAGCAGAGAAAGGATCAGGGCAAGAATTGATCCTTGTAGTACTCCAGCAAGGATTGGGAGAGAGGGTGATAGGTCATTTCCCACCTGTACCGACTGTAGCCTACCTGTAAGATAGGATCTGAACCATTTTACAGCATAAAATATAATTGTAACTGTCGTTTTTAAAATACGCGCCAATAATTTTGTGCCTTTCCTCCGCAGCTCGTGTTGCCCTGAGTGTAGGATTTTGGAACTTGCACTCGAGCACCCAGTCTCCCAGGTGGCAAACAATGGGCTGCCTCCTGTCATTGGCCTGGGCCAGCCCACAAATCTAATTTTACAAACATTTATGCAACCCCCCTGTTACCCGGGGTTACTAGAATCCCAGTAAGACCTAGTGGTAGGCAGGGAAGGCAGCTTGTGAAACTCCAGTTAAAGGGATTTCACACTGTCTCACTCTCAGCTGAGACTGAGAGATGACATCATTTAGAATGGTCGCAGCTGCATAAGCCACACTGGAATGTTGCAGTTGGAGGTTAGATTAGAATGTTGGGGAATTTGAAGTCAGTCTGTAAGTGAGTAGAGTCTGTGCAGTGAGTAGAAGAGGTGCTCTGCTGTAAGCAGGCCCTCAGCGCTCTAAGCTCTGTCAAAGAGCTATTTTTGTTGTATAGGTGTGTGTTCTCACCTGAAGAGGAACACAAGAAGAGCACATTGAAGTGGTGGAGACTGCTTTCAGTGGTTCAGGGCCCCATCCCTGCAGGGATGGGGGAAGGAATCAGCCTGCTTCCAGGGCAACCCCCCTGATCCGACTAGGGAGAAAAGAAGCTGCCTGATTTAAGTTCGTGCTGAGGCACCAGAAGCTCTGGATGACAGTTCCATGAGGAGAAAACGCCTGTGGGGCACCTGCAACCAAGGGGTGAGTTCGCTCTGCTAAAGGGCCACGTGTTTTCACCTGAATCAAGATGAAACTAAAGGGACTGTTACTGTGGGGTCAGGAAAAGACAGCCAAGTACAGTTTGGAAGATGTGGGGAGTGGACTGCTTAACTCTATGGGGGGTCTAGAGTAATGGACACAGCCTCTTATTAAGTATGTTTAAGTTCAGCACAAGTGGGATGTAAAGACAGTAGATTGAATATAGAATACATTTAAAAAGAATCTACACAGCAAAGTATGTTTTAAAGGATGAGGTGTTACAGTCCAGAGAAATGGCCGGATATGAATTATGGGAGCGAGAGGTGGGAGACCCCCATCAGTAGTAACCAAATTCTCCCTCACGGATTGCTCTGGGGCACCTGTTGCTTTCTCTCAGGTCTGGCCGTACCTGAGGAAAAGTACCCAACGTGGGATTGATGAGGAAGATTCCTTATGGAGCAGAAGTGCTCATAGGTGGTTTAGGGAGCCAACAGCAAATGTTTCATGCTATGGAAAGTTTCAAGTGGCTGTACAGGGGAGCTGAGCCAGGGAAAAGCCAGGCAGCGTACATGTTGGGCTGTGTGCCCAGTCTGTTCAAACCTGAGGGCTAAGTAATGAGATGTTCTGGTCTCCTTGAAACCTGCATTACCAGGAGTGTAGCCCCGTGGGGGTCCATCTACGCTTTGTTTATTCTGTTGGATATGAATAAAAGCCACACTTTAGAATCCCACTTCTGGTATTGGACACTACAGTTATTGCTTCCTTTGTTGGGAGTTACTTGGGTACCCCTGTTGCAGAGTAGCCAAACCTAGCCAATGTGCCGAGTGACATATTCCTCCCCGAACCCAGCCCACCAGGTAGAGCTGTCAGATAGAAACGGCATACCTTGGTGGGGGTTACATTTAAATCTTTGCTTATGTGTTTGTGTAAAAATACCATACTTTACTATGCAAAATTAAAGCCCTACGCATTATGTATTGGCTCACCATAAAGTACAAATGTTCCTCCGTCAAGGCGTTTAAATACAAGGTTAAACCATTCATGACTATGGGCAATGAAGACTTCGAGGGGCATAACCCAAGGGATGTCTTAAGGGTAAATCAATACTGTATAATTAAAACTAATATTATAGTTTTAAAGAATGTCTGATAAGTTACTTTGCAGTTAACTACAAGGTTGAGAGTTGTTTGGCAGAAGACAGTTGACAGCTACATTTTTTGCATTACAAAATTTCAAGTTGTGGAACATTTTCAAAGCTAAAAAAAGTTATTATATCTGACCAATAAACATTTATAGTATGCTAAAACAGCCAAGTTAGACAACGGTTCAGCTGTACAGAGACGTGGGTCTGGATTTCTAGCCACTTGCTGTGCTTTTTTAGCGCATTTGCGCTACTTGCAGCAAAACTGTTAGACTAGGTGAGAGGTGGTGTGACATTCTGCAGAAGTGTGGCATGTTGCGCATAAAAAAATGATGCACTTGCCATTTTTACCACAAGTTGAGAAACTATGTAAATGAGCAGTCATTAGAAAATTGGGCGGAAACCTTTTGTGCAGAGCTGCCAGGTACAGCTGTTACCAAAATGCTGAAATGTTAATGTAACTGCCTCAACTGTGAGGCACACAACAGGGTGCAGCAAATACCCTGACTCTTGTGGCAAGTGGCAGCATGGTGCAGCAGCCTAACTTCAGGGCTTGGGGCTCTAGGGCATGCAGCTGCAACTCCCAACTGTGTAGGCAGGAACAGGGTGTAGTAGCCCTGGCTGTGGTGACAGGGACAGAGGACAGCATGGTGCAGAAAGCCTCCAACTGTGGGGCAGGACACAGAGGACATCGAGTGCAGCAGCCCTGACTGTGAGACAGGGTGTGTGTGGTGTAGCAGCCCTGCCCATTTGGGGCAATGGAAGTGGGTAGCGGGGTGCAGCAAAAGCCCCACCTCAGGTGGCCTAGGGCAGCATGGTGCAGCAGCCCTAACTGTGGAGGCAGGGGACCTAGGACAACTAGGGCTTATGTAACCCTGAGGTGGCACTATCCCAAAGGCTACTACCCCTGCCTGGCTAGTAGCAGGTTAAGGGGCCTGAGTTCTGAAACAGGTGCCTCCACCCGGAGGTCAGGGTTGGTAGTGGTCAAGCTAACCTGGGCATAGCCCACGGTTACTGTAACCCACCTCTTTCCCCTCTAGTGGCCTGAACACTGTACAATCATTGACAATACCCGGTGCACCACACAGGTACCCATACTGTTTGCACTTACCACTTGGGCTGGTTCCTCTGGCTTGACCCTGGGGACCCCCTATAAAACAAGGTTAAGCACAGCAAATAGCAACAGTACAGTACTTTGAGCAAAAACTGGAACCACAGTCAAATTACATGCAGAAAAAGTTAGATCTGATTTATTCAGGGAACTTGAACAAGGGAGGGGCAAAAGCAGGTTAATTAGCTTAAAGGTTATATCAATCAAGCAGTTATGCATGCGCTTTGAGTACCCCCACACACAGTCCACCTCTGGGTACCCAGGTAGAGAAGAGATGGGCTAGACAGGACAGCTTGCCCAGGTAGCTGGCTGGTTAGCCCCATATGATGGAAAACACAGCATGCACAGTACACAATATTTGTAATCTGGAGCCAGAGGGCTCAGTTCAGTAAGGAAAACGAAACAACAAGACAAATCAGAGGACACACTCGGATTAAGCTGTTGTTGTAGGGAGCTACCCTGGTATTTACTCACGGTACCCAAGACTGGACACAAGCTGGACGAAAATTGAGACTGCAGGTGGTTGATCTGGAATGCCAGGAGAAGGTGGGCCCACACAAGTCACAGAGGCATTGTTCTTGTTCATGCTTGGAGCGGGGGGCTGATCCCCAGGCAGGTCTCCCATCGATGGCTTCTCTATGCAGTGGGTAGTCTGGCTGGGCCAGTCTGTCAAAACCCTGACCGAATGGAGACAAGTGCGGAAGCAGTCCATTTTGGGCTGGATACAGCTTCCAGCAAGCAGAACACAGTTCACACAGTGGGGAACTAACTCACAACCCACTAGCAGCTCCCAGCACATGCATATGAAGGGAATACTACTGCTGTACTAGCAAAGCGCCTCCCTGGGCACACCGCAAAGTCTCTGCACACACCGGGAGCTTAGGGGTAGCTGGAACTCCTGACAGGCCAATTGCATTCAGCAAAAATATTTGGTCTTCTTCAGGTTGAGCCTGGCCCACTTCAGTAGCTTACTTTAGTCACACAAACTTGGATTTAGTCCAAAATAATTCTCTTCTCTCCATCTCAGGAGCAGCAGGCAGACATGGAGGCCAACCTCTCAGCCTTTTCATAGTTCTCCCATGCAAATCCACTCAGGATTGCTCTCAGAATCACTTCAGCTCCTTCTTGCTCAGCTTCCAACTTAGTTCTAACTGAAAACTGCAAGCAGCCCGGGACTTCCCCAAGATCCAAAAGCTTTGGTTGGCTGATTTGACTGCCAGTCAAAGCAAGAACTCCCCCTTCAGTTGCAAAAAAGGCGCAAAAACTCAAACCACAGTTCCTATAGATTTTGAATTCAGACAGCTCCTGTAGTTTGGCTACATTTTAGGTCCCACCAGAACTGTTTGGTCAATTTGCAGTCCAGGACCAAGACAGTGGAGACAAACAAAACAGTCCTTGCTACAAAGAAAGCAGGTTAGACAAACTGCATTATCATTATCATTCTAAATGGTTTTCAGCAAATAATTGCATCTTTCAACAGAGCTCCATCTCAGATTACTTATGCTGCAATTAGGCAGCTCTTAAAGAGACAGTACACAGAGGCTATGCAAGCTCTGGTAATCACATTTAAACTGCTAAAACGCGGGATACCAGCCTGGCAGTGAGCATTTAGGCAAGCTCGAGGAAGCCTTTTTGGGAACCCCCATTTGTAGCGGGGTTACACTTAGCAGAGCACAACAGCCCCGACTGTGGATACAGGAACAGTTGACAACTGGTGCAGCGTCTGGGGGGGTGGGGCAGCAGGGTGCAGCAACCTCAGCTGTTTGGGCAGGGTGCAGCAAGGTGCAGCAGCCCTGATTATTTAGGCAGGGAATGGAGGCAGCAGGGTGCACAATCCCCAACTATGTGTGAGAAGACAGTGGGCAGCAGGGTATAGCAGCCTGGAATGTGGACCAGAAGGCAGGCGGCTTGTGGGGCAGTGGACAGGTGGCAGCAGGGTGCAGCTGTCTCAACTGTGGAGCAGAGGCACGGTGCATCGGGATGCCATATACTGTTTATATTTATACACATATATGAGGTATTTTCACTCAGAAGCCACCAAAGAACTGAAATCTGTGAGTTCAGACAGTAGATATACTTGAAATAATAGAGTGTGACAGGCACCTGTTTGTCAATCTGACATAAAAAAAAATGTCTTACATGAATGTATTTATGAAGGCTACATCAAGGACAAACGACTTCTATAAATGAACAATATTTAGATTTATTTTATATTCATTAAACAACCCTGTGTTACATAGTTAGAAAAAAATCAGAGTTTTGATGAGAAAGAACTGAGAGCTGTGATAGGCAAGCTGATCTCTCACAGAGAAAGATTTCCACTACTTCTATTCAGCATTGAAACTCAGATGATCAACTTTTTATAAGAAGAGAATGGTAGATTTTAAGCTAATCTATCTAAACACAAACCGCAGACTGAGTTTGTAAGAAATCTGATTAAACTATTTACAGCCTGCAGTGATTGGGAATCTGAAGCAGCAAGCTACAGTACTCCAAGATGACATTATCGTTATCACTCTCCAAGCCTGACTGAGAGAGACAGACAGACATAACTCCACTGTTTTCAGCCACTGTAGAGCAAGTTAACAAATGCTGATTTAAAGAAAACCATAAAACCAAACAGCATGACATTTCCAGGAAACACTAATCAGGACACGGGGACTTGAATTCAAGCTTTATTAACACTATTTAAAAATCTTTGCACATGATCTTTAACTGTTTTCTAGTTTACTGCCTCCTCCAGTAGCCCACTCCACCTTGCCACCAGCGGGACCACCAGTCTGTCCATGAAGAAGTGTCTTCTTCCTGATCCTTCTTCCAGACAGTTTGCAACTGTTTCCCCTTGTTTTCTTGGGGCTTCACTAAGGTTGAGACACACACACACACACACACACACACACACACACACACACACACACACACACACTCTCTCTCTCTTTATATATCTGTTCCTGAAAACTTGTTTTCTATAACTAGACCTCTGTAAAAGGCAACAGAAAGACAACAGATACTGCACACATTGGAGGAGAATGATGGTATCATATCGGCTGTTGGACAGTGACCACAGCTAAAAGATGTTGCACATAAGCAGGGCCCCTACTTTTCTGCGGCACAGTGGGACCAAGTTCTGCTGCAAGACTACCATTTGCCGCAGAACTTCTGCGGCGGTGGTTTGTAATTTCTGCTGAAGTTCTGCGGCACTAACAAACAACCACATCACAGTGTCAGCTTGTTATCCTGACTTCACTTTCATGACTGTGGTTATAGCAGTCAGGATGGTGGAAAGCACAGTAACACTAGTTCAAAATTAACAGACTTATAAAAATAATTTTATGCCTAAAAAAAGCAAAACAAATGTCTCTCCCTTAAAGTCCTAGCCTGTTGCATAAATGAGATATGCAGAGGGGATCTTATGTGATAAATAATGTATTTCTATATGCATGCTATCTATCCCACTAATGAGGTTTCCACTGTCTATCACCTATATATTTGTATGTGCTTTCTACACCACTCATGAGGTTCCCACTGTGTATCACTTATATATTTATATGCAATCTGTAACATACATACAAATATGTGTGTGTGTGTGTGGTGAGAGAGACAGAGATACTGTATGTCTGTGTGTGTGTGTGTATATATATATATATATATTTTTTTAATTTACATGAACTTGCATCCTCATTCATACAGGTCCCATTGGAAATGGAATAGAGGAGTTACTGCAAAACTAATTTTTCATGTCAACCTGCTTTCCCTGACACACTGCGTAACACCATCAGGCCATGACATGCAGGTGAACCAATAGTGAGATAGTGCTCTCCAGCCCATCACAGTGTGTCCTCCATGAGACAGAACACTGTACCATACCTTCCCAGGCTCCGAGCAGTGATGTGTTCCACCAGTCCTTGTGCTGCCCAGTCAGCTCTCAGAGCAAATCACTGAACCCGAGATGCCGGCATGGAAACACAGCATGCTGCCCTCTGGCCCAACAGCTGTCCCTGCACAAAACATTTCTCCATAACTTTTAGGTGATTCTATCAACCAATGACAATATGTAATCAATAACCCTGGCAAAAATGCATACAGTGCAATTATTTATTTAACAGGTCTATTCTTTCAACAGGTCTACACATTATTATATTCCACTTTTCTGGGCATAATTACTTTATTTTTCTTAAAAATGGCAGTTAAATTCATTTTACCAGTTATTCATTTCAGATGGCATCTCTATACCTTAAAGGCACAAATAGGTTTGTGAAAGTGAGGTATGGATTTAACAGGTCTGTGCTATTGACAAGGTTTTGTTCAAGTTGGCCCTAGTGCAATAATGTAAGACTGAAAATTGTATTAGGCTATAGTGCAGGTTGAGCAACTATCACCATGCATGATATGCTGTGCCACCGTCTCTGGCAGTGGGGAGCTGTGGTAGATAAGTGACTGTTCACTTCTGTTGCAGATTGCAGCCATTTCATTAGCTAATGTATGATGTTACAGCAATGATTCTGAGCATATAGGGGGTTTTGGATATAAAAAGAGGGGAAGGGAAACAGATTCTATGGATAAACAGAAATATTAATAAAAACTCATCAAAAAGAGTGAATTCTGTGGCACCGCAGAAGTTCTGCGGTAGATTGCAAGTTCTGCGCAAAATTCTGCGGCCGCAGAATTCTAAGGGCCTTGCACATAAGTAACAAATAGTAAACGACTGTGTTGCAGGCCCCCAACGTGACGTGTTATGTTATATAACAGACTTCTGGTCCTTAATTATAGGCAGGGTGCCACACCTCCTTCTACTGTCATTGTTTTCTTTGTTCAGCAGTGAGTAGCAACATGACCTTCATGTTAACTTCAGCTGAACCCAGTGACCACTTATTTGTGTTTAGTTTTATAGCCCAGATGATGATTGGTTTGTTTTGATCGCAGTTATTCTGCTGATATTTTACAGGGTTTTGTATTGTCGACCCTCCTCGTGGTTTGATTTTTGCCCATGTTAATTTAAAGAGATGGAGGTGTGATGGTATTAATAGCACATAATTCAGTTTTGTGCTCATTTAAACAACCTTTTCATATTTTAAATTGTTTATTATAAATAATGCAGATCAAACTTTGTTTACATGCCAGAACACAGAACGTATAAAATACAAGGGCTTTGGGTGCAGTTATTGTGTGGTAGCAAATGTATTTGGTAACACATTTTACTTGTAAATAAGTGTTTTAGTAAAACAAGGAGAGAACTAAAGTCTTTTAAAAATAATATGAAGCCATTGTTGCTTAACCCTTCTACTACTAAGAGAATTTTACATTAATATGCCAATTTTTTTATTGTATTTTTGTACTATATTATTTAAAATTTAAATATCTATTTTTTCCCCTTAAGGAAAGGTCGTTAATCTATGAATGCTTTTTTTATTGGTAGACTCTGACCTTTTTATAGGTGGTACTATTTTGTTGGTATCTGGTCATGTTACCATGAAACAGCCTGTAATGTACACCAAATTCTATTTAATTTAAAACGATTGCAGGAAAGACCCAAGAAACCCTATTAATTAACTGTGAAATAAGAAAAACTATATTGCTGGTGACTGTATTACACATACAACAACAGATCTTTTGTGTATGCAGCCAGAAACATGTTACAGAAGTGGTGCTGTAGCGAATGTATAACAGTAGTTTTCTATATGTAAAAATCAGGTTATGCTGTATATAAATAAAATAAATTGCAAAACAAACTTTGTTAGAGCTCTAGTTAGGGTTAAAGTGACAAAAATAGGGAAATGTGGCATTAGGGTTTCCAGCCATAACACCCCACCCCCACCCTGCACACACCAGCAGGCATCGGGAGTGTTCTTTGGGGTCGTCAGCCCTAACGCTCACCCCATTCCATAAGTAAATAAGCTGAGATGGGTACAGTATAGGAGAATGGGATAAGTGTTAGGGCTGATGACCCCAAGGAACACCCCCAGTGCCTGTTGATGTGTGCAGGGTGGGGGTGAGATGTTAGGGTTGGAAACCCTAACGCTACACTTCCCTACTTTTGTCACTTTAACCCTAACTAGAGCTCTAACAAAGTTTGTTTTGCAATTTATCGTACTGTGCCCCTTGTGAAAACCGTGTTGAGAGCTAGACAAGAGGTTATGCTTCTGCAGGTAATCAAGAGTTTGGGTTGCCACAAGTTTTTCGAGGATTTTACTGAGGAGGGAGAGGATAGCTATAGGGCGGTAGTTCGAGATTAATTTGGGATCACCCTTTTTTGGAATGGGGTGACTTTGGCTATTTTCCAAATGTTGGGGACTGAGCCGTGACGTAGAGATAGATTGAAGATTTTGATAAGGGGAGAGGCTATAAACGGGGCGGCGGACTTTAGAAGCCTAGGCTCCAACCCATCAGACCCTACACTGGTATGGTCTGGGGCGGAGAGGAGAAGCTTCAGAACTTCAGATTTTGTGATATTCCGGAACCTGAAGGGGGGATGTGTGAATTGAGGTTTAGCGTTGTAGTTGTGTGAAGAGACGTGCGTATTAGGGGGTGGAACCTGGTAACTGGTGAGGTCCGAGAAATGGTGGTTAAAAGAGTTAGCTATAGTAGTAGGATTATTGCAGTGTATGCTGTTAATCAGCATGTCATTTGTATGTGCCGTTTGATTTGCTCCAAGGAGGGTTTTTATTGTAGCCCAGAATTTTTTCGAGTTACCCGCTGTTTTAGCTAGCAGATTTTTACAGAAGGAGCTTTTAGCTAATCGAATTTGCCTTTTGCATATATTTCTCTGGGCTCGGTAATTATTATAATCAGCCAGTAGCTCAGTGGTTTTGAAGCTGCACCACGCTTGGTCCCTGGACCCAATCAATGCAAGTAGGTCTTTAGAGAGCCATTTCGCTCAGTGATCCACGGATCCGACAAGTGACGAGGAGCATGGGTGTCTTGGAGCAGATGAAATTTAGCAAGGAAATGGTCTAATGCCAGTTGAGCATTATTAGAGGTGTGAATGGGGGACCAGCTCGATCAGTGCCAGATCATGTGGGTGTAACTCTAGATGGCGCTATCTCAGGGGCTACTACCCCTGCCTGATTTGGCAATTACCAGGTTGAGGGGCCTGGATCCAATGCGGTGCCTCCACCCAGAGGTCAGGGTTGCAAGTAGTTAAACTAACTTGGTCACAGCCTCTGGGACACTGCAACCCTCCTTCCCACTAGTGGCCCAATAATATATCAGAATTTCATTAGTATACACTTACCCTTGTGTCTAGTTCTCGCACTGGGACCTCCTGTGAAATGAGATACAGTGCAACAGTCACAGTACAGTACTTTAACATAGACAAATACCTCAGGCAGTATAACTTTGCTGAAACAAGCAGCTCTGATTTATTTAGGGGATATAACAAGGACAGGGGAAATCAGGTTAATTAGCTTATCACTCTAATAATCTATTTATGGCTCTGTGCACAGGCCTATCCCTATCAGTTACTGTCCCTGGTACCAAGCCCTAGTGGCTAGTCCAAACCGTGGTAGCTGGTAGGGGCCCTTCACACAGAGAAAAGGAGAATTAAACAGTCAGCAGTACAGTAATTCCATTTGGATTTAATGTGGCAATCAACAGGGAGTGACCTGAATTAGTACTCACTGACCTCCAAATAAGATAGGGTCCTTCAATGTCAGTAGGCTACTTGAGGTACCACAAACCTCTTCACACATCCATATAAAAGAAAGCACTATACTCAGGCAGGCTGCATCTGTATCCCGATCGCAATTACTGCACAATACCCGGAGAACACACAGCAGATTCAGTTCCTGACAGACCTGAGTAAATTTTCAGCAATTTTTCAGTCTCTACAGGGTGAGCCTGGTTTCTACTCTTCAGAGATCCTTGATTCTTTTCACAGGACGGATTCAGTCCTAACAAGCTGCAGACCGAACTCTGGGCCTACACACGCTTTTGACTAAAACTGCACACTGAAAAGCACAGGCTCCTTCCTTCTTCACTGCCAAAGCCCAACTGAACTCCAACCATTAAAACTGGCACTTCCTTGAGTTCTCCCAGTTCTTGACTGATTGGCTGTCACTCACAATAGACTGCTGCTGTTGGTCCAAAAGGCACTGAAGTCTAAACTACATCTCCCAGAGTCACTGCCCATACAATCCTCTTGTGGCTTGGCTCAGATTATGAGTCCAAGTTCTGATTGGTCCAAGGCACCATTTTAGAGCTAGCTTACCCACACTGATTGGTCCAGTTCAGCAGTTCAAAACCAGAATGGGGAACTAGGGCAGACACTGTTCTGACTGCAAAAGAAAGTAGGTTAGACAAACTGTAATTTCTACTATTATCAAATGATTTCTGGCAAACAGTTACATCTTTCAGATAGGTTCCTTTGCACTCCTAGTGACTGCAAAATGGAGTGAATTGGCAGCAGCTTGAGTGGTACCAAAGAAACACACAGTCCCCATACAAACTAATTATGTCTGTAAGCAGACAGCTCTTAAAGAGACAGTACCAGAGGTTCAAAACACTCACTGATAAATGGCTTAAACGCCAAACACCATTCAGGCTTGGAGCATTCAAGCAAGCTCCTGAAAGTCTTTGGGAACTCCCCATTTGTAGGGGGGTTACACCTTCCTGGTTTGGGAAAGCTTGACGTCTCATCAAGCAAGTACTCTATAAGTTTTAACTGCAACCGTATACATTTGCATTAGGCTCACACATGTAATCATCTAGTCAATATATCATTTTACCAAGAACACATTTCTGAAACATTGCAGTACGTCACTCTTTACACAGTATTACAACATTGTACCATAACTCAAGTTATTACCTCGTACATGAAACCTGAAGAGGGGGCCCTTCCCTATCAGTTACCTTGGGCTGGACGGGGTAAGGGCACCATACTTAGAGGGTAACACAAGTAACTTGGAGTTAGCACTGACGCACAGTTTGGGCAATGAGCTCGGGACACATACACTCCTTTTATGGACAACATTGAGAGGCAAATCCACAGGCCTCCCAAGGGAATCATAACTGAGGTGCACCACAGGCTTTACAGCTCTGACCAGTCTTTCTAGGGGAACTGTTATAGTCTCTGCACTCTGAGCCTCATTTTCAGCATTGTCCACACTTGTCAGGGAGTCTCCATGGGGTAGAGAGGCTAGAACTTGGGGCACTTTCAGCTCCAGGAGTTACAGTTTCTGAGTCCACAACATTTGGCTCAAGATGGAGAGCTGGACACTGGCAGTGGACTGTCAGGGCACTAAAATACTCTTCTTGTTCGGGTGTATCACCAGTCTGCCCCAATCTATCATTTTCCTCCCTGAAAACTCAAACAGTTCAACCATGCACAATGATTCCATTTCATCTGATCTGATGCTTTGCACTTCACTTTCTGGGAGCAATGGCTCCAGGGATGAAGCTGGGGGCTTAGACAGTCCAGAAGGCCCAGCTTGTCTCCAGTATTGACTAGGGATTGCCCCTCAAACAATTGACTCAGTTCGTAAGAAGGATAGTATTCAAAGTCACTCTACTTTCTTCCATATGGACTGACAGTCATGCTCAACTGGGACTTGTGGAGGGGAACACTTTAACTTTGCTTTGTAGGTGCACACTTTCTTGATCTTTTCTTAGCAGCTCTGGTCACTGGTCCAGAGGGGCATCTTCTAGGGCTCAGACCTCAAGATTTGTCCAATGGGCAGTAAATGATTTCTATGTACTGTTTTTACATCTTTGAATTCATTCTCAGGCCTTACTTTTAGCACTGGCAGATCATCTAGTTTGCCCACTACAATGTGAGGGAGATGGTGCCATCTGTCAGCAATCTTGTGCTTGCCATGCAGTCCCAGATTTCTTAGCAACTACCGATCCTCCTGGAGTTCCTGTGCTTTCACCTTTTATCATACCTTTCTTTGTTGGCCAGATTCTTTGGCAGCCATGGTTTGAGCCAGTTGGTACGCATGAGTTAGCTGGGCCTTTAACTTTGCACATACTGAAATAGTTGTCAGCTTGAACTCTATCAGAGAGACCCCAAACACATATCTACTGGTAGTCTAGCTTCTCTTCCAAACATCAGTGTAGGGGAGAATCCAGTGGCATTCACTTTGGTGCAGTTATAAGCATGTACCAGGGTGCTAATTTGTTGGCTCCATCTAGGCTTGTCCTTTGGGTAGCGGGTGCCTAGCATATCTAGCAAAGTGCTGTTGAAACGCTCAGGCTGTGGGTCTCTCTGGGGTGGTAAGGAGGGTTCTGGACTTTCGCATTCTCTACAGAGAAAGCATCTCTTTGATCAGACGATTTCAAAGTCTCTCCTTGATCAGAATGGATTCTTTGTGGAGCCCCATAGTGAATAAAAAGTTTTCACAAGTACTTTGGCCACAGTGGATGCTTTCTGGTCTTGGTGGGGTGCTTGGCATATCTCGTGAAATGGTCAGTGACCACCAGCACATTACTGATATTTCTTTGATCTGACTCCAAACTCAGAAAATCAATACAGACCAGCTCCATGGGTCCACTGGTGGTGATGTTAATAAGGGGGCAGTATTCTCTGGGCAAAGCTTTCTCTGTAAGCAGCGACTATGTCTGAATGTGTTGCTCCACATCAGCCCCTCATCTTAGGCCAATAGAATCTGGATCTCACCAAGTCAAGTGTTCTGTCTATACCAAGGTGCCCTATGTGGTTGTGTAAGGACCTCAGCACTGAGTCTCAAAAGCAGTGGGAGCACTAGTTGTTGTTTGTCTACTTGTCCCTCTGTCTACTGTTTCTTGTATAACAGTTTATTGATCAGTTTCAACTTAGACCTTTTTTTGTATAACAGTGCAGTTCTCAAATCAGTGGAGCGTAATTTGACACACCTTTTTTCCTGCATAGAGGGGCTTCTAAAGCTGCTTTTGATCATGGGATCGCGGATTGGGCCCGCCGAATACTGTCATTGTCCAGCTGAGGTAGTGCACCAATGTCTATTGCAGAAAAGTGGCACAAGGCAGGTATGTACCTTGTGAGGTTCCTACAATCCACTATGCAGTCCTTCTGCGGCTGGGACATTTGTTCCTCCCTGTCAAATCTTGGGTAGAGTGCTCCGAATGTCAGGTTCTGCCAATCGGTTCCAATCATTCTGGGGAACAGGCTCCGGGAGAGAGCATCAGCATCTATGTGGTTCAGACTTGCTGGGTATTCTAGAGCATAGTCATATGTAGATAATGCAGAAAGCCACCTATGGCCAGTGGCATCCAACTTAGCTGAGGTCTGCACATAGGTCAAAGGATTATTGTCAGTTTTTACTAGTATTTTAGCCCCATACAAGTACTCATGGAATTGGTCAACAATAGCCTACTTCAAAGCTAGGAACTCTAACTTATGTACAGGATAGTTCTTTTCGGATGGGGTCAGGCTTCTACTGGCAAAGGCCACTGGTCTCAGGCCATTCTCGTGTTTCTTGGTACAACACAGCCCCAACCTTGTGCAAGCTAGCATCAGTGTGCAGGACGTAGGTTTTCTTGGATCAGCATAGGCCAGCACTGGAGCATGTGGGTGTTGATATGATGATCTCATGAAAAGCAGTCTCATTAATCAGGAGTCCAGCGGGCCCCAAATACTTCACTCGGATGAAAATACACTCTTTTCAGTCTTGAGGGACGCTGACTTTGGTATTTTTTGTGGGTTGGGGATACCCTTGAGTAAGGTTGTGTAGATGATCACTCTTGAATAGTCCTTGATGAAGCTATAATAAAACCACAGAATCCCAGGAATCTTTGCAGTTCTTTTTAGATTTTTTGGCTGTGGCCAGGTGGTCAATGCCCTCAACTTTACTTGGGTCGGTCTCTATTCCTCGGTGGATACTATGTGTCCTACATACTTTACTGATGTTTGAAAGAATTGACACTTATCAATGGACAGTTTAAGGCCAAAGTCCTCCAGTCGGTCCAATACCTTAAATAATCTGCTTCTCATGTTCCTCCAGTGAGCTGCCAAACACAATAACATCATCTAGGTATACCAGGCACTCTAGTAAGTTCATGTCCCCACTGCACGCTTCCATCAATCGCTGAAAAGTGGTTGGGGCACCTGAACTCCTTGAGGCATCCTCATGAATTCATAGAAGCCTAGCGAGAGATAAAGCCTGCCTTCTCACGGTCCTCTGGGGCCATCGATCTGGTAGTACCCATCATGGAGATCCAGCACAGAGAACCACTTGTCTCTGCTTAGGCAGTCCAAAGTATCCTGAATGCGGGCATTGTGTACTGATCAGGATAGTCCGCCGTTTAAGTGCGATAATCCACACACATCCTTACTGTTCCATTCTTTTTCCTCACTACCACAATGGGGAAGCATAAGGGCTTCTGATTCTTGTATTACACCAGCAGCTAACATCTCCTGCAGATGCCGCCTCACATCATCTATGTCAGCAGGTGCCAGGCGCCGAGACCTCTCACTTAAATGGTTCTTTCATTATGCAGCCGGATATTGTGCTCAGCCCTTGCACGATCCTACATCCCATTCCTTTAAAGAAAAACACCTGGTCTCTCTGGGCAAGCTTCACTGATCCTTACTTTCCATTCAGCTGGCAGCGGGAGTCGCCAAATCAAACAAGTCAGGCGTTACTCTGTCATTCTTCCTTGAACTCTTGCTGGGTAGCACTGCAGTGTCTGCACAATGCATATTAGCCAGGATGCAACCTCTGTTTACTCGAATGTCTCTTTCAGACACATTATGAACTTGGACCATTACCTTCTGGCATAAGTATGGGCTCTAGCGGCAAAATACTAGGCTTGACCAGCAGTCCCTCTGGCAATTTTCCATCGCCTTGTGCATCCAACATTAATATTTTATTCTTAACATCCTTTCTGATACGACCTTCCCTGTAAGGTACACTGGGCATTTGGCGCCAGGATCAGACTCAGGATCCTTCTTCCATACAATTCCATCGTTCTTCTGGTTCTGTTTTTTCAGCATCTCTCGTGCCTCATAGGCCTTCTTAATTAAAGCCGAACTCTTAAAGCTCTACTAGTCTTTGACTTCTGTTTTCATAACAACTGTGCCAGCCTTCCTAACATAAGGAGCATTTGTTCCAATCAACAAAGGGACACCATCATACAGTCCAGTGGGGACACACTAAGGCTAGGGTCTCTACTTTGTTCGCTACTCCAGCCACGTGGAGGTGGGGAAAGACAGCCAAATTCGATATACCTGAATAGGGTAGGCTTTCCTACTTAACCCCATACATGCAGTCCTTCTAATGGTTGTAAGGGTACGTCTGACAAATGCTTCTGATACCAATCCTGGAAATATAATTGTCACTTGGGAGCTACTGTTCTAATACAGCTTTTGTAGACACTCCATTCACCTTTACAGTGGTTCTCCATGGAGGGACCTACTATTCTGGACCAGTCTGAGAGGCGGTAGTGGGGGCTCTGGGAACTGACTTGCCACAAAAGGACGGAATTAGCATTTTTGGTGCCCCCACTGGGATCATGTCGTGCACCTCTTAACCACTGATTTCTTCTCTGAAGCTCTCCTTGTAGCCTATATGCAACTTTGTCAGTGTCTTTGGGGACTGGCATTTTTCATGTGCCCATCTTTCCCACAATTATAGCAAAAACATACTTTCTGGAGTTTGAGCTGGCCGAGGCGCCACACTGGGGAGCTAGGGCGGGGTATTACTAATTGGAAACCTGGTGCCATCTCTGTTCATGTGTGATAAGCATTTGAGACATCTCGCAGTTTCTTCCACTTCCATGGTCAAGGAATTGAGTTTGGAGCTGTTATCAGTAGGAGATACATGGGTGGTACCCCACCCCATGGCAGATGCAGTTCGTATAGGTCAGGGTCTGCATTTCAAGAGGCGTGGGCCTTCACAAAGGGACTGTTTTGAATTCCCGATCTCTCTAACAGTTCGCCTCCTTGGTGGTATATCTTTTTCCTTGTCAGAGCACTCTATTGACTGTCAACCTCTGCCCTGAACTCTTACTCTGATGGGTCACCTCAGTCACTGGTCGAGCTTACAGCTGTTGGTGCAGGTACTTCCCGAGGTCGCCTTTTCTCAACTCCTCGAATTTCTCTCATTAACTCATCATAGGAGGGTGGGGATTCCAGTCGATTTGCCAGGCGAATTGAAGCAACAGCAGTTCTGAGAAGGGGTGAGACTTAAGGATTCTGTCCAGTCTGGTTCGGGTCCAGTTCAATCAGCTGCAAACTACCCTTTCTGAGGCATTCTTGCAATAATTTTTCCAGCCGAGAGCATACACAGACAACAACTCCCTGTACTGTTGTGCATTTTACTTTCCACCATAGGTCCTCATCAGAATCTGGGCCCTATACATATCTCCAAGGCCTCAAGATAGGCCTGTGCAGTCGCCTTAGGGTTACTGGCCCTGCTTAGCACGGATGGCAGCCAGGGCAGGACCTCTGAGGCTCTCTACTAACCCTCTTCGCTGGCCTTCGTAGCACTGCCATTCTAGCACTTTGGGGCAACATAGTTCTATCCAGGTCTCCTAGTCATCCTCCCTTGGGGGTGGGGAGGGTGCCAGAGAAGATCCTCAACCTTGGTAAGAGTCAGATGCTAATGGCAGGTGCAGAAATAGGAGTCTGCATTGCCGTCTGCCACCATTACGGGCACTGGAGCAGGAGAGGGTGTTGGGGAGGAACACCCCAAGTGGCAAGAATAGTTTCTTCAAGTCCTCCACAGTTTTCCCTCTCCCAGCAACCATTCAGCAAATTTCTCCTCAAAAGTTTCAGATAGTGGTGGGGCTGATTCCCCGGTCTCTTACTGTCCTTAGTTATCACTCTAAGCAGTGAGGGCTCCTCTGGGGTAATGGTCTGTGGCACTTGGAGCTATCTATGGGATCCTTAAACTCTACTAGGGCCAGGAAAGTGTGGGTGAGCAGATTAGCATGCCCACTCACCACCACAGGGTTTGTAAACCTTCCACCTTGGAAAGTACTCTGCACAGTGTCCGTATTGATACCAGGGGGATGTCCAGGATAAGATAGCATTTTGGGGTCGATCTCCTCCCCAGTACACCACTCCACCAGCCGGTGCACAGCCACTTCTATCGGGTACCCATTTTTTCTTAACAGTGGTTCAGAATATGGCCACTAGAGGACACAATCCCAGCGGTGTTCCAAGATGTAACCCTAGATGGCGCTATCCCAGGGCTACTACCCTGCCTGATTTGCCACCAACAGGTTGAGGGGCCTGATCCAATGGCGGTGCCCACCCAGAGGTCAGGGTTTGCAATAGTTAAACTAACTTGGTCACAGCCCTCTGGGACACTGCAACCCCCTTCTTCCCACTAGTGGCCACACAATATATCAGAATTACCTTCACAGTATACACTTACCCCCAGGTCTAGTTCCTTTTCAGGACCTCCTGTGAAATGAGATACAGTGCAACAGTCTGATACAGTACTTTAACATAGACCTCAGAGCAGTATAACTTTGCTGAAACAAGCAGCTCTGATTTATTTAGGGATATAACAAGGACAGGGAAATCAGGTTAATTAGCTTATCACTCTAATAATCTGCTATGGCTCTGTGCACAGGCCTATCCCTATCAGTTACTGTCCCTGGGTACCCAAGCCCTAGTGGCTAGTCAAACCCCAGCAGCTGGTGAGGCCCTTTCACAGAGAAAGGAGAATTAAACAGTCAGCAGTACAGTAATTCATTTGGATTTAATGTGGCAATTCAACAGGGAGTGACCCGAATTAGTACTCCACCTCCAAATAAGATAGGGTCCTTCAATGTCAGCAGGGCTCACTTGAGGTACACAAACCTCTTCACACATCCATATAAAAGAAAGCACTATACCAGGCAGGCTGCATCTGTATCCAGTCGCAATTACTGCACAATACCGGGAGAACACACAGCAGATTCAGTTCCTGACAGACCGAGTGCAATTTTCAGTAATTCTTCAGTCTTCTACAGGGTGAGCCTGGTTTCTACTCTTCAGAGATCCTTTGATTCTTTTCACAGGCCAGATTCAGTCCTAACAAGCTGCAGACCGAACTCTGGGCCTTACAGCGTTTTTGACTAAAACTGCACACTGAAAAGCACAGGGCTCCTTCCTTCTTCACTGCCAAAAGCCCAACTGAACTCCAACCGACAAAAACCGGCACTTTGAGTTCCTCCCAGTTCTTGACTGATTGGCTGTCACTCACAATAGACTGCTGCTGTTGGTCCAAAAAGGCACTGAAGTCTAAACTACATCTCCCAGAGTCACTGCCCATACAATCTCTCTTGTGGCTGGCTCAGATTATGAGTCCAAGTTCTGATTTGGTCAAGGCACCATTTTAGAGCTAGCTTACCCCACACTGATTGGTCCAGTTCAGCAGTTCAAAACCAGAATGGGGAACTAGGCAGACACTGTTCTGACTGCAAAAGAAAGTAGGTTAGACAAACTGTAATTTCATTATTACTGTAAATGATTTCTGGCAAACAGTTACATCTTTTCAGATAGGTTCCCTTTGCACTCTAGTGACTGCAAAATGGAGTGAATTGGCAGCAGCTTGAGTGGTACTCAAAGAAACACACAGTCCCCCATACAACTAATTATGTCTGTAAGCAGACAGCTCTTAAAGAGACAGTACCAGAGGTTCTAAAACACTACTGATAAATGGCTTAAACGCCTAAACACCATTCAGGCTTGGAGCATTCAAGCAAGCTCCTGGAAGTCTTTTGGGAACCCCCATTTGCAGGGGGGTTACATAAGAAATTATCCTGGTTAAAGTTAGCCAGGTTTCGGAAGGTGATGAGTTTAGGAGGTGGAGTAGGTTTGCTTGATGCACGCCAGGTGCAGAAGATTGGGGAGTGGTCACTGATTGAGTCAGCTAGGGTCCCTGCACATGCTATGCTATCCGGCCGGTTTGTGAGGACCCAGTCTATAAGAGTACCAGCCCGAGGGTGGGCATGACCCTGGTAGGGTCTGCAATAAGTTGATGAAGATTATGTCCTTGGACAATAGTGTGAGAGGACTGGTTTAATTTACTGGTCCAGTTTAGGTTCAGGTCCCCAAGAATGAGGACTTCGTTATGACCAATAGCCTTATCAACCTGAGATAGCAGTTCCATTAGCCCAGCTGTGCCACCAGCCGGAGGGTTATAGACACAGACCAAGTGAAGTTTCTTAGACCCAAGCTTTATGGTAGCATAGATTGCTTCACAGTAGGATAGGGAAGGCTGGGCATTGGGGGATAAGAGAATGTGAGGTTTGAAAAAAATGGCAACCCCCCGGCCCCGCTTTGTTAATGGCCTATCCTGCCGAATGATGTTGTAGTTGGGCAGCGAGCTGAGATGATCAGGGGTTGAGGGTTTTAGCCAGATTTCAGACCTAAAGGTGGGCAAGCAATGTGAGAGGGCAGCAAGGAGGGCTGGGGGGATACTGGGATGCCTAGGGAGAGGCATCACCAGCAGAAAACAAGAAGTTATTATCCCTCTGTACAGACAGCTGGTGAGACCACATCTGGAGTACTGCGTGCAGTTCTGGAGACCCAATCTCTGCAAAGACATAGACAGGATGGAAGCTGTCCAGCGGAGGGCAACTAAAATGGTGCAGGGTCTGCACCGGAAGACATATGAAGTGAGATTTAAGGAGCTTAATATGTATAGCCTCGAGGAAAGGAGGGAGAGGGGGGACATGATAGAAACTTTCAAGTACCTCAAGGGAATCAACAAAGTCCAAGAGGGTAGTATCTTTCAAAAAAGAGGTGTGCAAGAACAAGGGGCACAATTTGAGATGAAGAGCGCTCAGAGGTAATTTAAGGAAGTATTTTTACAGAGAGGGTTGTGGATGCATGGAACAGCCTTCCAGAGGAGGTTGTGGAGTCAAAAACAGTGGTGGAATTCAAGAATGCATGGGACAGTCATAAGGCAATTCTAGGGGTTGGGGGTAGGAAGAAGTAGGCTGCTGGTTAACTAGGATCTGCAGCTTATCCATCAGGTAGGGAAATGGGCAGACTAGGTGGGCCAAGCGGTCCTTATCTGCCGTCAAATTCTATGTTTCTAAACAGAGGATATCTGGGCTGTGCTGAGAAACCCACGCCTCCAGTTCAGCCTTGTTGCGAAGCAGACTCCTAATGTTTAGGTGGGCAATACGGATGCCCTTGGTGTCATGCCAGGTTGTAGCTTTACAGGATAGGTTACATGGAGGTCCAGGGTTTTTCTCAATGTCCCCAGCTAACATCAAGTTTAGGTGAGATAGATGTAAGAGTTTGCGACAGATGCGGGAGATGGATAGGGTTATGCTTGGTACCTTGGGTTTAATCAGAGTGTAGGATAAGTGATAGATGAGTTTGTGATGAATAAGCAGGGGGAGGGTGACAGGAGGCAGTTGTAGTGTTTTTCGCGTAAGAAATAACCTGCAGTGGTCAGGGTAGGAGTGGTAATAGTTACAGGATATAGAGTAGTAGAGTGTAGGGAGCCATATGAGGCAGAGAGCTGTAGAGGCTATTAAAAGAACGAAACAGGGAGAGATGGCCATTATGGTATAGTTATAAGTGGCGATGGGATTATAGGAATAAGTGGGAGTGAAATAAAAGAAGGTGCAGTCTAGGCACTAGTAAAGATAAAAGATAAAATTCAGTGCCCTCGAGCAGTTTAGAGTGAAGGTACAGTCAGGGCACTAGTAAAATAAAAGATCAATCAAGCGCCCTCTAGCAGTCAAAAGGTATAGGCTGCTAATGGAAAAGAGAAGAGATAGTTAAATTTTGTCAACCGGGCGTGTTTGAGGGTGGCGTTATAGCCTATAAAAGTAAAGCCGGACAAGGGTGGGCAGCAGTCGCTAAGCGACTGCGGGGTTTTCAGCGACCTGGTCCCAGCTCAAACAGCAGTTATTGCACAGGGCAGGCAGTTCTGGTGAGCGTGCCTAGTGCACTCGCGGTTACAATCACGGCTTCACCGGCTACCTCCCAGTTCAAACAAGCTGCTTGTTTTTCTTTAGCAGTTTTCAGCCACGCTACTCTAGCCCCACTGATTACAGCTGTGCACTAGCAAATTACAGGCGCGCTCTGCAGCCGAGGGGGTTATATCGGAAAACCGGAGAAAAAGAGTGATTCAAATGCTGAGGCGCTTAGGACACTCTGCAGCTTCGTGGAATATTAGGGTTACAGATGCTGAGGCGCTTAGGACGCTCTGCAGCTTAGGAATGGGGCAGCTATAAATTAAATGTAGCTCCACTATGTACAAGCAGCTTAGGAATGGGGCAGCTATAAATTAAATGTAGCTCCACTATGTACAAGCAGTGATCTTTTGTTCCAATAGGTAGAGCTTTCGGTTGCTGTACTCGGTTTAAACAGTGCAGAATTGGGAACGTCTGTGGATCCGTCTCAGTTCCTGAATTAAACGCCAGGCGGGCAGTCCCGAGTAAAAGGCGCCAAAATTCAAAGTCTCAACAAAGCAGGGACAAGCAAGGTCGCGCTGAAAGGTGGACGAAATTACCTTTGTTGCCTCAGGGACAGTGTTCCACGGTGGTCAGGGCAGGATGTCCAGGGCAGCTGAGCCCACCAGTAGCCGAGGCTAAAGGGGAAGAGAAAAGAGTAAGCAGACTGATTTTATAGGGAGGGGGAGGACACAGAGCTTAATACTAAGGAGGTTTGGGGAAGGGGGTGGAGAGAGAGGAGAGTAGGAGGTACAATCAGAGACAAAGAGAACAGAGCTTAATGCTGTAAAGGCATTTCAGCAAATGCAAAATCAGGGTTACATAGAGAATATGCAGGTTTTACAATCAGGTCCAGGTTCAACACGACAAAATGGCATGAGTATCTAATTAGAGCCACTAATAACAACTTGGAGTAACAGGTGACTTTTACACAGTTCGACGCAGTTTCACTGAGGTCCCCTGTAGGGATTCGAACTACCGCATAGTACAGGGCAGAAAACCTTCCTGCGACCTGGTCCCAGCTCAAACAGCAGTTATTGCACAGGGCAGGCCGTTCTGGTGAGCGTGCCTAGTGCACTCGCGGTTACAATCACGGCTTCACCGGCTACCTCCCAGTTCAAACAAGCTGCTTGTTTTTCTTTAGCAGTTTTCAGCCACGCCTACTTAGCCCCACTGATTACAGCTGTGCACTAGCAAATTCACAGCGCTCTGCAGCCGAGGGGTTATATCGGAAAACCGAGAGAAAAGAGTGATTCAAATGCTGAGGCGCTTAGGACACTCTGCAGCTTCGTGGAATATTAGGGTTACAGATGCTGAGGCGCTTAGGACGCTCTGCAGCTTAGGAATGGGGCAGCTATAAATTAAATGTAGCTCCACTATGTACAAGCAGCTTAGGAATGGGGCAGCTATAAATTAAATGAAGCTCCACTATGTACAAGCAGTGATCTTTCTGTCCAATAGGTAGAGCTCAGTTGCTGTACTGTTTAAACAGTGCAGAATTGGGAACGCTGTGGATCCATCTCAGTTCCTGAATTCAATGCCGGGCGGCAGTCCCGAGTAAAAGGCGCCAAAATTCAAAGTCTCAACAAAACAGGGACAAGCAAGGCTATGTGCTGAAAGGTGGATCAAATTACCTTTGTTGCCCTCAGGACAGTGTTCCACGGTGGTCAGGCAGGATGTCCAGGGCAGCTGAGCCCACCAGTAGCCGAGGCTTGCCTCAGGGACAGTTTTCCAATGTGGTCAGGGCAGGGATGTCCAGGGCAGCTGAGCCCACTCAGCAGCCGAGGCTTTGCTGCCTCAGGGACAGTATTCCACGGTGGTCAGGGCAGGATGTCCAGGGCAGCTGAGCCCACCAGTAGCCAGAGGCTTTGTTGCCTCAGGGACAGTGTTCCACGGTGGTCAGGGCAGGATGTCCAGGGCAGCTGAGCCCACCAGTAGTCGAGGCTTTGTTGCCTCAGGGACAGTGTTCCACGGTGGTCAGGGCAGGATGTCCAGGGCAGCTGAGCCCACCAGTAGCCGAGGCTTTGTTGCCTCAGGGACAGTGTTCCACGGTGGTCAGGGCAGGATGTCCAGGGCAGCTGAGCCCACCAGTAGCCGAGGCTTTGTTGCCTCAGGGACAGTGTTCCACGGTGGTCAGGGTAGGATGTCCAGGGCAGCTGAGCCCACCAGTAGCCGAGGCTTTGTTGCCTCAGGGACAGTGTTCCACGGTGGTCAGGGCAGGATGTCCAGGGCAACTGAGCCCACCAGTAGCCGAGGCTAAAGGGGGATTAAAACCAAACTTGCCAGATTTATAGGTTAAAAGGCGGGCTATCAGGTAAAAATTGGTCTCATGCAGTTAGTGGTTTAGGAAGGAGGGGTTGCTGACCTGTTAAGGTGGAAAAGTATGAGAGAAGAAACTGAAGCCCTGAAGCCATGCTGACCAGGCAGGAAGGGTGAAGGAAGAACCAAGAAAGGGTGTGTGCTATTGGGTAGGAGTAGTTATCTTGTAGGGCACATATTTCGTTACACCGGAGACCACGGAGGGATATTTCAAGGTGACTCTTTGTCACCACTTCTGTTTTGCCTTGCCCTCAATCCCTTGAGTAGCCTAATCAACAACCTAGGCTATGGATACAGCTTGAACCCCAGAAACAAAAACAATCAACAGCTAACATCTCACCTTCTATTTGTAGATGACCTAAAACTTTACAGTTCATCTGACAAACATTTGAAAGAACAACTACAAATTGTTAAGACCTTTCTGATGACATACGGATGACGTTTGGCCTAGATAAATGTGCCAAAGCAACATTTGTAGCAGGAAAGTTAACTCGTGAAGAAAACATGAATCTGGCAGAGGTTTGTGACATAAAGAACTTGAGCAAGAGGGAGTATATAAATACCGGAATAGATGAAGGAGCAACAGCACAACATGAACAAATGAGAGTAAAAGTAAGCAAGGAATATTTTAGAAGGTTAAAGCTAATTTTGAAAACTGCTTTGACAACACGAAATAAAGTGCAAGCTATAAATCAACTCGCCCTCCCAGTGATATCATACAGCTTGGTGTGATAGACTGGCCACAGAAAGTGTTGAACCAGCTAGATATAAAACAAGAAAAATGTTTCATGCTCACCAATTAATATACAAAAATCAGTGTATGCCAAGATTATACATCCTAGGGCAGAGGAGGCATGGGCCTCATTGAGATTGATTACACATATAGATCCACAATAGTGGGGCTACACATACTTACTGACATCCTTGGACCCAAATATAGTCAAGGTCTTGCATCATGAAGAAAATAAGCCTAAAATGACTTCACTCATCAAATTAGAGAAGCCTTCAGAAGGGTAGCAGAGATTGATGTCAATCCAAAGGTAGATAAGGAATTGTCAGCAACAGAAAATGCAAAGAATCAGAAAAAGGAGTATAAAGATAAAGACCAACAGAAAAGAAAAACAATTGGAAAGTCCATAATTATAGTGGAAAATACAGGAAGTACTGGAGCAACCACAGGTCGATCAAGCCCTGACCCATGATTAGTTAAAAAGAGGTGAATTTAGGCCACGAGATGAGAGACTAATAATGGCAGCCCAAGATAGTGGGCTACGACAAGATGGTTCACAAAATCCATAGAAAAAACAGGAGAAACAGACAAGTGCAGATTCTGTAGTACAGAATTAGAAACAGTTGCGCATCTTGTGGCTGGATGTGAAGTACTTATGGCAGAAGGCCTGTATACTGAAAGACACAACAATGTAGCAAGATTGATCCACTGGAAACTGTGCAAACACTATAACATACAGGTAGCAGAGAGACACTGGAAACATGAACCACAAAGAATCACAGAGAATGAAGAAGTAATGATCACATGGGATCACCCCATACCAACAGCCAAGAAAGTGGAAGCAAGAAAGCCTGATATGGTAATACAAGAAAAGAGGACAAAGGTAGCATTACTGATTGAAATAGCCACCCCTAGTGACTACAGTGTGCCATGACAGAGAGACACAAAATCATGAAATACCAAGATATGCAGTCAGAAACCAAACTGATGTGGAATAAGGACACACAGATTGTTCCAGTAGTGCTTGGAGCAATGGGACTAATCAAAAAGAATTTTCAGGCACATTTAAATATGCTACCAATATTTGTGACACCATATGAACTTCAAAAGGAAGCTATTTTGGGGACGTTGCGTGTGCTGAGAAGAGCGCTGTCAGCAAACATCAAAGATTAATACAGTACTAATTTCTTGAGTTTTGAATATGCCCTGGCTAAAGAATGGGGTCCATTCTTGCCACGGTATTAGAAATCCCTAAACATTTGGAGACATTAACCCCGAGAGAGACCACAACCAGTTATGGAGAAAAATGGCCGCAGCCATGTATTTATTAAACCAAATTGTAACGATCAATACATCTAATCAGCATGATGCGCGCAGCTAGCGCATAGCTAGGTAGTCTTGGAAATCTTGAATCAGCTTGCTCTGATTCACCAGTGGTGGACCTCCTCTTATTATGAGGCCACCAACCAGATAAATCCAAACCCCGCGAGGACACCAGCTCCGGGGCATGAGGGATGGCTCCCAAGACCGGCTTCAGATGTGTCCTCCCCAACAGAGGACACCGCCCTGCCATAAGCATACGCTCAGAGAGGCCTGCCATCCCGACTCTCCCCCTTCTTACCGGGGTAACTCCCGTCGTGTGGCATTGATCTCCCATCAGCCTCTGGGGATTCGGCTGCATAGACACGTAATCCCCTGTTACCCTCTCTGCATATACATTCCAAGACTACTGAGCCGCCCGTAACACTTACAATAACACAGCTGCAACATCCTAATCTAAAGTAACTACCAGCCTATCATCTCTCCCCCCCCTTTGCCGGAGAAGGCAAAAACCCAGAAAACCCAGTGGGAAAAAAATGGGAAATTCCTTCTAGACCCCTAGTGCGATCTCCCATAGTGGGTCATCATGGTCCCTATACTCCCTCATGTTTTCTCCCTGCTTTTACGAGGGTGAGGTTCGGTTGGGATTGAAACCTGGGAGCAGCCTGGAAGAGAGGGATCCTCTCTTTGTCAGCCCATCTTATAGGCCTGGCTCCTCCCCTGCCTCTCCTCCCCCTTCTCCCCTGGGAATCTCCCTCCTACCTGCCCCATCTTACCCTTAGTGGGCGGCTACCTACCCCCTACCTGCCCGCCCAGGTGTCCCTCAGTACCTACCCCCAGATACGCCTCACCTCCTGCGATGCCTTGCAGGCTCCTTTATTACTGGAGCCCTTGGGACAGCCCCTGGAAGGAGTCTCAGATCTCAAATGAATACTTAATTTGTCTGAGCTCCATGCAAAAGGGAAGGTGTTTAGAAATGGCTTAATTTAAGAGGAAATCTCATCCTTGCTTAGTGTGAGAGTTAATCAGCAAGCTGTTATTTTTCTACAAGGTGGAAAATTTTAAGTTTAAGCGACTTAATGATCCCTTAACACAATTTATTAATAGAAAATACTGGAGAAAGACAGAAGCATGAGCTTTCTTAGGGAGAAGGTGTGACGGTGATTCAGTTTTATTTTCATGCAATTTTAGTGTGCTTAATGTGATGTACAGTTATAATTTTTTAGTGTGAGAGTTAATCAGCAAGCTGTTATTTTTCCACAAGGTGGAACATTTTAAGTTTAAGTGACTAAATGATCTCTTAAATCAATTTATTAATAAAAAATACTGGAGAAAGCCAGAAGCGTGAGCTTTCTTATGGAGAAGGTGTGGAGGTGATTACATTTTATTTTGAGGCAATTTTATTGTGCTTAAAGTGTTGTACAGTTACAATGAATCCAAGTTAACAGAGCAGGCTTGGAATTTTCAGAAAGGAAGTTGAAAATTCAAACTTAGGATTCCATTGTGGCTCATCCTGCTGCAGAATTCCAAAGTAGAATTGAAACTGGTTGGTGCTGCTAGCCCGGTGGCGCTGAGGGTTGAGGTGCTGGACGCCTTACCAGGCGACGTTATAAACCCGTGTTTGAACGAGTAATGGCCACCAGGGGTTAGAGTAGGAGGAGAGGGATTGAGCATCCGATGGATTGCTCTCCCTCTCCGGGCGGGGAGGGTCTCCAGTGGTCGGCACATCGCTGTCCTCTAACGGAGGCTGGGGAACAGTGTGCTGCTACAGAGAGATGGGGTGTGATGGGGCAGGTGCTGGGAGGTGCGCGCGCGGACGTGTGCAGGCTCTTTCCATTGGCTTCATTGCATGCCCCTCATGCAAGGGCGAAAATGGAGGAAAAACTGGTCCCGGTCGCGTAGGATGATGCATCCACCCGCCGCAGGCCCTGACCCTGAATGGTGCTCCCTGAATTGGATCCTGTCCAGGTGATTAGAGCCTAGAGAGGAGGGCTTCTCGCCTCTCCACCATGGGGGGTAATGTGTGGGGAAGAGAGGTAGAAGCCTGACTGGGAGCTGTACAGGTAGATGACGATAGTAGCCGACTGGGACCCGGGGAAATAAATAAATTGTGGGGAAAAAAAAGAAGAAAATAAACTGGTTGGTGCTGAGGTTTGCAACAGAGTTCTCCCCACTCAGTGACCAGGATTTGGGAGGAATGGATGTTCAGGAGGTATAAAAGGAACTGCACAGCTCATTTTCAGGGAGATTAAGCGGGGAAACAGACCTGAAGGGACCAGACCTATCCAGAGAGAATCCAGCCTACTGAGGCAGGCCTGGGAACTAGCCCTCAGTTACAGTGCCGTAGGAAGGGTGGGGCGGGTGGTGCTCCGGCCCCGGGCGCAAGCCTCTGAGGGGCGCAGTTTTCAAGTCTAAAGCTCACTTTTTAATTCACTTGCGCTGTCACTTTAAGGTTTCTTTTTTTTTTTTATATATATTTTGGTTTTGTAATTACAACTGGCTGTCAGCAGGGGTGTATCTGTGGACCAAAGATCAGCAAATCGGGGGGGGGGGTGTCATATGGTTGTGCCGTCTGCTGCAGACAATATAATCATGTGGTGGTGGTACAGAGAAAGAGAAACTGTGGTTGGGCCACCGCTGCCCAACCCATTAGTATTAAAGGTACTGGGTGAAGCGCCGTGAGCACATGGCACTGAGAGGCGGTTAAATAGAAGCTGGAGATACAGTATATTGAGATGAGACAGAAAGAGACTAGCAGCAAAAAACAGCAATAAACTATAGAGTGTAGAGAGGAGAGATGAGACCAAGAGACCGAGAGATACTGGATTTGTGTAAGCAATGCACTACTGTCTTCTGTGATGTATATAATGTAGTAGTCTGACTGGACTGCATTAAGTAAAAGCAACAGCAAGCATTTTTCATTTCCATCCACGTCCGTTCTGTGTGTGACCCAAAATGATTTTTTTTTTAAATGAGAACTTGTGTCATATTGTGTGTCAGTGAGATGAATTATGGTGTATGTGGCAGCAGTGTCGCCAGGTGGGGGTACTAGATTGGAAAAAATGCAAACTCAGGAAATCTGCTTTGAATTTGATTACTGGGCTGGCTCAGCTGACTGGCTGGCGGCTGCTGTGTATTATTTCATGATCGAGGAGTTCAGTTCACTTTTGTGACCGTCCTGTGAAAGAAGTTTTAACTTGTACAGTCCACAGTGAATTTTTGCTCAGCATGTTGTTAAGCTAAGTTTTATAATCACACTCCCATACAGTGCTTACTCGTGAGCTTCTTTTGGGAGTGACTGGGAGTGAAGAACAGAAGTCGTTGCCTTCCTAAATTGGGCTGACTTCTGTGGCACGGGCTGCGGGGCACCATCCTTCCACCCACATGTTATACGTTTTAACTTTTCTTCTCCTCTTGACCCATCCCTTGCACAGTTGCACTCCCATTCCATTGCCATTGTTTTTTTTTCCATGTCTTCCGTTATCCCCACCCCACCCACACCAATCTTGCTGTAGAAAATGAAGCATTGCCTTGCCTTGGATGGAAGTTGTTAGTTGGCATGCTGGCAGGCCTGGCTCTGGCTGCTCCAGTTACAGGGCAGGCAGGCTCCCGCACTGCTTTCCTAATACTCCAGGTGGGTAGCTGTTGGCAGTAGGCCTTCTCATCCCAGTCCCAGGGCAGGCAGAGCCTCTAGACCTGAGACAGTTATTCATTCTGACTCCGCTGCCCTGACTCCTCCTCAACCAGGGAGCCCTACTACTACCCTAGTACTCAGTACTCTGCTAGGGTTAGCATTGAATGAAGAATCAGCTGCAGCAGGCCAGGCAGCCAGCACTGGAAGTAGTATTTATAGGTACTGCAGTCAGTTGTATTTAAGACGAGCATAGATATACAATACCCAATACATACAGTACAATTAAATCAATCAAGATTTGTTTCTTCTTATTCAGTTAGCTCCTCTGCCACCTTAGCTGGCATCAGGCAAGTGTAGACTAGTACATTTTATTTGTTGGTTAATCAGCAAAAGAGAACTTCATTTTACAGCTCACATTCTGATGCCAGCAAGCCAGAGTCTCACACACCTCAGATTCCATGGGAGCAACATTTTCCCTGCAATCAGGGGTAGGGAACATATACCAAAACTATGTTTTTACCTCATGAAAAGCTCCAAAACTCACCACAGAGCATGTAAACCCCACAGGACTTCTGGGGACCTTGCAGCCCCCAGATCCCCGGCTGTTTTCTGGACGAGAGGCACTAAATTAGTCTCTTGCCCAGGGCACCGAAATGCCTTCCTACGGCTCTGCTCAGTTAAGTGTTGCAGACTATAGGGATCATCTGCATCCCAGTGTTAGGAATAGTAGGGCAGTAAAGTGAGAGCAGGGACAGAATAGATTAGCCTGCTGCTTTGAGAACCTATTTTTTTCTCAAGTGTCTTCAGCTGAATCCAGCAAGTTTGCATCTGCTTCAAGCAACCAGCTCATCTTCAAAAATCAACAGCGACTTCCGGTGGCACCACCTACATGAAAACAGCACAGGCAGAGAGCTCTGGGTGACTTCTTAATAAAAATTGGTATAATCCTCTTGCATCCAAAGGATTTTCAGCTAAATAATCTTCTGAGAGCAATCACAAGATGACAGGGAGACCCCCAAAACAAAAAGATCAAAAAATAAAAGAAGCTAAGTTGAAGTTAAAGCAGCTCTCGATCAGGGCCGCCATGGAGGGCCTTGCCGCCAACACTGGGCCTGAGAACAGAGAGGAAGTCGACTCAGAGATAGAGGAAATGGAGGAACTAGAAATACCAACTACTTCTCAAGCCATACAATAGATACTAAAAACGGTGAACAAAATTGAAACAGCTTTTGCGGACCTTAGAAGCGACTTACATAGTATAGATAAAAAAAGTCCCTCAAAACGAACTGAAAATTGCACAGGTCACAGAGGCTCAGGAATCTACAGACTGAGTGTTGCTGTATCTGGTAAGAAGGGACAGACAGATACAAAATCATCTGGAAGATGCAGAAAATAGAGCTAGACGAAATAATTTCCGCATTTATGGCATCAAAGAAGGGGCAGAAGAGGGTTAAGCGGCAGGAACAGATTTTATTAAACAAGTCCTCAAGTCGGTTCTCTCATTGCCATTGAACCTAACGCTTGATATGGAATGAGCACACCGTTCCTTGGGGCAAAAGCCCACAGATCCAGATGCCCGGCCAAGGTCCTGGATAGTATGAATGCTCCGATACCAAGAAAAAGAATACATTTTGCAGAAGTCTCAGCGCCAAAAATCGCTTACCTTCGAGGGGGCTACAATCTTCTTTGACCAGAACCACTCGGTTGAATTGCAAACCAAAAGAAATTCGGTGAGAGCTGTGGTTAAAGAATTAAAAGAAAAACAAATAAAAGCTCAGCTAATGTCTCCGACAAGGCTCAAGGTGCATACTTCAACAGGAACTAAAGTCTATAACTTTTTGGTGGAGGCCACGGCATTCTTGAAGGAACATCGAGTTACACTTCCGGATTTCGCCATGGAGGCGCTCGAGAAGAAGCTGACTGCGGGAGTTTGGAGCATCAATGTGAAGGGGAAAAAATGTAATCCACCCTGGCAGTTACCTAACCAACTCTCTATGGATGTTAATAGACTAACAAAGAAACTGGCACTGGGCACTACCGCTGAGATACTGGAGGCACAGCACTTCTAGGGACAAGACTGAACACAGAAATCTGGGGGGAAAAAAACAGATGTTTCTTCCTATTTGCCAACTAGCTGCTGATTTAAAAACAGTGACACCTACTGAGTCTCTCAGGTACTTTAAACACTGATGATGCAAGGGAACTGAATTCTTCATTAAAAATGCCATACCTCGCCTCTCCTAACTACCTCCTATACTGTTTATATGTTTTTACTTCTTTCTTAAGGAGGAATAGGAGGGCTTTGTTACTTTAAAAATACTCAGCTGGAGCTAAGGGGGGTTAATAGTGAGAGAATGTCAACCGGGCACCTTGCCGGGGGTGCGCAAAACAGAGAGTCGAATTAGCTCTCTGGAAAGGGGCCTAGGGAGTGCGCAGTGAGAGAAGCAGTACTCGGCTGACGCACTCTGCCTTTTTCCCCTACAACACGGGATTACAATAAGTTTTTATTTATTTTATTTTTTATTTTATATTGCAATCAGTTTACAACCTTTGAGCCAGAGGCTTATTTCCAAAGGTACCTCGTCAAGAGAAGAGAAGATAATACAAGTACAAAATACATACTATAAGAGAACATATTCATAAAGATGCAGGCATACTTGGATCCTGGGTACAGGTTACATTGGTTGCATTATAAGGTGCAGATTCAGGTATTATAGACAAAAGGGTTGGTTACAGGGTTTAGCAGCATAAATGTATGACATTTGCAAAACGAAACTGTCAAACAGGTTCCATGGTATTAGTTACAGAGATAGTAAAACATGTGACAAGGACAGTACAGCAGGTAGTTTGATTCGCAACAGTAGTGCATACTAGTAGGACAATTTAGAGCAGTATAATAAGATTCTATCATACATGGTACGCTCTTGACAGTAGAGAGAAGGTAGGCAGTTGGATATGGCAGTAATATAGGCGGTAGGAATAAGGCGGAGCGGAGGGTGCAGCCCAGTGGGCATTGTCGGGACAAAGGGTGCTTGTACAACTGTTATGCACAGGGTGCAGCAGCTTTGTTGAACAGCTCGCTTTTGAGCGCAGTTTTGAATCTGGAGATAGTGGGGATTTCAGAGATGGAGAGAGGGAGTGTGTTGTACCAAGAAGGGGCTCTGTGGCGGAGAGACCTCTGTCCATGTGAGGTCCTAGATCGAGGAACCAGGAAGGTGGCCTTGCAGAAGGTCTGAGTACTGACTAGAGGTTGGGCTAGGAGGAGGGAGGATGTCAGCCCGGGTGGAGAAAGTCCTAGCAGGGTTTTTTTAGCTATAAGGCAAGTTTGGTATTGCAGCCATTCGTCAAGGTTTAGCACTGTTGCCATGTCAAAAAGCTGGCACGTATGTGTAAGCCTAGGGGCCCCTGTGATTAGCCTGCATGCCTTATTTAGGACGAGGCAGATTTTGTTTAGGGCAGTCGTGTTGGCAGCACCGTAGACAGGTAGCCCATAGTCAACTAGGAATAATATGGAGGATGTAACTGCAAGCCGGAGGGCATCGGGGGGGAGACAGTTTTTGTAGCGGTACAAGATACCAAGCCGTATATTGGTAGCAGAGGCAAGTGCTTCGATGTGGGTGTGGTAGGTGAGGGCTGAGTCAAAGGAGACCCCTAGGTACTTATAGGAGTGGACTTGCTCCAGTTGCTGTTTGGAGTTGGAGAGGATACGGAGAGGGAGTTGTAAGCTTTGTTTTGAGGGTGGGCAAAGAGCATGGTTTTAGATTTTTTAAGATTTAGGACCAATCTATGCTCTTTAAACCAGGTTTCAGTGTCATTATAGGAACATTGCAGGAAACCTGGAGGGAGGTGGGGTTACAGTGGTGGCCGAAGATGGCGTCATCTGCACATACTGTGATCCTCAGTGCAAGCACTGGGCAGGGTGTTAAGGTATAGTGAGAAGAGTAGGGGTCCCAGGATGGAGCCCTGTGGAACCCCCGAGAGGATAGGACGTGGATTGGAAAGTGTCCCACCAATATTGACACGTTGGGAGCATGCAGATAGGTAGCTGGAGCTCCAGGCAAGTGGTCCAGTGGCAAAGCCAGAGTGACAGAGGGCTTCCAGCAGTAGGGGCTGTGAGACCGTGTCAAAGGCCTTTGATAGGTCGAGGAACACGGCCCCCGCCAGGGAGCCAGCGTCCATGGAGGAGTGTAGGAAGGATGTGAATTCAACAAGAGCTGTGCTAGTACTGTGTCCTGCATGGAATCCGTACTGTTCAGGGCAGAGGATGTTGTATTTGGTCAGGTATTCAGTGATTTGCATGGCAACTAGTTTTTCCAGTGCCTTGGAAAGGGGTGGGTGTATGGAGATAGGTCGGTAGTTCCCAGCTAAGGACCTGTCACCCCCTTTATGGATAGGAGTAACAGTGGCAGTTTTCCATGTAGTGGGGAATTGTGCCAGGCAGAGGGATTTATTGAGAAGGCTGGTGAGTGGGGTGAGGACCTGATCCAGTACCAGCCGGAGAATTCTGTGGTCCAGGGAGTTGTCACCGGGACTGTTGCCTTTTAGTGCACGGGTCAGGTGCGGTCTGGCTTCCTGGGCAGTTACCCTACGTAGGTAGAAGCTAGGGCGATGGAGGGCAGGGGCAGGTTGGGAGGGTGGTTGGTCAAAGAAGTTACTGGGGAGGATAGGGCTAAGGTCAGTAAAGGAGGTGTTGAGGAGGTTTGCAATGTCAGCAGGGTCTGTAACGGTGGTGTTGTCAGTAGTAATCTGGGAAGGGGGAGGGGAGCGAGTGTTCCCATTCAGTTGTTTGACGTTGTCCCAGAAGGTACGGGAGCACCCCCAGGAGGCGGTGAGGGTGGCCTGATAGTGGTCGGCCTTGGCTTTCCTGATTGCCCATGTGCACTTATTCCATGCAGCGTTGTAGGCCTGTCTGTCTGCTGGTCGCCCGGTTTCTATGGCACGGTGCCAAAGATTATCCCTGTGCCTGAGCAGCTGTAAAAGGGCAGGGGTAATCCAGGGCAGGTTATGTTTTTTGGATCGGACGGCTGAGAGGGGAGCAAAGAGGTCACAGGCTTTACTAAAGGTTAGGGTAAAGAAGGCAAGGGCAGTGTCAATATCAGGAGCATGGTGAATGGGGGACCAGTCTTGCTGTTCAAGGTATTGTTTAAGGTTTTTCAGACCACACGGTCTGAAACGCCGGCGGGGTGCGCAGTAGGTCGAGGTGAGGTGGTCATCCAGCGGAACAGCACAGGGGAATGGTCACTGAGTGAATCAGGGAGGACTTGGATGTCCAGGATTTTTGGGGGGGCGGTTTGTGATGATGACATCTAGGAGGGTGCTGGTACCTCTCTTAGGGTTCACTCGTGTGGGTTGGGAGACTAGTTGTCCTGGTAAGGTTAAACAATCTACTTTGGAAGCAAACTTGGAGGGGAATAGTGGGAGAAAAGTTAATCTTTTTGGCTGAACATGTTACCTGTTGATGATTTTTCTTTGGGCCATGTTGGGACCGTTGCTTCTGTTAGAGTTGTCTACAGAAAACGAGTTGCACGCTATGTAGGAGCTGAGAAGGAAGGCAAAATATGGTCAAGACGGGGGAAGAGATTTGGGGAAAATTCTAGGGAGCAAAGATGGCGGACATTCAGATAATTTCCTACAATGTAAAGGGAATACATTCCTCTATTAAGCACACAAGATTGTTGTCAGAATTAAAAAGGCTAAATTGTGATGTAACATTTCTGCAGGAAACGCATCTTATAAAAGAAGAATATTTAAAGCTCTGGAGGGGCTGGGTGGGACAGGTGAAGGTGGAGGCAACAGCATCCAATAACAGAAAGAAAGTGGGGGTTGCAATATTGTTCAAAAGGGGCAGTGCCATTAAAAGTACATTGATTGACAGGGACAAGGAAGGGCACTACATAAGAATATCAGCAGAGTATCATGGGGAAGTACTACATTTAATAAATATTTATACCCCACCTCGGGATGCAGCTGAATTCCTGAATATGGTCTTCAAAAAAATTGCAGATTTACCCCAGGGGCAAATAATTTTAGGAGGGGATGTTAATGTAGTCCCTAATACAACTCTGGATAGGTCATCCATAACACAAATCCAAAATAAGAAGGCTACTAAAATATTATTGGGCATGACCAAAGAACTGGGACTTAGGGACATATGGAGAGAGCAGCATAGGGGCGAACGAGATTATACTTTTTACTCTAACCCACATGCATCATACTCAAGAATCGACCACATTTATGCACAACAGAGCAGAATGTATACTATTAAACAGTCCAAGATACACCACAATACTCTTTCGGACCACGCCCCCATTTCAATAAAACTGAGTCTACAGTGGAGGCAAAAAAGATCAACGTGGAGACTGAATGTTTCATTATTAAATAATACACATTTTGTAAGCCAACTAGCAGATAAAATTAAGGATATCCATGATATCAATATTCAACAAGGGTGCTCACAAATATCCACCTGGGATGCCCTGAAACTAGTGGTCCGAGGAGAAATAATTAGTTCTAGGGACATGGATATGTTGTTCATCCACACTGTCTGGCAGGTATCCTTGCCGCTTTAAATCTTGCCGGAAGGTCTTCAAGCTGGCTCTCCCACCCACCCGGGTGGTAAAACTCTCGGCTCCGCCCCATGACGCCAGATCTTCCTTACCGCTTGGAAGCTCAGGTTCCCTCCTTAACGCTCTGCATATAAGACTGGTTCCTAATTCTTCGGTTTTCCAAATTTAAAAGTTTTTTGCATTATAGACTTCGGTCTTCTATCCCTCGCGGCTGCGATGGACAAATCGACTCCCGGTTTTCGGAGATGCCCTTGCGGGCAGAAGATGTCTCGGACGGATCCGCACTCCACGTGTGTCTACTGTTTAGGCCTTGAGCACGACCCGCAGGCTTGCGACCTGTGCTCTTCCTTCTCAGCCTACGTCCTCGAAGACCGTGCTGCCCGTTTACAACTGGGGTGCCCTGAGAAACGTTTTCCTCCGGTGAAGTCAAAAGAGGCCCGGTCGGCGGTTTCATGCGGGCGGGGTTCAGGATCAGCTAGAGCAGATGATCGCCCTCGAAGAGGAGGCGGCGCGGGCCGCATCTTCCTCGACCATGGCATTTATCCCACTCTCCCTGGGTTCCTCTTATACAGCTTCCTTTAAGGAGCTTTGTCTGTCCCTCTCCACTAGAGGAGAGGGACCAACGTCTGCTGGACCTTCTTCTTGGTCCAAGAAGAAAGACAAGGGTAAGTCCCTCCATCGACGCTCTTGGGAGCGGGAAAGGTCCCTCTCCCCGAGTTGTCAGCCATCGACTTCGGTCAATCGTTCGGCTTCGGCCACTGGTCTCATGGTGTCCCCGTCAGGTCAGTTGACCGAGACTCCCGTCGACGCAGTCGAGATCTTTCTCAACCCGTTGGACTGGTTGTCGACCGGCGAAGCTGAAAATCCTCTCTCACCGGTTCCCCCGGTGGGAGTTGAGGATCCCGTGGGCTTGCCAGTGCCTCCAGTTCCGGAGCCCTCGGTTGAACCCTCCGAGCTGAGGGGGGAGCCTGTTCCACCGTCCCCTCCCCGCACCGTCCTCGGAAAGTCCAAGGTTCTTGGTCTCGGTCTCGGACTTCTTTGCGGTCCAGCCGATCCCGCCGTCATAGGCAGTCTTGGTCTCAGCACCGCGGTAAGCGGCGCCGCCGCTCGTCCTCCTCCTCGGACGAGGGGAGGCTTCGACGTAAGTTATGTCGACGATACGAGGACCTCATGGCAACAGCTCCTTCTGATCGGGAACAAGCCGACACCGCCGCCTCTCGCCATTAATGGTTGAAACACCGAGCGCCGAAACAACCCTCATCTACCCGAGGAGCCTGTTCCCAGGCCAGTTGTTCGGCCAAACCAGCTGCTCCACCGATTCCGGTGGAACCTCCGCCTCCACAGCCGCTGTTTGGGGCTCCGACCAAGAACTCTCGGTCGGCTTAGGGTCTGCCCCATAGGCTGTCTGTCACCCTCACTCCCGATCGCCCTCGGCAGGTGGAGGGTGGCTCAGGCCCGAGGCAGCTCTTTGCAGACTCTTCTGAGTCCGACGACGATTCCTCCCTTTTCTCCAGGCGAGTGGACTTGGAGTCCTCTGGAGGTCAGTCACTGGATGACAGCCCTTCGTCCTTCCTGGGTTTGCTTAGGCTTATCTCGGAGTCCGCCGGGATGCAGCTCGAGCCCATATCCAAGTGGGCCAAGTATCCCCTCATGGAGATATTGGACCGAGGGGATTCCCCTCCGGAGGCCTTTCCCTCAGCCGAGGCCATTGTGGGCCCGGCCTTGGAGCTCTGGCAGCCGCTCCCTCCTTTCGTCTTGGCCAGGATGGCCAGGAAGTATGCGGTCCCTACCGGTTCCCTGTCCGGTTTCTCGAACATCCCTCAGCCGAGGGGTTAGTTACCGACAGCGTTTTCCGGCGTGCCAGAATGCTAGGGACATGGACAAACCTCCCGACAAGGAGTCCAAGAAATTGGACTATGCTGGGCGAAAAGTCTACGCTGCGTCCTCCCTTGGTCTTCATCAGGCCAGCTCGGCCGTGCTTATGGCACATTTCTCCCATGCCCTGTTGGGCTCCCTGGACGAGGTAGTCCCTCATCTCCCGGCTGACCTGCAGACCACGGTTAGGCAGGTGCAGGACCAGGGCAGGGCAGTGGCCAAGCAGCAACTTCAGACTGCGCTGGACATTGGAGACTCATGCGCCAGGTCAGTCGCGGCCACAGTGGCTATGCGCCGTCGGGCATGGCTGAGGATATCCACCTTCACAGCGGATACCCAGCACAAATTGTCGGATGTCCCCTTCCTGGGGACCAACCTCTTCGACCCTGGAGTGGAAGGCCACCTCCAGAGGATCGAAAAGTCCAATGCCACTTTGGACTTGGTCTCATCCACTCAGAAGGACAAGGGCCGCAGACCGCAACCCAAGCCCTTTCGTCCGTCTGCGCCCACGGCACGTCTGGCCCAGCAGCATCAGGGCCAGCAGGCTCGCGCTTGGCATCCCAAACCCAAGCCCTCGGCTTCCTCCTCCAGGAAGCAGGGAGGTAAAGGCCCTGGAGGTCCCTCAGCTGGTCCTTCCTCCAAGCCTGCCCAGTGACGGGTTGAGGGGTGTTGCCCTCAACCCCGTCGCCTCACCCCAGGTGCCCCCCCGTGGGGGGGGCGGCTCCACCACTTTCTTTCCGCCTGGTCCGTTATCACCACAGACCGGTGGGTGTTGGAGGTGGTGGGAAAGGGCCTGCCTCTGGAGTTCGAGGCAGGCCCCACCCTTCAGAGCCGTCGCACCTCGGGGGCCTCGGGGTCCAGCCTTGCTGTCAGCTGCTGAGCCGACATCGCCTCCTCCTCGAGAAGGAGGTGATAAGAGAGGTGGCGGACCTCCCTCAGACCCGGGTTCGTGTCCAGGTACTTCCTGGTTCCGAACGGACGGGGCTGGCGCCCATTCTCGACCCACACGACCTAAACAAGTTCCTAAGGTCTCAACCTTCAGGATGGTCACTCTGGCTCAGATAATACCATCCTTGGAACACGGCGTGTGGTTCTGCTCTCTGGACCTACAGGACGCGTTCTTTCACGTCCCTATCCGTCCGTCCCATCAGAGGTTCCTTCGCTTTCGAGCGGAGGGATCCCTTTTCGAGTTCCAAGCCATGCCCTTCGGCTTATCTCCAGCTCCCAGGGTCTTCACCAAATGCATGGCAGTGGTGACAGCATTCCTGCGGCGCCGAGGGGTCCGGGTTTACCCTTACCTGGACGATTGGCTGATAGCAGCCCCCTCCAGACAGGAGGTGGAGCGGTCCAGAGATCTGGCCCTCCAGGTTTGCTCTCAGGTCGGCCTCCTCATCAACGAGGCCAAGTCGGAACTCGAGCCGAAGCAGGTGATTCTTTTCATCGGGGCAGAGCTCGACTCTCTTCGAGCCAGAGCACGGCTCCCGGCGGACAGGGCCGAGGTTCTTTCCTCCTTTGCCCAATCATTTCTGGTTGGGCAATTGCGCCCTGCCCGGGACTTCCTGCGCCTCCTGGGTCTCATGGCGGCCTGTACCAGCGTGGTCCGTTGGGCCCGCTGGAACATGCGCCCCTTCAGTGGGGGCTGGCCAGCCAGTGGTCCCAACGCTGCGATCCATTGGACCAGCTAGTGACGGTGACCCAGGGGATGTGGAACGCTCTCCAGTGGTGGACCGTTCCAGTTCATCTGCAGGAGGGCATCCCGTTTGTCCGCCCCGAGCCGACGGTCTCTCTATCGACCGATGCCTCTCTGATGGGTTGGGGTGCCCATCTGGGGAACACCGCAGCGCGGCCCTGGTCCCGTGGAGTCCCGATGCCACATCAACCTGCTGGAGCTCCGAGCGGTCCACCTAGCTCTCACCGCCTTTGCTGCGTTTCTTCGGGGTCAAGTGGTCCGGGTCCAGACGGACAATACCACGACCATGTACTATCTAAACCGCCAGGGCGGGACGCGCTCCATGCTTCTATGCAAGGAAGCTCTCCGCATCTGGTCACTCGTGCGCAGCCTGGAGGCGGATCTCCTAGCCATTCATGTGGCAGGAGCCTCCAACACCCTGGCCGATGCCCTAAGCCGGATAGGGGCTGCGTCCCACGAGTGGTCTCTCCTGCCGGAGGTAGTACAAGATCTATTCTCCCATTGGGGCACACCTCAGGTGGACCTGTTTGCCTCCAGGGAGAATGCGAAGCTGAGGCTGTTCCATGCCCGCCCCCCTCAGCAGGGCTCGCTGCAGGGGGATGCCTTCTCGAGGCCGTGGACCCCGGGCCTCTTCTACGCCTTTCCCCTGTTCCCCTTGATGCACAAGGTGCTTCTCAAAGCAAGGAGGGACAAGGCGCAGGTGATTCTGATAGCCCCAGACTGGCCCCGCCAGTACTGGTACCCAGATCTCCTCAGCCTCAGCTCCAGGCTCCCGAGGCAGCTTCCAGCTCGCCCGGACCTGCTCTCAGTCAATCAGGGGAAGGTATTCCATCCGGACCTTCAATCCCTGCACCTGACGGCCTGGTTCCTGAGCGGCTAGAGTTCCAGGCCTTGGGTCTTTCCGACGAGGTCCTCAACGTAGTTGAGGCGTCCCGTAAGGAGTCGACCAGAAAATGCTACGCCTTCAAATGGAAAAGATTTTCCATTTGGTGTCAGGGCAAGGGCCTGGACCCTTCCTCCTGTTCCTTGGCGAGCATATTGGACTACCTGTGGTCCCTTTCTCAGCAAGGGCTTAGGTCGACGACCCTTAAGGTGCACCTGGCAGCCATCTCTGCTTACCGGGCGCGGGCCGGGAAGCAGTCGGTGGCGCAGGAGAAGGTGGTCTGGCGCTTTTTCAAAGGCCTTGATCACATTTCCCCTCCGGTGCGAGAACCTCCACCTCCGTGGGATCTACTGCTGGTACTGGCAAAGCTCATGGGCAAGCCATTCGAACCAATGCACAGGTGTGAACTCTCTCACCTGTCGTGGAAGACCGCCTCCTTGGTGGCTATCACGTCAGCCAGAAGGATGGGAGAGCTCCAGGCGCTCTGCATCGAGTCTCCTTACCTGGTCTTCCACAGGGACAAGGTTGTCCTGCGCCCCCACCCGAAATTCCTTCCGAAGGTGGTGTCGGAGTTTCACCTTAACCAGGTGTTGACTCTGCCGGTGTTCTACCCCAATCACACCTCGGAGGCCGAATATAGGCTCCATACTCTGGACCCTAGAAGGGCGCTCGCTTACTATAAGGAGCGCACGGCTGAAATTCGGGGAGAGGTTCGCCAGCTGTTTGTCACCTACGCTGAAGCCGCACCTGGCAGACCTGCAGCCAAGCGGACGATAGGCAGGTGGGTCACCTCCTGCATAGATCTCTGCTATAAGTTGGCGGGCATGGAGCCTCCCAGAGGGATAAGAGCTCATTCTACCCGCCATACTGCTGCATCGGTGGCTGCTTCCAGGGACGTCCCTATCCAGGAAATCTGCAGGGCTGCTACCTGGAAGTCAGCACACCTTCATCACCCATTACCACATCGACCTTGAGTCACGCCGGGATGCTGGTTTTGGGGCCTCGTTCTCCAGTCTCTATTCCCTAAGTAGGGGTGTGCGCTTGCCTCCTCCTCCCGGAGAACTGCTAGAGTCTGCCAGACAGTGTGGATGAACAACATATCCATGTCCCTAGAAATACAGGTTACTCACCTGTAACAGGAGTTCTAGGAATGGTATATGTTGTTCATCCACACGACCCACCCGACCTCCCCGGCTTCGATGCACAACCTGAGCTTCCAGCAGGCCAGATCTGGCGTCATGGGGCGGAGCCAAGAGTTTTACCACCCGGGTGGGTGGGAGGAGCCAGCTTGAAGACCTTCTGGCAAGATTTAAAGTGGCAAGGATACCTGCCAGACAGTGTGGATGAACAACATATACCATTTCTAGAACTCCTGTTACAGGTGAGTAACCTGTATTTTCGCCTCGGCGCAGAAACAGTTGCATTTATTAACCTATAATAGACTACTTCAGGACATCAAAGATTGTGAGGACCAACATAAAAAGAACCCGGACAAAAAACAAATATTTCAAAAATGAGTTCAAGCCGGAGAAGCTCTTAATCAACATGAGAATAAAAATATTGAGGGAAACCTTAGATTCTGCAATCAAAAGTACCATGAAACAGGGGGGCAGGCTGTGTGGCTACTTGCCTTTAGACTCAAGAAAAGTCAGGCAGACAGAATAGTGCCTAAATTGAAAAATAAGCAGAATCCCACAACACCTTGGCTTAAACCAGAAGACATAGCGGAACAGTTTGGGAGCTATTATAAACAACTGTATCAGAGAGAGGGGCAAGGGGTGAATATTCCTGAAGCTACCAGAGCATTTTTTAGAGAAGTATAAGCTTCCAAAATTGGAAAAAAACAACAGAATTAGAAATGGGTCAACCTGTATCAGAGTCTGAGGTGAATCTGACAATCCGCTCCCTCCCAAAAGGGAAGGCCCCCGGCCCAGACGGCTTTTGTTCAACCTTTTACAAAAAATGTAATAATATACTGACCCCCCACTACTTACCCGGGTTTATAACAGCTGTATCACAAAGAGAATGCCCCCAGATCTTGGTGAGAGGCCATAATAACTACAATTCCCAAGCCGGGTAAACCCCTGGACACCTGTGAAGCTTATCGCCCTATTTCCCTATTAAATCAGGACCTTAAAATTTTAACGAAAATATTAGCCACATGATTACAAAAATGTATTGAGACCCTGATTCACCCAGACCAGACGGGATTGATCGCTAGCAGACAATTAACGGATAACATTAGAAAACTCCTCAATATTGTAAAATATAGGAATCCAACAGATACTGCCCAGTTTGCTATATTTCTTGATGCTGAAAAAGCCTTTAATAAGCTTAACTGGGCATATTTATTCGAGGTTTTGGGTTATATGGGACTTGGGAGGATTTCCTCAGATGGATACATCTGTGTTACTTTCAGCCCACAGCTAAAATTAAAGTGAATGGAACTATATCAGACCTGTTTAAGATCGAGAGAGGCAGAAGGCAAGGATGCCTACTCTCCCATTACTGTTTGCCTTGAGCTTGGAGCCTCTGGCAGTAGCCATTAGGCAACATCCAAACATCCATGGTATTAAGGTTGGCCCCCAAACTTGTAAAGTCTCTTTATATGCAGATGATATGCTTATTTATTTGGACAAACACTGTAAATCAGTACCCTGTCTTAACCAATTACTCAGTCAATACGGGGCTATTTCAGGGTTTAAAGTAAATGCAGATAAATCAGAGATCATGCCATTGGGAGGGGGAGTAACAGCAGAAGATAAAAAAAATAATTCCATTTAAGTGGGTTAGGGAGAAAGTCCGGTATTTAGTATATGGTTTCTCACACATATCTCTAATCTCTATCAGGTGAATTATACTAGGTTGTGGCAACAAATATTTGAGGACCTTAAAAGATGGCACTTACTCCCTGTCTTTCTGAAGTAAAATTGAAACTATCAAACAAAATGTGCTACCCCGGTGCTATTTCTTTTTTCCACCCTGCTACTTCTAAACTAGACTGAAGGTGCGCCCAGAAACAAATATCCCTGTTTTATGGGCAGGGAGGAGACCCTGAATAAAGAGAGCTTGCTAACTAAACCCCACAGAAAGGGGAGGAGGATGGGGATTACCAGATTTATATGTAACCCCCCTGCAAATGGGGGTTCCCAAAAGACTTCCAGGAGCTTGCTTGAATGCTCCAAGCCTGAATGGTGTTTGGCATTTAAGCCATTTATCAGTGAGTGTTTTAGAGCCTCTGGTACTGTCTCTTTAAGAGCTGTCTGCTTGCAGACATAATTAGTTTGTATGGGGGACTGTGTGTTTCTTGATTGAGTACCACTCGAGCTGCTGCCAATTCACTTCATTTTTGCAGTCACTAGGGTGCAAAGGAACCTATCTGAAAGATGTAACTGTTTGCCAGAAATTATTTAGAGTAATAATGAAATTACAGTTTGTCTAACCTGCTTTTGCAGTCAGAACTGTGTCTGCTAGTTCCCCATTCTAGTTTTGAACTGCTGAACTGGACCAATCAGTGTGGGGTAAGCTAGCTCTAAAATGGTGCCTTGGACTAATCAGAACTTGACTCATAATCTGAGCCAGCCACAAGAGGATTGTATGGGCAGTGACTGGGAGATGTAGTTTAGACTTCAGTGCCTTTTGGACCAACAGCAGCAGTCTATTGTGAGTGACAGCCAATCCAGTCAAGAACTGGGAGGAACTCAAAGGAAGTGCCCGTTTTGTCGGTTGAGTTTCAGTTGAGCTTTGGCAGTGAAGAAGGAAGGAGCCCTGTGCTTTTTCAGTGTGCAGTTTTAGTCAAAAACGGTGTAAGGCCCAGAGTTCCGGCTGCAGCTTGTTAGGACTGAATCTGCCTGTGAAAAGAAATCAAAGGATCTCTGAAGAGTAGAAACCAGGCTCACCCTGTAGAAGACTGGAGGAATTGCTGAAAATTGCACTGGTCTGTCAGGAACTGAATCTGCTGTGTGTTCTCCCGGTATTGTGCAGTAATTGCGATCGGGATACAGATGCAGCCTGCCTGGTATAGTGCTTTCTTTATATGGATGTGTGAAGAGGTTTGTGTACCTCAAGTGAGCCCTGCTGACATTGAAGGACCCTATCTTATTTGGAGGTCGTGAGTACTAATTCAGGGTCGCTCCCTGTTGAATTGCCACATTAAATCCAAATGGAATTACTGTACTGCTGACTGTTTAATTCTCCTTTTTCTGTGTGAAAGGGCCCCACCAGCTGCCACGGTTTGGACTAGCCACTAGGGCTTGGGTACCCAGGGACAGTAACTGATAGGGATAGGCCTGTGCACAGAGCCATAGGTAGATTATTAGAGTGATAAGCTAATTAACCTGATTTCCTGTCCTTGTTATATCCCCCAAATAAATCAGAGCTGCTTGTTTCAGCAAAGTTATACTGCCTGAGGTATTTGTCTATGTTAAAGTACTGTACTGTGATTGTTGCACTGTATCTCATTTCACAGGAGGTCCCAGTGCCGGAACCAGACCTGGGGTAAGTGTATACTGTGAAGGTAATTCTGATATATTGTGTGGGCCACTAGTGGGAAGAAAGGGGTTGCAGTGTCCCAGAGGGCTGTGACCAAGTTAGTTTAACTATTGCAAACCCTGACCTCTGGGTGGAGGCACCCGCCATTGGATCCAGGCCCCTCAACCTGTTAGTGGCAAATCAGGCAGGGGTAGTAGCCCCGGGATAGCGCCATCTAGGGGTTACATCTTGGAGGCTCACCGCTGGGATTGTGTGTCCTCTAGTGGCCATATTTACTAACCACTGTTAAGAAAAAATGGGTACCCGACAGAAGTGGCTGTGCACCGGCTGGTGGAGTGGTGTACTGGGAGGAGATCGACCCCAAAATGCTATGCTTATCCTGGACATCCCCTGGGTATCAATACGGACACTGTGCAGGGAGTACTTTCCAAGGTGGAAGGTTTACAAACCCTGTGGTGGTGGGTCGGCATGCTAATCTGCTCACCCACACTTTCCTGGCCCTAGTAGAGTTTAAGGATCCCATAGATAGCTCCAAAGTGCCACAGACCATTACCCCAGAGGGAGCCCTCACTGCTTGGAGAGTGATAACTAAGGACAGTAAAGACCCGGGGGGGAATCAGCCCCCACCACTATCTGAAACTTTTGAGGAGAAATTTGCTGAATGGTTGCTGGGAGAGGGGAAAACTGTGGAGGACTTGAAGAAACTATTCTTGCCACCTGGGGGTGTTCCTCCCCCAACACCCTCTCCTGCTCCAGTGCCCGTAATGGTGGCTGAACCAATGCAGACTCCTATTTCTGCACCTGCCATTAGTCACGACTCTTACCGAAGGTTGAGGATCTTCTCTGGCACCCTCCCCACCCCCCAAGGGGAGGATGACTGGGAGACCTGGATAGACTATGTTGCCCCAAGTGCTAGAATGGCAATGCTCGGAAGGCGAAAGCTAAAGAGGGTTAGTGAGAGCCCCGAGGTCCTGCCCTGGCTACCATCCGTGCTAAACGGGCCAGTAACCCTGAAGCGACTGCACAGGCCTATCTTGAGGCCTTGGAGAATGTGTATGGGAGCCCAGATTCTGATGAGGACCTATGGTGGAGAGTAAGAAATGCACAACAGTACCAAGGGAGTTGTTGTCTGTGTATGTCTCCGGCTGGAAAATTGTTGCAAGAATGCCTCAGAAAGGGTAGTTTGCCAGCGATTGAACTGGACCGAACCAGACTGGACAGAATCCTTAAGTCTGCCCCTTCTCAGAACTGCTGTTGCTTCAGTTACGCCTGGCAAATCGACTGGAATCCCCACCTCCTATGATGAGTTAATGAGAGAAATTCGAGGAGTTGAGAAAAGGCGACTCGGAGGTACCTGCACCAACAGCTGTGGCTACACTCGAGTGACTGAGGGTGACCCATCAAGTGAAGTTCAGGGGCAGAGGTTGACAGTCAATGAGTGCTCTGACAAGGAAAAGATATGCCACAATGGGGCAACTGTTGAGAGAGATCCGGAATTCAAAAACAGTCCCTTTATGAAGGCCACGCCTGCAAGTACGGGCCCTGACCTATATCCGACTGCATCTGCTATGGGGGTGGGGTACCCACCCATGTATCTCCTGCTGATAACAGCTCCAAACTCAATTCCTTGACCATGGAAGTGGAGAAACTGACGAGATGTCTCCAAATGCTTATCACGCCGCAGACAGAGATGGCACCCAGGTTTCCAGTTAGTAATACCCCCGCCCTGGCTCCCAGTGTGGCGCCTCGGCCAGCTCAAACTCCAGAAAGTATGTTTTGCTATAATTGTGGGAAAGATGGGCACATGAAAAGGGAATGCCAGTCCCCAAAAGACACTGACAAAGTTGCATATAGGCTACAAGGAGAGCTTGGAGAAGAAATCAGTGGTTAAGAGGTGCACGACATGATCCCAGTGAGGGCACCAAAATGCTAATTCACGCCCTTTGTGGCAAGGTCAGTTGCCCAGGCCCCCACCACCGCCTCCAGACTGGTCCAGAATAGTGGGTCCCTCCATGGAGACCACTGTAAAGGTGAATGGAGTGTCTACAAGAGCTGTATTAGACAGTGGCTCCCAAGTGACAATTATGTTCCAGGATTGGTATCAGAAGCATTTGTCAGACGTCACTTACAACCATTAGAAGGACTGCATGTATGGGGTTAAGTGAGAAGGCCTACCCTATTCCGGTATATCCGAATTTGGCTGTCTTTCCCCACCTCCGTGGCTGGAGTGGCCGAACAAGTAGAGACCCTAGCCTTAGTGTGTCCCCCACTGGACTGTATGATGGTGTCCCTTTGTTGATTGGAACAAATGCTCATATGTTCGGAAGGCTGGCACAGTTGTGTTATGAAAAACAGGGTCAAAGACTAGTAGAGCTTTAAGAGTTCCGGCTTTAATTAAGAAGGCCTATGAGGCACAGAGAGATGCTGAAAAACAGAACCAGAGGAACCGGTCGGAATTGTATGGAAGAAGGATCCTGAGTCTCTGATCCTGGCCAAATGCCCAGTGTACCTTACAGGAGAGGTCCGTATCAGAAAGGATGTTAAGAATAAAATATTAATGTTGGATGCACCAGGCGATGGAAAATTGCCAGAGGGACTGCTGGTCAAGCCTAGTATTTTGCCCGCTAGAGCCCATGCTTATGCCAGAAGGGTAATGGTCCAAGTTCATAATGTGTCTGAAAGAGACATTCGAGTAAACAGAGGTTGCATCCTGGCTAATGTGCATTGTGCAGACACTGCAGTGCTACCCAGCAGCAAGAGTTCAAGGAAGAATGACAGAGTAACGCCTGACTTGTTTGATTTCGCGACCCCGCTGCCAGCTGAATGGAAAGTGAGGATCAGTGAGAAGCTTGCCCAGAGAGACCAGGTGTTTTCTTTAAAGGAATGGGATGTAGGATGCGTGCAAGGAGCTGGAGCACAATATCTCGCTGCATGACGAAAGACCATTTCGTGAGAGGTCTCGACGCCTGGCACCTGCTGACATAGATGATGTGAGACGGCATCTGCAAGAGATGTTAGCTGCTGGTGTAATACAAGAATCCAGAAGCCCTTATGCTTCCCCCATTGTGGTAGTGAGGAAAAAGAATGGAACAGTAAGGATGTGTGGATTATCGCACCTAAACCGCGGACTATCCCTGATCAGTACACAATGCCCCGCATTCAGGATGCTTTGGACTGCCTAAACGGGAGCAAGTGGTTCTCTGTGCTGGATCTCCGCAGTGGGTACTACCAGATCCCATGGCCCCAGAGGACCGTGAGAAAGACGGCCTTTATCTGTCCGCTTGGCTTCTATGAATTCATGAGGATGCCTCAAGGGATTTCAGGTGCCCCAGCCACTTTTCAACGATTGATGGAGCGTGCAGTGGGGGACATGAACTTACTAGAGTGCCTGGTATACCTAGATGATGTTATTGTGTTTGGCAGCTCACTGGAGGAACATGAGAGCAGATTATTTAAGGTATTGGACCGACTGGAGGACTTTGGCCTTAAACTGTCCATTGATAAGTGTCAATTCTTTCAAACATCAGTAAAGTATGTGGGACACATAGTATCCACCGAGGGAATAGAGACCGACCCAAGTAAAGTTGAGGCCTTGACCACCTGGCCACAGCCCAAAAATCTAAAAGAACTGCAAAGATTCCTGGGATTCTGTGGTTATTATCGGCGCTCATCAAGGACTATTCAAGAGTGATCCGCCTTTACTTAACCTTACTCAAGGGTATCCCCAACCCACAAAAATACCAAAAGTCAGCTCCCTCAAGACTGAAAGAGTGTATTTTCATCCAGTGAAGTATTTGGGGCCCGCTGGACTCCTGATTGTGAGACTGCTTTTCATGAGATCATATATCAACTACCCATGCTCCAGTGCTGGCCTATGCCGATCCAAGAAAACCTTACGTCCTGCACACTGATGCTAGCTTGCAAGGGTTGGGGCTGTGTTGTACCAAGAGCACGAGAATGGCCTGAGACCAGTGGCCTTTGCCAGTAGAAGCCTGACCCCATCCGAAAAGAACTATCCTGTACATAAGTTAGAGTTCTAGCTTTGAAGTGGGCTATTGTTGACCAATTCCATGAGTACTTGTATGGGGCTAAAATACTAGTAAAACTGACAATAATCCTTTGACCTATGTGCAGACCTCAGCTAAGTTGGATGCCACTGGCCATAGGTGGCTTTCTGCATTATCTACATATGACTATGCTCTCGAATACCGAGCAGGTCTGAACCACATAGATGCTGATGCTCTCTCCGGAGGCCTGTTCCCCAGAATGATTGGGTCCGATTGGCAGAACCTGACATTCGGCACTCTGCCGGAAGTTTGACAGGAGGAACAAATGTCCACGGACGCAGTGGACTGCATGGTGGATTGCTTGGGAGCTCTGAGAATTGCATACCTGCATTATTGCCACTTTTCTGCAATAGACATTGGTGCACTGCCTCAGCTGGACAATGACAGTATTCGGCGGGCTCAATCCCGCGATCCCATGATCAAAGCAGCTTTAGAAGCCCTCTATGCAGGAAAAGATGTGTCCAAATTACGCCCACTGATTTGAGAACTGCACTGTTATACAAAGAAGGTCCTAAGTTGAAACTGATCAATAAACTGTTATACAGAGAAACAGTAGACAGAGGGGACAAGTAGACAAACAACAACTAGTGCTGCCCACTGCCTTCGAGACTCAGTACTGAGGTCCTTGCACAACCACATGGGGCACCTTGGTATAGACAGAACACTTGACTTGGTGAGATCCAGATTCTATTGGCCTAAGATGGGGGCTGATGTGGAGCAACACATTCGAACTTGTAGTCGCTGCTTACAGAGGAAAGCTTTTGCCCAGAGGGCTGCCCCTTGTTAACATCACCACCAGTGCACCCATGGAGCTGGTCTGTATTGATTTTCTGAGTTTGGAGTCAGATCAAAGAAATATCAGTAATGTGCTGGTGGTCACTGACCATTTCACGAGATATGCCCAAGCTTTCCCCACCAAAGACCAGAAAGCATCCACTGTGGCCAAAGTACTTGTAGAAAACTTTTTTGTTCACTATGGGGCTCCACAAAGAATCCATTCTGATCAAGGGAGAGACTTTGAGAGTCGTCTGATCAAAGAGATGCTTTCTCTGTGGGGAGTGCAAAAGTCCAGAACCACTCCTTACCACCCCAAGGGGGACCCACAGCCTGAACGTTTCAACCGCACTTTGCTAGATATGCTAGGCACCCTGCACCCAAAGGACAAGCCTAGATGGAGCCAACAAATTAGCACCCTGGTACATGCTTATAACTGCACCAAAAGTGATGCCACTGGATTCTCCCCTACCGCCTGATGTTTGGAAGAGAAGCTCGACTACCAGTAGATGTGTGTTTTGGGGTCTCTCCTGATGGGGTTCAAGCTGACAACTATTTACAGTATGTGCAAAGTTAAAGGCCCAGCTAACTCATGCGTACCAACTGGCTCAAACCATGGCTGCCAAAAGAAATCTGGCCAACAAAGAAAGGTATGATAAAAGGTGAAAGCACAGGAACTCCAGGAGGGAGATCGGGTATTGCTAAGAAATCTGGGACTGCATGGCAAGCACAAGATTGCTGACAGATGGCACCATCTCCCTCACATTGTAGTGGGCAAACTAGATGATCTGCCAGTGTACAAAGTAAGGCCTGAGAATAATTCAAAAGATGTAAAACAATGCATAGAAATCATTTACTGCCCATTGGACAAATCTTAATTGAGTCTGAGCCCCTAGAAGATGCCCCTCTGGACCAGTGACTAGAGCTGCTGCTAAGAAAAGATCAAGAAAGTCTGCACCTACAGAAGCAAAGTTAAAGTGTTCCCTCCACAAGTCCCAGTTGAGCATGACTGTCAGTCCATATCGGAAGAAAGTGAGAGTGACTTTGAATACTATCCTTCTTACGAACTGAGTCAATTGTTTGGGGCAATCCCTAGTCAATACTGGAGATGAAGCTGGGCCTTCTGGACTGTCTAAGCCCCAGCTTCATCCCTGAGCCAATGCTCCCAGAAAGTGAAGTGCAAAGCATCAGATCAGATGAAATGGAATCATTGTGCATGGTTGAACTGTTTGAGCTTTCAGGGGAGGAAAATGATAGATTGGGGCAGACTGGTGATACACCTGAACAAGAAGAGTATTTTGAGTGCCCTGACAGTCCACTGCCAGTGTCCGAAAGCTCTCCATGCGAGCCAAATGTTGTGGACTCAGAAACTGTAACTCCTGGAGCTGAAAGTGCCCCAAGTTCTAGCCTCTCTACCCCCATGGAGACTCCTGACAAGTGAGGACAATGCTGAAAATGAGGCTCAGAGTGCAGAGACTATAACAGTTCCCCTAGAAAGACTGGTCGAGCTGTAAAGCCTGTGGTGCACCTCAGTTATGATTCACTTGGGAGGCCTGTGGACTTGCTCTCAATGTTGTCCATAAAGGAGTGTATGTGTCCCGAGCTCATTGCCCAAACTGAGCATCAGTGCTAACTCAAGTTACTTGTGTTGCTCTTTCATATGGTGCCCTTGCCCCTCCAGCCCCAAGGTAACTGATAGGAAGGGCCCCCTCTTCAGGTTTCATGTACAAGAGGTAATAACTTGAGTTATGGTACAATGTGTATGTAATACTGTGTAAAGAGTGACGTCTGCAATGTTTCAGAAATGTGTTCTTGGTAAAATGATATATTGACTGATGATTACATGCGAGCCTAATGCAAATGTATATGGTTGCAGTTGAAACTTATGGGTACTTGCTTGACGCTGGACGCCAAGCTTTCCCAGGCCAGGAAGGGTGTAACCCCCGCAAATGGGGGTTCCCAAAGACTTCCAGGAGCTTGCTTGAATGCTCCAAGCCTGAATGGTGTTTGGCATTTAAGCCATTTATCAGTGAGTGTTTTAGAACCTCTGGTACTGTCTCTTTAAGAGCTGTCTGCTTGCAGACATAATTAGTTTGTATGGGGGACTGTGTGTTTCTTTGATTGAGTACCACTCAAGCTGCTGCCAATTCACTTCATTTTTGCAGTCACTAGGAGTGCAAAGGGAACCTATCTGAAAGATGTAACTGTTTGCCAGAAATTATTTAGAGTAATAATGAAATTACAGTTTGTCTAACCTGCTTTCTTTGCAGTCAGAACTGTGTCTGCTAGTTCCCCATTCTAGTTTTGAACTGCTGAACTGGACCAATCAGTGTGGGGTAAGCTAGCTCTAAAATGGTGCCTTGGACGAATCAGAACTTGGACTCATAATCTGAGCCAGCCACAAGAGGATTGTATGGGCAGTGACTCTGGGAGATGTAGTTTAGACTTCAGTGCCTTTTGGACCAACAGCAGCAGTCTATTGTGAGTGACAGCCAATCCAGTCAAGAACTGGGAGGAACTCAAAGGAAGTGCCCGGTTTTGTCGGTTGGAGTTTCAGTTGAGCTTTGGCAGTGAAGAAGGAAGGAGCCCTGTGCTTTTCAGTGTGCAGTTTTAGTCAAAAACGTGTGTAAGGCCCAGAGTTCGGTCTGCAGCTTGTTGGGACTGAATCTGCCCTGTGAAAAGAATCAAAGGATCTCTGAAGAGTAGAAACCAGGCTCACCCTGTAGAAGACTGGAGGAATTGCTGAAAATTACACTCGGTCTGTCAGGAACTGAACTGCTGTGTGTTCTCCCGGTATTGTGCAGTAATTGCGATCGGATACAGATGCAGCCTGCCTGGTATAGTGCTTTCTTTTATATGGATGTGTGAAGAGGTTTGTGCACCTCAAGTGAGCCCTGCTGACATTGAAGGACCCTATCTTATTTGGAGGTCGGAGTACTAATTCAGGGTCGCCCCTGTTGAATTGCCACATTAAATCCAAATGGAATTACTGTACTGCTGACTGTTTAATTCTCCTTTCTGTGTGAAAGGGCCCTACCAGCTGCCACGGTTTGACTAAGCCACTAGGGCTTGGGTACCCAGGGACAGTAACTGATAGGGATAGGCCTGTGCACAGAGCCATAGGTAGATTATTAGAGTGATAAGCTAGTTAACCTGATTTCCCTGTCCTTGTTATATCTCCCAATAAATCAGAGCTGCTTGTTTCAGCAAAGTTATACTGCCTGAGGTATTTGTCTATGTTAAAGTACTGTACTGTGATTGTTGCACTGTATCTCATTTCACAGGAGGTCCCAGTGCCGGAACCAGACCTGGGGGTAAGTGTATACTGTGAAGGTAATTCTGATATATTGTGTGGGCCACTAGTGGGAAGAAAGGGGGGTTGCAGTGTCCCAGAGGGCTGTGACCAAGTTAGTTTAACTATTGCAAACCCTGACCTCTGGGTGGAGGCACCCGCCATTGGATCCAGGCCCCTCAACCTGTTAGTGGCAAATCAGGCAGGGGTAGTAGCCCCTGGGATAGCGCCATCTAGGGGTTACATATACAAGCGTTATTTGGCAGCTCAGATAGTGCCTATTTTGAAGGTGTCCCCCCCCCCCGGGAGAGGGGCACTTGGTGGGCAGTAGAAGAGAATGCTAATTTAACAATCCCGGTCAGGTTTTTGCCTTGGACTACCTTGCATAAGGATTTGGGGCAGATTAGAAATTGCTGGACGAGACACACATTGCAGTGTTGGATTAAGGCAAGGGCCCACTGGGAAACCCCCTCTAGGATCTGGCAATATATTGCACTTAAATATCTGCCAGCCTTCCCACTACAGAAACCGAATAGGTGCTTCGAGACATGGGAACAGCGGATACTCAAATACATTACACAATTCGGGCAGGAGGGTATTGTAGTTGACTATAAAACACTACAAAATAAATGTAATCTACCCCACAGGGACTTTTATAGGTTTCTCCAATGTAGACACTACATAAACACAGAGATATGAAGTATTGTACTGAATTCTACACCAGGGGAAATACCCCAGATGATTAATAGCAGAGCAAGACAGCATAACACCAAACAATTTATTACTTATTTATATAAGAACTTGATGGAAGAAGGGGATGAGTTCGCAATACAGGCCATACAAGGGAGATGGGAAAAAGAAGCTGAAATCACCCTAGAGGAGGGGGAAATGGTCCACAGTATGGAAGGGCTTACATCGCACTACCTCCTCAGCAATATGGAGAGAATACAGGTGGAAGATAACAGGCAGGTTCTTCATCGCTCTCATGATAACAAAACGCCTGGGTAGAAACTCTTCAGATAGATGTTGGAGGGGATGTGGAGGCCAGGGTTCACATTTCCACATTTTCTGGGATTGCCCCAGAATTCATAAATATTGGCAAGGTCTGTCCCAGGTTCTTGTGGAGATGTTGAATCTGACACAGCCATTAGAATTCTAACATTTAGTTCTGGGACTGACCCCTGGAGAGCGCAGGCAAGAGGTAAATAAATACCTTTTTAGGGTTATGGTGATTGCAGGACTAAAAATGATTACTCAAACTTGTCTGAGCACAGTGACCCAGTGAAGACCGGTGGTGATAATGTACGGGAAATTAAAGAAATGGAGGCAGTGACTGCCAGACTGCGTCTGAGGGTGGATAAATATAATTTGCATTGGAACCCTTATTTCCACTATATTAGTAAGACACAGGGAACCCCTTAGAGAGTTAAGAGGGTTTTGTCCTCTCCGGGACCTTGTTTCTGGCTTCCTCTCTTCTCACCTCTGGGGGAGGGGGAGGGAGGAGGAGGGTGATTAAAGATCCAGTCGGGGGCCTGCTGAGGATTAATGCATCTTATTAAGGGGACGAGGGTTTGACTTCAGTAAAATGCCTTGCCTGTGTTCCCAGAGGGATCCTCTGGGAATTTCTCCCACAGGTTTGACTTGGCTCTCAAATCTCACTCTAATCAAATATAATATAGAAAGAGACAAAGTGTGCAGCTCATTACAAATGTTTATAGAAATTCAATTGTTTATTGAGTTACAGTTTGTGTTTATGAAACTTAGTTAACACTGTTATTTATTAAGCATGGTACATGATAAGATCTGAAGTGGTAATTAACTATACAATACAGATATATTAACTTGTTGGAAATAATTACTGAAAAGAGAGTAAATCAAAAGAATAAAACAGTTTATCGTTCAGTTGCTCTTATGAATATAAAAAGTCATTCGTTGAATACAGAATAGTCCCACATTCTTAAGGTCAGGATTAACTGAGAGACCCTGGTGGACATGGATGAAGACCCATAAGAGGTTAACAAACCCGTGGAAATGAAACAGAGGAGGAACATTTTGATGTTGGTCACAAACAATTAAAAACAAAAGGGTCTAAAAGGGACTAAACAATTAGTTTCATATCAAATGAATGATTTATTAAAGGAATAATGCCTGACAGGGTGGGTGTTATGCTGGGATAACATCCCACCTCGGGTGGTTGGTGCCGAGGGCGTCCAACACCCGAGGATGTATATCCAGCATAACACCCACCCTGGAGGGCATTATTCCTATTATACAATGGTTTGTTGTTATATATAAAATAAAAAAATAATTTTAAAGAATGTTTTTATTAGTGTGGAAAAATATTTTTGTTTCTTAAGAAGAGATGCAAAAAAAGAGAGCAGCCATAATGATGACAGTAGACCTATGAACAGCAGGGATTTTATGCCAGGATAACATCCCTGCTGTGATGGCCAACTGACCAATCAGAGCCCAGGATTCTTTCTTGCCATTGTATAATCGAATGCATAAGATGGATATCATATGTACTGTAACTGAATTTTGGATGATACTCTCAATAAAACATGCATTTAAAGTTAAAAAAAAATCAACAGCATCAGATCCACTGCCATTTCCAGAGGGTCCAAGTTGCCAACATTTTCCAGCCATTTAAGGAAAGTGCTACAGTAATTTTTATTCATTGTGGGACTAGTTCAAGAGGGACACTCATCTGCTATATTGAATTCTAGAGTACCTGTTGCTTCAAGGACTGCTGTCCAGCAATTGAAGGACTGAATGTTAGAGATTGAGAGGGGGCAAGTATAGTGTGAATGCCATAAAGTAACTGTTATGTAATGCAGGGTGAATGTTGTGAAATGTTTTGCGTTTAAGTGAATAGAGTGTATAAGCAATATAGAGTTAAGTATTTCTGTGTTCGATACCAGGGATGGGCATCTGTCGATAAGGGGTGTGAGTGGGCTGACTGAGGTGGGTATAGGCCTAGTAGCCACTGCATGCCCTTAAGGTAAATAAACTGAATGTGCAACAACTGAGGTCCGAGGAGTGGCCTAGTGTTGGGTTGGTACTTAAGTAACTGGAGGGCTGGTGGGTGGTGGAATGGCCTACAGTCTCCAGGTGAAGCAGGTACAGACATGTGGAAATATAAAGTGAGGTGTATTAATGCTCAAGATATTTATTTATTTATTGCACTTTCTGTTTATTGTTTTAATTTAAAAACAATACAGTCAATACTCTCATGTAAGAGATACAAGTTACAGTCACTCGGACCAAATAGCATTATCAGAAGGGATACAGCAAATCTCTCTCACATTCTAATACAATAGGAGCTGGTGGATAACTATAAATATAGAAGTCAGTAGCCTCTAAGAATCCAATATATATTGTCCGGTTTGCCAGCCGCTTCAGTGGCATAGGTTTAAGTTCGTAGGTATACGTCAGAAAATAGGAACACGCACTAAACCACTAGTGCTATTTTACCCAACATAGAACAGGTAGAAAAACGAGGTATATATACTTTTCCCCACACCCCCCATATCACAGCTCCCAAAACAGGCCTAATAGTTAAAAAAAAATAAATAAATAAATAAATAACTTTATATAATGAACAGTATTATTAATAGAAATATATTTAAGGTACATCAGAGCAGTCGTGTTAGGATACTTATATTGCAGAAAAAAGGGGTTTAACATTAAATTTAGCAATATAAACTTTCTGAAACGTGTCCTATATATACTATACCAAAGTCCCTATGTTTAAATGCCCCAACACAGTTTCTGGAAAAATAATGCCAATAATAAACTGGTCATTTCAAAAGGCCATATACTCAGCCTTCCTCCAATTCTGAGTCCCCAGATGCAGTCCCTGGATGCACTTTTTCAGTCGCCACTTTCTCTATCCATCTGCCGACATCTTGTGTGTCCAAGAACTGCCAGCTTTCTCCCCCATATGTAACATGAAGGCGAGCCAGGAGAAGGAATGAATGTACAATGCCAGGTGCTCTCAGTTTTTGTCTGGTGGCATTAAACTGTTTTCTTCTGACTCTTGTCTGGAACGAGCGATCTGGAAGGAACTTGACCTCATGTCCCAAAACCTCTGGAGGATACTCCATATGCACAGTTGCAGTCAAAATGCCCCTCACTTATACTCCCACCATTCTCAGTAGCACAGTCCAGGGCTGGTTAGGGTCTGCAGGCTGAACTCTAGAATTCACCCTGTAGGCTTGGCGGAGTGTGGTCCAGTCAAAGTCGTCGGGTTCATGTAAAACTTCTCCCATTCAAGTTTTTAAGGAAGCACCAAGTTAGGTCGACAGTAAAATTGCCGACCTCCCACACAGCGATGGCACAATACCGACGCAGATATTGTGCTGCCCAATCCCCCCAGTGTTTTCATTGATGGCCTATGCCACCCCCGCACCCCCCCGACTTTAGGATTCTCAACTCCAGGTCGGAGTTGGTCCAGGGAGGGGGCAGAACACTGGGGGAAAGCATAACACTGAAACTGACCATTACAGCGACTGTCACTGTAGTGTTTTTTTTTCGTGTTTCGCCGTCAGGGTGTCGGGCAAGAGGCAGCCACCCCTTTTTTAAATACTTCAGAAGATTAGCCCCTTCCACTCTTTCTGGTAAGCCTACCAGCCGGACATTCCCCACCTGCAGACTATTTTCCACTGCTTCCAACCTGCCTCGCAGTTGCTGATTCTCTTTCCTAAGGAGAGCTACGGCGGCTTGGGTTGCAATGGACCTTTTATCAGCGTCAACCACTGTGCTTTTCAGGGAAATCAGAGCCGTGTCATGGACCGCCAGCTTCTCTAATGTTTTTTCTATTTTAGCATCCATAGCTTTTACTGAGTTTAGAATAGCTTGCCACAGAGGTTACAATTCAGTACTCTGCTGAGAAGGTCCAGGCTCTTCCACAGTTGTGGCCGACGATTGTTTTTTTGCTGCAGGCCTTACGGTCCTGGTCACTTGAAAATGCATATTTTTAGTGTGACCCATGGCGATCCTGATATTAATTGAAAGCCACACACTTGCAGAATTCGAATCCGACTGAAAAATCTGCCCAGAGACCTTGTAACAGAGATTTTGTACGTTTTTAGGAGCCTCAATGCAGAGCTACTTGAAAAGACGTCCTGCCTAGAAGCCGGCTTTCTAGCGCCACCCCCACTCAACATATTTATTCAATTCAAAAGTTATTTGCAAAAGTATGTGTTGTTATTGCTAATTGCAACTGTTTCTTATGCAAGCTATGTCTGTAAGTTGGCAGAACAATTTAGTAAAATTTACCTTAATTTTCACTTGGAAACTGTGACAGAGTCTTGTTTCAAGGCTGTCCCAGTCTCACATTCCTGTTGTCTCCTCGGTCAGTCTGGTAGAGCACCTCTCTCTCCTACACAGTCCCTGCAGTTATCTTATTAGGAAAGTAATCCAAGGAGTTCCTCTGTGTATCCAAATCAATAGTTGTGGGTGGGAAGAAAGGCAAAGAACCTACTGGTGGTGCGACTGTTTTCCACTCTGTGCATACTGCATTCACCTGGTGTGTTATGCAGACGTATGTTATATGCGGCCATAAGTGAGGCGTAGTCAAATATGCCCTGTCTAGTGCTCAATGCCTGTCTGAATATCAGGCCGTGGTAGCACCGTGCAAAGTGCATATGCATGGCGCACCACAGCCCCTTCTGGCAACAGACTCCCAGGAGCCTCGCATGTCCCACATAGGATAGCACCTTTGCTAATGAGAGCCATATCCAGAGGCCATAATGCTAATGACCACAAATGGCACGTGGAGTGCTAAGGGTTCACTGGCAAGCTATTATCTGACCAGTAGCAGCTCTATGCAGTGTCTCAGTTGTTGCTCTCACCTGATCCCCAACAAAGGAATCCCTAATGGTCTAGTGGCACCCCTCTCCTGCCCGATCCCCGATATTAATATAAGCAGTCCCTGGAAGTCTAGTGGTACCCCCCACCCCGCACCAAATCTCTGATGTAGTCTGCAAATCCATTGGTGCGTCTCTCCCTGTACCTGATGTGTGAAAATCTCTAGTAGGCTAAGGGTACCCCCCTCTCCCACGTCGATCCCCTTAATACTGTGATGGACCCCCCCTCCCTGGCCCATCCAGTCAGCACCCCAACCTCCATCCAGCACCGACTCTCTCTCTAAAAGCCTGTTCTGGACTGCAGGCAGTGCCATAGATGGTGATCAGCACAGACCCTCTTCTCACCACTTTGGCCAGCCGCCATCTGAATGACAGGGACTGAGCATGCTCAAAGTGTACAAACAGCTGTTTCTGCAGTGAGCAGGCACTCACTCTGAGTCAAGTTAGATGGCAGACAGTTGAGGTAGTGAGATGAGGGTCTGTGCCATTGGGTATCTCTACAGGGCTGCCAGTGGCAATTTCTTGTATGGCTAGGTGAATCAGGACAGATGGGGGATGGGTGTGGTAGGTGCAAAGTTGTTGGGCTTGGGCGGGGGAGGGTGGTACAACTGTTTTGAGAAGGATGGGGCAATGAAGGGGTGCCATTAGACAACCAGGGATGATGCATTTATGCACATATTTACACAGGGCTCGGGCAGGAGGGGGGACCACTAGACTACCAGGTAATATAAGAAATGATTACATATTGCAATCCGGGATCAGGCAGGGGGAGGGTAGCACTAGACTACCAGGTAACAGAGTGGGGTGGGGGGGATCCATTGTAGTATTACAGGGATTGGGGTAAGAGGGGGCCACCACCAGCCTACCAGAGATTAGCACACTATATCAGAGATTGGGCAGTATTGAGATACCAACAGGCTGTCAAGGGCTACTTGTATTAACATTACAGATCGAGTAAAGGGGGGACCAGTAGACTACCACTTAATAAATGACAGCTTCTATATTTCACTCTGGGATCAGCTGGAGGGGGACTACCAGAATATTAGATAATAATGGAAAGTTTCATATTTCAAATGGTTCAGGCTGAAGGTGGGTGGATATCATCGGAAGCAGTGCTGTTGGGGTGTGTGGGGGTCATGCACCACTATGCACATTGAGGAGAATACGGTTCTGTAAGCATTAAATAGCACTGCCTCAAAAGCCTGTTAGCACATCCAATATTCTTTGACTATACCATTGTGCCCTGTATGCAGGAGGGCACCCTCATTTGCATGGGGCTCATGGGTGTTTTTTGTGCATTCGTGCTATTGTCTGTGCGTTACGCAGTGTGTTCTTTTGAATTTGGCCCCTGCTCTGTTCGGACACGCTAAGTCTGGCTAGAACAGCACTATGCCTGTTAGCACCGCATTAACCTTCTGAGTAATGGGGCCGCAGCCTCCTGTCAGAACTCTTTGGACTCTACCGAGCTTCCTTAGCAGCTGCCCTTTTCCTGGCCCTGGAAGACATTACATCCCTAGAGAGCTTATCAGACTCTGTCAAGTTTCCTAAGCAGACACCTTTACTTAAAGCCCTTGGGGAAGCCTTACCAGATGGAGGGTACTGAATGATGCCTGCAGTCACAGTACACTGCTTTCTTGTTCTGTCCTCTACAGTGCTTATGTATGGGTGGGAGCACCTTCTCTTACTCATGCAGTGGAACAGTACAATATCAGTGTCAACCACTTTTTCTCACAGTTGGTTACATCATCTGTTTGATTTTCTAAATCTTAGAAGTTAACTCCTTCTAAGCCTCTTCACTTTTGGACTGTTATGTCTGTTGCAGTGTCTTGTCACTTTTATTTCATGGCTTCATTTGATCTTTGGTTACTGTTTTATTCTACTTCAGTTGTCTTTACCAACATATACAGTAACATACTGTTTCTTTCCATCTTTATCTTTTGCTGCTATCTTTCCATCATGACCTTCTCTGCTGCCAGTCAGTTTCCGCAGGTTCTGTCCTGTGATGGGACCTGAAATTTTAAAGCAGTGACACGCTGTTTGTTTACTGTACTCTCTCACTCTTGAGTTACACTGAAAACCATAAATTCAGTTCAGTTTAAAACAGTTCCATGCTGAACACAGAGGATTGTGTATGAGCAGTCATACGCGACAGGTCAGGGTTTGAATCAAGAGGTTTCCTTGGTAACAGTAGACCTTGGGAGCGCAGCTCGAGAGGTCTTCTGTTACCAAGGAAACCTCTCGATTCAAACCCAGACTTGTCTGTGTATGACTGCTAAAACACAATCTTTTATAGTGTTGGGCATACATACTAGAAAAGAAATAACCCAGGACATGACAGTTACATTATGTCAACTTTCTTTGACTCTGTAACAGCAACAGTGCGTTTTCTGTACCCCTCTGTGTCAGTCGCTCCAACTGACAATCGCGTTTCTGTACCAAAAAAAACAAATAAACCAGTCTTACTTTTCTGTTGTTGCACATCACTGGCTGACATCTCTTCATTTTTTGTTAGCATTGTCAGAAGCTGAAAAAAACTGCTCGACATCGCCAGTTTTGGGAAAAAAAAAAACATCTTCCCACAATTTGAGACCGGTGGGCACATGGTGGTATTTCAACTTGTTGTGCTGCAGTATGACGTCACTAGTGCAGCACAATATCGAGACGTCACTACAGCAGCACAACAGTGCTGTTCCAGGCTTGGAGTTCCATGCAAAACAACCTTCCACCATACACTATATTCATTTCCGAGCTAAACATTGTAGAAGAACACTGACTTTTTTCCTTTTGGCTTTTGCAGGCTAGGTGACTGAAAACACTCAGTGTGATCATTTTAGCAAAGGTCCAAGATTCAAACTTTGGTTCTTCTGGTGTGTGGTCACTACACTTCCTCCCACTTGGACACACACATCAAACAGGGCAGTATCTGCCGTTCTACTGCACTACAGTGTCAGTATTGGCAGCAGAGTATACAAAATTTTAAATACTGCAGACCCAAGCATTGGTACATGCTGTGTAGTGGAGGTTGGTATTGATGGCCAGCTGAGATCGTGCAGATTTGGTCAATATTTTTAAATCCAAATGAAGGCTTAGGCCTTGAGGCTGTGGCCTGGCTACTTCCCTGGTTGGGTGTGATCTCATGTCTCCGTTTCTTACTAGGTTTACAACCGTTTCACCCAGAGGTGAGATTGTTACTACTAAGCCACTTAAAATAATTCAAAAAGGTGCTTTTTTGTCAAAAATATGCAATGTCTTTTTATTTATGTAGCACAGTCTACTCTTTTACATAACAAGGGTGTAAAATGTCCCCTGATAATCACCACTGTGGTGTTGTCTGCCCTACACCACAATTAGTTACTCCATTTCCTGGCTGATTGCTATGAAGCATGGATAGCTCAGCAATTAGAAGGGCTAGAATCAACCGAGTAGCTGCTAAATGTTTAGCTTTTGGGCAGTAATTGAAGTTTGCCAAATTAGATAGGTTTATGAAGGAAACAGTTGAATTTCAATTATTTAATTGTTACTGTTGCCAACCCCCCCAAATCCTGCTCATTATAGTTTCCAGTCATCAACATTGCAATCAGGGAGGGGCTTTGTTTAATTTCTAAGGTCAGGGCACCACTCTGGAGGTCTGTTTCTCTCTAACATTTCTGTGTAATTTAGGTGCTTTATTGATTTCAGTCTTCTATAGAACAAAACTGTGTTTTATACAGCGCCTTTTATAAATGCTATATCTCAAAGCACTTTACAGAACAAAGGGTTAGATACTGGTTAAGTGTGTGGGGGGGGTTATAAAGAAGGCCGGGGCACAGGTAGAGGAGGTGACGTGGAACAATAGTGAAGGGGCTACCTTCAACACCCAGATTGTGGGAGCTTCGAGGAGCCGGTTGAAGGGAGAATCCGGACGAAGGGATGAGGAGGGGCATGGGAGTAGGGGGAACCTGAGAGGTGAGCAGGAAGGCAAGGGGGAAGTTAGGGTGCTGCTATTGGGGGACTCAATGATCAGAGGCATACAGTGGAAGGGGCAGAAGGAGGGTAAAAGCTGTCTGATCAGAGCCAGATGCCACCCAGGCCTGACAGTGCACAAGGCCAAGCATGAGTTGTATTCACTGGCAAGGGAACACGGGGAGACCCTGGACATTCTAGTGCACGTGGGGACAAACGACATAAATGGTAATAGTGAACTAGAAATTCAGGCAAGGTTCCGGGAGTTGGTCAGGGCATGCCTTTCCATAGGCCGTAAGATCTTCTTTTCAGAAATCCTGCCAGTGCCAAGGGCTAGTGGGGAAAACAAGATGAAGATTACGGAGATAAATCAGCGGCTTAGGGAGTGGTGTGGGGAATTGGGGTATGGTCTGGTGGGGGAATGGGGGAGATCTGGGAGTATAAGGGGCTGTATGCTAGGGACAGGCTTCATCTTAATTTGGAGGGGAAGGAAATCCTAAAGCTCAAACTAGTTGGGTTCATCAGCGAAAGGTGGGGTTTAAACTTGTGAAGAGGGGAGGGATCAAAAAAGGGGTAGTGCCAGCAGATACGATAAATGAGGGACATGTCCATTCCTCTAGGGGGCTAGGGAGATATGGAACTGGGTCACCAGGTAGGGTGCAGGAGCTGAGAAATGGGAGCTCAAGGGGGAGAAAGGGGAGGAGGGAAAAGGGGTGGAGAGTGGTCCAGATAAATGCCAGAAGCTTAGGAAATAAAATGCCTGAGCTCCAGGCAATGCTAGTTGAGGGGGAGGTAGATGTGGCAGCAGTCACTGAGACCTGGGCCACTCAAGGGCACGAGTGGGACCTAAATTTGGAGGGCTACACTATGTTCAGAAAAGATAGGGGGGAGGGGAGGGAAGGGGTGGTGGTGTAGCTCTGTTAGTCAGAAATGGCGTAGGTATTGGAGGGGTAGAGGAGGCAGAGGGGATGTGGAGGCTATTTGGGTCACCTTGCTGATGCAGGGGGGTAAGATAGTAAAGGTCAGAGTGGTATACAGGCCACCAGCACTGGCAGAGGTCCTAGACAAAAGTTTGGTGGCAAATCTCGAGGGACATTGTAGATTAGGAAAGGGAAGGGTAATAGTAATGGGGACCTCAACATGCAAGGAACAGACTGGGAACTATGACATCACTAGTGGCCAGAGAGCAGAGGCTGCTGGATGTCTTCCAGGATGCGTTTCTGACACAACAGGTGGGTGAGCCAACTAGGGAGGCTCGGACACTGGACGTGGTCCTGGCGGACAGTGATCAGATTAGGGGCCTAGAGGTGAGGGACCCGTTGGCAGGAAGCGATCATGGCTCAGTCTGGTTCTTCCTGGACCTGGGGGGGGGGGAGGAAAGCCGAACAAGGACGGTAGTAACTGACTTTAGGGGTGTAGACTTCAGGGAGATGGGAAGGATCCTTAAAGATCATCTAGACAGGATAAAGCCGGATATGGATGCAGAAAGCAGGTGGGGGATCATTAGGAGGGGAATACAGGAGGTTACCAGATCCTGCGCAAGGGAAAGGCATAAGTTCGGTAAGGCCAGAAAACCCTGCTGGTGGACCTGGGAGGTACAGGAGGTGGTGAGGGAAAAGAAGGTGACCTATAGGCGCTTCAAGTGGTCAAGGAGTGAAAGGGATCAGGAGGAATATGAGCTGACAGCCAAGAGAGTCACCAGGATGGTGAGAGCAGCTAAGGCAAAAAAGGAGCAGTCCTTGGCCAGTGGGATCTGGAGGGGGGACAAGGGGTTCTTTAGATACATAAAGGAAAAAAGGAAAGTAAGGTGGCAGATCAGCAAGATAAGGGTAGGGGATGGTTGGGCACAGGAGGCGGGGGAACAGGCAGAAGTCCTAAATGAGTACTTTGCCTCAGTTTATACCAGGAGGGATGGAGAGGCTATGTCTTGCGAGGGGAGAGGGGGCAAGCCGGAGCAAGGGGTGAGACCGGTAGAGACCAAGGGCCCTAATGGGTCTGGGGAAAGGGAGTGGCCACCATAGACAGGTGGGGGCCCAGCAGTGAATGGTGAAAAGGGGGAGGACGAGGCTGAAATCCCAATAGAGAGAGTAAGGGAAGCCCTCAGGTCCCTTCAGTTGGAGAAAGCACCTGGGCTGGATGGCATACATCCCAGGGTACAGAGGAAACTGGCAGGTGTCCTGGCAGTCCCTCTAGCAGAGCTTTTCAACATCTCTCTGAGGACTGGGTGGGTGCCTCAAGACTGGAGGGTGGCCCATGTCATGCCGATCCACAAGGGGGGATCAAGAGAGGAGGCAGAAAATTACAGGCCCATTAACCTGACATTGGTGGTCAGTAAGGTGATGGAGCGTATTTTCAAGGAATGGCTAGGGGGGTTACTGGAGCAAACTGGGTACTTGGACGATAGGCAGCATGGCTTTATCATGGGAAGATCATGCCAGATAAATCTTGCTGAGTTCTATGACTGGGTGACGAGGGCCCTGGACCAGGGTAGGCCAGTGGACGTCCTCTTTCTGGATTTTAACAAGGCGTTTGATTCGGTACCCCACAGTGGCCTGCTGGCTAAGTTGAAGGAAATGGGGATAGGGAGACAGTTGCTAAGATGGATAGGAAATTGGCTCTCTGAGCTTACTCAGAAGGTGGTGGTTGGAGGGTTAGCCTCATCGCCAAGGTGGGTTACTAGTGGGGGATTCCCCAGGGGTCAGTGCTGGGGCCACTCCAGTTCAACGCCTATATCTCAGACATCAGGAGGGGGATCAGGAGTGAGATGAGTCTCTTTGCAGATGACTCAAAGCTGGGTGCAGTGGTGGATGGGGAGGAGGGGAGGGTGGCCTTGCAGGAAGGCCCTGGAGACTCTGTAAAGGTGGTCGGGAAAATGGAAACTAAAATTCAGTACGGGGAAGTGGAAGGTTCTGCACCTGGGAGTCAGAAATCCAGGCCTGGGGTATATCCTGGGAGGCGACATGATTCAAGTCACGGAGGGGCAGAGGGACCTGGGGGTAGTGGTAGATGTCAAAATGAACAACTCGGAGACCTGTAGGAGGGCAGTGGCAAGGGCAAATATGATGCTGGGATGCATCGCCAGGGGGATTACCTCCAGAAAGGCGGACGTGATCCTTCCACTGTACAACTGCTTGGTTAGGCCACACCTTGAGTATTGTGTACAATTTTGGAGACCACATTTAAAGAGGGACATTACACTCCTAGAACGGGTCCAAAGGAGGGCAACCAAAATTATGTGGGGCCTGTGGAGAGGACTTATGAGGAGAGGCTCAAGGAGCTCGACATGTATACCCTGGAGGAGAGAAGGGACATGGGGTACATGATAGAGGTCTTTAAGTACATGAAAGGGATCAGTAAAGGAGGCCCAGTCAGGGTGCTCCAAAGGAAGGAGGGTGGGGCAACAAGAGGTCATGAGTGTAAGCTAGAAGGGGCAGGCTCAGAGGGGAGAGGAGGAGATGTTATTTCAGTGAAAGGGTGGTAGAGCCATGGAATGCACTGCCCAGGGAGCTGGTAGAGATGGAGACTGTGGACGGGTTTAAGAGGGGATGGGACAGGTACAGGGGAAGGGTAAATCTGACCAGTCACAATACAGGTGGAACATCTGGGACTGGGGACAGTATAACCTAAGGGGGGGACACCAAAATCGGCCCTCAGTGCGGGTGCTGAAAATCGAGCAGACTCGAGAGACCATTAGGCCTATTCTGCTGGCATTTTAGTATGTTAGTTTATAGACAAACAGAGTGGCCTTTATACACCTGAAAACTTCTCGCATTTAGTTACAGAGAACTATTTTAGAATCTCCTTTATTGAGAGATGGCATGTTGGCCATAAAACAGGTTAATTCTCTATTCTAGGAGCATAGGAATCGGGCAGAAAAACAACACCTTGGTCAGGCATAACATCATGATACAAGGTCAACTGGTCAAAATCAGAAACCATGGAAACTGGTGGGCAACAAAGACTTGTTTTATAACAGGGACTCTTGCTGTCACATTACAAACCAGACTAAATATTTGGGGATAAGTTTGTGTAACAGATTGATGATGCTTTTAAGTTGAATTATCCACTTCTGTTAGATAGGGTTGGAGTGGATCTGGAGAAATGGGAATATCTCCCACTGACCCTAAGTGGCCAAGTGAATGTTATAAAAATTTATGTGCTGCCTAAGTTGTTTTTCTGTTTCAATCTCTCGCAACTAGAGTAGAGACAACATTCTTAAAATCTCTTCAAATAACTATCACTAAGTTTATCAGAAAGAAAAAAAAATGGTGTGTTGCACTGAATAAACTGATCTTCATCGGGGATATCTCTTTCAGCAGGTCACCCCTGTGGAACTTAGCCGTCAGGTGCTAGGATCCCATGGAAGCCTTTTTCTGTAGCGGTCTACTAGGGGCCGCCCACGCCTATGTTGGCATGCCACTGTCATACACCATATAAAGGCATAGGAGACCACGCTCCCTCCTCAGTTCTTTCCCACCCTCACGTGACTCGCATGGTCTCCTGCTGAAGTCTTGTTGTTCAGGTGTCCACCATTTTTCACTTTACATTTTATTTTTATGTCTAGAACTGTTTAGTCATCCTCTCTTTTCCATTGCTGCTACTGCAGGAAGAAGATCTTCAGGGGCGATGACCGTGATGTCTGTGTTTTCTGTCTGGAGTCTTTTCACACTCCTGTAGCCTGCACCTTCTGCCAGAAGTTCAGTCTCACTACCATCCAGTGCCATAAATGCGCCCTTAGAGTATTCCTTATGGAGCAGAAATGATCCAGCATGGGACAGTGGGGCACCAGGTCCACTCCATCCCTCTCTGCAGCTCACTCTTCTGGGTCGCAGACGTCCAAGGTCCAGGACAAGCCCTTGGGGAAGCATAAGTAGAAGATCCACCACAAGGACCGCCTTTTGGGTCACCAGTCCTGCTCCCCGAGTGCCGTTCCTCAGTCCTCTGGGACTTCCTCATTGACTCCTGTGGGAGCAACTCCCTCCACTGCCCCAGCCATGGGTTCCCCATGGCCCTTGCAGACTGTGGTCTCTTTCTCGGCTCTGGCTGACTCCCAGTCGTTGACCTTCAGGGCGACAGCCCTCGCCCCACTGGCTCTCACTGCTCCTCTGCGGGTATCTCCAGCGTCAGGCTTTGCTGCTCCAGTCTTGGACAGCAGGTCGTCAATGGCTAGCCTACTGTCTAGCTTGTCGCACCCTGTTCCACCAGGGTCGTTGATGGCCAGGTCCCCCCTGGTTTTGTTACCTTCTGTCCCTCGGGGCCATTGTTAGTGGGCAACTCCTCTCCGTTGACACTTCCAGTCAAGGCAGTTATCCAGCAGCCCATCATTGACCTGAACTCCTTGCTTTCCTCCATCACCACATCATTGGTTCGGCCTCTAGCCCCAGTTCTTGCAAGACCGTCGATGCCTCCAGCATCACTTGCAGGGCCTGTTCTCCCAGTGCCCTCTCGGGCATCGTTGGCATCTGCCATGTCAGCCCATGGCTGAGACTTGGTCAGCCTTGAGGAGGAGTATCACCCTGAACTCTTCCTCCCTGAAGAAAAGGAGGAGGAGAAGGAGTTGAAAGAAGAGGCCTATTCTACTGACAGGTCCACAGCTTCCTGCTGAAGTGGGGGCTCTGAGGGCCCTACCCCTCAGTTCCCCTTCCCCTGGACCCTAGTTTCTATGGCATCATGAAAGAACTACATTCTGCCATGGGGTTCCAGACTGAGGAGAACGATGCCACCAGAAGAAGCATGGTGGACTTCCTGGAAATCCCTGACTCTCCGTCCAAGGTCATACCTCCCTTGCTGTCAGCCTTGAAGGATGCAGCCCAGTCAGTCTGGCGCAGACCCCACTCCATGCCTGCTATGCCCAGGAAGGCGGACTGCCTATATCATGCCCCTTTGGGCAAGCTCTTCCATTCTGACCAGCCAGAGATGGACTTGGTGCTCATTAAAGCTGCCCACGACCATTCAAAGGCAGCTAAGCACCTCAGCTCTCTCCCTCCAGATAAGGAATCCAGGAGATTAGATCTGTGGAGCGAGAGGACGTTTGCTTCTGCCACCTTAGGGCTCAGGATCTTCAGTTACCTTTCCCACATGGTCAAGTATCAGAATACCCTCTGGAGGAAGGGCAAGGCTGCCTCCCAGATGGGGCACAGAAGCAGGAACTTCTTAAAGTTCTGCAGGGAGCCGAAGATGTTAGTAAGCACCTCCTTAGGGCTCTGTATGACATGTCTGACACTACTGCCTGGGCGGCTGCCTCAGGCATTTGCTTCCGCAGACATGCTTGGCTCCAGGTTTCTGGCTTTGCATCTGTCGTGCAACAGAAAGTCTTGGATGCTCCTTTCATGCGCATCAGGATTTTTGGCCCAGATGTTCAGGACATACTGTACTCAGTGAACTACAGGCCTCAGGAAGGGCCATTAAGTCGGTCCACACCCTTTATCAAACTCAGCCTAAGACCCATCTGTGGTCTTCCTTTCAGAGAGCCCCTCAGAAGTCTGGACAGGGGTCCTATTCTCAGGGAAAATGCCGGGCCAGTACTCCCAGGTCCGCTCCCAGCATGACAGAATCCTCCAAGGGTGGAGCAGCCACTCAGCCTGCCTCCATCTGACACCTTCTCTGGCCTCTTTCCTCCAGTTCTAAGCCCAGGGGAGGCAGTCGAGGGTCATTTCTCCCTCAACCTGCAAGATTGGAGGGAAATCCCCTCAGATGCTTGGATCCTGCAGCTTATCCACAAAGGTCACACATTAGAGCTTCTGGAGAGGTCACCCATTGTTCCTGCGGGGCCGAACTCTTGCCCTCCAGACTACCTTCCATTTCTAATGGAAGAGATCCAGTCTGTTGTGCAAACGTGCCATAGAGTCTGTCCCACCCTCTCAGCGAAACAAGTTTTTTTTTTTTTACTTGCATTTTTTCCTTCCCCCAGTTCTCCAAGTACCACAGCATCGGGAGTCACTTATGGTGTCTGCCTCTGCTTCTTGCACCTACCTGGAGCCCTCCGATACCCCCATGGAGCCATGGATCTTACTTCAAGAGGGCTCTTGCGGTAGATCATTACATATAGGACTGATGCCGGCAGGCATCAGGACCCCAGGGAAACATTTCTAGCTAGCAGTCTCTGGCGGGGGACCGCCCCCACATCAGGTGACTGATGTCATGCGACGTCTGTATAAAGGGGTGGTTCCCCATGCCTGCCTTCCAGTTCTTTCCCACCGTTAGCTCTGAAAGCGCCTCATGGTAAAGTTCACTGCTCATCAGCCTGTCGTCGGTAGTGCTACCGTCATTTTTTTCTCGATTTATTTGACTTTCAGTCAGTTTTTTCGGTAGTGTATGTTGTCCCCTACACCCTCCAAGCACAAGCATAAGTGCGACTCGTATGGCTCCCAACTTCCACACAAGGACGGTTATTCCCAGTACCTCTTCTGTCTGGGCCCGGATCACCCCGTGGAAAAGTGCCAGCATTGCTTGAAATTCAACGCAGCCACCCGCAGACGGAGGCAGCAGTCCCTGGAGGCCCACATTCTAAAAAAGAAGATGACCTCCATGGAGAAGGAGCTGAAAAAGCTTTGTCATGCCTCAACTTCCCCCCAGGGCCATCGTGAAGAAAAAGATAAGTAGAAGCACTGGGACCCGGGACTTCTCGGCCGCGACGGCTGGAGGCCGCCGTCTTTAGGTAACACGAGACCGCTCCGCGGCAGCGTCTTGGAGGCTTCTAAGGACGGCATTGACCCACCCGCCTAGCTTGCACTCAGGCTCTTTGGGTGCCTCCAGGCTAAAGGAGGCCCCTGCTCCCAATAAGACCGCCACCGTGTGGCCTACTGGTGTGAGTGGCTCCGGTAAGCCAGACGTCAGCTCCTCTGATGCCCGCCCGGAGAAGGCCGCCAAACCGCTCGACCCTTTGGGGCCCCTATTCCTCGGCGATGGTTCCACTAAGTCGGATGACAGCTCCTCCGATGTCCGCCTGGACTCCGATGATAAGCCGAACGTCTGTCCTTCCAACGCTTGCACGGCGTCAGAGCCGACACTGGACCCCATACTGTCCGCAGTCCCCGGCTCTCCACAGCCCTCGCTGCCATCTGAGGTCCCAGCATCTCCTCAGCCTGACCCCGGAGATTTTTCTCCTTCTTCTCTGGGCGACGCTGGGGATCCTAGCACGCGCCCGTCTGGTCTCCCTCCTGCTGGGCCGGATGAGCTGACATTGGTTCCACGGATGCTGGCCCCGGCGCCGGTCCTTCTGTTGCCGGTTGACATCCCTGTTCCTCTCCTGGATGCCACCCCCACACTGGGCCTACCACCCGCCAGGCCTCCTGTTCCAGGCCCTCCTAGTGGGCGTCCTCCCGGGCCATCTGCCCCGGCAGACCCCCTGGTTCCTGGGTATCCGACCCTGTCATATCTGACACCATCGTACCTGGGTCCGCAGTATCCAACACCCCAGTACCTGACGCTGGCTTATCCGATGTCGCAGTACACGGTGCCTCACTATCTGACGCTGGGTTTCCCGCCATTGGGTTATGGATACAAGCAGTTCGGGTATGCCCAATATCCTTACCCTCCTCCTCCTCCACCGCCCCCTCAGCCGCTGGTGAATTTGAAGGAGTCTCTAGCCTCCTGGTCGGCTGAGGTCAAGGCTCAGCTCACTAGGGAGGTGGAGACTTCTCTCCCAACGATGGTTCCGGTATCCGTACATCTGAGACGAGAGACTCCCTCCCCACCTCTGGATACCAGAGGCAAGCCCTCTGGTTCCAGGGCAGGGCAGGATACACTTCCAAAGGGGTCCATTCCTCCCCACCAGGAGGAGGAGTCTTTCTCCTTGTATGGCTGACGGTTGTTCCAGCTGACCAGCCCCACCTCCGGATAAGCCCAGGTCGCGGGACTTCTCCTAAGTCTTCCTCCGAGATCCTTCTTTTCACGGAGTTGCTGCGCAAAGTCCAGGAAGTTCATCAGTGGGCTGCTTGGAGCTGAATCCACAGTGTAAAAAAACTTGTTGCACACCTGCATCTGCCTGAGACTGCTCCGACCCTGGTGCCACCCTGGATTGAGCCTCATGCCGACCTTGTTTCCACTATTTGGAAGCAACCGTCGGCCATAGCCCCTCTTCCTAGGAAGCTGGATAGGCTCTGTCAGGCTCCCGAGGGTGTTGACTTTCTTAATTCTCACCCTCGAGCTGATTCGGTCGTGATTAGTGCCGCTCATGGCCGGTCAGCTAACCCTAAACATCTGAGCTTGTCGCCCCCTGACAAGGAATCCCGCCTTCTGGACCAGTACGGGAAGAAGGTCTTTGCTTCTTCCGCTCTGGGTATCAGGGCCCTGAATTATGTCGGTCATATGGGGGATTACCAGAAGGCGATTCTTAGTGAGGTGGAATCTAAGTTGGACTCCCTTCCTGAATCTCAGGTGAAGCAGGAAGTGGCTGGTCTTGTCTGTTGTGCATGTTCGGCCAGTCGGCACATTCTTCGTGCCACATATGATGCAGTGGACGCTGCTGGTAGGAACTCAGCTTTCGCCATGGGGTTGCGGTGTCATACCTCGCTCCATGTGTCAGGATTGGTCCCGGAAGTGCAGTCTGCTATCCAGGATGCGCCTTTCAGGGGTTCGGTGCTATTCGGTGGCGATGTCAAGGACATCACCACCGATCTGCAGGAGAAGGGGACTGCACTGAAGTCTGTGGACTCCATGTACAAACCCCCTCAGCCACAGCATTGTCCCTTTCACAGATGTAATCAGCAAAAGGTGAAGCCTCAGGGAAAGCGGGCCAATAAACGTAGGGCCCCACCGGCTGCCAAACCCCCCCGCCCAAAAAAGAAGTGGGGGCTTCAGCGGCAATGCTACCTCATATCACCTGACTCCTTTCCTCTCCCACAGCCTCTGGAGTTTCCAGAGGAATCAGTGGGAGGGAGGGAGGTTCTCCCTCCATCTTCCGGGTTGGGAGAGGATTACTGCAGACACCTGGGTGCTCCAGCTGATCGCAGAAGGACACTCTAATAGAGTTTCTTCGGAAACCTCCTCGAACCCCCCCCCCCCCAGGTCATCATACTCCCCAGAGCACCTTCTCCTGGTTTTGGAAGAAATCTCTGCTCTTCCCTTGAAGGAGGCGATAAACCCATCCCCCCCCCCTTCGGGGGATGGGGTACTATTCCCATTTCTTCCTGGTCCTGAAGAAGTCAGGAGATGTGAGGCCGATTCTCGACCTCAGCTCCCTGAACCTTTTCGTGGAGTACAAAAGGTTCAGAATGCTCTCTCTATAGGGTGTTCTGACCCTCCTTTGGCCGGGACAGTGGCTGTGCGCTCTGGACATGCAGGATGCTTACCAGCATATCCCTATTCACCCTTCCCACTGCAAATACCTACGTTTTGTGTTCCAGGGGGACCACTACCAGTTCAAGGCCCTCCCATTTGGTCTCTTCTTGGTGCCCCGAGTGTTCACCAAATGTCTTTCGGTGGCAGTGGCCTACCAGCATACCAAGGGGGTGCAGGTTTTCCTGTACCTGGATGATTGGCTTCTGGTGGCCCCATCCAGGGAGGAACTCCTGCGCTCCCTTTCCCCTACCCTGCGAGTTTTTGCCTGCATGGGTATTACCGTCAACCAGACCAAGTCCCACTTGATCCCATCCCGGAGGCTCCAGTTTATCGGGGCGATCCTGGACACGACCTCTGGCATGGCTTTCCTGCCATGGGACAGGGTGGCCTCACTCCAGGCTCAGGTCAGCCTGTTGTCCAGCCTCAGGCGGGTCAGCGCCAGATTGGTCCTTCACCTCCTCGGACTCATGGCGACTGCGATTCCTACAGTCCCTCACGCTCGGTTCCACATGAGAATTTCTCAGTGGATGCTTCAGTCTCAGTGGGATCAGCTGGTGGACAACCTAGACCAACTAGTTCTGGTCTCCACTCCTATGGCTCGGGACTTGCAATGGTGGATGATTCAGGATAACCTTTGCCGGGGAGTTCCCTTCTGTCTTTCTCCCTCCTCCCAGATGCTGACCATGGACGCCTCGGGGGAGGGTTGGGGAGCCCATCTCGGGCCTCACAGGACCCAGGACTCCTGGTCCAAGCTCGAGAAATCTCTCCACGTCAATGTGCTTGAGCTTCGGGCTGTGCTGTACGCTCTTCAGGCTCTGCATCTGCATCTGCTTCCCGGGCACCTGGCTGTCCAGACAGACAACATGTGTGTGGTCTGGTACATCAACAAGCAGGGAGGAACTCGTTCTTACCCTCTTTGCAGGGAGGCAGTGTGAGTTTGGGATTGGGCAGTGCAGCTCAACCTTCACCTCATGGCAATTCACGTCCAGGGGGTCGAGAACACATTTGCAGACCATCTCAATCGATCACCTGCTCACACTGACGAGTGGGAACTGGATCTGGGGTAGCAGACGATATCTTCCTACATTGGGGAACACCACAGATAGACCTGTTCGCATCCCCTCACAACGCAAAACTTCCCGACTTCTGCTCGCTCCAGGGCACAGCATTTTTTGGAGAGACGCTCTGTCTCTAGACTGGAAGGGCAGATTCGTCTATGCTTTTCCCTTGATTCCAAGGGTCTTGCAGAAACTCTGCTCAGAAGGAGCTCAAATGATTCTGATTGTTCCTTTCTGGCCCAGGCAAGTTTGGTTCTCTCTTCTGCAACAGTATTCAGAGGAACCTCCCATCCTGTTCCACTGTTGCAACTTTTGCTGACCCAGGATCAGAGGACCCTGGTCCATCCAGGCCTCTGGTCCCTCCAGTTGCAAGTGTGGCTCCTGCAGACGTAGCTCAAACCCAGTTTGGGGTTCCCCCGGAGTGGCTGAGATTCTGGTGGAGGCCAGGAAACCCTCCACTAGATCTACCTATGCCATGAAATGGAAACAGTTCACTATCTGGGCCGCCTCCAAAGATTTCAAGCCTTTCTCGTGCTCTGTGGGGCGGCTTCTGGATTACTTGCGACACCTCTTCGATCTGGGTCTCAGTCATTCAGCCTTGAAGGTTCACATGGCGGCCATTTGGCCTACCATGTCCCCTTTGCAGACAGGACGTTTGCTCAGCTGGAGGTCTCTAAGACCTTCCTTAGAGGGGTCCTCCACTTGAGACCTCCTATCCAGGTTCCTGCCCCTCCTTGGGATCTGAATTTTATTCTCGAGAAGCTTGCTCTGCCGCCTTTCAAGCCGGCAGCCTCCGCAGACCTGAAGTTCCTCTTATGGAAGACTCTGTTCCTCGTGGCCATTCCTTCTGCTCGAAGGATTTCCGAGCTCCAGGCCTTTATGTGCAAAATCCTGTATTTGATTTTTCACAAGGAACATGTGGCTCTACGTACCAACCCTAAGTTTCTCCCTAAGGCGGTAGCGGAATCTACGCTGAATCAATCCATGGAGTTACCTGCTTTCTTTATGCAGCACTCCAATCAAGGGGAGTACCTCCTGCATACTCTGGATGTTCACCGGATTCTGAGATACTACACCAATAGGAGAAAGAATCAACTATTTGTCTCTTTTGCTCATAAAAGAGAAGGCAATGCTGTTTCCAAGCAATGCCTGTCTAAATGGTTGGCTCATTGTATCACTTTCTGTTATGACAAGTACAACAAGACCCTGCCGAGTCAGGTCAGGACTACTCCACCGGGGGTGGGGGGGTGGTTGTTGCCTCTGCGGCTTGTTTCAAGAATGTGTCAGTGGCTGACATTGTGCAGCGCCTACTTGGACTTCTGTCCATACCTTTACGAAACATTACAGTTTGGACATTGCCTCTCGGCACAGAGCAGGCTTTGGGTTCGCTGTTCTGCTAGGTCTCCTTTTCTAAGACCTTCACAGCCAGAGGGTCTACTTCTGAGTAATTTTCCTCCTCCCATTTGCTTCTCCTTGTTCCAGACTGCTTGGGACTCAGTCCTATATGTAATTACCTACTGCAAGAGCTATCTTGAAGTAAGATAGTACAGTTACGTAAGAACTTAGCATAACAGTAGATCTTCGAGAGAGGCTCTTGCAGTAGGCAATACCTTCCCGCCCTCCATCACCCTAAGCTTTTTCAGCTCCTTTTCCAGGATGGGAAATATCTGCTTCTCTCTCATCATGCCTTTTGGCCTTTGGTGGGAAAGAACTGGAAAGGTGGGCATGGGGCCGCCCCTTATACTGGCGTTGCATGGCGTGTGGGTCACCTGACATGAGGCGGTCCCCCGCCAGAGACTGCTAGCTAGAAATTTTTCCGTGGGGTCCTGACGCCTGCTGGCGTCAATCCTATATGTAATTACCTACTGCAAGAACCTCTCTCAAAGATCTACTGTTACGGTAAGTTCTTACGTAACTGTATTTTCTCCCCCCCCCCCCAGATGGGGATGAGATGGGGCCCGTACACCCTGATCTTTCTTGTTTCGTTGGGTCCGACTGGGACATGCAGGTGTGAGCTGCGGGTCTGCACCAAGCACTCTGCCTTCCTGGTACCTGGAGAGACATTTTTCCTGTTTTCTGTGTGGATGTGACGTGCGCCCCAACATCATGGCGTAACTGCCAATGTTCTTCGCATCCCTTCTCTTTGCACTGGCTAGGTGCTTGCTGTACCCCAGGCCTCTGCCTGGGGCCAGTTGAGCACCTAGCCTCTGTCCCGCTCCCTCCCCGGAGGAGACAAGCAGTCCCTTGGACGCTCAGCCTCCTCCCCCGGTCAGCCCTCTGACTCCCCAGACTTGTTCCCGATCCCAGGTCATCGGCGTCGTAACTGGTAGCACTATCGTTACGCCGATGGGTTGGCCTGAAACAGGAATTTTACTCTAGGGTTTTCCTGGTCCCCAAGAAGACAGGAGATTTTCACCCCATCTTGGATCTCAAGGGCCTCACTCAGTTCATTCTATACAAGAGGTTCTGTATGCTCATCCTTCAGGGTCTGTTGCCTGTCAAGCAGAGAGACTGGCTTTGTTCCCTGGACATGCAGGATGCATACCTACACATTGTGATACATTCCAGTCACCACCAGTAACTCCAGTTCTAGGGACATGGATATGTTGTTCATCCACACTCATTGGCAGTATCCTTGCCGCTTTAAATCTTGCCGGAAGGTCTTCAAGCTTGCTCCTCCCACCCACCCGGGTGGTATAACTCTCGGCTCCGCCCCATGACGCCAGATCTTCCTTACCGCTTGGAAGCTCAGGTTCCTCCTTAGCGCTCTGCGTTTACGACTGAGTTCCTATTTCTCCGTTTGCGGTTTAAAAATAAAATTTTGCAAAAGACTTCAGTCTTGATCCCTGCAGCTGCGATGGACCATCGACTCCCAGTTTCGGAGATGCCCATCGGTGGAAAGATGTCTCGGCGGATCCACACTCACGTGTGTCTACTGCTTAGGCCTTGAGCACGACCCGCGGGCTTGCGACCTGTGCTCATCTTTCTCGCTCGTCCTCGAAGACCCGTGCTGCCCGTTGCAACTGGGCCGTCCCGAGCGTTCCCTCGGTGAAGTCAGGAGGCCCGGTTGGCGGTGTCGCGGCGGCGGGCTTTCGGCGGATCAGCTCGGCGGATGGTCGCCCTCGAAGAGAGGCGGCGCGGGCGTATCTTCCTCGGCGCGGCATTTATCCGCTCTCTGGGTTCTTCCCTGCGGCTTCTTTTAGGAGCTTTGTCTGTCCCTCTCCACTAAAGGAGAAGGGCCTGCGTCTACTGGACCTTATTCTCGGTCCAAAAAGAGGACAAGGTAAGTCCCCCGTCGGCGCTCTTGGGAGGCGGAAGGTCCCTCTCCCGGGCCGTCGGCAAGTCGGCTGATCGACCGCTCGGCCGGCCACTGGCCTCTCCGGTGCCCGTCAGGTCAGTTGGCCGAGACTCCCTGATGAGTTGAGATTTTCTGACCCATTGGACGGGCTGTCGCCTTTAGCGGCAGATTACCTCTCCCGGTTCCCCGGGAGGGTTGAGGATCCGTGGGCTCGCCTGTGCCTCGGTTCGGGAGCCCTCGGATGGACCTTCGAGCGAAGGGTGCGTTCGGCCGACACCTCCCGCACCGACCCGGAAATTCCGGGACTCTCGGTCTCGGTCTCGGACCTCTTAGCGGTCCAGCCGTTTCCACACGTCATAAGGCGGTCCTGGGTCTCGGCTTTTGTGATGGCCAGTGTCGCGCCCGTAATCTGTCCTCCTCCTCGGATGAGGAGGCTTGAGCGTAAGTACGTCGGCGTGCGAGGGACCTTATGTTCAACAGCTCCTCCTGGCGGGAATAAGCCGACTCGAGCGCCCCGACCATTAAGTAACTGTCACGGGCGGCCGACACAACCCCTCGACTTGTCCGAGGAGCCTATGCCCAGGCCGGTTGTTGACCAAAACCAGCTGCTCCACCGATTCCGGTAGAACCTCCGCCCTCCACAGCCACCAATTGGGGCTCCGACCAAGAGATTCTCAGTCGGCTGAGGTTTACCCATCGGCTGTCAGTTACCCTCACTCACGACCGACCTCGGCGGGTGAAGGGTGGCTCAGGCCAGAGGCAGCTCTTTGAGACTCTTCCGAGTCGAAGATGATTCCTCCTTCTTCTCCAAGCGACTAGACTTGGAGTCTTCAGGAAGGTCAGTCAATGATAACCCGTCGTCCTTCCTAGGACTGCTCGGCTCGTCTCAGAGTCTACGGGATGGGCTGAACCCATTCCCAAAGCAGGCAGGTATCCCTCACGGAGATTCTGGACGAGGGATTCTCCAGCGGAGCCTTTCAGTGGCGAGGCCATAGTGGGTCCGGCACTGGAACTTTGGCAGCGCCCTGCTTCCTGCCCTGCGCCTTCGGCCAGGATGGCCAGGAAGTATCACGGTCCCTACGGTTCCTTGTCGGTTTTGATTACCCTCTGCTGAGGGTTGGTTCAACAAGCGTTTTCGGTAGCGCCCGGCTGCGCAGGGATGTGGACAAACCTCCTGACAAGGGTCCAAAATTGGACTATGTCGGCGAAAAAGTCTCGCTGCGTCCTCTCGGCCTTGATCAGGCCAGTTCGGCCGTCCTCATGGCACTTTTTCTCATGCCCTGTTGGGCTCCTGGATGAGGTCATCCCTCATCTTCCGCCCGATCTGCAGACTACGGTTAAGCAGGTGCGGGACCGGGCAGGACAGTGGCCAAACAACGCTCAGACTGCTTTGGATATAGGGACTCATGTGCCAGATCGGTGGCGGCTTATGATGGCTATCGTCGTCGAGCTTGGCTGAGGATATCCACCTTTGCCCGATACCAGCACAAGTTGGCGGATGTTCCCTTTGGGACTGACCTCTTGACCCTGGGGTGGAAGGTCACCTGCAGAGGATCGAGAAGTCCAATGCCACCTTGGACTCGGTCTCTTCGCTCAGAAGGACAAAGGCATAAACCACAGCCTAAGCCTTTGTCCTTCTGTGCCCCAACCTTCCTGACCCAGCAACGTCAGGAGCCAGCAGGCTCGACATGGCATCCCAAACCCAAACGACTGGCTTCCTCTAACAGGAGCAGGAGAAGGGCCCAGGAGGTCCCTCGGCGGTCCCTCCTCCAAGCCTGCCCAGTGATGGGCTGAGGTGTCGCCCCCATCCCGATCTGCCTTACCCCTGGGTCCCCCGTGGGGAGGCGGCTCCAGCTTGCTCGTTCCGCCTGGTCGCTGTTACCGGGACAGGTGGGTCTTGAAGGTGGTGGGAAGAGGCCTGCCTCTGGAATCGAGCAGGCACCACCCTTCCAGAGCCCGTCGCCCTCGAGAGCCGGGACATCCCCAGCCTCACTGGCTCGTCGAGCCGACGCCGCTCTCCTCCTCCAGAAGGAGGTGGTGAGAGAGGTGGTGGACCCTCCTTCAGACCCAGGATTTTGTCCAGGTACTTCCTGGTTCCGAAGCAGTTGAGGCTGACAACATTCTTGACCTACGACCTAAACAAGTTCCTAAGGTCTCGAACCTTCAGGATGGTCACTCTGGCTAAGATAATACCATCCTTGGAGCGCGTGTGGTTCTGCTCTCTGGACTTGCAGGACGCGTTTCACGTCCCTATCCGTCCTGCCTCACCAGAGATTCCTTGCTTCCGGCGGAAGGATCTCTCTTGAGTTCAAGCCATGCCCTTCGGCTTGTCTCCAGCTCCCAGGGTCTTCACCAAATGCATGGCAGTGGTGACAGCATTCCCTGCGGCGCTGAGGGGTCGGTGTACCCTTACCTGGACGACTGGCTGATAGCAGCTCCTCCAGGAAGGAGCGGAGTGGTCAGAGATCTGGCCCTCCAGGTCTGCTCTCAACTGGGCCTCCATATTGAGGGCCAGGCAGACTGGTGAAGCAGGTGATTCTATTCATCGGGCGCAGCTCGACTCTCTTGAGCCAGGCGGCTCCAGCCGGACAGGGCGAGGTTCTTTCCTCCTTTGCCCGATCATTTCTGGTTGGGCAATTCGCCCCTGCCCGGGACTTCCTGCGCCTCCTGGGTCTCATGGCGGCCTGTACCAGCGTGGTCCGTTGGGCCGCTGGAACATCGTCCTTCAGTGAGGACTGGCCAGCCAGTGGTCTACGCCCTGCGATCCCTTGGACCAGCATGTCGGTGACACAGGGATGTGGAGCGCTCTCCAGTGGTGGACGTTCCAGATCATTTGCAGGAGGGCATCCCGTTACATCCGCCCCGGCAGTCCGGTCTCTCTGTCGACCGATGCCTCTCTGATGGGTTGGGGTGCCCATCTGGGGGAACACCGGGCTCTTGGCCTCTGGTCCCCGCGGGAGTCCCGATGCCACATCAACCTGCTGGAGCTCCGAGCGGTCCGCCTAGCTCTCACCGCCTTTGCTCCGTTCCTCCGGGGTCAAGTGGTCCGAGTCCAGACGGACAATACCACGACCATGTACTATCTAAACCGCCAGGGCGGGACGCGCTCCATGCTTCTATGCAAGGAAGCTCCGCATTTGGTCACTCGTGCGCAGCCTGGGCGGATCTCCTAGCCATTCACGTGGCAGGAGCCTCCAACACCCTGGCCGATGCCCTGGGCGGATAGGGGCTGCATCCCAGTGGTCTCTCCTGCCGGAGGTGTACAGCATCTGTTCTCCCTTTGGGGCACACCTCAGGTGGACCTGTTTGCCTCCATGGAGAGCAGAGCTGAGTCTGTTCCATGCCCGCCCCCTCAGCAGGGCTCGCTGCAGGGGATGCCTTCTCGAGGCAATGGACCCAGGCCTCTTTCGCCTTTCCCCATTTCCCTTGATCCACAAGGTGCTTCTCAAGGTGAGGAGGGACAAGGCGCAGGTGATTCTGATAGCCCCAGACTGGCCTCGCCAGTTCTGGTACCAGATCTCCTCAGTCTCAGCTCCAGGACTCATGGCAGCTTCCAGCTCGCCGGACCTGCTCTCAGTCAATCAGGGAAGGTGTTCCATCCGGACCTTCAATCCCTGCACCTGACAGGCCTGGTTCCTGGCGCTAGAGTTCCAGGCCTTGGGTCTTTCCGACGAGGTCCTCAATGTAGTTGAGGCGTCCCGTAGTCGACCAGAAAATGCCATGCCTTCAAATGGAAAGGTTTTCCATTTGGTGTCAGAACAGGCTTGGACCCTTCCTCCTGTTCCTTGGCAAGCATCTTGGACTATTTATGGTCCCTTTCTAGTCAAGGGCTTAGGTCAGCGACCCTAAGGGTGCACCTGGCAGCCATCTCTGCTTACAGGCGCGGGCGGGGAAGCAGTCGGGTGGCGCAGGAGAAGGTGGTCTGGCGCTTTTCAAAGGCCTTGATCACATTTCCTCCAGTCGGGAACCCCCACCTCCGTGGGATCTACTGCTGGTACTGGCAAAGCTCATGGGCAAGCCATTCGAACCTATGCACAGGTGTGCTCTCTCTCACCTGTCGTGGAAGACCGCCTTCTTGGTGGCTATCCGTCAGCCAGAAGGATGGGAGAGCTCCAGGCGCTTTCCATCGAGTCTCCTTACCTGGTCTTCCACAGGGACAAGGTTGTCCTGCGCCCACGAAATTCCTTCGAAGGTGGTGTCGGAGTTTCACCTTAACCAGGTGTTGACTCTGCGGTGTTCTACCCAATCACACCTCGGAGGCGAATATGGGCTCCATACTCTGGACCTAGAGGCTTCGCTTATTATAAGGCGCGGCTGAAATTGAGGAGAGGTTCGCCAGCTGTTGTGCTACGCTGAAGCCACATCTGGCAGACCTGCAGCCAAGCGGACGATAAGCAGGTGGGTAACCTCCTGCATAGATCTCTGCTATAAGTTGGCGGGCATGGAGCCTCCCAGAGGATAAGAGCTCATTCTACCGCCATACTGCCTGCAACGGGCTGCTTCCAGGGCGTCCCTATCCAGAAATCTGCAGGGCTGCTACCTGGAAGTCAGCAAACACCTTTATTACCCATTACCACATCGACCTTGAGTCACGCCCGGGATGCTGGTTTTGGGGCCTCGGTTCTCAGTCTCTCTTTCCCAAGTAAGATAGTATGGGGTGTGTCGTCTTGCCTCCCTCCTCCCGGAGAACTGCTAGGAGTCTGCCAATGAGTGTGGATGAACAACATATCCATGTCCCTAGAAATACAGGTTACTCACCTGTAACAGGAGTTCTAGGAATGGTATATGTGTTCATCCACACGACCCACCCGACCTCCTCGTCTCGACGACAACCTGAGCTTCCAGCGGCCAGATTCCGCCATGGGGCGGAGCCGAGAGTTATACCACCCGGTGGGTGGGAGGAGCAAGCTTGAAGACCTTCCGGCAAGATTTAAGCGGCAAGGATACTGCCAATGAGTGTGGATGAACAACATATACCATTCCTAGAACTCCTGTTACAGGTGAGTAACCTGTATTTCTCGTTCAAGGGGGAACATTTCCAATTCAGAGTCTTGCCCTTTGACTTGTCCTCTGCGCTGTGGGTCTTTACCAAGTGCTTAGCAGTGGTAGCTGCAGCCCTTCGGTGGGAGAGCCTTTATGTATTCCCTTATCTGGATGATTGACTTTTGAAAACCCCATCCAGAGAACTCTTACTGACCACCCTGCACAGGACTCTGCAGCTGTTCCACTCCCTGGGCATCACTGTGAACCTGCCCAAGTCAGTTCTCACTCCTCTCAGTGCCTCCAATATATTGAAGCCATGCTGGACACCTCTCGGCACTGCCTTTCTGCCTCAAGACAGGGCAGACTGCCTGATGGCACAGGCCTCCTTAGTGGCCCAGGAATGGTATGTTCCAGCCAGGTCCTTTCTGCATCTGCTGGGACTGATGGCAGCAACAATAGCCACTGTTCCACTAGCCAGGCTGCACATATGGGCAGCTCAATGGACCCTATAGGTCCAATGGGATCAACGCCATCATGACCTGGATCAGTTAGTCCTGGTCTCCTCCCCGGTCTGCAGAGTCCTTCAGTGGTGGCAGAATCCCAGCCATCTTTTGTGGGGGGGTCTCCTTCCTTATCCCCTCTCCCAAGCAGGTTCTCACAATGGACACCTTGGGCTGTGGAGCCCACCTCAGGCCTTTTCAGACCAAGGGATCCTGGTCCACGGTGGAGACAAGTCTCCGCACCAGTGTGCTTGAGATGCGGGTGGTCCTTATGCCCTTCAGAACCATCTGTCCTCAGGTCACCTGCTGGTCCAGTCAGATAATATCAGTGTGGTGTACTATCTCAATGGGCAAGGGGGGGCCCTCTTGTACCTTCTCTGTCAGGGAGCAGTGAGGGGTTTGGAACTGGGCACTGTACCAGGATTTCGAGCTGTCAGCTGTCCATGTTCCAGGGGACCAAAATGCCTTGGTAGACTGGATAAGTTGGTCGCAGTCTCACCAACATGAGTGTGCACTGTTGCCCACCATGGCTGAAAGCCTGTTTTAAAAGTAGGGGTGGCCACAGTTGGACCTTTTTCCATTTCCACACAATGTAAAACTGCCGCTTTTCTGCTTGCTAGATCACAGGCCTGGAGTTTTCTGGTGAGACACATTGTCCCTCTCCTGAAGAAGGAGGTTTCTTTATGGCTCCCCCCCTTCCCAGGCCTGCCTCCTGAGGACATAGCCATAGCCCAGTTTGGCATTTCCCAGAGAGTGACTGATGTGTTGGGGGCTGCTAGGAAGCCTTCCACCAGGGCTACTCATCCCATAAAGTGGAACCGTTTTGCCATTTGGGCATCGGCCCATCACTTGGACCCTTTCACCTGTCTGATGAACCAGGTCCTGGAGTACCCCCTATCTCTTTCCGACTCGGGCCTTAAGTATTCCTCCATTAAGATGCACATGTCTGCCATCTCTGCTTTTCATGTGCCAGTGGATGTCATCCGGTAGCCCAGTTAAGTGGCCTGTACATTTTTGTGGAGGATTCTACATTTGAAGCCCTGTGTGCAACCCTATCACAGCTTGGGTCCTGAATTTTGTTTAAAAGAAATTGACCCTGCCTCGGTTTGAGATGGCCATGTCTTGCGAGCTACGCTTTCTCTCTTGGAATGCATTGTTTCTAGGGACATGGATATGTTGTTCATCCACACTGTCTGGCAGGTTCCTTGCCACTTTAAATCTTGCCGGAAGGTCTTCAAGCTGGCTCCTCCCACCCATCCAGGTGGTAAAACTCTCGGCTCCGCCCCATGATGCCAGATCTTCCTTACCGCTTGGAAGCTCAGGTTCCCTCCTTAGCGCTCTGCGTTTTAGACTGGATCCTAATTTTTCGGTTCGTCCAAATCTAGTTTTGAAGTTTTCTAAACTTCGGTCTTCTCATCCCTTGCGGCTTCAACGGACAAATTGACTCCCGGCTTTCGGGAGCGTCCTGTCGGGAAGAAGATGTCCAGGATGGATCCGCACTCCCCCTGCGTATACTGCCTCGACCTAGACCATGACCCGCAGGTCTGCGAGTTGTACCGCTCCCTTTCGGCCAACGTCCTGGAGGATCGCGCTGCCCGATTGAAGCTCGGGCGCCCCGAGGAGTTTTCCCCGCCGATAAAATCCAAAGAGGCTCATTGGGCAGTGTCCGCGGCTGCTGGCTCAGCTGAGCAGCTCGAGCACATGATCTCCCTCAAGGAGGAGGCGGCCCAGGCTGCATTTTCCTCCTCCTCGGTCGTGGGGTTTATCCCGCTTTCTCTGAGTTCCTCTTATTCGGCTTCATTCAAAGAGCTTCGCCAGTCCCTTTCCACGAAGGGAGAGGGGCCATCGGGACATTCCTCTCAGCCCAAGAAGAGGGAGTCGCAGGGTAAGTCCCATCATCGGGGTTCGTGGGAGCGGGAGAGGTCTCCTTCCCCGGACAGCCGACCGTCGACTTCGGTTGAGGTTGCGGCTCAGGCCGCTGGCTTCACGGCATCCCCATCAGGCCAGCCTGCTGAGACACCCGTCAACGCAGTTGAGATATCTCTCGACCCAACAGCCGGGTGGTCGACTGGTAGAGCTGTCAACCCCTCTTTGCCGGTTTCCCCGGTGGTGACCGAGGATCTGCCCACGCCTTCGGGGTGGCAGTCCCCGGTTAAAGTGTCTGAGCTGAGGGAAGAGCGGGTGTCCCCACCCCTTCCCAGGCCGGCCCTCGGTTTCCCGAGGGTCTCGGTCTCGGACTTCATCTCGGTCAAACCGCTCCCGCTGACATCGGTGGTCTTGGTCTCAGCACCGAATTAAGTGGCGACACCGCTCCTCCTCGCCCTCCTCCTCAGATGAGGAGAGGCTTTGACGCAGACTGCGTCGCGTTACGAGGAGCTTATGTGGCAGCAGTTGCTGTTGTCTGGGAATAAGTCAACTCCAACTCATCCTCCAGCTATCAAGTGGCTGCTGCCCGAACGGCCGAAGCAACCACTCACCGCAGTCGAGATGTCCATTTCTGGGTCAGTTGTTTGACCAAATCTAGCTGCCCCACCGATTGTGGTGGAACCTCGGTCGGGTCACGGCCTGCCCCACAGGTTGTCGGTCACCCTCACTCCCAGCCGTTCTCGGCAGGTGAAGGGTGGCTCAGGCCTGAGGCAGCTCTTCGCAGGCTCTTCGGAGTCCGATGACGACTCCTCCCTGTTCCCCAGGCGGGTTGGCCTGGAGTCCTCCGAGGGCCAGCCTCTAGGCGATAGCCCTTCGTCCTTCTTGGGTCTGCTTAGGCTCATCTCGGAGTCTACGGGATGCAGCTCGAACCACGTGTCCAAGCGGGTCAATTATCCTGACGGAGATTCTAGACCGAGGATTCACCCACGGAGGCTTTCCCTGTGGCTGAGGCCATTGTCAGCCCAGCCTTGGAGCTGTGGCAGCGGCCTGCTTCCTGTCCTGCACCTGCGGCCAGGATGGTCAGGAAGTATGCGGTCCCTATCGGCTCTTTGCCCGGTTTCTCGGAGCACCTCTCTGCCGAGGGGTTAGTCACCGATAGCGTCTTCCGGCATTCCAGAAATGCTCGGGACGTGGATAGGCCCCCTGACAAAGAATCCAAAAGGCTGGACTATGTCAGGCACAAGGTGTATGCTGCATCCTCCCTCAGCCTCCAATAGGCCAGCTCGGCCGTGCTGATGGCACACTTCTCCCACGCCCTCATGGGCTCCCTGGATGAGGTGATCCCTCATCTCCCGGCCGACCTGCAGACCATGGTCTGGCAGGTGCGGGACCAGGGCAGGATGGTGGCTAAGCAGCAACTTCAGACTGCTCTGGACATAGGTGATTCCTGTGCCAGGTCTGTAGTGGCCACGGTGGCCTTGCGCCGCAGGGTGTGGCTGAGGATATCCACCTCCTCGGCGGATACCCAGCACAAGTTGGCGGACATCCCCTTCTCAGGGACTGACCTCTTCGGCCCTGGAGTGGAGGGACACCTCTAGCAGATCGAAAAGTCCAACGCCACTCTGGACTTGGTCACCTCCACCCAGAGGGACAAGGGCCGCCGGCAACAACAGCGTAAGTCCTTTCGTCCTTCGGTCCCTGCGGCATGACCAGCCCAACAACAACAGCATGAGGGCCAGCAGGCTCGCGCTTGGCATCCCAAACCCAAGCCAGCGGCTTCCTCCAATGGGAAGCAAGGAGGTAAAGGCCCAGGAGGTCCCTCGGCCGGTCCCTCCTCCAAGCCTGCCCAGTGACGGGTTGAGGGGCATCGCCCCCAACCTCGCCACCCTTCCCTGGGTCCCCCCCATGGGGGGATGGCTCCGCCACTTCCTTGCCGCCTGGTCCGCTGTCACCACGGACCATTGGGTGTTGGTGATGGTAGGAAAGGGCCTGCGTCTGGAATTCGAGCAGACCCCTCCCTTTTGAGCCGTCGCTCCCCCCTGGGGGGCCATGGGGTCCGAAGCCTCGTTGTCGGCCCACCGAGTTAATATTGCCCTGCGCCTTGGGAAAGAGGTGATCGGGAAGGTGGCAGATCCTCCTCCAGACCCGGGGTTTGTGTCCAGGTATTCCTGGTCCCAAAACGGACGGGGGGCTGGCGCCCCATTCTCGACCTGCACAACCTGAACAGGTTCCTAAAGTCTCGGATCTTCAGGATGGTCCCTCTGGCCAGATAATCCCATCCTTGGAATTAGGCATGTGGTTTTGTTCCTGGACCTCCAGGACACGTTCTTCTCGTCCCGATCTGTCCGTTTGTCAGAGATTCCTCTGTTTCAGAGGAGAGATCTCTTTCGAGTTCTGGACCATGCCCTTGACCTCTCTCCAGCTCCCAGGGTCTTCACCAAATGCATGGCAGTGGTGACAGCATTCCTGCAGTGCGAAGGGTCTGGGTGTACACCTACCTGGTCGATTGGCTGTTGGCAGCCCCTCCAGAAGCGGAGGTGGAGCAGTCCAGAGATCTGGCCCTCCAGGTTTCGCTCTCAGATTGGCCTCCCTTCAATGAGGCCAAGTTGGAACTCATGCTGAAGCAGGTGATACCCTTCATGGGGCAGAGCTCGACTCTCTTCGAGCCAGAGCTCGGCTCCCGGTGGACAGGGCCGGGGTTCTTCCTCCTTGCCCATTCATTTCTGGTTGGGCAATTGCGCCCTGCCCGGGACTCCTGCGTCTCCTGGGCCTCATGGTGGCCTGCACCAGCGTGGTCCGTTGGGCAAATTGGTACATGCGTCCCCTTCAATGGGACTGACCAGCCAGTGGTCACAATGCTTCGATCCATTGGATCAGTTGGTGACAGTGGCCCAGGAAATATGGAATGCTCTCCAGTGGTGGACCGTTCCGGCACATCTGCAGGAGGGCATCCCATTCGTCCGCCCGAGCCGACGGTCTCTCTATCGACCGACACATCTCTGATGGGTTGGGGTGCCCATCTGGGGGAGCACAGAGCACACGGCCTCTAGTCCCCTTGGGAAGTCCCAATGCCATATCAACCTGCTGGAGCTCCAAGCGGTCCGCCTAGCTCTCACCTCCGCTCCATTTCTAGGGGTTGTGGTTCAGGTCCAGACGGACAATACCACCGACCATGTACTACCTAAACCACCAGGTGGGGCGTGCTCCATGCTGTTATGCAAAGAAGCTGTCTGCATATGGTCTCGTGTGCAGCCTGGAGGTGGATCTCCTAGCCATTCACGTGGCAGGAGCCTCCAACACCCTGGCCGATGCCCTAAGCCAGATAGGGGCTGCGTCTCACGAGTGATTCTCTCCTGCTGGAGGTAGTACAAGATCTCTTCTCCTACAGGGCCACACCTCAGGCGGACCTCTTTGCCTCCAGGGAGAAAGCGAGGCTGAGTCTGTGGTGGACCCTCCTTCAGACCCAGGGTTTGTGTCCAGGTACTTCCTGGTTCCGAAACGGATGGGGGGCTGGCGCCCCATTCTTGACCTACACGACCTAAACAAGTTCCTAAGGTCTCGAACCTTCAGGATGGTCACTCTGGCTAAGATAATACCATCCTTGGAACGCGGCGTGTGGTTCTGCTCTCTGGACTTGCAGGACGCGTTTTTTCACGTCCCTATCCGTCCGTCTCACCAGAGATTCCTTCGCTTCCGAGCGGAAGGATCTCTCTTCAAGTTCCAAGCCATGCCCTTCGGCTTGTCTCCAGCTCCCAGGGTCTTCACCAAATGCATGGCAGTGGTGACAGCATTCCTGCGGCGCCGAGGGGTCGGGTGTACCCTTACCTGGACGACTGGCTGATAGCAGCTCCTCCAGGAAGGAGGCGGAGTGGTCCAGAGATCTGGCCCTCCAGGTCTGCTCTCAACTGGGCCTCCATATTGAGGGCCAGGCAGAACTGGTGAAGCAGGTGATTCTATTCATCGGGCGCAGCCTCGACTCTCTTGAGCCAGGCTGCTCAGCGCGGACAGGGCGAGGTTCTTTCCTCCTTTGCCCGATCATTTCTGGTTGGGCAATTGCGCCTGCCCGGGACTTCCTGCGCCTCCTGGGTCTCATGGCGGCCTGTACCAGCGTGGTCCGTTGGGCCCGCTGGAACATCGTCCTTCAGTGGGGACTGGCCAGCCAGTGGTCACAACGTCGCGATCCCTTGGACGGCATGTCGGTGACACAGGGATGTGGAGCGCTCTCCAGTGGTGGACCGTTCCAGATCATTTGCAGGAGGGCATCCCGTTAAATCCGCCCGGGCACCCGGTCTCTCTGTGGACCGATGCCTCTCTGATGGGTTGGGGTGCCCATCTGGGGAACACGGGCTCTTGGCCTCTGGTCCCCGGGAGTCGATGCCACATCAACCTGCTGGAGCTCCGAGCGGTCCGCCTAGCTCTCACCGCCTTTGCTCCGCTCCTCCGGGTCAAGTGGTCCGGTCAGGCGGACAATACCCGACCATGTACTATCTAAACCGCCAGGCGGGGCCGCGCTCCATGCTTCTATGCAAGGCTCTCCGCATTTGGTCACTCGTCGCAGCCTGGGCGGATCTCCTAGCCATTCACGTGGCAGGAGCCTCCAACACCCCGCCGATGCCCTGAGCCGGATAGGGGCTGCATCCCACAGTGGTCTCTCCTGCAGAGGTGTACAGCATCTGTTCTCCCTTTGGGGCACACCTCAGGTGGACCTGTTTGCCTCCATGGAGGCAGGCTGAGTCTGTTCCATGCCGCCCCCTCAGCAGGGCTCGCTGCAGGGGATGCCTTCTCGAGGCAATGGACCCCGGCCTCTTTCGCCTTTCCCCATTTCCCTTGATCCACAAGGTGCTTCTCAAGGTGAGGAGGGACAAGGCGCAGGTGATTCTGATAGCCCCAGACTGGCCTCGCCAGTTCTGGTACCAGATCTCCTCAGTCTCAGCTCCAGGACTCCGGCAGCTTCCAGCTCGCCCGGACCTGCTCTCAGTCAATCAGGGAAGGTGTTCCATCCGGACCTTCAATCCCTGCACCTGACGGCCTGGTTCCTGGCGGCTAGAGTTCCAGGCCTTGGGTCTTTCCGACGAGGTCCTCAATGTAGTTGAGGCGTCCGTAGTCGACCAGAAAATGCCATGCCTTCAAATGGAAAGGTTTTCCATTTGGTGTCAGAACAAGGGCTTGGACCCTTCCTCCTGTTCCTTGGCAAGCATCTTGGACTATTTATGGTCCCTTTCTAGTCAAGGGCTTAGGTCACGACCCTAAGGGTGCACCTGGCAGCCATCTCTGCTTCACCGGGCGCTGGCCGGGAAGCAGTCGGGTGGCGCAGGAGAAGGTGGTCTGGCGCTTTTCAAAGGCCTTGATCACATTTCCTCCAGTGCGGGAACCCCACCTCCCGTGGGATCTACTGCTGGTACTGGCAAAGCTCATGGGCAAGCCATTCGAACCTATGCACAGGTGTGCTCTCTCTCACCTGTCGTGGAAGACCGCCTTCTTGGTGGCTATCACGTCAGCCAGAAGGATGGGAGAGCTCCAGGCGCTTTCCATCGAGTCTCCTTACCTGGTCTTCCACAGGGACAAGGTTGTCCTGCGCCCCCACCCGAAATTCCTTCCGAAGGTGGTGTCGGAGTTTCACCTTAACCAGGTGTTGGCTCTGCGGTGTTCTACCCCAATCACACCTCGGAGGCCGAATATGGGCTCCATACTCTGGACCTAGAGGCTTCGCTTATTATAAGGCGCGGCTGAAATTGAGGAGAGGTTCGCCAGCTGTTGTGCTACGCTGAAGCCACATCTGGCAGACCTGCAGCCAAGCGGACGATAAGCAGGTGGGTAACCTCCTGCATAGATCTCTGCTATAAGTTGGCGGGCATGGAGCCTCCCAGAGGATAAGAGCTCATTCTACCAGCCATACTGCTGTAACGTGGCTGCTTCCAGGACGCCCTATCCAGGAAATCTGCAGGGCTGCTACCGGAAGTCAGCAAACACCTTTATTACCCATTACCACATCGACCTTGAGTCACGCCCGGGATGCTGGTTTTGGGGCCTCGGTTCTCAGTCTCTCTTTCCCAAGTAAGTATGTAGAGATTATAAGTCTTGCCTCCCTCCTCCCGGAGAACTGCTAGGAGTCTGCCAATGAGTGTGGATGAACAACATATCCATGTCCCTAGAAATACAGGTTACTCACCTGTAACAGGAGTTCTAGGAATGGTATATGTTGTTCATCCACACGACCCACCCGACCTCCCCGGCTTCGACGCACAACCTGAGCTTCCAGCGGGCCAGATCTGGCGTCATGGGGCGGAGCCGAGAGTTATACCACCCGGGTGGGTGGGAGGAGCAAGCTTGAAGACCTTCCGGCAAGATTTAAAGCGGCAAGGATACTGCCAATGAGTGTGGATGAACAACATATACCATTCCTAGAACTCCTGTTACAGGTGAGTAACCTGTATTTCTCGTTCAAGGGGGAACATTTCCAATTCAGAGTCTTGCCCTTTGACTTGTCCTCTGCGCTGTGGGTCTTTACCAAGTGCTTAGCAGTGGTAGCTGCAGCCCTTCGGTGGGAGAGCCTTTATGTATTCCCTTATCTGGATGATTGACTTTTGAAAACCCCATCCAGAGAACTCTTACTGACCACCCTGCACAGGACTCTGCAGCTGTTCCACTCCCTGGGCATCACTGTGAACCTGCCCAAGTCAGTTCTCACTCCTCTCAGTGCCTCCAATATATTGAAGCCATGCTGGACACCTCTCCGGGCACTGCCTTTCTGCCTCAAGACAGGGCAGACTGCCTGATGGCACAGGCCTCCTTAGTGGCCCAGGAATGGTATGTTCCAGCCAGGTCCTTTCTGCATCTGCTGGGACTGATGGCAGCAACAATAGCCACTGTTCCACTAGCCAGGCTGCACATATGGGCAGCTCAATGGACCCTATAGGTCCAATGGGATCAACGCCATCATGACCTGGATCAGTTAGTCCTGGTCTCCTCCCCGGTCTGCAGAGTCCTTCAGTGGTGGCAGAATCCCAGCCATCTTTTGTGGGGGGGTCTCCTTCCTTATCCCCTCTCCCAAGCAGGTTCTCACAATGGACACCTTGGGCTGTGGAGCCCACCTCAGGCCTTTTCAGACCAAGGGATCCTGGTCCACGGTGGAGACAAGTCTCCGCACCAGTGTGCTTGAGATGCGGGTGGTCCTTATGCCCTTCAGAACCATCTGTCCTCAGGTCACCTGCTGGTCCAGTCAGATAATATCAGTGTGGTGTACTATCTCAATGGGCAAGGGGGGGCCCTCTTGTACCTTCTCTGTCAGGGAGCAGTGAGGGGTTTGGAACTGGGCACTGTACCAGGATTTCGAGCTGTCAGCTGTCCATGTTCAAGGGGACCAAAATGCCTTGGTAGACTGGATAAGTTGGTCGCAGTCTCACCAACATGAGTGTGCACTGTTGCCCACCATGGCTGAAAGCCTGTTTTAAAAGTAGGTGGCCACAGTTGGACCTTTTTCCATTTCCACACAATGTAAAACTGCCGCTTTTCTGCTTGCTAGATCACAGGCCTGGAGTTTTCTGGTGAGACACATTGTCCCTCTCCTGAAGAAGGAGGTTTCTTTATGGCTCCCCCCCTTCCCAGGCCTGCCTCCTGAGGACATAGCCATAGCCCAGTTTGGCATTTCCCAGAGAGTGACTGATGTGTTGGGGGCTGCTAGGAAGCCTTCCACCAGGGCTACTCATCCCATAAAGTGGAACCGTTTTGCCATTTGGGCATCGGCCCATCACTTGGACCCTTTCACCTGTCTGATGAACCAGGTCCTGGAGTACCCCCTATCTCTTTCCGACTCGGGCCTTAAGTATTCCTCCATTAAGATGCACATGTCTGCCATCTCTGCTTTTCATGTGCCAGTGGATGGTCATCCGGTAGCCCAGTTAGAAGTGGCCTGTACATTTTTGTGGAGGATTCTACATTTGAAGCCCCTGTGTGCAACCCTATCACAGCTTGGGTCCTGAATTTTGTTTAAAAGAAATTGACCCTGCCTCGGTTTGAGATGGCCATGTCTTGCGAGCTACGCTTTCTCTCTTGGAATGCATTGTTTCTAGGGACATGGATATGTTGTTCATCCACACTGTCTGGCAGGTTCCTTGCCACTTTAAATCTTGCCGGAAGGTCTTCAAGCTGGCTCCTCCCACCCATCCAGGTGGTAAAACTCTCGGCTCCGCCCCATGATGCCAGATCTTCCTTACCGCTTGGAAGCTCAGGTTCCCTCCTTAGCGCTCTGCGTTTTAGACTGGATCCTAATTTTTCGGTTCGTCCAAATCTAGTTTTGAAGTTTTCTAAACTTCGGTCTTCTCATCCCTTGCGGCTGCAACGGACAAATTGACTCCCGGCTTTCGGGAGCGTCCTGGCGGGAAGAAGATGTCCAGGATGGATCCGCACTCCCCCTGCGTATACTGCCTCGACCTAGACCATGACCCGCAGGTCTGCGAGTTGTACCGCTCCCTTTCGGCCAACGTCCTGGAGGATCGCGCTGCCCGATTGAAGCTCGGGCGCCCCGAGGAGTTTTCCCCGCCGATAAAATCCAAAGAGGCTCATTGGGCAGTGTCCGCGGCTGCTGGCTCAGCTGAGCAGCTCGAGCACATGATCTCCCTCAAGGAGGAGGCGGCCCAGGCTGCATTTTCCTCCTCCTCGGTCGTGGGGTTTATCCCGCTTTCTCTGAGTTCCTCTTATTCGGCTTCATTCAAAGAGCTTCGCCAGTCCCTTTCCACGAAGGGAGAGGGGCCATCGGGACATTCCTCTCAGCCCAAGAAGAGGGAGTCGAAGGGTAAGTCCCATCATCGGCGTTCGTGGGAGCGGGAGAGGTCTCCTTCCCCGGACAGCCGACCGTCGACTTCGGTTGAGGTTGCGGCTCAGGCCGCTGGCTTCACGGCATCCCCATCAGGCCAGCCTGCTGAGACACCCGTCAACGCAGTTGAGATATCTCTCGACCCAACAGCGGTGGTCGACTGGTAAAGCTGTCAACCCCTCTTTGCGGTTTCCCGGTGGTGACCGAGGATCTGCCCACGCCTTCGGGGTGGCAGTCCCCGGTTAAAGTGTCTGAGCTGAGGGAAGAGCGGGTGTCCCCACCCCTTCCCAGGCCCGCCCTCGGTTTCCCGAGGGTCTCGGTCTCGGACTTCATCTCGGTCAAACCGCTCCCGCTGACATCGGTGGTCTTGGTCTCAGCACCGAATTAAGTGGCGACACCGCTCCTCCTCGCCCTCCTCCTCAGATGAGGAGAGGCTTTGACGCAGACTGCGTCGCGTTACGAGGAGCTTATGTGGCAGCAGTTGCTGTTGTCTGGGAATAAGTCAACTCCAACTCATCCTCCAGCTATCAAGTGGCTGCTGCCCGAACGGCCGAAGCAACCACTCACCGCAGTCGAGATGTCCATTTCTGGGTCAGTTGTTTGACCAAATCTAGCTGCCCCACCGATTGTGGTGGAACCTCGGTCGGGTCACGGCCTGCCCCACAGGTTGTCGGTCACCCTCACTCCCAGCCGTTCTCGGCAGGTGAAGGGTGGCTCAGGCCTGAGGCAGCTCTTCGCAGGCTCTTCGGAGTCCGATGACGACTCCTCCCTGTTCCCCAGGCGGGTTGGCCTGGAGTCCTCCGGGGGCCAGCCTCTAGACGATAGCCCATCGTCCTTCTTGGGTCTGCTTAGGCTCATCTCGGAGTCTACCGGGATGCAGCTCGAACCCGTGTCCAAACGGGTCAATTATCCCCTGACGGAGATTCTAGACCGAGGGGATTCACCCACGGAGGCTTTCCCTGTGGCTGAGGCCATTGTCAGCCCAGCCTTGGAGCTGTGGCAGCGGCCTGCTTCCTGTCCTGCACCTGCGGCCAGGATGGTCAGGAAGTATGCGGTCCCTATCGGCTCTTTGCCCGGTTTCTCGGAGCACCTCTCTGCCGAGGGGTTAGTCACCGATAGCGTCTTCCGGCATTCCAGAAATGCTCGGGACGTGGATAGGCCCCTGACAAAGAATCCAAAAGGCTGGACTATGTCAGGCACAAGGTGTATGCTGCATCCTCCTCAGCCTCCAATAGGCCAGCTCGGCCGTGCTGATGGCACACTTCTCCCACGCCCTCATGGGCTCCCTGGATGAGGTGATCCCTCATCTCCGGCCGACCTGCAGACCATGGTCTGGCAGGTGCGGGACCAGGCAGGATGGTGGCTACAGCAACTTCAGACTGCTCTGGACATAGGTGATTCCTGTGCCAGGTCTGTAGTGGCCACGGTGGCCTTGCGTCAGCAGGGTGTGGCTGAGGATATCCACCTCCTCGGCGGATACCCAGCACAAGTTGGCGGACATCCCTTCTCAGGGACTGACCTCTTGCCCTGGGTGGAGGGACACCTCTAGCAGATCGAAAGTCCAGCGCCACTCTGGACTTGGTCACCTCCACCCAGAGGGACAAGGGCGCCCGGCAACAACAGCGTAAGTCCTTGTCGCCTCGGTCCCTGCGGCATGACCAGCCCAACAACAACAGCATGAGGGCCAGCAGGCTCGCGCTTGGCATCCCAAACCCAAGCCAGCGGCTTCCTCCAATGGGAAGCAAGGAGGTAAGGCCCAGGAGGGCCTCGGCCGGTCCTCCTCCAAGCTCGTCAGTCAGTGACGGGTTGAGGGCATCGCCCAACCTCGCCACCTTCCCTGGGTCCCCCATGGGGATGGCTCCGCCACTTCCTTGCCGCCTGGTCCGCTGTCACCACGGACCATTGGGTGGTGGTGATGGTAGGAAAGGGCCTGCGTCTGGAATTCGAGCAGACCCCTCCTTTGAGCCGTCGCTCTCTGGGGCCATAAGCCAAGCCTCGCTGTCGCCCACCGGAAAGGTTATTGCCCTGCGCCTTGGGAAAGAGGTGATCGGGAAGGTGGCAGATCCTCCTCCAGACCCGGGGTTTGTGTCCAGGTATTCCTGGTCCCAAAACGGACGGGGGGCTGGCGCCCCATTCTCGACCTGCACAACCTGAACAGGTTCCTAAAGTCTCGGATCTTCAGGATGGTCCCTCTGGCCAGATAATCCCATCCTTGGAATTAGGCATGTGGTTTTGTTCCCTGGACCTCCAGGACACGTTCTTCTCGTCCCGATCTGTCCGTTTTGTCAGAGATTCCTCTGTTTCAGAGCGGAGAGATCTCTTTACGAGTTCTGGACCATGCCCTTCGGCCTCTCTCCAGCTCCCAGGGTCTTCACCAAATGCATGGCAGTGGTGACAGCATTCCTGCAGTGCCGAAGGGTCTGGGTGTACACCTACCTGGTCGATTGGCTGTTGGCAGCCCCCTCCAGAGCGGAGGTGGAGCAGTCCAGAGATCTGGCCCTCCAGGTTTCGCTCTCAGATTGGCCTCCCCTTCAATGAGGCCAAGTTGGAACTCATGCTGAAGCAGGTGATACCCTTCATCGGGGCAGAGCTCGACTCTCTTCGAGCCAGAGCTCGGCTCCCGGTGGACAGGGCCGGGGTTCTTCCTCCTTGCCCATTCATTTCTGGTTGGGCAATTGCGCCCTGCCCGGGACTCCTGCGTCTCCTGGGCCTCATGGTGGCCTGCACCAGCGTGGTCCGTTGGGCAAATTGGTACATGCGTCCCCTTCAATGGGACTGACCAGCCAGTGGTCACAATGCTTCGATCCATTGGATCAGTTGGTGACAGTGGCCCAGGAAATATGGAATGCTCTCCAGTGGTGGACCGTTCCGGCACATCTGCAGGAGGGCATCCCATTCGTCCGCCCGAGCCGACGGTCTCTCTATCGACCGACACATCTCTGATGGGTTGGGGTGCCCATCTGGGGGAGCACAGAGCACACGGCCTCTAGTCCCCTTGGGAAGTCCCAATGCCATATCAACCTGCTGGAGCTCCAAGCGGTCCGCCTAGCTCTCACCGCCTTCGCTCCATTTCTAGGGGGTTGAGTGGTTCAGGTCCAGACGGACAATACCACGACCATGTACTACCTAAACCGCCAGGGTGGGACGTGCTCCATGCTGTTATGCAAGGAAGCTGTCTGCATATGGTCTCGTGTGCAGCCTGGAGGTGGATCTCCTAGCCATTCACGTGGCAGGAGCCTCCAACACCCTGGCCGATGCCCTAAGCCAGATAGGGGCTGCGTCTCACGAGTGATTCTCTCCTGCTGGAGGTAGTACAAGATCTCTTCTCCTACAGGGCCACACCTCAGGCGGACCTCTTTGCCTCCAGGGAGAACGCGAGGCTGAGTCTGTTTCATGCCCGCCCCCCTCAGCAGGGCTTGCTGCAGGGGGATGCCTTCTCGAGGCCATGGACCCCGGACCTCTTCTACGCCTTTCCCCCATTTCCCTTGATCCCCAAGGTGCTTCTAAAGGTGAGGAGGGACAAGGTGCAGGTGATTCTGGTAGCCCCAGACTGGTTCCGCCAGCTCTGGTATCCAGATCTCCTCAGTCTCAGCTCCAGGCCCCCGAGGCGGCTTCCAGCCTGCCCGGACCTAATCTCAGTCATCAGGGGAAGGTATTCCATCCGGACCTTCAATCCCTGCACCTGACGGCCTGGTTCCTGAGCGGCTAGATTCCAGGCCTTGGGTCTTTCCAACGAGGTCCTCAACGTCGTTGAGGCATCCCATAAGAAGTCGACCAGAAAATGGTATGCCTTCAAATGGAAGAAATCCTCAATTTGGTGTCAGGGAAAGGGCCTGTACCCTTTGTCCTGTTCCTCCGGACTACCTGTGGTCCTTTTCTCAGCAAGGGCTTCGGTCAACGATCCTTAAGGTGCACCTGGCAGCCATCTCTGCTTCCGGGCGCGGGCCGGAAAGCAGTCAGTGGCACAATAGAAGATGGTCTGGCACTTTTTCTAAGGCCTTGATCACATTTCCCCTCCAGTGCGAGAACCTACACCTCCGTGGGATCTACTGCTGGTATTGGCCAAGCTCACGGGCAAGCCATTCGAACCAATGCACAGGTGCGTTATCTCCCATCTGTTGTGGAAGACCCCCCCTTCTTGGTGGCTATCACGTCAACCAGAAGGATGGGAGAGCTCCAGGTGCTTTCCATCGAATCTCCTTATGTGGTCCTCCACAGGGACAAGGTTGTCCTGCGCCCCACCCAAAGTTCCTTCCGAAGGTGGTGTCGGAGTTTCACCTTAATCGGGTGTTCACTCTGCCGGTGTTTTACCCCAATCACACCTCAGAGGCCGAATATAGGCTCCATATTTGGACCCTAGCAGAGCGCTTGCTTACTTTAAGGAGTGGACGGCTGAAGTTCGGGAGAGGTTAGCCAGCTGTGTTTATCACCCTATGCTGAATCTTTTCCTGGCAGACCTGCAGCCAAGCGACGATAAGCAGGTGGGTCACCTCCCTGCATAGATCTCTGCTAAAGGTTGGCGGGCATGGAGCCTCCCAGAGGATTTACCCGCCATACCGCTGCATTGGTAGCTGCTTCAGGATGTCCCTGTCCAGGATATCACAGGGCTGCTACCTGGAAGTCAGCACATATCTTTTTTACCCACTACCACATCGACCTTGAGTCACACCGGGATGCTGGTTTTGGGGCCTCGGTTCTCCAGTCTTATTCCCTAAGTAGGGGGTGTGCGCCTTGCCTCCCTCCTCCCGGAGAACTGCTAGGAGTCTTCTAGACAGTGTGGATGAACAACATATCCATGTCCCTAGAAATACAGGTTACTCACCTGTAACAGGAGTTCTAGGAATGGTATATGTTGTTCATCCACATAACCCACCCGACCTCCCCGGCTTCGATGCACAACCTGGCTTCCAGCGGGCTAGATCTGGCGTCATGGGGCGCAGCTGAGAGTTTTACCGCCCGAGTGGGTGGGAGGAGCCAACCTGAAGACCTTCCGGCAAGATTTAAAGTGGCAAGGAACCTGCCAGACAGTGTGGATGAACAACATATACCATTCCTAGAACTCCTGTTACAGGTGAGTAACCTGTATTTTTGGTTGCTATTACTTCTGCCCGAAGGATTTCTGAGCTTCGGCTCTCATGTGAGCAGCCTTATTTAATTTTTCACAAAGACAGGGTCTCTTTCTGTACCAGTATAAGTTTTCTCCCCAAGGTGGGGTCTCAGTTTACTCTTAATCAATCCACCCACCTTCCTGTTTATTACTTGGAGCATGCCAATCCAGGGAAAGCATTGCTCCATAATTTGGATGTGCATAGGATTTTGCGGTACTACACACATTGTAACAAGGACTGCAGAAAGTCCAAACAATTGTTTGTTTCTTTTGCCCCTGGAAAAGAGAGTTTCCTGGTTCCTAAACAGGGCTTGTTCAAATGGTTGGGCAACTGTATTACTTTTTGTTATAGCAAGTACAGTAAGGAACTTCCTGGGGATGTTAAGGGCCATTCCGCCAGGAGCACAGCGCTTCGGCTACTTGTTTCAGGAATGTTTCAACTGCTGATATTTGTGCAGCTGCTACTTGGAGTTTTGTCCACATTTTTACCAAGCATTATAGTTTGAACATTGCCTCTAAAAGACGGGCAGGCTTTAGCCTAGCTATGCTTCAGGATCTTCTCTCATGAGGTCTCTGGGTCCTGCCTCCCTTTTTGGGTCTTTTCTGCTGTCACTGCTTGGGACTCATTCTATAGGTGTGACCTGCTGAAAGAGATATCCCTGATGAAGATAGTACAGTTACGTAAGAACTTACCATAACAGTAGATCTTCATGGGAATCTTTTTTAGCAGGTCATGCCGTCCCTCCCACCTTCCTCCTTTTTGGAGTTCATTCTGTTCCAGACTGGTTAATTTTCTTTCTTTGGCACTCCTGCCTTATGTAGGCCTAGGCACCCTTTCTTTCTCTTTTGTTCTCCCAAGGTAGGCTGAGCACAGAAGGTCTTCTCTGGGAATGAATTGATGAGGGAGTGGTGCCATCTACGCCTTTATATGGTGTATGATGTTAGCATACAGACATCAGTGTGGGCGGCCCCTAGTAGACTGCTACAGAAAAAGGCTTCTGTGGGAATCTAGCGCCTGACGGCAGTGTTCCATAGGTGTGACCTGCTGAAAGAGATTCCCTTGAGGATCTACTGTTACGTTAAGTGCTTACATAACTGTACTTTTTTTCCAAGGGGGTTCTAGCTTATCAAGCCTTGCATGGTATTATCTTGCTGATCAGTTAAATTAACTTTGGAGCTGGTTTGTTGACATCTCAGATGAAATTGATAAATCTAATATTTACTGATTTATTTGATAACCAGATAACAAGGGGCCCATTTCAAGGTATGACATGGACCACTAGGAAGACATACAGGAGGGTCCCAAATCAAGACTGACCCAGGCAAGTAAGCAAACTACAGGAGTAAAACAGCCAATAGTAGTAACATGTTCAAAAGGTATCTGGAATTGCGAACATTTCATTACAGGAGGTTGTTCAATAGATCAGCGGGGACATGAGCTGAGAATACATGTTAATGTCAGGCAGTACAAGAGAATGTGCATACTCAAAGCTGATGGTGGTGGGGATTTTAGGAGAGATGTCAGGAAATACTTTTTCATTGAAGAGGATGGTGAACAGGTGGAACGACCTACCAGGGTGGGGGTGGGGTGGGGGTGTTGATCAATGTTGAGATTGTTACAGGCTTCAATAAAGTGTGGACAGACAAACTGGTATGGTGACAATATCGGAGGGGAAAGGGTGAAGTGGGGGACACTCGGCTAACATAGCGGTGCTACTGGTTTGGAGAACTATGTAGACCATAACACTGCTAGACAGGTGGGGACTAGGCTAGGGACAGAGCAGACTCAATAGACCAAAGGTCGTCTTCTGCCTGTACAATTATGTGTTTTTATGTTTGATACCGTAAAACTGAGACAGAAACAACAGAGTGTATATTATACAGATATTAGGCAGATTCTTTACTCTAGATGTAAACAAAGAAATGCACACCATCTCAACAGTTGAGATGCATTTAGCTACGGAAATCTGGAAAGAAGATCATCTAGTATTAAACTAGAAAAAACAAATGACCGATTTTTATTCCAAGTAGTGAGTAATTATAAACTTACTCCATCCATATTAGACTGGGCCTCTCAACTCTGGAGTGATTTGGGCCTAAATAGGTTAGAACATATCTATGAGGGTGAAGCATGTTTTTCATTTTAATAGCTTATGAGAGTTTGTCACCTCTCTAATCATCATTTATTTTGGTATTCTCATTATGGGATTTTATGCTTAATAAAGGCAGGTTCCCTGATAAACCAAGCCATTCCCCAGTAGGCAAGATTCTTCCTCATAGTGGCCAATCTATGAAAATAATTCCTAAAAGACTATATGGGAAAAATCCTACTTTACGCTGCAAGACTTAACAAAACTATAAGACAAATGGGAACAAGACCGCAATACTGCTTTTACCAATTTGTAGTGGATCAAGATTCTTACGTCCCATCAAAGGGACTCATTAACTCTAAGTTTCAGCAGATTCAATGTACTGTTTTACATTACGCTTACTTCACCCTAGCTAGAGTAATAGAAACAAATCTGGACATCACAGTCGCTGCACCTGATGCCTTGTGGCATAACGTGTCTGTTCGTCTCTTGCCTCAAACATGATGAATGTTTGAATGTGGTATACAGGATGTAAGCAGGCTTATAACACCAGTTACAATAAAAAAGGAAAAGGCATTCATTATGATTGGGGCTGGGGTGATAGACATGGATATTGCAAGCAAAAATGGAAGGCTTTTAAGCAACTGTTTAGTGCCAAAAAATGTATTTTACTCAAATAGAAACATTAGGCGCCCTTATACATTATTTGGATAAACTATATGGTGGAGTGCCTCAAATTGGGGAAGGCACATCATTGTTTGAAGAAGGATCTTACTGCTTTAGCAAAATGTGGTCTTTGTTCTAAGGGTCATTAAAATGGGCCTTCTTTAAATGTGAAGGAAGGACAGACTGGAGTAATCTATCATGCATGGTTATCTTGGAAGAGATATCTGTTATTGGACTCCTTCTTTGCCACTCTGGACACAGGGCAATGTATTCTTAAAAAAAATATTTGGTACCAAACTGATATTGTGTGGAATGTCATGCACCTGAAATAGACGAAGGAAGGGAGGAGGGAGGAGGGAGGAAGGAAGGAAGGAAGGAAGGAAACCAACTCCATTCTCCTGCCATCTTAGTATCAAGGAATTTGCAATAGCTGTAATGTGTTTGTGTACACAATGTTTTATTTAATAATGATCATGGCACTAAGGAGAGCAGAAACCACTTCTGATGGAAACCTCTGCAAACCCAATCCTCAGTCAGTTAACCTCTTTGTTCCAGGTATATGGGTGCAGAGTTCCACATCCCAATGTCTGGGCAAACTTGCTGGAATCTCCATCCCCTGGCCACTCTGATAGTGATTCTGTGGGGTGGAAAGGGACTGGCTAGAGTGAATCCCCTACTCTGTGCCAAGCAGGGGATTGGCAGTTATGGAAGTCTTTGCAGAACTGCCATATTTTCGTACGGGGACATAATACTGCATTAGAGGAAAAATGAGCACTTCATGACCCCCAGACCACCATACCATCTTGAAGAGCCTGGAGCAATGGGGGGATCGTCAGGGTCATGCTGGGATTGGGCATAAGTACTGTGACAGAGTTTTCCCTGCTGTAGAGTTGGCACTGTCACATGTCTTCTACCATGTGGAAATCTATCTGTGGTTCATGCAGATCATAATCCGGTGCCTGCTTCTGGCCTTACTGCCCACATATATGTCCAGGCAGAGTGGGCTCCGATATGGATTTCATAAAGTGAGTGCCATAATGGGGTGTCCCACATGTGCAGAGTGGGAACTCTGTTGCTAGGCATCTGGTAGAGCAGCCTATCCCAGGGCTTTCTTTAGGTC